>CM053163.1:65061948-66311948 GCA_028571685.1 Heterohyrax brucei | reverse complement strand
TTGCTGTATAAACACACAGAGAAAATCAACTAGTACATCTATATCACCTCCTTTTAAGGCACAAGCAGATACTAAGTAACAACCTAGTTATTAATTTACTGATTTCAAAAGATTCCATCTTTATCATCTTCATCTTCCTTAGCTTCATTCAAGAGAAAAACAAGTTTTAATTTCACTTGGCTAAATTTTATTTACTTGTTTGAATGTTGCATTTAATACGAGAATCTTTTGGAAAGCTTTAGCTGAAAGTTCTAAAATTAATGACAAATAAGAAAAAGTGATCCCATTACATAAATCTATGTGACAGTTTAAAAAAATAAAAACAAGTCATCTTGTGTAGCAGAATGGCATTCAACAGACTAAGTAACCCATCCCACAAATATTTTTATTTAACATATGTTGCATATTTATATTTGTATATGTATAAAAATGAGGTCTTAGTGGTTACGAGTGACATCTGCTAAGGCAAAGGTCGGCAGTTCAAATCCATCAGGCACTCCTTGGAAACTCTATGGGGCAGTTCTGCTCAATGTGTATAAAGGGTAGCTGTGAGTCGGCATTGACTCAACGACAGTAGGTTTTTCGATTGCATCAGTTTCCCGAATGAGACTTCTGGTTTCTAGAGTCACCCATTACCAGCAAAAAAACATATAACATGTAGAATGTTTTAAAAGAATTTATCTTTCATAACATATACTGATTCCTTTTAATGCAGAATTTAATTAGCAGAGAAGGTGTAAGTACACATTTCCATTAAAAATAAAAAGACCCCTCCAAAAAATAAAAAGAAAACATCTAGACACTGGAAGTGGCTCTTAGCCCTGACGCCATCAGCAGCCGCCTGGAATTCTGAGTCCCGGCCCTCGACGCTCCCTCTAGGTGAATCACCATCTCATTCCTGCAGGTTCAGGAAATACTCTTCCCAGTCTACAGATCTCACCTCCTCTGAGATGTGAGTCACTTCTTTCAGCAAGAGAGCAAGTTGCCCCGGTTGTTTCCGCGGGAGAATGTGACAGTGTCCCGGTGGACGATCTCAAAGGAGGGAGGGGAATATCCACCTTCCCGGGAAAGGAGAAAATGCTGATTTCTTGCCCTTTATCAGAAAGCCCAACTCTCTGCCAACCTGGGTTTTAAGGTTTATTCTTAGTGACAGCGGAGAAGCCTGTTCTAACTTGAAGACATCAGCATCAGGTGAATGGACAGACAGCCACCACAATGAAAGGTAAATGATTTTTCCTTTTTTAATTCTCTTAAAAGCTGTGGTTGACGGGACTCTGTACTGATTGAGACTGTAATTACACTTCTGCTTACACTTGACCTTGGAAAAAAAGGTAGAAATGAGATTGCTGAGTGAAAAAGAACAAAGGGCAAATCCATTTGGGGAGGTACCATTTTCCAAAACAGGGCCCGTATGTCCTTGCGAGAGCTTTGCTGTGTCCACCTCTGATGACAGACCTGACGGCACGCCTTCACAACAGGAGACGATGCTCGGGTAATCACGCCTGGGACGGGATTTCTTTTAAATCACTTTCGCCAGATTAGAGGAGTAAGATCCAAAGTCCTTTAAATTGTTTTCCACGACTCAAAACTTAAATTTATTTCACAATCCTTCATGTACAACAGGATACACACACACACACACACACACACATTCTGTCCCAGCTTCCTCATTTTGATACAAGAATTTTCAGTCTTTCCACGGCACCACAACCAGCAGGGCACTCTCCATTCTGAGTCCGCAGGAAATCATGTTACGACATGTCAGGAAAGTTACCGAGACAACTGCCTAGCTCCCGACAAATGGCTTCGCTAATAGCTTCGTCTTCTTTCACATTCCTGCTGTTGGGGAAGTTCTCATTTCAGGAAGGAAAGCGAGAGTTAAGCTCTGAGATTTGAACTCCAGGAAGTTAAAACCAGTACTTTAAAGGTGGTGGGGCTTGAAGGAGAGTCACTTTTGATTGATTAGATTAGATTTCTCCACTGCAGAGTTTTATATCATAGCCTCAAGGTGAGTCAGCTTTCAAATGGTAGCATTTTTACCAGTTTTCTTTCAAAATTCTAATGAGAAGTTTCAATTTACTGGCACTAGAGGAAGCCAAAGGCCTGGTTGTCAGAGCGTATTTGGGGTGAGGAAAGACATCCACCGTGCTGATAACTTACTTCATTATTGCTTCTGACAAAGGGGGGTTAAAATTCTTCCCTTTTTTCCTCCACTTAATTCAGGATTAAGGATATCTGTTTCCTTAGTCCTTTGGCAAAATTCCACGTGATAACTACTGTTTTCAATGCCTACATCGCCTACAGTAGCAAGGGTTGACAAGACTGGCACAAGGGGTCACTGAACACCTTACGGAAGGCTAAGCAAAGCCCCACAGCTGTCAAAGTTGATCCCAATTCACAGCCACCCTCGGGGACAGAGCAGAACTGCCCCATTGGGTTTCCAAGGAGTACCTGGCGGATTCAAGCTGCTGACCCTCAGTTAACAGCCAAACTCAACCACTATACCACCCGGCTACAACTTAGAAAGTCTTTAGCCAGAAGATTACAGCTGTTTCTTGAATAGACTAGGGGACAGCCTGAGACAGCATGCTGAAGAGTGTGGACAGCATTTGGGGATGTGTGTGGGAGAAGAAAGCCACATTAGAACAGGTGTTTTTATTTAGGTTTGTGTCGTTTGGCCCCTTCGGGGTCAGTCTGCGTCTCTTCCTTCTGGAACAGTTCAGCTTTCATTTCTTTTAAGTACAAAGACTGTGTGCCTAGCTCTGCACTTGCACAAAATGCCTTGGAAATTCAAGACAGAGGAGACCAGAGTAGCTATTTGCTTTTTCGCATACTTTCATGTGGAAGACTACTCTGAGAAGGGTACAGCTGTGAAGGCTGAAGAGGAAGCCAGACACAGTCACCTCCCTGGGAGCCTCCTACAGTCTCAAGGGCCGGGATCCTGTCTACAGGCAGGAGGCAGTGCCCCGATGGAGGGCAGAAAGCTCCAGATGGAATACACAATGAAATGACCTGACCTGCAGGACTGGTTGTGCCCAAAGTTGCCTACACGAGTTGGGCAAGGCTCTTTGTTCCCCAGAAGCTCCCTCGTCTCACTCACACGTAAAACGAAGGATTTAGATGAGATGCCACAATTCCTATGTTCTAGGACACAGGCCAGGACACTAGGCACGGCTCTCAAAAGACCCACCCCAGAGATAGACCACCCTCAAGGCATAGACCAACCACAGAGAAATCATGGAGAGGAAACTGCAGAGAGCCAACGACAGTCATCTGTAGCTCTGTCCCTGGCCAGCTGCACAACGGTGACCAAGTCTCAGCCTCTCAAGACTTCAGATCTTTCCTCTGGAAAGTTGACATCGCTGGACACTCTCTGCACATTCTCTCTGGGCTGGAAAGTTTGCCATGGAGACCAATGCAACGGGCAGCTGCTGTTCTTCAGTTTGTGCCCACCCACAGCAGAGGCACAAGAGCAGGGGCAAGCAGGGTCCTGAGGCTCCTACACAAGGGGCTCGGGCACAAGTGGGACAGGAAGGAGACGCAGGCCTTTTGCCTCCGGTCACCAACTGCAGCCAAGCTCCTACCAGACCTGGCAACTACTTCCAAACTCTGCTCTGCAGCGTACAGCAACTGCAGACACAGCCGGACATGAGTGCTCAGGCCTGTACAGAGTTAGTCTCTTCTAAGTTTCACTCACTTTCTTACTGACCAGACCCAGATGTTTTACCACAAAACCTAGTTAGGTTAGGTTCTGCTTAGCATCAGACATCCCATGGAGTCCTTCATGGTAGATGTGATTCCGTAATTTCTGTTAAAGGCACTTTCTTATCATTTCTGTCACTTGGGAAGGAGGAGGGTCATTTCCTGAAATGATTTTTTCTAACGTACTAGATGGACATTATATGGCACAAACTGTCCCACTCTCCTTAATGTAAAAACAATAATGAATATACACTAATACCTTATTAAGTGCCCAAGAACATTACTATCTTAATGTGTACCATTTAAAAAAAAAACAAAAAAACAACTCATACGACTTTAAGGTAGCTATTTTTATTACCCCCACTTTGCAAGTGAGGGGAATGCCAGTGGCTTACTGGTTAAATGCTCTGCACTAACCTCAAGGTCAGCAGTTCAAGCTCATGAGCCACTCTCTGGAAGACATGGCCTTCCACTTCTGTAAGGATTGACAGCTTTGGAAACCCTATGGGGCAGTTCTACTCTGTCCTATAGCACAAATCCACAAAATCCAATTGCCAGAAAGTCAACTCTAGGTTATAGTGACCTTACAGGATGGATTAGAAACCGCCCCATAGAATTTCCAAAGAGGAGCTGGTAGACTTGAACTGCTGACCTTTTTGGTTAGCAGTCGTATCTCCTAACCGCTGAACCACCAGGTCTCCCTACAGGGTTGCTCTGAACAGGAATCAACTCAAAGTCGAAGGTTTGGGTTTGGTTTACCAGTCAAGGGGTTTATTTCTTCTTCTTGTTGCTTTGGTGCTGTTATGCCTGACACAGAATTTGCAGCTGCCTACAGGGGGGGTTTTCTGTGGCCGGTACTGGCTCTTTAAGTTGAAGGTATTACTGGCATCCAGCCACCAGAGCAACTGTCCAGGGAACACAGATTAGAGTGTGACCCACTGTCCAAGTCCCTGAGTCTGGAAGGTACCCACAGTCCTGGCTTCCTCTATATCAAAGGCTGGTTTACTGGTGGAGGCCTGCAAACACAAAATTACTAAAGTGTCCTTGCCTTCAAGGACCACGTGATCTAGCTCAGGTGAGAAGAATGCTGTCACAAGAATACGTGGGCTCTTGACATATGACAGCTGTGTGGCTGTAAGGTGGGCCAAACAAAAGACAGACACCCAGTGAAACCATGCCTGGCCATCTCCTTTCAGGGTTCACGACCCATTCGTCCAAAACCCGTTCCTCCTCATTCCAGCCAGACTCAGAAATGCTAAATAACACCCAAAGGAAGCTTATCCCCATACACACAGTGAAAAGACAACCATCCTGCTTCCAGCCATAAGCACAATACCTCAAGCAGTCTCCAGTTTTCATTCCAACACCCAGAAACATGGGCTAGGCATTACACAGTCACCCCAGGAAGTAGCTGGGCTTCCTGTTCATAGCCAGTTCAGAGCTTGTCTAAAATAGCAAGTCAGAGAGGCACAGAACAACTGGTGATGCGGACATCAGCAAGAGCGTTCCACAAAGTGGCCCTGGATGTACAACGGCACCAAGTACAGGCGTGCATGCTCTCACGGCCTTGTCATCCTCTCCCCATCTAGGAGACACTTCCCACAAGACAGCTGGCTTGCCACTAGGGTGGCTAAGCCCAGCACCTCTTCTGCAGCCTCCTGCCCAGCTGGCCCCCAGTGGGAAGTTGTGTACCTCCCGTGATGTCTCCCTCTCCCCTTCAGTTGCTGGAAGAGATGGCAGATGCTGCCACCTTCAACTCACAATGGCCCCATGTGACCGAGCAGAACTGCCCCATAGGGTTTTCTTGGCTGTAAATTTTAGGGCAGCAATCATTGGGTCCTCTGTTTCTGCAGCCCCGCTGGGTGAGATCCAACAGCCAATCTTTAGATTAGCGATTAGCGTCCTAGGGAAAACAACCTCAACCATCTCTAAGCACCCTTTGCCAGCTCATCATTTCTGGGAGAGAAGGAAACCATCATCAAATTAGCAGAAATTAATAAAATGGGGAGTGAAGACTGGTGCAGACAGGCAGCAGGTAGTACGGTTCCAAGTCCCACCGAGGTACCGGCACCAAATTGCAAGAGACACCTTGCTATTAAAAACACATTACCGTGGAGTCAACTCCAACTCATAGGGACCCTACAGGACAGAGGAGAACTGCCCCACAGGGTTTCCAAGGCTGTCATCTTTATGGAAGGTGACTGCCGCATCTTCCTCCCTCTGAGTGGCTGGTGAGAGAAAGATGTAACAACTGACTGCTTCAGCACTGCACCACCACATAACCCTGAAAATACTCGCAGATGCTTGCAGAAATCAGCTTAGGTGAGAGAGGAAACCAAGCTCCACAAAAGCCTTCAAACCCAGAGCCACGGAGTCCATCCCAACTCACAGCGACCGTCACTATAGGGCTGGGCAGAAGCAGCCCATAGAGTTTCCAAGGAGTATGTGGTGGATATGAACAACCATACTTTGGGTTAGCAGCTGTAGCTCTTAGCCACCACACCACCAGGGTTTCCAGTGTTTGATAAAACACTCAGTGAAGGCAAAGGAGGAAACTACAAAATTGGACTCTTGGGAACTAGATGTTATTAGACTCTTAGAAACCAATGTGATTCCATTAAGCTGAATGGCATTGAGTATCCACAATTAGCAGAACTGGGCTAGCTCCCTGGACATCCATCCTACTGGGAGGGGCCTTGAGAATGCCTACCACTGTGTCCACAGCCCAGAAAGCCACAATGCTGAGGACAGACGTGACACAGATAACGCCCACCAACACCACAGGGAACAATTATACCTCTTGAGTAAAGCCCAAGTCCCGGAATGGCCCTTCCAAAATAAGGATGCGAAATAGGCTTCGAAAAAAATACTCCCTTTTCTTAACAGGCTGGAAAATAGTAATCAAACAACTAAAGGCTTTACCCAGCCTCCTGAATTCTGGGATTTTTTTTTTTTTTTAAGTGCTCAGAAGTTAGCTACAATGTATTTTGCTGAGAACATACTCATCTGAAACTACTACCCTGACAAATGGAATCAGAGCCCCTAAACTCTTGTTCCTGGCCCCCTGTAAGCCAAGCGGGCCCCAAAACTCTTCTGCCCGGCCCCCTGTAAGCCAAGCAGGGCCCCAAAACTCTTCTGCCCGGCCCTGTGTATGCCAAGCAGGGCCCCTAAACTCTTCCACCCAGCCCCATGTAAGCCAATGATCCAGCATACCCACCACCATCACCAGTCACCACTGAGTCGATTCCAACCCCACACATGTTAGAGTAGAACTGTGCTCCCTAGGATTTGGGGGACTAGGACACCAGGTCTTTCTTCCAAGTATCTGGGTAGATCTAACCCCCAGACTTTCGCAGCTGAGAGTCCATTAACCATTACCACCATCCAGGGACTGCCGATCCAGAAGTCACCTACCTGTAACTCAGACCCCGTCTACACAGAAAATAAGAGCAGACACTCCTGCTCAGGGAACTATAATATCTGATTGATACAAGTGATGAGACTTGCAGTATTGAGAGAGAAAACGTAATATTGCCATGAATAACGCCTTTATGCTTCTACAGCACTTTAGCATAAAACTGACTCAGCACAACTTAACTCTCCAGTCTCATGGCTTCTCTGGGAGCTGGAGCAGCTGTCCATCATTCTCCCTGTCGTAGATGCTGCTGTTAGGTGTCGCTGAGATAGTTCCAACTCACAGCAACCCTGTGTACAACACAATGAAACACTGCCCAATTCTGCACCATCCTAGATAACGAAGTGCAATGCTGTGCTCAGCGTCAAGGTCCAAGTTTGAGTTAAAAACTTAGTATATCCATGTGTCCACTGAATCTAGGACACTTTCCATCAGCCAGGTTCCTTCTGTCGCTCCACTGATGATGCAAAACAGGACAGCAGAGGCAGCATACTATGGATGGAGTCACAAAAAACGGACTCCATTTCCTAGAGTCACCTCTGATGGTCTTTGTGACATTGGGCAAAACGTTGGATCCTGCTGAGTTATAAGGTGACAAACGTTATAAGGCAGCATGTGTTATCAGCGCCAGAAAGTTAGAAAATCCTCCCAAAGCTTGCAGAATAAATCAAGGAGCACTAGATGCAATTCTTGTCTTCAGGGAGTTTGTGCCCGGTTTACAATTTACAAATTCCAAAAAAAAAAAAAAAAATTGCTGCTGGCCAGAGGTCACCTGAAAGGCTAGATTTAAGCTGGATTCGGCCTTACATGAAGCATAACTCTGAGAAGAGAACTTCAGGGTAGCACCTGAAAAACCTGAAGGAAGAGCTTTCCTACTGTGCACTCCCACACCTTCGGCAAACCAACAACAAGCCTGTCCTAATGCAATGCCGTCTGAATACAGAGGGCGGGGACTCTTCAGGAGTGAGGCGGCTTTGCCTCAAAGCCTTGAGCAAATTCAGGGTTTTAGGGTTATTGGAAAACACAGACACACACAAGTTGAAAATGGGAATTATTCTTAGATTTTAAGCTAGTCCAAAAAGGCAAGGAGGGCTGTACTTTCCCACAGTAATCTGCATCAGATGACTTTTGCAAAGGTCACAGCTTTGCCCCTGAAATGTACATACTACCAAGATATTCCTGGGCCACCTATTAGTGCAGCACAAATGTTCAGCAAGAGGGTGATGAAGTAATCCCCCCAAATCTGTAATTCTTATGATTTTGAACTGAGCTCCTGTTGAGAAAACTAGAAAGCAAAGGACAAATCAGAGTGACATTATCACTCTGTCATTTGAAAACCACCACCTAGCCATTAATCAATCTGAAACCTGAGCCACAAACTGTGACTGGACTAACAACCCCCCCCCCCCCCAGAAGCCCCAGGAAGAGCTGGAGTGTTGTTACTCTCTGGGGGGCCCACCTGCCTGCGCTTCCTTTGAGGGAAAGTTCCCCCTAGCCTGGCACACATGACTCCACATGATAAGCTAGCAACAAGTGAGTTTCAGCAGAGGGCCAGATTTGTGTGGACAAGCTAGTGCCAAACTGGGCACTTCAAGAGCCTCGGACGCAGACCCTTTCCCGGGGCTCCTGAGTCTCCTTCCCAGGACACAGAAGAGGTCACGGAGCACAGCACACCTGGGTTCAAGTCCCCCCTCTATCACTCACAAGCCCTTCGCTCCTTTACATCTGGAACCTCAGTCTTCCCAACCACAAAAGCATTGTGGCAACATGAAGATCCCCAGAGGGGACTGGGGGTAACCTAAACAATGTGACGTCCTGCCACCATTCTTCCCAGTTAGCTAAGATGTACCAGGAAGATCATTTGGAAAGACTGCTTAAGTGACAGTCCCTAAAGCAGGAAAAATTTGGGGGGCAGGGGGCGGGGGGAGAAAGATATATTCATGGTACAACAGAATTGAGCTGTGCAGAGCTTGACTGCTAGTTAAAAGGTCGGCCGTTGGAGTTCACCAACTGCTCCTTGGGAATCCTATGGGGCAGTTCAGAGTGACTAGGAGACAGAATTGACTCTGTGGCAATAGGTTTGGTTTGGTATGTTTTTCTTTTTGTCTTTTTTTTATTAAATAGAAAAATGAAAGTGTATACACTCTGTGCTTACAATATTGGGTTAAGAGAGGAGGAGTACACAAGTTGCATCGAAGTCCCATTAATATTGATCTTCTTACCAATGTGAATTGTCACCAATTTCACCCAACCAAATTTCTAACAATTATCTGATCTAAACCCTCGCCCCTTGCCTTCCTGCCCTCCCACCTTCCCCACCCTTGTAGCCATCAAAGAGTCTTTTTTATTATGTATGAGTATGCTTTTAAGTTTTTATTGTAGGGGTCTCATATAATAATTGTCCTTCTGTCGCTGACCAGTTTCACTCAATATAATGTCCTCCAGTTGAGACCAAATTGAGAGATGTTTCCTGCTATCATCGTTGTTCTTTATCAGTGTATAGTACTCCACAGAGTATATATACCAAAGTTTACCCATCCATTCTTCTGTTGTTGGGCATCTGGGTTGATTCCAACTTTTTGCTATCGTGGACTGTGCTGCAGTGAACATTCGTGTGCATGCAGCAGTCAGTGTGAATGGCCTTGATTTTGTAGGATATATTCCGAGCAGAGGAATAACTGGGTCAAATGGTATATCTATATCCATTATTTTAAGGTAACACCAAATTGCTTTCCAAAGAGGTTGCACCATTCTGCAATCCTACCAACAGTGAAGAAGAGTTCCAATCTCTCCACAGCCTCTCCAACATTTATTGTTTTGCGTTTTTTTTTTTTTTTGCATCATGGCCAATCTTGTTGGGGTGAGGTGGTATCTCATTGTTGTTTTGAAATAAAATATATCATAACAGAATACTATGAAAAGCTATACTCTGACAGGTTTGAAAACCTGGGGGAAATGGACAAATTTCTAGATTCATATGACTCACCAAGACTATTACAAGGAGAAATAGATCAACTTAATAAATCTATCACAAAGGAAGAGATTGAGGAAGTCATCAAAAATCTACCAACCAAAAAAACTCCTGGCCCAGATGGCTTCACCAGAAAATTCTACCAAACTTTTAGAGAAGAATTAACTCCAATACTAATGAGGCTATTTCACACCATAGAAAGAGATGAAATACTTCCAAATTCCTTCTATGAAGCCAGCATAACCTTGACACCAAAACCAGGCAAAGATCCCACAAAAGAAGAAAATTACAGACCAATATCACTGATGAATCTAGATGCAAAAATCTTCAACAAAATTCTAGCCAACAGAATTCAACAGCATATAAAAACAATCATTCATCATGATCAAGTTGGTTTCATTCCAGAGAGGCAAGGCTGGTTCAACATCAGAAAAACAATTAATGTAATCAACCATATTAATAACACAAAAGATAAAAATCCCCTGATTTTGTCAATTATGGCAGAAAAGGCATTTGTCAAAGTTCAACATCCATTCATGCTTAAAACTCTCAGAAAAACAGGAATAAAAGGGAAATTCCTCAATATAATCAATAACATCTATGCAAAGCCAACTGCTTTCATCATCCTGAATGGTGAAAGACTGAAAGAGTTCCCTTTGAGAACGGGAACTAGACAAGGATGCCCGCTCTCACCACTTATATTCAACATTGTCCTAGAAGTTCTAGCCACAGCAATTAGACAAGACAAAGAAATAAAAGCCATCTGTACTGGCACCGAAGAAGTAAAGATTTCTCTCTTTGCAGATGATATGATTGTTTATACAGAGAATCCAAAGAAATCTATAAGTAAACTATTAGAGCTGATAGAAGAATTTAGCAAATTATCGGGATAAAAGATAAACATAACTAAATCAGTGGAATTCCTTTATACCAACAATGAAATTATTAATGAAGAAATCACCAAATCAATTCCATTTACTATAGCCCCCAAGAAGATAAAATACCTAGAAATAAATCCAACTAAAGAAGTAAGAGATCTTTACAGAGAAAACTACAAGACATTGCTACAAGAAACTAGGAGGGACTTACATAAGTGGAATAATCTGCCCTGCTCATGGATAGGAAGACTCAATATTGTGAAAATGTCTATTTTGCCCAAAGCACTCTACTTATATAATGCAATCCCAATACAAATTCCAATGATATTTTTTAATGAGATGGAGAAACAAATTATTAGCTTTATTTGGAAAGGGAAGAAGCCCTGGATAAGTAAAGCAATACTGAAAAAGAAGAACATGCTGGGAGGCCTCTCACTACCTGACTTTAAAACCTATTACTCTGCCACAGTAGTCGAAACAGCCTGGTATTGGTACAAAAAGAGACATATAGACCAATGGAACAAAGGAGACACCCCAGAGATGCCACCATCCTCTTATGAACAGCTGATATTTGACAAAGGTCCTAAGATTTTGAACTGGGGTAAGAACAGTCTCTTTAACAAATGGTGCTGGCATAAGTGGATATCCATCTGCAAAAAATTGAAACAAGACCCGTATCTCACACCTTGTACAAAAATCAACTCAAATTGGATAAAAGACCTGAATATAAAAGCTAAAACGATACAGCTCATCCAAGATAAGATAGGGTCAACAACGGACGTTTTAATATGCAATACAGACAGACTTCGAAATCTGACAAACAAAACACATTTATCAGAAGAGAAAATAGATAAATAGGAATTAATAAGAATCAAACACTTCTGTTCATTTAAAGACTTCATCAAAAGAATTAAAAGACCACCTACAGAATGGGAAAAAATATTCAGCAACTCTGTGGCAGACCGACGCCTGATCTCCATAATCTATAAGGTTCTACAAAATATCAATAAGAAAGAGACAAATCATCCAATTAAGCGATGGGCAAAGGAGATGGACAGACACTTCTCTAAAGAGGAGATCCAGGCAGTCAAAAAACACATGCAGACATGTTCACGATCATTAATTATTAAAGAAATTCAAATCAAAACGACAATGAGATACCACCGCACCCCAACAAGGTTGTTATGTTTTTTTATTGGTTAGATGGAGCCCTGGTGGTGCAGTCATTAAATGCTTGGTAGCTTCTCCAGAAGACATGACCCCCCAATTCTCTGTTAGCCTAGAGCTGAAACCACTCCCGAAGTCAACTCTTTAGACAAAGATTGGACTAGACTGTAAGACTTAAAACAATACTGGAGAAGGGTGAGCTTCTTGGCTTAAGTAGATACACGAGGCGAACTGGGCAGCCCCTGTCCAGAGGTGAGATGAGAGGGCAGAGGGGGACAGGAGCTGGTTGAATGGACACAGGAAATGCAGGACGGAGAGGAAGAGTGTGCTGTCACAGGGCGGGGAGAGCAACTAGTGTTACATAGCAGTGTGTGTACAAGTTTTAGTATGACCAATTGACTTGAATTACAAACTTTCACTGAAAGCACAATAAAAGATTTTTAAAAGAATAAAATCCAAGCTGAGTTTTTTAAAAACCTCGGTTGCTAACAAAAATATCAGCTCTTTGAACCCAACAGCGTCTCCTTGGGAACCCTAGGAGACAGTTTCTGTCCATAACCACCTAAGATGAAATGATACAAGGGCCACAGTCTGCAGAATCAAGTGTTTGTGAGATGAAGCAGAGGGTGCTCTGGAGGATCCAGGAAGCTGGCAGAGCAGCCTGGGAGCCGTCGGGCTGGCAGCGTGCACCTGGCGGGGAAGAGGACTCTGATGCTGATAGATGACTGACAAGCAGCGCTGGCACGTCTCGTCAGTTTTATGACAGGACCCAAGTCCTGGCTCTCAGGAGAGACTTCCTGATATTTGCAACATGGTTCGGGCCAAGCAAAACTAAGTCCCAGTTGAAAAGACGACCCGAACTTTCAAGAGGCTGAGAGTAAGACAAAGCCCACAGTGCCCACTGTGCACCCTCCTACTTCCTGCCCGAACCTCCACACTCCGTCTCCCCTTCTCTTCAGAGTGCTTTAATAGAAAGAACCACGGCTTGAGTTTCAATCAGACTGGGTATCAATCTTGGCTATGTACGGGATCTGTTGTGTAAGCCAGGGCAAGTTAACATCACTGTCTGAGCCTCGGCTGGGTCGTCCTCATCTGGGAAAGACAGGAATCACACACCTAAGTCACCACGTTGCTTCAGGCTTGCCCGACAACCCAAGCATCTATTTCAGGGTCTGAGACAAAGAAGGTGCAGAACATGCAAAGCTTCTTCTGTCGCCCTTGATTGTGAGAAGACACCTTGCAACCAACACCATAGAAAGCACCGGTAACAGAGGACCCCAAAGATTATACCAGCGCACGTGGCTGAGGAAACAGGTTTCCAGGTAGAGACAGCATCGAAGCTCAGGAATGGCTCTGAAAACTCAGCCTGCCACAGACATCACATTCTTGGGCGCTGCTGTCAGCGCTCTGCCAGGGGATCGCGCGGGGGCAGGACAGGATTCCAGACCATCAGTGTGGTCCTGGAACGGAGCCCTGTACCGGCGCGCTGAAGCAATCCTCCTTGCAACACCCAGCAAGTGCTGGGACACGCAGAGAGGGAACCCGGGGCTGGGAGGCAGTAAACATCAGGCGGATCATGAAGCAAGACAGGAGGCAGAGGCAGCCGAGGGACAGCGTGAAGGAAGGGGCAGGTCGGGAGCACAACGAGCCCTGAGAGGGCGCCTCCAAGGAAGGGGGCTACCATGTACCTACAACCTGCAACAGAAGCTCAGCCCCACCATGGGCAGCTATGCCAGCTGCTCTGGAAATAGGACCTCACCTTCATGGATCATGCCCATTTCACAGATAAGAAAATGCAGGGTCAGAAAGCTGGAAACCATGACCTGGGATGAGAACCCCAGTCATTCAGAGAATCAAGTCCCTGCTCTTCCAGCTCTGCCCACTGTCACGACACTTGGCCAGGGCTAAGACACCAGATGACAGGTGTAATGAAGTCTTCCCTTAGACTTTGATCTCACTCTCCTTCCTACGGCTATTCCCTTTCCACGATAGGCACGTGTTTTTAAAAGAACTATGTGACATCGCTGCTTCCACTTCTGCACCTCACAGGATTACTCAAAAGACCAGGTACTCCTTGGAAACTCCGTGGACAGCTCCAACCTGTTCTATAAGATCACTATGAGTCGGAATCAACCCAGCAGCAGTGAGTTTGGAATCATGTCCTGGGCCCTCTGAGGTCAGACTCTGCCTGTCTTCCCAGCACAGACACACACACACACACACACACACACACACACACAAGCACAGAAGTACACACATGCACAGACACACACAAACGGACATATACAGACATGCATAGACAGGGCACGCAACATTGGCAAAGTTCTTGTTACTGAATCCTACCCAATGGCCCTTTTCTGTCCTATGTCACTTGACTTCCCTGTGGAATTACACTAGCCACAACTCCTCACAGACTATCGTCTCACAGTTCACAGGACACCAGCCCTTCCTGGTCACCCTCCCAAACTCATGGTGCTCTTTCAGGGTCTCCCTCTTTCTCTGGGGCTGCTCCTTAAAAGCCATCGGCCTTTCTCTAGGTGCCATCGAGGGGCCAGGTTCCTCCCAGGCAATCTCACCCACTCCCATTGCTTCTTCTATCCCCTGTCTTCCTGTCTCCCACCTCTCTGACCCCCAAATTCTATCACCAGCCAGGGGTACTTCCCCAGGCTCCAGCATTGTATCTTCAAGTACCTTGTAGGCATCTCCACATGAACAGTGCATGGGCATCAGGGAGCCCACAGATCTAAAGTGCCCCCAGCCCGGCCCCGTGGGGGCTCCTCCGCCCCAGAGCCCGATGTCAGCAAAAGAAACCAGCACTGAGCACCTGGGAGGCCGTCAATGCTCCTCCTCCCTTTTTGCCATTCTCAACTGCCACCCATCCCTCCACATACCTCCCACTCACCACTTCTCTCCACCCTCAATGCCACTGTCATCCCACCTACAGACGATGGCATCTCCTCTCAGCCACACTCAGCATTACCACGTGCTCCCTTCCCATAAGAACTGCAGCGAGCCCACCACGACCTAGGCACCAGAGGTGCCCCAGGGCCCTCCCCTCAGCCAAGGCACCCTTCTGTATTCCCACAGCATCCGACACCCATCACTCTGTTTTGGCATGAATGGTCTGCTCACTTCTGGATCCTCAACCAGACTGGAAACTCCTTGAAGACAGGCAGCTGAGGGCAGGAACTCACCTTCCTGGTTGTTATAGTCCCAGGGCCAAGGACATGAATCCAATCTCATTGCTACTGAGTCAATTCCAACTCATACTGACCCTATACAACAGAGTAGAATGGTCTGTAGAGTTTCCAAGAAGCCCCTGGTGGATGTGAACTGCCGGCTTTTGGGTAAGCAGCCGTAGCACTTAACCATTACACCATCGGCATTTCCAGGGCATGATCACCCTCTCACTCGCTATCTTTATAAAAGAGGTCAAGTTGCTACAGTTGACATTGACGGGCAAGTAGCTATTTTCAAGGACAGGAGAAGAACGGGGAACAAAGGACAGACTTCAAGGAGCAGGAACAGGAACAAGGAGAATCAGAGGGCCCTGGTGGCACAGTCGTTAAATGTCTGGCCACTAACCATGAAGGTCAGCAGTTCAAATCCATCAGGTGCTCCTTGGAAACCCTTTTCTACTCTTTCCTTAAACAAATAAACAAAAATCTGATGCTGCTGAGTTGATTCGGACTGCTAATGACCCGAGGGGACCGAGCAGAATGGCTCCATAGTTTCCAAGGAGCGCCTGGTAGATTCGAACTGCTGACTTTTCGGTTAGCAATCAACCATAGATCTTAACCACTGTGCCACCAGTTTCCCACACTCTGTCCTGGAGACTTACCATGAGTTGGAATTGAGTCAACAGCGTCAGGTTTGCTTTTCTTGGGAAACACAAGGACTGTGCCCTGAGAATCCACAGCTGACTTAGGAGAGCTCCCAGTCAGATGACAAATGACCTTGTTTTACCATTTCTTCCGGATCCTCAATCAGACTGTAAACTCCTGGAGGACATTAATGGAAATAACAGAAGCAACGAATATTTACATAGCCCTTATTTTATAAATAGGTCGGCAGTTCAAATCCACCAGGCGCTCCTTGAATACTCTGGGGGTCAGTTCTACCCTGGCCCCTAGGGTCGCCATGAGTCAGATCCAACTCGACGGCACTTGGCTGGCTGTTTTACAATGTATTATTTAACCTCATAATGGTGCTATTAAGCATGTATTAACTGCCTCCACAATTCAAGAGGTTAATTAAGAGGTAGATGTCCCCAAATTTATCATCATCTTTCAACAATCAGAACAGCACAGGCTTTAGCTTCCTCACTCCATAATCTTCAGCCCTACCGAAACAACTCCTATTTGACTAGCAACTGTAGCGCAAGAATTGTCCTACCACACAATCACTTGGGATTTGGAAGCAACAGAAGGGCATGGCTACATAGCTTATTTAGGAAGATTAACCTGAAAACAAGGGGAAATTGGAAAGGAAAGAACCTAGAGGCAGAAAGAAGTCAGTACAGTAGACAAATACAAGACTCAGAGAGCCTCAATCGGGAAGAAGACCATGGGGATACCTAGGAAGGGACAGCACAAAGGACAAATGCCATCCTAGAAGAGGTGTCAATACTAGGTAAGTGAAGAACTAGACGTGAGCAGCAACAAACAGGAAGTACCCAACAAGGTAGTTAGGTTTTCAACTCTGGAGGCCAAGAAATGAAGCAAATATTTATAAAAAGGGATATAAGAAAAGCCGGTATCTTTAGAGAAACAGAAAATGCACTAAATATTAAGTATGTTGAGTTAAAGGGACACAGAAATCCAGGACACTCATAGACAGCGACTGGAATCTGGGGAAGCCAGAGCATGATTAGAGAGCGACCAGACACTGGAGACAGCCAGGTCCCAAGGGGACACACACCATGATAAAGAGAAAGACAACAGGAGAATGAGAGTCTTTGATCTCCATCTGGGGAAGTCCATGTAGATGAGACAAAAGACTGAGAAGCACAAGGCAACTCCCAGAATCCATAGAATAGAATATCTGGCTTCACAAACCTGAAAGAACAAATGCAGTTCCAGAAAATCTAAACAACATGTGTGAGCCAATTAAACCCTCAATTCCTCCCTATAATTTTAACCAGGAAAAAAAAAAATCCACTGCCATCAAGTTGATTCTGACTTATAGCAACCCTATAGGACAGAGTAAAACTGCCCCATAGAGTTTCCAAGGAGATCCTGGTCGATATGAACCACCACTCTTTCAGTTAGCAGACACTGCACTTGACCACTAAGCCACCAAGGTTTCTTTCTCTTGGATCGATACATAGCAATGGAATTGTTGTGTTGTATGGTATATTTGGGTTTAACTTCTTAAGAAATTGCCAGACTGTTTCCAAATTACCTCTGCTGTTTCATATACTCAGCTGCAGTGTGGCAAGTTCCTTATTTCTACACATCCTCACCAACACTTATTACAGTGCTCCTGAGTTACAGAGCTTCAAGTAGGCATAACATGGTGTTTCCTTGCTGTTTTAATTCTCTAATGAGTAATAAAGGAGCCCTGGTGGGGCAATGGTTAAGCACTCAGCTACTAACCCGGAAGGTCAGTAATACGAAGCCACCAGCCAGACTCCAAGAGAAAGATGTGGCTGTCTGCTTCCCTAGAAATGACAGCCGTGGGAAACCCACAGGGCAGTTCTTCTCCGTCCCATTGGGTTGCTATTAGTCAGAATCGACTCAACAGTATGGGTGTTCTAATCATCACCTGATATTTCATTAACAAAAACACCTTTTGAGTGCCTGCTACATGCCAAATACTACACAGACTCACAGCAAAGTACGGATTAAAAAAAAAAAAAACAAAAAAACCTGTTACCATCAAATCAATTCTGACTCAAAGCAGTCCTACAGGATGGACTTTCCCATAGGGTTTCCCAAGCTGCAGTTTTTGTGGAAGCAGACTGACATCTTTTTCCCATGGGTGGCTACTGGGTTTGAAGCCCATTAGTGGCCAAGCACTACACCACTGCACCAGCTCAAAGGCACAGCAAGAGCATCTAAGTTCTCAAAGGGGCTGAGCTGAGAGGGAGAAAAGAAGAGAAAACCTGAGAAGTACTATTTCTATCTTCCACTGAAGCCAGCACCTTACTGTATGGGTACTGCAGAAGAGGGGCTACAGTAGCAGCAGAAGAAATGATACCACCCCCTCCACTTGCCAGAAAGACCCTACAGGGGCTCTGGCCTCCCATGTGCTGTCTCCCTGCTGACTCAACAAACGTACAGGGACAAAAAGTACTACTGACACCCGCCACAAGTTGGCTTTAGGCTAGGAAGGGACAGGGTTACTGAGGTCCTCTTGGTGGCCGCAGGGTCTGAGAATATCAGTGAGGAGACATGAAAGTGCCACACGGTTTCATTTCATGAGAAAAAGAGCAACTTCCTCTATAGCAAGCCATTCCACAAGCAGATTTGACCATCATCGCTAGCTTCCCCAGATCCCTTCTCAGGGTATCTCTTTGCTCAACACCTGAGGATAGCATGGAAACAGAGGACAGACAGGTGCTGGAGGAGAGGAGGGGAGCCAGGTATAGGAGCTCATGTCCTCTTTGCTAAAATGTCACGAGGGATGTGGTGTTCCCAAAGTTACATGACGCCAGTCACAGACCCCGAATTCCATGAGCCTTTCCTGGTCAACTGTCAGGCTGGATGGAACACAGTTCTCAGAAAGAAATACAGGGCCTCACTAGGTAAGCACTCAAATCAGAATTCAGCACTGACATGGGATCTATATTTGGGGAAGATCTGTGAGCTCAGGAGAATTTCACTCCTGACAGATCTGGCGCAGTGCTTAAAGTGCTCAGCTGCTAACCAAAAGGTCAGCAGTTTGAACCCACTCCCCAGTCTTTGAGAGAAAGATGTGGCAGTCTGCTTCTATAACGATATACGGCCTTGGCAACCCCATGAGGCGGTTCTACTCTATCCCACAGTGTTGCTATCAGTCAGAATTGACTCAACAGCAGTGGGTTCAGTTTGGTTTTTTAAGCCAAATCCAAAAAGTCAAGGAACCTGTGCAGGTCACACAGCCAGTTAGTAGGAAGCCAGAACTAGAATGTCAGAGACTGCAAGAGAAACAAGACATTCAATGTACTTGAGTTTAGAAACACTCTGACACATAGATTCACTGCCATCAAGTCGGTTGTGACTCCTAGTGACCCTGTAAGACAGAGGAGAATTGTTCCACAGTTTTCAAGGAGCACCCGGTGGATCTGAACTACCAGCCATTTGGTTAACAGCAGTAGCACTTCACCACTATCCCACCAGCATTTCCCTCTTACATATATCAGTGCTAAATCTGTAAAAACTTAAACATAATAATAATAATAATATAGCCAAGCCAAGCCAAGAAGGGGTAAATAAAAATAAAAAACCAAACACACTGCCATCAAGTAGATTCTTTGGAGGGGAACCACTCTCCATGGGATTTTCTTGGCTGCCATGTGTATGTATAATCTCAGGCTGCCATGGTTACAGAAGCATCCCCACTTTGTGTCCTAGAGCCACCGGCTGGGTTCAAACCACCAATCTTTAGGTTTAGCAGCTGATCCCATGTCCCACCTTATATGCATTAAACTACATACAGCCAGTCACCACTGAGTCGAGTCCAACTTACGGACACCCCATGTGTGTTACAATAGAATTGTACTCCACCAAGTTTTCCATGGCTCTTTCACAGGCCATTCTTCTGAGGAGTCTGTGGATGGACCTGAACACCCAGCCTTTTAACTAGCACACAAATGTGTTAACCATCACACCACCCAGGAGCTCCTTCAACTAACATATTCTAAGACCTAAAAAAAAAAAAAAGTAGCCATGCAAAGGTAAACTAGATCATACACTTTTACTCAATCACAATAAATAAATAAAATATATATTAAAAAAAGAGGAAGGGGGTGGATAGGATGGTGCAAGGTATGGCTTCAGCCTGAAGAAAGCAACCTGTCCTTTGTTCTCAAGTCTCTGGAGCACGCGGGGCCGACAAATGGAACCTGACCAGATCAACGGGGTGCCTGGGGGCCAATCCCAATCATATAGAGAAACCGCTAAGAAGCCTGATGCCTAAGGCTCAGCAGAGCTTCCTGGTTGGTGACAATGCCCGAGAGAAGGTGGCACACACCTCTTTGGGACACGGAAGTTCCTGCTGTGATCTCCCTCAGACCTCCCCCCGTGTGTCTCTTTGCTTGTATCTTTTCTGGCTGTCATAAATTTGTAGCCATAAATAGGGTATATCCTTCATGAGATTTGGTGAGTTGTTTGAGAAAATGAATGAAGCCACACGAACAGCGAGAGTCAGCAGGGACAGCACTGGGGAGGTGTGAGAGAAGCGTCCTATCTTGTCAGCTCCAAATGGCCAGCATAGGTGACAGTGTCACATGAGTGGCTGGCCCGGAGATCTGAGAGTAGAAAAGTGAAGACAGGCTCCATTTCCACACTCTGGGAACTGTATTCACGCAGACCCATGCCACAGAGTCGGCAACAAAGCTGAGAACTGCCCAGCTTGCTCCTTGTTTGGGGCAGGGGTGAGGAGGGATGGGATGGCACACAAACCAACATTGACTGTGCATATTTCTGAAGCCAGTTTCTGATAAGCGCCTTGTATATTATCTTACATAATCCTTATTACAGCCCATGGGATTGGTAGCATGGTTTCCATTTTACAGATGAGGACACTGAGTCACAGAGACATGAAGCAACTTTTCCCAAGGTCACAGCATCATCCAGATAGGCAGCACAGCCTCCACAGAGATGATCCCTACTTCACACAGGCTGAAAGACGACCCTGAGACAGGCACTTCTTGTGTGGTACAGGTATTCAAAGCCCAAGAGCTGGTGTTTTCGGAATCTTAGAGGTATACACATTGCCTGTCATTGAAAACAGAGCCCTGGTGGCAAAGTGGTTAAGAGCTCTGGCTGCTAAACAAAGGGCCAGCAACTTGACCCTATCAGGCACTCTTTGGAAACTCTAAGGGGGCAGTTCTACTCTGTCCTATGGGGTCGCCGTGAGTGAGCATCAACTCTACAGCAACAGGTTTTTGGTTCGTATCAAAAATATCAATATATCATAAACTCAAATTCTTTCCTAATTATTTTTTCTTTTTTCTCTTTCTCCCCAGAAATCACACGAGGAATAGCCTATGCTGCACCCAAGCTTCCGCCGTCTCCGAGTATTTCCTGACACACATTTTTGCCTACTGTCTATCACAACCGGAGAATGGGGTTCAACGTGACACTGACAAAACTATCAGGTAAGACCATACAGAAAGACGCAAGGGAAATCTTAATTGACCAGCAAGTGTACCACAGCTGCGTGACACTGGGTCTTCAACAGCCACAGAAAAAATGAGCAAATAAACCAGCATTTAGCCTTGCCTTCCAATAACTGTAAAACGGCAAATATGCAGGACTGCGTTAGTGACATAAATTTAACGTGCTGTCACTTGCTTTTAAACTTTCATCTAGAGACTAACTCTAAAATTAATACTAGGAGTGAGTCAGTAAAATCCGAGAAGAATTTTTAAATCCAGGAGAAAGGTCATGGTTACTTTCCAGATCTAACACTCTGAACCAAGGTTCACGGCTGTTCTCTAGTGGTCAATGACAACATCTATCTCCTCTGTTGAGTAACTACTTAGAAGGTGATCACCTAAAGCCAGCTGGCTGTGACATGGCAGGGACACTCAAATTGGCAGGACTTCAGGATGTGAAGATGATCTGGCAGGTACAGCAGTGACACGTTGTTGATACTTTGACATCCTGTGCCCAAGACTGACATGTCCAATACACAATCATGATCCAAAATTACCGAAGCAACATCACCAAAATTCTTCAGCACTTTTTCTGTCATCCACAGTGTGACTGCTACAAATAAGACAGATTGTCGTCGATGACTTCTGTTAGAAAAGGAAAATCTACTCAGTGTGAGCCACGGTACGGGACCCAAAAACAGGGCCATTACTTACGTCATCTTATGAAGCCATTCAGTGACAAGACTGGCTCTGTCCAACAGGATTTAGCAATGATGAGATGCTTGCATGTGCTGTCCCGCAAAGCCACAGGTGGCTTCTAAGCAGCTAACTGTGGCTGGAATAATGGGGAAACTAAATATTGAACTGTATTTCACTTTAATTTATTTAACTTTCAATGTGGAAAGTCACAAATGGTCAGTGCTTTTATGAGGCTACAAAACCTATGCACTACCCCAATGCATACACACAGTATCCCTCCACACAGACACACACATACACACACACACACAATCCCAACTTCACACACAGGGCACCAAAGTATTTGCTATGGAGCTGGAGTTGTTAGGTTATGCCATCTGGCAATCTGATATCATGGCTGATAAGAGGAAAAGATTCAGGACATCTTTGCTTCCATGAGGACTCTGTATCAAGTCCTGTGCTAAATGACACAGGGAATTCTACCCTAGTAAAGATGGAGTAAGTGAGCAAACAGTCTTTCCAGCGTAAAACCAGCTTTCTGTTTCTTCTGAACTGGATCATGAATCCTTATTGAAAACACTCCCTAGCTTGGCCATGTTCATTGCTGTCAGTGAAGAACAGCAAGACGCAGCTGCCTGGGGAAGAAGGTCACTTGCTTTCAATAGTCTGGAGACAAACATGGTGTGGGGAAGTGCTTCTGAGCACACCCACAGTTCTAGAAGAACTTGGAGTGATAGTGGAAAAAAGAAGAAATGACAGGCTGGCAGAAAACACAAACCTGGTTTTAAGGCAACCAACTCATCAAACAAAACTCTCATCATTAAGTGTTGAGGCTTCCAGAACAATCCACACCATATCATTCCACCAAAAAAAAAACCATTAACAGGCTTTAGCCACTGATTTATTTATGCTGCATTATGAATGTGCAGCTGGTTAATGAAATAACAACCAAACCCAGGCCTATCCCACAGAATTAAGAAGCCCTATATCCCAAAAGGAAATCCCAGTGGCATTGTGCTTAAGAGTTACAGCTATTAACCACAGGTCGGCAGTTTAAATTCACCAGGCGCCTTTTGGAAACTCTGGGGCAGTTCTAGTCTGCCCTGAATTGACTTGATGGGAGTGGGTTTGGTTTTTTGGTTTTATATTCCAAAAGGAAATGCTGGTGGTGTACTGGTTACGAGTTATGGCTGCTAACCAAAACAAGGTTAGCAGTTCAAATCCATCAGACCTCTCCCTAGAAACTCTCTGGGGTGGTTCTAATCTGTCCTCTAGGGTTGCTATGAGTCAGAACTGACACAATGGCAAAGAGTTTTATATACATATACATTCCAAAATGCTAACTGCAGATGCAAACTAAGGGAGCAACCACTGCGAAGTAACAAGATCAACAAGTCAAACACCAGTCTCTCTCCAAGCCACAAAACAGTTCAATAACCACTGTGGAATGAGGCCACTCTGACTTGAGATTTTTTTGTTTACAAGACATAGAGTACAGACGGGGACTTTTTGACATTCTGATTGAAGACTCTATCTTCAGTAATAACTGTAATTGTTACATAAATCACTATTTAATAAGAGTGTTTGTATAATTAGTACTTTGAAATAGTATAATAATACACTAAAGAGACACGATCCCCACACACCCCTTGGAAATATGGCTTCTTCCACAGCAAAGTGGGAAGGCACAGAATTCTGTGGGCAGATCCAGCAAGCCAGCACAAAGGGAAGAAATACTCCACACCTAGCATACTCTCATGGCCATCAGGTCAACCCCACCTCCTAGGGGACCGTCCAGGACAGAGCAGAACTGCCTCACGAGGTTTCCTGGTGGTGTAGTGGTGAAGAACTATGTCTGCTAACCACAGAGTCAGCAGTTCAAATCCACCAGGTGCTCCTTGGAAATTCCGCCCTGTCTTAGAGAATCACAATGAGCCTGAATTGACTCAATGGCAATGGGTTTGATTCGGCTTCTTAGTCTTTACAGAAGCAGATTGCCCCATCTATCTTCTGGGCAGTGGGTGCAAGCCACCAAGCTTTTGGTTAGAAGCCAAATGCTTAAACACTGTGTTACTGGGATTCCTCCCTAGGATGCTAGTCGAGTGGATTATTCTATTTGCATGTGCTCTGAAAACCAAACCATAAGCCATTGTTTCAGGAGGTGACATACAGGGACTGCCAGTTGAGTCTGTGAACTCATCTTAGAAAAAGTGTTCCATACCTCATTGCTGAATATCACTATGGTCACCTTTGAGGTACTGGCTTTGGGAAGCTGTGCACCAGCACGAGCCTTTAGTCTACCCTTCAAAGCAATTTTGGAACTCTTTTTCTGGAATGGCCATCAGAGCTGGCATTGTATTACCCTTGATGTCTTGAATGTCTTCAAAATGTCTTCCTTTCAATATTTCCTTTCTCTTTGGGTACAGAAGACAGTCACTGGGGGCGAGATCAGCCAAGCCAAGTGCCGGTGAGTAGGGAGGGTGTTCCAAAACAGCTCTTTGTTTACTGGCTAAGGACTCCCTAACAGACAATAATTTGCTACCATTCCACCGTGTACAACGGCCATTCCACAGAGTTCCAAAATTGCTCTGAAAGCTGGCACTGGCATCAGTGCATAGCCTCCCATGAGGAGTACTTCGAAGGTGACTGTAGTGATATTCAGCAGTAAGGTGTACAGCACTCAGAACAATCAAGTTCGTGGACATCATTGTGGGACCTCATAGTTTCACACTGTGTCCCTCAGCCAGAATGGATGAAACTTGTCTTCTCTCTCCTTCCATTAAGGCTCTGTTCTGAGGTAGAAGGCAGAGACTGCTGAGAGTTCCACTGGGTGAATTAACTCAAGGAAGTATCTTAACTCCATTAAAACTGTACATCTGAAGAACCTTTTAATGGAATTAATGGTGGAGTGGAGCCCACGGTGCAGAAGCAGTCAAAACCACAACCCCACAACAAATCAAACTACACACGGAAGGAAACTGCTGAAGGTCGTATTTGAAACTGACAGCAGAAATATAAATGGTAGCTGAATCAGGCATCTTAAACTCGTAATATTTAATGACACCTTGGGTCTCCTAACAGGCTAGTCCGGTATAAAATTACCACCCTGTGTAAGGATATTTTAAGCCAGGAAAACCAGTTTCTAGAAACACTCACAGCAGGAAATAAAAGGCAAAGACTGAGAAGCAGAGCAAGGTGCCTCACAGAAAGCCGATGCTTCAATTTCAACTAGCCATTTACGAGTGTGATCATCAAAACCCTATGTGTGCACGCACGCGCCTTACTTGTTCAAAGAAGTGAACTTAAACAGCCATTCAACTGCCTGTGATGTAGGGAAAGCAGGGCTAACCTCAAGCAGTTACCTCTAAAACAAAACCAGAAAACCTAATCGTTTTTAGTTAGTTGGAAAGTTAAAAAATGCATAAAGGGCCTTTCTGGCAGCCATGCAGCCCCAAAACTGCATTTGGAAATTAAGTGCAGTTAGGTTCTCCTGACTGGGATGGGGGGCCCAGAGATTTACTGGGTTGGGGGGGGCCATCATGGGGCCTGCAAAGGAAGATGCAGAGGGACCCAAGGAGACCCGAACAGCCTTAGCTGTGACACAGGCCCAACCCCAGTACACACGAGAGGGAACTGATAGCCACGCGCTGGTCAGTTCAGTTTTCTGTTATAGGAAACACCCATTTTCTACCCCTAGATTCTATTCACGCTACATGCTGTCAGATACTAAATTTAAAAATCAAAATAATGCCACAAAAATCAAACAAAACCCACTACTGTCAAGTCAATAGGGTCACAGCGATCCCTTAGGACATAGCAGAGCTGCCCCGCAGTTTCCAAGGAGCACGCAGTGGACTGGAACCGCCAACCTTCTGGTTAGCAGATATAGCACTTAACCGCTACGCCACCAGGGCTTCCAGATAATGCGCAGGGGTATACTCATCTTCAAAACACTGGCACAGGGCATCAGGAAGGCCAGTGTTTACTCTACCCTAAGAAAGAAATCCTTTACTCAAAGATAAGAGTGAAGGGACTTCAGTGCATGAGCATGTACCTCTGTGCACATGTACGTGTGTGTGTGTTTGCGTGTGCGTGTGTGTGTTTGTGTGTGTGTGTTTGCGTGTGTGTGTGTGTTTGTGTTGTAGTAGGGGGCACCCATTCCTCAGCCACATCAAATATTCATGATGTACCAACCTGACTCCTTCAATCACCAATTTTCCTTTTCACCTCGCCCCAAACAACAAGGTTGTAACGCAGACACGTACTTGTGGGACAAGCTGCCGAGCGCTGACAGGATGTCTTCCCACTTCTCCCACAGATTACGAGCTGCCGGGCCAAGGGAGCCAAGCACCAAGGAACGTGAGTGACAGCCCTGGAAAGAACGCCACCGCGCACAACGAATTTGACACAATTGTCCTGCCCGTGCTTTACCTCATCCTGTTCGTGGCCAGCATTTTGCTGAACGGTCTGGCGGTGTGGATTTTCTTCCACATCAGGAACAAAACCAGCTTTATATTTTATCTCAAAAACATCGTGGTGGCCGACCTCATAATGACACTGACGTTTCCCTTCAGAATCGTACACGACGCCGGGTTCGGCCCGTGGTACTTCAAGTTCATCCTCTGCAGGTACACCTCGGTCCTGTTCTACGCAAACATGTACACATCCATCGTGTTCCTCGGGCTGATAAGCATCGATCGCTACCTGAAGGTGGTGAAGCCATTCGGGGACTCTCGGCTGTACAGCATCACCTTCACCAAGGTCTTGTCCATCTGCGTCTGGGTGGTCATGACTGTCCTGTCCCTGCCGAACACCATCCTAACGAGCAACCAGCCCACGAGGGAAAACATTGATGACTGCCTGAAACTGAAAAGTCCCTTGGGGGTCCAGTGGCACAGAGCGGTTGTTTACATCAACAGCTGTTTGTTTGTGGTCGTGCTGGTGATCCTGATCGGATGCTACATCGCCATATCGCGGTACATCCGCAAATCCAGCAGACAGTTTATCAGTCAGTCCAGCCGGAAGCGGAAGCACAACCAGAGCATCCGCGTGGTTGTGGCTGTGTTCTTCACGTGCTTCCTGCCATACCACCTGTGCAGGATTCCCTTTATCTTCAGCCAGTGGGACAGGCTCTTAGACGAATCTGCCCATAAGATCCTGCATTACTGCAAAGAGGTGACGCTCTTCTTGTCGGCCTGCAACGTGTGTCTGGACCCCATCATCTACTTTTTCATGTGCAGGTCGTTCTCAAGAAGGCTGTTCAAGAAATCAAACATCAGGACCAGGAGCGAGAGCATCAGATCTCTGCAGAGTGTCAGAAGATCGGAAGTCCGCATATACTATGACTACACTGACGTGTAGGGGACCAAGGCCACCAGGCCCTCCTCCCTAGGGTGCTGGTGAACATGTACAAAGTGTAAATAAACCCTTCTTTTGATTACCCTTGATGGGCCCATCAAAATCTGGATAAACAGAGACCTAAAATGGTCTCAGGGTTGGGTGTGACCTGGAACAGAGGCCAGCATAACGACATAGCAACAGTGAGACCAACAAGAGACAGCAGAGGCTGAATGTAGCTCCATGACTTAGTGTTTAAGGAGCGGATGGAGGACTGGGAAAAGGGCACAGAAAAGCTGGCGCGTGGCTGCCAGGTCCCAGGAACGTCCATAACCACGAAGCTGCTTTTGCAAAAAACAGAAAGCACGAAGAAGAGAAATCTACTAGACTTTGGGGTCTGACATCTGAACAATAAACAGGTGCATCTGTCCAACATGGCTTATTTATTAAAATAGTTTAGAGTTAAGTATTGATTATTAGGCTACCCAAAATTCCACCTATGAACTACCTAGGGTCATTGGCCAGCATCACCTCGCAGTATTAACGATGGTCTTAAATGCACACTAGAAAAAGCCCATGCGGGAGAGGAGTGGGTAGCTAGATTTTTAAAAGTAATGTTATTTGAACAAGGTACTCAAAAGATCGAAATTAGGTGATTTTAAACTTAGGCTATTTCAGAGAAAAAAATTATACATATGTGTATACCTATATTTATATGTATGTGTATAAATATACACACACTCATACACATGTGAAACCAAAACCCACTGCCATCCAGTCAATTCTGACTCATAGCATCCCAATGGGACAGAGAAGAACTGCCGCACAGAGCTTCCAAGGAGATCCTGGAGATTTGAACTGCCAACCTTTTGCTTCACTGAGCTTTGTAGTGCTTAACCACTACTACGCCACCAGGGTTTCCATACATACACATACTTACGGTTAAATATTAAGACAAGCAGTTCTCAGATACTAAACTTAATTTTCCCATCTCCCCCTCCCCCATGCTACGTGTAAATCCTCATACTGAGGACGGACAAAACTTATGAGTCTCAGTTAATAAGAGAGTTCTTTCATTGAAGAGTCATGTCATAATCTAGTTTAGGGGGAAGCTAGCCAAGCCAAGTGCCATCAAGTCGGATCAAACTATTAGCAAAATCATCCTCCCTTATAGTTTTAACAGGGAAACAATGAGTTAAAACAAATAGAACCTTAAGTTAAGTGACTAAGCCAAGACGTTCAAGAGTAACTTTTCAGGATCTTAAAATCCTTCCTCTTTCTTAATCCGACACTGAAGGTCTTCGTCCTTTTTCAAAGCCATCAGCTGTGCAAGGCTGGATTGGGTGCCCGATTCTGCCTAGTACTAGACAATCCCAGAGGCTGGAAACACTGGTGGCATCATGGTTAAGAGCCATGGCTTCTAACCCGAAGGCCGGCAGTTTGTGGACTTGGAAACTCTAAGGGTAGTTCTAGTCTGTCCATACTGTCACTGTGAGCCAAAACAGACTCAGTGGCAATGGGCTGGGTTTGGTACTAGGAACCAACCCTAAATTTAGAGTAATTATTTAAGTCAAAATAACATGAGTGGTCACACATGTGCCCACAGAAGACAAAGAGAGGGAGGGATGGGGCATGTTGGCCGGCTGAGGGAAGATGGGTGTCAGGTGACCAGCAAGGATAGCGCACACATAAAGCAGTGTAAGGCTCACCGAGACTCTTGTAGATCCTCGGCACAGTCCCACCGAGCTCCAGAGAACAAAAAATGAAGCTGTGAGAATGACTTATCCCAACAAGGAAGAGAGACATCATTTGGGGACCATGAAATACCTAGCCAATGACACGCAGGTTTCACGCAGAGGTGGGTTGTCAACGGTTCAGAAGAACAACCCAACCACACCTTCCTCGGTCTCTCCACCGAGACTCCAACTCCATAAACCCAAGTGGTGTGAAGTCACATCTGCCTCATGTGGTCCTTTACTTAAATCCTTTCCTCCCCCAAGTCTGTGCCACCAACTATGCTCAAAGGCTAACCTCTTTCTCCATCTTCCTCAGAGCACCCAAGACCAACCCCAGTCGCGTTACTGGTGTGGGTGTCAGGAGCTCACAGTGATCCCAGGGGCCAAGGGAGAACTGTCCCATAGCCGTGGCTAGGCTGTAATCTTTATGGGAAGCTTTATGGGGCGGTTCTCCTCTGACCTACAGGGTCGCTGTGAGTGGGAATAGACTCTACGGCAATGGGACTGGTTGAATCTTTATGGGAACAGATCGCCAGGTCTTTGTCTTGCAGAGCTGCCAAGTGGGTCTGAACCACCGACCCAGAAGTTCGCAGCTAAGCACTTAAACCACTGCGCTATCAGGACTCTTTGAATTACAGTTGCTCCAGATACACAGAAGGAGCAATACCGCACCTGGTAAAATAACTCCAGGGCCGTCACCTCCTTGCCTCTCCAGTCCTTAATTGCCGCCACAGCTCCTGGTCGAATCTCTCAACAATAGTGACACCAGCTGCGCTGGGGACATCTGCTGTGACACGCACAGTCCCCTCGGAGCCTGAAGACGGAGACGCTGGCCTCCTCCATGGCATCATCAAGCTCCGTGTGGTGCTCTGTGGTGTACCAAGCACTTCCTTACACAGCATCTCAACGAATTCTCCAACTCAGGCCTCGATTCTTAGAGGGCGTCAAAAATACTTTAAATCTCATTTGAAAGCATTTAAATCATGTTTCTCAAATTGGATTGGGTGCACAACTGCTAAATCAAAAAGCAAACCTGTTGCCATCCAGTCCACTCTGACTCATAGAGACCCTATAGACACAGAAGAACTGCCCCATAGGATGCCCCAGGAGCACCTGGTGGATTCGAACTGCTGAACTGCTGGCCTTTCAGTCAGCAGGTGGAGCACTTAACCACTACACCACCAGGTTTCTGTACAACTGCCAGGCATATTTAACGTGATAGTAGTTTTACATCTCTGACATAACATTATTAAATCAAGGAAACAGCTTAACACATTAGCTTAGAATTTTTTTTTGAAAAAAAGAGTGTTATCACCATTTAATAAAAAGCCACAGGACAAAACTGTTCAAGAGCATTCTGCTCATACATTATCTCAGTGCCTCGACTAAGGTCCCAAAAATTAGCTATTGAGGCCAACCAACAATGAGCCACTTACATAAACAAAACAACTTCACTAGAAATAACATAAAATATCATGTTACTACCAGAAGCTAACATATAATACGCTATGCATTAATAATTGAGAAAATAAGAATTATATTTGATTTTTCTGTCGTGTGTGTGTGTGTGTGTGTGTGTGTGTGTGTGTGTGTGTATTTAAACCAATGATTTGGAAGTAGTCCCAAATCCAAACCACAGCAGATCTTCATGAAGTTTCCGGGTCAGGGTCAGCATCATCTCAATACTGACAGCAGAGTTCTCACTTTTATGCAGATGGGAAACACATTCAGGGAATTTCCAAAAAGAAATCTCTGTTCTCTATAAACGTTAATATGCAGAAAAACTGACCTTGCAGAAAATCGTTCAGTGGGAGTAGTATAAACTCTGTTATGCTGTTAGGCTACTTTGTAAATGATATTTTGCTACCATTTTCAAACAGTGCCAGTGTCTTGTTTCTCAATTAAAGCTTCAAAGGCATGGTAACTAGGAAAATCCGTAAATTTAGATTAAGTACTTAAGCCACAATAATGTGTATATGTGCATGCGCACACACACACACAGGAGACATGAGCTTAACCATAAGCATATTTTATGACTGCTGTGGGAAAATACTCGTATACTAAGCAAAAGAAAACAAGATCAGAATAAAGCTCTAGGATCAACTAAATCTTATAAAACACAGAATTTTCCCCAAACTAAGCATTAAAAGAAACCCACAATCAAATAAGCAAATAGTTACTAGTCACGTCCCATGTAAGAAAACACTGTGCTCACAGTCACATTTAAAACAGCCTGTGGATATCCCTCCATGACTTGTAAATATTTCTTAAGATCAAACATTTTCATATTTCAATTTAATACAAGTAGCTGATACTCACAGGAGCAGCACAGTGATTGATTAAGAGCTTGACTGCTAATCAAAAGGCTGGCAGTTTGAATTCACCAGGTGCCCCTCAAAAAACCCCATGGGGTGGTTCTATTCTGTCCTAACAAACAAAAAACCCACTGCCTTCAATTCCACCTCACAGCAACCCTACAGGACAGAGAAGAACTGCCCCACTGCGTTTCCAAGAAGCATCAGACAGATTTGAACTGCCGACCTCTGGTTAGCACCCAGAGCACTTAATCACTACTCCACTAAGGTTTCCATTTAGGGTTGCATTTGAAAATCCTATTGGCATAGTGGTTGAGTGCTACTACAGCTGCTAACCAGAAGGTCAGCAGTTCATATCTTCCATGTGCTCCTTGGAAACTCTGTGCAGCAGTGCTTCTCTGTCCTATAGGGTTGCTATGAGTCAGAATCAACTTCGTCGGCAGCAGGTTCGGGTCTGGGTTTTGAAGTCTGAAACAACTGACTTCACAGTAATGGGTTCATGTTTTGTTTTTTGTTAGGCCTTTAGCACCATCTCGTGGTCAAAATTTGTAGAACAGCTGAAGAAAACGGCTGGTGTCCTATGTGCAGCATGGATTAGACCTGTATGAAGTCTGCAAAAAGAAGGAACTGAGCAAATGCTTCACCACGAGATATCGGGCCTAGCCTTTAGTTACAGCCTCCCTTCAGTCATGCTTAGTGCTGATGTATACAAAGAGACAACCTTGGAGTTGCCGAGAACAATTTAAGACAGAAATGTTTGGAAAAAATAATTAATATCTACAAAAATCTGTCTTAATACATGAGAAAAGGACAAAAACTTACAAGCATGAAATAACACATAGAGAGGATGCTACAAATAGTGACCAGCCTTTCCTCACTGGCATACTAAACCTGTCGAGTGGATGCCGACTCATAGCGACCCTATAGGACAGAGTAGAACTGCCCTGTAGAGTTCCCAAGGAGAGCCCGGTGGATTGGAACTGCTAACCTTTTGGTTAGCAGATGTAGCACTTAACCAGTAGGCCACCACGGTTTCCCACCAACCTACAGAGAACTTAAAAACCAAATATAACCAACCTGTGGTTTTAAAAGAAGACAGAAATCATCATTAGAGTTGACAACACAGAACTAAGCCTGTCAATTGTGATAACAAGATGCTCACAAAACACAAAGAACAACTTCAGTGTTGAATACCCTTAACTTTTATTATAAACCACAATGACATAAGAAAACATCTAAAGTGATTTTAAAAAAAAAAAGTAAAATGCAGTGATAAGGACACACATTCTTTCATTTTGGAAACTCAAAATACAGAAATTGGAAAATTTTTACCTCAAACAGTTTCCTAGGCACACAGTCTCAATAAAAGTGGCCAATTCCTTTGCATTATGCCCTAGGATACCCAGTGGCTGTGGTCTGAGGAGCAAGTGTCAGAAATCAGCCTCCTGTCCGATCAGTTCCATCCTAGCTTAGGACCAAGGATCTGGAATTTTTCCCAGAGTTCCCAAAGCCACCAAGTCCAGGGCTGGGTGTAAGGGCTGGAATCAAGACTTTCCAAAAGCGCTCTAGACACGTTAACACACAGCAATATGCTGATACACAGAGGAGGAATAACTATACCTGTTGCCTTCCAGGCAATTTCGACTCATTCTAACCCTGAAAGACAGAGAAGAGCCCAACAGTGTTTGCAAGAATGCGGATCTTTACAGAAGCAGGCTGCTCTGTCTTTCTCCCGCTGAGTGGCTGCTGGTTTCGAATCCCTGTCCATTTGGTCAGCAGCTGAGTCACTCTAACGATCAAGGCTCCTTATATATAACTGTCACTATTAGCTGCTCTTGGGTGCTATCCAGTCAATTCTGACTCCAAGCAAGTTAGGAACAACAGAGCGATCCGCTGCCCAGACCTGTGCCACCCTCACGATGAATGCCACGTAGGTGCCCACTCCTGCAGCCACTGTGCCAGTCCATCTCACGGAGGATCTTCCACTCACATTGATCCTCTGCCTTACCACACATGACGTCCTTCTCCAGGTCTGGCACCTCCTGTTGACAGGCCCAAAGTACGCAAGATGACGTCTCACCATCCTCGCCCCTGGGTGTGCAACCTGACAGAGGGGTGGTATGTATGTGGCGTGGTGTGTACGTGGCGTGGTGTGTACGTGGCGTGGTGTGTACGTGGCGTGGTGTGTATGTGGCGCAGTACGTATGTGGCATGGTGTGGTACGTATGTGGTGTGGTATGTACAACTCCAGCTAATACATGCCATATAAAGAATCCAACTCAACCCCATGCTTGCAATCGTTGCTAGACGCCTAACCTGAAAATCTCTTTAATGACACAGAAAGATGCCCATCACTTTCTAAGTTATCTGTATGCTTCTAAAAAAAAATAAAATAAAAACTGAACCATATCCTATGTGTCCTCAACTTTACATACACTTCTACGCAGCTAGAGAAACAAAGGAAGCATAAATAAATTTGTAAGTGAGTGAGTACTGGACCACACAGCTAGCTCCTGCATATCTGGAATCAACTCAGTCTTTCTCAACCCCTTCAAACCCTGTACCCTCTTTTCAGGAGACATACATCAACACCAATTTACTATGCTGCTATAAAAGCCACAAACAACATAAACTGCCTGCACATACAACACTACACACACACACACACACACACACACGCAGACCTTGTCTCTCACAGTCACGTGGAACGATAACAAAGGCCCTGCAAGCAGAAATAGTCCAAAGCAATCTTAATCACCAAAGATAGAAATCAGGAGTGTTCTGCAACATTTAACATCTTGTGTCGAAACATGAAAATCTTCCCTACTGTTGGTTATAAATACATAAGGAAGTGGGAAAAAAAAAAAACCTGCAAATTTACAACATTAGAAACAATGATAACTAAGATGTATTAGTTATTATTTCCTTGATTTAAAAAAAAAACTCACCATAAATAGGAAACGCTGGTGGTGTACTGGTTAAGTGCTACGTCTGCTAACCAAAAGGTCAGCAGTTCAAATCCACTGGGCACTCCTTGACAACACTATGGGGCATTTCTACTCTGTCTGTAGGGTCACTGTGAGTCATAATCGACTCAAAGCACTAGGTTGGGTTTTCTTTTGGTTTTTCCAGGATGGACGGAACACTGCTTGCCTTCTCATCAGAGAACTTACAGTGCCGTCTGGACACCGTCCCTACGCTCTGCAGGAACTGCCATTCTCCTTTTGGAGTTCAGATCCGCTCCCAGCTTCTCAGCCTCCGTTCTTCTAACACTGGGAAACACCCCCAAGAGTTCCTTTCACGGGAAGCCTCCAGCCAGCCTCACTTTCTCTGGGATGCCTTCCTCCTTCTTGTGACAGCCGCTGTCCTCACCACTCCTGTCACTGGGTCACCTGCACTAAGCCTCTCTAGACGCACAGCCACCGCTTCCTGACAGAGCTCTTCCTTCAATAGCTCCCTTTATGCTTCATGTGAAGTTCATTTCCAGCACGGTTGTTGTCCGTTTCCTCGCCGCTCTTTCAATTTTGTTGGCCAAATCCCTCCTTTGACTCCGTGTGTATAAGTGGGTTCACCACTGGCAGACCAGAAGGGCACCCGCCTACAGGCCTGGCGGCTGGTGCCTGAGCTGAAACAGATGCACAGTCACCAATCACACCAGACTCTGAAAGACATGACATGACTTGTCGCCGATCACCGAATGCCACACACATCTGCTATTTCCCTAGTGATTTGGAAAACGAGGACCTAGCAGATGAGGTTGGTACTTTACACAGCAATATAGAGTTACTATATTACAGTAACTGACATCTGAACCGAGACGGTAGGGGACTGATATTACTTAACTAAAGTCTGGTTCAGGAAATTCACATATATTAAAAACCAAACCCACTGTTGTTGAGTCAATTCTAACTCATTGCAAAACACATTGGACAGAGTAGAACTGTCCCATAGGGTGTCCAAGGAGCACGTGGTGGATTCCAATTGCCAATCTTTTGGTCAGCAGACATAGCACTTACCCCTACACCATCAGGGTTTCCTCATGTATATTAATGCCATACAAATTAAACAAAAATAACAACCAAATCCATCACCACCAAGTTGTTTCTGACTCGTAGGACCGTACAGGACAGAGCAGAACTGTCCCCCAAAGTTTTCCACGGCATGTGTGCTGGACGTGAACTGCCGACCTTTTGGAGAGAAGCCATACACCACCGGGATTTCCACCATGCAGACGAAGAAATGCCTGTGCCAGTGTGTGTGTGTAACTGTACATAAAGTATTAATCATAATACAAAGGAAAAGCAGAAAGAAAGTAATTTATAATAAAATGATAGGTAATTTAAAATAATGGAAATTCTTACGAACAACTATCCAAGAAGACATGAGTCATTCATTCAAAATCAGGTAGTAAGTTACACACACCTATACACAGAATCGTGTGAACCCAACAGCCACAAACACTGTCACCCAAACATCACTCACATTATTAGTGCTGGCGACGTGGCCTTCTTTCCAAAAAAGTAAAATAAATCTTGGCAAGTTAGTTCCAAGTAAAACAGAATCCTTACACAATATCTACATCTCTGTAAAAGTTGGCTGGCTGATACTACGCCAGGCAAAAACGTGTTATACGTAAAACAGACTTCAACTTGACACACAGGTTCTCTATAAACAGACTTTTCAGCTATGAGAAAGTCTGACGGGTTTGACTCCCATGAGAACCAAGGGCAATTCTTACTGTGCAAGACCACGTCAGATTTTGCAAGATACCAACCCTCCGTGGTCCCAGCCATCAGTTACTGGGACACACCAAATCAGGCCAAATGTGCTGCTCAGGAACCTGATCTTGATCCCTGCACCATTTATGGAAAGAAGACTGTGCCTGAGCTCCCCAGCCATGAGGAAACCCAGGTCTCCAGATAACATTCACTCCCACAGTGCTGGGGAGGGGTGGGGTATTCCTAAATAAATAAAGCTTTTTATGTCCCCACCTCTTTACGATTGCAAAAATGGTAAAAAGAAAACTCAAGCATTTCTATGAAATGGATATATAACTTCATTACATTAGATGCCTAGTCCTGAAGTCTGACAGCTGTTTCATACAAATGCTATTAGAGACAGTTTTATGTATACCTCATAGCCATTGCCATCGAGTGGATTCCAACTGAGAGTGACCCTACAGGACAGAGTCTAACGGCCCCAAGACTGCAATCTTTAAGGAAGCCAACTGCCACATCTCTGCTCAGGCAGGGCTGCTGGAGGGTTCTAACTACCCACCTTTAATGTAGCAACCAAGTAATTACCAATCCGTCACTGTCCCACCCAAAACCAAACCAAACCCAGTGGCGTTGAGTCAAATTCGACTCACAGTGACCCCACAGAGTAGAACTGTCCCACAGTTCCGAAGGATCGCCTGGTGGATTTGAACTGCCAATCTTTTGCTTAACAGACGTAGCACTTAACCACTACGCCACCAGGGTTATATGACATTTATATAAGCCACAATCGCCTCAAAAACAGCAGGCTAAAATCAGATAACAACACCCAGACCCAAACGAAACCCACTGCTGTCAAGTCGGTTCCTACTCCCAGCAATCCCGCAGCAGTGTCCAACTCCAGCCCAGCTCACCTCCGTCTCTGCCCCAAACCCTTCATAGACACCAGCTCTTCACCGAGCACAGCCCTACGATGCAGGCATCCTGCTACCATCCCCAGAAAGTAAGGGCGCACACTGGTCGGCGAAATGACAGGGGCAGCCTAGGAGGCTCAAAGTCTGAGCCCCATAGAGCTTCCAAGGAGCACGTGGTAGATTCGAACTGCTGACCTTTTGGTTAGCAGCCCCAGCACTTAACCACTATGCCACCAGAGTTCCCCTGTCCTATATAAACCCCTTTAATCCCCACAATAACCCCAAGAAAGGAGTGCTCCTAATTAAACCAGTAACCACCTGTCACCAAGGCAACTCCAACTCACAGAAGCCCCATGTGTGTTAGAGTAGATCTGTGCTGTCATGTCTTCAATGGCTGATCTTGTCAGAAGCCGACTGCCAGGCCTTTCTTCCTAAGCTCTTCTGGTTGGACTCAAAACTTAGACCTCTTGGCTAGCAGCTGAGCACATTAACCATCTGCACCACCCAGGGACTTCATCCCTAACCTCAGAGATGAAAAAACAGAGGCACAGAATTTACATAACTTTCCCAAGGTCAATCATAAACGATGCTGTCAAGATATACCCAGGTCATCAGCTCTAGAAATGTGGGTTTCCACCATCACTCAATACTGAAATGAAATACAGCCCCATGGTATTACTGATACTACCTTGCTAATGACTTATACCACCAAATGCTATTAACACAGATCAACTGTGTCAACACTGCAGATAAGTCTGGGGGTGAAACTGAGACGCTCTCTCCAGCAAATCCTCTATAACTGCTTAATAAACATCAAAGACAATACTCAGCTTAAGAGAATGCTAAGTTCAAGAAGCCAGTCAATCAGTCATGCATAGCTGATCACTTTATTCCCTTGCAATTAGAAAGATCATTTAATTTCCTATCTAAACCTGGACACTTTTAAGACAGAGCATCACCAAGACTATCATCACAGCAGGTATGAACAGGGACAGACTGAGCAAACTGGGACATACAGTCCTCATGCTTGTGACACGTATGACAATACATGCCATGACGGTTAAGGCTGTGTGTCAACTTGACTGGGCTGTGATGCGCAGTGGTTTGGCAGTGATGTAATGATGTGGTCATCCTCCATTGTGGGATATAACGTGGGCATCTCCGTGATGTGATCTGATGTGAACAGTCAGTTGGCTGTACGGGGGGTTTCTGCAGGGCTATCGCCTGCATCTATTATATATGGATGATCTGACAAAGCTCTGTGGCATCTGTTTGTTCTGGATACCACATCTGGCTTGGCATCATCTGACCTCTGTTTCTTGGGACTTGAGCTGACGGCCTGCCATGTGGCTTACTGATCTTGGGATCTGTCAGCTCCTGCACCCTATGAACCAGCAGCCTGCCGTCTTACCTGCTGGTGCAGATTCCTCAGCCCCTGCAGCTACACAGCCAATAGGAGCCTCCAGCCGGACACCTGACCCAGGGACTTAGGACTTGCCAACCTCTACACTCTTGAGCCATTTCCTTGAGATAAATCTCAATGTCTTCCTCTCGGCATCTCTCTCTCTCCGTCTGTGCATATTATAAATACACACACACACACACACACACACAGTACAACACAGAAGTCTCTAACGTGTGCTCCCCAGGAACGTGGCTACAAGGTTTCTGGGCTGGTGCTTGTTGCTGGCAGTCTCCGTTAATGCCACAGAAAGAAAGCAGCCTACATAAATCAAGTATCTAGATATGTCTTTGCTTCTTAAAGGACAATGTAGTCTAAACGCTCATGTAAATCCTTTCTTTTCCACAAAGCAAAAATTTCCCCTATGTATGTTTCTCAATACTACTGACGACTAGGTATGAAACTGATGCCCAGGGTGATGTCAGGAAAATTTCAGAGACAAACGTTGCCTCTGTCCTTCTGAGGCACAAGTCTCCACAGGGCTGACATCAACCCCACAAGCAGACTGGCCAGGAGGTAGCCACCTGTGAGGACATCCACGTCAGCCACCTAGCACAGACGGGTCAGATCAGTGCCAACTACAGTCAGTCTGTGCCAATGTGAAAGGGGCAAGTAACCCTCCTGTTTGGAGAAAGTCCTATGAGCTTACTTGGCCCCTATGAGCCCTGAGAACCAGACAGGAGCCCACAGGGACTGCCACTCCTTCGCTGCACTACCCGAGGACTAAACAGAGACACACACTCTCATTGATTCTTCACTGATGCCACTAACTGGTCCACATAAAAATCACTGTTAGAGGAAATTATTAACTAAGAAGACACACTGTGCTACCCAGTTCTAAAGGCCTGAAGCTCTCAGTCAGGCCACCAAGGAGACTAAATGGCCAAAGATAACCAGATAACAGCCATGAGACCCACGAAACACAAACCAGTGTGCTTAGCTAGTATCTGTTTACAAGACAGAGAAGAATGTTAAACCCCAAACCAAATCCATTGCCATCGAGTCGATTCCACATCACAGTGACCCCACAGGACACAGTAGAACTGCCCCACAGAGCTTTCAAGGAGTGCCTCTCAAATTCCAACAGTCGACCTTCTGGTTAGCAGCTGTAGCACTTAACCACTATGCCACCAGAGTTTGTGGGCAAGAAGGCTGGTTCTAGGTCATTTCATACTGTTGGAGGGAAGACTGCATAGGATCCTACACACAGCTTCCTCTGATCAAGCTTAAGCCTGAAGTCTCAACACCACAAATCCTTTCCCTAAACTTGTTCAACCCATGCCACACCCAGGCCTCACCATGACAGGAACAAAGAGGCCCTCCGTTTATAGGAAGGACTCCCGGGGAAAGTTTAACCTAGTAACAAGGAAGCTATTTCCCTGCATTGGGAAATCTCACTCCAGAGCAAGCCTCTCTCTCAGTGACCTGTAACTTGTTCCAACAATTTACCATATAAGGCAACACATCACCCTAAGTTGCTTGTCCTAGGTCTGCAGAGGGTTCAAACACCCATAAAAAGGGTCTCAAAAGTGTGGAGACAAAAATGGTTAAAGGACTTATGCCCCTACAGGCCAGAAAACCAAACCTGTTGCCACCAAGTCGATTCTGACTCACAACAACCCTAGAGGACAGAGGACAACTGCCCTAGAGGGTTTCCAAGAAGCGCCCGGTGGATTCAAACTGCCGACCTTTGGACTGGAAGCCTTAGCTCTTAATCACAGCGCCACCAGGGTTTCCTTATGCTCCTAAAACCAAAACAACTAAACCCACAGCCCCCGAGTGAATTCTGACTCACAGCGACCCTACAGACAGAGCAGATCTGCCCCACAGAGTTTCCAAGGAGCACCTGGTGGACCTAAGATGGTATTATTCAAAATATTCAGTCCTAGTTTTCAGATTAATGTCATTGTCTTGCTTTTCTCTACCTACAGGAACAGAACAGGTAGTTGAGGAACACAACCAGCCGCTCCCGTATTCTGGTAACAAACATTCACTCGACAAACACTTCAGAGTGTCTATGGGGACAGACCACCTGGGAAGAGCAGTGGCCACGCCCGGGGGTCAAGGACGCCCCCTAGAGGCAGTGACAGTGAAGGCGCATCTAACCAGCTAATGGGCACAGAAAGAAGACAGCAGGAGAGAAAACCTTCCAAGGTCTGCAGGCCTGAAACAAAGATAGCTTCCTTAGCACCCTTCCGAAAAAAACCACATACAGAAGAGGAAAAATGCACTGGAGTGGCTGTTGTGGGAACCAAGTTCTAACTTTTGATTTCCTGCTAATCAACCCCCCCAAAAACAAACCCAGTGCTGACGAGTGGATCCTGACTTGTAGCAACCCTACAGACAGGGTAGAACTGCCCCGTAGAGCGTCCAAGGAGCACCTGGGGGATTTCAGCTGCCAACATTTTGATTCGCAGAGGTAGCACTTAACCACTAACGCCACCAGGGGGTTTCCTGATTTCCTGCTAAGATCTCCTAAAATTCATTCCTTCTGATTCTCAGGATATAGTCCAATCTTAAGGATAAACCCAATGCAAGTATCTGTTTGACCATTTGAGCTAACTGGGATGTGATACTCGATGGCCAGCTCTCCTAGTGACGTTTCCAAGCCTGTCTCCAACAGGTGTCGCTATTGGGTCAATTCGTTTTATAAACTGCTGCTTCTTCCGGACACCAGAAGGTGGCGCAGTGACACCGGACGTTTGCTTCTCCGCGCCCAGTCTCACCTAAAGGTTAAGAGCACACCTGCCCCTGAATCTCAAGGACCATCACTCATCACAAGAGGTTAAAAAATTAAAACACCATTACTGTACAGTGACTAATTACGTTTTAATGACATGATTCCTGTTCCCCTCCTCTCCTAACTCTGTTACCAGGGCACTGGCAACATTAAAGGCTACGACTAAGCAGAAAAAGGCGTGCCCCCACTCCTCGGTGCCCTGCCATATTACCCTGTTTAAAAGCCCAAACCCAGTGCCACTGACTCGATTTCAACTCCTGGCTACCCAAGAGGTCAGAGGAGAACTGCCCCACAGAGTTCCCAAGGAGTGCCTGGTGGACTTGAACTGGTGACCTTCTGATTAGCAGGCGTAGCACCTGACCACTCTGTTACCAGGGTTTGCAGTATTCCCCTACAAAGCTCATCAGTGCAGCGGGTCTGGAATCAGGCACTCCTCAGCAGGACATGAGGGTCCTCCCTGTCACAGTCCTAACCGGGCTCACCTTCCCACCCCCATCATACACCTCTGCTCTCCCCGTTTTCTATCCTAGGTGGACTTTCTCTCCACTCCAGAAATAAAAGACCCCCGTCTGTCAGGCAGCGAGTCAGACACCAGGTCCTCTCGGCATCTTTAGAAGGTAATTCTTTCAAATCCACTTCTTTCAAGCAACGTTGTACTGGGCCCTTCTGCATAATGCTTACAATCAGACTCACGCTTAAATCCTTTGTACTCTTAGCCCAATGTCTTTTCTAGCAGAGTCCTGTCTGCACCCATGCCCTCCAATACAAAACCACCACACACACAGGCAAATAGCCGTGTGCCCATGATTACGAAGCACTTGCATCCACAGTCCTTTATTCATTTCTTTTTCAATTTTCTCATATTTTAGGAGAACATTTATAAAGCAAATTAGTTCCTCATCCCAAAACGGAGACACACATGGTTTTGTGACATCGGTTGCAGTCCCCGTGATAGACTCATCAGCCGTCCCCCCTTTTCCGTTTCTCTTTCCACCACGTGTCCCCATGCCCATTCGGCCGGCTCTCAGGAAAGTTCCCCCCTGCGTCCTCTGGCTTCGCTTTTGGGCAGGTGTTGCCCATCTGCTCTCATGTAAGTGACTGAACGAACAAGCTCTTCCTGTGTATTACTGTTTGCTTCATAAGCCCGTCTAACATAGTCCCTGATGTTTAACTCATTTTTGTAATACTGGAACTCACTAAGTAGCCGCCACAGTTAAAATAAATTCAGTGTAAATGTTCATGTTAAGAAGTACAGATTAAATAAATGCCTAGTGGTGCAAGTGACTGGGCACACAACTACCCGATGAAAAGTGGGTGATTCACACCCACTGAGAGGCACCTCAGAAGAAAGGCCTGGTGATCTGCTCCCCAAAGGTCCCAGACGTAGAGCCCTCACGGAGCAGTTCCACCCTGCACACACGGGGTCGTCAGGAGCAGGCGCGCCCTCAACAGCGACTAACAGTAACTGCAGCAAGCCAAGGCAAAGAACCAGGCCCAACGGGACGGGCTCCACGACTGAGCCCCAAGCCGGAAAGCAGGGAAACCCAAGTCTGCTGGCATCTCACTATCCCACGAAACACAAGGCAAATGGAAAAGTCTGGGACAGGGAATAACAATAAAGTGGTTTTCAAATTCCCTTTAAAGAGGAAAAAAAAAGAATTCAAAATAAGTAATGTTAAGAATCACAACCCCGCCAAGTATTTGCATAAGGCAAGAAACAGGACATTTAAGGAATTCAGAAGTAAGAAAGTCCAGCCTAGGGGGACAGCTGACGATAGAGGAAATGGAAAGTGACTAGAAACTGGAACGGATGTAGTTGGATAGGATGTGTGTTCAAGTCCGTATTTGTACCGTGAATACACAGGGGAGGTTTATATATAACCTTTTCTATTACTAACAAGGCAGGATCCTGCTTGGAAGTGGTGTTGGAGAGTGGAAGTGTGTGTGTGTGTGTGCGCGCGCGCCTGGAGCAGGCAGGGTGAGGGGGGAGTGACAGTCACATCGGCGGGGAGGGAGCAGAAATTCTGAGAAAAGAGTCATTAGGATGTGTCTCTGGGAACTCTGACCTCAGGCTTCCACAGAATAACACTGGAAGGGGTTGAGAGAAAATAGAGCTATTTACTGCAAACCAAAATATGCAGATAAAAGGAAAACAAACAGCTATTTTGGTCCCTTTCTTTTTTGTTTTTCTGACAGCCGGACTCCTGATAACACGGAGAGCAAGCCCTCTACCTATCATTTTATCAGGATGATGAGTTTATTATTATTATTATTATTGTGTGTGCTGTCAAGCATTGGAGAAAGTCAAGTTTTTATTGTTAAACACTGTCAGACTCTAATTTAAAAGGCAAAAACAAGCATGAAGATATAATCATTGCCCATAAAAAACCCCCGAGGCTGTCACTTTGATTCTGACTCATAACAACCCTATAATCAGTATATACACTGCTAAGTACACGACACGTACCATACACAGCGCTATGACAGTCCACAGGAGCACTGGTGGTCCCAACAGGATGGTCCACAGTACAAGGCCATCAGCCACCCTCAGGAGAAAGACACGGCCGTCTGCTTCCATGAAGATTACAGACTTGGGGACCCTGTGGGACAGGTCCCTTCTACCCTAAAGGGTCCCTGTGAGTCAGAACCAATGTTTTTGTTTTGTTTTGTTTACTGCCCAGTTAAAATCTATTTTCCAACATGAATAAGATACTTATATCCAATTCCAATTTTTATAAAAGTACACACAAGCTTATCTTGGCATTTAAGCATCTTCACAAAATGCCCATAAACCTGCTATAAGATGAAGGGGGAGGACTGGGCCCTGTGTGCAAAGATGTCGGCACCTCTCAATGACAGGCTTCACTCCCGTAAGCTCCGTGCACTGGGACAGCATGTCAAGACCTGCGTGTGAGGAGGAGGTGCATAACTAAAGGCAGATTCCTCTTCTGGAACATTTTCCTGAACCCTGGTGGCATACTGGTTAAGTGCTATGGCTGCTAACCAAGAGGTCAGCAGTTCAAACCCACCAAACATTCCTTGGAAACTCTACAGGGCAGTTCTCCTCTACTCTATTTGGTTGCTACCAACTCGAAGGCAACAGGTAACACTTTGCTGCAAATAAGGCACGTAATGAATTCTAACAGTACGGGGGACTTCAGCTTCCTCCTTGGGCTTATCAGTCCGTGGCTGCTCTGACCGCCCTCTCTTCTCCGCCTGTGACTGTCCCCTCTAGTTACCAGCACCCACTGGCTGCCCAGTCCATGGGAAGATCTGCTTGCAGTCCACATGTCTGCAAGGGCGTCCAAACTGAAATGGACGATAAACCGAAGCCAACCAGCTGCTGTCGGCTCAATACCAAGTCACAGTGACTGCACAGGACACAGCAGAACTGCCCCACAGATCTTCCAAGGAGTAGCTGGTGGATTTGAACTGCTGACCCTTTAGTTAGCAACCCAGACCTTAACCACTATGCTACAGGTGCTCTGAAAGGATGCTATTAACTGATAAAGGGTCTGGTCAGTCCCAATGAGTTCAATAAAGAAAGCAGAGCAGGAGGTAGGGATCTGCTCAGAAGACGAGGGTTCCCCCAAGTTTGTAAGACTAGCGGCTCCATGACGGGGGTAGGGCTACTCACACCTGGCCACCTTTCAGCATTATCTTGACACTCTGAACCCAAAACACAGGGATGCTGATTTGCAGCAGGGCCTGGGAATATGCATTTTAAAACCTCCCAGGGGATTATGGCAGTCGGTCAGGTATACACAAACCATGACTATCTAAGGGCCGGGGAGCATAAATTCAGAGTCCTGAGGTGAGCAGGGGACAAGAAGGACCATCAAGAGGCCCAGTTCCTGCAAAAGCGGGTTGCTCCATGTGTCCCCATCAAAAGTCTCCAGCTCTGCAAAGGGACACCACAAAACCAGTCTATGTACACTCCTGCCAGTCCCATCTGATGTCCCAAAACTATTCAGGGCATCTGTCTTGAGGAATACAATCCTGAGAACACCCATTAAACCGTGGAGTTCTTCTTGGATACTGACATATCCAACTGGCTCAATCTACGGAAAGTGTAGCAACTGCCACTGTCCCCACCACCTGCCCTGAGCTGTCCCCCCTTTCCCTCACCAGAAACCTGCACCATGTCCTCTGTCTCTTTATAGAAGCTTCTGGCGCAAACTCCCAGCTCTGCCAGTTGCTAACTGCCTGAGTTGGGACAGACTATTTAATCTCACTTTTTTTGTTTTCTCTTCCACAAAATGCAGCTGACACAACATCTAGCACAGTACCTGGCATGTCACACGCATAGAGTAAAACTGCTCTTGATTAGCAGACCTGCCAATGTACACATTGACTCAAACTAAGCCTGACGAGTTAAGCTGTTAGCAGATCGTTAGGGGATGGAACAAACCAACTGAACACACTTCAGACAGGAGACTGCACAGCTGAACACATCACGAGCTCCTGCTGATCCGTCCTGAATCTTGTCTCACAGGGTGAGTGACATGACAAGCCTTAGAGACAGCTCATCAGTGCATGGCTTTTCCTATCTGGTTCTGAATCACGGCTTTGGCTCGTCCTCTGAAGCCAGGTTCAAGATCCTTCTCAATCTGATGACACTGATACTCAACAGGCAGGGTGTTCCATGCCAAACCAAGTGCCTTCAAGAGTATTCTACAGGATGCCACAAATTACATCCTAGGGCTGGAGAAAGCCTCCCAACAGAAAAGACTTTTCTCTCTTGCTTTTAAAACAATGACACAAGCAGCACAAACTTAGCAAAGTATTCAACAGAAGCAGTCAGTACATAGGCCTACTCATGATCACTCATCAGTAACACTCAAACATAAAAACAATAATACTAATGTATGGGAAAAACCCAACTGTTACAACACAGTGGAGCATCCGCTAAGCTATCTGGTTATCAGTGTTGAAATGCTTCTTTATTCAAACGCTAGTTCCACATTTCTTAGAGGCTCAGTCACCTAGCCAGCTACAAGCTCCAGACACACGCTAAGCGGTACGGCTGCTGACCCTGACCTCTGAGAGCCTTTCATGGAGAGCCCACCGGCTCTCCACCTCTTCCCACACCTTCAATCTGGGGAAAGGTAACATTTAGAAAAAGCAACCTATTTGAAATTGTCACCTGACTGGCTGTTCATTTATCAAATGACAGGCAATAACAGAATAGAAACCTTTGTACTTTTTAAAACCAAGCTACTTGGGAATCACCGAAGGGAAGGAATGAGAAGCGGCCACTGACACCCCCTGAGATCAAAGCATTTCTCCCCAGCCCGCAGGAAGTTCTAACTCCCTGAGGGGGCAGAGTAACACGCTGTAGGAGTGGACCCAGCTTCTCCTGGTTTCTGGCAAGTTCCTGATTTCTCTCCATTCTTGAAGACCGGCAAGAATACGGCGTGTGACTTTGCTGGGAGGCTGCTGACACTGGACACACTGCAAAATGAAATGATCACCGTGTAACGTGCAGTTGAAGAGCTACAGGCAGGTAAGGAGACAGCTTTCCTGTGGAATAATTTGCATATTTGTGCATGAAGATAGAAGGGAAAGTGATGAGCTGGCCAGACAGTGCCTCATCACATCTCCCATCCCCAGACAAGCTTGTTTCAGTCAATTACTTTGTTTCTGAACTATAGTCAGCTAGCCTCATATACAGATTTGCCACATCTGATGTGGGGATCCAAATGTGAAATTCTATCATTGACAGTTATCTAGAATTTCCAAGTGTAGCTGTCAGAAGGTATCCTGATAAAGAGGTAAGAAAGAAAATCATTAAAAGGTATTCATCACAGGACACACCTTTCCAAAGCGTGTAAATGTTTTTTAAAACTGTTTTCCAGAGTCATTACAACATTGATGATTTCAATAAGGCTTAAAGGTCACTATGAATGTATGTCTTATTTGCAAGCACGTGTGGACCAAGATACACGGTTGGTAACCAACAGCATGTAAGCCAATAGAAGGAACAGTTTTTATCTTTGTTGTTGTTGGGATAAGTTCATTTTACATAAAAACCTAATATAATATTTGCCTTTAAAAAGAATTATAAGCCCCAAATATCCAGTCTATGTGGAGCAAAATGTGAGTTCAACTACTACTTACTTATGAACAAGGCCCTCTTACCTAAATTATTTAAAGTACTTTGAACATGGAAATTTAAATATACAGCAGTAGAAATGACGGAGACGCACCCTGTCTACATATTCTACCAATTTTATGCAAGCCATCTAGCCTAGAAATAGATACAGATGCAGGTATTTACTGTTTTAAGGCCAGTGCAATTAATCCCGGGGAGAAAAGGCATCAGAGAGCACACAGGTAGAATAATTAATCACTGTAGTTTGCACAACGAGCCGTCTAACACGTGACGACTTGGAAAACTGCATTACCATTAAACAACCCAGGTAATACTGATGAGTTAAAAACTGACATAAGAGAACATAAAAACATATTTGTTAAACAATATTACAATTACATTTTAATTTTATACAAACAAATGTTATATCAAAAAAAAAAAAAAAACCTGTTGCCACTGACTCAATTCCAACTCCTAGTGCCCGTATGGGACAGAGCAGAGCTGCCCCATGGGGTTCCCAAGGATTGACTAGTGGACTTAACCGGCAGCCTCTGGCTAGAAGCCGAGCCCTTAACCAGTTCACCACCAGGGCTCCATAAATGGTAGACTTCGATCAAATTACAGATCCCTACATACACACAAGCTCCTATACTGGTATGTCTGCTCTAGGACAAAATGAGGGGACACCAAGGCACTCAAAACATGAAGATCCAATATGAGGAAGTCAGCAGAGAGGACAGCGCCTATCTCACCAGTGCAGACACTGACGCTGACTGGGGAGGTGAGCCAGCTGAGCCCACCAGGAGTCTGAACCCACTGGGTGCAGGGGGCACACCTGGACCCTACGTCCTGAGCTCCATGCAGCAAGCAGGGCCTCCGCCAGGCCACCCCCACACCAGCTCCACCCCCTCACCCTGATGCCACTGATTCACAATCACAGTCATCCATCAGCATGTCTTGGGATCCTGTTCTATGACGTTTGTCCTCAAGTTTCTATGTTAAGGAGGGCATTTTTAAGCCCTATTATACAAACATTTCCTCTAGTGGCTAGAGCCACTGCCATGCACATGTATTTTGGGGTAAAAGGTTATAAGGAAAACACTGTACTATCAGCATCCCTGACACCTTCGATCAAGCAGCATTAATCTAAGGTGGGGACATGAAACCAAAAAGGAGAACTGGGGAAAAAAAGCCTTTAACACAGCTGTTGGTCACACTCAGTGACAGCAACCTCTGTGTGGTCGATCCATCTCTAAGGCCAGTCCTTTGCACTAAGGCTAACTGACATTAGCACAAGGCTGCAAGAATGATTCCATCAGGTGTACGCAACGGCTTCCCCGGAGCAGTACAGGAAGTGCTCAGTAAATGTGGACTGAGAACACTGTTACAGTTTTAACAGTACCTTTATTAAAAAGACTCACTTCATCAAGGCAGCTGTATGTGTAATTATGTATCAGGCCACTGGAAAACATCATTTGAACATTTCAATACTTTTGTAGTAGTTAAGAGTTATGGCTCCTAACCAAAAGGTCAGCAGTTCGAATCCACCAATCATTCCTTGGAGAGTCTAAAGGGCAGTTCTACCCCATCCTACAGGGTCACTGTGAGTGGAAGTTGATAGCACTAGAGTTTGTTCCTCTTCCTTTTTTTTTTTGGTAGCTCAAAACAAGTATCAGCTAGACAGAGATTGTGACGTAACATAAATCTACGTACCCACAACTTCAGCCTGCACCCCCAGCGTAGCCCTGGGCCCTCCAACCTCAGGAGTTTCTGACACAGAAGGTCTGGTAGGCGATGAAGATGCCGCATTTCTAACAAATTCCCGGGTGATGCTCATGATGCTGATCTGGGATCCCCACTTGGAGAACCCCCAGTCCACAGGGTAGTACCACTTTCACCTTCGCCTAGCCAACAAAAGTAGCTACGAGATTCTCGTCCCGCACAGTGACCACATTTTGTGGGCACTTTATGGTTCTAGGCATCTACAGGATGTCGTCCTGCTGACCCCATGCTGGAGGATGGGGAGCGAGGGGAGAGGAGAAGATAGAAGACTGTTGGGAGGATCGGACACGTATGGAGGAGAGAGGAAGAGTGCGCTGTCACCGCGCAGACAGAGCAGTGGGAGCTGCGTGTGGTGGGCATGCAAATTCACATGGGAATGTGCATTTTCATTCAATCATAAAAAAAAAACTTTCTCGTCCCATCCGAGCCCATTAATGAATGGACCAGAGAGCGAGTAAGTCCTTAAGCGGTAGAAGCAGCACAGTATTCTCACACGGATTAAGTGTCGTGTATGTCATACTTTACGGAGAAAGAAAAGATAAAAGGAAAGAAATAAGAAAGAAAGGAAATCAAGATTTTTTTTTTACCATGAGGCCTAACAGGCTTTTCAAGTCACCTGCTTTTAGAAGCCCACTGCCACCAGGTACCCTCACACGGCGAACCTACAGGACACAGTGGAACTGCCCCATACGATCTCCCAAGAGTGCCTGAGGGATCCGAACCACAGATCTTTCGTTAGCAGCTGAGCTCTTAACCACCGCACCACCGGGGCTATGGCTGAATACAGGAAGGTTCCTGAGGGACTGTCACCCCCAAACGATGCTCACTCTACAGAATGCCTCAACAGGGAATTCCAGTGTTAAGTCTTCCCACAACCTAAGGCTGTCCTCATTGAGCACCTGCATCCCCTCAAAAGTCAGGCTGGTGAACAGCTGAGCCATCCCAGCCTAAGTCCCATCTCTGGAACGTGGAGAAGGGGCCAGTCAAGGAAGCCACAGGCTGAAGCTAACAGGTGGGCATCCTGCCCTCAGAAGGCTGTCTGGCAGAGGAGGACAGCAGCATCACTGGGACCAGTGTGGCCCAGCCTGTGCAGGAGAGAGTGGTTCTCAAAGTGTGGTCCCTGGACCAGAAGCAATGACATCACCAGGCCAGTTGTTTGCCATGCAGATTCTCAACCTAACCTATCATTCAGACTCTCTGAGGGTAGGGCCCAGCCATCTGTGTTCTAATAAGCCCCCCAGGTGAATCAGATGCCCTCTCAAGTTCAACATGAGCTGAGGAGATGGACCCTGTGTCCAGAGATAGCCCCAGGGTTCCTCTGTTATCATGGTGTATTTATAGAGAGAGTTCCTATTCTATCTCTACCATCCTGTATGGTCACACCTTAGGACACAACACAAGGGTCCACTGTCAGCTTCTATCCACTGGTTGGCATTTTGAATTTGCTTCAGATCTATTGCTACATTGTGGTACTAAATCCATTTAAGAAAAAAAGTTGATTCCGACTCAGGGTGACACCATGCTTGTCAGAGGAGAACTACACAGGCTCCATGGGGTTTTCAACAGCTGTGACCTCTTAGAGGTAAGTGGCCAGATCTTTCGTCAAGGTGCCTCTTCCTGGATTTGACCCTCCAACCTTCTGGCTGGTAGCCAACTGCTCGACCATCTGCGCCACTCAGGGACACCACTAAACTCACAAACCATAGCACCCCCTGAACACTAAAAGATGCCATATATATATCTCTCATAAAAGCCGAAGCAGCAAAGCTAGAGCAAGCAACTTCCATCCAGGCACTCCACCTTCATTTCCGAAAGCATCCACTGACAAGCCGTAAAAATCTAGTTTAAAATCTCAGCTTCCCTGGCAGCACAAGGAACCAAGTATCTATCTAGTACTTTAAAACTTTCTTCACTAAATCTTCTGGCTCAGCTATACAGGAAGCCTGACAGGGCCTTACAAAATTATCAACTTAAATAAGTAATTTATTAATCTCATTGTTACAGTAATAACTTGGCTGTGTTAATTCACAACAGGGGAAAGAAAACAAGTTTTCCACAAAGCTTCTCAACCCACCTGTTCTTTTAAAGTCAAAGTGAAATATTGGTCATACACTTCCAGAGTCCTGATCAATTTCAGATTCCTTTCAAATTTCTATCTTCACTCAGCCAAAATTAAATTGCTGGCTTTTTATCCTACCTGCAAGAGTCCCATCTGTTGTATTTCTGAAAAGCATCAAAGGCCTTAGATACCATCTGTTCTGACCCCCTTCATCTTTCAGACAGGAAAACAGGCTGAGAGGGGTGGTGGCTTCCACCCAATTAGACAGTGTCTGCTGGTGAAGTTGGGACATCAAAGGACAGAGGAGAAGCCATCAGCTGTCCACTGCTCAGGCTTGCTCCATAGGGGTCATGTGCTTTGGTGAGGTCACTTGGAAAAAGAATCTGATGCTTGGTTGTGCAGGAACACACACTTATTTCTGCTATATCACTCAGAGACAAACAAAAGAATTGAGGAGTGAGTCACGCCAAGAAAACCAGAAACCAGCTGGCTTTTCGTCCAGTGACACAGGCCTGGCTGAAGAGGGGACCAGGGGGCCAGGTCTTCCCGTGAGCCACCCGTGAGGTCAGAGTTGGGCAGATACGCAGGCTTGATCAAAGAACAATTCCGTCCTGCTACCACAGATGAATGAAATCCCCTTAGAGACATTTTCTTCTTTCATTCATTCTTTCAACAGGCACCTAATTCTGTACCATGTGATGTCCAAGATTCTAGATGCCAGAAATACTCTGCATGTAACAGGCCTCTGACTTCAGGGAGCTCAGATTCTAGTGGATACACCCTCACACTTAGACCCTGATGGTCTTTGTCCCCTAGGAAATGAATTATTCAGCTATGACAACCATCTCTGGTTCTAGGACATCTGACAAGTTGTCATAGTTACCTAGTACTGGTATAGCAGAAACACCACAAATAGATGGCTTTGCCAAAGAGAAATTCAGCCCCTCATAGAAAAAGCAGGCTGAAAGTCTCCATTCAGGGTGTCAGCTCCAGGGGAAATCTTTCTCCACTGGCTCTGGCACAAGGTCTTTGCCATCAATCGTCCCCTGGCCGGGCAGCTTCTCAGGCAAAGAGGCCCCCCCACCAGATTCAGGGGATGCACTTTGCTACCCACTCTGCTTCCTGGTGGTCTCAGGTCCCCGGTTCTCTGCTTGCTTCCCTTTTCGTAATACCCCAAGTGACTGCCTCAAGGCACAATACACCCTAAGGACGTCCTGCCTTCCCAACACAGCCAGGACCCATCCACCCTCCCTCATTAACATAAAAACCTACTGCTGTCCACTGGACGCCGACTCACAGCGACCCTACAGGACCGAGCAGAACTGCCGCACAGAGTTACCAAGGAAGGCCTGGCAGGTCTGAACTGCCACCCTGTTGGTGAGCAGCTGTAGCACGTACTCATTACATCACCACGGTTTCCCGTCTACGTCACGGAGGCGGGATTTACAACACAGGAAAATCACACAGCACTGAGATTTGTTCCAGCCAAACTGACACACACATTTTAGGGGGGGGGCACAATTCAATCCATGACATTAGCTTACATTTTTATTTCCATTATAGAGAAAGAGGGGATCCTAATCTCACCAAAGCCAGTCAGCCCTCAGAGACTTGATCCAAATTCCTGACCTAACCCTGTTAAGAGGTGACAGCCTTAACCCAAACGATGACAAAAAAAAAAGAATATGGATAACAATAGTGAATTCAGAAATGGTCCAAGGAGCTGGCCCTTAGCATTTAATCCTCTCTCTCTCTCTCTCTCTCTCTCTCTCTGTCTAGCCCTAAGAAACTGGCCACAATCATGCCCTTATGCAAGGCTCTAAAACCCTCATGGCCTCACTCCCTACTGTAAATGTCCCACCAAGGCCACCGCTGTTGAAAAAAAAACCTGTGAGTTGACCCCAATTCTTAGCCATTGCCTTCCAGTTCATTCTGACCCACGGTGACTCTGTAAGACAGAACAGAACCGCCCCACAGCGTTTCTAAGAAGCAACTGGTAGATTCAAACAGCCTCCTACCTTTTGGTTAATAGCTAAGATCTTAAGCAGTACATTCCGGGGCTCCTCCAACACTAGAAAAACAAACAAAAAAACCCACTGCTGTCTAGTTGATTCCAACTCAGAGCAACCCTGTAAGACAGAGCAGAACGGTCCTGCAGAGTTTCTAAGGAGCTCCTGGCAGATCTGAACTGCCAACCTTTTGGTTAGAAGATGTAGCACTAACCACTGTGCAACGAGGCCTTCAATTCTATCCATATACCACAACTTGTTTACTGATTTAAATACAATAAGAGGCATCTGGGTTGTTTCCAATTTGAAGCTGTTATAAATTATGAACATTTTAGCATAAGACTTTCTATGGATATATGCTTTGCTTTCCCATGAGTAAACACATCACAACAAAATTACAAAGTCATAATGTAGGTATATGATGAACTTGAAAAGAAGTTACTGAATTGTCAAAAACAGATTTCCTACTTTACATTCCAACTAACAATGTTCCAGCTGTTCCACTTCCTTGTCAGCTCTCAGTATTATCATTTTTGGAGCCGCTCCAATGGGTTTTACGCGGTATCTCTTTGCACTTCCTGGTTGACTAATGATGCTGAGTATCTTGGCATGTGTCCTTTGGATTTATTTTTTCATTTGTTTTCTGGTCCTAAGACATCTTTGCCTGCCCCAAGTAAAGAAAATATTCTACTTCCGTAGAAGTTTCATGGTTGTAGTTTTAACATGTAGGTGTATGGTCGACCTTCAATTACATCTTTAACTCCTCTATTTCACTTGGTAATACCTCTGTGCAAAGAAAAAGTACCCTATAAACATCATTGACTAATATACAAATACCCAGTGGGTTATGAGAATTGTGTTTTAAAGCCCAAATGACGGGCCTATGCTCAACCTCAGCAGCATCTTGGATAGAAAACTCACTTGTAGAAGTTAAGTCATGAAAGGGATCCAGTGGAATATTCTGGAAGCATCTACACCTATCATCTACTAGATTCTTATTCAACATTTCACATTTACAATAATAGTAAAAAAAAAAAAATCCCCCTCTGAATATTTTGTACATTAAAGACATTCATCTGGCAGCAATGAAGAACAGGGTTCAAGGTGAGAGTCATGCTAGCCGGAATAGGTAAGGCTGGCTGGGCCATGATTCCTCGCAGCTGGGCAGTAATATGATAATGTAATTTGGTGGTTATATAATGACGTGGTCATCCTCCATTTTTGCATAACGACCTGTTTGTTCTTTGGAGCCTAACCATGTAGGTAAGTGAGGAGTGGGTGTATTTAGAACTGGTCTTCTCACTCCACCTGAGGATAAGCCTTTGACTCCCAAGGTATAGTTGGAACTTTCCACTTCTATGCTACAACAGTTTAACCCAGCACAGAAAATGGAGAATTGTTTAATCACAATATTTTCTTTTTCTTTGAACATACATTAGAAAAATTACCATGTTGTTAAAATATACGAAATTCTGTTTAATGATTTAGGCTCATAAAACAGTAAGTATTGAAAGCAGCTCAGCTGAAAACTGAATTTATAGGGAATAATAAGTGTTAAAAAAAAGAAAATACTACTTCTATAGCTTCAAGTATCGGCACGGGTTTAAGACATTTAGATGAAGATAAACATAAGTAAATCAGTAGGATTCCTTTATACCAACAACATGATTATTAAGGAAGCAATCACCAAGTCAATACCATTTACCATAGCCCCTAAAAAGAGAAAGTACCTAGGAATAAATTTAACCAGAGAAATAACAGAACTTTACAAACCCTTACTAGAAACTGAGAGAGACTTACATAAATGGAGAAACCTACCATGCTCATGGATAGGAAGACTTAACATTGTGAAAATGTCTATTTTACCCAAAGCAATCTACTTATACAGTGCAATCCCAATACAAGTTCCAGCGACATTTTTTAATGAGATGGAGGAACAAACTACCAACTTTGTCTGGAAAGGGAAAAAGCCCCGGATAAGTAAAGCATTACCAAAGAAGAAGAACACACTGGGATGCCTCTCATTACCTGACCTTAGAACATATTACACTGCCACAGTAGTTAAAACAGCCTGGTACTGGTACAAAGATAGACAGATAGATTAGTGGAATAGAATCAAGACTCCAGAAATGACATCATCTGCCTATGAATAGCTGATACTCAACAAAGGTCCTAAGACACTAAACTGAAGTAAAAACAATCTCTTCAACAAATAGCGCTGGAAAAACTGGATATCCATCTGCACTAAATTCAAACAAGCCCCATATCTTACACCTTATACAAAAACCAACTCAGACTGGATAAAAGACCTAAATATCAAATCTAAAATGATAAAGCTCATCCAAGAGAAAGCAGGAACAACAATGAAAGGTTTAATACACAACAGAGACAGACTTCAAAAGCTGTCAAACAAACCACAATCATCAGAAGAGAAAATAGATAAATGGGAACCACTATGACGGCACTTGGCTTGGCAAGAATCAATCACTTTTGCTCATCCAAAGACTTTATTAATAGAAATAAAAAGCCACCTACAGAATGGAAAAAATATTTGACAGCTCTATGTCAGACCGATGCTTGATCTCCACAATCTATAAGGTATTACAACATATCAATAAGAAAAAATTAAATGATCCAATTAAGTGATGAGCAAAGGACATGGACAGACACTTCTCTAAAAAGGAGATCCTGGCAGCCAAAAAACACATGCGGACACACTCACAATCATTAGTTATTAAAGAAATTCAACTCAAAACAATGATAAGATACCATCTCACCCCAACAAAGTTGGCCATGATCCAAAAAACGCAAAACAACAAATGCTGGAGAGGCTGTGGGGAGACTGGAAACTGGAACTCTCCTACACTGTTGGTGGGACTGCAAAATGGTGCAACCTCTTTGGAAAGCAATCTGGCACTCCCTTAAAAAAAAGGATCTGGATATACCATTTGATCCAGTAATTCCACTGCTTGGAATATATCCCGCAAAATCAAGGCCATTCACACCAACTGATACGTGCACAGGAATGTTGATTATAGCACAATCCACAATAGCAAAAAGATGGAATCAACCCAGATGCCCAACAAGAGGAATGGATAGGTCAACTATGGTATATATACTCAATAGAACACTATGCAATAATAAAGAACAACGATGATTGCAAAAAACATCTCTTAACATGGTTTCAACTGGAGGACATTATGCTGAGTGAAAGTAGTCAGTGACAAAAGGACAAATATTGCATGAGAACCATACGATAAGAACTTAAAAACAGACTCACGCATAGAAGAACAGACTCTTTGACGGCTGCAAGAGTGGGGAGAGGGAGGGGTAGGGGGGTTTATATTAGATAGTTAATAGATATTTGGCTGGGTGAAATCGGTGACAGCACACATTAGAAAGAAGATCAATAATAACGGGACTTCAACACAATTTGAGTACTCCTCCCATCTTAACCCAATATTGCAAGGACAGAGTAGCTGGGGCAGGGGGCCAGGGACCATGCTCTAAGGTGAAATCGAGGCCAATTGGCACAGCTAGCGTTTTGCTAATGAGGACTCTCTGCACCCCTCATCGGTGAGGGGCATCTGGAGTCTCAGAAGCTGCCAAGCTGCCATCTGAGGATACAGCAAATGGTCCCAACTGAACACGAAAAGATGATCACCAAGGACAAGAATGACATGGGGAAAAGAGAACCCAGAAGACCAAGAGACCCATGAGTGGGTCTCTACATCAATCCCTGACCGGAAGAACCAGATGGTGCCTGGCCACCACCAGTGATACCCACGATGGAGCTCACGAAGTGGAGTCTCACTGGCAACAAGAGAATAAACAGGGGTGTGCCCTGAGATCTCCAATAAAAGACCACAATTGATGGTCCGGGGGCTTCGGAGTTCCCCTGGGAACATGGCCCCTGGCCCTGATGCTGCCCCTGTCTATAAACCATAATGAAGGTCAACATTTTGGACAGCAATGGATTGGACTTGGTGATGCAGAATGACCATATCTTGTGGGAATTTTATAGTTCTATGCATCTATAGGATGTCATCCTGCTGACCTCTTGCTGGAGGAAGGGGAGTGCATGGAGAGGAGGGGATAGGAAACTGTTGGGAGGATAGGACCCGTATGGAGCAGAGAGGAGGGGTGTGCTGTCACCGGACAGGGAGAGCAGTGGGAGCTGCATATAGGTGAGCATGTGAATTTATATGGGAATGTACATTTTCATACAATCATAATAAAAAAGAAAAAAAAGACATTTAGGTGATTCCTTAAAATATCTTAACAATAAGTCTTCTTGAAAACAGCAACTCAAAACATAAACAGAATTATTCTTGGCACTCAGATAAACGATCAGCCCGTGTATCTTAAACCGGAACATTCTGCGAGCTGTTTTCTGAAAAACTGACTAAGAAAGCAAAGGCCTAAGAACAAAAACTATGCTTTTCCATTTTATTGAGGGTTGGAGAAATTAATAAATTAGGGTAAAAAAAGGTGTTTTGCAAGCATGTGACAAAGACAAGCTGCATACGACGCCACAAAGACACTACTGTGAAGGACTACACTATGACAGCGGCAGCCTTGGAGAATTAAGCTAGAACATAGCCCTTGTTTAGAAATGTTCATTTCTTAAGACCTGGCCTTAGCACTGGCCCTTTGAGACCATTGGGGAACTTCCACAGGAAAATGTGGTCTACCTGTGAACAGGGGACAGCTGGAGACTCCACTGGAGCACACAGGGACTCTTCTTTTTTAAAGACAATGTTAGAACGCATCAGCTAACAATTCTCAGAGACAATCCACAACCACTGCTCAGAATTTAAAGGAAAGAAAGAAGGTCCACTGAACCCTAGCACCACCTCTCTTTAAAGACAGAAGCGTGTCTGTGTCTAGCTACTCCAGTCGGTTAAGCCACACGCATGAATTCCTTTGCTTATCGAGTACTTCAGTTATCACTGGCACTCCATTACCTTCAGGTCTTTCCAAGGGCGATCCGCTCCACCACTGAAGGTCAAAAAGAACAAAGGAAGCAAAAAAAAAACCTCTCAAGTCTTCTGTACCCTGTATCGGTGAGTAAAGACTGGGGTCTTAAAGCCAGAAGGGTGCCACATGAAGAACATCAGTTGGTCTCAACCCACCTGGAACAGACAACCACTGAGAACATCAAAGACAAGGGGAGAAATGAGCCCAGGGGACAAAAGGACCCACATGAGCAGGCTACTACATCAGCATGAGACTAGAAGAACTAGATGGTGCCCAGCCAGCACCAAAGACAGCCCTGATAGGGGACAAAATATAGAGTCCCTGATGCAGCATGAGATAAAGAGGTATGCTGATCAAGAACTCTATTAAAAGACCAGAATGAATAGTCCCACAACCTGGAGGGTCCCCCGGGAACACGGCCACTAGACTTGCTGCTGCCCTAGAGCTGAAACCAGTACTGATGTGAACTCTTCAAGAATGAACTGGACTTGGGGACAAAGAGTGATACATGTGTGTGTACTTTATGGTTTAATATACATATGCATATATATATGAGGCTCTCCTACTAGTTTCTTATTAGAGGAAACAAGAGAGTATAGAGGGGAGGGAACAAGTGGTAGCTGAGTAGATACTGGAAGAAGAGTGAAAAAGAAAAGTGTGCTGGGCGAGGAGAGCAGGTAAGAGTTGTATAGAGGTGGGTGCGCTTGGGGTTGTATATGGCAAATTGACTTAGATTACAAACTTTCACTAAATCATCATAATAATAAAAAATAGAAAAGAATTGTCTGAAGCCACATATTCCAAGAAATATTCAGCGGATGGTCCCAAATTTAGTCAAAATTAATGTTTCATTTAAAGAATGTAAGAAACTCTACTATGCAACAGATACACTGTAAAAGGAGCAGTGTAGGCATTAAATAATAAGACATTCTCTTGGACTTTCCAGCACAGACACAACTCACCAACTAAACCAAAGACCAAACCCACTGCTGTCAGGTCGATTCTGACTCACAGCGACCCTATAAGAGAGAGTAGAACTGCCCCACAGAGTTTCCAAGGAGTACCTGGTGGATTCGAACTGCCTAACTCTTGGTGAGCAGTCGTATCACTTCACCACGATGCTACCAGCGTTCCCAATTCATCAGTACTGGCAATGGTTGAGAGCTATGGTTGCTAACCAAAAAGGCTGGCAGTTCGAATCTACCAGTCGCTTCTGGGAAATTCTATGGGGCAGTTCAATTGAGTAGATGGCAATGTATTTTGTGATTTTGCTTTCTGTTTGTTTCTGTTGTTGTTCTTGTTTAGCTATGAAGTAAACCCAGATTTTCCTGGAAACCTATTTTGCGTTGGGGACTTTCCCCAGTGACTGCCATCAACTGACTAGGGAGATTATGAAAGTTACAGAATCCTGTAGCATGCTGGGTGGAACATCGCCCTTCACAGAATTGCTCCAACACTTTTTTTTTCTGTTCCTCCACTTTCTCCTTACCAGGCAGCCAAGTGCCCACTTGTCCCTGTGCCATGCCACTAAGTACAATGTTCTTCTCCTATGGCTGGAACTCCTCTTTCTACCAATTTCTTCATCACTCCTTTCTTTACTTAAAATCTTCAGAGTGCTAGAATAGAAAAGAATACTCAAAGAAAATAAAACACAGCCATGTACACATCCCGTCTCGTACAGATAATGTTAACACGGAAGTGAGAAACCCAACCACAGCAAAATAAAGAGTTGCAATACCATGTAAAGAAGGTTTCTGTGCAAATATAATCTTAAGAATGAGGTAATCTGTGTTTAACATGCCACTCATTCTCTCAACAACAAGCCCCTTTCCTTCCAGGCGGCACTGGGAAGGTAAGCCTGGATGGAAGTTTCTTACAGGTGGGGCCTCCGGATTCATTCAGTGAAAGGGCTCAAATATTTCACAAATTTGTTCTGATTTTGACTTGGATCAATGCATGTTCTCATTTTCCTAGAAGATTTACAATGTCTTGGAAATTAAGGCCATGAGTCAGCCAAGTGTTGTCCAGTCATGAAGGAAACTCGTATTATTTAACAACACAACAGATCAAATCATTTAACAGAAATCAGATGAGCCTTCCTCAAACCTGCAGTGCCAGGAGTGCTCATTAGCATGAGGTTTCCATAGCGATGTGCCACGACACAGAAGCACTAAGGAGAAAGGAGGAAGTGCAGAAGAAAGAGCATGACACAAAGCGAAGGACACTGGTCCCTGGGCCAAACAGCACTGCAGCCAGCTGGCTCACGTACTGCTGTGGATGAGTAAGTTCAAGGTGCTGGCAGCCATCAAAGGGCTCCTTGGGTCAGAACTCATCAGACACACTCAGGACAGCCACCTCGCTGCCTCTGCTTGCTCCCTTCAATGCTCAGGCCACAGGACCCCCACAGGACCCCATTTCAGAGCCTCCCAAGATTACAGGAGAAAGGACGGGGATCCTCCTCACTTGAGGGTGTTACAGCTTTTGTCCATTTGTCAGGAGAAACTTTTATTCAAATAGTCTTACAGGAAGTCTGATGCATAGGACATACTAAAATAGAAAAGCTCTCGGTGAGACTGAGGGAAGGTCTCCATCAGCCTCCTTGTAACTCTCGGCCACAGCACCCGTTCGGCAGCCCAGAAGCCAGCCAAGAAATTGCATTAAACCATCACTTAGATCCCTACTGAGGAGGAGGGATGCTCTTAACGTGAGCTGGCTGCATCCTCCCTAGTAGGGTCAGGGAGAACCCTGAATGCACGGTGGAATCATCATCACTGATTTGCAGGATGCGGAGGGCGCAGTGGGCATCTGGCATGAGAGTGAAGATGTCAGCGTGCTTTCAAGATTGGAGGTGAAAACACAAGAGTCAGCCAAAAAAGGAAGAAGACACTGATGGTCAAAGAGAACTTGATCCATGTGACTTCTGCATTTTGAAAAATTCTCAGATCTTTCAAGTGTGTGCTGGGAAAAATAAACCGAAAGCTCTTGAAAAAGCTAAGCAGTCTTCATTTCTGTGATTAACATTCAGACTAAAGTCTCAAAATGGAGCATTATACGGCATGTTCTCTACCAATCTGCTTTTTTCCATGATGCCTCCATCAGTACCCATAACCCACTGCCCTTAGTCAATCTCAACTCCCAGCAGCCATATTGCACAAAGCAGACCTGCCCCACTGGTGACTGGTGGATTGGAACTGCTGACCTTTTGGTTAGCAGTCTTAGTTCTGAGCCACCAAGTCTCCATCAGTACAACTAAGAGCTATCAACCACCTATACTGCACCAGGGAGTATCTGACCGCCGAGGCTGGAGCCAGTAATGAGTCAAGGTACCTGACTTAACAAGGCGTATCTGACCAGGTGAGACACCCAACACAGAAATAACTCCCATGGTATCATGACAAGTTAGGCTAAGAAGGACTGAGCAGATGGGGGCACAGACAAAGGCGGGGCACCCCTCAGATGGTGCTCACAGAGGACAATAACGAACAGCACTGATGGGAATGGAATGAGGAAGACCAAGAGACAGGAAGAAGACGGGAAAAGGTTCCAGCATGGCAGGGAGCTCCATGTCTTTGAGGGGCAGGAGGCAGAAGGCCTGTGTGAAGGCAACAGAGCCAAACCCAAACAACAAACACCCTGCCATCAGGTGGATTCTGAATCCTACCAACCCCATAGGACAGAGTAGAACTACGTCATATAGCTTCCAAAGAGCACCTGGAAGATTTGGACTGCTAACCCAAAGGCTAGCAGACGTAGCACCTAACTACTAGGTGACCGGGGTTTCTGCAGCAGAGCCAGAGGCAGAAAACAGCCGGGGACCTGGATCAGGAGAGCTGGGCAGGGGACGGCTGGGTTACCCAAGGCTGTTGTTACTATGTGTCATCAAGTTGCTTCTGACTCAAAGTGACCCCATGACAGCAACACTGCTCTGTCTTGTGACATGCCCACAATCCTTTTCATGCTTAAGGCCATCACTGCAGCCAATTAATCCATCTTGTCAAGGGACTTCCTCTGTCACCGAGCATTCATTCACACCCTTTTGAGGGACCAATCTCACCTGACAACATGTCCAAAGTATGTGAGACACAGTGTCACCATCTTTGCTTCCAAGGAGCACTCTGGTTGGACTTCTTCCAGAACAGACCTGTTTGTTCTTTTGGAAGTCCATGGTACTGTCAGTATTCTCCAACACCGCAATTCAAAGGCATCAAGTCTTCTTCTGTCTTCCTTATTCACTATCTAGCTTTCACAAGCATATAGTACGATTGCAAATACCACGACTCAGGTCAGGTGCACCTTCGAGATGTTTTCAAGGTGACATCTTTTGAATATTTTAAAGAGGTCCTTTGCAGCATATTTTCCCAGTGGAATACAACTTTTGCTTTCCTGACTGAGGTTAAGCAGACTACAATCAAAACCTAGGTTTTACTCTAGGTGGGTGGGCTCCCACTTGGTGTTTTAAGCAAGGGAGTGGCAGGAAGCAACTTGTGTTTCTGTCCCTCTAACAACTGGCTGGAGAAGAAACAATGGGAAAAACTGAAGAGGCAGCCAGCCAGTTAGCAGTCTCCAGTCCCCCGGAATTAAACAGGATGGAGTCTTTATTTTTACTGTTTTTTTATAAGCTCACTGCCCCCTAAGTAAAATTCCCCTCTCCCTAACCCTTAAAAAACCAAACCCAGTGCCATCAAGTTGATGCCAACTCGTAACAACCCTATAGACAGAGTAGAACTGCCCCATGGGGTTTTCCAAGGAGCGTCTGATAGATTAGAATTGCCGACTTTAGGGTGAGCAGACGTAGCACTTGACAACTATGCGACCAAGGTTTTACCCCCAACCCTTGGTAATCATTATTAATTATAGTTTTTTATTGAAAACAGTTTTTTTCTTTTTTTCCATCCCGACTCCTCTCCTCCCTGGTAACTGTCAATCAAAGATTGGGTCTCTCTGGGTAGTCACCTTTCCATGAGTTTCCATAGCAGTACTCTGACAGTACCTGTCCCTCTACCCTTGACTCATGTCACTCAGCATGAGGCCCTCCAGTTTGCTCCATATTATGAGATGACATCCAGTTGTGCCTGTACCATCTGCTAAAAAGATTGTCCTTTTCCCACTGGATGGACTATAGGCCTTCGTCAAAGATCAGGTGACCACAGGTGGATGGATTTACATCCGGGTGCTCAATTCTGTGCTCTGTACCAGTACCAGGTGACTGTTTCCAAGGTCTGTCTCTCGTGAACCGCATATTTTTTTATCCATTCTGTCACTCTGTCTCTTTATGGGTGCATTTAGGTCATTTACATTCACTGTAATTGTTGACAGGGTGAGTTTATTGCTGTTGAGAAATGTATACGCTGCAATTTGAGGAAGTACAGTTTCCCAGGAAAAGCATTCCATCAAATATACACGAAGGAAACGTTCCATCCTGGATTACTGTTGTCAACATGTAGACCTGTAGACTTCTGCACAAGCAGAAAGAACTAACAAGTTGAGACTTCAATCTCAGAGCTATGAGAAGTCACAGTAAGTTTTCAGCGAAAGCTCTTATGTGAAGGTTTCCTCTTCCTCATCTGGCAAAATACGCTTCTTTTGCCTTCATGACAAGAGTTCATTTCCTCAATTTATAGGACCGCATGTCCTAGAATGACTTCATTTTATGGGACGTGAGCAGAGATCTCTTCCTGATGTTCCACCAAACAAGTGCTTACGAAACAAGAGAACCAGCCAGGGGGAGAATGCTGATGACCTCCTAGTGAAAAAACAACAAAAAAAACAAACCCACTGCTGTCGAGTCAATGCCACCTCATAGCAACCCTACAGGACAGAGCAGAACTGCCCCATTGCGTTTCCAAGGAGCGCCTGGCCAATCTGAACTGCTGACCTTTCAGTTAGCGACTGTAGCACTCAACCCACTGCCGCACCAGGGTTTCCTTTAAGGCCCATCCCAAAACACAACCTGTTATGGGTCCAGGCCACAAGGGAGGGAGGGAGACGATGAGAAGGCAGCAGTGTTTACAACGGTGAAACAAACGAACACAAGCCGGCTTTCCACTGATAGGAAAGTGGCAGCTTTATGACACTTTTCTTCAGGGGAATGTGCAACAACTCTGAAGAAAAAGGTAGAGATTTAAAAACTGACCTGGAAAAGTCTCCCAAATTTGTTAATGGTGCAGGGGTTTGGTGGTGCCAAGAGCTCTTGACCTCTGTCCACTGCTATCCGCCTTTCGGGTATTTAATAACCGCTAACATCTGTTGGAATACACACTGCCGTAAGGACACACAGATCTGTCTTAGAGAAGACACAAAAACAGTGCTGCTGTGAAGCAAGGGTGGCCAGACTATGTCTCAAAGGCTTTGGACATGTTGTCAGGAGAGGAGGGATGACACTTGGGAAGACAGAGGGCTGGGGAAAAGGGGAAGCGCCCCAACAAGACTGGCCACTGGCACCGCAGCTGGAACAACGGACTCATGAATAACGACCGTGGACACAGCGCGTGACCAGGCAGTGTTTAGTTCTGTTGTACACAGGGTCACTGTGAGTCGGAACCGACTTGACGGCACCTCACAAGAACAGCACAACATTTGCCAAAGGGATCCTGGGGGAGGAAAGGTGAAGCACTTGGCTGGGAGGTTGAACTCCCACATTGGCAGCTGGAACCCACGCAGCCACTCCAGAAGAGAAAGACCTGGGGATCTGCTTCTAGAGAGCCGAGGAAACCCCCAGAAGCAGGCCTACCCTGCAACAGGTGGGGGCACACTGGTCAGAGCTGACTCAGGGGCACCTCGCTACACTCAGTAGGGCTTGCCACCTAGCAGGAACTCACTGTGCTAATGCTTTGTTAAGTGCTATCTCTGAATTCTTACAAAGGCCCTGTAGGGGGAGTCAGGATTTGAACCCAGAACTCTAGCTCTGCAGCCTACATTCTGAACCCTACACTGACTGAAAGACCCTCTCATGGATGTGTCCTTATTTGCTGAGTACATTAAATCCAAGGCGTCTTAGATGCTTTCTTTCAAACAACACTTAAGAAAAAATTTAAATTTATGCTCAGTGTTCCGGGAAATATTTCTAAGGAAAATTAAATTATGCTAAAACATGCGAAGCTTGCTGACATTCTGCAAAGCTGATATGATCCCACTTAGTGTTTGACTCAAGATCAAAGAGCTTGACAAACATGTTTTTTAAAAGTCCAGTGACCCACAATAATTCTGTCAGCTTTTGCTGTGGTAGCCAGCAAATTCCACACATCATATTTAAGCAGTAACTTCTGGTTCGAGCTGTTTACAAATAGCCAGTATACAGAAATGTAATGTTGTTTAGTTTACTATGAGACAGATGCTCAGGCTGGGCAGGATCCCATCAGTTGGCATTAACATTTCCTATCTCATGAGAACCCTAGTGGCCCAGTGGTTAAGTGCTACACCTGCTAACCAGAAGGTCGGCAGTTCCAATCTGTCAGGCGCTCCTTGGAAACTTTATGGAGCAGTTCTACTCTGCCCTACGGGGTTGCTATGAGTCAGAATGAATTTGACGGCTGTGGGTTTTAGGTCCCAATGCCTATGCCTCCTAGAAAAGAGACCCTCAAGGAGCTAGCTCAGTAGTGTGTTGCACTTATATAAAGTGTCATTCAAAACTGGTTTTAAAAAAGATATTGCTAAGGTTAGTAAGAAAGACGCTGAGAGGTGAACACACATCAGTCCTATTAATGCATTCGGGACTCTTAATGGAGGGCGACTCTGCACAAACCACAACATCAGGCCAGAGGAGACGGCAGTCTTCTCTCTCCTCTTTCAGACACTGGCTCCATCAATCTGACTCGCTCTCTTCCTCACATTCAGAATGCAATCATCTCTGCTGCCCTAGCCCTGGCAGAGACCTCAGCAGCCCCATCCACCAACATAGCAAGGACCCAGAAGACCCCCAGCAGTGAGCTGAAGGGTATGCCAGACCCACAACTAGCGAAGGACCTGAGCTCCCCACTTCAGAGCGCTCACAAATCCCGCAAAGTCACAATACTGATCACATCACAAAAAATGGATTCAGTTCCAAATAATTTAGGATTAAAATAGAGGGATCACAGGAGGAAGAGAATGGGGTGGTATACAAGTCAGAAATGTCAGGAAGGATGCAGAATTAGAACACAGGTCAGAAAAACAACACGCTGGAGCAGGCCTCTTTCAACTTCCACTTGGAAGTGTAGTGAGAGGTAGCTTAAGTGCCTCACAAGACAAACCTGGGGTGGTTGTGTACGCATACAGGCATTCACGCATACATGCATTTATGCAGAGTAGCGTGCAATCATGCGTCACCGTCACTGGACAGCACTTGTTACACAGAGGACGAAGTAAAGCCTTTGTCTGTCATGAGGCTTCCCTACAGCTTTTGCAAAGTACTGGGTTTTCAAGGGGTTTGGGTGTTAGAAAATTCTACCTTGACAGGCCAGAGTTCAAACATGTCATGAGCAAAAAAAAAAGCAACAGACCCATTATCTTCAAGTTGGTTCCAACTCATAGCAACCCTGTAAGTAGAAGGAGGACTACCCTACAGGGTCTCCAAGGAGTGCCTGGCAGATTCCAATGGCCAGTCTTTGGGTGGGCAACCATAGTTCTTAACCACAGTGCCACCAGGGTCCCCATGAGCACTTACCCGTAACTGTCGAGTCGATTCCGACTCACAGCAACCCTAGGGGACAAAGTAAAAGTGTCCCACAGAGTTTCCAAGGGGCACCTGGTAGATTCAAACTGCCCACCTTCTGTCCAGCAGTCGTAGCATGTTAACAACTGTGCCACCACTCTGGGCGCGCATTGTCCCCAGTCTACCGTAATAGACATAGTCGCCTCCTGCTGTAACTGCTCATAATGCCCCTGTTCAATCTCCACAATGGATCTCAGTTTGAATAACAATTCATAAGGTTAAGCCTTTGGTAAATGAGACCTCTTTGAAAGTATTTCCTAAGGCCAAGGCCACACAGCTCAGATCAGATTTCTTTTGAAATCTTAAAGGCATAAAGAAAATGATGATTGCTCTAAATGATCATGTACTATTGAAAGGAAGCCAGGTATTGAGAACGCATTACAGATGTCACCAAAGGACACTGTTCTCGAGGAAGTCATGTGGCCACAGCCTGAGAGCAGGAAAACTGAGCCAACTCCAACAGTTAATACTTACAATGTGCAAAATCACTACGTAAGTGAACCCTTCATCTCCAGTATCAAGAAAGGCTTCTGTTTCTTAAAGTATATTTAAAGTCTACCACTTACCACAAGGTTCCCCCCCACCACCCCCAGTAAATAAGTTTCTTGGATTTATTACTGATGCAGAACATATATGGGTACCGTATATGGAAATAGGTGTCTTCATTAAAAATGACTGAATTCTTCTGAGTTACACACAGCCACATATGCATACAAAATGAGTAACTACAAAGCAGCAACTCTGTCTAAAGCCAAACATTTTAGTGGTTACGTGACAGTCCAACCACAGAGGCACCCAGAGGCACTCACAAGTTGAGAAACTGAATGTGACCTGTCAACTCAATCCTAAGCCCATCTCAGAAAACGCCTGACGTACGTACACAGCTGATAAATACCTACTCTAGCAGAGCCATAAAAAAGAGCCTATGAGGCAGGGGGCCAAGTACAAGGCTGAACATAATGTTACAAGACAGTCTACACTCCACAGGGCTGTGTCACTCTTCAACAGCCTTGCCTACAAAGATCAATGACCCAGACAGTATCTCACACTGTCCCAGGAAGTAGTGGAAGAATTGGGGATAAAGAAAGAAATCTCTGAAGGACTGCTGCCCCAAACCAACAGAAAGGGATGGTAAAAAGGGGACTTCTGAAGCCAGAAAGGAAACTCAGCTTTAAATAAGTGACTCAGCTAGGACGCTGGAGTTTCGGGCATATTCTGATAGGGTAACTTCACTAATTAGGAAGCGGGGATGCCTTCAGCAACAGTCCCCACCTAGCCTGCTAGCTCCAGCTCAGTGTCCGACGGCACGTCAGTACACTGCTTTGGACCTACGAACACATCCATGAAGTCTGCAGCTGTGGCCTGACGGACAGGCCGATTCTCAAACCATGGCTCAGAAACTCCTCAGTGAAGAGAACCACAGACACGTCAGGGACACGAAAGCAGAGACTGAGCAGCCTGGCCTGCTCCCTTTGTAACGCCATCTTCTTTCAAAGGTACACTTTCATCTACTGGGGTTACTGTTTTAAGGTTTCTATTTTCGAAAACAAGGGGCCATTACTCCACTGATGAAAACAAACACATACGTACAGAAACATACACACATACATGAGTTCAGAACCACAGAGTCAGGGCAAACTTTTTCAGAGGCATTGCAGGAACTGCCAAAAGAACATAGGGCGTTTTGAGGAGGATCTTAGAAATAAATTTCATCTAACTCACTCATTTTAAAAATAAGCAACCACTGAGGCATTCAGCACACAGTAAGTGAAAAGCTAAACATCATAGCATCATCTCTACCCTCGCAATCTCTTCAATCCATCTATCTGCCCTTTCCCTCCAGGCTCCAGGAAGCCTGACCATGGACAGGAAACATACACAGATCCTACCTGCAGAGCCTCTAAATGATAATTCAACTACAGCACACTAAAATGTCACCTTGCAGACCAAGGTGCTCCTGACCTAAGCCATGGTGCTGTCCATCACATCGTATGCATGCAAAAGCTGGACAACTGAATAAGGAAGACAAAAGAACTGACGCCTGGGACTTGCAGCGACTGGAGAACAGGGAACACGCCAGGGACTGCCAAGATAACCAATAGGTCTGTTCGGGAAGAGGTACAATCAGAGTGCTCCTTAGAAGCAAGGATGGCAAGACTGGGTCTTGCCTAGTTTGGACGTGTTGTCAGGAGGGATTGATCCCTCCTGGAGAAGGACTTCATGCTTCCTAAAGTAGAGGGTCAGAGAAGAAGAGGAAGACCCTCAACGAGATGGAGTGACACAGTGGCTGCCACGGTGGGCTGAAGCATATGAATGAACATGGACGTGGCGCAGGACCAGGCAGGGTTTCATTCTGTTGTTCACAGGGTCATGGTGTGTTGGAACTGACTCAACGGCACCTAACAAAAACAACATTCAGAATACATAAAGAACTCCTGCAATTTAATAGGAAGACAAACCCAATCAAAAAAATGGGCAAAGGACTTGAACAGACATGTCACCAAAGAAGAAATACAAGCGACTAACTGACACATCATTAGCCCTTAGCCAAGTGCCATCGAGTCGGATCCGACTCATGGCCTTAGAGAAACTCAAATCAAAACTACAACGCATCATCACTTTGTATCCACTAAGATGTCTATGATTTAAAAACTTGAACAGATCAGGGTTGAGTGAGGATGTGAATCCCCACATCCATGGCTGGTAGAAGTAGAAACCGGCACAGTCACAGTGGAAAACAGTCCGTCCATCCTTGAAAAATTCAACACAAGATTACCACGTGCTACAGCAAACACACTTCAGGCAGGGAGGGTGTGAGAAACTTGGCATCTAAAAAGTTGGGGTCAGTCTCACCTCCATCAAACGGGCTGGAGGAACACTTTGTTATAAAACACAACAGATGCATAAACACTACATTCAAAATCCATTTCAAAACCATGTTTTGAAAAAAAAACCAAGCACCTCTTTTAGAGATTGCAAGAAAACTCCCACACTGTAAATCTTCTGCAATGTATATATTTTTCAATTCTTTACAGGGCAAATAGCAACGAGCAACATTTATTCTGATTTTCTGTGTATTAAACTTATTTGTTCATTACCACAATACTGTGAAGTAGACATCAGCATCACTTCTGTATAGAGCATCACAAGAACACGGATACTGATGCACAGAGAGGTTATACAATATGGCCAAGGACACACAGCAAGTATGCTATTCTAACCAAGGCAGTCCATTCTGGAGACCATGCTTTTAATCACTCAGACACACTGCCTCTCACATCTCCAGGACAACAGGCCAGCAAATATTTCAACAGCCTAAAAGATATATATGCAGTGACCAGATCCCGTAAATATTTACACTGACTAAAACATGCTAGTTGGCATGGTGTAAAAACAGGATTACAGTGAGGTTGGAGAGAAGAATAAGTGTTGCAAAGAAAAGAGATCGTGTACAGACGCCTTTCAGCCAGGGTCACTTAGAAACTATCCCAAATGGTTCTGTGAAAACTTATCAGACGTAAAACATCTACAATCTCTCCTAATCACTTCCTTAGCAACAATCATTTCTTACATTTCAGAAGCAGCTATATCATGTGACGCTTTTTTCATTTCACTTTTGGAAACTCAGTCCTTCCAACTCAGGGTTAACTATCCCAACGCCTGGCAAGCTACCCCCATATTTCATACGTGGATCTGAGGAGTTGCTGTTTGATTTGGTAAAGAACAAGAGATAATTCAAACCTTATTTAGTTTGGATGGAACATTCAAAAAAAAAAAAAATCTGTTGTTTCCCACAAGAAAAAAACAGGATGGATTAACAGCCAGTCAGCTAGACTAACAAAATACTATGGTCATGTGAGCTTTAGTTCTAATTAGCTAAGTCAGGCCAACAACGAAATAACTTACTAGCATCTCTTAGATACCAAAAGGAAACCTTGGTGGCACAGTGGTTAAGTGCTACAGCTGCTAACCAAAAGGTCAGTAGTTTGAATCCACCAGGCAAACCTTGGAAACTCTCTGGAGCAGTTCCACTCTGTCCTGTAGGGTTGCTATGAGTCAGTGAAGACTCCATGACAGTGGGTTTGGTTTTTTGGTTTTAGACATCAAAATGCAAGAGACACTCATCTCCAAGCTGCTTAATGTGCTATTAGGACAAAAAGCTTTGGTCTTTCCTGATGGCTGACACTTTAATGTGACTTCTGGCAATGGAGCGGCACTTTTAGGACAGCACAGTTTGTCCACATTCGGGAAAAAACCAGTGGAACTCTAAGTAGCTTCTTCCTCGGTTAGCAAGAATGCAGGAAGAGGGAGCAGGCAACCGCACATGCTGCAAATCTGGTTTGGGTAGGGTGTCATGTCTGGCTCATCCGGAACCCAAGTCCCCACTGTCCCCTCACTAGACAGGCAGTAGTGAGCCCACAGGATGCCACTGAGAAGGATGTACCAGGTGACTTCAAGTGTGTTGGGGCAGATGAAAGGTTTCAGTGGCACTCCACACATGTACTGAGTTCACCAAAACAATAAATTTGAGAGTTTATTTCCTACTAACCCTGTATTTATAATGTGGAGATACTTTCCCAGGATTATATACAGCTTTGTCATCTAAACAGAGAGAGCTTTCCCACAGTCACGATTACTGAGCCAAATTTGGATTTGATAAAAAATTAACACTCATTAAAACTACAAAGCACAGCATTCTGCTGTTACCAACCGCATGCTCATCAATCATGCAATTTCGAGCAAGTCACAAACAAACAGTAGCCCATGCAGCACTAAAAAGAGCCCCTACCTTCAACTCATCATCCGTTAAGACAACAAGTTACTCCATTTCAGATTCCCAACAACCAGTGGGGGCAGATGGCACAAGACCCTTTTACATATAGATACTGAGAGATTACATAATAGTCCAAGGTCCAAGGTCACAGGGCTGTTAAAAAGCCGTGCTGGCTTTCATAACCCAATTGCACTAATCCATGTGATTATCAAACATTCAAAAAAAACTCACTAACCCACTGCCACTGAGTCGATTCCAACTCATGTTGACTTCACAGGACAGAGCAGAACTGCCCAAGTTTCCAAGGACCGTCTGGTGGATTTGAACTGCAGACCTCTGGGTGAGCCAACGCAGGCCTTAACCACTAAACCACCAGAACACGAAGTGCCAAGTATAAGAGTTGAATCTCAGCATGGCTTTGTCTCCATGGTGGTGCTGACTAGCTTTGCTGTAACTTTTCCTCATTTGTCCTGGGTGAAATCCCAGTCAAGGATAGCCAAAGTTTCCAGGTCGGGGACCAACCCCAAGAACCCCTAAGGAACGAGGCTTCAGCACAGAGGTCTGCTGCAATCAGAGGCAAACATCTGTGGAGGGTACAAGACGGCTCACGGGCACACTTATCAACGGATGCAGAGCCATCCCTAGTGGTTGTTCCCATGTCCTCTCAGCTAAGCAGTATTTAATTGGCCATTGATGTGGCCTCTACTGCTCACAGGACCCCTGGTGGCACAGGGTTTAAGAGCCACAGTGCTGATCAAGTACTGAAAAATCAGCCACTGAAAATCCCATGTTCTCCTCTGACACATAGGGTCCCCATGAGTTAGACTCAACCCCATGACAACTGATCATATTAATTATGCTAATACGGGACGCCAAGGGAGTCACAATTAAGAACATAATTATCTCGGGAAAACAGATGAGGGGACATGAGGAGGGCAAGGAAACCAAAATCTTCACTTCCACACAAGAACCCTATCAATAGCCAAGAACTACCTGTTATTTAGAAATATGGTTTTAGGTTTACACCTAAAACCAACAGCTAAGAGTGAAATTAGCTACTAGAGCACAGAAATAGGGTATCATCTACTGTTCTGCATTGCAAGTTTTATAACAATTATTTCATTTTTTTAAACTACATGCATGCCTGACTTGGATAAAAAATACTACTAATAACATGAGCTTGATTTAAATTATCAACAGAAAGAAGAATTGTATCAAAATTAAAAAAAGGTGTGTATATCCACATTTCTTGGGTTAGGAAAAGGAGAAGGAATAGTGGAGGTCCTTACTGACTGGATACGATCATGTTCTTCTATCTGAGAAGACTTTTCTCTCACCAAGTAGAAATCTTGGCAGAGGGGGACCACAGATTGTAGAACAGAGGAGTCATATGCCAAGCCCTGAAAGCTAGACTGGCCAGTCTAGCAATAAGAGGTGACAGGTCACAGACAGATTACTGCCTCCTCTACCCTGTCCCCACTGACAGGCCAAGTGGCAGCACAAAGAGCAGACCGGATAAAGCATCAGTCAAAGCCATGCCTGTCCCCAAAGCCAGGAAAGGTGGTCATGACCGCCTGTGGTCCTGGGCTGAGCCAGGACTCAATTTAAGCACTACAGGAATTCAGACAGAGAAGAGCAATTCTTTCTGAGTGAGAGGGGGCAGGCAGACTCGACAGGAGGAGTCTGAGCAGGGTTGTAAGGCACGCCTAGGAGTTCAACAGGTAGACACAGATGAGAAGGCCTGACAGAGACAGAGGTGGTACAGTAGAAGGTGTATCTGCAAATGGTACATGGTGTCAGCCACATCACATGCACATCTCAAGCTGGTATTGCCCCACCTGAGGCAACCCCTCCCCCAAGGTAAATCAAGTATCAGGCAGAAAACAGAGCAGGTGGCAGGTAGGTGGTTATATCAAAAGCATAAGGGAAGGATATGTACGAATGGCTCAAGCTTTTACAAACAGTTAAAACCCAGATGAGCCAGACAGAAGAAGAAGGGAGAAAGTTATTCTGGGCAGGGAATGGCACAAGCCCCAATGCAGAGCGAGGAATTACAGAGGCAAGCAGAGCGGCCAGATGTTGGTGCCACACGAAGGTCAGCACGGGTGTCATACAAAGCATTATGATCTGATATAAAGTATATTGTAATATAAAGTGCTATGATGTAATACAAAGCCCGAGTAATAGCAGGAGAAGAAGAAGGTCAGATCACAGAGCACTGGGCCTGCCAGATGGAAGTCCATGAATTTACCCAGTAGGTGACTGGGCCCATGACCACAGAGCTGCTGCTGACTCACAATAACCCTAGACAACAACACAGAGCTGCTCCATGGGGTCTCCAGGGTTTTCCCTTCTACAGAATCAGACTGCCCTATCTCTCTCCTGAGGAGTGGCTGGGGGCTTCGAACACTGACCTTTTGGTTAGCAGCCCAGTGCTTAATGACTGCACGGGACACACTATAGGGACATAGCTCTACCTGCCCTTTAGACCGCTCCCTGTCACGGATAACTGCAGGACAGGCTCTAAGAGCAGAGGGCAGGCTGGCGCGGGGGATCCGGGAAACAGTGACCTGGGGTCTGGAGGGAACCACAGTCAAGAAATATTTAGGCGTTGGAAATCAATCGATCCCATAGCCCTTGGTGATTGACGGCAAACGAGAAGATGAGACAGTAATGGAGGTTTAGTGATTTGTGGCTCGGATGGCCAGTAGACAGCAGTACCACAACATGAGAGTCAGATAAAGAGACCCACTGAGGTCCCCAGGGAGCATCGGAGTAGAAACATGCAGGGGACAACAACAGGCAGAGATGCATGGCTAAAGAGAGGGGCTGGTCAAGGAAGTCACAAGCCCTGACAAGGTAGAGAGGGGGCAGAGAAAGGCAAGAGCCAGGGGCTTAGGACGGAGCCACAAAAGCTGCAGTACCAGACAGCAAGCCTTTAACAGCAAAGAGAGGTGTGTCAGAGACCTAAGAAAGCAGGGCGCTGTGACAGAAGATGACATTACAAGGAGAGCGTGAACCATCAAACACCGCCTGAAAGCCCAATATCACCTTTAAACGGAAGGAAGAGGCCTCGGTACAGGTTCGGGGAAGTGTTCAAGACAGAAGCCAGAGGGGACAACAGACTAAAGGGCAAGACAAGGCGACAAGTGAAAAGGGGACTTCAGATCAGGGGAGAGGTGTGACAGCTTGGTTTTATGTGGTCTGATAACTGTTAAAAGGTTCACGTGCATGCAGACGCTGGACGATGATTAAGGAAGACCTGAGAAGAACCCATGCCTCTGAGTCACAGGTCTGGGGAAGAGGAGTGACCATGGGCCAGAAGAGCCAACGATCTGTCTTGGGAGAAGCACAGCCAGAGTGCCCCTCAGAAGAAAAGATCACATACTCTGGACATGTTACCAGGAGGGACCGGGCCCTGGAGAAGGACATCATGCTTGGTAAAGCAGAGGGTCAGAGAAAAAAGGAAAACCCTCAATAAGATGGAATGACCCAATAGCTTCAGAAATGGGCTCAAACACAGGAGCCATTATGGAGGTGGCAGAAGACCGGGCAGTGTTTTGTCCCATTGTATGCAGGGACTCTATGAGCTGGGACCAACTTGGTGGCACCTTACAACAACGATAACCATGGTGGATAGTGAGCACTCATTTCAGAGGAAAGGACACGGGTTCATACACTTCATGGGTACGAGATCCAAACTGAATGAATTCCAAGCAGACAGAGCAGAGGAGACGCAAGGCTTTCCTCCTCAGATGTTATTACGATTGTGTTCATCCAAAGGGCAGTTTAAGAGTTCGGAATCTCCACAATTAGTTAACAAAGAAATCATCAGAAATGGGAGTCAAGTAAAAGCCCAGAACAGAAATAAGGTTCCCCAATACTAAACTTAAGTGGTAGAGGTCATCTGAAAAAATATGAGAGACCCCAAATCTCCCATTCGAAGTTGGGAGTGTGTACAGAGTGGGAACCAGCACTAATGCCAACACAGAGTGATGCTGGTGGTGTGCGTACTTGATGGCTTAATGTACAGATGAGGCTGTCCTACTGATTTCCATTTAGATGGGAGAGGAGAGGGTAGAGAGGAGGGGACAGGTGTTGGCTGAGTGGATCCTAGAGGTACAGAGTAGAAAAGAAGAGTGTGCCATCGCAGGGTGAGGAGAGCAGGTCGACTTGCAGAGAGGCGAGGGCTTGGGATTTTATATGGCAAAACGACTTGGATTGTAAACTGTCAGTTAAACACAATAAAAAAAAATTATAAAGAAAAAAAGTTGGGAGTGTGTAAAAGCTTGAGCGAAAGAGGCACTGCCAAGCTTCAGGGCAACATCCTGGGCCAGGTCTGGGACTGGCCAGAGACGGAAACCACCCAAGGCCAAAGGAGCTGGCCGGAGGTTCTCTCAATATCTCTTCTTTCTTGAGGGTCGCCCAGCCTTCACTTTCTCTCTCTCAGTTTAATACCCCACTCCCTCCCCAAGCACTGACAATGAGCAATGTTTTACTCTCAAATATTTTTTGTAAGTTTTCTGAAAAGTTTCAAGCAGTTGGTTTGAAGCCACAGGAGTTACAACCAAAAAACCCATTGCCATCAAGTCGATTCTGACTCACAGTGTCCCTGAAGGACTGAGTAGAACTGCCTATGGGTTTCCAAGGCTGTCACCTTGACAGAAATAGGACTGTCACAGCACTGTCCCCGAGAAGCAGTCAGTGAGGTAGAACCACCGACTTCCGGGTTCACAGACGAGTGTTCTAACCACTGCGCAACCAAGGGCCCTCCCAATTCAGAAACACTTCCTAATACATACAGAAGCTAGTATTACAACAGCTTCACAGGACAAGGCCATGGCCAAGCGTGGGAAAGGTCTCTCCTGCAGCTGGCTGGTGTTCTGACTCCTTGCTCCATCCCTCTCTCTCTCTCTGGCTCCTCTCTCTCTCTCTCCCTCTCCCTCTCTCTCTCTCCCTCTCTTTCCCTGTGTCTCTCTCTCCCTTCCCCTGTGTCTCTCTCTCCCTCTCCCTCCCTTTCCCTCTGTCTCTCTCTCCCTCTCTCTCTTTCCCTCCCCCCTCCCAGTCTCATACCATTTACTGTTTGGTTGGGCTTTCAAACTTTGTAACCCCTAAGCACAAACTGGAATCAATTTGCACAAGCACACTTTAGAGCTGAGCTCCAAAGTGCCCTGGACATCTCGTAGTACTTGACATTCGAACATTTGGCAAGATGTCAGCTTTTCACGGAGCACTTCAAATGTTTTGGTTTGAGAGCTTAATGCAGCTTTTCCCACTGGTCAACACGCGCAGCCCGGGCAGAAAGCAAAATATATTTCGCTGACCATCAGAGGTCACACTCAGACGCCGATTGCATCTCGCCTACAGAGGACGTCAGAGGCTGTCAGCATCGGTGAGTGAGACCGTTCTGGGCAAGGCATAGCAGAGTTAAAGAATGTATATGATTCGAATGTCAAATGGTGTCTTCTGCTCTTGACCTTCTAAATTCTTTTTGTTTTAATGGATGGAGTGGTAAGTGACAGATTTCTGAGTCAGATTTTATTTTTCCTAGTTCAAAGAATAAACTAAGTTCCATTAACTGTAAAAATTATTGTTTAACTTGGTGGAGCATAAATTTTTTCCTCAGACTTCTAGAAAAGTTCCTTTGTAAAAAACTGATAAACCTACTGCTTTTCAGCTAGGAGTGATGTTATCTTATGTGCGCAATAAGCATAGGATATGACACAGTTCACCCACACAGCAGGATTAGGACGTAGTCCTCAGACCAAAGGCTGTGTGAGAAAGAACTAAAGAGCTGAGAAAGACAGAAAACAGCAGGCTTGGGTTTAGACAACAGGTCACACACCCTCACAAAAACTTTAAAACCAGAGGTAAGATTCTTCATGTAAAGAAGCCCTTACAGCCGTCTCTGAACCCCAAGTGTTTTGACAGCTGGTGTGGATTTCATAGTGAATAGCAATTTACTCTCAAAAGACAGAGAAATAAAATAAGCCTCACTGATGACATTTTTTTTAAAAAAAAATAATGTTAGATTTTGATTTTTATTTCCTTGATTCTAAGCCTCTGAATCCTTCCTCTGAAACTTTACAGATATTTCAATATCAAGCATTTGCAGTGGTTTTGAGTTCTAATCTGAGGGTGGGAAGGTCAGGGGCTCAGGCACCACAATGATGGGGTCGCGGGCACAGGACCACGCGGTGCTGCCCTCTGTGATGCCCAGGGTCGTCCGGAGCTGGCACCAGCTCACTGGGACCTAGCCACAACAGCAGAGACAGACACAACTTTTGAGACTTCTCCCATTGCTCCGTTAGACATTGCATGGTAAATTCCATGACATCCGCAGTAACGGTTTTACAATGTAACTGGCCTTTAGAATCCAGTAGTTCCACTTCCTAGCCCTCTTCCAAAACAAAAACAGTGCTGTTTTCTGGAGAAATTGTAACTATAGGGAGGAAGAGATTACCGCCCCAAGTCACTCTTCCCCTTGTGGCAGAGAAATTAAAAACCCACTGAAGATAGTCCTTTTAAATCTCTGACTTCTCAACAGAGGACCAAGGCGAGCAGAGATTCCCAGGTCCTCTACCACATTTTTGCCCCTCTCAGCTTCCACGCCAGTCTCCCCATTTAAAGAAAGCATTCCCTGGAGTGGGGTCATTTGCCTCTCGCTCACATGCTCAGAATGAAGAGATCAGCGCTGTCACACCCTCCTTCTTGGCTCACTAGCTCTCGGTATGTGCCACACCCATGACAGGCTAAGATGCTCCATCACTGTTCCTGTGTCGCCAATATAAAACATTTCACAGACTCCTAGCCAGCAAACATACGGACTCAGGACAGCCTGAGACAGAAAGGCCAAGTACAAGTTTGTTTTCAAAAACAAAACCACGATCTAGGCTTGCTTTTATTCCTTGCCACCTGCTCCGTGGCACTTCTAAGGGTCTGGAAACATAGTTTCGCAGGAGCCCTATGGCGCAGGGCTGAAGAGCATGGCTGCTAGCTACCAGGTCCACCAGCTGCTGCCGGGACGCCCTGGGAGGCAGTTCCATTCTGCCCTGTAGGGTTGCTGTGAAGCAGAATTGACTCAACGGCCACAGCTTTGCCTTAGTTTTTTTTTTCAATATATATCCATATATAAATATACCTGTATATAGTTATATACTATCATGTGTAATTTTACTGATGATTTTTAAGTATATCCACATCAACTATATGAAAATACCATTTCTGCAGGTAACAATAATCAAATATCAGTCATTTTACATATGACACATATAGATCAACATAATTAAAAAACAAACAAACAAAAAAAAAAAAAAAAACAGCCTAAAAAGGTGGTCCCAGGAGTCCACCAGAAGGGACAACCAACCAATCTGTCACATTGTTCTCACATTATGCCAAGATCCAGGATTCCCAATTACCAACTACAAGTCCTGTCCTCCGTGAGTACAGTCCTCCTTTTTGGAAGTCTGTGCCCAGGCACCTCTCTTCAGGCATCTGCTGCATCCAGGTGGTACCAGGCCTCCTGGCACTTCTCTTTTTAACAATTAGGAAACTGAGGTCCAGAGGGACACACTGACGGGAACAAGAGGACGCAGCAAAAAGCACCCAGGGATGAGGCTTGAAGTCATCAGCTTCAAGTCCCGGCCCTTTTGGCTACCCCTCCGTGCCTCTGACCTAAAGAGAGGAAAGTGCCTGATAAAACCAGAGATCGATACGTCAACAGCCACTGGAAATGAGAGAGCCTGCCAGGCTGGTCTGTCCCTTGACCAGCTGCAAGCACAACAAAGGTAGAAATTCCACTGTATAAAACAGTCAACATTGCTGGGACCCAGCTTTATCCGGTAGAAAGACATATATAGTCAGATGAGATCGACTCAAAATCCATTGCTACTGAGTCAAGACTAACTCATCGGGACCGTGGACACGACAGAGTAGAACTGCCCCACGGAGTTTCCATGGAGTGCCTGGGGGATCTGAACTATCAACCTTTTGGCTAGCAGACGGAGCACTAACCATTACACCACTGGGGTTTCCAGAGAGATATACTAAAAAGATACATATCTGTTATCTTTTTTAATTTTATTGTAACATTCCAATGTCCTTTTTTGGTATTTATACGCAGTTCAGTTCACATATCACAAGATTGAGGCCGAAATGCTTAAAAAACAAGCAAGTTAACAACAACAACAAAAATAATCTTATCAGAAAACATAAGTAAAAGTGCATCAGGCAGGAATTCTCAGTTTTGGGGGTCTCAGAATTCCTGTCACTTTTAAAAATCAGTGAGAATTCTAAAGACTTTTTGTTTGACTTATACCTGTCCATGTTTACCATATTAGAAATTAAGACTACAAAATTTATTTTAAAATATTTATTTTTCATTCATTAAAAATATCATAACCTGTTAATAAACATTTTTATGAAAAAAGCCAGCCAAAGCCAAGTGCCAGAAAGGTAACTATATATACATATATATATATATTTTATTTTATTATTATTATTTTTTTTTAATTTTTAGAACTAAGTGACATTATCCTACATTTGTAAAGATCTCTTTAGTACCAGCCTGGAAGCCCTGCTGACGCTGTGGTCACGAGCTAGGGCTACTAACCCAAAGTTTGGCAGTTTGAATCTACCAGGCGCTCCCTGAAAACTCCACAGGGCAATTCCACTCTGTCCTATAGAGTCACTGTGAGTCAGAGTAGACTAGACATTACTGGGGTTTGGTCTGGTCTGGTCTGGTCTTACCTGGTCTGGTCTGGTCTGGTCTGGTCTGTCTTAGCAGAAAGATGGCTGCCTTTTCCTATCCATTTCTGCATCCCATGTGTAGTAAAAGGTTGTCTGGGTTTAAGTATACAGAAGAAAATTCAGTCTCACCCTGGTACATGATAGGAAAAGAACAGCATTTTAACAGCCTTGTGGATGGACTGCCATCTCTGATCCTACACCAGAACTCAGAAAGTGGTGGCTTCTTAAAAGTTCACTGCCATGTGGAATTGAAAATCATTAACAATGAATAATTCATACTTTGCTGCATTAGAATTCTTTTACCTTGATCTCTGAATGAATCTTTTAACCATGCTTGATTTTATAACATCAGACGTTGGTCACCTGGAGAACAGCAGTCATGTTAAGTCTTAGGAGGTAGACAATTTTCATTACATGATATCAAAGTCATTATATTCAATCATATTGCCACAGATCTCAGTCTCAGTAATGAGAAGCTGTCAAGCTCACAGTGGCAGACATACGTTTTCCAAAATCTTCATTTCTGTTTGAAAGCTTTAATTTTATCACTGTCAACAAACACTGCGATTTGTTTTCCGTGACGTAAATGTTCAGTTTATTCTTTTTGGGGGAAAATGTCTGTCAAAGACTCAACTCTGAATAATCAGTTTGTGTGCTATTCTTTCAAGTTAAAATAGTGAACCATGACAAAATTAAACGCAGTTCCAGTCACAGCTAAAACACTCATCATATGTGATGCATGCTTTATGCAAAATTCCCCTGTAGTCACATAAAATACCAAAAAAACACACACACCTATCTACTGACAATTAAAATTAGTGATTTTTACCACTTCATCAAGGCCTTTTGTGGTGGTGATGGTGGTGGCGGCAGTGTTTTTAGAAACTAAGACTGCATGGCAGTAAAGGACACCACAGTCCAACTGACATCAGCAGCGACACCCTGCATTCCGCAGGCTTGTCTTGGTTGGCTTTGATTTTCTGACAGTACCCTGCCAACCTGCTGCTGCAACTGCTTTTTAATGATCTTCAACAAAATTCTACTTGTGTGGGATGTTAAAGATGCTTATTCGATAACGTCCACCTCCTGATGGATCACCTCTCTTTCAAATAGGCACAAGTAGGGATCTCTTCCAGCCACTTGGCCAGATAAAAAACAAAAAACAAACCCCCATCATCGAGTCAATGCAGGCTCACAGTGACCCCACAGGACACAGGAGAGCTGCCCCATAGTTTTCCAAGGAACGCCTGGTACATGTGAACTGCCAGCCTTCTGGAGAGCAGATGTAGCACTTAACCACTAAGCGACCAGGGTTTCCTTTGCCGGATAGCTGTGTTCCAATCTCTTGACACAGCGAGGCATCCTTTTGTTGAGACATCTCAGTTGGAATTCTGTCAATTCCTGGAGCCTGTTTTTCACCAATGCCTTCAGTGCAGCTCGGATTTCTTCAGGCAATACCATCAGGTCCTGTTCACATGCCACTTCCTGAAATAGCTGAATGTCAACCAAACTCTTTCTGGTATGGTGACTCTGCATTCTTCCCAAATTCTTTTCATGCTTCCTGTGTTGTTCAATATCTCGCCAAAGAATCCTTCAAGACTACAACTTGAGGCTTGAGTTTTTTCTTCAGTTCTTTCAGCTTGAGAAATGCTGAGCATGTTGAAAAAGTCTTATCATTCTACAACTCCAGGTCACTGCACATTTCATTAAAATACTTTGCTTCGTCTTCTTGAACTGCACTTTGAAACTTTCTGCACACTTACGTGACTTCATCATTTCCTCCGTTTGCTTTAGCTGCTCTACTTTCAAGAGCAAGTTTCAGAGTCTCTTCTGACACTCAACTTGGTCTTTTCCTTCTTGTCTTCTCAATGACCTCTGCTTTCTTCATGTACAATGTCCTGGATGTCATTCCACTGTTTAACTGGTCTTGGGTCACCAGTACTCAATGCATCAAATCTATTCTTGGGGTGGTCTCTAAATTCAGGTGAGATATACTCAAGGTCATACTGGCGCTCACGGCCTTGTTTCACTTTTCTTCTGCTTCAACTTGAACTTGTATATGAGCAATTAATGGCCTTTCTACAGCCAGCCCCTAGCCTTATTCTGACTGACAATATTGAGTGTCTCTATCCTTTCTGTCCACAGATGTTGACTTGGTAAATCTCAGCCATAAATATATGCATGTGTGTGTGTGTGTGTGTGTGTGTGTATGCATGTGTATCTGTATATACACAAATATACATATATATAGAACTATATACACATACATGTACATGTGTATGCTTGTATATTTATGTGTACATGTGTTAATTAAATTTTATTTAACTAGTGTTTATGAAGTAAGGCCCAAAAGGATACATATAGCTTTAAAAAAAGATAATGAAGACTTCACACATGCTTTTAGGAATACACACAGACGCAGGAAATCTACAAAACAGGACAGCAAAGGAATGACAAAAACATAACTTGGTTTATATCAAAGGAGGGTACCCAGGGAGACAGCCTGGGGTGAAGGGAAACAGAACCACTGGTCAGATGGTGTTTACTATTATTAAGGTCTTTTGTTTGGGGTTCAAAGAAGACTATTAACATTACTAAAAATAATAAATTTTTTAAAAGCTAGCCACAAATGAAACAATAACAAATGAGTGTCACAAATCAAGGATTATGATTAATTCAACTCCAAGCACCAATGATTTAAAAAGACATCTGTCTATATATTTTAACCCAGGCCCATACAAACTGACAACTCAGAACATAATTAATTTCAAAAGCCTAATTTCATCACTGTCAAGTCAATTCCGACTCACAGCAACAGAGCAGAGCTGACCCACAGTTTCCAAAAAGCAGAAGGTGGATTCCAACCACTGACCTTTGTCTGGGTCAGCAGCAACGCCTCAACTGCTGCCCGACCTAGGCCCTGGGTATCAAAAGCCTGGAGGTCCTCAAAAGCCTCCTCACTTGACAGTTAGGGAAATCAAGTCCTTAACCAAAGCCGCACAGATGTCATTCATAAGCTCAGTAAATATTGACTGAGCTTATACAATATGCCAACAACAAACAGCTCCGGGTCCTAATCTTTTCACTGCCAAAGAGAAAAGTAGGGTCATGTTCTCACAAAGCTTACCCTGTAGGGCTGGCTATGTAGGAATGGGGTGGAGAAGTCAATAAGCTGAAAAATAAATAGTATTTGCAAATAATGGCAAGAGAGATAAAGGAGATAAAACCAGCTGTGGAACTGGAGAGTGCTGGGTAGAATGTAGCTGTGTGAGAAAGTGTCAACTGACAGGCCCTCCCTGAGAAGGTGACATTTGTAACAGAGCCCAGAATGAGGCGGCCACGAGGCCCGAGAGACTCACAGGCGGAGCTCAGCACCTCGGCCACCCGAGCAGGCTCCAGAGCTTCGCGGATCAAACTTGGACAGCACCTGTGGTCAACACGTGACACTCGGGGGCAGTCCTGCTCCCCCTTACAGCAGTTGGCAAAACTCAGTTGGCCATCCTCGCAGAACCTTGCTGACAGCTGCCACCAATTTACAGGGGACCAAACCCCTCTCACGACTCACTGAGACGGAGAAAACAACAAAACAGGGCTGCTCAGAGCCCTGCCACCAACTGGGGACCAGGAGAGCGCTCCCACAGGGAAGCAGGCAGTTTAGCATCTGCTTTTCATTTTCAATTCCTGTTCCAGTGGATCAACCTGAAGCGACGTGTCAAAGCCACCTTACCTTCCTGTACCTCCACTCTGTTACAAAGACATCGGCACTTTTTATACAAGGGAATTAGGGCAGTGACGATCAACAGACAGAAAAGCTCAAGAGCACCTTTGCCACAGCAGGTGGGAGACACTCAAATAGGTGGCTCCTGGCTGAGAAACAAGGAGCCCAATTCCCATCACGCTGACGTGACTTCTGCTGGGCACCTCCAGCCACCGACTTCAGCTGGTAGGCACAGTGATCCCAGGTCCAAAAGACACACAGGCTCTTTGTCTTTGGTGGTGGTGGGATCCTCTTTTCCCCCTGAAATTGGCTCTTTAAAGCCCATGAGTTTGACCAACTGATCCACCCCACTGGTGGGCCACAACGACCCTATCTACACAGTCCTGCCCAACCCGGGTAAGAGATACAAGACTACGGCAAGAGAGATCAGACAAAAGCCATCCACTGCACTGTAGGGTAAACAGAGTTAAGGGCAGAAGGTCAGCTGCCCCATCACGGAGGACACCGAAGAAACAGGTTCTAGTCGTCGCCGTTCTGGTCACCATCTCTGAGGGCCTGCTCAAGTCACTGAGCTCTATGCCTCTGCTTTCTTTGCGTGAAAAATAAGGGTGTTTTCAGTCATTCATCAAAAATGGATTTAGCGCCAACTGTGAACCATGAGGAGCTTTGGTGGCACAGCAGTGAAGAGCTCAGGCTGCTAACCAGAAGGTCAACAGTTCAAATCCATCAGCCACTCATCAGAAACCGTTACCAGGCAATTCTAGTCTGTCCTATAGGGTCGTTATGAGTCGGAAGTCATGGGTTTTGGTTTTTTCCTTCTTTTAAGGAACCACAATGCTGGGCTAGATAGAAACACCAAGTTCTGTCTCCTCCTACAGGGAGAGAGATGAGCTACTGAAATCAAATCCTCTGAAGAGGAAGCAGGATTCCCACATGGCTAACACTTCCAAACAGCCCTGACTTAGATTCAAATCCAAGCTCTAAACATAGTAGTTGCAACAACTTGGACGGTTTAGTCCCTAAAAAATGGCATTATTTCTATCTTGTCAGGACCGTGAGTGCACAGCTGTAGCTATTCCTTCCTGTTGTTGTTGCTGCTGTTGTCAGGTGCCATCAACTCAGCCGGGACTCACCGAGGCTCTGTGCACAACAGAACGAAACACTGCTCGGTCCTGCGCATGCCCACAATCATTTTTACGCTGAAGCCCTCTGTCGCTGTGCCAGTCCATCCCCGTGAGGCTCTTCCTCTTTCTCAGGGACCCTCTACCTTCACCGAGCATGATGTCCTTCTCCAGGGACTGACCCCTCCTGACAATATGTCCAAAGTATGTAAGACGCAGTCTCACTATCTTTGCTCTCACGGAGCACTCTGGTTGGACTTCTTCCAGAACAGATCTGTTGGTTCTTTTGGCGGTCCATTGTACACTTACCATTCTTCTCCAACAGCACAATTCAAAGGCATCAATTCTCCCTCTGTCTTCCTATTCACTGTGAAGCTTTCACATGCATATGATGTGACTGAAAATGCCACGGGTTTGGGTCAGGCACACCTTAGTCTTCAACATGATATCTTTACTTTTCCACACTTTAAAGAGGTCCTTTACAGCAGAGTTTCACAATGTGATGCATCTTTTGATTTCTTGATGGCTGCCTCCATGGGTGTAGATTGTAGAGCCAAGTGAAATGAAATTCTTCACAACCTCAGTCCTTTCTCTGTTTATCACGATGGTGCTTGCCGGTCCAGCTGCAAGGAGTTTTGTTGTCTCGCTGTTGAGGTGTAATCCACACTGATGGCTGCAGTCTCTGATCTTCATCAGTAAGTGCTTCAAGTCCTCTTCACTTTCAGGAAGCCAAGTTGTGTCATCCATATACAGCAGGTTGTCAACAAGTCTTCCTCCAATCCTGATGCCTCATTCTTCTTTATATAGTCCAGCTTCTCTCATTATTGCTTGGCACAGACTGACAAGTATGGTGACGGGGACTAAGCGTTGGCTGAGCACACAGCAGAAGTAAGAGTAGACAGAAAGAGTGTGCTGTCACGGCGGGGGAGGGCTGATAAGAGTTGCAGCCAATCAACTTGGACTGTAAACTTAATCACAATAAAAAAAAGTTTTTTTAAAGCAAAAGAAAATATGGTGAAAAGATACAACCCTGACACCCTTTTCCTGACTTTAAACCACGCAGTGTCCCCTTGTCTGCTCACTCCTTCACACTGCTCCATTGAACCTCCCTAGATAAATACTGGTGTTTGCACCCATTTTCCTATCAATAGTCACTTAAGTTACTGTCATATTTTTGCAATTATGAAGAGTGCTTCTATAAGGATTCCTATCCACGCCTCCCAGCATGCAACAGGAGTCCTGGTGATGCAGTGGTTGAAGTGCTTGGCTGCTAACCAAAAGCTGAGTGGTTCAAAACTCACCAACTGCTGCAAGGGAGAGAAACGTGGCAGTCTTGCTTCTGCAAAGACTCCAACCTTGGAAATCCTATGGGGTGGTCTGACTTCATTCCACAATTCTGCACAAGAATTAACAATAGTAGGTATGGTTTGGTTTGGTTAGTTTGGTCTGGTCTGGTTTTGCATCTGTTAGTTTTCTGGGGTATATACCAAGGAGTTTAAAACACACATCCATAGGAAGAGGGAAAGCTCACCCTCAACAAACAAGTCCAGTCTCCCTTTGGAATTGGTGAACTTCAGAACATGACGCCAGGGTGGGGGTGGGCAGCCCCCTAAGACTACAGACAGCATGGACAGGTTTTACAAAGGATGTATGGACACGTAGGCTAAAATCATTAGTTTTAAAAAGGAGAAAACACAAAATTCAGGGTGACTTCTGAGCAGAGACAGAGTCCTCATGGTCCCACGGTTAAAGTGCAATCAAGTCTGACTCACAGTAGCCCTGCGTGTGACAAGAGTAGAACTGTGCTCCACTGGGTATCCAATGGCTGCTTTTTCAGAAGTAGATCACCAGACCTTTCTCCCAAGAGACCTCTGGGCGGGCTCCAATCTTTGTTAGCAACCAACAGCACTAATTGTTGGTGCTATTCACAGACAAAGGCAAAGAGAACTGTTTCATAGGTGAGGACAAGCCACAGAAGAGTATCAAACAATGCTGGCTTTAGAAGAACCGATGGAACGAAAAAAGAAAGGAGTCAAAACGCAACAAGAAAAACCCATTTTAAAGGTAGTCAAAGGAACCCCAAAAAGGGGACAGAGAAGGAAGGACGAGAGAGCATCCAGGAGACTGAATTATGCATTTACTTTTTGTGTCCAGGGGGAACCTTGGTGATGTAGTGGTTGAGAGCTACAGCTGCTAACCAAAAGATCAGCTGTTCAAATCCACCGGGCACTCCTCGGAAAGTCTAAGGGGCAGTTCTACACTGTCCTATGGAATCACTATTGAGTGGGAATCAACTTGATAGCAATCGGTTTTTATGTTGTGTTTTTTTTTAATGTATCAAATAGTGAGCATACATACGCACAGAACATACACTGTATATGTGTATATACCTGTAGGCATTCATACCTGGCTATAACATATATTAGCTAAATGCAGAGGGAAACACTGCTGGCATCACGGTTTAAGTGCTATGTCTGCTCACTGAAGGTTCAACAGTTCAAATCCACCTGGTGCTCCCTGGAAACTATGGGGCAGTTCTACTCTGTCCTATAGGGTTGCTATGAGTTGGAATTGACTCCACAGCAGTGAGTTTCGGGTTTTATTGGTAGTGTACACACACGCGCGTGCGCGCGTGCGCACGTGCGCGCACACACACAGTTCTATACACACGAACATTTCCAGGTGCATTTAGTGAATCACCACGAAAATAAGTAGGCGTCTCTAAAGAGTAAGAGGATTCTCCTGCTTAACCATGTCATCATCATCCCCGAGACACGTCACACTGACAGAGCACTGCCATCTAACAGGGTGGCACTCAGCTGTCCAACACACCCTCTCCAGCTCTGCTACCTCCCACCCCTCCAGGGACCTTCACAGCTCACTAGATCCTCCGGGTTTCCTGTAATGCAGGCAGACCGCCCCCAGCACACACCATCACCGCCTATGATTTGTGAGGACACTGGTTGTTTAAAGCCACCTAGGCCTGTTGTTCTGTAGGACACTGCACACCGTCAACTGTCATGCTGCTCACTGCCACTGGCTTTTTGGCAAGACACTGCATAGGTGTGGCAGGTGCTTCTAACAGCATCCCACCGAGAGACCAAGCGTCCTGCCTTACCCCTACACAGAAGGGGTATTGTCCTTTACGGAAGGAGTTTCGTTCTGTCTCTTTATTGTTCCAAGAGATCTGGAAGTAGTGCCTTCAAGCTACTGCATTCCCCCCAGGCTTTTAGCCACTGATGACCATTACCACTGAGCTGACCACAGCCTTGAGCGTCTGCCCAGAAGGCGCTCTCTAGGGCCACTCTTCTGTATTTACCAGCTGGGGCCCTTCTGTCAAGAGTCATCTCTCGTCTTCACCGTCCCCCAGTCACATCCCCACTTTTAATTATCACTAAAACCTCCTGAAATTTGGTCAGTTTTTCAAAGTACTTTCATTCTGTTTGACGACCAAGTTGTCACACGTCTGGGAAGAACTTCCTAAGCCAGCTCCAGCTTGGCTTTACTGTTTTTCACCCTTCCTGAGCACTTCCTTGTTTTCCGCCCACAGGATTTCCCAACACATCTTAGACTCGGTGTGTGTCTTATCCCAAACCAGCCACTTCTCAGAGCCTGGCTTCCTTTTCTGGGGTGGTGGTACTATCCTCAGAGCCCTGTTTCCTTTCCTGGAGTACCGGTACCAAGAAACAAGGCGAGCTCACTCATGTTGAGGAATCCCAACTTCTCCATCTGAGGAGAGGCGGCTTTCATTTTTCAGCGGTAAGGAACACAAGGGTTTGGGGAAATTCAGAGCTCACAGAATAGTCTGACTTTTGGAGCGATTGGTGTTGTGTTTTTTTTTTTTTTTTTTTTTTTTTTTTGACTCTAACTCTTTAAGGACTGGGGCAGGTTTATTTAGAACTTGAAGAGAAGTAGCTTCTACACAGAGAGATGAAGATACCAGCAAGAAAGGTGATAATTTAGGGAGGCTGATTAGAAGGAATCAGAGCATTAAAGCATCCAATGCCAAGAGTGAAACAAAATCGGCCCTCGTGTGTTTTACAAGGTCCAGCAAAGCCTTGTGCACAAAACTGCAGAGCAGGCCCACACAGCAGGAGTGCTGGTTACCACCGGCATACTTTAGGCACAGACGCTGGATCTGAGGCACCCATCAGCTTCCATGGGACACAGGAAGAAGGCAGACTATTCTAGAACATACCTGACTCCTAGTGAAATCTGCTGCAAGGCAGAAAGGACTGGAATAGACTGGAAAAGACACATACATTCAAGGGCGGACCCCAACTGGTGGCCCCCATCGAGGTCTTTGACTTCCCAAGCACCCTCAGTGCCACCCTGCAGCTGCGGACAAAGGCACCTCTGACATTTAAGTCCTCCTGTTTAAAACGAATGCAGCTGCTGCTGTGTCTACTACAAGTTCACAGTTCACTGAAGAACTGCCTGATTCAAAGTGTTCTTCTGAATCAATTAATTTTATTAAAATCCAAGAGTACTGAGTCCTACAACTGGCAGGGAAGCTGGTAGCATAGTGGTTAAGTGCTCCAGCTGCTAACCAAAAACTGGCAGTTCCAGTGCGCCAGGTGCTCTTTGGAATCTCTACGGGACAGCTCTACTCTGTCCTATAGGGTCGCTATGAGTCAGAATTGACTCAGCAGCAGTTGGTTGGTTACAACTGGTAGACGAATGCTCAAAAGGTTTTATTAAAAGTATAAAGGAATCACTTCTATTCAGTACATCCATTCTCACTTCAAGTCCCAGGTTTTATTTGTTTTTGTTTTCCCAGTTTGGCTATCTACGCCTGAACCTTGAACAAACACGCAGTTGGTTGATATTTAACTGCGCAGATAAAGCACAGACTTGCTCAGAAATGGAAAAGTTTCCCATCCCCACAGCATAGGAACAGCCATGAACGCTCCAAGCCCCGTGAGCTGGAGATCTCAGTCCCCCGGGCTTAACTAGCAAAGGCAAACAAAACCCACAAACAGGCAACAAGAAGTGAGAGGCTCACTTCCTTGCCCAGCCTCAGGGAACACATGAACGCACCCCAAAGCAGGGTCTCAGAGAGAAAGGCAGGGGAGAAGGTCAGGAGCCAGGGTGCTGAGCCCAATTCCACCCACAGAGCAAATTCAGTTCCCCAAACTCTGACTGTACACCTGCTGTCACCAAGTCAATTCCAACTCATGGTGACCCTATAGAACTGAGCAGAACTGCTCCATAGAGTTTCCCAAGAGGGCTTGGTGGTTTTACACTGCTGACCTTCTGGCGAGCAGCTGTAGTACTTAACTATTAGGCCAGCAGGGTCTCCCCAAACTCTACAGACCAGTTATTCAGGGCCGGGTGCCACCTCATCAAGGTGGATTCCTCAATGAGAGCAGGGAACAGTCTGGGCTTCACTCTGCTCCCCTTCACTGCTGTCTGTCACTTCCTGTGGTGACAGCACAGTCTCACCACCATCTTCCCACGCACAGACAGTGGCCAGAGAAAACCCAGGAGGCTGGAGCACTCTGCAGAGGTCTGCCACGCCGCCTGCAGCCCCGCACTGCACTAGCAGTGAGAGAACATGAACTTGAGATAAAAGTGGAGAGGAAGGGGAACCAGTATGGAAGCCTGGGGAGGAGTACCGGGAACTCAAGACTCCCCACAGGCAACTCTGATTGTGTTATCAGCTGAGTCACTCCCCGTACCCCTAATGTTCCCACCAAAGTCCCCCACTGCCCAGGTACCAGGCATTTGATAGGTGCACGTGTGCAAGAGCCCTGTGGGACAGCTACGAGGTTTTACCCGTTCTGTACCACTTACTGTCCGTTCTGACTCACAGGGACCCCACAGGGCAGAGCAAAACTGCCCCATGGGGTTTCCCAGGAGTGGCTGACCGATCCCAATTGCCAACCTTTTGGTTAGCAGCTGAGCTCTAAACCACTGCGCCACCAAGGCTCCTTCCAAGGTTTTAGAGATGTAAATACAGATATATCGTGGTTACAACGGGTTCGGGGGAGGGAAGGGGTCTTAGCTGCAGGGCCACGGGGTTTCTGTCAACGGCGGTGGTCGTCATCGTGGCCGTTACAATGTGATAAACGGAACTGATGTCACCGCACTGCGTTTATGAAAAACCATCAATTGGCAAATGTTGTCTTACACAGACTTCTACCACAATGAAATCATTTTAAAGTCACCGATACACAGAGGCACCCAGTAACTATCCAAACTCAGCCAGGTGTCTACCAAGGGCCCACCGGTGCCGGCGTTCAGGCTCTGATTCACTAATGTGCTCCCTGTTCCAACAAAGTCGTAAACAAGGCCACTTTCCGACCGTAGACCCTAGCAGATGGTTGACTTACTGCTGATGAGCTCCTGACAGTACAGTTAAGGTTTGGCACCCAGAAGACAGCTGACTAAACTCTCCTCCTGTATCCAAATGGTGTAAAACTAACACATCACCATGGGGACCTTCCAGTGATCCTCATTGGTCTGTAGATGTCTAAAGATGTTTCTGTCACCACAAGTCAGAGGTGCTACTGGCACCTACAGGACAGAGGTAGGGAGGGTGCCAAACACCCCATGATGTAGGCACAGCCCCACAACAAAGAGTCAGTCCCTTCAAAAGCTGCCCACGGTGTCAACGCTGAGAAAATGTGGGCTATGGTGAAGCTTCAAGTCAACAATTGCTGCAAACACACCCCACTAGCTACTTGGGATTCCTGGAACAGGAGCTGCTGACAAGGGGCCCTTCATATGGCCCCAAAGTGTAGGATACAAACAGCCAGACTCTCCAGGCCTAGGACTGCACGGTGTCTGCACCCAGCTGGCTCCCCTCCATGAGCCCCATGCCTGCCAGCACGATGGCAGAGGCACAGCCAAGGACGCGGGAAGACCCCAGGACCTGGGCAGACCCGGGGACCCAGGCACACCCCAGGACTCAGGCACATCGCAGCCTACTTGGCCATATAGGCTGACACTTGGCCACAAGTTCTGCTCAAAGTGTTGTAAGGAAAGTGGCTGAAAGTAAAAATACAGTCTAGGTTAAGGTGTATCAGTTAATTATGCAAACTAAACATCCTTCCATAATTACACATTATCAAGAATTGCCTCTGATTATATATAGCGCAGACACACATTTTTGATCTTCATAAGTTTTACAGTCTGTACGTAGGAAGGCCTAAGAATCAAGGTGGAGACTGTTCTGGCAGAAGACAAAGTCCTTGGGTACCTGCAAACCAGGCCCAGGAGAGCAGGCAGTTATTTCTAAAGGCATAAGTAACTAGCCCAGCTCTTCAATCAAAGCATGTGGTCATGGCATTCAGTCATGTTTGCCACCGGCCCAGGTTCTAATGAAATATAGAGTCAATGGGCCACAGCGGTCGGGAATTAGGAAGGCAGAAAAAGAAAGCCTGGTCTAATCCAAAGCTCACGTCTACAAGAGGTCTCCGCAAGTCAGAGAGGAGACCAACAGTTCTGGTTCTGCTTCTGCTTCTGGCCTAAGAGCTGGCTGAAGGTGACGGGAACAGCCCACGGCCCTCAGGCATCAGAGTCCCCACTGTTTGCAGATCAAATGTTCTTTCTTTAAATCACCACTAGGAACAATCCAACTGTGTCTCTCCCCTTGGGCATGAGTCCAGGAGAAAGAAAACCAAAAAACTAAAACACTGCTGCCATCAAGTCAATTCCAATTCACAGCAACTCAACAGGACAGAGGAAAACTGCCCACAAGGTTTCCAAGGAGTGGCTGGTGGATTGGAACCACAGGCCTTTTGGTGAGCAGCCCAGCTCTTCACCAGTGGGCCACCAGCAGAGAAAAGGCTGAGTCAGTGTCAAAGTCAGAGGGGACAGTAACTTTAAACAGCTTCAGAAACAGGGAAACAGATAGGAGGTTCTCTATGCCGCGGTATCTAGAGGGACTGGAGAAACTTACGCACTATGAAGAAACTTACCATTCATTAAAAAGGAAAAAATAAACAAAAAACAGGGCATATACACACAGAAGATACACTCGCTGATGTTGGCTGCAGTAGATACAGGAAATTAATGGTCCAGCTCCTGTCCAGATGCGAGATGAGAGGGCACTGGGGGACAGGAGCTGGTTGAATGGACATGGGAAGTACAGGGTGGAGTGGTGGACTGCGTTGTCACAGGGAGGGGAGAGCAGCTGGCGTTACATAGAAGTGTGTGTGCCTGTTCTTGTGTGACAAATTAATTTGGACTGTCAACTTTCACTTAAAGCACAACGTAATACTAAAAAAGAAACAAACAGTGGCCAAGTGATTTCCAAAGATGCCACTTCTGCAGAACACAGACGGCAGGTGCTCAGCTCACACAAAACACTGCCGTGAGGAGCGGAGGCTGGACATCAGACACACTCAAGTTTGAGTACCAATGAGGCTGTGAGTTCGTTGCCCTAAAACAAAACAAACCCACTGCCATCGAGTCAACTCCCATTAATAGAGACCCTATAAGTCAGAGCAGAACTGCCCCATAGGGTTTCCAAGAAGCACTGCCAACCTTTTGGTTAGCAGACATAGCACTTTAGCCACTGCGCCACCAGGGTTTCCAAAAGCTGCCCCAGACACCTTCAGTGTGTTACTCCACTCTCTCAAGCTTCTCCACTTCCAAAAGCACAGTAACTAGTGGCAAGGCTCTATTATGTTACCAAGAACTTGGACAACCCACGTCACCCAGTTGGGGGCTATCTCATGCATCTTAGTGCCTTCACCTGCCACTTGTGTCTGTCCCTGAATTCTCTCTACTCTCCTTCTTTGCCTCACTAAAGCCCACTCACTGGTCAGCCTTCACGACCTCATGAGCCAAGATGTCCACTTAGATCCCACCGTTCCTAAATCAGTAAAAAGTGCTTGCTCTACTTCTCTGCCTCCTCCCTCAATGAAGGTCCCTTGTCACATCCTGCGGTACTACTCTGGTCGCCCTTCCCTGAGACTGGGGACTTCCGGAGAGCTCTCGGTGGCTGCCATGTCTTCACCGTTTATCCAGCATTGTAACTTCCAAGGTTATTGCCTCCTTCAACTGGAAACCCTGCCGGCATGGCGGTGAAGCACTACGTCTGCTAACCAAAAGGTCAGCAGTTCAAATTCACCAGACACTTCTTGGAAACCCTATGGGGCACTTCTACTCTGTCTTATACTGTCACTAGGAGATAGAATCGACTCGATGTCAATGAGTTTCTTTTGGATGGTTCCTTTAAGTGTTTCTGTAACACTCCACACTGATTCTTGAAAACTCACCTTATCCCCATTTTTTTAAAAAAAGAACTTGTTACACATTGTATGTTTACAAAAGAACTGTACGCTGTGGAACGCAGCTTAAAAGGCGACATACAAATGACAACAAATGCCTTGTATTATATGGCAATGCCATGATTCAAATTTATTTTTATTTTGGGAATAGAAGTTCACAGTAATTTTTTTTCAATCTAATTATTATATGACTTTTTCTTTTTTTACACAAAAAAAGGAAAATGTGTAATATAATTTAGTCCTCATTATTTGTGGATTCTGCAGCATCAGGTTATAATTAATTCTTTGGAAGTTTCCACTAAGCATAACATTGCTTCTCTTGTTACCACACTGACTTGCTTTTTCTATTTATAAATGCATTTCAGACAGGCAGTAAAACAAAGTCTCTTAAAACTTACAAAAAGAAAAACATGCTGTACATCACCCAAAACCAAACTTGTTGCCGTCAAGCTGATTCTGACTCACAGTGACCCTACAGGACAGAACCGAACCACCCACAGCTTGCAAGGAGCACCTAGTGGATTCAAACAACTGACCTTTTGGTGAGCAGCTGTAGCATTTTTTTTTTTATGATTGAGTGAAAATGTATGTTCCCGTATCAATTTGCATGCCCACCTACATACAGTTCCCACTGCTCTCCCTCTCTGGTGACAGCACACTCTTCTTCTCTGTTCCATACATGTCTTATCCTCCCAACAATCTCCTATCCCCTCCTCTCCACCCACTCCCCCACCTCCAGTAAGAGGTCAGCAGGGCGACATCCTATAGATGCACAGAACCATAAAGTGAACACACAATACGGTCACTCTGTGTTGACAAGTCCAATCCATTCTTGTTCAAAGAGCTGACCTCCATTATGATTTATGGACAGGGGCAGCATCAGGGCCAGGGGCCACGCTCCCAGGGGAATTCCTAGGCCCCTGGACCATCAAATGCAGTCTTTTAGTGGAGATCTCAGGGTGCACCCCTTTTTGTTCTTGTGTTGGCAGTGAGACTCAACTTTGTGAGCTCCATCACGGCTATCACTGGTGATGGCCAGGCACCATCTGGTTCTTCTGGTCACAAATCAATGTAGACACCCACTCACATGAGTCTCTCTGTCTTTTGGGTTCTCTTCCCTCATGTGATTTTGGTCCTTGGTGATCATCCATTCCTGCTAAGTTGGGACCATTTGCTATACCCTCAGATGACAGCTTGGCAGCTTTTAAGACCCTAGACACCACTCACAAATATGGGATGCAGAAGGCTCTCTTAACAAAATGCTAGTTGTGTCAATTGGCCTTGATTTCCCCTGAGAGCATGGTCCCCAGCCCCCCACTCCAGGTACTCTGTCCTTGCAATACTAGGTTAAGGTGGGAGGAGTAATGATGTTATGTTAAAATCCAGCTAATATTGACCTTCTTTCTAATGTGTGCTGTCACAGATTTCACCCAGCCAAATTTCTATCAGCTATCTAATCTAAACCGTACCCCCCCTCCCTCCCTTCACACCCTTGCAGCCATCAGAGTCTTTTCTTCTATACATGAGTCTGTTTTTAAGTTCTTATCATAGGGGTCTAATATAGTATTTGTCCTTTTTGTCACTGACTACTTTCACTTAGCATAATGTCCTCCAATTGAAACCAAGTTATGAGATGCTTCCTAAAACCATCATTGTTCTTTATCACTGCATAGTGTTCCATTGAGTATATATACCATAGTTTACCTATTGTTGTTGGGCATCTGGGTTGATTCCATCTTTTTGCTGTTGTGGACTGTGCTGTGATAAACATTCATGTGCAAGTATCAGTTGGTGTGAATGGCCTTGATTCTGTAGGATATCTTCCAAGCAATGGAATTACTGGGTCAAATGGTATATCTGTATCCATCTTTTCAAGGAAGCACCACATTGCTTTTCAAAGAGGTTGAACCATTTTGCAATCCCACCAACAGTGCAGGAGAGTTCCAGTTTCTCCACAGCCTCTCCAGGATTTGTTGTTGTGTTTTTTGGATCATGGCCAACCTTGTTGGAGTGAAGATAGTATCTCATCGTAGTTTTGATTTGAATTTCTTTAACAGCTAATGATAGTGAGCATGTCCAGGTATGTTTTTTTGGCTGCCTGGATATCCTCTTTAGAGAAATGTCTGTCCATTTCCTTTGCCCATCGCTTAATTGGATGATTTATCTTTTTCTTATTGATATTTTTAGTACTTTATAGATCATGGACATTAGATGTCAGTCTGACATGTAGTTGCCAAATATTTTTTCCCATTCTGTAGGTGGCCTTTTAATTCTATTAATAAAGTCTTTGGATGAGCAAAAGAGTTTGCTTCATAATAGTTCCCATTTATCTATTTTCTCTTCTTGGTTGTGGTTTGTTTGACATATTTTGATGTCTGTCTACGTTGTGTATTAAACCTTCCATTGTTGTTCCTACTTTTTCTTGGATGAGCTTTATCGTTTTAGATTTGATATTTAGGTCTTTTATCAAGTTTTGAGTTGATTTTTGTATAAGGTGTAAGATATGGGTCTCATTTCAATTTACTGCAGATGAACATCGAACTTAGCCAGCACCATTTGTTGAACAGATTGTTTTTACCTCAATTTAATGTCTTAGGGCCTTTGTTGAATATCAACTGCTCATAGGAAGATGGTGTCATCTCTGGGGTCTCAATTCTGTTCCATTGATCTATCTGTCTCTTTTTGTACCAGTACCAGGCTGTTTTGACTACCATGGCAGTTTACTAGGTTCTAAAGTCGGGTAGTAAGAGGTCTCCCAGTGTGTTCTTCTTCTTCAGTAGTGCTTATTTATCCATGGCTTCTTCCCTTTCCAAACAAAGTTGATGATTTGTTTCTCCATCTCATTAAAAAATGTCACTGGAATTTGTATTGGGATTGCATTATATAAATAGATTGCTTTGGGCAAAATACACATTTCCACAATATTAAGTCTTCCTATCCATGAGCAGGGTAGGTTTTCACATTTATGTAAGTCTCTCCTAGGTTCTGGTAGTAAGGACTTGTAGTTCTCTTTGTAAAGGTCTGCTATTTCTCTGGTTAGATTTATTCCTAGGTACTTTATCTTCTTAGGGGCTATACTAAATGGTACTGATTCGGTGATTTCTTCATTAATAGTCTCATTGTTGGTACAAAGGAATCCTACTGATTTATTTATGTTTATCTTGTATCCTGGGCACTTGGCTGGCTGGCATCTTGTATCCTCAGACTCTGCTGAACTCTTCTATCAACTTAAGTAGTTTATTTATGGATTCTTTAGGATGCCCTTTATTTCTTGGTCTTGACTAATTGCTCTGGCTAGAACTTCTAGTACAATGTTGAATAGGAGAGGTGAGAGTGGGCATCCTTGTCTAGTTTCGGTTTTCAAGGGAAACTGTTTCAGTCACTCTCCCTTCAGGATGACGTAGGCAGTTGGCTTCGTATAAATGGCCCTGATTGCATTGAGGAACTTGCTGTCATTCCTATTTTGCTGAGAGTTTTCACCATGCATAGGTATTTGACTTTATCAAATGCCTTTTCTGCATCAACAGACAAAATCAGGTGATTCTTGTCTTTTGTTATTTATGTGGTTTATCACATTAATTGTTTTTAGCTGCAGCTTTTAACCACTGCACCACCTATAAAAAATGCTCTATGTTAGCCAAGCACTTCATGCTATATAAGCTTCTCTTATTGTTGTAAGCTTTTTTTACTATCATACAAAGAAGCTTAGATAACTAAAACAAGCAGATCACCTGCAAAAAATACATAATTAACATGAAAATAATGTCTGCACTGTGTCTTGCTTTTGTTTACAATCAATTTTAAAGCTACACCTGCATAAAATTTCTTAAAAAGATGTATTTCATTTTTATGAGTTTATGGCTATGAAAACACCAGCTATTTTGTTACAGCTGCCTGTTTTTACACATCTATCACGATTTTCTTTATACAGACATGTACTGCTTAGGAGTGGATAGTGACTGCAACTACACAAGTACACTTGTTTGCATGGTTAAAAAAATTCTGATGGAATTCAGTGAGCACATGAAAGAAAAGTCTGGGCACAGAACAACAAGAGAGACACAGGAGGCAAAGATCTACAACAAACATTTGGAGAAGACCTCAACAATGGCAAATCAGTAGCGTCAGATGCTACAGGGAAGTCCGAGAGGAGGATGAAGAGAAAAGACAGTGACCCCAGAAACTTGGTCAGCAGAGACATTTGCAAAGCGTGCTGAGTAGGGAGCCTCAAATGTTTGCAGCAAAGAAGGAAGACAATGGGTGCTCCTTTTCCTGGCTGAGGGAGAAAATGAGATTCCCACCAGCTGAGCGTAGAGAGGGCACAGGTCAGAGAGGGACCCATAGGGACAGCACAGCGGGTGAGGTAGCTACTGTGGGAACCTGACAGGCAGCCAAGCAGAAGGGTTTCAGTGCAGCCAGCTGCAGGGAAAGACCAGCAACATGTGTGAGATCAACACAGACATTTATAGTAACTTCCAGATACAGGTCTGGGGTCTAGAGGCAGTGGGCACTGTCACCCAGCTTCAAGGAGCCCTGGCGTGGTGAAAACAGTCAACACACCAGGCTGCTAACTGAAAGGCTAGAAGTCCAACTGTACCCCAAGCTGCCTCAGAAGGAAGGCCGGGTGATCCACCTCCCCAAAACTCGGCAACTGGAAGTCCCATGGAGCACAGTTCTCCTGTTGATGCACCTGAGCTCAACAGGCATCAGAAGCAACGAGACAGCAAAATGCTATTGTTTTTATTATTATGATTATTAAATGAGGTCTAACAATCAAGTCCACAAACTTAATTGTCCTAACTGCTACATACCTCACTGCTGAATGGTTACCTTGAAAGTACCCTCTTTGGAAAGCTATGCACTGACCCCAGCACCTGGTCCACTCTTCAAAGGAGTTTTGGAAGTCTTTCTGGAATGGACATTGTGCATGGTGGCACGGTGGCAGATTAAAAAACTCAATTGTCTAGCTGTCTTTCAGGGAGTTTTTAGCCAGTAAACCAACAACTGTATTGGAACACCCTCCCCACTCACCCAATCTGGCCCCCAATGACTTTGCTCATTACCTGAAGATAAAGGAAATATTGAAAAGAAGACATTTTGATGGCATTCAAGACATCAGGGGTAGTATGATGACAGCTCTGATGGCCATTCTAGAAAAAGAGTTCCCAAATTGCTCTGAAGGGTGGACTAGGCACCAGCATCAGCACACCACTTCCCAGGGGGAGGACTTTGAAGGTGACCTGAGGAATATTCAGCAATGAGGTATGTAGCACTTTTCCTAGGAGGAGTTCACAAACTTAACCGGAGGTCTTCATAAGACATCATCATTGTGGAGGCCAAAATTCAGAATCCCAGAAGTTGTAAACTATCCAGCTAGTCACGGAAAAAGAAAGCCAGAAGACTGATGATGGGATCAGAATGAAATAATACTACTAAATCACATGAAATATTTTTAAAACAAAGTATATTATAAAACACATAAACGATTATAAATTACAACTACATGACTGCGTAAGCAGCATGCCCAGATGGCCCTGCTAACCAACCCTTTCTAACAGCTCCAGCAATCATCCAGGGTAATAGACACACAGCACACACACATACGAACATGTTAAGGGTTACATGCCAGGGCAAAGGCAACAGGAGCAAGAAAAAAAAGAAAATGGCTTTGGTAAGTTTAGAACTGCACACAAGGATTACATTTATTTTCTTTACTGAGATAAAAATTACGTAGAACACAAATATTTAATCATTTCCCGAAGAGTCTGGGGCATCGCGGATTACAGCATCAAAGCATTTGATGCCTGGACTGCAAGGAGGGGGGCGGGACATTGGGATTGCCCCTTAGTAAGAACTGAACAAAGAGGAGGGAAGAAAGTGGTGGGTGAATGATGTATATAAAAGCAATGCATCTGTTATCAGCACTTGATTCCAAATGATGAAATATTGCAAACACACCCAAACACAGGTACAAAAACTCACGTTGCTAACACCACTGTACCAGTTCACCTGCTGTTAATAACTCAGGCCTGCAAAGATGGCCAATAAACTCACAGACTCAATCCTAGAAACAGTGCTGCATACTGCATTGCTGAATATCACTACGTCACCTTTGAACTACACCGCTTCGGAAGCTGTGCACTGATGCCAGCGCCCAGTCCACCCTTCAAAGCAACTTTGGAACTCCGACTCGACGGCACTTGGCTTGGCTTTCTGGAATGGCCACCAGAGCTGTCATCATATTACCCTTGATGCCCTGAAAGTCATCAAAATGTCTTCCTTTCAACATAAAAGTCCTTGGGGGCCAGATCAGGTAAGCAGGGGGTGTTCCAGTACAGCCAGTTTACTGGCTAAAAAGTCCCTCATCGACAACTATACAGTTAAGTTGGTAAACTTGCCACCATGCCACTGTGTGCAATGGCCATTCCAGAAAGAGTTCTAAAATTGCTATAAAGGGCAGACTGGGCACTGGCATCTGTGCATATCTTCCCAAGGGGAATGTTTCAAAGGTGACCATAGTGATATTCAGCAGTGAGGTATACAGCACTTGGAACAATCAAATTCACAGACTTGCCTGCCAGATCTCATATGTGATTCAGGGTTTCTTTTAACAAATAAATTAAAACAGATAAAGCTCAAGGTCAACTGCCTTGGATTATACATTCATTACTTCACAGTTAGAACTTGGCCTCTTTGCTTTGTTTCTTAAGAGAAGCTCATAACCTTTTAGGACTACTCGAGTAGCTGTTGCCTCCCGTGGATTCTGACTCATAGTGACCATAGAGGACAGAGTCGACCAGCCCCCATAGGCTTTCAAAGACTGTAAATCTTCCCAGAAACAGACAGACACAGCCTTCTCAAAAGAAGGGGCTGGGGGGATTCAAACGGCTGACCTCTCAGTTAGCAGCCATGGGCCTAACCACCAGGCTACCAGGGCTCCCATGCTAGGTCTATGCAAGACACTCTTCACCATGTTTCCTCCAGTAAGTTTTTATAAAATATCCATTTATATCCCTGGAAGATCATCAAGATAGGATGATAATGATGAAATCTGTCATGAATAAACTTCAGGGCTCCCTGGGATGTAACTTTTTTCTTGCCTGGAGTCTCAGCTACAGTAGAAAAAGACTAAACCAAACCAAACCCACTGCCATAGAGTCAATTCTGACTCATAGTGATCCTACAGGACAGACAGAGCACCTGGTGGATTTGAACTGCCGACCTTTGGGTTAGCAGCCGTAGCACTTAACCACTACGCCACCAGGGTTTCTAACTACAGGAAAGTGAAGCAAATATTTATGAAATGCCTCCTGTATACAGCGTCTGAAAACCAAATCAAACCAACCTATTCAAAAAGTACCCCATGGACCAGGAGCATCACCTCATGCCCAACCCACACCCCCACAATCTGAGTCACATTGACAAGGTCCCCAGGGAATGTGCATGTATACTGAAGTTTGAGGAGACACCTCTGCCTTCAGGAATCTGGGGAGGTCACAGCCTACGAACAGGCAGAACCCAACCCAACCACGATTCTACCATCCTCATACCTTCCCATCAGACAGTGCCTCCCTCGGCCATAACTTTGCAAAGTCCATGCACCAGTCACGTTCCTTAGACCTGTGCTTTTCAACTGGGAGGGCTTCTGCCCCTCCCCCCAGGGAGACTTGGCAATGTCATAACTTTAGGGGGACACAGCTACCGGTACCTGGTACGTGGAGGCTGAGCATCTTACAATGCGAAGAACAGCCCCTCGTGACGAAGAATTATCTAGCCCAACACGTCAACAGTAACCAAGTTAAAAAATGCTGACTTAGACCTATGATTTCCTTGCTAAATAACTGTTCTCCAAATTCAGTAATTTAATGATTTGAACATCCAAGGTGGAAGAAAAACTAGAACCAAACAACAAAAAAACTCATGTCCAACATCCCATCCCTAAGCAAGGAGTTTGCTTCTCACAAAAGCCAGTACTAATTCAATCAACCACCACCCACAGTGACAACCCGAGGCCACAGCTACAGTAAAAATAATCCAGAGGCATGTGTTGAAACAGTTCACAATCACACACACTGAATGCAAAGTAAATTCATGGCTACCAGTAAGTTCACTGTCCACACCTCTTCATTAAAAACCATGGTGCTCCTTTAGGCTAATGAACTCCTTTTTCTCCTGTCACCCAGGACCTTGAGTGAAGAAGCGCTTGGGCCACTTCAAGGTGACAAGCACCTGCTAGGCTTGGTTACTGCACTGAGAGGAGACATCACATTACATGAGACCTTTTAAAAGGTAATTATTTTTTAAATTTCAAGTATTATCAATGGCTTTTTAATGCCATCAAGATGCCAGGAAGAAACAATGTCTCTTCTTCAGAGAGAAAGGAGAATCACAGCAAACCCACAGGATGGTAGCAGTTGGTCCACATAAGTGAAGAATGGATCACTGTGTAGAATTACACAGAGGAGAAGGAGCACACTCAAAGTCTGTTACACAAGTTTTTAACTAGAATGGATGGGTCTATGGGGTGAGCACTGTTGTACACACAACCCCCTGGCAAGTAACTTCTGCCCAGATAGACAGCATTTAGGTTATGCATTAACACCATACAACCTGGGGAGCCTAGTGGCACAGTGGTTAAGAGCTCAGCTGCTAATCAGAAGGTCCGCAGTTTGAATCCACCAGGAGCTCCTTGGAAACTCTATGGCTTAGTTCTCCTCCATCCTATACGATTACTATGAGTTGAAGTCAATTTGATGGCAATACGCTTGATCTGTTGTTGTTTGTTTGGGGGTATGACTTGGAAACACCGAATGGAGCACAATCCTAAGATCACAAGTTGCACCAAGGCACAAATGCACTCACTATCCAGATCAAAAGGAATTTTAGGCCTTGACACTCAAACCACACCATCCAGACTGACTAAATTTCATATGCTCCATGGCCACACACTAGTGGCACCCATTGTCCACACAGATTAGACCACACAAATCTAGAAGGTATTTGGAGACACACTTCATGCTACTTTGATCATGTTTATGTTCTAATTTATAAAAATGATGCCCATCAGTCTTTTGATCAGGAAAAAAATAAATCACAGAAAAGCATGATCTTGAGGTCACCCGTCATTCCAATTCCCGTCTGGATGAGTATGCCTGCAAGATACGGTCCCGTGCCCAAAACGCACAGGGTAGACATCACTGTGCCAACCCACAAATACAGCAGCTCCTCAAAAATACCCCTGAAGTTTTTTTATGAATTTACAAAACCTGATCTTCCAGGAGAAAGACAAAGTACTTCCTAGAACTGCAGAATTTTACCAGGAACCATTTACCATGTTAGGGAACCGCTGGCCTCTGTATTCCCCGCAAGTGTTCAGACTGCCCACGTCCCCCACTGTTCTCTCTGTCTGTCTGCTCTGGTCTTCCCTTTTCTTTCATACAGATACACACCAAACTCAAACCCAACTGACTGCTGTCAATTCTAACTCATCGTGACCCCAAAAGACAGTGCAGACCTATCCCATAGGGTTTCCAAGGAGCAGCTAGTGGATTCAAACTGCTGATTTCGGGGTTAGCAGTCACACTGCCTGTCTCAGTCATCCAGTTCTGCTCTAACAGAAATACCATTGAATGGATGGCTCTAAAAAGCGAAACACTGCTTTGTCACAGTCTAGTAGGTTACAAGTCCAAATTCAGGGCACAAGCAGCAGGGAAAGGCTTTCTCTGTTGGCTCTGGAAGAAGGTCTTGGTCATCAGTCGGCAATCCCTGAGGTACAGGGAATCCCTGGTCCTTCCCACAAGATACATTCTGCTCCCAGCACTGCTTTCTCCACGGTAAGAGGTCCAGTCACTGTCTGCTTGCTTCCCTTTCCTTTCTATCTCAAGAGACTGCCTCAAGGCACTAAACAACCTTACACACTGAGTCCTACCTCAGCAACACAACTGCTGCCCATCCCCCCTCATTAGCATCACAGAGGCAGGATTTACAGCATTTAAGGAATACCACCTAATACTGGGAATCACGGCCTAGCCAAATGTCAGCACACATCTTTTTTTTGTGGAGGGGAGGACATGATACAGTCCATGACACTCCCCTTAACCACTGTGCAGCTGGTGATCCCATCTATATCTGTACATTCTCGCAAACCCTGGTGGTGTAGTGGTTAAAAGCTCCAGCCACTAATCAAGAGGTCAGCAATTTGAATCCACCAGGTGCTCCCTGGCAACGCCATGGGGCAGTTCTACTCTGTCCTATAGGGTCGCTATGAGTTGGAATCAAGTCAACAGCAACAGGTTACACTTAGACAGATATATAGAAACAGATAAATGGAGCAAAACTGATACCTAACTTATAGAGAAACCATGGTGGTGTAGCCGTAAAGTGCTATGGCTGCTCACCAAAAGGTCACCAGTTCAAATCCACCAGCCACTCCTTGAAAACTCTATGGGACAGTTGTACTCTGTCTTATAGGGTCACTATGAGTCGGAATCAACTCGATGACATTGAGTTTGGTATTCCAGTTTAACTTACATAGAGAAGAAACAGTTTCAATAACTAGTTGAGTTTGACATACTCAGTGCCCTACATCTTACCACCCTGAAAGGATTCAGAGATGGTTCAGTGTCCTTGGAGTGACTGTCTATATCTCTCTCTCCAGGCCACCACCTTCAGAAGACACGAAATGTTCAACTCCACCACCTCAGGGCCTCCAGAGGCACCCTGTTCCCCGAACACCCTGATAACCCACCTGATTATCCCTATGCTGTACGGGCTGGTCTTCGTCGGCGGGATCCTGCTCAACGGAGTGTCGGGATGGATATTCCTGTCCGTGCCCACCTCCACAAGCTTCATCGTCTATCTCAAGAACATCGTCGTGGCTGACTTTCTAATGAGCCTGACTTTTCCCTTCAAGATTTTCAACGATGCCGGCCTCGGCCCCTGGCAGCTGAAGGTGTTCGTCTGTAGGGTGTCTGCTGTGTTCTTCTACATCAACATGTACGTGAGCATCATGTTCTTTGGGCTCATCAGCTTCGACAGGTATTATAAAATCGTCAAGCCTCCCTGGACGTCCATCCTGCAGTCCGTGAATTACAGCAAAGCCCTCTCCATGATGATGTGGGTGCTGATTCTCATCCTGTGCATCCCAAACATGATTCTGACCAACCAGAGCCCGAAGCAGGTGACACACATAAAATGCGTGGAACTTAAAAACCAGCTGGGACAGATGTGGCACAAGGTGTCCAACTACATCTGTGTGGGCATTTTCTGGGTGGTGTTTTCTCTGCTGATTGTCTTCTACACAGCCATCACAAGGAAGATCTTTAAGTCTCAGCTGAAGACCAGAAAGAATTCCATTTCAGTCAAGAAGAAATCCAGTCGCAACATATTCAGCATCGTGCTCGTGTTTGTCGTCTGCTTCGTGCCCTACCACGTGGCCCGAGTCCCTTATACAAAGAGTCAGACCGAAGCAGGCCACTACAGCTGTCAGTCCAAAGAAATCTTACGCTACGTGAAAGAATTCACCCTGCTACTGTCTGCTGCAAATGTGTGTCTGGACCCCATTATTTATTTCTTTCTGTGCCAGCCGTTCAGAGAAATCTTATGTAAGAAGTTGAGCATCCCTTTAAAAGTTCACTGTGATCTAGAACCGTCTAAAAGCAAAAGAGGAAATACAGTACAGGAAAGCATAGATACTTTATGAATCCCTCCATGCTTGCAGATAAAGTCCATGTATGCATCTTGTAATCTCCAATTACGGGTAACAGTAATAAATACAAGACACATGCCCATGACAGTCAGCTTCATCTCTAGGCATTACTATCCAATTTAGTATAATAAAGTTAAAGTAAATAAAATTAAATGTTTAAATTTCTGCATTTTATGGCAACATGAAAGAAAAAAATATCCATCAGCATATTTTTGTTTGAACACTGACATTTATTCTTTCTGTGAATAAAAGAGAAAGAAAGCATACACACATTATTTAATCCTATGCCATCAAAATCGAAGGTTTCACTTTACAACTCTAGTCTGGTCAGTGAGTGCAGAATTTTAAATAGAATATAAAGTTAACAGAAAAGCATTCTAAGAGAGCTGACAGGCACACGTTCTTCCTCTAAATATAAGGACTTCAGTTTGTCGGTTATGTGATTTTCTTTTTTTTAATCAGGGTCATTAAAGACCAGCTAAAATGCAGGCACAATTTGATGAAGAGCTAGAGGCTTGTTTATAGCGAAAAAGTCAAGTTGTCTCTGATTGGAAGAAGCACAGTAAGCACTTCAAAATCCTGATTAATCTCACGGCATTTTTCAAAGGAAAGCAGATGTAGATTATGTATGTTGCCAGAAGAATGCAACTGCTTTCTGAAAAAATATGAAGATGATGTAAGATGCATTTATATATGGTTTACATGAAGATTTGTTGAGCCACTCAGTGGCCCCAAAGCTTTGGTGTTCAAAGAGTTTTCCATGGACTCTGTCAGAGATGTTAGATGTTGGCACGGGCTGCCAGCGACTTCCCACTAAGTGGGATCAAAAAAAAAAGAAAAAATAGTGGAGTTGGAAATGGAATGATACACACAGAGAGACACACAGACAGTACTAGAGACTTCAAGCATCCATTATTCTCTAGAGAAAAAGAAAACACAAGCAGTTCTCTTAGGAAAACACCGGACTTGATAAAAACAATACCTGCGACCTTCAACAAGGAGAAATTAAAACATAAATGAAAATGCACAGACCACCTTTTCTGGGAAACAGATCAATTTAATAAGTGACGACACATGATAAGGCTGCCTTTGCTTGCAAGATCTTACAAGGAACTGCTTTCTCTGCTATGAACTGGCTGGAAGATATTCAGCACATCTGTCCAGTGTCCTTGTCAGGCATTTCTGTTGAGTAAGGTGTGGATATACATCATGCTTTACTAGGTCTAAACTAATAAAGTGATTGTTTTTAATACTACCTATTTTTTTAAATCAAGTTATCAGAGACCATCACGAGATTTCTTCATAGTCCAGTCGTGGGTAGTTTCTTTGATATGCTCAACTGCGCCCGTGGATGGAAGACAGTTACACAGCCAGCCAAAAAATTCAATTTGCCACTGATACTTCAAAATACCCAGTTTTATAAGCTCTAGAAGCTCAACAGAATGAACACAGTGGCGGCAAAAACGGACTCAAGCACCGCAACAACAGTGCCCACGGCGCAGCACTGGGCAGGGTTTTGTCCTGTTGTACCCAGGGTTACTGTGAGTCAGAGCCAACTCAGTGCCACTTGGGAACAACTGGATCTCACTGCATTTCAGACAGACTTCAGAAGACACATCCCAGCTGTGGGATGGAGGAAAAGGGCGAAAGCTTTCACCCGCTCTATCTGCTTTCCATCCTTGTAATGCTGCCCTGCTCCCAACTCTGGGTTAGAAAAGGGGGTGGAGGGGGCTGGACTGTAAGATACAGAGCGATGCTGCCAGAGGATAAGCTTTTTGACTTAAATAGATCCATCAGGCTGCCTGAGCAGCTCCTGTCCAGAGGCAAGACGACAGGGGACAGGAGTGGGTTAACTGAATGTGGTACCTACCAGGTGGGATGGAGGATTGTGCTGTCACAAGGAGGGAGGTGGGCAGGTGGCAGGTAGAGCCACATAGTCTGTGTTCACACCATAAACGTTTACTAAAAGCAAAATAAAATATTTTTTAAAAGGACAAAATCACCAAGCTATGATAAACTCAGCTGGGTAAACTGAGCTTGCTATATTTATTCGGCTAAATCTCTTTGCAAACTAATTTGCCTGTGCCTGTTCTTCACAACTCCCATTGGGCCAACACACTTGGGAAGGTGGTGTTAAATACCTCCTACTTGCCATGTGAGAGGGCACGAGTGAAACGGAGAAGCCGCACAATGCTAACCAGCGGCCTCGTCACCATCAGCCGAAAAGGATTAGCAAAGCAAAAATCAAGGCTTTTCAGGAAGCACCACTGATACGCAGATGGGGACAGCAACAGCTGAGTGACAGTTTCTGAGTCTTTGAAATGTTCAGGTCTACAGCCACAACCAAAAATAGGGTCGCAAGACACTGGCCAATGCACAGCAGCCCAGAAACTTCTCTGAGATGGCCTGCATACTTGTACATGGGCAACAAGAAGCCCTTTCCAGATCTTTCTACAGTGAAACTGAAGGGCAGACCCTTGGGGGCTAGAGGTGGCCAACTGGATGCACAAACTCTCGTGAATATGGTGACAAAGACACAATGTCAACCCAGGCGGTAAAAAAAACAGAGATGAGGGACAGCTGGGAGTGATGGTGAACTATCTTATGCATCACAGAAACAGGTCAATGGACCCGCCAAAAGCCACACTTACTGTCTCGTCTACTGAGAACCATGGGGACTCGTGTGAGTCTGGAACTGCGCTCCACAGGGCTCCCACTGGCTTCATCTCCCCGGAGCCTCTGCGTGGACACCCACTTCCAACCCTGCGATGAGCAGTCGCATCAGTTCCCTTGCCCCACAGTCCAGGGAGTCCACATGACCCGTCAGCTCCAGCCGGCAGCTTTCCACACTTATCCCAAAGATGCCAAATCACAGAGGTTCTTCCTTTGCTGGTCCAGCACTGCATAAACCAAACCAGAACCAAATCCCCTGCCGTCGAGTCACCTCCAACTCACAGCAACCCTACAGGACAGAGCAGAACTGCCCCATAGAGCTTCGAAGGCACTCCTGGTGGATCTGAATTGCTGACCTTCTGGTTAGCAGCTGTAGTGCCTAACCACTATGCCACCTGGGTTACCTCAGCCCTGTACAGGTCATAGAAAGTCAAGCTTGTGGACAGACCATGACACGCCAACAGCCACTTGTCACCATCTGAAATGCAGAAATCTAATTTCCAGGGAAGGTGCTCACAAGCGGCTTCCAACACAGACGACTAAGAACCTTCCTCTTGAACTGAGCTGAAGATCAGTTTTGACAGGTAACCGGTTCAGTAGCGGGCACCAAAGTTCTTAGAAAGGTTTTTATGAAACGAACATTTGGTACAAAAAGATGCAAAAACAAACACAGAAAATCACAAGAAGTTCACAATCATAAAAAATAAAACTAAAAACATAACTGATGCATGAACTCCATCAGCTGAGATGTTGGAACTTTGCAAAGCTCTCAGCAGCCTTGTTTGCTTGCTGCCTTCCTTCCTCAAAATCATCTCCTTTCCCACCCACAGGAGCAAAACTTCTCCCTTGGGAAATTCACTTTCCCCTCTGAGTCACCATATAGCTAGAATACAGTGGACACTGTCCCCCACACGACAGTGTGGCAGTGGGCCACAACCGGCTCTGGATAGCCACTGTGTCCGAATCCACTGGCCACAGGTTTGGCTGAAACATAACCTGATGTGACCTAGTAACAGCACGTCCTGTCGTTCTGTAAAAACTCCCTGGAAGCGTGTGCTGCGACGCTGCAGACCTTTGGGGGAGACTCTGCGACTCCACTGCGACCCAAAGACCTCCTAGAGCCCCGCATGCACTGACACAAACACCATAAAAGACAGACAGCAGAAACGGGACCGACCACCTCTGCCTGCACCTGGAGACACCGCCACTGCTCTGGGAAACGAGGCATGTCAGCCAGGAAAGCTGTGTTGCTGCACAAGCCCGGTTTCGCCTGACTTTTTGTCGCCTACAAACGAGAAAGCTTTGATACGTCAGCTTCATCTAACAGAATAACTCAGAGATGCTGGGAAACACCTTCACACGGAGCTTGGGTTTCATCTGATGACGTCAATACAGTCTGTGCCTTTAGTTGTTGAATTCTGTCCTCAAACCAACTGGTGTCAGCTACAGCTTGAACGGAAATCCTGGTGGCATTGTGGTTAAGCGTTACGTCTACTAACCAAAAAGGAAGCAGTTCAAATCCACCAGGCACTCCTTGGAAACTCTACGGGGCACTTCTACTCCAACCTGTAGGCCTGCTAGGAGTTGGAATCAATTCGACAGCAATGAGTTTGGTTTGGGTGTGGCCTTTAACTGACTTTGGACAATCCCCAGAACCAAAACCAGTGCTGCCGAGTCAATTCCAACTCACAGTGACCCTCAATGACAGAACAGAACCGGTCGACAGTTTCCAAGGAGCACCTGGTGGATTCGAACTGACGATTCTTTGTTTAGCAGATGTAGCACTTAACCAGCATGCCACCAGGGTTTGCTGACTTTCAACAGGGGGGAAAGAAAAGGTCTTCTTCACCTATTAATACAGAAAGTATCTGTAATATCAAGCTATAACATTATACAAGTTACCAATGTAACAGATGACTCAACCCCACCCCACAAAGCAACGTAGGATTTCCTTTGGGTAAACAGCGCCGGGAAGGTCTGTGTGTCTAGGGGGGAGAAAACCAGTGCTGTGTGGCATGCAGCAATAAAAGCCACTTCTTCTCTTTGGTGGCCTTCTTCTCAGTAAAGTACCAAAGGCATTTCAATCTCATGACAGGATATGACCCCAAAAAGAACCACTTTAAGAAAACTCATGCCCGCAAAGAGGTCTGAAGCTCATTTTCCAAAATGCTTCAACCAGTCATAATGCTGCTTCTAAAAAAGAAAAGATTGAATGCTGTGCTCATTTCTCCATCGTCTGTCTGTGTTAGAAGGCCTCTCTGTAACCCAGCTACAGATGACCAAGGATTGCACAAAAGCAGCAGCCCCCCCTAAGGCAGTCTCAGGGTCTGAAGGGACTGTGTATGAGGAGTCACCCCATGGACACTTGCTCCACCTCCAAACACTTGGGGAAAGGGCAGAGGGGGGTGCTGGAAGAATAGACCTATCTCGACAACAACAAATGCACAGAAATGGTCTTTGACAGAGGCTGTGTGAAGGCTGCAGACTCTGGAAGGCCCTCATGTATGATCCTAAAGCTTCATTTATGGCCACAGAGGCCAAGCCTCTGTATTCTACCGTATTATTATTATTTGAAGTGTTTCGTTTTTGTTGTTGTTAGTGCCGTTGAGTTGGTTCTGTCTCACAGTGACCCTAGGCAGAACAGAACAAAAGCCCGGTCCTGCGCCACGCCCACAATCATAGCTAGGCTAAACGTTGTAGCCACTGTGACAATCCATTTGAAGGGCCTGGGGACCTACCTGCAACGCAGGACTCTGGGCCAGGGAATCACCTTGTTGTTCCACTATCAGCCTCCAGGTGGCACCACCAGCCCCAACCCACACGGTGTCAGACCAGTCCGAGTCTTCCTTCCAAACGCAGTATCCCGTGATGTGATGAGCCGCTAAAACCCCCCCAAAATGCATGACACCGTCCTATGAGTTTTCTTTCTTAACAGTCCATTTCCTCCCATTAAGGAAAAAAAAAAGGAGGGGCTTAAAATTTATAGTCTCCATACAAAACCAAAAACCAAACTCACTGCCATGGAGAAGTCACCGGGAGCCTACAGGACGAACGGAACTGCCCCACAGAGTACCCCAGGAGCAGCTGGGGAATTCGAGCTGCTGTCCTTTGAGAGAGCAAACTTCACATTACCTAATCCCCTGGCCTTTCCATTTCTCACTAAACTCGCTAAAGAATTCCCTACAGCTAACTTGCTGCTTTCTCTAAGCTGTCTGTTCAACCATTCACTTTTCTGTCATAGCAACCCTACAGAGTAGAATTGCCTCATAGAGTTTCCAAGGAGCACCTGGAGGATTTGAACTTCTGGCCTTTTGGATAGCAGCTGTAGCACTTAACCACTAGGCCACCAGGATTTAAGCCAATTTCAAATTCACCTTTCTGTTCAAGAATCAGGTCGTTATAAAACTTTGCAAAGCAGTCACTAAGCATATTCTCTAATCTAGTTATTACTATGAAAGTAGCTGGGTAAGTAAGAAAAATGCCATTCAAAAAAGGAAAACCAATGTTTCCATCAGTGCCACTCAAAAGAAAAGCTCCCTATGTATTCGCAGAGTTGCATTCAGAACATCCTGGCTGGTGACTGATAAACCGTGCAGGAATATTAGATACTAAAATGGAAAATAAAATGAAAAAGCCATTTATGGTACATCAAATAATGACATAATGCTAAAAACCTTGTAAAACAATAAACAAAACTCACCTTTCTACCTATAAATCTGCTTCTCTTCCTGGGACTTCCTTTTGTGGCTGACACTAAGACACTCCCAGGACTGAACACTTGGCGGCTGTCCTTCTGGTCCCCTACCACGGTGACTTCCCCACTGCCATGGTTCCCAGCCACCCACTCTCTGCCACCTCATTTCAGCTCCTTGTGACTCTAAACTGAGGCAGCTGCAATCCTCCCCTGTCTGCTTTCTCATCTCCCGCTTTCTCTTTGACTCCAGTGGACAACACTCCTGAGAGATTGACCTAACACTTCTGGGGTTACAGCGCCTCCCCCTGGAGCCCTGCCGGCCCTGTGGGTAAGAGCTTGGCTGGCTAGTCAAGAGGTCGATGCTGCAAATCCACCAGCTGCTCCTACTTTGTCCTATAGAATCACCATGGGTCAGAATTCACTCAATGGCCAGCCAAAGCAATGGCAACAGGTTGGGATTGGTTTTCCCTCGCACAAACTTCAAGAGCTCTCCACGGCTCACTTAGTAAAGTCCTTAGGACCATCTGAGCTGTGGTCTCATCCTTTCCTGAGCCTCTTCCTCACATCCCCTGAGGTCCCACACAGGCTCCCTGAACTCCGTTGTGCCCCATCCATCATTCCTCATCACTTCTCAGGCACAACCCTTGACCCCTCACTCAGGACATGGCATTTCTTCAATCTCCCCCAGTTCCTACTGTACACAGTAAATCAGCATCATTGACACTTCATACACACACCTTAGCATCTCTTCTATGCTGAAACCTTCAAAACTAACAAGAACACTCACTAGGATAGCAGCTATGGAGGCAATCAGGAAAACGAACCAAAACCAAACCCGTTGTCATCAAGTCAAGTCAATGCCAAGCCATCATGACCTTTCAGGACAGAGCGAAAAAACCTCATCAGGTTTCCAAGGAGCACCACGTCAATTTGAACTGCCTACCTTTTGTCTAGCACTATCCACTACACCACCAGGCTTTCTACAAACTACAAATACTGCTCTTGAAAGTTTTTCTTACATAAATAACTCTATCCAAAAAAAGATTCCCATGACAAAGGAAAGAGAATTGCTCCAAAGCAGCTTTCCCCCTTGGGAGTATGGCGGAGTCTGTGAAATGTGTTCTGAGTTTGGAAAACTGCTACTCCTAAGAAACGGACCATGACAACTGTCACGGATTGAACTGTGTTCCCCCAAAAATATGTGAAGTCATCTGGCTGGGCCAGGACTCCCCATATTGTGATTGCCCTCCGTTGTGTGATTTTTGCGATGCTGTAAATCCTAATCTCTGCCTGTGGTTAACAGAGTGGGTTATGTTACAGAGGGTTAACACAAAGGGAGTTTCCCCGGAATGTGGCTTGCACCAGCCCTTATCCTACAAGAGATGAAAGGGAAGCAGGCAGAGAATTGGGAGAATCACACCATCAAGAAAGCCACACCGGGAGTCCACCTGTCCTTCCGACCTGAGGTTCCTGAGCCAAGATGTTCCCCGACCAAAGACTAATGCCACACAAGGACTTTTCTCCAGAGCTGACAGGGGGAGAGCTTCCCCTGGAGTGGACACCTTGAATTCCGACTTAGATAACTTACTGGACTGTGTAAGAATAACCTTTTCTTTTTTTAAGCCATCCACCTGTGGCATTTCTCTTAGAGCCGCACTACTTAATGGACCATGATGATCAGATGAAAAAAACACAACAGAAAAAAGGTACCATCTTCAGCGACTACACACAAACACGGCCATCTTCAAAGTCCCTTCTTAGAGATACCCCCTCATGAATGACTTCGTAATTAGATCATACCACACAGCTGAAAGGTAAAACCAACTACCTGCTGATCCAGTGACACTGTGCAGTCCACAAAAAGAAAAAAACCCCAAAAAATCAGCCAAGGTACAACCCACTGCGTCAAGTCAATGCCAATGCACAGCAACCCTATAAGACAGAGCAGCACCATCTTGTCAGGTTTCCGGGGACGGCCTGATGGATTTGAACTGCTGACATTCTGGTTAGCAGCTGTGGCTCGCCATAATCACGGGGCAACTAGTCCTCCCCAAAGACTATTTTTTTAAGAAAATATTATTGAGGCCAATTGGCATAACTAGCACATTGCTAACAGATTCTCCGCAACCCCATATCGGTGAATGGGGTCAGAGTTCTTAAAAGCTAGCAAGCTGCCATCTGAGGTACACCAAATGGTCCCAACTCTGCAAAAACAGATGATCACCAAGGTCCAGAACGACATGGGGGAAAGAGAACCCAGAAGACAGAAAGACTCACGTGAGTGGGTGACTGCATCAACACATGACCAGAAGAACCAGAAGGTGCCCGACCACCACCGTGATGCGGCTCACAAAGTTGTGTCCCATTGGCAACATGACAGAAAAAAAGGGTGCACCCTGAGAACTCCACTAACAGACAGCAATCAATGGTCCCAAGGCCCGGGGGTTCCCCTGGGAGCATGGCCCGTAGACATGATGCTGCCCCTGTCCATAAGTCATTACTGAGGTCAACTCCTCAGACAGGAAAGGACTGGACTCAGCACCACAGAGTGACCACATCGTGTGTGCACTTTATGGTTCTGTGCATCTACAGGACGTCGTCCTACTGGTCTCTTCCCACAGGGGAGTGGAGACGGTGGAGAAGGGGGGAGAGGAGATTGCTAAGAGGAGATGACACGTGTAGAACAGAAAAGAGGAGTGTGCTGTCACCAGGCAAGGAGAGCAGTATGAGCTGCAGATAGGTGAATGTGCAAATTTGAACTGGATTGGACACTTTCACTCAATCACAATAAATAAACATTTTTTAAAAAAAACTGCTGTTGAGTTGATACTGACTCATAGCAACCCTACAGGACAGGGCAGAACAGCCCTAGCGCATTTCCAAGGAGTGCCTGGTGGATCTGAACTGCTGGCATTCTGGTTAGCAGTCAGAGCTCACCACAGCTCCGAATCACAGTGCAACCACGGCTTCCCAGAGATGATAAAAACAAGCAAAAAACCTATTGCTGACTCTGACTCAGGGCAACCATAGCAGACAGGGTAGGACTGCCCCACAGGGTTTTCAAGATAGATTCACACCTCATAGATTCACACCGCTGACCTTGGGCTTAGCAGCAGTAGCTCTTAACCACTGGGCCACACTGCTTCCAGAGATTGGACAGGGCTACAAACCCAACAGCAACAACTGCTGGAAACATGCTTTTGAGCTCCCTCAGGTACACGAGCCCTGCTGGGCATTACCCGTGCCAACGCAAAGATGAGACAGCAGGGAGAAGGACTGGGTCACCAGGCAAGGGGACAGCAGGCACCAGGTATGAAAAGGAAAAGGGGACGCAGGCTGATGCACGGAGAGGACAGATAGCAATGTGCGTCATAAAACAATCCGTGGAACAATTTTTGAAGGACAGGCTGATCTGCCCAGTAAAGTCTCACCTAAGGCCCAATAAAATCTACAAACAAATCTGAAATAGTCAAACTACTGTGAACAGAGAGCATCCTGAGTTACCACTCTAAAGGTTGTAAACAGGAACCAGAAGGCTGGGACCTGGGGCACCCACCCAGACTGATGGCCCCCAAACACTGAATCAATGATAGCTCTGCTGGTCTCCGCTGTAGCCACTGCTCCAGGCCAAGACTTTCATTTTAAAACACATGTAAGTGAAAACCAGACCACTGGAATTTAAATGTGCAGCTTGTAGCAAGACTGTAATTTCTCCATGCCTGACTGTCTGCATCTGTAAAGCCTCTAGACCTCAAAAACTTAAGAAAATGAATTTCTCAGACCCAGGCCTGGAGGTGGCAAGGACTGCCCAAGCCAACGATCCTCCAGCTTTTCCTCACTACTTCCCAAAGGTTTCCAAGCCACATTTGAAAATCAGACTGTAAGAAGGCTAACCATTATAAGCAGTCAACTGTTTGGTACTTGTGTCCAATAAAATCAAAAGCATGATTTGTATGAGCAAGACAGGTGGCTCCAAGAAGATATTCCCTCTTGAGTCACAAATTATGAGGAAAGTGAGCTTTAATTTCCATTTTACACATGCTCCATTAGAATCACTAATATACATCATTTCCTAAATTTAAGAAAAAAGGGAGGGGGGGTGGTGATGGCCAAGGTAAGGGAAAAATAACTTCACCTCACTTCTTCCCACTTCCTGCACGTGGTACTGGGTTGCTAAGATACGGGGTTGGTGGTGACGTGCAGTTTCCAGGAACAAAACAGAACATCCCCTGAAGAGCACCAAGGAAGAAGATGAGAAAGAATTGCCTGGTGGAAATTCAAACAAAACTTGTGTTTGAAGAAAGAAAGAAAAAAAAAAGCTAACTAGCCAGGGACAGCAGGAATAAAAAGTATTTTCTCTATAAATAAACTTCCACGCAATGCCAGGTAGCCATCCGCTCATTCTCAACAAGGAAAGCAACTTGCTTCAATCACACTATGAGAAGGTAGGTTCTGACAAGTCCAAAAAGGAAAGAATGAAACTCTTGGGCGCCTTCAGATCTGGCAACCCAGATCCAAACACTGCCCTTCAGGAACAACAGCTGCCTGCACTTCTCAGATTGGTCTGCGGTCCAAAATTGAGCCCAAGAAATAAGCACGCACATGCCTACCTAAAAAAATAAAGACAAGAAAACAAAAGATGCTTGACCCATCGTCTTTTATTCTGGTTTTCTTCCGTGTCGCCCTAACACGTTTCACCCTCTGACCTTGCAGGGTCCTCCATCTTTCTGACTTCTCTCCACTGCCGCCTCCCTGCCCCGGGTCACCCTTGGTGTACCCCCTGATTGTCACCAGTCATCTACCCGACCTGCTGCAAGTGTGTGCTGTAGTGAGACTTGTCAAACAACGAGGCACACCCGTCTGAGGAGACGGAGTGTTTTCTAACACCACTATGATGAAACCAACCAAGCCAAACCCAGTTCCATGAAGTCAGTTCCAACTCATAGCGACCCTACAGTGCTTGGTAAAGCAGAGGGTTAGCCAAACATCAGGAAGACCCTCGACAAGATGGACTGACACACAGTGGCTGCAACGATGGGCTTAAGCATAAAAACAATTGTGGGCACAGCACAGGACCGGGGAGGGTTTTGCTCTGCTGTGCACGGCGTCATTAAGAGTCGGAAATGACTTTATGGCACCTCACAACAACCACCACACAACGAAAGTTAAAACACTGGCTCTTAACCAAAATGCAAAAGTTTGAGAAAGACCTGGGGTTTTGTTCTCTAATTTTATAAACCGATGTATGTAAAAAGCTTCCTTTTGCCAAATAGTAATGATAAATGAATTTAGGACAAGTCAGAATCTCTGACACAAAGGCCCCCTCTTCCTGTAGATTTTCCCCCAAATTCCCATAGACTTTCTCCAAATTCCCTCTAGCCAGGCATTTCTCGTTTAGCTTTCTGAGGGAGCTGCTTTCTCAAAAAGCTAATGCCAAAAGGGACTCACTCTCATTTCTACGGAGGTGTCTTTTGACTTTGCTCTCAATTATCTGGAAAACTGACCAAGATTTATCAGGATAATAATACTTAGATGTCAAAGCATCCACCGAGCCAATGATGTGTTAGAATCAAGTAGACCCCAATAACCAAGCAATGCCTTTGCACTTAAACAGTTCAACTCCGAACCAGGACAAACTTAGAACATCTGAAAATATACTGTGCTGTAGAGGGTTAAGCATGATAGCCACTCAAGAAAAAGTCAGCAGTTCAAAGCCACGAGGCACTCCTGGGAAACTTTATGGGGCAGTTCTACTCTGTCCTACAGGGTTGGTATGAGTCAGAATCAACTTCATAGCAGTAAATTTGGTTTGGGGTTTGTCAGATACGCTAAGGGTGTGTGCTCATATTCTCTTTCATAAAAGAAAGCCTTATAAAAGAAAGACAAAAACTTACAAAGCCATCTGATGATGTGGACGAGACTGTCCCCTAAAGAGACAGTGACTAAGTGCTGGGTTCTCACCGTGCTGGGCTTCTGTCAGATGGGAAGCAAATGTTTGGTGGCTGACAGACAGAACGAACATTCAAAGAAATTAACTTAAAATGCACGTTGTACGGTCTTCTATGGACAGACAGCTTGCTAACTGGCACACACCTATCTAAACGGACACCACCACTGGGGTCAAACAGACAGACGTGTATTGGAGTTCCACTCGCACACCAAGGAGCTCCGGTTGCCCAGCGGTTAAGCACTCAGCTGCTTGATGGGAAGACAGGCAATTTGCACGCCCCAGCAGATCTGTGGGACAGAGACCTGGTGATGTGTGTCCTTCATGATCAAAGCCCAGAAAACCCTAGGCAGGGCTTCACTCTGTCGCATGGGGACACTGTGAGTCCAAAGTGACACAATGGCACCTAACAAGTCCCCATAACTCATAAAAACAGACACAGTCTGTTACTGAATTTTAAAAAAAAAATCATAATATATATAACAGAATAACACTTTTAAATGAATGTACACTTAGGAAAACATTTAAAACACATGTACCCAAAATACTATCTCTGCCTAATGGGTGTCTCCTTCTTCTCTTTCTATTTCTAGCTTTTTCTACAATGAATACAAAAGAATAAAGATGAATAAAAAATCTACTTTACCGTACTACCTTAAACAGCATCCTTTTTTGGTTTGATAAGCAGACACTGCAGCAGGGATAACAGAACAACAGTTATTCTTTTAAAACTGTAACTTCAAAAAGTTGATGAGTGTCCACAGTGGCACACTGAAGAACTATTTCTCTGACATTGTACATATCTTTGTAAGACTCCTTATACCTTTAAGTCTCTTTTCAGGGCACACACACAGACCTTTTTGCAGTCATGATGCCAGAGAACACATCTTCAGTACTTAAGAAAAACTATCAGGGACAGCCATGGACAAACAAAAACCTCTCCTCTGAACAATACTGGCAAATCTGAATGGCTTAAAGAAAACACAGCTAAGATTCAAAAGAACTTCCTTTGGAGCCCTTCAAACAGTTAAACTATCTGCAAACCACAGTTTCATCTACGTCAAGATGCAACATTTTAAAACCACACGAAAAAGAAAGGAAATTTTCAGTAAGCCAGCAGGCCTGCAATGGGGCAGCCACGGCTATAGGCGACCCGACAGCGCCCACTCATCAGAAGACTTGCAGCGAGCACTCCTCGGGCTCAGCAAACACACAGCCAGGTATGTCTTTTCAAATATTTCCTGCATTGAACTGCCTTTCTGTGTGGATGGCCCATCAGTGTTTAAACCACGCCAAGTCGAAACATCAATATGGAACAGGGAAGTCAGGTAGACAGTGCTACATAATGATAAGTCCATCTAGCTGAGAACTACATCAGCCGTTCCTTCATCTGAGGACCCCATCCATCCCTCTCAAAATGACAGCGTAATTCCCAGAAGACTGAATACTGGGCTTAGCTCTATTCCGTGACTCAAATTTATAACGAAATGGATAAACGCTGTGTTGTAGGTCTTCACGACAGGGCATAGCAGCTCTTAAAAGGACTTTTCTCTACAAACATCGGGATGGGTAATTTGGATAAAATCCCATGGTGACTTACACAGGAAACTCTAGTGAGTTTTTTTAGTTTCTAAGCCATGAGTATCATATCCAAATGAAGAAGACACACTTGAACTATGTTCTTGATTCTGCTGAGGTCCCTGTGGGTAACTCGAATTTCCTCTGGTTAATAATTAGTAGAGAAAATATGCATCGTGTAGAGAACCGTGGTGTCACAGTGGTCAGGAGCTTGGCTGCTCTTCAAGAGGCAGGTGGTTCAAATCCTCCAGCTGTCCCATAGAACAAAGATGGGACAGGCATGGCAGTCTGCTTCCAGAAAGATCACAGCCTTGGAAATCCTATGTGGCCATTAAACTCTTGCCCTATAGTGTCATTTTTATGAGTCAGAATTCACTCAGTGGCAATGGGTTTGGTCTGCCGGTTTGTTGTGACATGGGGACACAGGATGTAATTACACAGTAATTCAACCACTAATCAATATACACAGAGACTTTACATCAGCAGACTTGGTTTTCACCACAATCTAAACTGGTGAAAACAACTGTCAGGTGCTGCCTGCATTGTTCTCTGTCTCCTATTAAATGAGTATTATTTCACTCTAATTGTTTTTTAAGTAAGTTACCTAGGTGTGGCATATATCACCAGTTCCAGTGACAGAGAACACTAATTGATTTTTTTAAATTCTTTAATCATTCTACTTAGCATACATCCATTGATAAATTGAGACTTCACTGTATAACTGTGTAATCAGCAGGAGCACAGAAGGAAACATACTATTATGTTACTATTATTACATGACACTGAAGCACCAGTGTGTCAGCCCACATCCCAGCACCCTGTAAAGGCAAGATCAACATACAGCCAAGTGGTTCTTGAGGCATTCAAGACTCCAAGGTACACACCAATGGTCACTATCAAAACTCAGAATCCTACGGAGGTCCATGAAGCCTAGAACAGATTCAGACATGAAGAGCTTCTTTCAAGCCTGCAGCACAGAGAGGAAGGTGGCACAGGCTGAGACCCCAAAAAACAATCACCATGATCAGACCCAAGTCCTGCCCCGACAAGCTGTTGCAATCGTGAGAACATACAAGTCCTGGTCCTCCGTCTCCTGACTGAATTGGAGATCAGACTAGATGCTGTCACGACGAGGCTCCATCCATCCTGAACGTCCTACAGCCCTAAAATTGTACCCCAGGCAGAAGTCACACCAAAGCCAGACAGAAAGGGGCCGGCCACAGATCAGCAGAGACGTCCACTGATGTAAAGCCGAGCAGGAACTACGAGACAATGGAAGGTGGCGGTCTGTGCAAGGAACAGCCTGTGTGGGCCTTACCGAACAGGCACGTAAACTGCTGTGTAACCTTCACCGAAAACACAAGAAAATATTATTGTTAAAAAAGAGGGAGAGAGTGGGCATGCTGGCAGTCAGGTGGGGAGGATGGTTATAGGAACGGTGAAAAGAAAGCAAGTTTACTTGTATAACAGGGCCTAGGCTTGGTTTATACACACATGTTGTAAGTTGAAATACCAAAGCACATGAAACCTAAACTTCATTTCTTAGTATTTAGGAAAAATTTTAAAAAAAAAAATTTTTTTTTTACATTTATCTCCTTTAAATGACAATGGCTTGGACTACACAGCCGTCACAAGGTAGCATGCAGCATGAGCTGACTGCTACATTAAATGCATTATCACTGATGTTACCATTACTACTGATTATTATTATTGAGACAGTATTGTGGAGTGGTTCTGACCGTGCCCTTAAGGTCAGATGGTCCAGGTTGCAGTCCTGGCTCTCTAATTTACCAGCTCTATAATCTGAACTACATCACCCATTGCTGTTGAGTCCATATTCTGACTCACAGTGACCCTACAGGACACAGTAGAACTGCCCTCCTGAGAGTTCCCAAGGAGTGCCTGGCAGATTTGAGCTGCCCACTTTTTTGGTTGGCAGCCAGAGCACTTAACCACTACAGCACTAGGACTTCTATGTAACCTGGAGTGATTCTTAAATTTGTGGTGCCTCAGTTTTCTCATCTGTAAAATGGGGATGACATTCACATCTACCTCAGAGGAATGAATGACACATGGTTAAATAAGTGCCTATTAAAGTACATAACACAGCACCAGACACACAGTAAGCGCTCAGTGATTTTTATTCCCCTCATTGGAGTACAACATCCACAGACCTCAAAGTCCTCACTCAGGGAGACGGGAAGGGGATGCTCCCTATAAAAACACTTTCATCTGGAATGCTGCTTGTCTGTCTGCCTGATTCAGAGGTCTGCATACATCGTTTCATCCCAAGATACACAAAGGGGATGATGAAACAATCTGGAGGATTAAAATGTAGAAAGGCTCTGAAGTAAAAAAAGAAAGAAACAGATGACCAGAAGCATTCCAGAAGGGTTCTATTTGGCCTTCTAAGTCAGCCACCATATTTATCGTTTGTCATTTTTTACAAAGATTACTAAGTGTAAGGCCACCTCGTCAAACCCACCAGCTGCTGTGTGGGAGAAGCGGAGGCAGTCAGCTTCCCTGAAGCTGTGCCATACCGCGCTGGAAACCCCATGGGGGAGTTCGACTCTGTCCAAGAGGGTGGCTCTGAGTCACAAAAGACTCGACGGCAGTAGTTTTCATTTTGTTTTTAAACAGACCAAATTTTTTCCTGCAAAAATACAAGCACAGCCATCTGGTCTTCAAGACAAAAGAAACTACCGTATAGGCAGAAGCAGCCTGCACACCAAGCAGCGGCCCCAAGGACGCAGGATCTGTGATCCTGAGCAGAACTGAGCTGGACCTAGGAAGCCCTAAGACTAGCGCGAGCTTCAGAGTCCATCCACTGCTGGACACCTGGAGGGCCCAGGGGAGCTTTCTGTTCTCCTTATTAACATCCTCACAGTGGGGCTGAGTCTTTCTTACACTTACAGGCTTTGAACTGTCCCCAAAACCCACAATGTTAAAAAAAAAAGGAAGAAAGAAAAAAACCACTCAGAGTACTAAAGTTAGACACACTGGTACTAAGATAACTGAGTGTCTATGGGAGAGTTCTGCAATCAGTGAACACACACCATTGTTCAAGAAGCCTTCAGAATACATCTTCGGTCCAACAACTCAAGAACACCCACAGAACACACGTATGCCAGCAGTGCCACCCAGAAATGCCAGGCGAGCTGCAGAGCTCCCTATGACGGCCGAGCAGCTACACTTAAAAGAGCAAAAAGGAGACAAGTGAAGTTCATTTTAATCACCTAGTTAACCTAACAGAACAAAATATCGCTACAGCATGGGCTCCATATAAGAAATACTGATAAACTATTTGGCTAATATTCATCTACTGGCACAGCTAGCTATTGTGCTATTTGTAAAATAATATCTTGTACTCCATTTTCAAAATCCAGTGTGCATTTTGCACTCCACTGCATCTCAGTTTGGACTAGACATATTTCCAAGGCTCGAAAATCAATCCCACCAGCCTACACCACTGTGAAACTGGAGACAGAGAAAGATAAGGAAGATAGCAAGCATCGGCTCAACACTGGATCCCAATCCTTTGACTTTTCCTGATAATGAGAAAAACAAAATTTTGCTTGCAACAAAGATCTATTACGTGGCACCACAAGAGGTCTCCATTTTAAATAACCTTCTTGTTCATCTTAGTATAATTTCCTGTCACCCCTGAGCTCCCTGTTGCTTTGGAAGCTTCCAGAATGGGGAGCTGTCTGGGTCTTTGAAACGGTCAAGTCAGAAAGCCTTGCTAAAAGCTCTTCAAAGAGGCTCCATCACCAGCAAACTGCACCAACCTGGTCTGCTCCCTCTCCTTCTCAGAACTGCAGCCCTTGTGCCTTCTCTGCAGTTTCCAACCCAATGGGGAACAAAAGAAGGAATCAACACACAAATAACGCGTGGTCGAAAACGCCCCCTTCAAGAAGCAAACCCATGTAGGCACAATGGAAAACCCAAGCTTCTCAAGTTCTAGGATGTTCACATAGGCTGGTAAATTGTCCAAACAAAAAAAAAATTCAACATTAACAACCAGAACCCAAACACACACGAAAAACACAAATCCATTGCCTTTGAGTCGATTCTGACTCACTGCTGCACCGCAGCAGTGCAGGACACAAGAGCTGCCCCATAGGGTTTCCAAGGAGCAGCTGGTGGATTCAAACTGCCAACTTTGCTGATTGACCATCAGACACTTAATCACCATGCCACAAGGGCTCCAGAACAAAAAAAAAAGAAAAAAACACTGCTATCGAGTCAATTCCAACCTATAGCGACCCTACAGGACGGAGTAGATCTGCCCCATAGAGTGTCCAAGGAGTGAATGGTGGACTCCAACTTTCAGTTAACAGACATAGCACTCAACCACAACACCAAAAAAACCCAGAAATACAGACCATGGTGTTGTCATTACAAACGAGTCTCAAACAGCTTCTAACTCTAATTCTTTACCTCCCTACCCCCGGTCCTCTCTCTGTTCCTTCCAACAGATCCTTTGGATTTTGTTTCTCACCCCCTTTCAAGTCCCTCAGAATGACCAACAGCTCCCACCCCTGCACGGTCTACAGGAACCTGGAGCCCTTCACCTATTTCTATTATCTGGTCTTCCTGGTCGGCATCGCTGGGAGCTGCTTTGCGGCCTGGGCCTTCACCCAGAAGAGCGCCAACCACAGGTGCGTCAGCGTCTACCTGGTGAACCTGCTGACGGCCGACTGCCTGCTGACGCTGGCCTTACCTGTGAAGATCGCCGTGGACCTGGGCGTGGCCCCCTGGACGGTGAGGGTCTTCCACTGCCAGGTGACCGCCTGCCTCATCTACATCAACATGTACCTGTCGATCATCTTCTTGGCCTTCATCAGTGTCGACCGCTACCTCCAGCTGATCCACAGCTACAAGGTCTACCGGATCCAGGAGCCCGGCTTCGCCAAGATGATCTCCACCGTCGTGTGGCTCATGCTCCTCTCCATCATGGTGCCCAACATGCTGATCCCCATTCAGGACGTCCAGGAGAAGCCCAACGTGGGCTGCATGGAGCTCAAGACCAAGTTAGGCGAAAACTGGCACCTGCTGACCAACTTCCTGTGCGTGGCGATCTTTTTAAATTTCTCCGCCATTATTGTCATACCCAACTGTCTTGTCATTCACCAGCTCTACCGAAACAGAGACAGAGAAAGCTACTATAGCACAAAAAGGGCGCTTGCTAACATCCTGCTGGTGACGGCGGCCTACATCGTCTGTTTTGTCCCTTACCACATTGTCCGCATTCCGTATACCCTCAGCCAGGTGGACGTCATATCTGACTGTGCAACCAGGAACTTGCTCTTCAAGGTCAAGGAGGCCACGCTGCTCCTGGCTGTGTCCAACCTGTGTTTCGACCCCATTCTCTACTTCCACCTGTCCAAAGCATTCCGCCTAACGGTCACTGGGACCTTCCGCTCACACAAGGAGACCAGGACTCCAAAGGAAACACCAAAATGTGAAAATAATGCTTAACGGGGAGACATTTTCAGAAGTTATTGTTTCCTGGCAATCAGTTTGAAGCTATGGGAGTAGAGAAAAATACAGACACCCCCCCCACACACACACACAAACACACACACGGGCTGACAATTAAGTCCACGAACTTAAATGTTCTAAGTGCTACATACCTCCTTATTGAATATCACTACAGTCACCTTCAAAGTCCTCCCCTTGGGAAACTGCACCAATGCCAGAGCCTCATCCATGCTTTAAAGCAATTTGGGGACTTTCTCGAATGGCCATTGCACATGATGGCAAATTCACAAACCTAATTGTCTAGTTGTCTGTAAGGGAATTTTTAGCCAGTAAACGAAGAACTGTATTAGAACATCACCACCCCACCCCCTCACTCACCTGATCTGGCCCCTAATGATTTTTTTCTTTACCCAAAGATAAAGGACGTATTGAAAGGAAGACATTTGGATAACATTCAGGACATCAAGGGTAATATCAGGACAGCTCTAATGGCCATTCCAGAAAAAAGTGCTTCAAAATTGCTTTGAAGGGTGGACTAGGTGCTGGCATTAGTGCATAGCTCCCCAAGGGGGAGTACCTGGAAGGTGACTGTAGTGATACTCAGCAATGAAGTATGAAGCATTTTTTCTAGGATGAGTTCACAAACTTAACTGTCACTCTTTTGTGCGCGCGTGTGTGTGTGTGTGTGCAAACATACACACACACATATATACATACATAGTCAGGTGCTGTCTTATATAAGTAGAAATACAGACAGTGAATTGTATGCCCTGGTCTGTTTATAAAACACATTTCTAGATGCAAAACCAGCCTGCACCCTTGCAGCTGTTGATGTCCCTAACCCAAATATTTATATGAAAGACAGAAGAGACTTGTTGACCCAAGTTAAAAAAAAAAAAACCACAACATCCTTGAACCCCAAATGAGAGCTATAATAACAGACTCAAAGGTCTTCTTGAGGTACTCACTAAAAGGCCTAGAACTGACTTTTTGGTAAAGAAATGCGGGATCATCCCCCGGGTAGCTGCCAGATGGCCCATGAGCAATGCAATTTTAAAAGCTTTTGAATTGCTTTACTTGAGAGGGGGGGGGAAAAAACTAGTTGATTTTAACAATTAACTACCTGTATCTAATTTTAATCCATCATTTCAGAGATGGTTACCTTTCATGTTACTATTCTAATGTTAACTAACTTTTGCATAAGACAGTAATGAAAAATTTTATTTATAAAAAGACTTAGAAATACATGGATGGCTTTTCATGCACTGTGTATGTACCTATGTTCTCTGTAGGTTGAAAATAAAGAGTTTTGACTAGTCGTTGTTGTCAGCTGCTGTCCAGTGACCCCCGACTCATGCTGACCCCCTCTGTGCAGGACAGAACTGCTCTAAGGGGTTTTCAAGGCCGTGTGACCTTTCAGAAGCAGATGGCCAGCCACCTCTCAGGCACCCTTTCAGCCAGTCAGTGAGTGCTCACACATCTGGGCCACTGAGAGACTCGTTCTCTGCTACTGGTGTGACATACCTGGTGACGTGGTGCTGCGTGTGCTACCCAAAAGGTGGGCGGTTCAAATCCATCAGGTGCTCTTTAGAAACCCCATGGGGCAGTTCTACCCTCAACTATAGGGTTGCTACGAGTCAGAATCAACTCCACCGCAGTGGGTCTGGTTTTCCTGCTTTTGTGGAATAGATGGCCCTATAACATGTTTGTGGAAACGCTGGCGGTGCAGTGGTTAACTGGTACGTCTGCTAATGAAAAGGCCAGCAGTTCAAATCCGCCAGATGCTCCTTGGAACCTCTATGGGCGTAGTTCTCCTCTGTCTCATAGGGTGGCTATGCGTCAGAACTGACTTGATGGCAGTGGGCTTGGTATGTTTGGGTTTTTTAGAACATATTCAGGAGTTCTTACGTTATACTAACTATCAAAAGTGTTACTGAAATCCACATCAAAGGTATAAAAGGCAGCACTGGTCAGCAGGGTTCATAAACGAGACACGCCAATTCCACACAGCCTGGCCACATTAGGGACACAGCATGGCTGGACCAACTCATGTCACCACAGCCAGAAAAAAGGAGCCTGACGCCCAGGCGGGGCCACTGCCTAGAGTGCAGGTGACCCCAGCTTTCAGCTTTCAGCATCATACCCTTTGATCAGATTCTGCCCACTACCAGTGATGGGGCAAGAGCCAGCGTCACTGCTGTCAGCGACAGCAAGTTGGCCCCACACACAACGGGGGTCACACCACTGTGCTCCATCGCATTCCCGCTGGCTGACTGTCACCGGTAGATCACTAGGTCTTTTTTCCGAGCCCACCTCAGTCTGGAAGTCTCAGTGAGACCTGTCCATTATGCCAGCAACACGTCAGCCTCTGCTGGCAGACAAGTGAGCTGTCCGGGAACTGATACCGGGCCTTCCACACTGCCGGTGACACTTCTACAAATGAACCACCGCTGCCCCTAGAGAGTCCGTAACAAAAACAGAAACCCAAACCCTTCAACACCAGGTCAAACTGCCCTGTAGAGTCTCCAGGGAGCTGCTGGTGGACTTGAACTGCTGTCCTTTCAGTTAACAGCAGAGCTCTTAATCACCAAGCCACCAGGACCCCAAGGATTCACTTGATGGTGATTAGATAAAAGACTTAATAGGAAAACAAGACCAGGGAAGTTTAAGTAAGCATAGCAGAGACTTCGTGTTTGTTTTTAATTAGTAAAAGTCCACATTCAAACAAATGATAACATATTTGCATTAAGTCAGCAAAACTAAGAAACGCTGTTCCTGAAACTAATAGAATGCATTGAATTTCAAACTTATTTTTAGTTCTGCATTGACCAGAATTATTTCCTTTAGCTTTAACCCAAGAAAAACTGTGCCTGCAGCTTCACAAATGTATTCTGAGGCCACACAGAACACACCATAAAATGTACAAAGTGCCTATTACAAAACCTGTAACCTGATTTAGAAAAATCAAACCAAACCTGTTGCTGCCTCATCGTTTCCAAGTAGTGCCAGGTGGATGCGAACTGCTGACTTTTGGGTTAGCAGCTGTAGTACTTAACCACTATGACGCTTGAGTTTCCTATAAATAGTAAATGCTAGACAAATTCTAGCTAGCCCATAGTGACAGCAGGGATCTCCCTCTGCCCTGAACAGCAACATCACATCTGTGACCCAGAGCACAGATGACCTACCTAAGCTATCCCAACCCCAAACCCACTGCCATCCAGTAGACTCCAGCTGACAGCAGCCCGGCAGGACAGAGCAGAACCACCCCACAGGGTTTCCAAGGAGTGCCTGGTGGATTTGAACTCTCAACCCTTTCGCTCAACTGCCGTAGCACTTACCACTGTACCACCAGGGTTTCCTGCCTGACCCACAGACTGACAGAATGCCTACACCCTAAGAACGTTTGGCTGCTGGAAGTCTAATCAACAAGTTTTACCAGTGGGAAGATCAAGGCTTTGTTCACATCACTGGTTACAGAAAGCTACCTGTTTTTCTAAATCTTTTGGTCAAGCCCTCTCTTCTTGGCCTGTCCTCTAGGGCCACAGCTTAGAAACAGGGCAACAGCCATCTGTTCTTGGACATATCCTCCTCAACACACGTGACAGGCTAACAGTCAAAATCTCCCCTTGCAATCAAGACAAGAGTCAGTCTCTATACCGTTCCTCATTTCAGTGTTATATGGGTAAATCCCTTTACACCCCCTTACTAATGGCTTAGACTGAATTACACACATATAAAGTTGTGGAGCAGACAGACAGCTGTTAGAACTTTGCATCTTACAATTATCACTGGCCTAGCAAGCAGCTCTTCTAGGACTGCACTCTTCCTGAAAGACGTCATAATTCATCATGAGACCTGGTCATCAGCCACAGTTAAAAACCACTGATCTACATATGCAGGGACACACAAGAATTCTGGCAAGCTTTTAGACAGTTTTTAGAGAGCTCTGGATACAGAAGGAATGAAAGAGGTTCCTAATTGTACTAAGAGAAGAAACCCTGGTGGTGTACTGGTTCAGTGCTACATCTGCTAAACAAAAAAATCCATTGGACACTCCCTGGAAACTCTATCAAGCAGTTCTGTTCTGTTCTACAGGCTCGCTACAAGTTGGAATCTACTCAACTACAGTTGGTTTGCTTTTTGTTTGTTTGAAATCAGTGCTTCTAAAACCTCTTGGAGGGTTTTCTGAAATGATTCCCAGCCCAGAAAAAAAAAAAAATTAAGAAAATATTCAAGCTGCAGTCCAAGGGATCCAGGAAGTAACACAGTATCCCCACAATCACATTTCTGATGTACAAAAGTAGCACTCAGTTCTTTTTTTATTATTATTATTTTTAAAAATGACTCATCTAAATTACATTTCAAATTAAATTTCAGGAAAAAGGTCAGTGAACCAAGAAGACAGAGGTTTTTGGATTTAGGCACAATTTTTAGTACAAATATCAAAAAACTAATCTGGCTTCCATTCCAAAGACACGGCACCACTTTGTGTTGTGACTCCAACGCTCAGTTTCCCACCAAGCCCTCTTCCACATACCAGGGCATCAAGTCAATAGGTCTGGATCCAGGCGCAGCCCCCGCACAACCAGGCCATTTAGCTTTACCCTATTGCTCATCCAGATGCTCTTTCTCCCCCCAGTGTCCATGCTGGGAGTGCCCACTTGGTATAGGTCGTGAGCTGAGCAGATGGATGTCTGGTGGTTTAGGCTCCCGAAGCCTACGGGTTTTTCCCCAGCTGCTGGACTTACTTGAATCCCTGTCACTTTAGAGGTGTTGCTCTCTCTCCAGTCTTATTTCTCCTTCCTGCTCCCTGAAATGTCTTGCTCATCTGTACCACATCCAAAGCGCCTGCCCCAATACAGTGTATGCAAAGGCCACTCGACAGACGGCTTTCAAATGGTGCAGGAAGACTGACATTCAGACAACACCTGCGCTGACACAAGTGCTCTTGATAAAACACTCACACAGAAAATTCCAGTTAGCCTAGCAAGTCAATAAATGTCACGCCACAAAGTCACCTTGCTTGCTCCATCAGGATTATATCAGTGCACAAGCTAAATGATCAGAATGACATTAAAATGAGCAGCAGACGCAAAAACTCAACTGCAGGCAGACTTATCAGTCGGGCCAACAGTCGAATCATAAATGACGTTCGATCACTACCTATACTATGATACAATAAACAGCAAGCCAAGACTTACCAGGGGTATAGGGAAGTGGGTTGCATACTGCAGGTGACGGAGGAGGCCGTAATTAGATGGAAAAATCAGCTCCCGTGGCTTTTCCCTCTTCAGCAGCTTCTCCCCGTTAACCGACATTCTTCTTCCCAAGACAGGGTTGGCATTCTCGCAGGACTCTCCAGGCATGGGAGAAAAAATCTAAGTCATGTAAAACAAACGTCAATGATCATAAATGAAAGAGAACACAACCAAACAGCAGAGCTACATGCCATGACATCAAACACACAAGACACTCATGCAATGATATGCTTTCCTTGTTTAACCACTGAGCCAGTTCTGAATGTGGTTTAGCTGAAATCTGTCAACATCATCCCCCTTTTGATGAGATAAGAAAATGGTAACACACGCAGCCACTGTGCACAGCTACGCTGCCCTGAGGACCAGAGGAGCATTATCTTACCATGCTGCATCACTGACAGAAACGTACACCTTGAAATAACAGACTCATAAAACCAAAGAATAACAGTCGTAGGGGTTTTAGCCTTTACCACCAACAGTATGTTTTGTATAAAAAGGTCTACACTGAGATTCCTGAGGAAGAACATATCATAATTAGACTAACTCATGTACAACATGGTAAAATCCGTTTTAACTCAGGGGGACCCCACATGTGTTAGAGCAGAACTGGGCTCCATGGAGTGGTCAGCGGACAGTCTCTGAGGAGCAGTTCGCCAAGTCCTTCTTTCAAGATGCCTTTGGGTGAACTGGAACCTCCCACCTTTCGATGACAGCCAAGCACATCGACCATCCAACCACCCAGGGACTCCCAGTAACACGGCAGAACCGTGTATACCAAGTCCAGAACCAGGAAAGGCACCATCAGAAACTGAAGACATACACCGCAAGTCAACATGGGCCATCATGCTGAGGCCACATCCAAACACACCAGAGAGAGGACGATCTCAAAATAACCGGACGACACAGACAGTTAACTAAGGGGACAGGCGTGTGATAAGTTACAAAGGAGACGATGCAGTCGAAGCTGTGGATGAACTGAAGCGTAACACTTCGCACAGGCTGGTTAAGTGTGCCTTAGAGAGCAGTGCCTTTGGGTCACACTTACATCACAAGCACATGAGTCATTCCAGGGCAGGGAGCAAGATGCAGACGGATGGAGGCGAGTCAGGGATGGACAGACAACGAGAATTCAAAGACTGAACCTACTGGAAACTCTGACCCAAAGTCGGTTTTAAAATCACTCTTGTCTACTTCGTCGAAAATGTTAGGGGTTCCTGAGTCGATGCTCATCTGAGCCATGACACTCTGTTCCTGGTAAACGCCAGAGAAAGAAAGTCACAGGGCATGTTTTGCAGTTTATTAAGAAACTGATGCTAAAACATGCCAACGAGCTTCTAAACATCTATGTATTTCCTGCCAGAAAAGAAGCTTTAAGACACACAGTGTTGTGTCAAGTCACATCCTTCTCCCTTGCAATGAGAAGTTCTAACTTTCTACCTCACTGCAAGGAATGATTACAGAAACTCGCTGATTCAAAAAAAACTATACTGGCCATAAATTTTCTTTCAGCTATCCTCAGCCACGTGCTCACCAATTTGGTTCTCAAGAAAAAAAATTAAGATTCTATCTAAGGTATAAGATACCTTGGCAGTCAAGAAGAAAAAGGAAAAGGCTGAAACACAGGAGGAAAAAAAACAGGTACAAGAAGGTATAGTAATTTCAATTTTATAACTTCTATTACAGGTAAACAGATCAAAGTATTTATACTTTTAACTATAACTAGAAAAGAAAATAATCCTGCACCTTTTGGTCAACAAGTCTTAAGAGTATCAGTTTTGAATACAAGTTTGCAATTTTAATGTCAGGTTTTTTCCATCACAAATCTAGCCACTATCTTAAAAAAGATCCTAACAGTATATGCATAGCATCCCACTGAAGTAATAGAATGATGTACTTTTTCAGAAATTTCCGCTCTGTCTTACCACTTTCTACAATTTCCCAGCACCACCTCCTCCTGTACCTTCTGCCATGAAAACTGCACCAAGTGTCTGGAACAATGCCCAAAATATCAGAACTTGGTGGGAAATTCTAAGGCCACTCTTACACCATAAAAGAATTTGTTGAAAATAAAAATTCTGTCAACATTTAAGAAACACAGATAAAAACTGAATAAACTGAAAAGAAAATACAATGTATATGACCAGCAGAATACCACACTCTGTTTATGAGAGTGGCAGAAGTCAGAACCGATGTACTGGAAGAAATGCACTCCTTAGGATCAAAGTTTAGCGGGGACTTTACAGCCAAGACAAGTGTCATTCCAAAGCACAACACTCATGAGAAAACGAAGCCTGAAAACTTCTAGGATTGGAAAACATCATGCCAATCCAATGAAAAATGTTACAGCCTTATCAAATCTCTTCATTAATGGTGTCATAACAGCCGAAACAAAATTCTGGAAGACATTATCACAACGCCTAAACAGCCCTTGCGGGTACAGTGAGAAACAAACACGCTTCAGGGCAAAAGATAAAACTGCAAAGTTACACCCCGTCTGCCCCAAGGATCTGCTTCGGAATAGAGTTTTAGGAGGCTGGGCACACCTGCATGGCCATACCTCCATCTTCACATCGTGGTCCTTGGCGTAGTGCTCCTCTGTGTTCTCTCCCGTGGGTGACCGCGGCCGCGTGGAGGCTGTGACCGACAGGTCTCCCCGAGAGATGAGGGTGCACATGTAGGCGTCGTGGGAGAAAACATCATGGCGGATGAACTCACAAAACAAGAGCACCAGGTTGACAAACTCCACCTTCTCACATTCACTGTTGGGGTCCGCTATCAACACACACGTCCCATCAAGAATTCCGTTCCGTTGACAGTGGGAAGAGGGGGGAGAAAAAACAATTATGAAGGCTTAACGACCCTTTCTCTACTTTTCATAATCAATCTTTTTCTGTTTGTTTACAAAACATAACATTTATGGAAAGATTCACTACAAGGATCCCAGGTTTTGCGCAGGTTCTGACACACTAGTTCTGATTGTCTTGCTGCAACTCAGAAAGAGTATCCAGTTAACAGTTTGGCTGCTACCCAAAAGGTCAGTGGCTAGAATCCACCAGGTGATCCCTGGAAACCCAATGCAGTAGTTCTACTCTCTTTTATAGGGTCACTAAGAGTCACAATCAACTCCATAGCAGTGAGTACTAACAGTACATGTGTTTGCTGCTTTCCACTTTACACATAAACATCTCTCTCCCTCTTGCACACTTCCCCCCTTTTGGTCACTTTTTTCCCTTTTTGTTGTTCCTTTACTTGTTGCTTCATCTCTATTTGGAGACAGTTTCTGGTGTATTTTGTCAAATGGAAACCTCAATATTATACCAAGCCTACTTAGCTCACACAACTGAATTTGTTCAAGTGTCCACCCACAGTGTGAATCCTTGACTCTCCACCAAAGATAGAAAAAGGAGGTGAGACAACATGAACATCTAACACAGTACAGACTGGCAGTCAGCCATCCTTAGCTGTTTTTGCTATCCCTCCATCTTGTTTAAAAATCAGAGATTTAGAAAGCAGCCTGGAAAAGAGACCATTCTGAATCATAATATACAATCAAACCTTAAGACAACTTAGTTTCTCTGTTTCAGCAAGAGAGACAGAATACGGGAAATTGTCATCACCTTCAATCACAGCAGCCCCATGGGACAGAGAACTGTCCTACAAGTTTTCTATGCTATCATCTGTTATGGGAACAGACTACCAAGTCCTCCTCCTGCAGAGTCATGGGGAGAATTCAAACCATGAATCTTTTGTTTAGCAGCCAAGCACTTAGTTATGGTTCCACCAGGCCTTCCTAAAAACAGAAGTGAGTTCTCCATACTATGATGGAGCAGCAAGGCAAGTATAATTTTTGGAATTTTTGAAAGTCTCAAATTTTAAAGTCTTTTGAACCTGAAAGAGGGTCCTTGAATTTAAAACTATTCCCCAAGTCCCCACTGAAAGCATGCTAAAAATTCTGCTCCCTAAACATTCATTATACACAATATCTAGAAGTTTATAGAAGTTACTGAAAAAGAAAAAGGTTGTCAATAACTGTCCATTTCCTACTGAAGACCTTGAGGCCAAGAGCTTTACTTACACAATGAGGGGGCCTGTGTATCTAAAAATCTTAGCAGAACATTCTGGAAAACAGGCAAACTAGATCCAGCAAGAGAGGCTGAAGAAATGGACTCCTTCTCATCTAAGACCTCTGAGTCACCACATCGCTACAGATTGAAAGTAAAGAAGCAGAGTTAATAACTGAGGGAAAATGCTGTCTGAATTTGTCAGTTCTCTTATTTCACATTTAGGTTCTCGGGTAAAACACGTACAATTCACTGAGCTCGCTGTTCCTGAGGACCATGTGGCACACAGGTGAACATAATTTCTAGACACTGGAAAATGGTAGCCAGAACAATTCAAATGACTCTTCCCAACAGCCCTGAAAAACACTGCCCGGGCAAATTCTACACACTCAGGAAACACGTAACACAGGGTAATCAACTATTTGTTGTCTCTGTGACAAACTGCTAACCATAACTTCAGGTTGTATCCGTTTCTAAGTAGCACCTAATTTCACTGTATCCCTGCTGACAAATATTGGGCATGTGTTACTGCGTCTGATTCTTTTCTGTTTGCATGTCTCTTCAGGTGAGTGATGTATGTTTGCGTATGTGGTTGGAGCAGTGTCCTGGCAAACAAGAAAGCTAACATAATCCCTCCGTTAAGATGTGTTGACTTTTGCATCAAACACTCACCAGGAAGTGTTCTCAGAGCCTCCAGGAAGCTCCACAAATCACAGACTCTGTCTACAGAAGCCGTATAATGTCTACAGTCTCCAAGACAGAACTCACCAGTGCACAAGAAATCATGTTAGAAGCAACTGGAACCTCGTTTTCTGTTCTTGTTGAATATCCTCCTGATTCTTCCCATTCTCACTGTCTATTCTTTAAGATCAAACAGCAGCTAGTGATAATTACGGATAGTATTCTACGAGACTATCTTCAAACTATCCTTTTGGTTAGAAAGGTCCAGTTTTGAACCTAGTGAGGTTTAACTAGAAATCAATTATCTTAAATATCTCTGAAGACAATCCTTTTCTTATATAGCTCTTTTTGTTTTTTTTTTTTTAATAAAAATGAAAGTGTACATACTCTGTGCTTACAATATTGGGTTATGATGGGAGGAGCACACAAGCTGTGTTGGAGTCCCATTAATATTGATCTTGTTGCTAATGTGTATTGTCACCAATTTCACCCAACCAAATTTCTAACAACTATCTCATCTAAACCCTTGCCCCTCGCCCTCCTGCCCTCCCACCCTCCCCACCCTTGTAGCCATCAAAGAGTCTTTTCTGTTATTTATGAGTCTGTTTTTAAGTTTTTATCATAGGGATCTCATATAATAATTATCCTTCTGTCGCTGACTAGTTTCACTCAACATAATGTCCTCCAGTTGAGACCAAGTTGAGAGATGTTTCCTGCTATCATCATTGTTCTTTATCATTGCATAGTACTCCATTGAGTACATATACCAAAGTTTACCCATACATTGTTCTGTTGTTGGGCATCTGGGTTGATTCCATCTTTTTGCTATTGTGGACTGTGCTGTGATGAACATTCGCATGCATGTATCAGTTGGTGGGAATGGCCTTGATTCTGCAGGATATATTCCAAGCAGAGGAATTACTGGGTCAAATGCTATATCTATATCTAAGACAATCTTAGATGGATACATTTATAACTTACTCAAAATTACAAAACAATCTACAAGGAAACCTTTTCTGAAAGTATATGTGTGCACACGTGTGTGTGTGTGTGTGTGTAAATATTCTGGAACAGAAGAAAAAGATATTAAAAAAAACTCCAGAAGGACAAATAAAAATTGAGAATTTTAGTTACTTAAGTAAGCCAACCTTAGTTACCAAAGTTTAATCACTGCAGTTCACCGCAGAATACCCTGGAGCTATTCATGTTCTCAAAAAAGGAAACAAAAGAAATCTTTTTCCTAACCCACACATTGCACAACGGGTCACGGTGCCTTACATCTATACATTAGTATGTTCAAGCTCTGGTTTCCACACTGGAAACATTTTCCGTGGTGCACACAGCTTTCCCAACAAGAAGGGAGAGATGCCTGTGAAACTGCTGTTCACCTTACATTTTTTATAACTTCATAGAAAGTAAGTGAACAATGAGTGATGCACGCAGCAACATAGTAACATTGGTGTTCCTCCACTCACAGCAGGCAGTAACATAGTAGCACTGGTCTTCCTCCACTCACTGCAGACAGTAACATAGTAGCACTGGTGTTCCTCCAGTCACTGCAGACAGTAACATAGTAACACCAGTGTCCCTTCATTCACTGGCCTGACCCTTTCCCCATCATCCTCTACTGTCGAACACTATTCTGTGTGCCAAGGACACAGCACTGGATGAGACGGACCAGGGTCTCCATTACTACCAAGCTTACTCTCTAGAGAGGAGAAGCCAGGCATGAAGCAACCAAATAAACCAAAGAAAGGTGAGCATTTGCAATGAGAAAAGTGAATCAGTGACGTGACAGTGTGCCTGGGCCATGACGGCTACCGACATCAGGTAAAGAGGAGGTGGCCGTGTGGAGACAGGAATGCTACAAACAGAGTGATGTTTTCATAAACAGAAATGACAGAAAGACACTATATCCAAATCCACTAAAAATGTATGCAACTTTCAAATCCAAACAAAAATCATGTTGCTGTATGCTACACATATCTGTGTTTGTGTGTGTGCGTATCTGAACATCACAAAGGGAGGTTTCTGGGCTCAAAATCAGATGTTAAATTTAACTGTAAGAGATTCATTTTTTATACACATCCAGAAGATGAATTACTGGATACATCAAAATGAGAGAGAGCCTACTGTGGGGTCCCTAAGGGAATTTGCCCATTTCTCCCTTTTATACCCACGAGGAAAAAAAGGCAGCCCAGTACAGACAGGGAGGCGAGCATCCTGCCCCACACACGATGTTTAGGCTACAGCACGCGGTGACGCAGTAGGAAGACAGAACCCACCTCGGCCTCGATCTCCGCCTGCCTCTTCTCCAGGAGCTTGGCCACCGCCATGGCCCTGTGCTTGCCTGACCGCTTGCAGCTCACAGCCCACTCACAGAGCAACGTCACCACCGCTTCGTCGTTGGGGGCAACCTGGCAAGGCAGAGAAAGGCACATCAGGCTGGCTCACAGGGCACGCGCTCAGCCATCACGAGTGAGGATGCGTGCAGCAAAGCCGTGGAAGCCTTTTCCACCCATTCAGTGACGATTCTCACCTGAAGCATAAGGACTTAAAATGTTACTTATCAGTAAAGAAATCATGTACTCAGAAAGGGTGAATCTGTGCCAAGGCCAGGAGAATGGGCGTTCCCTTGTGATATGCTTTCACTTACCCATGGGTGACAATCTAGCCACAGGTGACAACCTAGCCACGTTCTGTCTTCCAGAGGTCCATTTTAAAACTGAACAAAGTGGGAAAAGTCCACTGAAGAGTCACCACAAAGCCCAAGCACTTCACCCCACAGTGGACATCCCTTGGGCCCTCGCCGCCAGCCTCCTGTGACCCAAAACCATGACAAACCGGGTCACTGCATGACTGACTCTGACAAGAAGCAAGGAAGAACCGGAGGGCAGGTCAGAATGCTCATAGAAGACCCATCAGAAACAACACGCGTGGAACACGAAAGCCGAGCGTCAGAAATGAAAAGCACAACAGAGTCCACAAGAGACAGAAGCCTGGTCCACATGGGGCTCGGTACAACTTTCAGCCACCATGGTGATGGCCCAGAAGCAGGCATGACAGGTGCAAGAAGGCAGAGAAAGGTCACAGGGGCCAAAGCAACAACAATCTGAGGTGGGGAGCAGTGCAGGTGGGGTGTCCCACACAATAGGAATCTTCTTTTTGGGAGATCTAAGCTCCCCAGCAGGACACCCACTGTAAGGTTTTAATATTTGCCCACTTGTATGCCAGAAAAACTGGAAAATCAGGGAATTAGTGCTTCTCAGAGTCCACAAATTCAGTACGGATTACAATGGCTATGATCATACATATCCATACATGCATAAAACTGAGGTGATTTCAAGAGCTCTGAGGACTCTGAGAAGCCAAAGAGACTCTCAGGATAACACCCTGGCAGGTTTTAGATGCTAACAACCGAAACCATGAGAATCGGTTTATTACTAAAGCTGATCATCAAATACTAAATTTGGTTATCACAATACATGTGGACTCAAAGATCCCCAGGGTAGATACCCCCAAAAGAGCTCTGGGGTCTCCATTTAAAATAAGGCAGAAACTCAACATTTGAAGTTTAAACATAACGTTTAAAAAAAAAAAAGACTAAACTAAGAAGATCATCGTAACCCACAGGAAACTAAGACTACAAAAGCTAACCCAGTGAGCACACAGCACTGAGATTTCCAATACCGGGGAACACAAGGTGTTTCCCTAAATACTCCACTGTCAGCAGTTCATTTATCAGTGGTATGTGCCACAGCCATCTGCAAGAAGTCCTGTTTTGTTTTCAAGATCAGATAAACATGCACCACAAAAGTATAAACAACTGATTTCAATTAAAAAAAAAAAAAAAAAAAACTCCACTAAAGACAGAATTAGGAAACTTCATATCTAATTGAAAACATGCACACACAATACATAGCAAGGCTCCATGTGTGGTCAGTAACATCCCACAACCAGATCAAGGAGTACGTATTACTTCTGATCAAGTGAACAAACTGCCGCCAAAGAAATATCAGAATCACCCGCATTACTGCCTCCCCAGCCCCTCACAAACAAAACAAGGCAGTATGTACTGTGCCCACATCGTCTCTCAGAGGAAACACAAATGCACACAAACGCACTACAGGTAACACTCTGGAGACCAACAAACTGTGCACCTGGTTCGCACAATGTACACGTGATTCTGGAAAGGTGGGAGAAAGACACACCCAGTCAGAGCCCCCGTGAGGTGCGTCCAAGAGTGTTTGGTGCAGTTCAAGAGACTGAGGCACGTCCCCTTTGCTGCTGAAGCTCACACTTGACTGCATCACCAGGAGACCAGAAGGAACAGACGGTGCCCAGCCACCACCAAAGACTGTCCTTACCTGGAACTCAACCAAGAGTCCCTCAAAGAGTGGGAGCCACGCAGGGTGAAGAACTTGAACTCTAGGTAAAAAGACCAGATTTGTTGGACTGACAGACTGGAGGCTCCCCAGAAGACACAGCCCCCATACTCTCCACTAGCCCAGAACTGCAACTATTTTGGAAGCCAACTCCTCAGACAAAGACTGAACAGGTATATACAAGCTCCGACAATTAAGTCTACAGACTTAATTGTTCTAAGCGCTACATTCCCCCCTGCCGAATATCACTACGATCACCTTCGAAGTCCTGTCCTTGGAAAGCGATGCACTGATGCCAGCGCCTAGTCCAGCCTTCAGAGCAATTTTGGAACTCTTCCTGGAATGGCCATTGAGCAAGTGGCACGGTGGCAAGATTGTGAACTTAACAGTACAGTTGTCTGTGAGGGAGTTTTTAGCCAGTAAACAAATAACTGTATTGGAAGACCTTCCCTGCTCACCTGATCTGGCCCCCAGTGGACTTTTTCTTTGTGCAAAGATAAATATTGAAAGGAAGTTATCTTGATGACATTCAGAACATGAAGGGTAATATGACCACTGTTCTGACGAAGGTAAAGAAAGGAAAAATTGTCTCCAAGTTCACGGGCCTTCCGGTGCTATCCCGCAGCCCTCTCTGTAACATTGCACGGTCCATTTACACAGCTACTGTGTGCCAGACACCGCATCCAGCCCTGTCTGTCCATCTGGGACCTCACTCCATCCTTACAGAACCCCTGTAAGTAAAGAGCTCCCCAACTGTGATGATAAACAGAGGTGGAATCAAAGATCAACCTTCAAACGCACACTCATTCCAAAACAAACTTGAGAAGCTATGAGATGCTCCTTTTCTTTACAACGGCCAATCGTCTGTGAAGTGAAATCCAGCAAGCATTATCTCATCATCTCAATACCTTCAAGGCCAAACTCCGCCACAGCTGAGTAGTTCCAGATACGAACCAGACTCAGCCCTGGCCGTGGGGGACGCTGATGGAAGCAGGACAGACACACACACGTCAGTTGTCAGAATATGTAAAAAGAACATTAGAATTATCTAAGAAAGACAAGAACAGGCAACACAACAAGAGAAGGAAGGTTGAAAGAAACCAGGCGATGCTTCCTTAGAAAGGTAGCTTCTGGAAAAAAACCTCACACTAGCCAAATTTCACGAACAGAAGTGAGCCCAGTGAGGTAAGTATATGAGACGTTCATGTTTTCCTCCCTCCCCCAAAGACGTCTGCATCCTAACCCCAGAACCTGTTCACAGGTTTCCTTACATGGCCAAAAAAGGACTTTGCAGATGGGGCTGAATTACAGGATCTTGAAAAGCGGAGATCAGTCTGGACTGTGACTCTGAGACCTCCCCAAGAGCAAGAGACCCTAGACAGGGTCTGTGGTCTGCACCCCCAGTGTTCCTTCCCTCTCCCAGAAGCAGCATCCCTAATTCCAGGGGAGCTACTCCTCTTCCTGTCCCCAGATGACTCTGGAGGCGGACTGCTAGTCAATCGCAGCACCCGCCCTTTCAAAAGTAATGCTACTTTGTGGACTGCAGGCTTTCACTGCAGGGAAGACACGAAGCAATTCTGTGAAACCCAAGGGGAAGAAAGTGATTAGGTACCTGTTAGGTACAATCTCCCATGCTCCACCTTATAAAACATTTCCAATGCCAGCAGAGACCAACCCTGACCAAATGACACTGACTGTTTCTCTTCTCAATAAAAGTCTATTTTTCAGAAGAAGAGCTTTTCTGTAATAGGTAATTCTGATTCTACTCATCACTGAACTTAACCACTGGCCAAAACAAACACAACCAAAATACAAATGGAAAGTGCTTAATCTTTGATGTTAATCTTTTCAATTGCTTCTCAGGAAAATGGAAAATAATTTAAAATGAATTTAAGTACTCTCAAGATCACTAATGGCAATACCTTGACAATTTTAGGTGGCAATAATACAAATAACAGCTAACGTTTACTGAACATTTATTCTTGTTAGAGTCAGATGCCACCATAAATGGGTTGCATGAATTATTTCTTTTAATCCTCATAACCTAAGGGTCGGCTGTTAATCTCCATTTACAGATAAGGAAACCCAGGCATGAGCATGCTGTGTAAGGTACTCGGGACCAGAAACTCTGGAGGCGTACTGGTTAACTGTGACGTTCCAGCTGCTAACCAGAAGGCTGGCAGTTCAAGCTGACCAGGCGCTTCTTTGAAACCCTGTGGGGCAGCTCCACTCTGTTCTATAGGGTCATTGTGAGTTGGCATTGACTCTACGACAGTGGGGTGGGGGTCTGCCCTAGACCACTCAGCTAAGCAATGGAACCTGGATTCCTCCTGCCACAACACAGCCACTGAGAAATGAAGCAAATAAGGCGAGTGAAACCGGTATGTCAAAAGAATCGCAGATCGTGGGTACCTTGTTAAAGCCACGCCTGAAGTCCACCTTTCAGCCAATGGTCACCGAGTCTGTGACACAGACAATAACACACATGTGAAACATGCTTCTTCGTGCAAATGCATGAGACCAAATGGGAACTGCTGCCTAAAAGCAAGACCAGAAGGCAGGAAGGGACAAAGGGACAGGAAATGGACGAACGGACAGACACAAGGAGTCCCAGGGCAGAGAAGGAGAGTAAGCTGTCACACTGGGGGCACTGCAACCAATGTCACAAAACATCATGCCTATAAATTTTAGAAAAACAAATTAACTTGAGCTGTCAACTGTTACCTTAAACACAATAAAACCAAAAAAAAAAGAAAAGTAGCTCAAGAAGGTAAGTTCGACCTTCCTTCCCACCACCAGGGTAATATAAGCTGCAAACTTCTCTGGCCCCTCTCACGCCCACTTTCAGGGTTACGACCTCAGAATGCCCACTGCCGTGGCGTGGACTGTTGCTTCTGTGTAATGCATCTGTCCTGACACAGCTTCGTGGCTTGTTGAGCGTCATCTGATTCCAACACACAGTGACCCTGCAGGACAGAGGGGAACTGCCCCCAGGGTTTCCACACAGCAGCTGCTGGAATCGAACAGCTGGACTCTCGGCCAGCAGCCAGGCTCTTAGCCATGGTACCAGCAGGGTTCCCATCTCCAGCCAATGGCTTTAAATTGCCACTAGGAAGGCTCAGGGAGCAGGTCTCTGAGAACCACAGGAAAGTGTGCTGGCATGGAGACTGCCACTAAAGGAACGCCAAGGCCGTTTTTTCACACTGACGCCTTCTAAGAGACCATGTGCATCACAATCAGAAAACCTAAGTGCCACCATGGCCGCCAATTTAACAGCCACAGGTTTGGGTTTTATAAGTTTATAAAGGCTGTAAATGAAGAGGGGATGAGTGGACACAAGATTCAGAAAAACCAAGAAGGTCCTTTAAATAACAGTGCTGTTCCTTTGGCCTCATGAAGTCAGGACACAAAATGTTAAAAACTATTAATTCTGTTGCCAGTAATCGACACCGAAGGATGCTATCTTCACCGATTGGAAGCAAAGACGTCAAGACTGCCTTTCACACACTTGGCACACGTTGTCAGGGGGGATCAGTCCCTGGAGAAGGGTATCACACTTGGCAGGGATGGAGGGTCAGCGAAAAAGTGGAAGACCCTGACAAGACGGAGTGACACAGCGGCCGGAACAGTGGGGATAAGCTTACAAACTACTGTGGGCACGGCAGAGGACCGGGCACTGTTTCGTTCTGTTGTGCACGGGGTCATTATGAGTTAGAACTGACTCGATGGCACCTCATAACAACAACATTTACGCCTATAATAAAAACATCCCAAACGTGGACAGAAAGGCTTCACCCTCACCACCCGCACCCTAAGGGGAGTTGGTCACCGTCTTCTTCTGGGACTGGAGGAAGACAGTAACCCTAGTAGGTTAAGCATAACTCAGTTCTTACTCGAGCATTCAATAACCTAAGGAGTCTGTGGACACTAAGCATATTAAAAATGGAAAGGTACTGGCAGCCACATCAGAACGGCACATATCCTTTAGAAGTTAGAAGACGCTTAGGACAATTGCTTATTTTAAGTGAAACATTACTTTACATACTACTTACACCTAAACCCAGACTCACTGCCACTGAGTGCATTCCAACTCCCTGAGACCCTGTAGGACAGAGATGAAGAGCCCTGCAGGGTGTCCAGTCAGCAGCTGGTAGACCAGAACTGCTGACCTTTCAGCTAGGAGCCCAGCTCCCAGCCTCTGGGCCACGAGGGCCCCTCCACCACAAAAGACCCAGGAACTCATCAGTGACTCTTATTTCAAAACAAAGCTAGCCAAAAAGATTTGAGATTAGGTAGTGAATAAAACTCTTCAATGGCCATTGAATCTCAGAGTGAAAAAAACACTCATAAATTAAATCAAGCATTTACAGCCAACATCCACCAAAATGCTCATGTTTGGATGACAGCATTATGCTTATCACAGCACCATTAAATAACACCGTAAGATTATGTACAGCAGGGATATTTACAAGTCACAGAGCTTGCAACTCGAACCACATTATGGCGACATGGATGAATTTCCAGAGTTGGCAAGCTAGAAATTCATTAAAACTTCTGACCCATCATAAGCCTTTGTACATACTTGGAAACAGCATTTCTACACTATATGAGGTAACAACCACAAACCTATCAACCACAGACATGCAGATTTATTATTTAAACATAAATGGAATTCATTTTTCTGATATTTATATATATCAATATTTTATGTATACACACATATACGTTAAGTATCAGAAAAATGAATTCCATATATATATATATATATATATATACACACACAAATACATACATATATTTTTATGTGTGCAGTTCAAATCCACCAGCCGCTCCTTGGAAACCCTATGGGGTAGCTCTACTCTGTCCTATAGGGTCGCTGTGAGTCAGAATCCATTCATCAGCATTGGGCGTGGTAGATATATAGATACAAATGTGTCCATGTTTATTTCCCAAAGATACATCAGCTCTGTGGGATAGAGAAAGGTGCAGGTTTTCTAGCCTCCCAGTCTTAGAATCACGGTCTTTAGGTCTCCTGATGTCTGAGAAGCTAAACACACACCACAAAATAAAGAGAACTTCCTTTCTCTTCTTTTTAAGCAGAAGTTAAAGGTAGGACAGCCCCTACTTCTGAGAAAAAGAGGCAGATAAGAAAACAAAATGAGACAATCCGTCTGAGTAGGTAAATCAACTAATTAACTCATCAAAGTGCACTTGTTGGGCCAAAAGTGAACTGGCTGTCTCTCAGTTTGTCAGGGACATTTAAATAATACAAAGAGAAAAAACAGGAGAAATTTGAGAAAAATATCTAATCGTGTGATACTGGGGATCACACACGGGAGGAGTTTTAACCATAAAATCAAGCCATCCAAATGTCTCAGGCTCCAGATAATTAAAGCCCTCCAGTCCACCTCTAAGACACAGGCCAGCATGGGTGCGATCAATTCTAAGCCTCTGCCTTTTATGAAGGAAGGAAACAGGGCCAGAGGCAGGGGAAAGGAGAAGTCTGAAGCACTGCTGAATTTCTGTAGATGGTCTGGAAAACCGAGCGAGGGATATTGGGGTGATTACACAATGCAGAGAGCCTGCAAAAGCAGGAAGCTGTGTGAGGTGGAGACCTGTCAGAGAAGGAAAATGCAAGTATTTACCACTAAACAGAGAGTGACAAAAAGTGGTTGCACCCCGACCAGACCCAGATCAGCGAGGCAGGCCTGGGGAGTTTTCTGGTTCTCACAGGCTGGATTGTATAGTTAATGTAACTAGTGTCGTCAAACTCTACACATGAAAAATCTTGAGCTGGCCAATGTGTGACCTATAACTTTACAACCACTGGAAAAAAAAAAATGAAGAGTGAAGGAAATAAACTGACAGCAAGAAAAACCAAAAACCCATGGCCAAGGAGTCGTCCATCCCAACCCACAGCGACCCTACCGGACAGAGCAGAACTGACCCCGGGGTTCCCAAGGGGAGGCTGGCAGACCTGAACAGCCAGACTTTGGGTCGGAAGCCGAGCTCTTAACCCCCGCCCCACCAGGGCCCCACCAGTGACGGGCAGAGAAACAGGAGGCCTGACAGTCAAGTCTGCCAGCTCATCCCAGAAAAAGTGCCTCCGACCTCACTGCAGAATATCACTACTGTCACCTTCGACGTGCTCCCCTTGGGAAGCTCAGCGCTGACGCCTGTCTCTAGTCCACCCTTTAAAGCAATTTAGGAACTCTTTTTCTGGATGGCCTTCACAGCTGTTGTCATACTACCTTTGAGGTCCTGAAAGTCATCAAAATGTCTTCCTTTTCATGTTTCCTTTATATTCAAGTAAAAAAAAAAACAAAAAGAGTCACTGAGGGCCACATCAGGTGAGCAGGGAGGGTGTCCGTACACAGCTATTTGTTCAAAGCCTAAAAACACTACCCCAGACAACTATACAAATTATGTTTGTCAACTTATCACCTTGCCACCGTGCACAACGGCCATCTGTTTATGCTAAGCATAAAACAAACGCAAACGGTGTATAGACAGGGTTTTAGGACTGGGTGCACGTTTTGTCTGCAATCCCAGGGAAGAGGAAATGTATGTGCCATCCTGTTCAGGCAACTTCTGTTTAGGGCGGTCAGTTCAGCATTTACATTTTTGGTGAGAAAGTTGCTTCCTCGGAAGCCAGAGAGAGAAGTGAAAAAGGCAGCTCTTCCTGTCCCCTTTAGACTTTCTCTTCCATCCACGTCCCCGAAGAACCCAGAGACGCAGCTGTTTCTCCCTTCAGCCCCACACAAGGAGAGATGCCAAGAGGAAGGAAGTAGCTCGAGGGCTCCTGGGGGGCTGGGGGACATTCCTCCCTCATCCTGGGACTCAGAGATGAAGTCAGCACTGTCAGCACCCTTCCGATTCCCAGTGACAGACTCTGCCAGTGCCTGGAATCACAGGTCCCCCACCACAATGCCTTCAAGTCACCTCCGCCTCATGGCAGCCTCACAGGCTACAGAGGGGACTGGCCCACGGGGTGTTCTCTCTGTTGTCTTGACAGAAGCTGACTGTCAGGTCTTTCTTCTGTGGCACCGTGCGTGGATTCCAACCACCCACCTCTGGGGCGGTCATGAAAACTGTTGGCACCACCCTGGTATAGATACCTCAGTTTGTAACTCTTGGGTCAGGGTGCCAGAACCCCCACCCACCTCATCACCCAACCTAGAGGTGGTCCTGAAGCTCCGAGCAGCAACGATTCCACATAGCCTGAAATACACAACAGGAATTGGGAAGTACCAGGCACCTGAGCTAACACAACAGTTGTGCTGCTTAGCCAGCAAAGAGTTTTAAAACTGGGACATTTTCTATACACGCATATGCACAACCTGTCTTGTATGCAGAACAGGTATGGGACAGTGGGTCCGTGACCCCCAGGGAAATCCAACCGAGGCCACCCTATCCAGACAGAGCATGCTCATTTCCTGGCGCTGGGAGCCCCGACTCCTCCAGCTGCCCAGCAGCCCAGCTCGTCAGCCCCAACACCCCGCCAGCCCAGTGTGGGACACGTGTCTCTGACCCCGACCTAGGACAGCAGGACCTGCACCTCCCACTACACTGCGCAGACGTTCAGGTAGCCTAGATCTAAGGTAAACAAGAAGGGCTGAGAGATTTCTATCCATACGTCCATTGCAATAATCCCCCCGACAGCCCTGCCACAGAAGCTCAGGCTGAGGATACGGGAGAGAGGAGGTCAATGGAATGATGGATGTCATGTGCAATTTGTGATGGGGGACCACAGGCTTGGAACACCCCTCTTCACCACAGGGCACAGCTTCAGTCCCAACTCTCTCTCCCTGGACAGAGTTCACGCCCAGGAGAGGATCCACCCTGGACTGGCTGCAGCCCAGGCACAACCATCTGCCACAGGTGATCACCTGACACAGCAACGGATTACACACACGAACGTGAACCTCACACCCCCCACTTCTCCTACTGGGCACAGCTGCTCTCCGTGTCCCCAAAAGGAAGTGTAAAGGATGTGCTTTCCTTCAGCAGTTCCAGAGAAAAGAGAAACAAGAAAGGTGACGTTCAAGGCTCCCCAAGTAAAGGTGGGGTGGCAGGCTGTGCAGCCCAATGCCCAGCACACCTAGGCAAGGCTGCCAACTAGAGCAAACCCCAAACTGACAGCAACGGCACAGGCTGGGGTTTTCCCTTCCTGTCTGCCAAGTGGCCTCAGTCCTGATGCATGTTCTAAAGCAGAAAGGGGGAAGTACATTTTAGAGAAGCGAGATCTATTTCTGAATCCTAACCACACCACTTTGCACAATTCTCTCTTATCAGAGAATGAGTAGGTCAGACCTACTGGTTCCCCTGATACAATAATGATAATGGTTACTATAATTAGTATTAACATTAAAAATTAAAAACCAAAACATAGTCAAATAGTTTTATAATGCTCAGAGATGAGCAGGGCAAAGAGGACAAGTATTGAACACCCATTTGACAAGGGCATCACTACGGCACACAGCCTATAAAATAGGCTCCAGGTCACACAGCTGATCAGAGTCATATAGCACTGCAGCTCATCCATGAACTCTAGAAATACAGAAAGCAACCCAGCAGCCACAAAACATTAATCTCTGGTAAAGTCCTACAGATGAAACTTGATGCACACACAGGCTTGCTGTGGTTACGGGCCGTGGAGTAGATTCTGATTCATAACAACCCTAGACAGCAGAGCACAACTGCCCCATAGAGTTTCCAAGGAGCACCTGGCAGACGTAAAGCGCTGACCTCTTGGTTAGCAGCTGTAGCACTCTACTACTAAGCCACCAGGGTTTCTATACACAGACATACACTCCTGAATACACAATCACACACCAAAACCAAACCCACTGCCTCCGAGTCGACGCTGACTCATAGTAACCCTAGAGGTCAAAGGGGAACTGCCCCACAGAGTTTCCAAGGAGCGTCCGGCAGATTTAAACTGCTGACCTTTTGATTAGCACTTAACCACTAAGCCACCAGGTTTTACACACACACACACACCCCATGCACACACAAATGGATGTTAGAGCCATATTTTAAGAATTAATTTAATCTTCAGTGGTACAGGAGGGTCTGTTCTAGGAAAAGGTGACTCTGAATTACTGAGTTTAAAACAGCGTATTAACCTCAGAGCGGCACACTTTTACCCAACAGTTCCAGAGCAGAGCGAACACCAACCAGCCCTGGAAAGTGGCACCCGCCACACAAGCCACTTCCCCTGAGCAGGTGCTGCCCTCTAGTGGTGCCCTCCGCCCACAGCCCACACTGGGAAGCAGCTCGTTGGGAGAAAGCTTAGCTGGACGCCTCCAAACAGTCCTCACGCACCCTTTCCTGTTTTTAAAGAATTTTTTGCCGTTAAAGTCCTCAATGTACATCTATTCATTTATAATGTCTAAACACGTACTGGAAACCCTGGTGGTGCAGTGGTTCAAGTGCTACGGCTGATAACCACAAGGTCAGCAGTTCAAATCCACCAGGCGCTCCTTGGAAACTCTACGGGGCAGGGTTGCTATGAGTCAGAATCAACTCGATGACAGCAGGTTTAGTTTTTTAAATGTGCGCTAGCATAATAGCTAGGTTACTTACAAAACGGACCTTCAAGTGTGAGGTTTTTGCAAAATGTCACTGAGTTCCAGTAATTTCCTCTCACCCAGCAGTGGTTAACCTCCAGCATCCCATTCTGGAGACAAATGTCCATCACAGCGTCATTTCTGCCCTTGACAAAGACCAGTACACCCTAGTTACCACTTTCCGGTCAGTATCTGTGGGGGAACTCGGGTCTCTGAGGTGAGCAACCAGTAATTCTGAAGTTGGCCGGTTCATTTACCAGAAAGTTACACAGACAGATTAACCCCAAAACTGAGGGGGTGCTGATGAACTCAGTCAAGTCCTCACCAGGGACCCATCAGGTCTTCAGCAAACCCTTCGGGCAAGAAGATCAACAATCCAAAGTGACTCCAAACTTGGAGTAGACCTGCTTCCCTTCTGGACGGGTCACTTCTACATACAAAAATCCCAGGAATCCTGAAGTCCTTTATCTAAAGGAGTGTCTGTGACAGAAGACTCTATGATTTTGACTCCCAAATCACACAGCAGCACTCTAATCTGCCTCAGTACACAAAGCATTACAGAGACTGGCATTCTGTCCGAGCATTTCCACTGAGACTTAGTGAGTCAGAAATACACGAAATCCATCCCCCCCGTCAAAGTCCTGAGAGCTGGCATCTACGGCCTCATCAATGTCCGGACCCACATCTTTCTGAGAAGCAGGATGAAAACTCACAAACTAGTCCACGCATCAGACTTACACAACGGTTGGAAAAGGAAAGGCTTTGTGATTGTTGTTTTCTAGTTTATCTCATTCCCACATGTGCCATTTCCAAAATCTAGTCTGAAAAGCAGTATTTCTAGTCACTGCACTGAGATGGGGGGTAGTAGTTTGTTGGGGGCCATGGAGTTGGGTTTGACACACAGCGACCCCATGTGACAAAGTAGAAGAGTGCTATCAGGTTTTCTTGGCTGTAATTTTTGTGGGAGCCGACCACCCGTTATTTCTACAGAGCCCCGGGGGTCTCGAATTGCCAGCCTTCTAGTTAGCAGTCACGTGCTCGGTGCTACACTGTCAGGGTTCCTCCCAAGGCTGGGTACCACGTCTTAAAGCTTCCCTCTGCCTTCTGTACCCAACACAAGCCAGACACATCACCGGCAATTTTCACTGTGCAAAGTGGACAAATAAACTATATAATTTTCCCCCACATAAGGCTAAGAAAAAGGGGAAAAAAGGTAAACCCTGTGTTTATAATTCGTCAACGAAACAACCCTCTGCTAAACCAAAAACCAAACCCACTGCCGCTGAGTTGGTTCCAACTCATAGCAACTGCATAAAACAGAGTAGACCTGTCCCAAAGAGTTTCCAAGGAGTGCCTGGTGGATTCGAACTGCTGACCTTTTGGTTAACAGACACAGCACTTAACCACTAAGCCATCACGGTTTCCAAGCCTTTGCTCAGACAGATGAAATCGGACCAAGGTATTTCCAAAGACCATGATCACAGGTATCCACTGGTCACTCTGTGAAGGGCTAAATATCACAATATAATCCCCCCAACATAGAAGCCAGAAAGTGTGTAAACTGCGATCACAAGACGAAGGACAGTCTGCCCAGAACTAAGTGACACGGCGTTGTGGTAAAAGGGACAAAATCAATCTCCCTGATCAAAGGACCTGGGCAGACCAGGGCAGTGCCTTCCCTTTCATAACGATCAATCCTTTTTGTCTGGACAATTCAATGATTTCAGCGTGTGGACATCTTCCTAAGACATTCCACTTCAAAGCCAAGACTTCTCCAGGATTTAGGGAATGAGAAAGAAAAGACACAGGCTGAGAAAACACAAAGTGAAGAAGAAACAGTCCCTACCTCCTGGCTGTCTTTGTTTTGGTTTGGCCAGAAAATCTTGTGATAGAGTGTCTCCATCGAATTGCTGGAATCTGTTCGGTCAAAACAGTGACGATCCAAGACTTCCAGGGTGTGCAGTACCCGGCTGATGGTCACCCCTAAAAACAGAAATGTGGCACAGGGTTCCAGAAGCCCAGCATGGTACTAAACGGCCACTGCATAGGGCGAATGGAGTGTCCAAAATGATCATTTCTCACCTATCAAAGACCAGCCACCCAAACCACCCTGAAGGCTCTGGACAGCCAGGACCTAGACGACCTAAACAGAAGAAGGTCCTCAAAATTCACCAGAGTGCCTCGTCACCCAGCTTCCTGATCCCAGTGGTGTGATGTACAAGAAGCAGACATTTGGACCACGTCTCCCGTCGTACTGCGTACCTGCCGTGGACTCCTGGCATTTATCAAAAGACCAGCGCACTTCAACGGCACGCCCTCTCTGTTTGATCTGCTGCTCCACCTCATAGATCCGTGCCCGAACCTGGAAGAAAACCGCTTCCAATTAACTCACGTGCGGAGGGCAACCAGTGCTGCCTACGGTTCTGTCCCGTTCTTCCAGCTGAGTACCCTCAGGTGGGGGACCCTGGTGGCCCACTGAGTAAGTGCTACAGCTGCTAACCAGAAGGCTGGCCACTCCTATCCACCAGGCGTCCCTTGAAAACACTACAGAGCAGTTCTACCCTTTCTATGAGTCAGAACTGACCCCAATAACAGCAGGTTTCGGGGGTGTGTGCATTTTTTTTCCCCACCCTAGGGTAACTTACAATCCTGACTGTGTTGCAGAAAACACAGCCTACTGCCCATGAAAGGTATTTCTTAAACTTTCTAAGTGGTGATTCAACACCCAAACCCACTGCCATCGAGTCAGACCTGACTCATGGCAACCCTATAGGACAGAGTAGAACTGCCCCATAGAGTTTCCAAGGAGTGCCTGCTGGATGTAATCAGCCAACGTTTCGGTTAGCAGCCACGGCACTTCACCACTACACCACCAGGGTTTCCGATTCAATACCAGTGTTCAATGACAAATACTTGCGACGACAGCCAAAAAAAATGTGGACAAGCGTGATGTTTTTTAGGACATGCTATGAGTTGTAATTGACTCCACAGTTCCTCACAACAGTGAAAGTTGTATAAGATCTTTAAACCATTCTCCTATGAATGAAAGCAACTAGATGCTTTCATGGTTAGAAATCTGTGTGATAAAAAGAATGTGACCTTGCTGTAAATATCTGTCACAACCCTGCAGTTCAGATTGACCGAAGTATTTGAACCAAGTCAGCCAGCACTGCCAAGAATATCTATCTCTGACTACCTCCCAGAGACCACCCTCTGGGAGCTGCAGACATGTGTCAGGATCTGCACGGTCATCACCGTCTGGGTGATAGGAATCTCAGCAAGCACAGCCCAGGGAGAAGGAGAACACAGGGGACTGACTTCACGGATGTCTGTGGTCAGAGAGGCGACTGTTCCCCACGGTCACCCACAGAGCTGTGAACGACACCCAGCAACTGAGACACTGACAAGCTGGCCATGGCTTCAGCACACCCCAGTGCACCCCACAAACGGAAACAGCCGTCTCACCACAGAAATGGGGTGCGTACCTGCTGGTTGAAAGCTGTATTCCCCCCGGGCATGGGCAGGCTGGAGGGGGCCACCTGCAGTAGGTCCAGGGGCGAGCCTGGGTTCGTGCTCTTATTTTCATTTGTCGAGTAATTCCACACCAAGGCACTTGGGCAACAAAGAGTCACCGTCTGGAAACGAAGCAAGAGAATCCAGATACTTCAGAGGCGTGGGAAATGCCACCCAGTGAGCAGAGCACTAGAAGTCACACCTCCTGTTTCAGCACCACGATTTCCACGGTATAAAACACAACTGAGCATCTTACCTTGGTTCTCAGCTGTCCAAGTGCCGGCTAAACTGTGAGAGGATTGTTGTTTTTAAAAGGATAAAGGACAGCCTTCGAGAAATTACGGAAAACGTCAGCTCGTCAGCTAATATCCCAGCACAAGAAACTCAGGCAATTAATAAAAGTGCAGTCATCATGACTGAATGCAATTATCTTTCCTCATGAAAAGTTGTGCAATTAAGAGAGAGAGATGCAATTAAAACATGCAATTTCCAAGGCCACAAAATCTAAAGGGAATTATTTAGAAACAAACAATATCTCAATAACTTTTATGCAGAGAGCCATCCCAAGCGACAGGGCTGTGGGTGATAAGTAGCTTCACAAATGCTGGGGGCTCAATAATCAGTTCTTTTTCGACAAATGGGCCGAAGAGGAAATGTTTTCCATCTTTGCAGGCCTCATCTGGTCTCTGTCACTTATTTTTCTTTTCTTTCTGTTTCTTTCTTCTTTTTTTCAATCCACCATCTGTTGTTGTGTTCTGACTCACAGAGACCCTACAGGACATAGTAGAACTGCCCCACGGGTCTCTAGGCAGTGGCTGGTGGATTTAAACTGATGACCTCTGGGTTTGGATTTGAAATGCTGACCCAAAGGTCAGCAGCTGAGCTCAGAACCACCTCTTTAATAACTTTCTAAAAACCCATTCTTGCTCAAGAGCCAGAGTTGGCCCTCAGGCTGCGGTGTCTCTATACCAGCCCTAGATCCGGTCACTCCAGTGAGCCTGCAGGAAGCTCTTTACACAGTTGTCCCAATCACACCTCCCACCTCCCGGCGACATGGACACTGCTATTCCTAAATCACCCAAAAAGAAAGAAGTGCCGCAGATGAGGCCAGTGACCGGCTGGACTCGATTCCAGCCCCTGACTCACAAGTAAACGGAGATGAAACACCACTGCTCACCTGAGTTACACACTTAGTACCTGCTAAACCCTTTGCTAGTGACCTTCAGTCATTGTATCCTTAACCCTACGAGGCTATGAGGTAAGAACTGTCATCGTCCTCCCTTTCCATACAGAGATCGAGGTTGCAGTTTCTAAGCAACACATCAGGGAAGATTCCAGAGTGTGTGTCTCAACCATTAGGTGACCCCGCCTCTCAACAGCCAACTATGTGAGCTTAGAGAATGGATATAGTAGTTCTGTTCCTTCTAAAATGTTGTTTTAGATACCAAAAAATAAAAAACTGAGGGCTGAGGAGACAGCTGTGGCTGGCAGATATGAAGAATGCTGAGTGCCTGAAGGCCACCAGCACCTCTGTCTCCGTGGGCCCACATCTGGCCTTCCTCCCGGCTGGAGCATCTGGGGCTCCTGTCTGCATGAGGGGGTCTCCTTTCCCAGGTTCCGGGTCCCAATCCCTAGCATCTCCACAGTACCGATCTATCAAACACCCCTCCGCTCACTCCCAACTGTCCCTCTATATGTCTACCCCTACCTTAGAAATCGGCTGAAATCTGCCCATTAAAAAAAAAAAAAACTCTTCTTTATGAAACAATTTCACTGACCCAGCAACTCCCCACTGTCCTCTCTTCCTGTCACCAACAGGTTTCTCAAAGGAACGGTGAGCATGAGTTCTCCCCCGTCTCCATCACCCCTCAGCCCACCTCCGTCCGGCTTATCCCCCACCACCCAACTCAAGGCTCTGACACACGACCACCCGTGACTAGCATCCTGTCAGACCCAGAACGCGTCCCCGCCGTCCCCTCAGCTGCCTTCCCAGGATGCCCACAGTGCCCACACTAACCCCTGGTTGGGGTTCTCTGCCACATGGAGAGGCAGGGAAGCGCAGTGCTGAGGACGGTGGGGTCTGAATTTGGACCCTAGGGTTCCAAACTGCAGTTTGGGAACTTGCTGGCTATGTGACCTATGCTGCCACTTCACTAGAGGTGTGACAGAAGCAGTGACACCTCGCAGAGCGTCTCACAGAATGACTGCTGACAGGTGACACAGAGCAGTGCCTGAGCACGGGAACTGCTGTTACCACGATGCCCGTGACTTTTCCCTCTGACCTGACACAGCCCTCCTAGTCTCCCGTGCGGACCGCTCCTCGGCCCGGCTCTGAATCTAGGGGGCCCACCGGTCCATAGCTCCTCTCAATGCAAACTCCAGAGGTAACAGCTTGGGGTTCTGATCAGCCAGCTGGCCCTGAGCAACTCAAACCCATCCATCGGGCCAGCTTTGCACCCCCGCGATTTCAGAGTCAGCTATGCCACAACCCCTCAAACACATCACTGGGAGGTCCTACGGGGATTGAACCCCAAAGATCCACAACTGAATGCCCCTAAAACCCACTGCCACTGAGTCAATTCCAAGCCATCACAGCTCCATAGAACAGAAGAGGACTGCCCCAAAGAATTCCAAGGAGCGCCTGGTGGATGTGAGCTGCCGACCTTCTGGTTAGCAGACACGGCACTTAACCACTAGGCCACCGAAGACTCCTCCAAATCAATTCTTTCCCTTGTCTCTTTTTCTCCCTCTACTGTGGCCAAGACAATCTAATTAAACCACACAACTGACCCAGAGGTACAGGATGGGGGCAGAGGGAGCACTTAGCCTACATGCAGGTCCAAGGGGCCACCAGATGAGGCTGGGAACGGCATTCCCAGACACCCCAAACAAGAAGGGCCCCATGGAGGCAGCGGACTGCTGGGGGGAGGTGTTTCTGCTGACTCGTCACCGTCACCACCAAGGACAGCTGCTCATCTTGAAATCTGGGGGTGGGTGCAACTTAGAGACGGATGCTGGGGGCCTGCTATCCTCATCACACCTCTGAACTGACCACTCACTTTCCTGCAGAAAGCTGCCCTCTGACACCCAATCCTGGGGCTCATGGGAGCCTGAGACTCTGACACCCAAGAACCTTCATGCTTATGTCCCATTAACACCAATCTGTACCCCAGAGGAGCAACCAGCCTCTGGACCTCTTTGCACTCTGCTCCCTCCATCCGCAACCCCCTGGACCTCTCTGACTGGATCTGTTTCCACTCAGGAACGACTTCCCCAAACTCCAGGTCGGACCACGAGCACGTGTCTGAATTCCCATCACTGGCATCGGTGTGTAAGGCACCGACCCACGTGTTTCCGACAGCATCTCCTTCAGCTGCTTCGGTCTCAAAATCCACTCAGGACACGAGACCTCAACGCCGAACCCTGCATTCCTCCAGGGCAGGGCTGGCTCTCATCGCCAACAGCCGCCAGCCCCGGGACCGGCCACGCTGGACGTCCACAGACAGCGCTGGACAAACCGACAGAGCCCGACGCACGGACCGGACTGCAGAGAAACATGGACCGGACTGCAGAGAAACACGGACCGGACTCCAGAGAAACACGGACCGGACTCCAGAGAAACACGGACTGGAAGCCACCAAGCCAGCAGGGGAAGGGAGGCAGCTCGAGCCCGCTGCTGGGAGTGGCTCTCTGCAGAAGAACTGCTCCACAGCTGACCGAGTCTGTGGGTCCCCCCACGGATGTCTCATCGTTGACCCGCCTAAGGGCCCCAATAAAGGACAACCACAATACCTAACTCTCTCCTAGAAGGAGGCGATCTGCAGCCCCACTGTTCGAGCGCTCAGCTGCTAACTCAAAGTTAGTAGTCTGAACTTGCCCAGAGGCGCCAAGGAAGAAAGACCTGGGGACCTGCTGCCGTAAAGATCACAGCCTACAAGGCCTCACAGGGTGGCTCCACTGTCCCACGGGGCTGCTGTTGGTGGGAAGAGACTCTGCAGCGCCCAGCAACACGGCAGACAGGGGCCACACACACCATCTGGGCCTGAGCCCACACAAGCTGCCATCAGGCTGACTCCCCACATATGTCACTTGTCACTGCCACGTGTGTTGGAGGAGAACTACGCTATGCAGGGCTTTCAGTGGCTGTGAGCTGACAGAGGGAGACCACCAGGGCTTTCCTCCCCAGCACCACAGGGCAGACTGGAACTGCCAACCTTACAGTGAGCAGCCAAAGCTAAGCAATTTGTGTCGGCAGGGAACTCTGAGCCGGTCGCAACACAAAGGGATGGAAACTTAAAACTTCACTTCTGGATGATCTGGACGAGTAAAAAAGAAATAAAACGACCTGTGACGTGGAGGTTGAAGGTGCTGTTCCCACCCGCGCCGCTTCCCACTCCGCACTTGAACGTCAAATCCCAAGGGCCAAGGACTCACCTGCAGCATACAGCTAAGTCCGTACACCAGGGGACCGTGCTGCGCACAGGACAAGAAATCGGAGAAGGCCAGCTGCACAGGGCTCATGCCGGGGCCGGGGGGACCGGGGCTGGGTGCTCCGATGCTCGAGGTGCTGGGTCCTATCGTCATGTGGGGTGGGTGGGCGGCCAGGAGGCTGGGACTGTCACTCAGCAGCAAGGACAGGCGCCGGGCACAGAAGTAGGCAAGCCGGCGAGACAGGTACGCTGACTGCACAAACTCATCTGAATACTGGGAAGGACACAGACTGCAGTCACATCTTAGGCTAGTGGGTCCATGCACCATCGCACTACAGATGGGCCACCATTTAAAAAAAAAAAAAAAAAAACCTCACAGGTCCTGGACATACCAGTGTCATCCAATAGAGAAATGATGCAAGCTATGTGGGTAATTTTAAATGTTCCGGTAGCCATTAAAAAATAAGAAACAGGCCTCTTACTAGACAGGAGTAGAGAGGGTGCGGAGGAGGGGACAGGAGATTGTTAAGAGGATATGACATTTATGGAACGGAAAACAGGAGTATGTTATCACCAGGCAAGGAGAGCAGAGGGAGCTGTAGATAGACAGTCATGCGAATTTGAATTGTATGGTCAACTTTCACTCACTCCCAATAAAGGAAACAATAATAAAATAAGCAACGGGCAAAAGTAAAGAATAAGCATTGTATTCAGCCTGCACAATCTCCAAAATGTTGTTTTAACACTTAATCAACATAAAAAATATCCACAAGCTGGTATATATTATTATTGTTTTCATAACACCAAAAAACCAAACCCGCTGCCGTTGAGTGGATTCTGACTCACCAAACAGAACTGCTCCACAGAGTTTCCAAGGAGCACCTGGAGGACTTGAACTGCCCAACTTTTGGTTAGCAGATGTAGCACTTAACCACTGCACCACCAGGGTCTGAAATCTGGTGTGCACTGCACACTTAGAAAACTCTCTGCCACTTTCTACATGCACAGTAGGGTTCCACTATGATTCCAACTCAAGGAACCTTAGGGGACTGAAGAGACACGCTCCATAAGGTTTCTCAGGCTGTCAGCCTTCACAGGAGCAGACTGCCACATCTGTCCCCTGAGGAGCGGCAGGTGAGTACAAACAGCTGATTCGGGGATCAGCTGCCAGGTGCTTAACCACTGCACCACTGGGGCATCTCTGTGCACGCAGATGCTGTCTGTTTGCACTGGCCACACTGCAAGGACATAGAGGTGACTGCTATGTGGCTGCTGTCACTCGCTGGGTGCCATCCAGTCAGTGCTAACCCACAGCAACCCCTTGTGACAGAGAAGACCTTCCCCACAAGGTTTAGGGGGGCTGTCACTGTCACAGGAGCAGATGGCCTGTGGAACCACTGGGTGGGGCTTTGAACCCCAAATCCTTCAGTTAGCAGATGAGCACTTAACCACTGCACCACCAGGACTCCTACAACGTGGCAAGTGGCTGCCACACAGCAGTCTGCTGCCACAGACATCTCAGGGAGGACACATGGGATGTGGGACCCATGCAGTCTCTGGGGAGGGGACAAGGATCAAGGGAGGACTGTTTATCACGGGACACTCTGTTGCGTTGTTTGAATTATCATACACACGGGTATCCCTCCCAAGACAATTATTTTTTTAATAAAAAACAAAATCTCCACCATATAACTTAAATTTTAACAGTGTGGAGCACCAGTCATTTATACTGGAAGCTTCCTACCTCTGCTAGTTCAGAGAATGGCGAGAGAACGTAAGAGGTCCTCTCTGTCCTTAAAAGAGGTGACGTGTCCTGTTTTCACAGCTGCGTGAGCAGGGACACAGGAGTGATGGAGCCACGTGGTTGGCTCAGTGACAAGGAACAGTCGCGGTGACGGGTCCACTGAAAAGTCATCCGTGGATAAAAATAATAAACTTGGTTGATGCAAAACACAGCTCACACTCATCAGAAGCGTCTGTCACTCACACGGGAGCCCTGGTGGCCCGGCTGTTAAGTGCCTCCATCTCCCAACCCAAGGTCGGCCCTTCTAACGCACCAGGCGCTCCTTGGAAACTCTCTGGGGCCGTTCCACACTGACCTCAAGGGCAACAGATTTGGCTTGGCGACCACTTGTATACTGCAGCAAAAAGGGACGCTTTTCCCTCCATTTCAAAAGACAAACTCTCCTTTTCGCCTCTGCTTACCTGATCATCCTTACCAGCTCATACCCTGCTGGAAAAATCCATGACCCGAGGTGACATTTTACCGTACCTGCAGCATCAGCGGCAGCAGGAGTTTCAGAAGATCGTCGTCCATTGGTCGGATTTTTTCTAAAACATCCAGGATCCACGTCAAGTATTCGTGTTTTTCTAGCATTCCTTCCTTAAAGGAACAACAACAAAAAAGTTATACTGATGACATGAAAACACACTGTTGTTGCTGTCAGGTGCCATCACCGGTTCCAACTCCTAGTCACCCTATGAACAACAGAACAAAAGACTGCCTGACACTGTGCCACCTCCACGATCACAGTTAGTCTCGAGGTCACTGCGGCAGCCACTGTGTGAATCCATGTCACTGAGGGTCTTCCTCTTTACCAAGTATGACATCCTTCTCCACAAAGTGACCTCTCCTGACAGTGTGTCCAGAGTATGTGAGACGTAGTCTCTCCATCCTTGCTTCTAACATAAAACCAAATCAAACCCATGGCCTTGAATTGATCCCAACTCACAGTGACCCTACAGGTCATAGCAGAACTGTCCCATACAGTTTCAAAGAAGCGCCTGGTGGATTTGAACTGCTGACCTTTTGGTTAACAGCTGTAGCACTTAACCACTACAGCATCAGAGATTCTGCGTCTAACAAAAGTCACCTAAATTCTAGAAAGTGGGCTCACTGTTCTGCTTAAAGGCTCTTATTACGAGTGGTGTTGCTGCTGTTCTCCTAGTAAAACCTGGCCTCACTACAGTATACAATCTGAACAGAACTGAGGACCAGTGGCTTTTATTGGTTCTGGTCACTAGCTTCATTCCAGACTGCCCCCCCCAAAAAACTATTCCCCTTGAGAAAGGAAATTCAGAGTACTTCCCATCCCCAGGGCATGTCCAGCCCTGGAGAGACCTCAAGCTCACAGGAAGACACCCAGTCAAGAGTGACAGGGACAAAGAACCAAAGCATCATTTCAACAAGGGGCGAAAATCCCACCAAACCCCATGCCCCCTTTAGCATATGGCTGCTTCACTATCTTGAATTGAATTACAGATTCCACAGCCTGCCAATAAAACAGATCTTTATAAATCAATATGATGCCCTGGTTGCAATGTAAACAAAAAAGATATATATTTTATATATATATATAATTATATAATATATAATATATATTTTTTATATATATATAATACAATAATGTACAAATATTCCAACATGACTAACTAAAAACCAATACCTCCGCCCTGAAAACACATATACATACACAGCTGTCCAAAATGTCCCAGACAGCTGGCATAACAAACCTTGCTAAAACCAAAACGCACCACCACGGATTCAGGTCCGACTCATAGTGACCCAAGGTCAGAGGAGAACCGCCCCATAGAGTTTCCAAAGAGCACCTGGTGGATTGGAACCGCCACCCTTCCGGTTAGCAGACATAGCACTTAACCTACTACGCCACTATAAACATTTTGGTCTACCACTTTCATATACATCTATACACACACACACACACACACACACACACGCACACATATATGGTACATCCCAAAACAAAATATGTATGTATATTTTTATGTATACATGTATGTTTCGTTGTTTTGTTTTGTGTGATTTTCTTTTTAAACACATGCACAAAGACTCTCTGATGACATTCTACATAGATACTTATTTGATGTCACACAGGCAGTGCCCAGGTTACGAGTATCTGACTTATATACAACCCAGAGTTACAAACCAATCCCAGCAAAGCCTATCACATTAAAAATCTGAGGTACCTATCATGGTTGGTAGTAACAACTCTGCAGTTTGCATCAAAACATTACTATCATGATCCCTGTGTTGTTACATGAAGGATGTATCTGGAAATCTTCCTTCAATGTTTTTCACAGACACAAAGGTACACTGTGTACTAAGACAAATAGCTGACTGACGTTAAACACTCATCCGTATCTGTTTGGACTTAACAAATTCAATAGAAAGACAGACTTAGAGACGGAACTTGTACTAATCCAGGCACTGTCTCTACCATAGTTGTGTGTATAGAACCGGGATTTGCATATTAAAAACCACATGATACCACAGTGACTACATAATTAGTTTTTTTAAAAAAATTAGTTGCTGCTGAGTCAATTCCAACTCATAGCAATCCTACAGGACAGAGATCTACTCCATACGGTTTCCAAGGAGCTCTCGGTGGCTTCACACTGTCAGCCTTGTGGTTAGTAGCTGGAGCTCTTAACCACTGAGTCCACCAGGGCTCTGTACAGCGATCCACCCAAAGAGGCTTCTGTTTATGCAGCCAGGCCCGAGTTTCTGCACAGGTATATCCTAGAGTCAGTCTGCTATTTCAAACAGACCTAACTGGAAAATGACAATACAATAAAGTTGTGAAAGTTAACATTAATTTTTAAGTTAGATTCATCACTTAAGAGCCTGTTTCCTACAAAAGAGATACAGATTTCAATGTTCTGGCATACAGATTAATCCTCCCAAACTATTAAGCATGCTGGTGGGAAAAGAGCTAACGCCTTTTCACTGACACGGACTAACTCTTCTGCTCAGTCAAAGCCAAGAAGGCTCAGCGCAGACATAAGGCCACCCTCCGCTACACAGAACCCCGGGTAGTAAGAGTTATTTTTAAGGACGTAAAAACTAACCATGGTACTTCTCAAAAGGACCATGCTTCTTCCTAGTGGGAGCTCCCCAGAACATTCCAGTGAGGGCCCTACCAGGAAAATTCAGACATCACACACCATTCTGACCCTCCTCTCTGATCAAGGTGACAGGTACTGAAAGTCTGCCCTAGCGACGCCACTTCTGCTTCCTCCACTTCCTCCCTGCCCAGAAGGAACATTCGGGCAAATATCAGCACAAACGTCCTCTTCCGGTCACAGTGATTTACACCAGCTGGTCTGGATGGGGAAACCCAGGTGGAGCAGTGGTTAAGTGTTAGAGCTGTTAACCAAAAGGTCAGCAGCTCAAATCCCCCAGGCGCTCCCTGAAAACCACATGCGGCAGTTTTACTCTGTCCTACAGGGTCGCTGTGAGTTGGAAGCAACTCGACAGCAGCAGGGTTTTTTTTCCTTTGTCTGGAGGAGGGCTCTGTGTACTCCTCAACGCACCTCCTGCGTCCCCAACTCTGTCTGAACTTCAAACTTCAGTGTAACCACATTAAGATGACGTCTCTTTGGAACAGCTAAGCTCAAACATCCTCAGAGCTGTGTTAGAACAAGTATGTCCAAGTTTGCAAAACAAAAGGTTAAGATAGGTTGTATCAAATAGTGCGATCACAGAGTAATTACAAGCTTAGAAAGGGCACACAGCAAGGAAGCTATGGATGGGGGCGTAAGAAGAAGAAAGCTGTCACTCCAGGACCAACGTCTTTTCTTGAGTCCAGGTCAAGATGAGACCCACCAGGCTGCTTCCTCTGCTTGTGCCTGTTCATGTAACAACAGAGTGTGACTCCCTGACAACTGCCCCGCGAGGTGTCACCCCTCCTCTCCCAGGCACTGTGCCCAGTCTCCCACCCTTGGGAGGCTGACCTGGAACATGTGAAACGCCAGCTTTTCGTTGTACTCCCACTGCCTCAGGGCTTGCTCCACGTCCGGCGGCACGGGGACAGGGCCATCACCCGTGCTGGAGGCCACGTGGTAAAAGTCTGAAATCTTGGCCAGCTGCTCTCGAAGGTATCTGGTGGAGATCTGCGTCCACTCTGCATTGAAAAAGAAAGCCAAAGATGATGAGCCAATTTCTGGACAGAATGCACATACCTGAGTTACAGCCTGGGTCATGTCTTTTTTCCTCATCTCTGAATATCGCAGGAATCCCGGAGCGCCAAGCAACGGTGACACACACTTGGCTTCTAGCCAAAAGGTTCAAGGGTCATGATGTCATGATCACTCCCTAAGCTGCCTCAAGAGACAAGCCTGGTGACATCCTTCTGATAAAGCAGCCATTGAAAACGCCGCCCCATGGAGGACAGTTCTCTCTGACACACACAGGGTCCCCATGGGTCAGAATCAACAGGACGGTAACTGGTTTGTTTTTGTCTTTTCTGATTATTTTTTTGGATGCACTTACTATAAAACAAACTCCTTTAACACAGAAAAAAACCTGTTGTGTCCCAACCCCAAAGGCCTTGAGGGATGCTCACTAGCAGAATGAGACCTGCCCTACAGTTGCCAGCACTGGCCAGCTTATCCCTCCTCCTTCTGTGGTCCTTAACCCAGCAGAAAGGATGCCCACACTCAGACAAGGCCTGTGTGGTCAGCCTCCACGTTGGTCAACAGTCAGAGAGAGAAAATGTCACAGGCACAGGCTGAACACAGAACAGAGGAGGTGAGCCCGTCAAGAAAACCTTAACGGTAGTCCACCAACAGAATCAGAACTCCCCCAAACGCAGCTCTCTGGGGCATTTGAACCAGGCAGGCTCCAAGCTGGGTCCCAAACATGCCTGACTGGGATATGTTCTCTTTTGTCCACATCCACGAGGGCCAGCATCTGTGAGGGCAGCATTCTCACCAGGGCCGTCCCCAGCAGTCCCCTGCCCTCTCAGCCAACAACGGTGGCCTCAGAACTCAAGCCCAAAAGTAGATGAATGAAAAAAGGGAGGCAACTAGAGTGAAAAGGTAACATTAAAAAAAAAAAATCACTAAAATGACTCAGAACTGTCTGTCACGCCAGCACAGATTAAATCAGTGTGTTGCCTCTGGTAACCATGAGGGCTGGGACGCCAACTCGAGCCCCTTTGGTGGATAAAAATGTAATAACTGCACTCTCGCAGCCAAATGTCCCCCAGGGCCAGTAAGACGGCATTTTGGAAGAACCCAACATGCTCAGATGCACCCCGCAATGCCACCCTCCTGATGCATCAGCAGTCGGTTTGCTTGTCCTTGCATTTATAAAGAAATCTATTTGGGCAAAAGTAAGAGCAAAAACTAAACATCTGCTGGTGATGAAGTTTCATTTTTTATGAACTGTTAAAACTGCCTGATGACATAGCCAGAGATAACTCCTGTTAAGCATTCATCTAAATTGCCTATTCTAATTATGTCTCATTGCAAATTAAAATTCAGAAACACGCGCTGAACTCCAGCAATAAACCAATGCAGAAAGGGGAGCAGAGAGGAGGTCAGCATTCTACGCCCTGTTTAATAGTTTTTCCAAAAGCACCACTGGTGACGGACGCTGTCATTAAAATTAACCTGTTGGCATTAAAAATGAGAGAATACGCCATCCACGCCAGCATCTCTTTGTGCCCCGTTAGGGTCTAATAATCACATGACGGTCACTGGGTTCAATGAAACCAATGCCAACCCTACAGACGGGACACATTTAGCTTAACTATAAAAAGCCCAAACAAAAATAACCAGGATCCATCTGAATCCTAGCTTTTGTACGCCCACCCTAGCTATTAGCTCATTCTCTGGGTGGGTCTGATCTCAATATCCCCACAGAAAGACCGGCCTCCACACTAAAAATAACACACACACATACACCCACCCCTACTTTGTCTGGGGATGTTTTCTTTCTGAGATCTTTTTCTTTAAATACAGGAGAAATACACGCTCATTGTAGACACTAAGCCACTTGTAACCCTTCACCCTGAGATAACTGTGATACATTTTGATGTATTTCTTGCCGACGGTTTTCCTGGATATGTACCGGAATCTTCAGGTAAATGTGTCAGCTTTTTAAATGCCTGAACATCCTACCCCAGCCCCGAATGCCCTTTGGGAATCCAGAAACACCGTCAATATCGTGCTTCGGCCAGATGAGACCAGTGTCAAGTGGTCACATCCATCAGATTCAGAGGTCTGGGACAACCTGGGCTGGAATCCATCAGTGAAAAAATGAGCATAAACAAGATTTTCATGAGAAACTGCAAACAGAAATAGTGCGTGGTCACTGGCAGGGTACTCCTTCAAATCTTCAGAGTTCACTGACACCTCTCAGGCTTAACCAAAAACCAGACTTAACCCACTGTCATGAGGTCGATGTCAACACAGAGCGACCCTAGAGGACAGAGCAGAACTGCCCCACAGTTTCCAAGGAGCACCCGGCAGACTCGAACAGCCGACCTTTTGGTTAGCAGACAGTACTTAACCATGACGCCAAGAGGGTTTCCCCCTCAGGCTAAGAGTTTGGGAATACAAGGGAGCCAGTGGGAGAGATGCCCAGAGACCTACGTCCAAAAACTCATCCACCAAACACCCCACAGAGCACAAAGCTAATGTGACGTGCGTGGGGTCACCGAGAGGCAGAAGGGACCGACAGCAACTGGGTGTTTTGTTTACGTGGCCTTAGGCTGTGGTCTCCCTGCTGACAACAGAACCACGACGGGAGCTGCCAGCCAACCCACGGGCCGGACAGCCCACCCTACACAGGCTGGGCTCACGGGTCCAAAACGGGGCAATAGATGACAGGAATGGATGAAGATTGTCAGGAAAAGAAGAAATCACGCAGAAAGTGGCTGCGTGGACCAAACTGTGTCCCCCCCAAAGATGTCTGTGTTGCTTTGACTTGGTTAGGAGTCCCAGGATGGCGCCCTTCCTCTCATGTGTTGTGAGTCCTGCCTCTGTGAGATTGATGATGGAGAATGGTCTGCAGTTGTGTTGGTCAGGCAGGTCTCAGGCCACAAGCTTGTGGGTTATACACGAGATGAGTCAGGCAAGGAAGCTGGGGACCTGACACCACCAAGAGAGAGGCCCCGAGAGCAGAGCACATCCTTCGGACCAGACGTTCCTGCGCTGAGATGCTCTCACTGGATGTGGACTCAGCCTACCAGACTGGGATGATTTCTCTTACTGAATGGACTTTAAAATTCATAAATGCATTTGCGGCTCACCACCCTGTGTCTTCATGAAACCTTCCATTCGTGGTATTTTCTGTTAGAGCAGTACCAGGTGACTGAGACAGTGGCCATGGCCCATCTGTGTCTCACCAACAGAAGGCAGAGCCTAAGGTCTGTGACGCCGTGTCGGGGATGCTGTGCAGGGGACGCTGTGTTGGGGACGCTGTGTAAGCGTGATGTCCAGGAGTGGGCACCAAGAGCAGTGTCCTGGGGTCAAGAGAGAAAATTACAGCTTGTCCTTTTGACAATGCCCCACCCCTGCACCCAAGATCCCAGAGCCGCTGTTTCTTTTTGTTAGAGCCCCAAGAGCAGAAGGCTCGACAAGAAGGGGTTTTCAAGGTCACACAGTCTGAGCTACCACTTGGAAGGTGCTGGCACTGTGGGACCACTTGAGGTCCCAGAGCTCACGCAGCAGCACAAAAACAGGTGTGACACGGTCCCCCGTCCATGAGAATACGTAAACTAATAGACACAGGGCGAGGGACACCCTAAGGGGGCTAAGCACGCTACATTACACTTCCAGGCCTGGAGGACCTGCCATAAGAATAAGAGAGAGAGTTGGGAGCACAGCAGAGGAGGGAGAAACAACTTGTCACGGACAGAATTGTGTGCCACCAAAAACATGCACAGCCACTTGGCTGGGCCCTGATTCCCAGTTTCGTGTGATGTCCCTCTGTGCTATAAGCTCTGCCTTCGGGATGTTCATGAGGGAGGATGGGTGGCAGTTTTGTTGGTGGGGCGGGACTCACTGTGTAAGACTGTTCTGTACCTAGCAGCAGTCTCTTGGGACAGAAAGGAAAGGGAAGCAAGCAGACAGTTGAGGGGACCTCATACCCTCAGGAAACAAGCACTAATACTCCAGGAGCAGAGTGTGTTCTTTGGACTTGGGGTCCCTGTGCCTGAGAAGCTTCCAGTCTAGGGACAGACTGACAACAAGGACCTTCCTCCAGAGCCAACAGAGAAAGATTTCCCCTGGAGCTGATGCCCTGAATTCGAGCTTGCAGCCTGCTTTGCAGTGAGAAAATAAAGGTCTCTTTGTTAAAGCCAACCACTCGTGGTATCTGTTAGGGAAGCAGGAGAGGACAGAGACACCCTGCAGGCAAACGCAGGCACAGGACACGCCCAGGAGGCTCCCCAGAGACGGTGCCCTGGAGGCATGACATCTGAGAAGCAACACAGGGAAGTATTCAGTGGCACTGGCTGAAAAGGCTTTGGAATGAGATAGCCTGGGCTCTACATTGGAAAACCAGGCTGGCATGGTGGTTAAGTGTTACAGCTGCTCACCGAAGGGTCAGCAGTTCAAGTCCTCCAGACACCCCTTGCAAGCTGTAAGGGGGAAGTTCTACTCTGTCCTATAGGGTCACTATGAGTCAGAATCTACTTGATGGCAATGGGTTTGTTTTGGGAATTTTTAGCTCCAAACCTCAGCTCTGCCACTCATGAGCCACGTGTCCCAGCCCAAGCTACTCAACCTCTCCTGACTCTCAATTTTCTCACCTGTAATAATGGAGATAATCAGTATACACACCTCCGAGTTTCTATAAGGATTACTAGCTCCGCACAGTAAAAGTTCATAGCAAGTTGACTGATAGGTAGTAGCTATTATCACTAACAGGATAAAAACGCATCAGAAAGAAAACTGAAAGCTGGACAATGAATTTCTACAGATGACACCGCCGGCCCCTGATGTCAGACTCTGGTTTTGTTTCAGCTGAGTTAAGGCAACGCCTATACAACACCAGAAAACCTGGTGGTGCAGTGGTTAACTACTACGGCTGCTAACCAAAAAGTTGGCAGTTCGAATCCACCAGCTGCTCCTCAGAAACTCTATGGAGCTGTTCTGCTCTGTCCTGTTGGTTGCTATGAGTTGGAATCAACTCAATGGCAATGGGTTTGGGCCTTTTGGTTTTAATACAATGCTGGAATTCTGGCAGCACCGTGGTTACATGCTACAGCTGCTCGCCAAAAGGTCAGCAGTTCAAATCCACCAGGTGCTCCTTGGAAACTATTCGGCAGTTCTTCTCTGTCCTACGCGGTCACTAGGAGTCAGAATCAGCTCAACGGCAATGGATTTGGCATTCGCTAGTGTGTTTTTCACTGGCGTAATAGTTCATGACACTCTCCAGTGCTGACTGCATGTAAAGCAGGCATGACTTTATGTGAAGACCAGAACAGAGGAAATCCTGACACATGCCCCAGTGGTTAGAGAAGGGAGCACCCGGGAGATAAGGCTACATGTTAGCCATGACTCTTGAATTCAGCCCCCAAAAATGTGCACAGGGGAATCCAGGTGTGTGACAAAAGTGACCTAGATGTAATGTTACAGACAGGTGTGTCAGGAAGAAAGCAGCTGGAGCTAGCAGACAGGCAGGTGGGCAACGATGACAGTGTCTGAAACGATTTTAATTCCTAGCTGGGGGAGTTTGGCCTTGTAGTTCATTAAGGATTGTTGATCCCCTGAACCAAGTTTTGAACTAGTAAACTAACATCAATGACTCTACACACTTACTCAAAATTGGCCATTGAAACACCTGCTGCTCTCCAGTTGGTTCTGAACGCCTGGAGGATTCAAACGGCAGACCTTTCGGTTAGCAGCTGTAACACTTAACCACTATGCCACTGAAATCAAAACCAAACCAAACCCACTGCCATCGAGTCCATTCTGACTCATAGCAACCATCCAGGTCAGAGTGGATCAGCCCCATAGAGTTTCCAAGGAGCACCCGGCATGTTCCAGCAGCTGACCTTTTGGTTAGCAGATGCCGCACTTAACCACTGAGCCACCTGGGTTCCCAAAAAGCCCTCCCAGATCACGACCAGCTCTCCCATTATTTTGCCCATCTCTTCCCACAAACTTGTTCTTTTCTACTTTCAGCTCAATTCCTTCACAGCCAGTTCTCTAACACTGCTCCAGGGAAGATGCCAACAAACCCACTTCTCGTATAGTCTGTGTCTCCACTGTAACTACCGAGTCACCTACAGAGCCACTATATGAGTCAGAGTCCACTCAGCACAGCCAGCTTGGGTTTGGGGTTTGACTCACCTAGAAGCACTGGTTCCTCATCGTGCCTGTGCAAAAGCTCAGTTTTTCCTTCTTTTAAATAAACACAAACATGCGTGTGCACATACACACATACATACAAATATCAGTTCCTGGGTCGCACAAACAGTTCACACACTAGGCTGCCCACTGAAAGGCTGGCAGTTCCAGTGCACCCAGGGGTCCTTCAGGAAAAAGGCCTCGTGACCGCACTTCCAAGACATCAGCCTTGAAAACCCTACAGAGCACAGGTCTACACTTGCACACACGGAGTGGCCCAAGTTGACTCGACAGTAAGTGGTTCTACGTGTGTGTGTACATGTACTTTGGTTGTTGTTGTTAGGTGCCACTGAGTCAGTTCTGACTCACAGTGACGCTACAGGACAGAGCAGAACCGCCCCACCGAGCTCCTAAGCAGCACCTAGCAGCTACGAACTGCCGACCTTTTAATTAGCAGCTGTGGCACCCCACCACTATGCCACCAGGGTTTCCATATCTACTTATAAACATTAAAATATACATATATAAAAATCAAAGCCCTTGCCACTGACTCAATTCTGGCTCACAGTCACCTTATCACAAAATTAAAGGTTATATATATATCTGTATACACACAATCACATGTATGCATATAGACACATGTATGTCTACATATACACACACACATACTCACGTGTGTAGTAGGTACATATATATTTACACACGAGTGCATATGTGTGATACACACATAAACATAGAACCTTTGATTTTGTAAAGGCTCCTTTTCCTGGTTATATTCTTCCTTTTTTATCAAAGTCAGAGGGAATTTAGTGCCTTCAGAATGGAATACAACAGAGATTTTTAATCCAATCAAGGCCAGAGACTAAAGAAGCATCCTTAAGGATCCACTTGATGAAGCACTTGAAGGCAGGGGGGACGGCCCCCCAGTGGGGAAATCCATTTCCATGAGAAGTCTTCCTCTACACTTCACAAGCCCCTCCAACACAGTGGGAACAGACAGCTGCTTCTCAAAGCCGCAGGAGGCACAGGGTTTCAGGGACAACATGCAGAATGAGAAAAGAAGCATCCTCGGTCCAGACACGCTGACACACGCTGTATTTTGGAATACTCACCAGGAATCACTGGAATCTTTTCCACCATTGTCTTCCGATTTCCTTTTGTTCCAACACTGTCCTGATCAAGGGGGCTATCAAGAAAGTACAAAGACTGCCCCCTGTGGTTAATGCCACCTGTCTGCTTGGCCACGCTCAAACTCTCAGTGGTTGGGCAGATACTTTGTGTCACCTTCCTCTCTGTGATGGGATGTCATCAGCCCATCCAGCTGGAAGAGCAGTTTCTTTGGGGGTCTGGTATTCTTGATGGATAACCTCCATCTCTGTAAATCTTGGCTTCACCCAGGCATTCTCGGACATCCGGGTTCTTAGGAATGTGAGACACCTTCAGCCTACTGCCGGTCCTCAAGATTTGGGGTTCCTCAGCCCCTACAACCTCCTGCATAAGGAGAGGCCTCCAGCCTTCTGTCTGACCATAGATTTTGTGCTCCACAATCCTATGAAACATTTCCTTGCAATAAATCTCTCTCTACTTTTATATACACACTGCACTGGTTTTGTTCCTCTAGAGAACCCAGCCTAAGACTCCACAAAGTTGGGAAAGTATTTAAAAATAGGTATCTGATATGGAACTTAGATCTAGAATACATCGTGAACTATTACAACTCAATAAAAAGACAAATAGCCCAATTTAAAAACTGGGCAAAGGTTCTCAACAGACATTTCTCCAAAGCAGTTATACAAGTGGTCAATGAGTACATGGAAAGATACTCAGCATCATTAAAAAAAAAAAAAAAAAAAGACCTACAGCTGTCAAATCATTGAGCCAATTAAAATAATCAAATCAAACTCATTACCGTCAAGTCGATTCTGACTCATATCAACCCTACAGCTCAGAGCAGAACTGCGCAATAGAGCTGAAGAAGCCAAGGGCAGATTCAAACCAGTGACCTCTTGGTTCGCAGCCATAGCAATGAACCTCTGTGCCACCAGGGTGTCCTGCACACAGAGAGGCCACAAACCGATTATGAGGCTGGCGTGTGAGGCTGAATGGCCATTTAGCAGGTCCTCTCGTCAGAGGAGAAGACAGAAGACAGACGAGAAGACAGGGCTGACGGTAAGGGGCGAGTCGAGACAGCAATGGACAGGGACAAGCCTCACACATGTAACAAATCACCAACACACGTGTTTGCTGAAAACAGTTTTCCCCTAACACTGAGCTGCCTGTACAAACAACACTGATGCTTGGAGTCAAATACCAAGCTACTGGTTTGGTCTGAATGCGAGTGATGTTTACTGTCATTTTTAACTGGCCATTTCACTCCGGTTTTATTTATTATACAACAGCTGTCAACACCGTAACCTGAGTTTCAAGGTAACAAACGAAGGTAAAACAAAAGTCATCTGTATTGAGTAATAAGCATTAAATGTCTGCTACAGGATAGAGGAAACCCTGGTGGTGTAGTGGTTAGGTGCCCCAGCTGCTAACCAAATGGTCAGCTGTTCAAATCTACCAGGCGCTTCTTGGAGACTACAGGACAGCTGTATTCTGTCCTACATACAGAGTCTTCACACAGACTCACAAGTCAGAATCAACTTGATGGCAATGGGTTTGGTTTGGTTTTACAGGATAGAAAGAAATCCCAGTAGCATAGCGGCTCAGTCATATGGCTACTAGCCAAAAGGTCAGCACTGACTGGGAACCCTATGGGGCAGTTCTATTCTGTCTTATAGGGTCAGGACGAGCTGGAATCAAGTCAATCACAGTGGCTTTGCTTCAGTTTTGTATTTATGGGATAGAAACTGCTGAGGCTTCAGCTGCAAAGATGAAGAGAAAGCAGGTCCTGCCTGAGACACAGGGCCACACAGACAGATACGGACAGCAATCACATCAGTGCACTGAGTGCCACAGGTCACAGCAGGGGGCGTTAGAGCAGAGTTGTAGGGAAGATGCAAAGGCATGTCACAAACAGCAGTGCATGGCGTGCCAAGAAATGCCCCAACAAGAAGGCACAAAGGGAGGGCTGCAGGTGAGGCTAAGAAAGGCACCCCAAAACGAAGGTCCTCCAGGTGTTAGCACACAGACGTCCACCAGGGGGCGCCGGCCACACACACAGACTTCAACCCCCGAGCTGCCACTTGGGTCAACACACAGAGACCAGCGGTCACAACCAGCCGTCCTGATAACTCCCAACTCGGGCCGTGACAGTCTGTGGAGTTTGGTCTTTTATCACAAAGGTTTAAAAGCCAGTGGAGTGCTTTCAGTAAGCAAACAGCACAATGAGATTTGCAAATTAAGTCTTATGTCTAGAGGAGGTAGAAACTCTGGTAGCACAGGGGTTAAATGCTACATCTGCTATCTGAAACGTCAGTAGTTCATAATCCACCAGGCGCTCCTTGGAAACTCTATGGGGCAGTTCCACTCTGTCCCATACAGTCACTGTGAGTCAGAATTGGCTCCACGGCAGTGGGTTTCAGGGTCACAGCCAAGAAACCAAAGGATGCAGCAGACTGAGCAATCTGCTGCAAAAGACCTCTTTAAAGCGTCAGAAGCATCACCTTGAGAACTAAGGTGCCCCTGACCCAAGCCATGCTGTTTTCAATCACCTATTCTCATGAGAAGCCTGGACAATAAATAAGGGAAACCGGAGGAATTGATGCTTTCAAAAAAACCAAACCCCCAAATCCAAATGCACTGCCATGGAGTAGATTCTGACTCACAGTGACCCTACAGAACGGAACAGAACTGCCCCGTAGAGATTCCAAGGAGCGCCTGGCAAATGCGAACCGCTGATCTTTGGGTTAGCAGCTGTAGCACTTAGCCACCAAGCCATCAGGAACAGACGCCTTGAAATCAAAGTGCTGTGGAAGAAGACTGGGTCAACCACGGACTGCCAGAAGGAGCAGATACAGTCTTGGAAGCAATATAGCTCGAGTCCTCCTTGGAAGTGTGGAGATGGAGAGATGACACCTCACATACTTTGGACAAGTTATCGGGAGGGACCAGTCCCTAGAGAAGGACATTGTGTTTCGTAAAGTGGAGGGTCAATGAAAACTACGAAGACCCTCAACAGAATGGAACGACACAGTGGCTGAAGCATGACCCCGACTGCTAAGGCGTCACAGGACGGTGCGGCGTTTCCGTCTGTCGCAGGTCCCTGAGAGCTGGAACTGACGGCACAGCACCTCACAACCCCACCGTGGGCGGTAGAGTGACTGCAGGAGAATAACCACCAATCCGGTGTTGGAGACGAAGGAGAGGGATGTCTGAGGAAGATGGCTGAGCAGACGACGGTGCCATCAACGGGGACATGGACCAGAGTGACAGCTAAGGAGGGGACAGAAGGGGCTGAGCTCAGTTTGCTTACTATTCACTTTTTGTTTTAACAACACTTTCTATTTTGAGGTAACTGTCAATTCCCAGGCGGTGCTAAGAAATAACAGTCCAGGAATCCTCTACACAGTGTTCCCAACAGAAACACCCTATAAAATTAACACAAGTTGTCATTGTTGCCGTTGTTGCTGTTAGCTGCTGTCCAGACAGTCCCCAGCTCACGGTGGCCCTCTGCATGCTGTGAGCCTCAGGATTGTCACTGGCTGGTGGTCAGAAGCAGATGGCTGGGCCCTTCTTCCAGAATCTCTGCTGGAAGCTGCTCAGCATTCAGAGCAGCACACAAACCCCAAATGGCACACTAGTGACGTCCACACTGGGAGTCCCCAAACCAAAGAAACCCAATCCACTGCTGTCAAGTCCATTCTAACTCACAGCAACCCTGCAGGATGGAGCAGAACTGCCCAACCGAGTTTCCAAGGGGTGCCTGGTGGATCTGAACCGCCAACCTTTTGGTAAGCAGACAGAACACTTCACCACTGTGCCACCAGGGTTTCCCACTTGAAGTACCTTGGCCAGGAATTGAACCCGGATCTCCTGGATGGAAAGGAGAATTCTACCACATCACCACCACGCCACGCACAGAGGGTGATATCACAACCAGAAGGGGGACACTGATACAACGCACCCATCTTATTCAGGCTTCCCCAGGGGTGAGTTCAGTTGGGAGCATGTTAACTTTGAGATGTCAAGATGTTTCCACGAGAAAATACGTTAGGCAGCAGCTGGATATACCAGAACGAGGCTCCGAAGACCATCCAAGTTCAAGGACAGGAGTGGATGCCCTGACCGCATGTGACTAGTGCAGCTCTGGGCCTGAGCCAAGTGCCTAAAAGACACTGTGTGTCACAAGGTAATGCCTAGACCTCTTCCATACTCTGGGATCTTGGTCCTGTCCTTGACCTTGACTTCACGCTGGTTCTGGAGCCATGGGAAAGTCCACTCTCTGGGTGCCTTCGTTACTTGTCTGCAAAAAAGGGCTTACAATTAACTAACTGTAGGATCCAACTCAACGGCACTTGGCTGTAGTTACCCAAAAAGGCTATTTTGAGAATTCACTGATTTGTAACACATGGAGAACTGTGGCCGGCACTATGTCACCATGCCGAAGACACCACCTGTGTAGGCTTTACGGGGCCAGGAAGAGAAGGACAGGCAGTGACCGTCTGTGGGAAGTAGTGCTCTCTCGCCAAGACTGGAGGAAGGTGGGCAGGACCATCCTGCTGTAGAGAGATGTAGAGGCGTGCACGCTGGGATGGCAGAGGGAGGTGGGCAGCCACCCTCTGCCGCCCAACGGACAGTCTGTCTGTCTGTGGAGTTCCCAGCGGAGGTGGTGGGACAGGAAGGAAGCGCAGGAGAGCAGTGCAGGTGTGTCCAGCTACTGTGAGCAACGGGCACCCTACCCACAGAAGGCACCATATCGCCAAGGGAGGAGGGGTGACTCCTCAAACACAACCAGGCCTGTGACAAGGCCATGCACAATGAATTGCGCAGTTGTGCAACCGACAGTCCCTGCTGAAAGGCAGCAGGGTGAGAAGAGACCAGGGCGGCCAACAGAGGAAACAGATGGCTTGAGGTCCCAGGCGGAGAACCAAAAGGAGGAAAGAGAATTTAACCAGGGAGGCCCAGACAGGGGCCCACAACACTGTATCCCAAAGCTACATGTAACTGCAACTTTTTTCCTTCTACGTTGCTGTCAGTATCTGCACCTGAAGGAAACAAAACCCAAATCTGCTGCTGTCAAGTCAATTCCGACTCCTAGAGACCCTACTGGACCCAGGAGAACTGCCTCCAGAGTTCCCAGGGAACAGCTGATGGATTCCAACCCCTGACTTTCTGGTTAGCAGCAAAGCCCCTAACCACTGCACCACCAGGGCTGACTGAGGGGAACACACCTCCCCCTTGCCTCTGGGCTCTCCTTCCTCCAGTCCACTGGGAACACGTCAACTGGTACACCGGGTTTTCTTTTTTTTCACCATTGCTCTCTTCTGCACCCCAGACGTGCATCTCCAGCCAACATGAGGAGCAACCACAGACTCCAAATTTACCCCGCAGAACAATCATCTCTTGCTCAACACATCAACCACACCACCAGCTTCTTCCCACGGCAGCAGCTTCGGGGGTTTCCTCCAGGGAGAAGGGCACACCCTAACATCTGCTCCAACGGGCTCCACTCCCTTCACAGGCGAGATCGAGGTGAGGGTGTGAAATTCCTGCAAGACGCACCCAGGTGGTGAACCCAAAACCAAACGCACTGCTGTTGGGTCAGTTCCAACACAGAGCAACCCCACAAGACAGAGCAGATCCACCCCATCAGGGTCCCAAGGAACAGCTGGTGGAGTCAAACCGCCAACATTCTGGTTTGCGCCAGGGCTCCAATCAGGTAATACATTTCTCCAGTTCTCAGCAGCTCTACTAAAAGACCACAGCTGACGGTCTGACAGCTTGGGGGATCCCTTGGGAGCATGGCCCCTGGACCAGCTGCTGCCCTTGATCAGAAAACACCACTGAGGTCAACTCTTCAGACAAAAATGGACTGGACTCAAGGACACAATTAGCCATATGGTGTGTGTACTCGGGTTCTATGCATTTATAGGATGCTGTCCTACTGCTCTTTGTAGATGGGAGAGAAGAGGGTGAAGAGGAGGGGACAGGAGCTTGTTAAGAGGATGTGACAAGTATAGAATAAAAAGGAGTGTGCTGTCACGGTGCAAGGAAAGCAGAAGGAGCTGCAGATAGGCAGGCGTGCTAAAATGATCTGGATTGTATACTTTCACTTAATCACAATTACAAAAAAAAAAAAAATTCTCCAATCTTTCCAGAATTTTCTACAAACACTGAGAGAGGAACAACCTTGGCCACAGGGAGGTATTGCTATCAGGGAATAACAGGCACATTGTTTTTATAAATTTTAAACAGGTGCGCCTAATTAAGCCCTCGGGAAACGCCGACAGCTGAGACCAAGCCACAGGTTCTGTGCCCCCAGGAGAGACGGGGAAGGCAAGAGACGGGTTTGACACCTAGACCACAGCGCTGCTTCTTGGTGCAGAAAACACACCCCCGTGTGCCAACAAGCCAGACCATGGGGTAGAAGGCTGTTGCTGGCAGGAGAGACTATGGGGTGGTGTTGGGGGGTGGATACAGAAAAGGCGCCTCCAGAGGACTGGGGTAGAAGGAAGGAGAAGGGAAGCGTGGTCCTGGGGAGAGACGTTCACTGGCCAACCCCCCACACGCAGGCGTCACTGCTGCTGAAGTCACTCCAGTGGGCAGGTCACCGCCTTCACTTCTCATCCAGCTTCTGCTGCACAAGGGCTGGGAGAAAGACTCGATCAAAACGAAGGTGCTGTGTTTCCTTCCCTTCCCTTAGCTCTGTGGTGCAGATGAACTTACCAGCCAAGTTTGCATGGGAAAGACAGTACTGTGTTTGCTAAATGCAGTTAGTTCCGAAAGGCAGTTCTCAGACGGCTGAGTCTTTCATAAGGACATGAGGACCAAACACCGCAGACCTCACACTGCCAGGGGGCCATATAAAATAACCCTAGACCAAAAAGCTCTCAGCACTCAAAGATCCTGACACTTTACAGGGACCATTCAGAACCATAACCAGGCTTTTCTCTTCTGGAACTTACTCATATTTTATTATTCTGGGGGCCAAAGACTGAAACTGATGAATATTTGTTTAATTATACCTATGCACGTTAGGTGTGTTACACCAGCCAATGACGTATTGGCCACTAACTAACTGTTATTAGTCCTGTTAATAATATACAGTCTAGTCTGTATATACTTCAATCCCAAAATAACAGAAACTTGAATCTAACTTTGGAGCCCCTCTATTCTGGGGATTCCACTTAGAAGATTACACACACATTGTCTGAAACTGATGGTAAAATTTAGTAATGAGCTTTAATTAAAAAAGATTTCTATTCTTCATGGAGTTAACATTTCAACACACACTGCAAGAAAATGAAAAGTCCAGCCTTTAAAAATAAGTCCTTAAACGGTTAGTAAGCTTAGAGTCATCTGGGGAAAAAAAAAGCTACTGTAAACACAGTACGGAACAGCACCATTTTCCCAAAAAGGACACACATACATGAAACAATCTATCTCAGGGGAGACACAGGAAAGTGTAACAACTGTTCCTTCTATAGCCTCAAACCAGGACCTGAGAAGCACTGCAGTCACAGACACAGCAGTGGGAAGGAGACTTGCTAACCCCTCCGGAAACTTTTATGTTTTAAACCATGGGTATGTATTATCTATTCCAAAAACAAAAGCCTTTTCCTAAGTCACGCAAGAAGCTGTTTTTATTTCCTTAAACTTCTTTTGTTTACGCTTTAAGGAACAGATTTGCCAGATGGAACTGAAATAAAAACTCTTGGCAAATGGAGCTTTTTGACATACTCGTTAGACTTTCTCCAGACCCTGGCCTCGTGCAGGGGACCCTCACTGGAGAGGAGTAGCTTAGATATTCTGTAAAGCAAACAGGATCAAGAAAGCTAAGTCCAGGATGGGATTTCCCATTCTTTTACGTTCCATAGATCACTGGTAACACTGTATTAATCCCTGTGGATTTTTCTCACCCTAATCTATAAACCGGAAATACCCAGCTACCTCAGAGGGTCCTTTTGTTGTACCTGCTTGTTTTTGAGGTACAAACGAGATTACAAACAGCCAGTCTATAAACTGCCAAGAACTTCTACCAGAGATACTTTTGCAGTAAAGTATCTTCTAATTAGAAACCCTGGGGATGTACTGGCTAACTGCTATGGCTGCTAACCAAAAGGCCAGCAGTTCGAATCCACCAGGTATCCTTGGAAACTCTACCTTAGGAGTCCACTCAATAACAATGAGTTTGGTTTGGTTTTTTCGGTATAGTATCTTCCAAGTGTAGACACACATATATGCACTAACACCCACAAAAGTTAAAGATTTTTGCTAGCACTTTTACCGAAGAACAGTTCAAGCAGGAATCAATATTCATTAAAATTGACTAGAAAACAGAACACACTACATGAAAACAAAAAATGTTTGGTTCTCTCTCACCTCCCACCAAGGCCTTCACTGCATCTATCCCCACCCTCCTGTCCTCTCAACACTACCCTCTCATGATTCTGAGCAGGTCTAGTTCGCCTTTGCACGACAGAGGAAAACAGAACAATGTATAAAGACATGAAAAATATATTCACCAAGTATCAGTAAGAACTCCTGTACAGCCCAACACAGACACTGGGAAACAAAAAAAGTCCATTACTGTCGAGTTGATTTTGATTCACAGTGACCCTATAGCACAGAGCAGAACTGCTCCACAGTTTCCAGGGAGCATCTAGTGGATTCGAGCCACTGGTCTTCAGTTACCACATGAAGCACTTAACCACTACGCAACCAGGTTTTCAAACACAGACACATATGGTTATATACAGAAATATTTTTATATGGGTGCATATGAGCACTGCAATTAAGTTCATGAACTCATCCTAGGAAAAGTGCTATATACCTCATTGCAGACTCCCACTGCTCTCACCTTCCAAGTACTCCCCGCTGGAAGCTGTGCACCAATGCCAGAGACTAGTCCACTCTTCAAAGCAATTTTGGAATTCTTTTTTTGGAATGACCACCAGAGCTGTCGTCAGATTACCCTTGATGCCCTGAATGTCATCAAAAAGTCTCCCTTCCAATATTTCCTTTATCTTCAAGTCAAGAAAAAAGTCATTGGGGGCCAAATCAGGTGAGTAGGGAAAGTGTTTCAATACAGTTATTTGTTTACCAGCTAAAAACTCCTTCAGGGACAACCAATTAAGTTCGCGGACTCGCCTCCATGCCAACAGCCAGCGTGCACAATGCCCATTCCAGAAGGAGTTCCAAAACTGCTTTGAAGGGTGGACTAGGTGCTGGTGTCAGTGTATAGCTTCCCAGGGTGTGTACTTGGAAGGTGAGAGCAGTGGGAGTCTGCAATGAGGTATGTAACACTTAGAACAATTAAGTTCACGAAATTAACTGTCAGACCTCGTACCTACGATCACATAAACACATATATTTCCTTACTCTACTGACTAAGAAAAATGGCACCCCAGTAGCAGTGAGCACACTTGGTACCCAGATCTTGGTTTCTACTAACATTCTCCCATAAAAGGAACTAGGGCTCCTGGGAGAAATGACTGGTCCTAGGACTGCGGACAAGAATTATAAAGATGAGTCTGGAACATCTGAGAGTACAGGAAAGAAAGGGAATGCTAAAAAATAGTAATTGATTGATTAAAAAATAAAATTACATGGCTGAGTGTGTCCTAAACGGACACAAGAGACAACTGAAAAGTCCAACAGCCAAAGCAGTAACAATCTCAGCAATTAGCTAAAGCAGTGCTGGATTACAGTCCAAAGAATAAAATAAAAACTAGTGAATTCATACTCACATAAATGACTCCTTGAATAAATAATGCGGGAGAGTACACGAATCTGTGCAGCAGAATTCCAAATAACTGATGGACCTACTCTGCATTCAAGAAGAAGGCACAGGACTCTACCCTACTTTAATGTGGGCTATACAGAGTGACCCTCCTTCCGAGAGGGAAGTACGAGGGGTGGGGAAGAAAGCAGAGTAACTTGACCACAGAGACACCTGACAAACACCAACAGTCAGGGAATCAAGGTCACTGTCAACAGTCATTAATCACGGTGACAGCACATACCCTCGATATGACGTGATGAAATGGCACTTCAGCCTCTGTGGTCTTCCTCCCAACAGCCTGTTACCCAAATCTTCCCATGAGAGAAACAGCAGACCAATTCCAGCAACAGTAGTCGCTAAAATACACCTGACTGGTACTCTTCAGAACTGTCAAGGCTAGCAAAAACGAGGCAAATCTAAGAAAACACCATACGTCAAGAAAAGCCCATGGAGAATAGATCAGCTTAAACAGAATGTGAGATCTGGATGAGACTGGCCCTAGAGCACACAGCAGGCATTAGTTAAAAACTAAGGAAAGTTGAATAAATGTTAGAGTTTAGTTAATCATCATTTATCAGTACTGGGTCATTAATTTTCACAAATGTGTTACACTCATGCAAGACGTCACCCACAGCAGAATCTGGGGGAAGGGGTGGGTATGAGAACTCTCTGTACCATCTTCTCAATTTCTCTGTAAATCTAAACGCACTCTGAGATCTTCATTCAAAGACCACAGCTGATGGTTCGGGGGCCTCGGAGTTCCCTTGAGAGCAGGGTCCTTGGCCCTGATGCTGCCCCTGTCCATAAATCACAATGGAGGTAGACTCTCGCACAGGAATGGATCAGATTTAGTGACACAGAGTGACCATCTCATGTGTGCACTTTATGGTTCTAAGCATCTATAGGATGTCATCCTGCTGACCTCTTACTGGAGGAAGGGCAGTGGCTGGAGAGGAGGGGATAGGAGATTGTTGGGAGTATAGGACATATACGGAGCAGAGAGGAAGAGTGTGCTGTCACCGGGCAGGGAGAGCAGTGGGAGCTGCATATAGGTGGGCATGCAATTTACATGGGAATGTACATTTTCATGCAATCATGATTTTAAAAAAACACTTGTGAGGCTATCTTTCTACATAGTTTTGACTTTTTAACACACCAAGAGTTGGCAGAGAGTCACAATCTAAAACGAGATCCCAAAAGGGAAAAAAAAAATGAATTCTAAAATGAAAAACAAACTGAGACAATGAACCTAACCACAGAAACACATCGTTTAAAGTAGAATATAATCTCAAGTTATTTAAAAAAGAAACTACAAACAAACACACTGTTTCAGTGTTACCAGCAGTAAGGGACTGAGACTCTGAAGCTGCTGCCTGTCTGCAACAGGAGAAAGCAACTAAGCACACACATCCTTGCTAATGGAAATTACCTGATTTTTCCCATGAGAGGAATGAGACAAACAAAATCCAAGAGGTTAACAAAAACATTTCATGTTAAATGGAAATGTTATGGATACTGAAAACAGGACTACATACAGACATAGACACAGAAAAAGAGTGACAGACAGACAGACAGGCAGAGATACAGACAGATAAGGGGCCCCAGTGACGCAGTGGTCAAGCGTTTGTCTGCTAAGCAAAAGGCAGGCAGTGTGAACTCATCAGCTGCTCCCTGAAAACCCCATGAGGCAATTCCACTTTGTCTTACAGGGCCACTATGAGTCAGAATCAACTTGACACCAACAGGTTGTTTTTTTAGAAAATATACCTTCAAATTCATATTGCACAGACTTAAATACATATAAAACTACTCCACAGAGTTTGAAAGGAATAGCTGGTGGACTTGAATTGCTTAGTTGGCAGCCAAGCTCCTAACCATGGCACCAGTGGGGTTCCATACACACACACACACACACACGTGTATATACATACACACATATTTCTCTGTAGGCACACATATATACATACACATGTATATATATACATATATGTGTAAGTGTGTGTGTATATATACATATATATATATACATACAGCAAAATTATATCTATCCATCCACTGACAGGCATAAAAAGTGTGACCTCCCTGTAGCAATGGCACCCTACGTACCATTCGCCAGCGGACAGAACAAGGGTTCTTTAGAAAAATGCCTGACCGCAGAAATGAGTTGCACAAGGTACCAGGTGAGCCTGTCACGTAAGCTAGGAAGGGCATATCAGAAGGTCGCGGAGAGGGCTTCCGGTGTGCCCTGGAGGCCAACCTTGGGACACCCAAATATTCAAACATCCAAAAGAACACATGCTCTTGACTTTAAAACCCTGACTAAATAAAAATCCACGAGCTCACCGTAACCAAAAATAAAGTTAAAAAAAGAGAGAGAAACTCATTCTCATTACAGGTGATGCAATTCCCAAAAACCTTACTCTGAAAACGGATTTTGAAAGGAAAAGAATTTAACATTTGCCCTGGTTTCCACAAGGGGCTATAATTTATCACAGCGGATGAGAGTAAACTCTTTCTAAAAAGGAAAAAGAAGGAATCACAGCATCTTACCATCCCCAGGGAAATAACCATGTGGGGTTGGTCCAAAGGGGTGCTAACACTTTCAGGTGACAGAACGCTAGGGAACAGAACGATGGCCAGTGCCCGTCTCACTTCTCAGGCCCCCTCACCTCACGGGCCCCCATTCTCTGTCTTGGAGACAGGTTTTACCAGACAGCCAGAGCTGTGGTGCCAGGGGAACCCTATCTGCCATGCCTAAGCCAAGGGTGGGTTCAAGCTTAAACAGGTGTCCTCTCTGATCTTCAGGGTGACTGTCGCAGCAAGCTGAGCAGCTCTCTCCTCCACAAACTAAAAGCCTGGACTCCAAAAAGTTGAGAGGCAGCGTCTTGAAGGAACAGGACTGAGAGTCAGCTGGCTGGCTTAGATAAGAAACCAAACTGTCAAGGACACGTTTCACCGCGTTTATTTTTACAGCCCAAGTGGCTCCGGGGACATGTTGTGCATTAATCACCCACTGAGCAAGAAGGGGAGTGGCTTGTCCTTTGCATTTCAGGGGTGATAAGGATGGTGGTTCCAAAACTCTAGTCTACCAAGAAACACATCTTCTCGTCCAACTCGAGGCCCCAGAGCCACGAAACCTCACATGGTACCACAGGAGAAAGCCACGGGAGCAGAGCGGCGCCCTCGACGGCTCCATCACCGAGCACCCTGGGCTCCTGCTCGTCTGCCTGTTTACCAGAAAACCCCCGCATGCCCGCCCCGTCGCCGCACCGCTGATCACGCTGAACGCCCAACAACTCCACGCCAGCACCAGGGCTGCTCATCACACACACCAGAGTGGCCACCCTCTCTCTCCCACTTCTGGGGCACCCACTCTGCGCTCTGCTCCTGCCGCACCTGACAGCAAGCCTTCTGACTCCACGGAGAGTGCCCACAGACACCAAGTCCTGCAGCCCACTCGCTGCAGGCACCTGTCCCCCAGGGTCGCTTCTTGCCTGCACTCCCCCCTCCCCGAGTCTCCATCACGGCCAGGGTGCAGGAGCGAGCAAGCTCTCGTTGGTGAGTGAGACCTGCTGGGAGTTCAGCTCAACTTTCACGGGCAAGCTTCTTAATGCCTCTGAGACTCAGTTTCCCCAGGAGCAAAAGGCAATCGTCCCACGAAACCTATGCTTCAAAGTTTCTGATGTAAAGACAGACAACGCCTGCAAAGTTCACTGGCCAGGAATAACAGGAGCCCTCAGAACGGCAGCAACAATGAAAGGGATACCATTCACTGTTGGAGCTGCAAACTGTGGCGGCGCAGCGGTTTAAGTGCGACATCTGTTCACCGAAAGGTCTTCAGTTCACATCTGCCAGGTGCTCCTCAGAAATTCTACAGAGGCAGCTCTACTCTGTCCTGTAGGGTCACTATGAATCCGATCCAGCCCGATGGCAGCGGGTTTGGGTTTTGTTGGCCCACGCAGTCAGCGCCGACTCACTGTGACGTCACGTACAAGAGAATGACACGCTGCCTGGTCCGGTGCCACCCAGACAACTCTTGCTAAGCTTGGGCCCACTACTGCGGCTACTGTGCCAATTCATCTCATGGAGGGCCCTCCCGTGTTTCACTGACCTTCTATTTTATCACGCATGACAACACTATGAACAGTTGACCTGTATCGGGCATGTGTTAGGCCAGGCAGGCACTGTTTTAAAAACCTTAAAGGTAGTAACTCACCGTTGTTATCCCCACTGTGCAGGTAAGGAAACTGAGGGAGTTCTAAGCAGAGCAATAGCAGAAATAAATGCCTAGGGAAACTCTGGTGGTGTAGTAGTTAAAGGCTACATCTACTAACCAAAAGGTCAGCAGTTCGAATCCCCCAGGCGCTCCTTGGAAACTCAATGGGCCAGATCTACTCTGACCTGTAGGGTCGCAATTAGTCAGAATCAACTTGACAGCATTGGTTTTTGGTTTGGTGTGACTCCAGTCACCCACCAGAAGGAACTGACACTGTAGCCGAAAAAAAAAAAAAAACACACAACGGTTTTCTTCCCGTGCCCTTCCTCCCCCATCACTTGGGCTGGAATAACACACGGGCAGCTCTGCAAACCAAACTATTGGAAGATCCTATTTCTCTGCAGATGCCACCCTTTAGCCTCAAGTGTCTTTCTTGTCCCAAACCCCACACCACATGCACAACTCTGGTCCTGAGAAAGGCCCCTTCTTCCAAAACTACACTCCTAAGTCACTTCTGTGAATCTCCCCGGACGGCCCTGTTTCCTTGATGGATTACTCCTCAGGACTTTCTCTCAGTTTTGTTCACCTTCCCTTTCTTCCTTCTCTCACACTTGCATGACCTGGACACATACCGCCTTCCCCAGATGGTGAACATCTACAGGGCAGTGACCACGGACTCACCCGGTCTACGTCCCCACTGACCAGCAAAGACTTTAGAGCCACACCTGGACATTTGCACCACGTGGCTCTGTGCACTCAGGCATACCTCTGTTTCCTCATCTGTAAAATGGGAATAAAGTCTCTCTCTCTCAGGAAACCTGAATAACCACTGCAAAATGTATACAATATCCAGAGAACCTAGCAAACACACACTAATAGAACAGGAAGAGTCCCTGCAAAACATAGCGATCCCAGCATGCAGCCAGGTCCTGCCTTCACCTGCCCCGTGAGACCAACAAGCCAATCAGCCTGATGACGGAAATGATGTTTGTCACTCAAACTAAAAAGAAACAAAGCTTGAGGATCCAAGAGCAAGGTGAAAAAGGCATCCCTCGGGCTCTGGAGCTGCTAGGTGGCGCAAGCGGTTGGTACGCTCCACCACTCATCCAAAGGTCACAGGTTTCAGTCCCCAGAGGCTCCTCACAAAAAAGGCTTGGTGATCCATTTTCAAAAACTCAGCCATTGAAAATTCTATGAAGCGTCGCTCTATTCTGACGCATGTGGGACTGTCATCAGCTGGAATTGAGCCTTAATGGCAACTTAGAGGCTGCAAACCTTCATCAAGTCACGCAGGTACTTCGCCTGGTGACCAGCCAAGTAGATTGATGGCAGGAATGTAGTGAAAGCCACATTCCTGCCAAATGCGGTGCCGGGAAACCGGAAAGATAAAAACAAACTCACTACCACCAACTCAATTCTGATTCACAGCGACCCTACAGGACAGAAGAGACCTGCCCCACCGTCTCCAAGGAGCGCCTGGTGGATTTGAACTGCCGACCTTCTGGTTAGCAGACATGACACTTAACCACTGCACCACCAGAGTCTCCAGGGATACTGTAAGTGCTCAAGGACTGCTAACTGTTACAGTGACAGCAGTCACAGCACTAAACACTGCGTATCATTCCTTGCTTCAGCCACAGTACGATTCCCCACATAGGAAATTCCAACTAGCAAACATACAAAGCTCTGGTTACTGGGAGCCCTGAGGCATAGTGCTTAAGCGCTCAGGCTGCTAACCGAGAGGTTGGCAGTTCACATCCACCAGCCAATCCTTGGCAACTGTCGGGAGCTCTTTTATTCTATTGGGTCACTAGGAGTCAGAATCCACTCAACAGTCCACAACCAAAACAAACTGTGTCATTTACCGCCAAGTTGAATTTCCTAATCTGTTTAACAACTGTCTTTAATTACATAGCGCGATGTGAGTTTTATGTGCTTAAGTATTAGCTAGCTTTTTAAAAATGCCTTTCTCTGGCGAGCTCCAAACACTTAAAACAGCTAAACATTCTCATTCTCTTAAAAAAGAAAACTTAATTCAAGCCTAAAAATACCTGAAACACGGATCATCCTTGGTGTGGTTTCCCGGCAGTCTGCAACAGTTTCCTCTCTGACAGTGTTTGCTAAACATCATGCCCACCTATATGTGACCTCTTCTTTATTTCAGGGCTTTTACGCTTTGTAAGGACTAAGCATTCCAACCTCTTCCTTCAAGCTTCTCTAATTCACCTCGATTTGAAGATCTCCAGCTAGATCCCCAGATTTGTCCAAGGGAAGCTATCTCCTTGGTCTCCTTGAAATTATGCATAGATCCTCAAGGCCTCATTCCTCTGGCTTTGGGGTACTGGGTGTCTCTCTGGGGGCTACACACTCCCCGGGGAAACAACCCACTTCATCCATACTGTGGATCCATAACCATGCACCACAACCATAAGGCTCTCTGTTGGGCTTCCACTTTAAGAATTTATGCAAAAAGAACTGCTTCCGTGTTGCTGTGAGCCCACCAAACTTTAGGAAAAAAACTCCCTTCAATAAAATCCCATAGCAGTATGTAATAGCTCTGCTCTAACACAGACACGGGCGAACTGAAAACATAAGCTGTTTCCATCATGAAGGAACAAGAGACGACACTTTATGAATCCTAAAACCCAGCATCCCAAAACTCAAGTCATAAAGCCAGTGACGGAAAAGGGTGACACAGTCACTCCTGCCCCAAACCTGCTAAATGATTATTTTCTCTATCAAAGCCTGAATGTAGAACCCTATTATGGCCAGTTAGCCTTCTCAAGTGTATGCGATTTAACCCAATAGAATCTGCAGATTGATGTGGCTGCGTGCTTGCTTCACGTGTGAAACCTGCTCCACCGCGACAGTGTCCCCCAACCCAGTGCTTCAAATGCACTGTATTGTTGGGTTCAAGAGGCTGGGGGAGCGGCTGAGGACGGAGGAGCACTGGACGTGACAATAGAACACAGGTGAGGGGTCACATGTCAGCTGAGGGTCACATGTCAGCTGGACGTACCGAGCAGGTAGGAAGCGCGTGCTGCCACACGGGGAGAAGAGCAGACAGAGTCGTGTGGAGGTGGGTTCTTGGGGTTTTATGTGGCAAATTGACTTGGGCTGTAAACTTTCAGTGAATCACAATAAAAATAAAATAAAAAGAAAATTTAAAGTCCATTGCCCTTGAGATGATTCTGACTCATGACAACTCCATGTACAACAGAACAGACTTGTGTCATCGGGTTCTCCTGGCTGTCATCCTTACGGAACCAGGTCACCATACATTTCTTCCACGGAGCCGTGGAGCCACTTGGTAGTGCAAACCATCAATCTTGTCAGCCGTGAAAGATATTTTCTCTTTTCATACAGTATGTATGTTTACATACAGTTTATATATGGATGTGTGGGTGGGTGGGTGGGTGGGTGGGTGGGTGGGTGTGTGCATGCACGCACAATCCTGATTGCACAATGATTAAGGGAGGAGCTCGACTGCTAAGCAGAAAGTCAGCTGTGTGACCACATCATCTGCTCCGTGGGAGAAAGAGGTAGCAGTCTGCATCCACAGCGATGCACAGCCCCGGAAACTCTACGTGGTGGCTTTGAGTCAGAAATCTAGACAGCAATGGATCTGGTTTGCATTCTCTTTACATATGTGTACACAGACACACAGACACAGACACACACATGTGTGTGTATATATACATGGAGAAGTCCCTGGGCAGCACCAATGGGTCATGCTCGATTACCAAACTCAAGGTTGGCGGTCTGAACCCATCCAACGGGGCAGCAGAAGGCCTGGCAATCTGCTTACATAAAAAATAACCACCAAGAAAACCCCGTGGAGTGCAGCTGTACTCTGTAGCACACGCAGTCGGTGGAGTGCTGCCTTACTCTGTAACGCGCGGGGCCATCGTGAGTTGAAATCAACTTAACAGCAATGGGTTTGTCCCTGGACACACACACATACATATGAATACAGAGAGAAGACCTGGATAATTAAGTACTCCCAGATTATCTCCCCATAAGTCAATTACAAGGGGAAAAACAGGAACCTTACTGATAGACTCTACCTTTACAGCAAACGATCCAACCTACTGCCATCGATACCAACAGAGACAATGTGGCATGATGATCACAGAGTCCCTTCTGTGACCTTCCAAACCCAAGTGCCTTACCTGCACCTAATCCCAAGGAACCAGGCAAATCCAAATCAAGAGCCATTCTACAAAAGACCTGGCCTGTATCCTTCAAAAATATGAAGTTAAGGACAGACAATCAAAGACCTGAGGGCTGTTCCAGGTGAAAGGAAGGCTAAAAAGACACAGCAACCAAAGCCACGTGGACCCTGGACTGGAACACGGAGGAAAAGACTGACACCTCATACCGGTTACTTGGCTCTCAGCCACCCAGCCCTGCAAAGAGATAGGACGAGTCAAGCCCGACACTCTCTCCAAGATGTTAGACTGAAATGACAGGGGTGAACTCCTCCAATTCCTGTGTCTCAAAATATTTTTATTTTTGGCCCGATGTGTTCTTTTTTTAGATCAAAACTCTCCCATGGAGGAACTTGGCTTTCACAGGCTTAAACTGCACAGCCTTAAATACCCATGAGCTACCATAAACAACCATGAACGGCAGAACCTGGCTCACGGAGGCCCAAAAGAGAAAAAGAATGAATTACATGATGTGGTCTGTGGAGGAAGAGAAAACACAGGGAACAAGCTTATTCAACCATCCATTGTGGCTGTGCCAATAATCATAATTTTACCTTTTTTGTTATTGTTGAAGGACGGAAACTTCCTCCCCAAATCAAGTTGGTCACACTAATACAAAAACGAATGGTAAAAGTAATAAATTCAAGAACTGCACTATCTTCTTGGCCAGAAAGTGGAATCATACCCCCCTCGGTGTGGTAGAGGACATTACAGGGTCCTGGGATACATTCCTCTCTGAAACTGCCTGAAAATTCTTGGCATCTGTTCTTTGCAAATGGCCAAGGTCTATCAGATTTCTGTTTGTCCTAAAATTATTCATTTTCTACACGTTAGTTGGCAGACTCATTCCTGTATGGTCTCTCTCTGCAGCATCTTTATAACAGTCAGAATTGGACGAAACTCAGCATCTACGAAAACACTTGACGGGAATAAGTCACATCACCGCTGTGGCTGGTGGTGCTAAAAGTTTCAAGGAATATACATTGTAGATACATACCAACACACATATACAAAGCCGCACACATGCAGTAACAGTCATATAAATGCCATGTAACTCCTTTATTTACTTACTGAGTATCTTCCTGTGTGCCAGGCACTGACTTAGGCACAGATTAGATCCAGCACCGAACAAAGCAGCTTCCTGGGGTACCTACATTATAGTTCAGAGCATGAGGTGCGGCCTTTCTGGCCCTGGATCTGTAATTCTCCCAAAACAACTGGTCAGGCCACAACATGCCCCATGATTAGTCGGTTTGCTGTTCACATAAGGGGCCTGCAAGGGGTCAGTCAGTCTGCTATGCACCTTACACAGATAGGCCGGGGGACCGGGGAGTGGCTCTGCCCAGAAGTTGACCTCACCAGACTGGCTGGAGGCCTGCCCAACCCGACCTTTGCCCAGACTGGCTTGGGCTCCGTCTTGGTCATCTAGTGCTGTGATTCCAGAAACACCCCAAGTGTCTGGCCTTAATCTTCTCACAGTCTAGGAGGCTAGAAGTCTGAACTCAAGTCCCAGCTCCAGCAGAAGGCTTTCTCTCTGTCTGCTCTGAGAGAGGGTCCCTGTCATCAGTCTGACCCAGATCCAGCTGCTTCTCAGCACAGGGACCCAGGGCCTCAAGGACATGTTCCCCTCTTGGTTCTTCATTCTTGGTGGCAGAAGATGCCCCCGTCTCTCTGTTCACTTCCCTTTTATATCTCAAAAGACTGACTTAAGACACAACCTGCAACCAGATTATGTAGCTGAGTCCTGCCTCATTACCTGCCTCTAACCCAGCCCCGACAACATCTTAGAGGCAGGGTTTACAACACAGAGGAAAATCACAGCAGGTAACCAATTGGTGGACAATTACACAGTACTAGGAAGCCACGCTGATACAGATTTTGGGGGGACAATTCCCAGGACAGGGACCCTATGGTGAGTAACAAGACCCTGGAATGTGGACGCCCAGATAGGACTTGCTGATCACCAAGACCCAGCAGAGAGTGGTTCTTTGCAGGCAGGGCCCTTCACAGAGAACTTTCTAGAAGAGCCACAAAGCAGGAGAAGCTGTAACACTCACTGGGCTGACACCACCAATGACAAGAAAAACGGCAAATGACAGGGAACCAGGAGACCAGTGACAGCAGCTATGTGCAGAGGTAACCCAAGGAGAAGACAGGGCGGTAGGCAAGCACGCCAGCCCCCAAATCAAAACTCGGAGCAGCTGGGCACCTCCGGCCAGAAGCTCATGGCACCCATCTAACCCAGGCACTGGCTCAGGGTTGTCCCCAAGCTGATGACCAACAGCTGGACTAGCAAGCAGTGGGGCCAGACATGGCCAAGAACAGGAGCAGAGAGAGAGAGAAGACACAGCCATGACCATGCTGGCCAGAGGACCCTCCTCTGAGAGAGAGAGAGAGAGAGAGACATCTGCTAGCACCTGAGAACCACGGCATCCTGACCAGGGACCCAGAGATGGACGTGGGGACTACAGCCCCCACCTGGCATAAGGAGGTGGCTCCCCAACATGCTGGGGCGGGTACACGTAGAGATGGAGGGACCAGGTCATCTCAGATCTGTTCCTGATGTGTACTATCTTCTGTCTGCGAGCAGCCTGTTCCTGTACTTCACCATTTCCCTAGATCACTAGTGGGGACGCTCTCCACGGCCAGCACTGTGTCATGTGTACAACTGACTGATCAGGTCATACAGTCCTCATCCCAGAAGTACTATCACTGCCTGTGACTCTGAGTCAACACAGCTCAGACGAGGTGGGAAGAGAGGGTCACAAACTCACATGAAATGTAACTGCAGAGGGTGTCATGTGTACCCCCAGAAACATGGGTGGCAATCCGTCTGGGCCATGATTCCCATATTATGTGCTGGTCCTCCCTTTCGTGATTTTCCTATGTTGTCAATACTAAGAGTGAGAGTGAATTACGTTAGAGAAGATTAGGGGGGTACTGTAACACTGCCACCCAGGTCCCCTCCCTGCTCCCATGTAAAGGGAGTTTCCCTAACGCGTGGCTTGCACCACCTTTATCGCTCAAGAGATAAAAGGGAAAAGAAACAAGTAGAGAGTTGAGGGCCCAATGCCATCAAGAAAGCAAGGGCTAGGAGCGGAGCGAGTCTGGAGGTTCCCACGCTGAAACGCCCCGGCCCAGAGGAAGACAGATTGCAACACGAGGCCCTTCCTCCAGGGCCGACAGAGAGAGGGAGCCTTCCCCGGGAGCGGGCGCCCGCCTTTGGACTGGGAGGGAGTAAACATCCGCTACTGAAGCCACCCACCCGGGGCATTTCTGTCACAGCGGCACTAGACGACCGAGACCCATGGTGTATTCAGGGCACGCAGAAAAAGTAAAGCAGGGTAAGGAGGCAGAGGACCGGGGAGGCGATATCTCAGCTGGAGTCCCAAGTGTCTCTGAGAAGGCACTGTCTGGACAGACTGCAGGGAAGCCAGGGAGCGAGACAGTGAGCCCCTGCGGGTGGCAGAGGACACCACCCCCTGAGGGGGGCGGGGAGCTATGATGGCACGCTAAGCACGGAAAGGCATGATTCGATTTAACAGGATCATGCTGACTACCAAGCAGAAAGTTCTCGTCAGAGAAGCAGGCACAGAAACATGAAGATCAGCCAGAGGTCACCGCAAGGGTGAGGGGAGAAGGTGGCGGAGGCTGGGTGAGTCACAGCCGGGGAGGCGGGAATGAGCTGGCACCTCCTGGAGACGACTGATAGCTAGATGAGATAGACAGACATACAGATAGTAGACAGACAACAGACAGACACACAGTAGACAGACAGATACCAGACAGATGCTCAGCAGATAGATACATAGCAGATACAGAGCAGGCAGCAGGTACATGCATAGTAGGTAGTAGATAGATGCACAGGACACAGACAGGAGACAGATGCATAGCATATAAACAGTAGATACAGGCATACAACATAAACAGATAACAGACAGAGGCATAGTAGATAGTAGATAAAACACACAGTATGCAGATTTCCTCTTTTTAATTCTGCTTTAGATAAAAGTTTACAACTCAAGTTAGTCTCTAGTACAAAAAATCACACACATTTTGTTATGTGACCCTAGTTACTCTGCCTATGATCTCCCTATAGTTGTGACAGTATCCTCCTTTCATTTCCCCTCTGCCACCTCCCTGTACCCATTCAACCAGCTCCTGTCCCCCTGCCGCCCTCTCGTCTCACCTCTGGACAGGGGCTGCCCAGTTGGTCTCATAGATCTACTTAAGCCAAGGGGCACACTCTGCCAGTATCATCTGACGTCCTCTAGTCCAGTCTAATCTTTGTCTGGTGTAACAGAGAGCCCGGGGGCCATGGCTTCAGAGGTTCCTCCAGCCTCCGTCAGACCATTAAATCTGGTCTTTTGGGGTGAATGTGAGTTCTGCACCGCACATCTCCCCTGCCCTGCTTGGTGATATTTTGGACGTAAAGCTGGCAAGACTGCTGAGGGACTCAAAGTTAGGGTTTTAGAGAAAGCTAAAAATCCAGGATGATTTTATTAGGATAAGAAAAGAAACAAGTCAGGTTTAGGACCTTACCACCCACCCAGTGACTGGGTGGAACATTTACTAAAAAGGAAAAGTCTGGAGAAAAGACAGCATTTTAGTGGGGATGAGAAACCAAGACTTGGATTTTATACACATCATGTTTCACAGTAATGACTAGTGGCTCAGTGGTAGAATTCTCGCCTTCCATAGGGGAGGCCAGGGTTCGATTCCCAATCAGTGCACTTCATGGGCCACCACCTCCCACCTGTCAGTGGAGGCTTGGGTATCAATAGGACCCCGAACAGGAGTCAGCAGTGGTTCTAGACTCAGACACTAGGAAGAAAGGCCTGGTGATCTAGGTCCCAGAGTCAGCCAGCGTGAACTTGCCCGCTCACAACAGTCTGATTCACAGCCCCTCACAGGAGAGACCTGGGACAAGGTGGCAGTCCCTTCTGTTGTCCGCAGGGCAACTCAACCACAGCTAGCATGGTTTCAGATGCCTCTTCATCATCACAGAGAGATGGCTAGTCAACACGGGGACCCGGGGTCTAGAGGGAGGTTATTAATAAATGCAACAAATGTACACAAAGATAGGAAGCATAATCACAGATAGGTATCACCCACAGGCTGAAGAAAAGAAACTCAACAGGAAAAGATGGTCCAGGAAAGAAGAGAAACATGAAACATTTCACTGTATCAACTTTTGTCTTAGAAGCACAGCCAAAGGCTCCTTAGAAGCCAGGATGGTGAGACGTCATCTCACCTGCTTGAGACATGTCATCAGCAGGGACCGGGCCATGGAGAAGGACATCATGCTTGGTCAGCGAAAAAGAGGAAGACCCTCAACAGGACGGACCGACACAGCAGCTACAACAGGCGCAAATAGAGCGACGGCTCTGGGGATGGTGCCGGACAGGGGAGGGTTTGGTCCCGCGGCACACAGCGTCACCACGGGCCAGCAGCAGCCCCGCGGCACCAGGCAGCAATGACGACGTCTACACCATCTGAAAACTTGGTAGTGGGAATACAGTAGCTGAATAATAAAAGCTGGTATTTCTTTTGCGTCGTCCCCCCAAATTAATAGAATATGTTTACAGAGAAGGCGGCAGAATCAAACACAAAAAAGTAGAAAGACGACAAACGGCTACTGTAAAAAGACCAGCGATGACCACCGTTAACCCTGCAGGCTACAGTCTCCGTTTTTTCCTCCTAGTGGTTTACACAATATAATGCTTTGCCGTTTTTTTTAAATTTTAATACAGTTAATTCTTAAATCTTTACTACAATGACATACATACGAGAAAAGTGGTCAATTTAACCATTTTTCCGTGTTAATAAGATCTGTCATGTTGCATAACACACACCACACTTTATTTCCCAAAGTTCTTCATCACTCCAAACAGAAACCCAGCACCCCTTACGCAATAACTCCTGTTCTCTCACTTCTCCCCGCTCTGGGGACCACTAACAAACTTCTCTCTCCATGCATCTGCCCACCCTAAGTATTTCAGATTAAGTGGATTTGCACAATACTTGGTCCTCTGGGGTCTCAGCTCTTTCACTAGCACAGTGTTTTCCAGTTTCGCTGGGAGCACAATACACACCAGAGCTTCCTTTGTGTTTATGGCTCAGCAGTATTCCCTTCTGTATACTCATCATCACATTTTTTAATCCAATCATTTGTTGGCACTGAAGCCATTTCCAACTTCTGGCTACTGAGAATAATACAGCTGAGAACACTGGTAACAAGTATCTTTTGGGGTCCCTGCTAACAATTCATCTGGGTACACACCCAGGAGAGACATGCTTCACTCAGATGGAGAATCCATATTTTAACTTTTTAAGGAATCACCAAACTGTTTTCCACACGGCTGCACCACTGAGCATTCCCACCAGCAACAGACAAGTGTTCCAAGTTCTCTTGCCAACACCTGTTATTTTCCATTGTTCTCATAGCAGCCACCTTTGAGGGTGAGAAGCCGTATCTCACTTCCCTCACGATGCTGCCCATCTTTGGGCCATTTGTATCTCTTCTCTGAAGGGCTGTTTACTCAAATCCTTTGCTCACATTGCACTGGGTTGTACGCATTTTTACTGTGGAGTTGTGAGAGGTTCCAAATCTACCACAGGCTTGCTGAATTCAGGACTCTGAGGACGTGGAGGTCAATAAGGCAAAACACAAAACAAAACCGGTGCTGTTGCTTCTGACTCACAGCAACCTCACAGGACCGAGCAGGACAGACTTCTCATCTCCTAAGTCATGAGAAAATAAATATCTCCACTGTGTTATTTCTGTTATAGCAGCTCTAGAAAACTGAGACGGGCTGGAACATAAAACAGGGTGGACTATGGATGGCCTAGATAGTCATTCTTGGTAAAGCAAGAGGCCCAGGGGGAGAAAGTAAGCCCGTTAACAAGGTGGACTGACAGAGTAGCCGTTACGGGCTCAAGCCTAACGACTGTGGGCATCACACAGGACCGGGCAGGGCTTCACGCTGCTGCACACAGGGGTCGCTACGATTGGAAGCAACTCAATGGCATCTAACAACAGCGACAGCTGGTCACAGTAGAGTCTGGATTTTTAATCAAACTATAGCAAGAAGTGATTGTAAAGTGATACACGAGCACATGCTATGATCTGACTTAGATGCAGAGGTCGGTTTGGTCGTTGTACAGGGACTAAAACGTGAGAGACAAAGAAGGAGGACAACAAGTTCAGAGGTGACCACTGGAGCCCAGCCAGAGATGACAGTGGCCTGAACTAGCCACTGTTGTCAGGGTAACAGGTATTCCATACAAGACAGACTTTGGAGACAGCATCTACAGAGTCTGCCGGTGTAGTCCGGATTCCGGGATGAGGTGACCATCCACAGCACACGTCACGCTTGCCCTCACCGCACACCTCAGCACTCACCAGACGGGGTTCTATGTACCATCCACAGGCAACAATAAGTTATAGAATCAAAATGGAAAAGTAAAATCTAAGACAGTGTCTTACTTACCCAAGTTGGGATCAGTCGCCTGACGCTTCTTAATTTTAGCTTCCGAGATAGCAGAGTAATAGGCACACGTCATCTTGATCAACCACGTGGCACGAACCATCGGCACTGAGTATTTTGCTAAGTATGCAAAAACATCCTCCTTCTTACTGAGGATGGGAACCTAGAAGAGACGACAGACTTGTAATCACACATTGTGCTCAGTGCTAAACAAACCCAAAGAAAGAAAAAGCAAGACAAAGAGAATGCAAGTGAAGAAGTCACCCGCAGGCTATAAGACAGTATGTCCTTGATGGGTTTTCAAACAATGCGTGCAGTTAAAAAACTACTGAGAGCATTCTAAATAAATTTTCATTGTAGGAATAAAAGAATCAAAACCACATTTAGCACACTGGCAAAAGAGTCTGATCGGGAGTTCTTTCTTATTTATTAAAAAATACATATTGTCAAGTTCTCACGTGCTGAAAGCTACCCAGCTTCTCAAGCAAGAAGAACATTAATTTCACGACAGTCTTCCAAACAGTTTACCTCAAAATTGGAGGGGACAGACTTAGGTGGGAAAACTCTCTCCACGCTACATTTACGGAGGAATGCTTTTCTGTAAAAAACTTTCTGATAGTAACATTTCCTAAGGATTATAACCTCCAGGAAGCTTCTCAAAATGTCGCAAGCCCAAAATATCCAAGACATGCAAAAATGATGGATCAGTGAATCTGCCTGATAAACAAAGAGCTAGAAATAGCTGGGTAATTAATTAATCCGCTGGTTGCAAGGAGGCACTTGAGTCAGTTAATTGTTTCTTCCAGACCACAGAGGTACCATTTAGCCAATTAGTATCCCAGGGTACCACTGAATGGTCTGAAAGAGTTAATTCTTCTCTCATCCTCTATAAATACCCTAGGGCTAGCCTGTTCGTCTATATAATCTATTCAGTTTAGAATCTAGAGAAAAGTGCTGAATAAAGAGTGCACCCGCTGAACTGCTAAAGGGTGGTGGCAGGGGCGCCAGGAGGCGGGGAGACTCCTGAACAGGGGATGAGCACAATCAGCACTGCGTCCGGGGCCCTGGGCCCTAGGGTGGAGCCCGTCCCTCCTCCACCTCAGTCCCTCCATTTACAAACTACAATAACGTCGACCCAGTACACCTCACAGGTTGGTTCCCAGGATAGACTAAACAGTTATAGACATCACAATTACAACAATTATTATTTTCTTGCCAACTTCAAGGATCTCCCCCTATCGGCACAACTGTTTCCAAGCCATGGGTCTGGCAGTCTCTTTACAGGATCATGGACACCGCAACCATGGATATCACGCCCTAGATTTGGGGCTGGCAATCAAGATGCGCACAGAGCAGGGAGGTAGAGTCGCTGGTATAGCATGAGGAATAGGTGGGCACAGATCTAGAACTCTATGAATATAAAGACCAGACTCGACAGTCCAGCATCCTGGAGGGCCCCCTGAGAACACAGCCCCTGGACTTGCTGCTTGTGCAGAGCTGAGGCCAGTACTGAGACCAGCTCTTCAGACAAAGACTGGACAGGACTGCGGGACACAGAGTGGTGCGGGTGGGGTGTGCCCTATGGTTTAATATATATATGAGGCTGCCCTACTGGTTTCTTTGTAGGGGTCAGAAGACAGGGTGGATAGCAGGGGCAAATGCTGGCTGAGTAGATACTGGAAGGAAAGAGCAGGAAGGAAGAGGGTGCTGTCCCAGGCAGAGGAGAGGAGATGGAGTTGCAGAGAGGTGCGTGCTCAGGGTTTTATATGGCAAATTAACTTGGATTGTAAACTTTCACTTAATCACAATAAAAATTTGTTTTAAATGATTTTCAGAGCATGGCACTTGTCTCATTGTTACACAAAGCATCATTGACACAGTGGATTTAACACTGTGTGTTACGATCTCACTATTCATATACGTGGTAGAGAAAGTTTTAACTTTTGGGGGGGGGGTTGTGCACAGCTCCTAAGAGCATGCTGACTATTCCATCCGGTTTTTACCAAAGAGACACCAAGCTTTCCGAAGGCTCAAGGAAAAGCTGCCTAGGTTTGACACTGGGACACAGTATATCCACATAATGTCTCTTAAAAAAAAAACCCAAACCCGGTGCCGTCTAATCAATTCCGACTCACAGTGACCCTACAGGACAGAGCAGAACTGCCCCTAGAGTTTCCAAGGAGCACCTGGTGGATTGAAAGTGTCGACCTTTTGGTCAGCAGCCATAACACTTACCAATTTTGCCACCAGGGTCTCCTAGTGTCTCTTACAGGTAACTTAAGGGACCTCTGCTCATCTCCAAGACCTGTGCTGGCCCTGACTTTAGACCCTGTGCCAGTGGCACCCACATAGCACAAATGTAACTTAAAGGAAACTGAAAGTGACACACACCAAAGCTACAGGGATTCCTCCCCGCGGACCACAGTCACAGCCTTCACCAAGAGAACGGCTTCAAATTGTCGTCTACAAGGCACATCTTCGACGGCATCCAAGCTCTGAGTTTAAGCCAGAGATGGAAGAAGCACGGTGTTAAATAGTCAGTCCAAGACCTGAGCCACTGCCTTCCACCAGAAGACACAGTGTTGTGTCAGATGGTTGAGGTTTAGCTGTTCAAGTCAGCTTGCCTCTTACCCAGAGACACTGAAAAGTTACAAGATCAAAGCCTAAAAAACTGTCACGAGCAATGTAAAGTTGGTGTCCCCAAAGAATCATCAGAGACAGTATCTTTTCCAGATTCCTTAAGGACTTCTTCCAAATAGCCACTGACAGGACGAGGGGAAGGAGCTGAACATGAGACATGTTTCAGTAGCAGACCAAACAAAACTCAGTCATAAATTACATGAACAGCACAGGGGCAACATTTGAGCTTTGTCCCAACCCTAAGAGAACCGGTTGACTTAAATCAAGGGCTTCAGGGTTCAGAAGACCGGCTTCCATGAACCAAGTTATTTAAGGAAGACAATTATATATATTGGACAACTCTGTCCAATACATCACTTGGGCCAATTCAGGGAGACCAACTATGTGGACACAGATATGACTTGCTTTTGGCAATGGACTGCCTTCTCCATCAAGAAAGCATCAGCCTTTAACTTGTAGCTGAGTGTGTGCAATCACTTGGCAGCTGTCTGGTTTCTAAATCAAGCTACAGTCACCTCTCAGCACCAGAAGAAAATGAAGACACCTAGCAGGTGTTGCTTTTCCCTCCACAAAGGGTTGGCCTCGTATCACTTTTCCCAGCGAGACACATGACTGACAGCATCCTCTGTTTGCTAAGCAGAGGAGCGGCAGAGGGAAACCCCACAGATCAAAGTCCTGTGAAGCGAGGACTATTCAGAGAGAGAGATCCTCAGAGGTCAGCCTCTTTTGCCCAGGACAGCTATGACAGTGACTGCATTAAAAGGCCCTTTATGGGTTACTGTCGACCTCTCCCTGGCTTAATACTTGGAGCTTTGTAGAGCTTTACTGCCCCAGAAAACCAGGTCAAGAAACGTGATCCATTCCGTACAGGAGACTATTGTGAACTCTGGACCAGGGCTGGAAACAGCTCAAGACCTCAGCAGGAAGCCAAGGCTTTCTGACTTAATCCATCTCACAGAAACACAAGAAATGAAGAAGGACCATCTGGGCTTTCTAACATGAAGCTTATGCAGACAACACAGTCTTTTACCCAACTCTGAAAGAGCTTCTGCCATCTCAGGGGGATGTCCGACTCGGGAGAAGAGGAGGAGGAGCCCTCACCACGGCCGAGAACTACTTGAAGCTACACTCAGTGGGTCTACAAAGGAAGCATCTATGGCACTCGAAGAAGGAACCTCAGGGCTTAACACCCGACGTGACCAGAGGCAGCCCTAATACAGAGAATAATGGCTAACGGACACCACCAAAATCATCTCCCTCCTATAAGACGGAAGACTACTTCTATCAATTCCTCACCAGTATTCATTCTTAGCAAACATCAAAAAAAAAAAAACAAAAAGGATTCTACAGGTTTATTAGAAAAAGGAAACCCCAAAAGAAAAGTCTCTGGCTGGCTACAGGGGAGCAGCAGATCCTAACCAAGGCGCAAGATATGAAAGAGTTGGTAGAAAGCCATCCATCCAGTCATGAAGCACGACCTTCACTAACATGGCCTTCAGACACAACTCACAGGCCACCGAGGGCCGCCAAGTCAACATTCACCACTGGAAAGGACACGCTAAGTGGCTCAGCCCGCAAGGACACCAGGAGCTAAGGGAGTTGTCAGAGCTGGTTACACACCGACTGTTGTGTCCCTGGGAACTTCGTTAGCCTTTCAGCGCTGAAACCTATGAAAGGCAACACGGCCCTGTGACACAAAGCAAAATGAAGTCCAAAGAAGCGATGGACACCAGACAAAACAAGCCAGCACACAAAGAAGCGCCTCTGTAAGCTTAGCTGAGCCACATCGGTGACTGAAAGCTTGGTATGGGAAGGAGAAGACAGGCATCCCTAAGACTACAGGGCTTCAGAAGAGAGGAGAAGAGACCCACGGGATTACGGAAAAGGCCTGCAAGACACGCAAGATCAAGGCCAAAGACGGAGACTTTTAGTTTATCTAAATTTCAAAGGACATGGTGTTTTGCTAGGACTCTAAGATCAGTGAATCTGTGAATATTATCCCACATCAGGAAAATGATCAAAGGCTGAGATTCTAAGACAACCCCTTGCCCCACCAAAGCAATCAGTGAGCCTGCCCACCCTGCTCTAAAACTCTTTTGAAGAGCAAACATCCAGAGAGTCACCATCTGTGTCTTGCTTAGCAGGCAGGAGACAGATGAGAGCACAAGGACACTTAGTTTTAGAGACTAAGGTCTCTCTCCAACATGTCTTGGACTTTCTGAGCTAACAAAAAGGAAAACGTAACAGGAAAAATCAAGTCCTGTTGCCTGTTCTTGACTGCAAGCCTTGTCTACCCCAAGTTCACATATCCTGCTTCCTCATGGAATTTTTAGCTTTACAGATGTCCTAGGCACCTGTGGGAAAAAAAGACCTGGCCATTTTCTTCCATTAAGACCAAAAAAAAAAAAAACCAAACCTAGTGCCATCAAGTAGATGCTGAATGATAGCGACCCTATAGGACAGAGTAGAACTGCCTCAGAGTTTCCAAGGAGCACCTGGAGGATTCGAACTGCCAATTTTTTGGTTAGCAGAAGTAGCACTTAACCATGACACCACCAGGGTTTGTTCCATAAAGATTACAGTTTAGAAGACACTAAGTGGCAGTTGTCTCTGTCCTACAAGGTCACCATGAGTCAGAATCACTAGATGCCACAGAACAGCAGTGACAGGCCCCACCCGTAATCCAAACAAAGGGAGGCCAGCCCGTCTGCCAACAACACCTGGGATTGCATGCCTACTCTGCACGTTCTGCATTCTGGAGAGGACTCGGGAAGAGAATCACACATTTGAACATTATCTCAAAACATCCTCATTTTCCTAAGATCCTTGTTCAAACAGTGCAGGGAAGATTTCATACCTTTTTTGCCAGAATAGTAAGTGGTTTATTTCCTGCTAAGTCAGAGAACCAGCTATGAATGACACTCTGAGATCGAGCAGTTACTAGCCAGTAATTATCTTTCGCATTAACTTGTGGTTTCTTCTTTCCGGTGTCCTGAAAAGTGTTAAGCTTCAATTTCTCGGCTAATATGCTGCTAAAATAAGCTCCAATCTGTGGAAACGAGAGGTAAAGAAAAAGGAAACGTTAAAATAAGCCAAGTATCTTAATACCTTACTTTTCTTGTTTTAATTGAATTTTTTTTCATGCAGCCCATCTCAAAATAAAATAGCAATTTACATCCTTGAAGGCAGAGTTGTGACTTCCTTATCCTATAAAGTGACGCCAACAGTCCTCACACCGTTGTTCCACTCTTCAGCAGTTCAAGGAAAAAAGAAGAGGCTTTGAAAATCTCTAGTAAGATGAAATTAATTACATCCTGAATACATTTCAAGAGAATAAGTTCTGCTTTCATCTTGGCCTGTACTTTCTCCTTTTGCACACTCACACATTTGGAGAGAATCTTTTCCCTGAGGTTGCACACTAGAGCAGAAAACCGCATAATCACTCAGTGATCATTCTTTCTCTTGTTTCATCTTAATGGTGCATATTTTTGGAAAGGAAACTCTGTATTTACAGTCAGTGCTTTTACAAAAAGAGTCTAGAGGAATTTATTTAATGGCACATAACAAAAGGTTTCATTCAAAAAGGCGCTCAACATTTCTGACTGGGACGCCACTGCCACGAGTACTTGTGTTTCAGGGAAAAGCCAGTGTTCCTTGCTGTGAAATGGGGCAAAGCAGCAGAGAGTGTTTCTGTGAATTACTCCATGGTTTTCATATTAATGACAGGAAAGATAAGGAAGACAGGGAGAAAGGGGAGGCCGGGAAGGAACACGGACTGCAGTAAAGCAAGACCTAAAAATAAAGTCGATCTATAAAAAACCTGTTGGAATTTTCAAGAATGCTATGAAAGCATCATATTGCACACTATGAAAAGTCTTCAAAAATAGGCAGCAGTAAGCCACGTCTAACAGGTACCCCAGTGAGGAGAGCAAACCACAGCAATCATCATTAGAACCTGTATCCTGGTGACGCAAAATAAGAACAACCATCATAGTTAATATTCATAAGTCAGGAACAATGGACAGGTCCCAACACAATGACAAGCAGCTGATCAAGTGTATGAACTGGGTGAAAAGCTGGTGGCATTCTTTCATCCTTTGACTTACAGATGATAAAAAGAAATCTGCGTGTGTTGGTATTATAACCCAAAACCCACTGCTGTCGACTTAATTCTGACTCACAGTGACCCTACAGGACAGAGTAGAACTGCCCCAAGGAGTTTCCAAGGAGCACCTGGTGGATTTGAACTGTCGACCTTTTGGTTAGCAGCCGTAGCATTTAATCACTACACCACCAGGGTTTCCACTGGTGTTAAAGGCTACTATAAATCTGAGTAGTTAGGGAAGAAAAAAGTCTGAACTTCTGAAAAAAAAAAAATTAACTGTAATCATCATTTTAAGCAAATGTTAGCCGAATGTCCAAACACTGAATACAGAAGTATAAAAATGTAATTTTTCAACTGGTCTTTGGTCTTTGTTCCCAGGGCGCTGAACACCTGCCTACCTGAGTAGACTGTTCCGTATTTAACAAGTACCTTCCTTGCAAATGTATATAAGCTCTTTAATTACAATGAGCAGAGGGTATAAATTTTTTTAAGTCTGCACAATCTGTTTTATAATTGCACTCTCTTCTAGACACTTAATGATGCAATACAAGGCAATGAGAATGTGTACATGTTTTTAATTCCAACAAACAAATCTTTCAAACAACTGCATACCATAAACAGTCAAAATTCCCAAGAAACCAAGACAGCAGAATATGAACATCACAAGAAAATTTTATTTAGAAAACCTGTTGCTGTCAAGCCAGTTCCAACCTGTAACAACTCTCAAGGACAGAGTAGAACAGCCCCACAGGTTTTCCAAGGGGTGGCTGGTGGATTTGAACTGCTGACCTTTTGGTTGCTGTACCTCTGAGGGGTACCATATCTCTCGAGGATTGCCACACCTTTGTATGGTTTTAACCTATCTGTACTTCCTCAAACAAGGCATGAGAGACCACATTTCCTTTAAAGTTTGTTCCCATCCATTCGAAGCTATGCTGAAAATACTTCATTTGTAAGAAAACAAAAGCTGAAGGTCTCCATTACAGCACACAGACCTCACGTTTAGAAAGTCAAATGCTCCCCAGAAAGCTTATAATCCCCGAGTAACTTGCACAGGACCAGTGGCAGGCAGCACGAGAGACAAGGAGTGTTACTTCCATTTATTCAGTTATTTAAATTAACATCAAACTCGACTGATCTCTTAGGACAATTTGGCAGTCCAGATGGAGAGATATAATACATCCACGCCCTCTGGCCAAGTCATATACTTTGGGGAGTTTATTCTAAAGAGAAAGCTGGGTGTCCAACCAAGACCGCAAGATCTCGGTACACAGAGGAGGAACCACTGACAAGCTAACCGGTCTGTGTCAGAGGGAGGCTTCAATCAACAGCAACACATAAATGATGGAATCTTATCTATTATTACCAGGAAAGCCACAAGTGAAAGTGGCTGCAAAACAATGCTCCATTTTTAAAACACAGAACACTAACAGTATATACATGACTATGGTTATGATGTAAAAAAGTACATTAAGACTAGAAAAAGACAAAACTGAAAATACTGTGTTACGTGGATGGAACCACCTACAGAAAATACTTCTGCACTCTTTCAGTCGGATCTGACTCGATGGCACTTGGCTTTGGCACTCTTTCACTTTATTAAACTAGAAACTGAAATATTCACACTACTATGTATGCATCTGTACATATACACATATATGCATGTGTACACAAATAAAAAGATCTGTTTCATGAATGCATTTGATTTTTTTTCCTAGTATGTATGATGTTTTCAATTTAAGAAAAACTGAAGATATTTTAATACCCAAAAAATAACTGAAGAAATTTTTTTTAAATAATACAAACAGAAATAAATATCCCTCTCTGTATATCTAATTGCTTACATGACTACCCAGAGGGAGAGATAAGAGTTTTTTAAACACAACATTCTGACTCTAGGGCCTTCATAGGATTTAGTGTAAGGATGAAAAGCATTGTAGAGAACCTGGGAATTGCACAGAGTCATTGCGTTGGCGCAGTGGCAATGACAGAGTTTATGCCGAGAATCTGTTATGTGTCACATAAGAAAGAGCCAATGAATCAGTATGTTGGCACCGCTGAGAATGAGGGATCTCTTTGGGCGGGAGGGAGACATGAAGAGGAAAGACGACGAGGCATATGGTATTTTTTTTTTAATTATGGTATATTTTTTAAATTGTGATTTCAAAATTTCTATATAAAAGAAATTCTGGGCAAAAAAAAATCTTAATTTCTCAGCTCTGTCCACTGACAGAACCTAGAAGTGATGCTACCCCACTAACAATGAGCCTACCTGGCACCCAGATCTGCACTGAGGCACAGGGAAAAATGACACAAGTCTGGAATACTCTATTATACCAAAAAGCAAAGAATTGCTCAAAGAATGAAACAGATATAAGACAAGGACTCAGGATCCAGGCTTAAGGAGTCCCACTGGCAAATGTGGGACAATCTGAAAGTCAAATAAATCAATTATAACGCAATGAATTAAAAAATAAAAGAACTTATGAGTCGAAAACCCAAACCAAACCCACTACTGTGGAGTCGGGCCTGACTCATAGCGACTCTAGAGATCAGAGTAGAACTGCCCCATAGAGTTTCCAAGGTGCACCTGGCAGATTCGAAATGCCGACCTTTTGGTCAGCAGAGGTAGCACTTAACCCACTATGCCTCCAGGGTTTCCGCATGAGTCTAAGGTGATACAAAACAGGGATGGGAGTGCTCTTCTTTACAAAAGAAAGCCAAGTAATAAGTATATGAAGAATGATGACTGGGAAACTCATCATTCCACAACCATCAACAAAATAAGTCATTCAACAACAATCATCAATTGATGCTAAAATCATCGGTCAAAGTTTGTGACAGAACCATATATTCCATGGTCTCCAAGAGTCACCCTGCAGAGATAGAGGAAAGGAAACAGATGACAGAGACCACCTTAATCCAGTGATCAAACTCAGTACAACCAATAATAGCACAAACCAGCATTGCAGGCAGCCCCAGTGGCACCGTGGTTAAGTGCTCAGCTACTCACCAAAAAGGCTGGCAGTTCAAATCCACCAACCACTCCTTGGACACTTCTACTTGCCCTCAGGCTCGCTTTAAGGAAGCATTGGCTTCACAGCAGTGGGTTTGGTTTTGGGGGCTTTTGACTTGCGAGCTTTGTCTCACTGTGACTCACTAAGAAGTACACCTCTTCCCTGTACAGTCTGCATACCAGAAAATGTTTCAATTGAATTCTAACACACAGAAACAATTAGATAAAGCCAGACTGCAGGACCAGAATACATGACCAAGAGCTGGCCTGGACCCTTCTGAAATGGTCATCATGAAAGGAAAAAAATGATGGGAATTATGGTTCTAGATTAAAAGAGTCATGACAGTCAAATGCAGTGGATGATCTGTAATGCAGTCCTGAGGCAGGACAGCCACCCATCCATACAAGAGATTGGAGGGACATTTGAATATCGGTTACAGCTTAAATAATACTAACTTGCCAGTGTTAAATACCTGCCAAGGCTGTAACACACACACACACTTTTTCACTAATTTCCAGAGAAAGACAATTAGCATTACCTTGGATGGGTTAATGACGATGTTTCTGGCTGAGCCGTGTTCATCCCCCGTGAAGGCAGGCTGATTGTTGAACCCTTGCTTCACGTTCACAGCGGTCAGTTCATCCTGTTGGAGAGAAAGTACCGAGTCATCCAAGGATATAAATGCATCAACTTACTTCAGGTGTATAACAGCCTAAACAACAGGTACCTCTGCTCCACTCTGCAGAAGAGCACTGGTCAGGACACCCCAAGCCAAGGACAGCAGAGATTGAATCAAAACCCAACAGAACCAAGCCCCTAGGATTCACTTCCAGTTTACAGAGAATATGGTGACGTGACACAAACGGTGCCATGAGGAAAAAGACAAACCCAGAATGACAGACGTCATTCTGCAAGAAAACTGGCCCAAGTTCATGGAAAAAGGAAAATGTCCCGGGAAAAGGGAGTGGGGACAGCACTATTTCAGGTTCAAAGGTATTAAAACAAACACAACCACCAAATGCCATGGAAGTACTTCCACTGGATTCTGGACTGGGGGAAACAAGAAACCGTAAAGCACTGGTTTGGGAACAGTGGAAAATTCTGAATGCAGATTAATCTTAGACAACACTACAAAGTTTTTAGCAGCTTTCTTTGGTGTGATAACTGTGTTTTGGTTATATAGGAAAACATCCTTATTCTTTAATACAATATCCAGTGGTACTTCCCAGTCAAGCGTCAGGATGTCTGTCCTTGAATTTCAAGAGTTCGATATGTGTACCTATGAGTGTCTGCCTGTACACATACAACATAACTGCCTAAAGAGATCAAGTGAAGGACAAAAGTTGACTCCAGTGTAAGGTATATATATGGGGCTTCACTGCACTGATGGCGTAGTGGTTACGTGCCATGGCTGCTAATCAAAAGGTCAGCAGTTCAAATCCACAAAGCACTCCTTAGAAACTATGGAGCAGTTCTACTCTGTCCTGTAGGGTCGCTATGAGTCGGAATCGACTCGATAGCAGTGGGCTTGGTTTTTCTGGTTTCATCCAACTATTCTTTTAACCATTCTTTCTTTAAGTTCAAAAATCTTCCACTGATCAGTGGAAAATCCACTGCCCTGGGAAAAATAAAATCACAGAGAATGGTGGAGGGAACTAAGAGTCTGATTCTTCCTTCCTCATCAGCTCCCTACAGACTCCTAGTTTCAGTTCAAGAAAAACTGGTTCAACCAACGTATTCAAGATCCCGCAGCAAGTCCCAGGTACGAGTAAAGAATTCCTAGGCATGAGTCTCATTATGACCATATAACACCGCAACCTACAACTGGAGGGAAGTTTACTGTTCCCACAGTTCTTGCATGTACATCTGGGCTCTGCGCATCTTTAGAAGTCTGAGGTGGACAGTGGTGGCATATTTTCATGTCTACCAGACAGATGAGAAGAATGAGGCCCCACACACTCACTGAAGAGCTTAGTACAGTAGTTAATACAGGAAGCCCACAAAGCCAGCAATGAAAGTCTATCTTCTACATCCTAGACTGGAATCCTAGCGGCGTAGTGGTTAAGAGCTCAGATGCTAGGTCGGCAGTTCAAACCCACCTGCAGTCCTTGGAAACCTCATGGGGCAGTTCTACTCTGTCATACACGGTGACTGTGAGTCAGCATTGACTTGACAGTATGGGATTTAGTTTACATCCTATACTAGGAAGAGGAATCTACAGGACACTATGCCACCAAAGAACAAATGTCACATGAAAACTTAATCCAAAAATACATAGCTGCAATTCTTACTCTCCTTGAAAGATCTCCTACAGGACAGACACAAGAAAAAATAAAACTCTTTCAAGATTACTACCCATCAAAAATAGCCTACAATTTTAAAAAAAGAAAAACACACACACACTCACACTTACCCTGCTTAGATTATCACTGAGTTATGGGACTAAGTCAGAGCTGCTAAAATACAGCCTTGAAGGAACAAGCGGGTGAGGTCAGAGTAAAGGAAGTGACTCTGTGCCACTGTCTGAGCCCCATTCCAAGCCAAGAAACAGTTTCAGTGACAGCTGGCAACATGGTTATCACAGCACAGGAATGACAAAACACACTTGCTCTTCATAAATGATAGCTTCTAGTGCCAAAAAAACAAAAACACAAAACCCTGGTGGTGTGGTAGATAAGTGCTACGGCTGCTAACCGAAAGGTTGGCAGTTTAAACCCACTGCGGACTCCTTGAAAACTCTATGGGACAGTTGCTATGAGTTGGAATTGACTTGATGCCAATGGGTTTGGATTTTGCTCAGTGCAAAAAAAAAAAAGACTGATAGGCGTTCCACTGCTATGACTCATCAGAAAGACTTAGGATGAAGTAGTTTATGATATGTAAGTATCTGACCAGTCTAAAAAGTCACCTTAGCTGGGGACTCAGTTCTCCTGGAGATGCACCACACAACCTGACTTAAATTTTGCACATTCTTATGAATACCTTGGTGGGCCACTGTTCTGGTGGGCTTTCAAAAGACCCCATTCTAGGACATACAAGTCTAGGGTAACAGTCCCCTCCAGAGAAGGTCACCCAAATTGTGGTCTGCACAGGAAACAAGTTACAGCTGCACTATCAGAAGACATTTTGGACTGTTCTCACATTTTAAAAATTAATTATTTGAAAATTTAGGGCAAAACTACAAAATGTGTGTTTTAAGTCAGGAAGGCTTCAGTGAACTCAGACAAAGGAGTAGGCTAGCAATTTCTCTATAGCCTCACAGCCTAACAAAGCAGGCAGCAAACGGGTTCAGGACAGCAGTGAGAAAACAAAACTCCACTTCTCTCTTTGGTTTACCATCTGAGTGCTACAAGAGATATGAGTTGAGTAACAGCCTATGTTTTTACTAAAAATATGTGCTGGCTTAATCATGAGGAGATGTGTGAGGCTCGGAGGGCCAGCTCGTTCCCTCTATTGCTGCTTCCCTTTCTGTTCTTGACAGCTCCAGCCCCGTGAGCCGCTCCCGTGTGGGGCTGCTAACCGCTGACTGGAGAGGCAGCCCCTGCTCTCTCACACACGAGGAATGCGAACTTCATTGTTCTAGGCACTGCAGACCTCACTGCTGAATATCACTATGATCACCTTCCAAGTCCTCCCCTTGGGAAGCTACGCACTGATGCCAACGCCTAGTCCATCCTTTAAAGCCATTTTGGAACTCTTTCTGGAATAGCCATTGCACACAGCGGCACAGTGACAAGTTTGCAAACTTAATTGTGTAGTCATCTGTGAGAGAGTCTCTGGCCAATAAACATATAACTGCAGTGGAACACCCTCTCTACTCACCTGATCTGGCCCCCAATGACTTTTCTTTACCTAAAGATAAAGGAAATATTGAAAGAAAGACATGTGGATAACATTCAGGACATTAATGGTAATAAGATCACAGCTCTGATGGCCATTCCAGAAACAGATCCAAAACTGCTTTGACGAGTACGCTAGGTGATGGTGTCAATGCATAGCTTCCCAGTGGGAATACTTCGAAGGTGACCACAGTGATGTTCAGCAATGGGGTCTGCAGCACTTTTTCTAGGATGACTTCACAAACTCAACTGGCAGTCCTCGTACACACATTCATGCGGGCAGGCACACACACACACGTGCACACATGAACACTGTCCAGAACAAAAAGAAAATATAACCACAGTGACACATCTATCAGACACATCAGATTTTCCTGATAGTCAACTAGGTGGTGCAGAGGTCAAGTTCCCAGCTGCTAACCAGAAGGCAGGCAGCTCTAATTCACCAGCCACTCCACAGGAGAAAGATGGGGCAGTCTGTTACCGTAAAGATTACAGCATAGAAAACCCTATGTTGCAGTTCTCCTCTGTTCTGTAGGGCTGCTACGAGTCAGAAGCAACTCAATGGCAACAGGTGTTTTGTTTTAACTAGGACCCACATAGATACTGTTGGGAACCTTGAGCTCTGAACAGGTTTTAATTTTGCGTCTTAAGTGTCATATAAGGCTTCTCCAGAATGTGATCATTTTTTACCACCACTGGTCACCCACCACAGCAGCACACCCACCACGGCTGACCTCAGCCCAGCAGCACACCCACCATGGCTCACTTCACCACAGCAGCGCATCCACCACTGCTCACCTCACCACAGCAGCACACTCACCACGGCTCACCTCACCACAGCAGCACACCCACCACGGCTCACCTCGCCACAGCAGCACACCCACTGCTCACCTCACCACAGCAGCACACCCACTGCTCACCTCACCCCAGCAGCACACCCACCATGGCTCACCTCACCACAGCAGCACACCCACCACGGCTCACCTCAGTCCAGCAGCACACCCACCATGGCTCACCTCACCACAGTAGCACATCCACCACGGCTCACCTCACCACAGCAGCACACCCACCACGGCTCACCTCAGTCCAGCAGCACATCCACTGCTCACCTCACCACAGCAGCACACCCACTGCTCACCTCACCACAGCAGCACACCCACCACAGCTCACCTCACCACAGCAGCACACCCACTGCTCACCTCACCACAGCAGCACATCCACCACGGCTCACCTCACCACAGCAGCACACCACAGCTCACCTCACCACAGCAGCACACCCACTGCTCACCTCACCCCAGCAGCACACCCACCACGGCTCACCTCACCACAGCAGCACACCCACCACGGCTCACCTCAGCCCAGCAGCACACCCACTGCTCACCTCACCACAGCAGCACACCCACCATGGCTCACCTCACCACAGCAGCACACCCACCACGGCTCATCTCGCCACAGCAGCACACCCACTGCTCACCTCACCACAGCGGCACACCCACTACTCACCTCACCACAGCAGCACACCCACCACAGCTCACCTCACCACAGCGGCACACCCACAGCTCACCTCACCACAGCGGCACACCCACTGCTCACCTTACCACAGCAGCACACCCACTGCTCACCTCACCACAGCGGCACACCTACTGCTCACCTCACCACAGCGGCACACCCACCACAGCTCACCTCACCACAGCAGTACACTCACAGCTCACTTCACCACAGCGGCACACCCACTGCTCACCTCACCACACCACAGCAGCATACCCACTGCTTACCTCACCACAGCAGCACACACACCACAGCTCACCTCACCACAGCAGCACACTCACCACAGCAGCACACTCACCACAGCAGCACATGCACCGCAGCTCACCTCACCAGCTCAGGCTTACCACGGTCTCATGGTGAATGTGTAACGGCTCCTACCATATGTCCTCCTGCTGCTACCCCGGCCCTATTTTCAACAAAGCAGCCAGAGGGAGACTTCTAGCACTTCAGTGGGGTCATTTAGCTCCACTCTAAACCTGCTATGACCCTGCACTTGTATCAGCATGCAAGGCAAAGGCCCTCTGACAACCTACAAGCCCCTGGGCAATCCTGCCCTTCCATCTGTTACCGTCCTGACCGTACCTCTAACCACACATGCTCTGTTCCAGCCACACTGCTCTCCCACAGGTCCACAAACACACCAGTAAGTTCTCAAGACACAGCCTATGCACTGTTCCCTCTTCCTGGAGTGCTTGCCCCGGCACCCACATACTCGACTTCCAGACACTTAGTATGCACAAATTTTATATTCTCCATGAGAAATACGATACCCCTGCCCCTCCCTGCATCTCTGCACTCCCGATCCTCCAGTAATTCATACCCTTCTGCACCTAAAACACCAGGTGGCTGACTTCCTCTGTGAACTCTCTGCCTACCTCACTGGAAAGTAAGGTCCAGGAAACCAAGGATCTTTGTTCCAGCCACTGGTGCATGCCAAGTACATAGTGCAAGGCCTGGTGCACAGTACACACAGCACCCATAGCGGACATTCAATAAACATTTACTGAAAGTGTGACTACGTGGATGATGACCTGTTTGAACAATCTGCATGACCATACTTTGAATCCCTCCTCCATGACTTCAGGGTCCAGAATTTCATCTGTATTTATGACTAGCATGACTCTGTCACCTACAGCAATGGTTCCCACCCATCAAGCCCAAAATACTGCCTTTTAAAAACAAATATGTTTTAATATCCCTTTCTCCTAGTGTGAGAAACCCTACAGCCTAATTGTTACGAGTTATTAGGACTGCTATACAAGAGGTCGGCCATTCAAACCCAGCAGGTGCTCCTGGGAAACTTCACAGGGCAGTTTTACTCCATCCTACAGCATCATTTCAAGTGGGAATCAACCTATGGCAGTAGGTTTTTCTCCTAATAGGAAATGAAATCCATAGATAATAGCCTACTTCAATCAACATTTTTGAAAGAAGCAATAATATAATACTCTAACTCTAAAATAAAAGTCATCATAAAAGATGTACTTCAAAAGCAAGTATCTTTTGTAGTGTGCTCAGGCAACCCATGCTGGAGTCCCTGTCCCCAGAGAGTGGACATCCCCCACCCCATCACTGGGAGCCACTTAGAAAGGCAGGCTCTCAGACCTTCCCACAATCCAGTGCTACATCTGAATAAATCCCCAGGCCATCTGTGCGCATATCAAACTCGGACAAATGCAGCAAACCAAAACCTGACCTCCTTGTTGATTCCAACTCATAGCAACGCCACAGGACAGAGACAAATGGCCGTAGTTTCCAAGGCTGTCCACTTCTACAGAAGCAGACTGCGCCATCCTTCTCCCATGGACTGGCCAGTGGGTGTGAACTCCCGAGCTTCTGGTTAGCAGCCAGGTACTTACCCACTGCGCCACCAGGGCTCCTCTGACCCATAAAGAAGTTGCTAGATGTTTGTTCCTATTCGTAGATCACCATAACGTGGTCACTACAAAATGCATCCTGGTGGACGTGTGTTGTACTGCCTTCTCAATTACTGGAACAACGTGACATGAATTTACTAACAATGAGAAAAAAGGGCCTGGTCAAGTTTCACCCTAACCAGATAAAGTCTTCTCTTAGACTCTGAAAGACACAACAGTTACAACTCTCAGAAACTCAGTGTCTCCTAGACAGATGTTAAAATCATGAGGAAAAAGAGAGAGAAACTTCTTTGAGATCATATATAAAGCAGTTAGCTTTCTACCTGAGACAGATGGGAACACACAGATGCTGAAGGTCCCTCTGGTGGCATGCTGGAAAACACAGCTGATTCAGGACAATTCTCCACGAAGCCCCACCGTCTAATTCACACTGAGGACAGCCAGCACACCTCAAGTCACGCACAATCATCGTGACAGCCATCACCTTCCCACAGAGCTCCAACCGGCCACCCCACAGACTCAAAGTGGCAGCTGGCACTTTCCAGAGCCCTGCTTCTCCTCAGAGAGGGTTTGGAGACTCCAGGTTTCAGAAACCCTAAGCTCCCTCCTCTGAAGGATCCATCTAAGGCCTACGCAGCATTGCAACAGAGCCGTGACGGAGACGTGGAGGTCTCACCTTAACCAGGCAGTCCTACGGTGCGCCCTGTGGTGACTGGTGACAGGAAGCCAATGGCGGCATAAGGATGGACGTGCACACAGGAAGAAGCAGGGAGCAGTGGCCCAGAGCCCAGGCTCTGCAATCAGACTGTGCTCAACCTGAACCCCAATACCACTCAGGGGTGACGCTCAGCAAGCTCTGGAAAGGCTTCTGGTCCTCAGTTTCCTAACCACCAAACAGGAATTAAAAAAAAAAAAACAGTGCTGTCGAGTCGATTCTAACTCCTAGCAACCCTACAGGACATAGCAGAACTGCTCCATAGAGTTTCCGAGGAGCACCTGGCAGATTTCAACTGCTAACCTTTCAGTTAGCACACACAGAACTTAACCACTACGCCACCAGCATTAGGAATAGTTTATTAATTACCACTCTTTTACAGCTAGGGAAATAATCAGAGGTCAACTTGCCCAAACTCAGAGGGGCTAAGAATTCAAACCCAGATTCAGAAGAGTCGATGGTCATAACCGTCAGACGACATGAGTATGAGGGAGTTTGCTGACACAGTGGTTAATTGCTCAGATGCTAACCTAAAGGTCAGGAGTTGGCAGCCACCACGCCACTCTGTGGGAGAAAGATGTGGCAGTCTGCTTCTGTAAGGATGACAACCTTGGCAGCCCTATGGAGCACAGTTCTGTCATGCCCTGCTAGGTGATCAGAAGTGACCCAGCAGCAGCGGGTTTGGTTTGGGTGATAAGAATACACCTAGCAATTAGCATCCTTGCTGTGAATATTAGTTGTGTCAAACCCTGGTTCAGAAAAGTGACAACTTGAAGCTCCAGTCACCAGACGTACAAAAAGCCTGCACAGAAAACTGAGAGTTGGCTTGAAGCAGTGATTCTCAAACTGGCAGGTTTCCAAACCCAGGTGTGCTGTCAGCGGGCTGGGGACCTCCCCGACTCACAGTTCTGAGACTCCTGAGTATCTGACAAGTCTCCAGGTGAGGCTGGTCAGCGGACCACACTTTGAGAAGCCCACCGGCGATGTGGGGTTTCTGCTATTCCAGAGGACCGGAGTGTCCCTGTGCAGCCTCAGTGCGGCGTCACCCCCAGCAGAAGCCTACAGTGTCTCATCTGAGCACACAAGCAGGAGGGCGTGAAAAGAGACACCTGGTCAGAATTCTCCACTTCATCCCTTCCTTCACTGTACACACAGAGAGAGAGACAGACAGACAGAGAGACAGAGGGATCCAGGAAGAAGCAGAGCAGTGTATGCAGTCCTCCCTTTCACTCCATTAACGTTTCATAAAAAAAAAAAAAAAAAAAACACTGCCGTCCAGTCAATTCGACTCACAGCGACCCTAGAGGACACGGCAGAACTGCCTCACAGATATCCCAAGGAGCACCTGGGGGACTCAAACTACCAGCCTTTTCGTTTGCAGTCGCAGCATTTAACCACTACACCACCACAGTTTTCATAAACCCACAATAAATAAAACACCAGGGCTACAGAGTTCTCGATTACACCAGAAAGCAGAGCCGACCCAGGACCTCACCCCTACTGGGTCAGTCAGCTTCCTAGAGGAATTCAGTGAAAGAAGTTAAAAACCTTAAGCACCACAACCATAAAAAAAAAAAAAAAAAACCCACACCCTGACGCCTTCTTCCCTCAAGTTCCTGTAAAGGGTGAAGACGAATGGTAAGAACCCCAACAGTGAGGTAGGAGTTGAGAGATAGCTCAGACAACATTTCTCCAGTTCCAGCGACATAAAGACTCACCCCTTTTGAAGACAAAGCATTCTCCCCAACCTCAGAAGGCCTTCATGCCCGGCTGGGAAACTGGGCTGGGACACAGATGCTTAATGACACCAGGGAACATGAAGAGATTCAGAGTACTGCACTACATGAATCCAAACAACGAACTCTTAAGATCCTTTACTCTAAAGATCTTGCCAGCTCTCATCCGGCAAACACAGGAAGGAGTGAGTGCAGATTTGGGAACGCCGTACCCCTAAAACTCCCGAACTAAAATCTGCAAGGGACGCAAACAGCTTCCTCTGGCACTAGCCTTGAACTTCTTCTAAGATTCTTCTCAATAAAAGAACAGTGACTGCCAAAATTCTTACACATTTCTCTTACACAGAGACAGAGATAAACTTTGGTGTATACCATTGATTTTTAGAAAAGAATCATCAGCAGCTACTTTGCGTATTTTTCAAGGTTGAGGCAACTAAGGACCCCTAAAACTTGGGGGCACACTCGGCTTTTAATCAGGGTCTCATTCCCACGCTTGTGCTGTGGGCCCTAGACGAGCAGCTTTAAACCTTTCCCCATAAAAGGACTGCTTCTAAAAGCTCTAAAACCTCCCCACTGTACAACACAGGGAATAAAGTTTTTTTTAATAACTGCTGCAGGGAGGGTCAGCGACATTCAAGACAGTTTAAATGTATTTGTTTATCATAAACAGTACCAGGGCACAGCAGCTGCACATGCATGAGACATAATATTTACTCGGCCGAGAGACAATGCTAGCTGAGAATGGGAATTTATAGGCCTAGCCTCTCCCTGGCTCATAGCCACTGTGGACTCAGCCAGGCTGCATATGGATGTCCACAAGCGTACAAAGAACTGGTCCCAAAGTACCCTGAACACGAAGAAGAGGGTAGCACTCTCACACCTCTTTGTCACTGACTTGAAGTCCAGTAACAGGCCTTGAAGCAATTCTAGGGAGAGAAGTATCCACAGATCCACAGAAACAGAAGCGTGGAAAACGGTCCAGCTTGATACAGACAACCAGAGTGATCCCTGCATTTTCCTATTCTGTAAGCAACACAAAAACTAGACTATCCACATTCTGGGTGAACTCCAAGTGCATTCATCCATCACAGGCATTTTACTTTGAACTTCAGAGAACTATCTTTATTTTTTGGATCACTTTCAAAGCAACCTTTTAATTTTACTAAGCCGTTTCATCAGGAAAGTAAAAACTTTTGATCTTAGTTTGGAAATTGCTTCATCTCTTTCTCTCTCAAGGGAAAAAGAAATGTTCCGCTTAGCACCATTTTCAATGACCATCTCAAAAGTAGATAATACACGCACGACGTCGCCTGCACACGGGCACACGCATGGATGGACACACACCCAGCCGACTCTCTGGTTAGCAGCCGCAGCACTTAAGCACTGTACTGCCGGTGCTTCTCACACACAAACATACACACTTAACCTCCTCCACAGAATTTCTAGAACATACAGCCTTTGTATCTAAGGCAAAGCTCATGTGCAGAAATTCTCACTGTCATCAGCCACCTACTCAGTTCTAACAAACTAAGGAGTCCTCGGGTGCTGCAGAAGGTGAAGTGTTCAGCTACTAGCTGAAAGGCTGGTGGTTCCAATCCAGCCAGAGGCATCTCAGAAGAAAGGCTTGATGTTCTGCTTTCAAGAGATCACAAAACCAAACCCAACCCACTGCTTTCAAGTTGATTCTGACTCATAACAATCCTCAAGGTCAGATCCGAACTGCCCCATAGAGTTTCCAAGGAGCTCCCGGCAGATGTGAACTGCCAACCTTTTGCTTAAGCAGCCGTAGCACCTAACCACTAGGCCACAAAAGATCACAGCCACTGAAAATCCTATGCAGCACAGTGCTACTCATGAGGCTGTTGTACACGGGAACAGACTCAACAGCAACTGGTAATAAAGGGCCCAAGAAACATCCACCAGGGATGACGATGCCCCGGAGGCAGGAAAACACCCTACCAACTGCAGCAGTTGAGAGCTTGACTGCTAACCACAGGTCAGCAGTTGGAACCCAGGAGGCACTCTTCAGAAGCCCCACGGGGCAGTTCCGCTCCACCCTACAGGGTCTCTGTGAATCAGAATCAACTCAACCCCAACTGCTTTGGTTTCGGGTTTTTATGAGTCCATCAGGCAGACTGCGTAACCCAGGATCTCACAGGGAATACACCAAAATTAAAAAAAAAAAAAAAAGATTTCATGACCCTTAGCCTTATCTACCCTTCCCACAAAACAGCATTGTCTCACCCCATCCCCACCCCGCAGGACCACAGTCCCCATAATGGGGACATTCCATGCCCATGAGCAGATTTAAATGACTCAGAAGGGGACGTTCTTTCCTCGTACCCCGCCTCCCCACTAACCAGTTCCATCTGTACTTCCCCTGAATGCGACTAAAGTCACTGCAAGCCCAGGCCGCTGCCCTTCACAACCCCCCACCCCGGGCTTCATCTGCAGTCCCACCTGCCCTCAGAGGTCCTTCAGTTCACAATAGCAGTCCAATTAAAAATTTTAAAAAATGACAAGGATCATCACAATGGATTAATTTTAAAAAATAGCTAGCCTTAACTACATGTTATACTTTAACTATATAGACATATTTTTAACACGAAGACACAGGTAAACTGAAAGTCAAGGGGTGGAAAAATATATATACCTTGCAAGTGATGAACACCTTAAGGGCTGGAGCGGCTACATTAATACTGGATAAAGTCAACTCCAAGATACAGAGCATCACCAGAGAAAATTACAGAGGAGGGTTTCATCACAATAAAAGGGTTAAACTTAGTGGGAAGGCATAGCAGTCATCAGTGTGCCTGTGCCTGACAAGCGATGAGGAGAAACAGAGGCAGGAACAGGAGGAGATGGAACATGGGACCAAATGCCTCCATAAACAATGGCCTCCTTTGCCACAAGACTTGATGGCACTTGCATCCAATCACCTGGCTACCCTACGGTTCAACATTTTGATCACAGATCTTACAGAAGAATCCTAATCAAAAGGGGGGAAACTGAGAAAAGTTTTTCATATTCTCATGATATCCACCTTTTCTGGAACCATGGTGGCTCAATGAACTCCCCAAACTACTGTCCTGTAATAATCTTTAAACCTTCAACCAAAAACATCCCCTAAAGTCTTCCTGAAGCAAACATCAGTTGAGTGGAACTAGCAGAGAATGTCTGAGCTGAGCACTGTGTTCCTTTAAGAAACAACCTCTTCTGGGTCAAACCCATAACAGCAACATGGAAGGTTAGACAGGGAAGCAGGGTACAGGTGCTGGGGACAGTCAGCAGGCTCCAACAGAGTTGGGCAATCAGACAGATAACGAGATTTTGGACCAAGGGTGGTGGCAGACATATGAAGCAATGGGAAAATTTGAGGGATATCTGGAAGTCAGTCTCAGCAGGACTTATTTTGACATGTGGCAAGCAATGACAGAAGAGCAAGGTTGTCGAGGATGCCCTGTAGGCTTCTGGCATGGCAACATCTTCAGAGACAGAGCACGACAGTGTTGGGATACTTTTTGTTCCCCCTCATCTTTAAAGTAGGTGATACGGGATGGACACAGAAGTTCAGGTCTGAGCATCTAGGTCCGAGGTGACAGACAACGGGACAAAGTGTTTCTTAGAAACACTTAGATACACAGGCCTGGAGTGCAGAGAAGTTCAGGCTGGAGTCAGAAAGTTGTCAATCACCTGCACAAAGGTAGTAGCCAAGATCCCACAGGGAGAGGACAAAGGGAGAGAAGGGCCTAGGGCAGACCCCTGGGAAAAGGGGGAAGACTGAAGGATCTGGCAGCCGGGGAAGGCCTGTAGAGGAGACACAGAGGGGCCAGAGCAGAAGGGAGGGAAACCACGGGGCCACATCTCAGAAGCCGAGGGAAGACCTCACTTCATGCAGGGAGAGAGGTCAACAGATCAAGTGCTGCTGGGAATGCTCACAAAGCAAACACCTCTCAGGGTCACCCATGTGGCCATCACCTTAGTGAGAGGTGTCTCGGGGGAATGCAGAGTGCACAGCCAGACTGCAATGAGCAAAAGAAGAAGTAGGAGGTGACAGAAGACAGGAGTACACAAAAGGTTTCTGGAAAAGTTGACAGAAAGAAGAGAAAAATGAGAACAACGCTGCCGAGGTCACGGGAGTAGGGGGAAATCCAGGATGCATGAGCTCTGCGAATGTCTGAACGGCACCAGGCACCAAGGCCACCTGGGACGGGGCTGAAGCTGGAAAGAGAGACAGATGACAGATGACGAATCCTGAGAATACAGGAGAGACTAACTTCTGACCCACGACCCAGAAGGCACAGTAGCGTAACAGATGGACCTGGGCATCTGGAGGAGGTTCTCTGAGAGGGCCTAGGGACATGTTTTGTAAGGGAGTGGGCACTGCTCTAACCCTCAGGGCAGGAGGGTCCCCTAAAATCAGCAGTAAGAACCTCACTGTCAGAGTTGACGGCAACACAAAAAAAGGAGCATCGCTAGGCTCCAAGTAACCAGACCCCTGCCCCACCGGGCCCACTTCCCCAACAGGGTAGTAGTACCAGCCTCCAGAAGAGGGGAGGGATGGGCCGCACTCAGACTCACTTAGGAGAAGACCACTTCCATAAAATGCGGCCTTGTCCCTGACCTCAACACCTTCACATCAAGGCCATACTTGCATTACAGCCACGTGTGAAACCCAGTCTAGGCTCACCTACATAGCTGGTAAAATTTACTCCCACCCAAACCACACCTCAACTCTGAAATCCGCTGCCTTTCAGCGGAATTCAACTCTTCGTGACCCTGTAGGACACAGCAGAAGCGCCCCTGGGGTTTCCAAGGCTGTAAACCTTTACCAAAGCAGATGGCCCCATCTTTCCCCGAGGCAGCCACCAGTACCCTGGAACCACCAATCATTCAGAGCACCACGGAACACTTTAACCGCTGTGCCACCACGGCTCCCAAACCACACCTGCAGGTCATCAGTCCCTAACCATGGGGACCTAAGACAAAACCAAAAGGATGTGAACACAATCCAAAACAGCAAGCTATCTCCATACCTGTCCCCAACAGCAAGCAGAGAGAAAGAAACCAATCAACACTGTATCACTCCCCGCATGCCCACTCTCATGTGACCCTCATAACAGCCAAGTCACTTAGACAGGAGAAGCCCCATTTCACAGGATGAGAAACTCAGGCCGAGACGTGGGGAGAAGCGAAAAAGCTGTGAGAGTCAGGTTCCCAGTGTGTCATCCAAGGGACTGAAAGCTTTGAGGAGAACAGAGCGTGGTTCCAACAGGCCTCAGCTGAAATTCTGACTCCCTTCCTTTCAAGAGGGGCACAGTGGGTAAGAGCTCAGCCGCTCGCTGAAAGGTTGGTAGTTCAAATCCACCAGCTGTTCCTCGGAGACCCGATGGGGCAGCTCTCCTCTGTCCTCCAGGGTCGCTATGGGTCGGAATTCACTCCATGGCACTGGGATCTAGTTTTGCCTCTATGAGCAAATTTTAGAACCTTTCCTTTTTCTTTTCCAAGAAATCCAGACAACCCCACCCACCTCAAATGCCTACTAGAAATGAAGTGAAAATTACATGTAAAATAGGAGGGTAACAGGACTCTAAACGTGGTATCCCCACTGTCACGTACCACAATGAGTTTCTGTGCGGCCAGCATGCAGACAGACAGTGCAGGTGGTGGGTACTCAGCAACTGTTGCATGGTTGGAATAGAAACACCCTCCAGGGATGACCCAGGCACACGCAGCCCTCAGAGACCTCCTGTGACAACCTCCGTCATCTTACCCACAAGTGGCCCTAGGGAGACGTCTGACTCAAAATAACATCTACATATACTAGCATTTATTCCATGCTTATCTAAATCACTGCAGCCCATTAATTCATATTCAAGTCACACGCAAATGCCTGGTACCCTCCTTATCAAACACCAGGATGTGCATCTCAGACAAATTCTAGGACAATCACCAAAGTCCTTGAACTTTTAGATATCCATAATCATAAAGCAGAAAAGAGGACCTGAGCACCCCTAGTTTGTCCTGCCCTGAGTTATATTTAAGCCAAGCCAGCCAAGTGCCATCAAGTCAGATCCGACTCATGGCAAATGACGGTTTCTTCTGTGTACCCTTCATTGCTAATGTAAGTCATGCTCCTATAGCGACCTTCTGCTACAGTCTTAGGTAATGTCGACTCATTCTTTTAAATCTTACTCTTCATGTTGTCAGTATTTCAGGCACCTCTTGCACCCCTAGCTGATCTGAGGGCAGAGAAAACAGGTCCGAGTTTTCTGTCCTGTGACATTAACCGTCCCAACTCACATAACTTTTATTACAGCATACCAATATGATTTCTTTCTTTAGTGTGCCGAATTTATAAATTAAGGTATGCTATCGGATCTGACTCAACGGCACTTGGCTTGGCTGGCATAGGTATGTAATCTAGCACAAAACCTAATAAATACTGTTGTTAGGAGCCGTCGAGTCACTTCTGACTCCTAGGGACAGCAGTGTACAACAGAACAAAACACTGTCCGGTCCAGCACCATGCCCACAACTGTTGTTATGCTTCAGCTCACTGTTGCAGCCATTGTGTCAATCAGTCTCATTGAGGGGCTTCCTCTTTTTCACTGACCTCTGCTCTACCAAGCATGACATCCTTTTCCAGGGACTGATCCCTCCTAACACTATGTCCAAAGTGTGTAAGGTGAAGTCTCAGCACCCTATAGGGTTCAGTAGGATACAAGGTTTCAGACATCCTCAGTCAGGGGGGGCAGGGTTGGAAGATATCCCCCACAGATAAAGGGGGACTACTGAAGGTCCCTCAAAGTCTCTATGAGGCTGGCATCAAACCAAACATGGAAGGCACTCAGAGTAACCAACGCACAGGAAAATCTCAGTGGGTATCTACGCCACGGAAGCAGCGGTCAAGAAATCAACACATGGCACTGGGCAAACGCGCTGCATGAAAACCTCTTGCACAGGAGTCACTTTAAGGACTAAGGTATGCCTGACCCAAGCCATGGGTTTTCAATCGCTTCTTAAGTGAAAGCTGGACAACAGATAAAGGAGACTAAAGAACTGAAGCCTTGAATTACAGTAAGGAATATTGCGAGTACCAAGGGCTGCCAGGAGAATGACCAGATCTGCTTTGGAAGAAGTACCACCAGGATGCTCCTTAAAGGCAAAGATGGCGAGACTGTCTCACATGGTCTGGGCATGTTATCAGGAGGGGCCAGTCCCTGCAGAAGGACACCACACTTGGTGAAACAGAGGGTCAGCAGAAAAGAGGAAGACCCTCAACAAGATGGACTGACCCAGTGGCTCCAACCACAGCCTCAGGTATAACAACCATGGGGACACTGCAGGTCCAGTGAGGGCTTCAGGAGCTCACTGTAAGTTGGGACCGAGTGGACGGCACCTAGCAATGGCAATTATAATACGGCCCTCAGCACGCTCTACTGGCTCACACCGACCCCATACTGTGATGTCTTGTATTTAATCTTCTATGTCACCACTGGGTGCTTCACTGACCCTGCATGTGGTACACATCTTTAGGAAAGCACGTACTGGAGGCTGGGAAATGACTTCCACCAGATATATCACAAATAAATAAAAGAAAACATGCAAGGTGCTGATATTGAAATGCATGCAGGAAAATTCAGTGCATCCTGCTTCCTGCTTCGGAAAAATGGTGAAGAGATTGGAGCTTTCTCATATCTGTTACTATTGCTGTTTCAGTTCATCTGTTTTAGCTCAACTGCTCTGAAACAGACAAGCTAAAAACCTAACCAAAGAAACAAATGTCCACGACCAACCTCAGAAAGGGTAATCAGCACAGTTAACTTCTGCCAGCACCTCTCAGCCTCCATGCCAAAGCAGCCCCCAGAAGAGGGAATAGCAGGTGTTGCAGTGAGGTTCAAACCACGGGCTAAGTGTTACGAAGCAGAGCAGTAGCAGCCTTCTCAACAACAGAGCCGAAACACGACTGGCAACTGGAAAACCTTCAAGTAAACCCGTTAACGACGGCTCAAAGGCACAGGCAGGTGGGAGAGTCGGAACCCTCCCTCCAGCTCAGCAACGAAGTAATCCTAGATGCCCCGGTGGTATACCGGTTAACAGCTTGACTGGCAACCAAAAGGTAGGTGGCTCAAATCTACCAGCAGCTCCTTGGAAAACCCACAGGGCAGTTCTACCTTGTCCTATCGGGTCGCTGCGAGTCACTAAAGAGTGAGCACAAAAACACATCACTATGAGGTCTTCAAACAAGAGAACTTACCGTCCAACCTAAACCCAACCAAAAAATCAAATCCACTAACATGGAGTCACCTCCAATTTCTAGCGACCCAACAGGACAGAGGATAACTGTCCCCACAGGGTTTCCAAACCCAAAGAGTGGCTGGTGGCTTCAAACTGCCAACTTCTTGGACAGCAGCCGTAGCTCTTAACCACCGAGGTACTAGGGCATAGAAATGTGAACATTTTCTACACTCTCCTCTCTTCTGCATTTCCTCTGACCAATTTGCCACTGACCGCCAATTCTCCTTCCCCAGGTCTATGAAAGCCTTCATCAGTTGGGCTCCTTTGACCTCAGGCCTTGGGAACCACAGATGCTTCCCTCTCAGGCCCCCCGACTCTGCTCTCCCCCCCACTGAATTTACTAGGTATGAGCAAGGGAGACAAATTGGACAGCAGCATCGCCCGCATCCCCACCACCCTACCAATGCCCCAACCTACTGGAACTGCCAAGGACACTGCCAAGCACGATCTTCCAGGGACACAGCCCCTCTCCTTGCATGATACGCCTCCCACCTCCCAAGCTTTTTCTTGAGAGGGTACCGGATGTCCCCAGTCATGCTGATCCTATCCTACAGACGACACAATCCCCAGGCAGACTTCCAAGGAACCCAGCCCTCTCTTCTGAGCTCACAGCATCTTTAGCTTCACTGTATATAGAGCAGCTAACAGTGACAACAGCACCACGTACGGAGCTGAATGGTGACAGCACAAGCTCAGGAGGCCATCTCTAACTATGGCACTACAAACCCGAAGAGTTAGGCACCTCTGTGCCTCAGTTTCTTCATCTGTAGAAAAAGTATAATAGCAGCACAGCTGTTGTTGTTCTTAGGTGCCATCAAGTCAGTTTCAACTCAGAGCAACCCTACGCACAACAGAAGGAAACACTCCCCAGTCATGAGCCATCCTCTCATCACTGTCACCTTGAGCCCGTCCTTGTGGTCACTGTGTCAATCTATCTCACTAACAGTCTTCTGCTTTCTCATTGACCGTCTCCTTTAACAAACATGATATCCTAATTAAGACGTCCAAAGTAAGTCTCACCATCTTTGCTTCTAAGGCGCAACCTGGCTGTATTTTTCCCAAGACAGATCTGTTCATTCTTCCAGCAGTCCATGGTGTATTAAATATTCTTCACCAACACCGCAATTCAAAGCATTCTTCTTCTGTCTTCCTTATTCACACCCAGTTTTCACTTGCATATACTGCAGCTGAAAACACCATGGCTTGGGTCAGGAGTACCTTAGTCTTCAAGGTGACAGCTTTGCTTTTTAACGCTTTAAGGAGGTCTCTAGTAGCAGATTTTCCCCACGTCACACATCATTTGATTTCCTGACTACTGCTTCCATGAGCATTGATAGTGGATCCAAGTAAAATGAAATCCTTGACAACTTCAATGTTTTCTCTGTTTAACAAGATGTTGCTTACTGGCCCAGCTCTAAGAATTTTTGTTGTCTTTACGCTGAGGTGTAATCCATACTGAAGGCTGCGGTCTTTGATCTTCATCCGTAAGTGCTTCAAGTCCTCTTCGCTTGGAGCAAGCAGGGTTGTATCACCCGAGTAACACAGGCTGTTAATGAGTCTCCTTCAGTCGTGAAGCTGAGTTCTTCTGCATGTACTCCAGATTCTCGCATTATTTGTTCAGCATACGGATTGAATAAATATGTTCAAAAGGTACAACCATAACACATACCTTTCCTGACTCTACCAAGCAGTACTCCTTTGCTCTGTCTGAATGCCTGCCTCTTGATCCATGTACAGATTCCTCGTAAGCACAAGTCTTCCGGAATTTCCATTCTTCTCAATGTGACCCATAATTTCTTATGATCCACACAGTCGAATGCCTTTGCATAGTCAAGGAAACACAAGTAACCACTTTTCTGGTATTCTCTGCTTTCAGCCGGGATCCACCCAACATCAGTAACGATATCCCTGTTTCACGTCCTCTTCTGAATCCGGCTTGAATTTCTGGCAGTTCCCTCTCCAGGAACTGCCGCAATCGCAATCGCTTCTGAATGGACTTCAGCACATTAGTACAGTAGCCCCCTCAAGGGTCCCCCCCTTATCTGCAGTTTCAGTGACCTGTGGTCTACCATGGTCCAGAAATATTAAGTAACTTGACAAAATTCCACTCCACTCCACCCAGTGCCATGGACTGAACTGTGCTCCCCAAAACATAAGCTAACTTGGCTAGGCCACGACTCTCAGTATTATTTGATTGGCCACCGTTTTGCCAACTGAGGTGATTTTCCTATGTGTTATACACCCTACCTCAATGATATTACAGGGCAGGATTAGAGACAGTTATGTTAATGTGGTAGGACTTAATTTACAAGACTAGGTTGTGTCTTAAATCAATCTCTTTTAAAATAGAGAGAAGGGAACAGAGACAGGTGGACCTCATACCACCAACAAAGCAGCACCAGGAGAAGCAGGGCCCACCGCCTATCCTTTGGACCTGGAATCCCTGCACTGAGAAGCTCCTAGATCAGCGGTAGTCTGATGACAATGATTTTCCCCCAGAGCCAACAGAGAGAAAACCTTCCCCTAGAGCTGGAACCCTTCCTTCAAATTTCTAATCCACTGGACCGTGAGAAAGTAAATTCATTTCCTAAAGACAGCTACTTCTGTTCCAGCAACACTAGATAACTAAGATGGAAATGGTGCTGCTCTAAGAGATATCTAAAATGTAGAAGCAGTTTTGAATCTGTAAAAGAACAGAGGCTGGAAGAGTTTTAAAGTGTCTAACAGTAAAAGCTCAGACTGTCTTGAAGAGACTGTTGGTGAATTATAGACATCAGAGACAAGTGCTGGCAAGGACTCAGAGAGAGGGAGGTGAGCTATTACACTGGAGACGGCACAGACGGTGAGAAGCAGCAGCCGAGAGGTGGCAGCTGCAGACTCATGAGTCCAGCACCAGCCTGCACAGGTGTGGGCTCACGGAGAGACAACCAAGTGCCTTCCAGCCCGCTGAAATTTACTGAAGAGTGGAGTGCCTCCAGGCACTTAACACTGGAGCGAAAGACCTTTGACTCACTCACCGCAGCAGGGTACATGGGGACAGGAAGCCCCAGGGGCCAAGAGGTCAAGGAGCCAGGAAGCAGAAGCTGAGAGTCAAGGAACATGAGAGGCAGAGCTCCCTCTGTCTCAAAGAGCAACACTCTAGGATCTCAAAGGGTGGAACCATGGCCTGTGGGGCCACCTATGTCTGCGGGCAGAGTTGCCATTCCAGTTTGCCTAGAAAGTGGAACAGAAGACAAGGCCCAAGGGGCCTCCACCTAGAATCTGGAGAAACTGGCCAATACTGTCCAAATGGCTCAGGGAACGGGATGGTTTTCAAATCTTGAGATATAACGTAATGTGCTCCACTGACTTGCTTATCCCTTCTTTCCTTCCAGTCTCTCCCACTTGTAATGAAAATGTCCACCCCATACCTGTTACACTGCTATATTTTGGAAGCAGACAACTTGTACTCTACATTCCACAGGTGAAGAGGAAACTTGACATTTTGGACTTGAATTAAGACTTTGCCTGTGATGATGGAAGGCATATGTTTCGCACGTTAGAAGCACACGAACTGGGGCATGGAGGGCCACAGGGTGGCATGTCATGGATTGAACTGTGTCCCTCCAAAGTCGGTTGACTTGGCTAGGCCATGATTCGAGTACAGCGTGACTATCCACCATTCTGTCACCTGATGTGCTTTTCCCATATGTTGTAAATCCCACTTGTATGATGATAAGGAGACAGGATCAGAAGCAGCTATGTTAATAGGACAGGACTCAATCTACAAGGTTAGGTTATGTCTTTTTGAAATATAAAAGAAGTGAGCAGAGATACAGAAATCTCCTACCACCAAGAAGGTAGTGCCAGAACCAAAGTGTGTCCTTGGGACCCAGGACCCGTGTGCTCAGAAGCTCTTAGACCAAAGAAAGACTGACAGCAATGACCGTCCCCCACAGCTGACAAAGAACACCTTCCCCCATGAGCTGATCCCCTGAATTCAAACTTCTAGCCTACTAAGCTGCGAAAAAGTTAATTTCTGTCTGTTAAAGCCATCGTCCACTTGTGGTACTTCTGTCACCACAGGACTAGGTAACTAAGACACCTAGTAACCACATTCAGCTAACATTCATTACAGTGCATTGTGATAACTCTCATTTTATTACTAGCTATTGTTTTTCATCTCTTACTGTGCCTGGTTTATAAATTAAACTTTACCATAGGTATGTAAGTACGCATAGGACAAAACCCAGTATGTATCAAGTTCGGTACCACCTGGGTCTCGGGCTCTACCAGGTTCTTGGAACACTCTCCCCGCAGATAAGGGGAGACTACTGTACACACTTCCAAGCTTCTGCGAGGTTGGCATAAAAGCAAACACGTAAGCACTCAGAATAACCAACGCACAGACAGTCTCAATAAACAGTGGCTGTTATACTGTAATGTAACACTCCATGCGCTTTACTGGATGTATGTCATTCCTGTTTTTATAGAATAAGTAAAACTAGTGCACCAGCCATTCTTCATGTTGCTTTATGGGTGTCGATGAACTGCGCATTAACTTCTGGAGGCAGTGTTACTCAAAGTGTGATCCACAGACCACTGCTGGTCCACACGCTGCTACAGATCCTTGAACAAGAAGTGGGTAAATCTCAAGAGGAAGCACTCAGACGTCTCTATAGCAATATGGCAGTGCCACTGCATCTTGCACACATCCAGTAACTTGTCCTATCGGTAGCTGATTATCAGTCTGCCACAGACTCAAACGCAACCCAGGCCTGCCATGTTGATGCTAACTCATAGCGACCCTATAGGACAGAGTAGAGCTGCCCTACAGTTTCCAAGGAGCACCTGGTGGATTTGAACTGCTGACCTCTTGGTTAGGAGGCACTGCATTTAAGCACTACGCCACCAGGGGTACCACAGATTGAAAAGCAATTTTTTAAAAATAAGGAAAATGAGTCTTTCTCAGATAGTCTGAGAAGCACGGTTCTGGAGGGGGCTGACAGTAGACTGTTTTCTTTTCTAACCCCCGTGCCACCTAGCACAGTGAGAGACACATCCCAAGAACCAAGTAAACAAAAACAATCATTTCAAAGGCACTCAATTAAAATCAGTAAAGAAAAAGGTTGTCGAGGAAAATACACTATTTCCAATGCCATTTAAATCCTTGTGATTTAAGACACATTTTTAAAAAATAAGGAGATAGAACTGATGGTGGAAAAAATACGTCTAGTAATCTGACTTTTAGAAATACTAACACATTATAGATTACATTGTTAACTGAACTATTAACTGAGTCTAGTTTTCAAGTCTTGAGATCCAGAATATTATTTGGGGCTCCGGAGTTCTGATTAATCATTTCATAAAAGCTGAAATGTGACTAGCAGAAATGTAAACAGTGTCTCCAAGTCTGTAATTAAAAAAAAAAAACTTCTGACGCTGAGTCTAACTCAAAAAGATTTTTCCTATCACCTACTAATATGAACTTGAGGGGGAAAAAACTAAGTCACATCAGCTTTGACCTTCCATGCAGACCTCCAAAGCAAGGCGAATCATTTAGCACTGCCTCAGAAATGGCTTTGAACAAGGCTGCATACCATTCCACAGAACTAACATCTTAGCAAAATATTCAAATGACACCCAAACAGAATATATTTGTATTACTCGCTCACACCCGCTAAAGCTGGAAGTGGTCCTCATCTCAATAACCATATTACATTAATCCATGAACTCAACTGCTGGAAAGGAAAGGAGAAAATCCCACCCAACTCCCACTGACAGGGACTGTGGGACCCCGGACGCAGGCGGAAGGATGAACTAACACCCACTGCGGAAAACCTTCCCACCTTCAAACTGGCTCTGGAATGCCGCTGAAAAGTCAATGTGAGGAGGGAGCCTCATGTTCCTACTTTGCCTCCTTTTTCAGAGAAGATGATCCCTACACAGTCCAAGTCACTCTTCCCACTGGGTCCCCATTCTCCTGCACCGGGGCAAATTCAGTATTGCTTGGGCAGATACCTCTCCTCTCCAAAGACTACTGAAACCCATGACCATCGAGTCAATTCAGACTCATAGTGACTCATTAGGACAGGGCAGAACTTCTCCATAGGGTTTCCAAGGAGCGCCTGGCAGATTCAAACCACCAACCTCTTGGTTAGCAGATGGAGCACTTAACCACTACACCACCAGGGTTTCCTCTCCTCTTCAGCAATCTTAATTTCTTAATTTCAACTACTGCCCAAATCAATAAATACATTTGAGTTTCTCCAAGCCTATAGTTCAATGCGTTCTTGTTCTACTCAGCTATTGGCAAGCCCTCCACAAGTGGCATCTTAATACCCACTTCTGTGCCTTCGTTCATATCCTCGGCCAGAAGGCCTCCCAGTGCCCCTTGCCACGTTTCTAAAAACTTCTCTGATCCCCAAATAGAACCGGCCCTTCCCTCCACCACCCTACAGAACCTTTTAAGGATTTCACTGCACTGTACCCAACACAGCTTGGTCTCTCCTGCCCAAGAGGCTCCAGGCGAGGAGCCATGTCCTCCACTTGCTGCCATTCCTGTGCCCCGGTTTCACAGAGGTTATCTATGAAACATTTTTTAATAAGAAATGGGTGTTTACCAGATCCAGTCAACAATTTTTTATTGTGCTGTAGACGAACGTTTACAACCCAAAGCAGCTCCCACTGAACAATTAATATACCCATGACACGTCAATGCCCTCTTCCCCTCTTGACCTTGAGTTCCCTGTTACTACCAGCTTTCCTGTCTTCTCCTGCTTCCTAGGCCTTGTTCCTGGGCTGCTGTGCCCTTTCAGTTTCATTATGTTTCATGGGCCTGTCTAATCTTTGGCTGAAGGGTGAACCTCAGGAGTGACTTCACTACTGAGTTCCAACAATGTCATACTCTCAGTGTTTCTCCACTCTTTGCCAGACCAGTGAGTCTGGTCTGCTTTTTGTGACCCAGAATTTTGTTCTGCATTTTTCTCCAGCTCTGTTCAGATCCTCTATTGTGATCCCTGCCACAGCAGTTGGTGGGGGTGGCCGGGCACCATCTAGGTGTGTTGGTCTCAGTCTGATGGAGCCAGTTAACAAACAGATTGAACTCCTGCCATATACCAGGCCCCCTGCTAGCTTCTCATAGTCAGTGGGAGATAAAAGAGACAAGATCCCTGCTTTGTAGAACTTGTATGGGTTGGGGAATGGAAGGGGGGTCAGATAATAGACAAATCAAATCCAAACCATGATGAGTCAGGAAGAATAAACAATCACTTTGCAGTGTTAAAAAGAACAAGGCAACTAAGCAGCCTGAGCCATGTGTGCAAAGGCTCTGAGGCAGGAAACTACCCAGCAGATGTAGGAAAACTAGAAAGAGAGCAGAAGAGCTGCAGCCTCACCAGCTGTTAGCTCTCCTGTGAGGTAGATGACCATCCTACACCCTCACTGCCCGCCTCTGAGCTCCTGGCTGACAGGGTCCCAGAAGTCCAGCCTTGGAAAGCTCCACTCCCCAGAATCAGACTCTTCACCTACCCTCAACAGTCATCACTGTCATGGTTTCCACTATCTCCGAGTACATCACACCCAAATCGAAATTTCTAGTTTCTGTGACTGTACCTTTCAACCGAGATTCTCCAGAGGCATCTGAAATAGAAAAAGCTCAGAAAAGAATTCATAACCCTCTTTGGTCTCCCACCTCCCTCACCCTCGAAGAAAAATTAAGCTCTTCTGTTCCCTCTGACTGGTGTGTTGGGGGACCAGTGTGTGTCTGTCTACCCAACTATCTAAGCCAGCAGTCCTCTGAGTTGGAAACGGTGAGGTTCCAAGAACTTTTCAACAACTTATCTACTGAGGCTTGATTGTCTTCATCTTCTCTGACTAAAACGAAGTATCACAATAGATTACATGAAAAACTAGATAAGAGAATCCAGATAGATGAAAGACTTGCAAAACTGTAAAACAAAGCCACTCTTTTCCCTGATATTCTTTTTTTTTTTTTTTAGTTTGGGAAAATAGTTTTCTTCTCAAAAGAAACATATTAATAAGAAATGAAGTTGTCACTGTTATTTTTAAGTGAATTAATATACACTTCTAAAATCCCCCAGGAGTGCAAGCAGCGTAGTAGGTCAAGTGCTGGGCTGCTGATGGAAAAGTCACTGGTTCAAACACAGCACCTGCTCCCCATGAACAGCACACAGCCGTCTGCTTCCCCAGGAGATTCACAGCCCTGGCTCAGCTCTACTCTGTCCTAAAGTGTTGCTGTGACTCACCATCAACTCAACAGCAACGTTTCCGCCATCTCTCAGTTTTAATTTCTAATGTCTAAAATACTGAGCTATAATCCCATAAAGAAAAGCTGTCAGGGATCCACGCTAACGTTTCAGACTGTAACAGGTCCTGGAAACCACCGGTCTAACCTGAAAACGTGTGTGTTCTCTGTACCCATCTCTCTCTCTCTCATATTTCCTATATCTACTCTGCCAATTCTGCCACTCAGATAAGCGTTCTCTTAAATCCTTCCCTCTCTCTTTCTTCCCAAGCTTCTCCATCAACACCATAGGCCAAAAAAGGCCCCCTTGGAGATGTTGTCGTTGCTGTTAGGTACCATCAACTCTTTCAACTTACAGTGACCCCATGAGCAGCAGGACAAAACACTGCCTGGTCCTGTGCCACCCTGACAATTGTTGTTATGTTTGGGCTCATCATTACACCCACTGCATCAATCATCCTCATCCAAGGTCTTCCTCTTCTTCACGGACCCTTTACCTTCGCAAACTTGATACCCTCTTTGCTAGGGACTGATCCTTCCTGAAAACATGCCCCAAGTATGTGAGACAATGTCCCATCATCCTTGCTTCTAAGGAGTACTCTGACTATACTTCCTCCAAGACACTTCTGTTCCTTCTTTCATCAGTTCATATGGTCAACATTCTTTGCCAACACCACACTTCAACACAAAATGACAGCCACATCACATCTCTGAGTCCTGTGAATGTTAGCAGTACCAGATGGCTAAAACATCCCCATCCCAAGGTGGTATATACCTTCAGAAGCTCCTTTTCCACGCAAAACAGAACAAGTTTATCCTCCCTTCCTACCAAAACTCTTCCCTCCAGAAACGGAACTAAATAAAGGTGCCCCTTGTTACACTCCTCAGCTTCAGAGAAGCAGTGGTCAGAACTTATTGCCTAACAGACAAGAAGCAGATGCTCTTTGCGTCCTGCCTTGTATGTCTGATTAAAGCCAGAGAACAAAATAGTTCTGGGAAGTGTGTTCTCTGAACAAAAGAGGGGGAGGGGGCTCGTACTGTGATTATGGAGGATGCTGAAATATAAGCAGAAGGAACCATGAAAACCTCAGGATGGTTTCGACTACAAGAAACTGAAAACTGGTCCAAGCCAAGCCAACACGTGGACATCTACTGTTTACTCAACGAGAAGTCCACAGAGGTGGTCCCAGGTCACTTCAGCAGCTCGACAACTTCATAAAATCATTCAGCTGACTCCTTTCACATTTGCTTTTTGTTATGGATTGAATTGTGTCCCCCAAAAATGTGCGTCCACTTGACAAGGCCACGATTCCCAGTATTGTGTGTCTGGCCTCCATTCTGTGACCTGACACAAGTGTCCTGTGCGTTGTAAATCCTAATCTCTGCCTGCAGTTAATACAGTGAGTCATGTTAGAGAATATTAGGGTAGGATCCAATATCCTTACTCAGTTCACAGCTCTGATCTGATGTAAGGGCAGTTTTCCTGGGGTGTGGCCTGCATCACCTTTTCTCTTACAAGAGATAAAAGGAGAGAGAAACAAGCAGAGAGACAGGGATCTCATTACCACCAGCCAAGATCAGCCAGAAGCAAAGGGCATCATTTGGACTCAGAGTCCCTGCACTGGGAAACCCCTAGACCTGGGATAGACTGATGACAAGGACCTTCTCCCTGTGCCAAGAGAAAGCCTTCCCCTGGAACAAGCATTCAGAATTCAGAATTCTAGTCATCTAGACCGTGAGAGAATAAATTTCTCCTTGTTAAAGCCATCGGTTTGTGGTATTTCTGTTACAGCAGTACTAGATAACCAAGACACTTTCCTTCTATGGCCCTATTGCCCCATTGTCATAATATAGCTGTCCCAGCCCCAGTGACCCAATCCTCTTTTATTTATCCAAAGGCAGAAAAGGAGGAGTCAGGCTGCTAACACACACGGCTCTATCCTCCTGTGCCTGTGCTTGGACCTGAAAAATTACTCCACAGACAATACTCATATCTAACTAACCACATATAACTAACTATATCTAGTACTATGCTGGTAAAGGCTTGACAATTACCTTTAAAAAAAAATACAAAATCTTAAGGCCCTAATTGACAGCATTTGCCAATTTCCCTGGTGTAAATACAGCTACTACAGCCAGTTTCAACTTAACAACATGATGTCAACTAGCTCGCAAAATTCCTAAAATGGTAACAATCAGTTGCTGTTAAACAGCTCGAACTGTATCCACCAGAAAATGTGTGTATTGATGTGGCTGAACCACAGTTCTCAGTGTTGTGTGACTGTCCACTATTCTGTCCTTCGATGGAATTTTCCTGTGTGTTATAAATCCTAGCACTATGATTTCATAAGATCTATTACTTGAAGTTATACTGATGAGATCTATAAGGCAAGATAATGTCTCAAGCCAGTCTCCTTTGAGATATAAAAGTTAGAAGCAACCAGAGACACAGGTATCTTTTTCTCACATCAAGAAAGCAATGCTAAGAACACAAAACGTCCCTTGGTCACGAAGTTCCTGTGCTGAGATGCACCCAGACTAAGAGAAGACTGATGCATCCCAAGGACCTTCCTCCACAGCCAATAAAGAGAGAAAGCCTTCTCCTCAACCTAACCCTAAATTTGGACTTGTAGCCTACTGGACTGTGACCAAATACATTTCTCTTTACTGAAGCCATCCACTTGTGCTATCTCTATTATAGCAGCACTGTATGATTAAGACAGTTGCTACGAGCCTGCAGCTGTCATGCTACTGGATACGTACCTCCCGTGTAATAAAAAGGTAAGTTGACAATTCTCCTTCACATTGAACACTCTAGAGGGTTATTCTCCCCAGTTTACAGGTGAAGAAAATGACCAACCTGACCAAATCCCACAGCACAGGGAGATGTGGCACAAGAGGGAGAGGTGAAATAGTCAACTAGCAGGCTGAACCCCAAACCCACCATCCTTCTGGCAGCATGGCAGATACAGAAACACCTGTATCTACATCCAGCCTCCAGGAGTCCTCTGCCAACACATTAGCTACAGCTGGGCTTAGATTCAGCACCAAACATCCAGTCCTGTATACCTAAACTTCCCAATGACAATTCTTTAGGCTACTTCCTCCAACAGCAAAAGCAGCACACATTTACTCTTACCATGTGGAATGCACACTAGTATAAAGAAAATTAAAATCACTCCAATCCCACCACCACCGTCTGAGATAATCACTGTTTGCATGTGAGTGATAATCCTTTCAGAATATGTAGACAGTCTTATAAAAGTGGAAAATTGAGCTATTTTTTGTAAGTTAATGACATTTTTACTTATTGATTGTATACACTGTCCAAAACACAGAGAAAGAGTAACAGCAGAGTGAAACCCCTGGTTGCCATCATTCAGAAATTACCTAAAAAAAAAGGCCAGTGATCCCCTTCTCCCTCTCTCAGGGAGGGTGTGTAGGAGGCCTCCTTTGGTGTTCATCTTGGGTCCCTCCACCTGGCTTTCCCCCACCCAGACCCTGAGGTCAGTGCTGCATCTCCCTCATGTCAACTAGCTCCCTTTATCACCACGCAGACTTGATGGCTTCTTCTCTGATCACATTCACTTGTCCTGGGTCCCTCTAACTCCTCAGATTTGGGCCTCCCTTGCCACAAAGTCCCCAAACTAGGATTCAGGACCTCACCAAAGGAGGACTTTGAAAGAAATACATCACATTTCCCGGGGTTCCCTATTCTTATTCCATCGCAGGTGCTAGGACTCCCCAGTTCTCCCTCATTCCATCACACATCTTGGGGTTTCCCAGCCCCCCTCTCTCCATCGCTTTTCCTGGGGTTCCCCAACTCTCCTTGCTCCATCACAGGTCCCAGGGTTCTCCAGTTCCCTCTGCTCCATCACGGGCCCTGAGGTTTCCCAGGTCCCTCGGCTCCATTGCATTTCCTGGGATTTCCCAAGTTCTCTTCACTCCACTGCAGTTCCTGGGGTTCCCCAATACCTTTTGCTCCATCCATCACAGGTTCTTGGATTTCCCAGTTTCCCTCACTCCATTATGGTTCCAGGAGTTCCCCAGTTCCCTCTGCTCTGTCACAGGCCCTGGGGTGTCCCAAGCTCCCCTTGCCCATTCTTCTGTTTCTGCTGTGTGTTCACACACACGGGTACACATGCACATACACCCGCGCGGAGGCAGCCCTGCCAGTACTCATCCACAACCCATGGCCTCTTAGCTACCTCACCCCGCCTGCCAGATGCTCACCCTCCATGGTTTGTCCTCCGCTCCCCTCGCCTCTCTTCATGTTCCTCCCGCCACATAAAGGACCACATTCCATCTATCAGGGCTCCGATCGGAAATATCCAACAGGCTAACACCCAGTTGTTGCACCCCAAGTGAAGAGCTTTAAACTGAACGGTCTCCAGGAGCCCAATGACAGCCCAGGCCCACAGTCAACAGAAGACCCTGCAGCCCTGCGCATGTGCAAAGAGCCAGTTCGTGGGAGGAATGAGAGTCTGCTCCTGTGCCCCAGTCCCCAGGGGAGGGAGTGGCAGCTATTTGAGGACCAAGAAGCTGGGTTCTACTCTGCTCGACACCACGCACAGCGGACAGAAACCGAGCCTAGGTTCTTCCACTTGTCGTGAAGGCAGACGGCAGGAGGGTCCGCAGAACGGCACTCTGAGCTGGGGAAGGGGCTCAGGTGTCCAGGCACTGGCACCGTTTATTTTAACCAGTGTAGCAAAGGTACAGGCACCATGTGACAGCTAGTCAAGAATTAAACTAACAAGATACACTGACTATTTTACAACTGCCACTAGGACAGAAAGGAGAGGCCAAAATAGACGGCCCCATCCACAGCACGAAGGTGCTAAGACACTTCTGAAACTTCTGAGAAACACAATTGCCAACACCAAAAGGAACAAATATTTCCAATATTATCTGTCTAAAAGAGTCTAACCTTTCAAATAGTGGGGAGCAGGTGGGAACCGGGGGGAGTCCACTTCCTGATATTCTCTGTGGAGAAGGCTGCAAACTAAGTAATGGTTCTCTGCCATAGAGGCTGCTCAGGGATCCCCTGGGAAGCTTCTTTAAAATGCCAATTCCTGTGCTTTCTGCTCAGAGATTGAGACTCAGCAGGTTTGGGGTGAAGGTTAGATGCGAGATCTGTCCGTGTAACAAGCATCCACAACGACATGGCAGGCAGTCACAGATACTGAAAAATGACAACCCCCCGAGTCACCCTCCCTGGCCACAAGTTGGAGAGCCCCACCTGTGTGAGGCATAGAAAGAAAGAGGACCCCGGCCCAGCACTTCCCATACCCATGCAGTCCTGAGTCACCCAGCACACGGGCGAAATATGCAGATGCTTCTGCCCAGACATGGATTCAGGGAAGCTGGTGGCAGACTCCAGGGCTGGCCAATCAATTCAATTCAAGGGACAGCTTTCTGGAATTAAACGTCTTCCAAGGAATCTCTGCCTTTATTTTCCCAGGCAAGTAGTCAACCTGTCCTTTCTTCCCCGGCAACTTCACCGACACCCTTCCTCTCTCGGCTGGCTGGTAAGGACACAGATGTTGACCTCCCACCGCATCTTCCCCACTTCCCTGCCCTCCCACCCCCGGCTGTTTGCAAACCAAGCATTTACCCGTTTTCAGTTTCAGATGCAAACAAGAAAATTAACAGGACTACCAAAATGAAACAAGCTTTGGGACAGTAAGACGCGATAAACACTCACAGCTGCTGGTTACAAATCCTCTCTGCATTTTATTAACTTAGGCAAGTTGAGTCTACGCAGAAGCTAGTCCAACACGAGGCAGGCAGTCTACAACTGTGACCACCACGGAGAAGCCGCTATTCTTGGGACACAAGCACACCAGTGTGAAGAAGGCTACAGGGACGAGAACAAGCATCCTGACAATAAATTTCAGACGGTGACAAGCGCGACGAAGCACACTGACACAGGCTAATGGAACAAGGAAGGAAGGGGCCCTGCTGGCCGATGCTGAGGGTCTGCTGGTGGCCACAAGGTCAGTGGTCTGAAACCACACAGCAGATCTGCGGGACACAGACAAGGCAATCTGCCCCTGTAAAGATCACAGTCTGTGTCAGGACCAGGGTCCCCGGGAAGGTCCAGGTCAACAAGCATAACATTGATAAACCAACTGTTCTTTATTCTACTTTGGTGAGTGGCTTCTGGGGTCCTCGAAGCTTGTGAGCACCTACCTAAGAAACTCCACTGGTCTCCCTCCATCTGGAGCAAGGCAGAAAGAAGAAAACCAAAGACATGAGGGAAAGGTAGTCCAGAGGACTAAGGGAATACAGCTGCCACCACCTCTACCAAACTAACTCCAGGACAGGTAGACAGTGCCCAGCCACCCCGACCGAATGCTCGGACGGATCATAACAGAGGGTCCCAAACAGAGCTGGAGAAAAAGGAAGAAGAACAAAATTCTAACTCCCAAAGAAAGATCCGCCTTGCAGGCCTGACCGAGACCAGAGAAGCCCCTAGGAGTATACCACCCAGACACCCTTTTAGCTCCATAATGAAACCCCACCACTGCCCCAACCCATTTTTTCTAACGATCTGGCTTCCTGCAAGGCAGTTACCATTTCAGGGGCACCAGCAGCACAGAGGCTAAGTACTGGGCTGCTAGCGAAAAAAGGAAAAAAGGTCAGGGGTTTGAACCCCCAGGGCCCCTGGTGAGAAAGATGGGGCAGCATGCTTCTGCAAAAGATTCACAGCCTTTGAAGGCCTATGGGGCAATCCTACTCTGTTCTATCAGGCTGCGGAGCCAGAATCGACTCAATGATACCAGGTTTAATGCTGCAGGTGGTCAAGGGCTCAGCTGCTAACCGACAGGCTTGCAGTTCCAACCCACCCCGAAGCCCTGCAAGAGAAAGACCTGGTGGTCTGCTTCTGTGAAGATCACAGCTAAGAAAACCCTATAGGGGAGTCCTAACGGTCACACGGAGTTGCTAGCACAATTTATGGTTTAGTTCTCTGGGTCTTTTCCACCCAGGGCCAAGGTCCTCTTCCTTCCGACTTCTAGGATTGACTCTCCTGTGTCTTAAAAAGCCTCTAAGGCTGGTGTCAGCATCCACAATCCTGTTTGCCTTACCCAAGATGCTCCCCAAGATCCCTCGGTCATCAGAGTTCCTGTTTTCTTATTCCCTCATTCACCCTCTCTGCCTTTGGGTTTCCAGGAACGAAAGGGTTAGGTGCCAAGGACACTTAAGTGAGGACTGAGAGAGACCTCATCCCTGCCTTCAGGAAAAGTGCCCTACTAGTGGGGGGCACCAACAGCAGGCAAATTCATAATTGCAAAATCATGTCCTCTCACCAAAAAGGCCTTTCTGAGCCGCCTGTCCAGCCGAGACCCGAAGAGGAAGACAAGCTAGGCCTGTCTGACGGCTGCTCACAGCAGCAGAGACGTAGGTGCTAAATACCTGCCCCTCGATTCCAAATACCTGATGTGGATTATGCATGTGATCTCCCAACGGCCCTATGGAGTAGAGAACACTATCAGCCCACCTTTGCAAAAGATCAAAGTCAGGTACGAGAACAATAAATCCGAAATACAAGGTCTAACAATTAAGTCTATGAACTTAAGTGTTTTAAGTGCTCCACACCTCACGGCTGAATATCACTGTGGTTACCTTCCAAGTCCTCCCCTTGGGAAGCTATGCACCGACGTCAGAGCCTGGTCCACTCTTCAAAGCAATTTTGGAACACTTTCTGGAATGGCCATTGCACATGACGGCACGGTGGCAAGTTCAAGAACTTAATTGCACAGTTGTCTGTGAGGGAATTTTTAGCCACTAAACAAATAACAGTATTGCAGCACCCTCCCTACTCACCTGACCTGGCCCCCAGTGACTTTTTTCTTTACCTGAAGATAAAGGAAATACTGTAAGGAACACGTCCGGATGACACTCAGGACATCAAGGGTAATACAACAACAACTTTGATGGCCATTCCCGAAAGAGTTCCAGAATTGCTTTGAAGGGTAGACTAAGAGCTGGCATTAGTGCATAGCTGCCTAAGGGGAGGACTTGGAAGGTGACCACAGTGATATTCAGCAATGAGGTACGTAGCACTTTTTCTAGAGTGAGCCACGAACTTAATTGTTAGAACCTTGGTAAACAGCAGAGCCAGGATTCAAACACAGACAGCCTACCCGCCTAATCCCACCAGACTAAAGGATTTTTCATATTGTTCTACACTTTTCTATGGTTGGCTCTGCTTGCCCTCCAGTCAATTGCAACCCCGTGTGCACTAAGCAGAAATGCTCCCGCAGGTTCTCAAGGCTGTGACCCGCACAAGCCGAATGACACACCTGTCGTTCAAGGCACCTCTAAACCAAAAACGAACACCCACTGCCGCACAGTGGACTTCTTTCTACTCAGAGCAGCAGAGTAGAGCTGCCCCAGAGAGTTTGCAAGGGGCACCTGGCGGATTTCAACTGCCGAGCACACAGGGCACCACCAGGGTTTCCAAGCATCTCTAGGCGGGTTCAAATTGCCAACTCAGGCTAGCAGTCCATCTCTGAGCCACCTGGAGCACCCAGGGGCTGGGTGTATATCAAATTCATGCTTTCGTGTGCATTCTCACTCAGGAAAAAGTTTCTGAAAAGTTCATTTAAAGCAGGAAGTCTGGTGGTGCAGTGGTTAAGAGCCCGGCTGCTAACCGACAAAAGCCAGCAGCTGAAGTCCAGCAGCTGCTCCTTGGACGTGCTGCAGTTAGTTCGACTGTGTCCTACAGGGTTGCAATGAGTCAGAATCAACTCACCAGCCCTGCCTTTGGGTCTTCTCTTTTGAGTACTTAAAGCAAACAGCAGAACAGAAGCAGAGGTGGTACACAGATAGAGCAGAAATCCCAAGGGAGATGCACACCATCCGGAGTTGGGGCCACACTCTGCTCACCCAATACCACCTAGAACCTCTAGGTACCCCACCCATGTTACACCCCAATGTGGCTCCTTTCATGTGCAACTCTGGCTCTGCTCAAAAGACAGAAAACTACAGTGGCACCAGGGACAGGGAATGACATCACAACAATCTAATCTGGCATAAATCATCCTCAATTTAGGATTTGGCTTTATCATAAACGTTGGTTTGGTGATCCAACTCCCCTACTTATTCACCACACACCTTAATTAAGCCACAGAAGCATTCCTGGGGCTTCATTTCCCTTTGTCAAATAGGAAGTTAAAAAAAGTAGACTCTAAGATCACTTCTGGGTTCAAAATTCCATAAAATGTTCTAAGACCACAAAATCCTAGATTATTCTTTCCAGAACCATAGAGGACCCAATCTTGAAAGAGCAAGGACTGAACAATGAATGTAAAATAAGTTCATGCAGCATCTCAGCCTGCTGTCCCACAGCTGGACAGATGTTATCAATTAGGTCGTCTTCTGGGAAGATATGGCAAAATGAAAAAGACCGGCAGAAGAATGTCCCTGTTCCCACCAAAGGTTTAAGACCTTCCTGCCAGGGAAAACAAAACAAGACTAAAGAGGTACACCACTGCAGGAGCAAGGACTGAAGGCAGGAAAGGCGGGGAAGCTGGTGACGGGAACGGAAGGTTGGGCAGACGGAGTGCTGAGCTGTTGTGGGGTTGTTAATCACTGCCGTAAAACATGTACTGACTGTTTAATGAGGAACTAGTTTGTTCTGTAAACTTCCATCTGAAAGTACAATTAAAAAAAAAAAAAAAAGGCCAGACAAATCCCCATTGAGGGACATTCTACAAAATAAGTCACAATAATGAAAGACAACAGACGGCGGAGGAGCTATCCGAAACTGGAACAGACTAAAGGAACATGGCAACTCAATGCCATGCATGATTCTGGACAGGAGGAGAACAAAACGCAGCCAAGGTCTCTAGATCAGTAAGAAGCCCTGGTCATCACTTACTTCCTGGCTTGGGTACTTGTACTGTCATTACATAAGATGTTCAAAAGCCCCAAAAGCAGATGAAAGTATACAGAAAAGCTTTGTACTATGTGAGTAACTTTCTGTCGCTCTGAAGTTATTTCAAAACGAAGTTAAAAGAACATTATTTTAATTCAAGAAAAGAAAAAGTCTCTCCTCCCAGTCATTTTTAACTTACTTTGTTTTTTTTTTTCCCACTCTGGGTTTTTGGCAGTTAATTTCACTGGAAGTCTGGGTAGTAGCAGAGAGAGAAAGGGGTGGTGAACTATACACACCCACATGCCACTCACTCATCTTCGGGGGTGCCTCTGCTGTGAGTCCCCTACAAAATCCTCCCTGCTTCAGTTTGAAACACCTCCCTAGCATTCAAACATATTTCATATGCTAAACCTCTAAAAGTCGTCATTCATTTTTTTTTTTTTTTAAGACACATTAACAAAACGGTCTCAGGCAGAACAAGCATTCTTGCTCTGTGACTGAAACAGATACATTTGTCCCCACGGGAAGTTGTGAGGTCCCCTCCTTCCCTTATGGACAAGGCCCCTTCTGTGATGTTAGTGGGCCCATTAACTTTTCACAGATTCCCAAAAAGATTAAGTTTGGGCAATGTGGTCGGTGTGTGTGTTCAGGTAAAGAAAGCTGAGAGAGGAATTCGGGATGCAGACGGCCAGCCCGGAACGCGAGCTGGGGTAGCAGGTGATACAAAGAAGAGGAAAATAAATTTAAAAAAAATAAAAACTGGCCAGTCCCTGGGCAGACGGTGTCTCTCAGGGGTGATGGTTATAACTCACGAGTTGTTACATAATTACTTGTTAACTCCTGACAAACACACACAAGACCACAAAACGCCACGGTTACCCTACCCATGGAGGCTAGTGGACTCTGGTACAAGAATTGAGCTTTTTCCAATTAATTTCACGCAGAGAAACTGCAATCCTGGGACGCAGTCCCTTCCCAGGTAACTGCCTGTTTTTACGTATACAAAACAGCCTCCAGCAATTAAGCAAATCGCCTCTAGGGACGAAAATCAGTGTTTCTCTTTAATATTGATTTTTTTTTTTTTTTTTTTAAGGGAAGAGGAGATACAGAATGTCCAGAGAGCGACATATTTATCACCTCGGTAAAAAACCGACTCCCCTTCCCAACTGGAAACACTGAGACAGAAGAGCCCCCTCCCCCCCGCGAGCCTCCTCCCCCACTTTCCTGCTTAGCCGGCGCAAAACGCCGAGACCTCGATGTCGGATGAACTGCATTCCAACGTTTTTCAAAAAGTTTACGAGGATTTACGGAAGCAGCAGCGAGGAAAATCGGCAGGCAGAAGTGGGGGGAGAGCGAGCCGGAGGGTGCCGGCCGGGAAAAAGCCCCGAGAAGCGCCCGGCTGCGCCGTGCCAGGCCCGGTGGCCGCGGAGCGAGCGCCCTGGCACCGGGCGAGAGGGCGTCAGCGGGAGGCGAGGGCTGACAGGCGCCGGGTCTCCGCCGCCGGGGGTCCCCAGCACCCGTTTACCGCCAGCCCCCTCCCCCCGGAGCGCCAGCGATGCCCGCCGAGCCCGCTTGGCCCGGGGTCAGCGCTGCGGCGCGCGGCCCTGGGCAGAGCGCAGGCCGCCGGCGTCCTCACCTCCTTCTGCTTGGGGTCCTGCGGGTAGACGTCGGGCGGCCCGAGCCGGGGGCGCTTCAGCGGTCTCTGCTCATAGCTGAGGAGCCCGAAGGCGGCCATGATCGCGCATGTTAGCCGGCGGAATGAATGAGAGTTGGCGCTGGAGCCGCCGCCTCCGAGCGCCAGGGAGCAGCACTCTGCAGACAGGCTCCCTCGCTCCCTCGCTCGCTCGCTCGCTCGCTCGCTGGCCGCGGCGCTGCAGGCAGGAACGAAGCGGGTCGCTGCAGACACGCACCGAGAGGCAGCCCCCCGCGCCCCGGCCCCGGCCGCGCTCAGCCCCGGGACGCACAGCTCCGGCGGCGCGCGGGGCTGGAGGTCGGCCCGGGTGCTCCGCGGCGCCCGCCTCCCGCTCCCCCCACCCTGTCCCCAGGGGGAGGAGCAGCTGATGGCAACGTGTGACTTTTTTCACCAATGGACCCAAACCCACCCGAGCCGGGCGCCGGACTGGAGCGGGGGAGGGGCATGGGAGGAAAAAAAACTTTTCTGGGCGCCCAGGCGGGGGCTGAAGTGGTCACCCAAGGTGAAGGTAGCTCTCCTCTCCCCGGAGGAGGGGGCAGTGGAGCGACCCGCCCCCGCCCCCCTCTTCCTTGCCGGGGACCCTTCCCCCGCCGCAGACCCCAGCCTCCTGGGAGCCGACCCGGCCGGTGCGGAGAACAGAGGAGACCTGGCTGGAGTGGGTGGGTGGGAAAAGGATGGGCCGGCGAGAACGCGGCCGGTGCCTCCTAGACGCCCGCCGGGCTCCGGGGGCGCATCTGCGGCTCGGGCGCCCCCTCGGCAGCTCCAGGCAGGCGCCGAGGCGCGCGGCTGGCGGTCGCGGCGGCGGCGGCGGCGGCAGCGACGGCTGGAGGGGGCCGCGCTCACGGTGGCGCGGGGCCGACTTAACCCTTTGCTGCCCCTCCAGGGGCTCCAGAGGTGGGGAGTGGGGACGAGAAGCGCGGACAGGGGCAGCCGGGGGCCCGCCCCGGGCGTCTCGGGACCCTCCCGCCCTCCGCTCTCCGCCCTCCCCCGACCGCAGCGCCCCCCCAACAGTTGACCTCCTCCCCTCCCCCGCCCCCACCAACAGTTTACCTGTTGGTCACCGGCTAGCGGGCAGGGCGGGCCGCGGGGGCGCTCCGGCAGCCTTGGCCTCCAGGATTCCGGCCGGGATGGGGGATTCGGATCGGATCGGGTCTGCGAGGGGGCTGTCTCGGCAGGGCGAGCTCCGCGGACCCCGCGAAGTTTGCCGCCGTCAGGGGGCGGCGGGCGACGCCGGCTCCCCGCCGCCGGCGCTGTCCCCCCCGGGCCCGGGCGCGCGAGCTTCCTAGTTGGCGCGCGGCGGCCGCACTGAGCATGCCCGGCTCGGCGGCGGACCGCGGAGGAGTTGGCTGCGAGCGCGGGGCGCGCGCGCCGATCCGCCGCTCCGGGTTTTCGCAGCCGCAGAGCGCTCAGCCCGCGGGCCCCGGAGCCGGAGCGGGCCCTGGGGCGAGCACCCTAGTGGCCGTCTCCGGGGCCCCGCTCTGCGCCCTCCGCCTCGACCTCTCCAAAGGTCGCTGTCCCCGTGGCCTGGGCCGGAAACCTCACCTGCGCCGCGCGCCTGGAGGGAAGGGCGGTGGAGGCTCCAGGGAAGACCTCGGTCATCCCCACCGCCCGCACCCGGCGCTGGCTTCCCGGCGTGGGCGCCGGGATGCTGGGCCACCTGCCGCGGGCACGGCGTGGGCGGGCACGGCCTGTCCCCAGGGACCCCGCGGGTGGCGCGCCCGGGAGGATGCGCCGCACTTGGTCCAGAAGAATGATGGCTGCCGTTTATGGGGCCCTCGCTTGGTGCTGGGGATCTTCACAGGGTCTCTGGTCTTCACACAACCTGGCAAGGTTTTACTGTACCCTTTTTATAGATGGAAAAATTGAGTCAGCTCGGAGAGGTCCAATTACTTGCTCAAACTTCCCTTGTTTATAAAAATGGTGCAGGCGTAATCTGACTGAGGCCTTTGCACAGAGCTGAGCGCCCAGCAGGTGCTCCTCTGAAAACGTTAGCCGAATCAATCGGAGTGTCTGACTTTTAGCTAAGGGGAGGCAAAAGTGGAATCAGAGAAGAGATGGCGGCGATGTGGTGACGGCTAGTTCCTCCCTCCTGACCCATGACACCCGCCAGCCCACACCTGACGCCTTTGTAGTTTCTGACTTGCTAACAGGCCTTTCTAGAGAACAGGATTATCCTCCCCAGGAGGTATTTCCTGGCCACTTCCCCCATGCCGCCCCAGAGGCTTCTGTGCCACTAATACTGTCTGTCATTGCCGCTCTCTTGAGTCAACAAGAAGTTTATTCTGTAACTTTTAGAAAAATCATACCACAGAGTCTGAGGAATACTGTAACGGACCCCCAAGGACACATCAATTACCAGCTGCAACAGTTACCAAAAGTTTGCTATTGTTGAATCTGTCTCTTCACTTGCAACACATTGACAGAGTAGTTTAAAAAAAAAAGAAAACCCGCTGTCAAGTGGATTCCGACTCTTAGGAACCCTGCAGGACAAAGTACTGCTGCCCCATAGAGTTTCCAAGGAGCACCTGGCGGATTTGAACTGCTGACCTTTTAGTTAGCAGATGTAGCACTTAACCACTATGCCAGTAGGCACTCAAAAAATAAAAAGAAAACCTTTGTTGGCTAGTGGGACAGATGATGGGTGGGTGGGTGGGTGGGTGAATGAAGGGATGATTCCTTCAATGGTGGTATTTGGCTGATGCCCAGTCTGCATCCCCACCCCACTTCCCAGCACCCAGCCCCCAGCCTGGAAGGAAAAGGAGCTGAATTTTTCCTTGGCATTTCTAGACAACTGCTTCTACTGGTCCTGTACAAGTGCAATACTTTGAAAGCATTTAAAATGTTACCCCTTCATGGGGATTTTATTTTAAAGTCAAAGTGTCAGTCGCCCTGGTGCCTGGAAAGAGGAGAAAGGGATAGCTGTCTCCCTTTAACTGTGTGCTTAGCTCCCTCCCTTGTGTCAAGATAGTTTGATGGAAATCTTTTGGCCCTCCCAGCCTAAAGAGTGACAATTTCTTGTCATTCCAAGGGACCTTCCTCAATCTTAAAACAGGAGGTTTCATGGAACTCCCAATGCAACATTAGCCAAGTCCAGTGGATCCACCTCACAGCAACCTGTAGATCAGAGAGTAGAACTGCCCTATAGAGTTTCCAAGGAGTGCCTTGTGGATTTGAACTGCCCACCTTTTGGTTAGCAGACACAGCCCTTAACCACTAGGCCACAAAGGTTTCCAGGAAAGCAACGTCAGCACTGATATCATCCTGGGATGCTGAGAGATGCTCAGCCCCCTGCGTCAGGCCCACCTGTGCACGACCTACCCTTCATCCCAGGGTCAGTCCCAAATAGCTGGTGCTTTGCATCTCAGGCCCTGTCACAGACCCCATTAAAATACAGTGTTTAAGAACCTAAGTCTTAGTGACAGCCAGTTTTTCCAGAGTCCTCTCCCCTACTCAGTCAACACAATTGCACTTTATTTTTTAAGAAAGTGTAAAACCTGTGCTTACTATCTTAAACATCCCTGTCCAAAAAAGCTTTGAGCAACAGGCAGCACACGCAATACAAAGAGATAAATGAGTACGTCATTGGCGTGCCTGCATTTAAAGTCCTCTTCTTCCCCAAGGCCCTGTCACCTGCTCTCCTCTCCCCTTCTAAAACCCTTAGGCTTCTAGCACCCTTGACACACCCACACACTCTGTAGCCGGGAGGCAGAAGCTGAGCAGAAAGTGTCTGCACTGGAATAAGTTTCAGCTTAGTGCTCTATTGCAGGGGCCTCAAAACAGAAGAGGGAAAACAGGTTTCTGCTAAAGAAACAGGAGGATGGACCAAGCTCTCTGCTGAAAGTCCCCCTCCCCGGGACTCTGTGTTCACCAGAAGCTTGGAAGGAAAAGGTTTGGGAAGCTTTGTGCTTGGTCCTGTCATGCCCAGTCTTGACCTCATTACTTGATGAGGGATTTATGGGTCAGGACATCTTGTAACTCAGTACCCACCTTATTGTCCTATCTGCTTTCAGTTATCCGCTTAGGGGACGTGAGACCGAATCCACTGGACAGATTCTGAGTGCATGCTGTTATCCTAAGCCATTTGTATGATGATAGTCACAGAAGCTGTTTTTGAGGGTGACTTGTGGCTCACTGTACTCCCTTATTTACCAAGAAAAGTTGAGTTTTTTTGAAGAATTAATAGCGTGTGGGCATCAGTCCCAGTGGCCATAGTTCCTGCGATGAGAAGAATAAGGCAGAGGTGTGGAGGAAGTGGTGGTACCCTCAGAATCAGCTCTAACAAGCTGAGACCAACCCAAAACCAAACCCATTGCCGTTGAGTTCATTCTTATAGGTCAGAGCAGAACTGCCCCATAGAGTTTCTAAGGATCACCTGGTGGATTTGAACTGCCATCCTTCTGGTTAATAGCTGTAGCACTTAACCACTTCACCACCAGGGTTTTCTAACAAGCTGAGACACTTACCCCCAAATCATTCTTTCACGACATGGATTTCCCATAGGCATTTGACTCCTTGCATCCTGGCATTTGAAGTCATCTGATCCAGCCCAACTACCAGGCCCGGGAGAAAATTCCTTTTGCAAAAGGTAGAAGAGACACAGTCAGATTTGCAAAGCACACTTCAAAAAAGAGAGAGGAGAATGCTTAGGAGCAGAGGCAGGGTGGACACAGGCTGGGAGTTATTGTCCTATCATACCCATTTTAGAGATTTTACAGTGAGGCTCAGAGGTGGAGTAACCAGTACAAAAGCCATTGAGTTAACAAGTGGCAAAGCCAGCATGGAACCCAGACTCGTTAGACTCCAAGTGGTACATGTGTTAATTATAACTTATATATAACAGATACAACAAAGGACCTTGTAAGTCAGGGAAGCAAAATTCGCGACAGCTCACTCTGGCACAGCAGCCTGCTCCTACTCAAGTTCGCAGCCTATAAGGGAAGCAATTAAAGTCACTGGGTTTTCCTACGGGATTGCTGCTGTCCGGATGTGTGTATTATGTACCGTGTTTTGTTAACAGATTGTCTACAGGCAGTCTTACTTCCTTTCAGTTTTTCTTATTTCCACATTACACTTAAATATATTTGTCCTGTGCCTCCTTCTACAGCAAAAAAGAAAATTAACCCCTTTCCTTTTGCGTGTTAGAGACAAAACAGAAAAAATACGGTGGAATGGTGGAGTCCCTCACAATTCCACATTTGGTTTTCAAGGGCTAATCTCAAGGATTTCCATCCAAACTTTTTTCATGCACACTTGATGCTGCTGATACAGAGGTGAAACCCAACCCATTGCTAGCAAGTTGATTCTGACTCATAGCAACGCTGTAGGTCAGAGTAGAACTGCCTCATAGAGTTTCCAAGAAGTGACTGGCAAATTTGAACTGCTGACCCTTTGTTTAGCAGCCATAGCACTTAGCCACTATGTCACCTGGGTCTCCATACACATGCAAAGAATGCCAATACTCAGAATCTAAAATAGCACCCTCCAAGAAACATTATCCTGCTAGCCAGATAGGTAATACAAAACATTCTGATATCCATACTAAAAAAAAGAAATAGGTGAACTTAAACAAAACATGAAATGAAGCCAAGACAGCAAAAATTCTGTCTTTTCAAATTGTAATCGATATAAAGAAACTATTAATGAGATACTTCACATTTGTTTTTCATACCTTGTGCTCAAAATCCAGTGCACAGGGTACACTTACAGGACATCTCAGTTCAGACTGGCTACATTTCCAGTGTTCAAGAGTCAGACATGGCTTGGTATTAGTTCAGGACCACATGGGGCTTGGTACTGTCCTGCAGCTGCCTCTGAGGAGCCCTGGTAGCACAGTGGTTTAAGTGCTCAGCTGCTAACCATGAGGTTGGCAGTTCAAATCCAGCAGCCACTCACTGGAAACTCAGTGGGGCCACTCTGCCCTGCTCTGTAGGATCACCGTGATTCAGGATGGACTCAGTGGCAGTGGTTTTTGTTGTTTAAGTTTTCTCCAACTCAGGGTGACCCCATGTAAACCAGAAAGAAAAAAAAAATTGTCCAGTCTTGAGCCATCTTCACAATCGTTGGTAAGGTCAAGTCCATTGTTACAGACACCACGTACATCCTGTTGTGATCCGTGGGATTTTCATGGGCTGATTTTCAGAAGGAGATCACCAGGCCTTTCTTCCTAGTCTGTCTTAGTCTGGAAGGTCCACTGAAATCTGTCCACTGCGGGTGACCTTCTTGCTATGGGAAGTACCGGTGGTCTAGCTTCCGGCATCACAGTGACAAGCAAGCCACTACAGCACAGGTGGTGGCATCAGTAGCTGGGGGCTACCATGTTGGTCAACACAGCTCTAAAGGAATGATTCTGTCCTAAGGAATCTGTAGCATACGGAAACTTCACGTCATCGTTGTCAAAGAAGGTGGATCGCCAAAGAAAACCAGTGAAAAGCAGTGAATAAGATAAAAGAAAGAAAAAGACCCAAGAAGGCAAGTAAAGCCGCTGCAGGACAAACCAAACCCAACCTGTTGCTGTCCGGCGGACTCAGAGTCACAGTGACAGAGAAGAACTGCCCCACATTGTTTCCAAGGAGCACCTGCTGGACTAAACTGCCAACCTGTTGGTTAGCACCCAAGCTCTTAACCACTACACCACCAGGTTTCCGCAGGAGGACAAAACCTGCTGCCATCAAGTCGAGTCAGACTCATAGCAACCCTGTAGGACAGAGCAGAACTGCTCCATAGAGTTTCCTAGGAGCGTTGGGCGGATTCAGACAGCCAACCTTTGGTTAGCAGACAGAGCACTTAATCCCTAGGCCACCCGAATTTCCCCCAGAAGGACAGTGGGTCCCCAAAGGCATTTAGTTACTCATTAGATGGGGGAGCACAGAGGAAGGGGGCCAAGGACACCGAAAGAAAAGCCCTGGGACCTGGAATCAAAGGAGGTGATCAAAGAGTTTTGAATTACAAAGCCAAAGATTTGACCTCATTCACCAGCAAAAGGGCTCCTGGCACATTTCGGAGAGGGCTGACTGGTTGATTTCCAGAAAGAGAGCCTGAGGACCACGCAGCTTAGGTCACTGTAGATCAAGGTCACTCTCCCAGCTTTTCAGCCCCAGAATGTTACTCTGTCAGCCTGCTCCAAGCTCTCCCAGATCCGCAGGGCAGACAAAAGCCAAACACCAAAGGAACAGCTCACATGCTCAAGAGTTGGGTAGGAAATCCAAAGGCGGATTTATTGATACACAGAAACTCCTTTCCAGGGACTGAAATAATTATATTCCCTTACTCAGATCAGCCTCTCACTCGCTAGTTTTCAAGATTTTCCAGTAAAACCAAATTAGTATTCAGAAGTTTGTTTGGTGAGCAAAGGGAAGAAAACCAAGGGAACTGGAACATCTCCAGGGACTGTTCCCTCAGACAGGCCCACAGCAGAAGTGACATCCCTTGTGGCAGGGCTGAGACAGATGCCACCTCTCCTTTCACTGGTCCCACTGGTAGAGAAGCAAGCAAGTTATTCTCACCTAATTCCTTTTATTTCTATCACCAACGGTTCCAAGGAAACCCTGGTGGCAGTGTGGTTAAGAGCTGCTCACCCAAAGGTCAGCAGTTCAAATCTATCAGGCGCCCCTTGGAAATTCAATGGAGCAGTTCTACCCTGTCCTATAGAGTCACTATGAGTCAGAATTGACTTGACGGCAGTGGGTTTGGTTTGGGGGGTGTTCCAAACCAGTGGTCCCCAAGCATGCTTTCTTTTAGGATTGTACAATCACATTGGGACTCTCTGCCCACCCTGGCTCCACACTGCAAGATGACACCAATCTGTTGGAGCTGAGTAGGACCTGCCCATCTGAGTGGATCGTGATGTCACAGCCCAAGTGACCAGCTTCCCTCAGAGGGCTGGCTCCCCTGCCTATTTCTGTGGCTTGGGATGGTGAGGTCCTTAGCATACCTCTGCTAACCAGGCCTGGCTTCAGACTAGTGAGAGGGAGAGAGAGAAGATTCATTTTCAGTTAAACCATTAACTAGGTTATAGCTTTCTTTGTTTGAAGTCATCAAGGATCCAGTCTTCCTATTCGTTATGGGTTATACTATAACTCACTTGTTAGGCTGGGATTCATCTCTGATTAAGGTTAATCTTAGAATTATTCATTAATTTCACTATATTTCAATTTCATTTCTCAGAGGATGATTTCTTTTTATAGTATGAGGGACATCCCCTTATACTTTCTTTGTATCCCCTCCAGTAACCCAGGAGGGGAATGTAAAGGTTGGCAGGATCCAGGCATGGCACAGAATATCATTAACAGATTGAAAGGACGAGCTAGATGAAACAGGGTCAAATTTTATAAATAAACTCTTTTTTCCCTATTTGTTGGTAGTATCAAGGCCGTTTGGTATCATTATTTGAAAAACTCTCAGTTTTAAATTCTAAGCAATGAAATACAAATGCTGCCAACCCTTTGTTCTCCATAGCATTTGGGGAACAAGAGTGCCCTCATCAGTGGCAGGAATCCTTCCCATAATTCACTCAGTAGTCTTGTGAAATCATTGCCCTCTGACCTCCCACTTTGCTTTCTCCTAGTGCTGCTGGCAAATAATTAAATTACTGACTTGATCTTTGTTGTTGTTGTTGTGTTAGGTGTCGTGGAATTGGTTCACACTCATAGTGGCCCTATGTACGAATAAAACACTGCCCAGTCCTGCACCATGCCCAGACCTGCGGCTGCAATTTGTGTCTGCCTTCACTTCTTGGGCTCACTCCCTGGCAGGGTTGCTGGTCATCAGCCAGAATGGTCCACGAGAGACTGGGAAAAAAGAAAAGCAAAATTCCTGCAAAATCTTCACATAGGATAGCCAGGAAGTAGCCAGTTCAGGATTGACCACAGATGAGCTGACACAGGCACAGGCTAAAGTCTCTCTTTATGGTCCTTCCGGTGTATGAGGGAACCCTGGTGCTGCAATGGTTAAATGCTGTAGCTGCCCAAAAATCAGTAGTTCAGATCCACCAGGTGTTCCTTGGAAATGCTATGGAGCAGCTCTACTCTGTCCTGCAGGGTCGCTAGGGGTTAGAATCCACTCAGCAGCAGTGGGGTTTGTAGTTAAAGCTTGCACTGGGGTTAAAAGGCTACTCTTCTGCCGTTGCAGTTTGGGGAACACCGGGTAGCTTTGTTGAAACCCTGGTGGCATAGTGGTCAAGTGCTACATCTGCAGACCAAAAGGGTGGCACTTTGAATCTATCTGGTGCTCCCTGGAAGCTCTATGGAGCAGTTTTATTCTGTCCAATAGGGTCACTATGAGTCACAATCAATTTGACAGCAGTGGGTTTTGGGTTTCTGGTATACAGGGAGCCCCAGTAGCACAGTGGTCAAGAGCTCAAACCACTACCCCATCCACCAGTCAGTCCCTGGAAGCCTGACAGGGCAGTTCTATGCCATCCTATAGGGTGGCCATAAGCCCAAATCAACTCACTGGCAATGAGTTGGGTATACTTGAACTTGGCCCTCAGCTCTTCTCCCTCCCACCCTCCCCTAGCCAATCTCAACTCGCACCCTCTGTTCCAGTCGGGGCCACGCACGCTTTTCCAGACTCTTCTCCCCGCTGCTCAGAGATGGCTACCTGTGCTCTTCCCAGCACGAGATGCCCCAGCGGGGCCTCAGTCACCACCTCTCAGGTGTGAGGACCACAGCTGAGAGCCGAGCTTCCAGAGCTCCGGGGACAAGGGGCTGCTCTTGGCCATGGCTGCGGCATATGAAACTGCAGAGCGAACACAAAGACGACGTCTCAGAGACAGTGTTAAACATTGAGGGAGACGAGTCAGCAAGGCATCTTGGCGGAGTTGGACAGGAGTCAGCCCAGGTAAATGTGAAAGGGTCGTGATGAGCGTGGCACGTAATGACTTTGGTTGCTCTCATGTGGATGAGTCCCACAGCCAGCTCCCAACTTTTCAGTACAGAATCATTTCTCAACTCTACTCACAACTAAAGTCTCATCGATTCTTTCTTGCCCAAATCTATTCAGTTCACTCACTCATCAATAATCCCTCGCCTGCAGCCAAGCCCCAGAATCCCTTGTGTTGGGCTCTTCTTTTGCCCCAGCTTCTCTTCCTACTAGTTACTTCTTCTTCTGCAACCTAATGCATGTGGTCATCAGAGTGACTTTCCAGAAAACCTTATTTGCCACACCGCTCCTTGCTGAAAACTCTTGGCTAATTCTATGGTGCTCTAAATATGTGTAATGTCTGCAGTCGGACAGTCCAGGCTGTTCACAGGACACAGAAGAAACTGCAGCTGGGGTGGGCTAAGTTTAGGGACCATTTGAGCCCTCATCCAGGGCTGCCTTGACCTCTTCTTCCTTCAAGTCATAGACAAACTCATTCATAAGCAACTGGGGCACCACAGGGACAGAAGCCAAATGGGGAACTGCTCATGACACTTGACTGAGAGGTCAGTTCCAGCCTCTTGAACTTGAATGTGAGGGTAGGTGCCCCCGCAACGGCCTTGGGATGTTCTGACTCACTTGGACCAAGCAGTAGGTAGAGAGGACGGAGGAAGTAGTCACACATCTGTACCACATTGAGCTCATTGGAGGCCACAGAGCTACGGATACAGGACAGGCAGGCAAAGCAGCACCCCCCGTTACCAGGAGGCTATGACATTCTACGAGTCAGAATCACCCCAATGGCACTGGGTTTGGTTTGGGGGTTTATGGCATTTCCAGGCACAGGAATAAGGGAAGCAGTGACAGCTGGCACCCCAAAATCTACTGCCACCAAGTCAATTCTGACTTCTGGTGACCCCGAGTGTTGCAGAGTAGAACTGGCCCATAGTGTTCTCTTGTCTGTAATCTTTCCAACAGAAGATCACCAAGACTTTCTTCTGTGGCATGGTGGGTGTGGTTGAGCTGCCAATCTTTAGTTCTCAGTCAAGCACAAACTGTCAGCACACACTACGGTCCTACATATGCCACCAAAACCCAAAAGCAAACCCACTGCCGTTGAGTCAGTTCTGACTCATAGCAACCCTACAGAACAGAGTAGAACTGCCCCAGAAGAGTTTCGAAGAAGCACCTGGCAGATTCAAAATGCTGACCTTCTAGTCAGTAGACGTGACACTTAACCACTGCGCCACCAGGGTTTCCAACATATGACACAGGGCAGTTGTCATGACTCCCTCCTGGCCCACCCAGGGATGCTATGACTTTTTGGAAACCTTGGTGATGTAGTGGTTAAGTGCTACATCTGCTTACCAAAAGGTCGGCAGTTCTAATCTGCCAGGCGCTCCTTACAAACTCTATGGAGCAGTTCTACTCTGACCTATAGGGTCACTATGAGTCAGAATCAATTTGACAGTAGTCAGTTTGGTTTTTGGTTTGGTGATGAAAGCAGGAGGCAGATGCCCACCTCCCAGTTAGCTCATTGAGGACAAGCCACATGCATCTGGTGAGTGAGAAGGTGTGGCCTGACACCCTGAGACACCTTGCCTCTGACGGGTACAAAGGACAGTTGAGTACGCTTGGCTGCCAAGATCAGTGCTTGGGCCCAGTTCATCCCTTAAATACGCAGTGAGACTTTCTCGCAGGGCACGCCCTGATCTCCTGGGCAACTGTGCAGAACTGGACTGCATACTGGCCGAGTGGCTCCACCAGGTCAAGCCAGGAGACCTTTGGCTTCACTTATCTGGGCAGAAATAGTCAAGAAATTCCCTCCATATGCTTAATGTACGAGGTCCAACAATTAAGTTCCTAAACGTCATTGTTCTAAGTGCTGCGTACCTCACTGCTCAATATCAGTATGGTCACCTTTAAAGGACTCACCTTGGAAAGCTATGCACCAGCACCTAGTCCACCCTTCAGAGCAATTCTGGAACTTTTCTGGAATGGCCATCAGAGTTGTCATCATACTCTCCTTGATGTCCTGAATTGTCACCCATATGTCTTCCTTTCAATATTTTATTTATCTTCAAGTCAAGTAAAAAGTCACTGGGAACCAGATCAGGTGAGTAGGGAGGGTGTTCCACTACAGTTATTTGTTTTAAAAACTCCCTCACAGAAAACTATACAATTGAGTTTGTGAACTTGCCACCGTGCCACCATGCACAATGGGCATTCCAGAAAGAGTTCCAAAATTGCTCTGAGGGGTAAACTAGGCACTGGCTTCAGTGTACAGCTTCCCAACGGGAATACTTAGTGACCGTACAGGATATCCACCAGTGAGGTATGTAGCAATTTTTCTAGGATGAGTTCACGAACTTAATTGGCAGTCCTCATATACCTATTTGAGCAACTATTATTACACACCAAAACCCAAAGCCAAACCCAAAGGCATGGAGTCAATTCTGACTTCTGGTGAGTCCATGGGGTAAAGCAGAACTGCCCCATAGGGTTTCCAAGGAGTGGCTGATGGATTCAAACTGCAGATCTTTTGGTTAGCTGCCAAGCTCTTAACCATTCCTCCCCCAGGGCTCCCAACAGTTACCGCTGTGGAGCCGATACTGACTCTGGTGTTGCCGTGGTTAAGAGCTCGGTTGCTAACCAAAAGGTCAGCATTTTGTATCTACCATCCACCCTTTGGAAACCCTAAGGGGCAGTTCTGCTCTACAAGGTCACTATGAGTCAGAGTCAACTTGATGGCTATCAGTTGGATTTGGAGCCCTGGTGGTGCAGTGGTTAAGAGCTCAGCTGTAAATCAAGAGGTTGGCAGTTTGAGTCTACCAATCTCTCCCTAGAAATCCTTTGGAGCAGCTCTGTTCTGCCCTCTAAGGTCCCTAGGAGACCCTGTGACTATGTAGCAAGCTCTCCGAATGCTGGGGATACAACAGTGACGGAAGTCTGAGTTGACAGCCCTTAAACAGACTATTCAAACAGACAGCAATCAATCACACAAAGTCCTGTAAAATTCCACCTGTGACAGGAGCTTCAAAGGAGAAGGACAGGAGTCCACAATGGCCTAGAAGGGGGATTTCCCACAGAAGTAGTGCTGGAGATATGATCTGAAAAAAAAAGGAAAATGCATAGGAATTTATTAGACAAAAAGGAGAAGGAAGACTGTTTTAGCTGGGAATAACACGTGCAAAGAGCCTGTGGCTAGTAGGACTGAAAGACGGCTAGAGACAAAGTCAAAGTGAGCTCAGTAAGAAGTGAGGCCAGGTAGCTGGGAAGAGGCTGGACTGCACAGAACACAGGCTGTTAGAAAGTTTTGTTTTTATCCAGCAGGAGCTGAGAAGTCATGGAGAGGTTTTAAGCATCGCAATCAGAGTTTTGTGATAAAGAGGCCGCTGTGTCCACAACATGGAATATAGCCTGGTGGGGAGGTCACTGGCATTTGTGCAGAAGGACCCGGAAGTAGATTATTGCAAGTCCAAGGGGGAAAGAATGGTTACTGCGCTCTCATCAATGTGCTACAAAGGTGCCGCTCATTAATACAGGTGACTTTTATCATTACCAAAAATGTTAATTTGAAGTTGGCTATTATAGATCGGTATCTTAGTGAAGCCCAAACTACAGACAGGAACTGGATATTCACATGCATTCAGGGGGAAAGTGTGACGTGAAGGAGAGATCCCTGAAAGCAGCCCTGAGGATCTCCACACTCGGCCGGCCAAGTAGACACAGATGAATTTGCACAGAGGGTGAAAAGGAACAGCCAAGAGGCAGGAGGAAAGCCAGGATAAAGCTGAGTTCTGTAAGCCAAGGGAAGACGGTGTCGAAGAGTGGGGACTGGACAAGCGAGATAAATCCCGAAGGCTGTTCACTGGTGTCCGTATGAGAGCTACACCCGATACCAAGAAACACCGAGCAATGTTGGCATGGCTGGCGGCAGAGTGGTGTGGGCAGAGGATGGGCAAGAAGGAAGTGGAGACAGCAAATGCAGACCCTTCTCTGGAAGAGATTCCTCGTGCAAGCGAAAAGAGAGATCAAGTCATAGCTGTAGGTGGATGGAACTGTTGGCCATCTCGGTTTTTGATGAGAGATTTGCAGGGGTGTGAGGGCGATTCGGGAGACAGACAAGGCTGCACGTACAGGAGGGAGAGGAGATGTAAGAGACGGCATGAGGTTCTGAGAGGGGGTTCCTCTTAGACGGGAGAAAGGACGGCTCCGCTGGGAGAACAGGAGAGAAGGAGGCACAGGGTAGGTGTAGACACACTCAGCACATTGCGAGTTCCTTCTTTTCTTCTCTCAAGTAAAGAAAGGCTAGGAGAAGAGGAGGTAGCAGGCTGGAGGCTAGAGACCAGGAGCAACGGTTTGAGACAGTCACTGCACAAAACGGAACATGGGACAGAGAAGTGTGCTAAGTTTTCTGTGTACTATAGGGACCTGGCTGAGACGTGTAACATTGAACTTGCAGTGAACTTGTTCTGCCCCACTGAGTGATGCTCAGTTGCTCAGGGATAGAGCTCAGACAATGGGAGCTAACAGAAGGACAAAGGAGTCCAGGGGAGGAGAGATGCAAGTAGGAAGGTGGGGCGAGTGTGTGAAGGGAACGTGGAGACGTGGCCCAGGAAATCCATGCTAGCTGATAAGGGGAGTAAAGTGGGAGGTGGGTGGACCCGGAGGTCGCCGAGAACACGCATTCCCAGTGATGCTGAAGCAGAACTGGTGAGAGAGTAGCTGCAAAGCCATCTGGAAGGAGAGGGCCTTGCAGTCAGGCTGATGAATGCTGTAATTAGATCTTTTGGAAGAGTACCTACACAGAAGGGAAGAACTGGTGGTGCAGTGGTTAGATATTCAGCTGCTAACTGAAAATTCAGTGGCTTAAACCCACCTGTGGCTCCACAAAAAGACCAAGAGAACGGATCTCCTACAGAATGCAGGGCAGACAACCCTACACAGCATCGCTTCTCTGTCCTGTGGGGTTGCTGTGAGTCCCAATAGCTTCACAATGCACAACAGCAATAGCAACACAGGTAGTGATAATGTCCAGGGAGTTCCCATGGGAAAGGGCAGCGGAGGGAGAGGGGAAATAACTGAGGATGAAAGGAAGCCTACATTCATCGCGACCCTATTCACAGTAGCAGGATAATGGAAACAGCCATACTGCCCATCAATGGATACACTGATATGCAAGTTATGGTACATATGAGGTCTGACAGTTAAGTCTGCAAACTTAATTGTGGAGTAAATGCTACGTACCTCATTGCTGAATATCACCACAGTCATCTTCGAAGTATTCCCCTGGAGGAGCTATACACCGATACCAGTGTCTAGTCTACCCTTCAAAGCAATTCTAGAACACTTTCTGAAATGACCATTGGACACAGTGGCACAGTGGCGGCCAGTTCATGAATTTAATTGTATAACTGTTTGTGAGGGAACTTTTAAAACAAATAACTGTACTGGAACACCCTCCCTACTCCCCTGATCTGGTCCTCAATGAATTTTTTTTTCTTTACCCAAAGATAAAGGAAATGTTGAAAGGAAGACATCTGGATGCCATTCAGGACATCAAAGGTAATACACTGACAGCTCTGGTGGCCACTCCAGAAAAAGAGTTCCCAAGCTGCTCTGAAGGGTGGGCTTGGTGCTGACATCAGTGCATAGCTTTCCAAGGGGAGTACTTCAAATGTGACTACAGTGATACTGAGCAATGAGGTATGTAGCACTTTTTCTAGGATGTCTTCATACACATGATGGAGTACTACACAGCCATAAAGAACAATGATGAGTCTCTGAAACAAATTATAACACAGATGGATCTAAAGGGTATAATGCTAAGTGAAAGTAGTCAAGCATCTAAGGACCAGTATTGTGTGATTGCTCCTTTAAAGAAGACAAGAGCAGACAGATAGAGACAGACCAATGTTCATTGGTGGTTACCAGAGAGAAGACACGGACTTGATACTTGCGGTCACGGGAAACGGAGCTCAGAGTGTGGGAGTCGTGAGTACCGCACAACCATCACAAAGATGAGTGTATGAGTGCAAACAGAAGGGTACAGACACAATGAAAGAAAATGCTGACAAACTGTGACCCACGTGACTCACGTCAATGAACAACTTACTTGGAAATTTGGACAAAACAATTCACTGAGTGAGATACAATTTTGCAATAACAACGACAACTAGATACATGCATTTGGTTACACTTTAAAAACAAAACTCACTGCTGTTGAGTCAATTATGCCTCACAATGACCCTAAAGGACAGAGTAGAACTGCCCCATAGAGTTTCCAAGGAGTGCCTGGTGGATTGGAACTGCAGAACTTTTGGTTAGCAGATATAGCACTTGGCCACTAAGTCACCAGGGTTTCCACATAGATATGTAAGTATGCATAAATACATACAGGAAGGCCTATGTGCGTAACTGAGAAACCTGTTCTCGTGGCCACGGAGTCAATTCCAACTCACAGTGGTCCCTTAAGACAGAGCAGAACTGCCAAATAGAGTTTCCAAGTAGCACCTGGTGGATTTGAACTGCCAACCTTTTGGTCAGCAGCTATGGCCATTAACTACTACACCACCAGGTTTTCCATGGATCAGTGTAGGCACATACATAGATGTGTTTATGTATGCCATATACATTTCAAGTATAAAACAAAGCAAATAGGGGAGACACAGTTACGAATGCTTCCTAAACACAACCAATCAGCCCACGGAAGTGGTCGAATGGGTTTGAGGGCTTAGGACCACAGTCTCACAGGGTAACTCAGTCAACTGGTACAATACAGTCTGTGAAGACAACGTTGAGTCTGGGGAATATCATCTGCGGTCTTAAAAGCATGTCAGCTGCATGTTAAGATACAACCATTGGTTTTCCTCACCTGCAGTGAAACAGAAAGAAGCAAACCAAGACTCAAAGATGAGAATGGTCCACAGAACCAATAATCTACACAATCCAGAGTATCACTAGATCAAAAATTAAACGATTCTCAGTACTGCTGTTAGGTGTTTATGGGAGAGACCAAACAGCTGGTTGCAGATACAATGGGAGAAAAAAATAGAACAAAACACAAATTCCTAATAAATAAATAAAGACCAGACTTACTGGACCAGCAGAGACTGGAAGAACCCCTGAGACCATCTCCCCGAGATACTACTCTTTAAACTTGAAACTGAAACCACCTCCAAAGGTCGCCAGTTAGCCAAATGACAGATTGCCCTGTAACACAATTAATATCACCCATGAATATATTGTGCTCCTCAGAATCATCGTCTAGATGAGCCAAACAGCTGACATTTACCCTAGACCAAGATGTAAAGGTTAGAAGGAGACAGGGAAGCTAGATTAAAGGAAATGGGACCAACAGAATGGAAATAACGAGAATGCTGATTACCTTGAGAAGAATATGACCAACATCACTGAAGAGTACTTGTAGAAATTGTTACACGAGAATCTAATTTTCCCTGTCAACTTACACCAGAATCACAATAAAACACTTCAATTAAAAAAAAAAAGGTGAAGATGAGCACCTGAATAATCAAGTTTGACAAGACGCTCAGCTGGACATGGTAACCACCCGAAGTGATGCAGTGACAGTGTACAAGGAAACCAGCTGGCTTGCCCTGTGGGATAGTGAGCTGAAGGCCAAACACCAACATAGGTAATGAATGCGAAGACCCCCATTAGATGACGACAGCAATGAGGGGGAGAGGGCAGAGGAGCTAGGTGAAAGGAATGAAAAGAGGAGGAAAGGGGTCATTGTGGGAGACACTGCCTGGTCTCAGCCTGAGTCTTTCCTCTTATTTCTTACCAACAAAATCTTGATTTTGCTCAGGGGAGCAACATACTGACTAAATATTCTTATCTTCCTGGATTGTGTCTATGACTAGAGGTGGCTGTGGGGCACACTTGATGTCCAAGAGTCAGAAACTTAATTTCACTAGTGATTTTGAGACCGTTTTTGTTTTCCTGATGCATCCTTAATCCCATAGCTCCTTCTTCCTGCCTGGAACTCGGATGTGATGGCCAGGCTGCAGCAGCCATGTGGTGACCAAGAGGTTATAAACAGGAGGTAAAGGCAGAGATAAAGAGAGGTGAGTCTCGATTTTCATTGGTCACTGAATCAGTCAACAGTCATCTATGTCCAGATTTTTGATTACATGAGGGAAAAGGAACCCTACTGAAGCCAAAGTTAGTTGCCTTCTGTGTTATTTGTAGTTAAATATATTCCTCATAGGGACATCAAACCATCCTGTTGTCTTGAAATACAAGCCAAAAAAACTAAACCGACTGCCATAAAGTCAATTCCAAATCGCAGCAACTTGAGAAAATAGCCACTATGGGAGCAGATAGCAGGAAACCCCACTGGCGGAGTGGCGAAGTGCTACAGCTGCTAACAGAAAGGTCAGCAGTTCAAATCTACTGGGCCCTCCTCGGGAACTCTATGGAGAAGATATACTCTGTCCTATAGGGTCACTGTGAGTCAGAACTGACTCGACAGCAGTGGGTTTGTTTGTTTTGTGTTGTGGGGCAGACAGCAGAGGAAGTAGCAGCCCCCAGAAGGGACTGACTTCAACAAGGTGGAAGGAAGGAGAGAAGGGAGCGCCCAGAGGAGAAAGAGGAGCAGGTCAGGCAACTGGTTAGTTACGGAGCAAGAACTGAGGCAGCCAGAGTGGGAGACGAGGCCGAGCGCAGGGGTGTGAAGCGTTGCCTGGCTGTCTGCACTGCACACGCAGGGAGGCTGTCTCTCCAGCTTCTGTGCAGCCGTGGACTGCTAAGGATGAAGCACTCACAGCCCACGGGCACCGTTCCATGGATGCTACATTCATCTGTGATTAGGCCAGACACTGGAGACTCTTGCACCGTGCTGGCAAAGTGAAAGCCACTGTTCCTTAGAGAAAGCAAATAGGGAACAATAACAGACTCCGCAAAGGGAAATGCTTACCCCTCCCCAAAGTACTCATGTACCTTCTGCGTCGCTGGGTAGGCACCCCACCGTTCAGGTCAGATGCCAGACGCTGTGTTCATGTCACTGCTGCCTCTGGCTGTCACCACACCACCCAGGGGGCCTGCAGAGTTCCTGAGGCCTCCACTCTGCTGCTGGGCCTCACTGGCCTCTGCTATAGGCTCCCACCACGCTGCTCAGGCCTGCGGGGCTCTCTGGCCATTCCCTCTAGTGACCCTAAGTGACTCAATCTGCATAATCCTGGTCAGTCGTTTTGTGGAAAGTACAGGGCCATCTAAGAGTGGGTCATTTCACTGCTGGGAGGAAGGCTTGCACGGAAGGATGGACACAGGAAGCTTGGTAAGGGTGCTGGTGTGAAAGAGGCCCGAACGACCACAGTGGCAAGGGGGAGCAACTGCTCTTTGAGCCCCGATGGAGCAAACAGAAATGAGAGGCATGAGGAACTGAGCCGCCAGGTCTTTTTGAGGGTGGAAATACGTGTCACCTTCCTAGAAGGACTGCCGGGTTATAGCAGAGGGACTGTCTTCTTCTCGCATCTTCCATTAGGGAAGAGAAGAGAAGCACCATCCTTTTGGCCTCTCCAGAGAACCAGCATGCAGGTTCAAAGCTGCATAATGAAGCCTGGCAGTTTCCCTGAATCCACTCCTCATCTCTCCAGGGAAGGGAGGAGCTGCCGCCTGGGGAACAGCAAGGGGTTACAGGCCCAGGGCCGGCTAGGGTACAGGAGACAGTTGTTTTTGGCCTACCCTCTGATAACTGGCCCACAAGGGTCTTTATCTCCCTAAGGAGGCTGGTGTTCATTTCCCTGAGCTCTCAGAGTCCCAAAACAAAGTGACAGCCTTGTGGTCTCCAGAGCATCTCTGTTGCCATAGCAACAGGATTGGTCCTGCAGCTGTGGGTTCCTGGCCAAATGATCAGACCTCTCTTAAAGACGGCTGCTGGAGGTCTGACCAGGGTCCAGGCCAGGAGGGTGGACGTGAGGGCCTGAAACCAAGAATGTTCAATGTGGGAGTGCTTCCCCTCAAGGTCAAAAGCCTGACAAAGTCAGAAAATGAATACAGGGTAAATCCCTCAAGAGCCAGGCATCAAAAGTGAAGATGCAGAACTCAGCCATCAAGTCTAAGAGAAATTCCTGCAATGGCTTGTGGGTTGGTGGTAGTTCAAGTCTGGTACTGAGTCAAAGCAGAGGATTCTGGAGCTGTTTTCATTGGCTGCTGGTTACAGCGCACAGTGACAGAGTCACACTAAATGTTGGAGACTCTAAAAGACACTTGCTGGTCCCAAACTGTGTTGTCCACGGATGGCTTGCAAACTATATCCCATTTAGTTGTATGCTAAGACTCCATCACTGTCAAGACAGAAGGTTCCTGAATCTGCCTCCTGCCTCAGTTCCCTCACCTGGACAGAGTTCTCAGAATCAACCTGTGGGCCCATAAAACTGCAGACACCATCCAGGACATGCGACCAAATCTGGTTCCCGGTTTGTTCTATCATTCTCAGCTAGTACCAGTTAGTACCCCCTGCTCTCTGGGTTGGGACCTATTAGGATATAAACTCCACAAAGACAAGGTTTCTGAGAGGCTGTCACTATATTCCCCACACGCAGCACCAAGCCTGTTATGTACAACCAAAAACCAAACCAGCTCCCATTGATTCAATTCCTAGTCATAGCGACCCTGTAGGATGGAGCAGGACTGACCTATAGAGCATCTGGTAGATTTGAACCGCCAACCTTTTGGTTAGCAGCCATAGCACTTAACCACTGCACAACCAGGGTTGCCTGCCTGTTACATAAAGCCAGAAAACCAAACCCAGTGCTGCTGAGTCTATTCCAACTCATAGAGACCTTATAAGACAGAGAACTGTCCCATAGAGTTTCCAAGGGGCACCTGGTGGATTCGAACTGCAGGTCTTTTGGTTAGCAGATGTAGCACTCCCCCACAGACTCAACAGGGTTTCCTGCCTGTTACATAGCAGTATCTTAATGAGTATTTATAAACAAATGATTGAACTGATGGATGGCCGACAGCCTTCCCAGCCGTCACCTGATCCGGATGGCTGGACTCATCTGTAGGCACCACCACTCATTGGCACGGTCCTTCTTCCAGGTTTCTCAGAACTCAGATCTGCCATCCACTTGCTGCTGAGAGCACTTGTGACAAGAGATTCCTGGTGTCATCCCATCTGGGTGGACCTTCAGTCACCAGTGCCACCCTGGAGAGGGACAAGATTTCAAATGTCCCTTTAGACACTGCAGTGATACCTTCTGTCTTCCTTCTTTGTGCAAACAGGATGAGACCTTCAGTCTGCACCTGCTCAGTCTCAACCCACTCCCCGTTCTCCACCCACTGAGGACTCACCATCCATCATGTGGACCGAATAATTGTGCCCTCTCCACCAATTTGGCTGGGGCATGATTCCCAGTATTGTGGGATGTTCCCATAGGTGGCAAACCCTGTCTCTGTGATGTTAACAAGGGAGGATGGGTGGTGATTGTGTTAGTGAGGCAGGACTCAATCAGTGAGGTTGTATTGTGTCTTGAGGCAATCTCTTGGGATAAAAAGAAAACAGAAGCTAGCAGAGAGTGGGGGATCTCCCGGCATCAGGAAAAAAGCAGTGCAGGGAGCAGAGCGTGTCCTTTGGACCCAGAGGCCAGGAGCTTTCCTCGTCCAGAGGAAGATCAATCACCATAACCTTCCTCCAGAGTCAACAGAGAAAGACTACCCCGGAGCTGAGTAGCTGAATTTGGAGTTGCAGCCTGTTGGACTGTGACAGAATAAAATTTCTCTTTTAAAAGCCATCTACTCATGGTACTTGTGTGACAGCAGCATTAGATGACTAAGACAGCAATCAAGGTGTGTCAGTGCTAAGAGAACTGTCACTGCGGTGTGGAGGGACTTGAAGTTCTCCCAGCTCTGCAGCCTAGGTGTAAAAGCTGAGATGATACCAAGGTCGTTCTCTTCTGATCCACGGAAACTCTGGTGGCAGGGTGGTTAAGTGCTACATCCAGTGTTTACTGGGCAAAAAGGACAAAGTCCCTGACATCAGGAAGCCTGCATTCCAGGGGGAGAGAATGACAGACAATACTTCACTAATATAAATTTCAAATAACGGTCAATGCTATGAGAAAATAAAAACAGAGGCGTGTGCGCTAACCTAAAGGTTGGCGGTTTCAATCTGCCAGGCGCTCCTTGGAAATTCCTAGGGAGCGGTTCTACTCTGCCCTATAGGATCGCTATGGGTCAGAATTGACTCTGTATCAGTGGATTTGGTTGAGTTTATCGTGAACCACAGCTGAAGAAGTGTAATGTGCTTCCCATGGTATCTTGTCGAAGTCATATACAAACACCTCTGCTTTTATTTTCTCGTAGCCCTCACCATTATTTGAAACTTATATTAGCCCAGTGGTTTTGGTCATTCTCTCACACTGGAATGCAAACTTCATGACGTTGGGGATTTTGCCCATCTTGTTTATAACCAAGTAGCAGGAATCCAAGAAATGCTGGATGGATGACAACATTATGTGTGGATGTCCTCAGAGTGGGTCTCCCATGGACCTAGAACCCACTACCCTGGCTGCCTCATGGAATGCCCACTTGCCCCCCAGCGGCCACATCTGTCCCCGGGCATGTGAGCAGCTGTCACTTCGGACGTCCACCACCCCTGCCAAGGCATTGCTGCTTCCTTTGCTATCAAAGCCCCCAGCACCACCACCCACCCATATCTGCCCAAACCACACGGCATGGATGTGGTTCAGCGGATCCAGCAGGCAGTGCCACTGACCTTGATAAGGGGCCAGTTTGGAGGTGTGTGGCCAGGCTTCACCACAAAAAGGCATCCTCTGTCTCCTTGCTCTCTGCGTGACTCACATCACCAAACAAGCCTGCCTGATCATCCAGACACGTTTTTGTAAAAATAGCTGCTTTTGTTCCGTGCAGCTAGTCCCCTTACCAAAGAATCTCACATCAGCCCCCAGTTCCCTTCCTTTCAAAACCACACAAATTAGCATTCCACTATCCACAAGTCATTCTGACTTTTATCCACTGAGGTTCCAGGATTCCTTTTCTAACTAGGAAAGCCTCCGTCACCATCTGTGGTCCCCCAACTTGACTTGACCTGTCTGAGTTGTCCCGTGGGTGCACAGTGGCAGCTGGAACAACCACAAGGAGTGCCATGTGACTCATGCCTCATTTATTAAGCACCTCATATGCATTAGGAGACCCTGGTGGTGTAGTGGTTAGTGCTACATCTGCCAACCAGAAGGCTGGCAGTTCAAATCTGCCAGGCGCTCCTTGTAAACTCTATGGGGTGGTTCCACGATGATCTATGGGGTCACTATGAGTCAGGGTTGACTCGATGGCAGCAGGTTGGCTTTGGTGTTTCATATGCATTAGGGAGTCTGTTTAAGTGAGATTAAAAAAAAAATTAGCTGGCATTTTAAGGCTATTTTACCTTAAGCACTTTCCTGAGGGCACTTAGAACAACGCTTGGCTTCAGCTTTCACTAAATACTACCTGTTTGTACAATTCAAAGTGCTTTATATGTAATACCATGCCTGACCCTCTGAGTGACCTTACACAGTAGGGTCTGTAACGGATGCAGCTGGCATTCCCCGACCCTGTGCCAGGTGGGAGCTGCTTGCTCAAGGTTCACAGTCTCCTCTTCTCAGGAGAATAGCCCTTGGTCTTATAGGAGCTGCCCAGGGAGACGACAGCTCACACAGACCCTGGGGATAGCTGATAGCCCATCACTACAGGAGCAAACAAACCAGCCCCATTATCACAGAGTTGACTCTGACTCCTACGGATGCTATAGACAGGGTTAAACTGCCCCGTGGGGCTTCTAAGGCTGCAGTCTCCTTGGAGGCAGGCTGCCAATTCTTTCTTCCACAGAACGGCGGACAGGTTCAAGGCTCCTGATCTGTCCATTACCAGTCAAGCACTTAACCACTGCACCACCAGGGCTGCTTGACTAGGGGACACGGGGATGCAAAACGCCAGCCCCTTGCCTCCAGGTGTGGCAAACGTGGTATAGCCGTTGATGAACTGCCTGCAGAATCAGGCTGAGCTGGATTCCATACCCCAGACTTGTTCCATCCTGCTTTCCTCTCTGCCTCGCAGCTCTCCCTCATTAAATCACAGGTGCCCCAAGCCACATCTTAGGTTCTGCAGCGAGGAAACCAAACCAGGAGTGGGCTATCAATATCCCCACCTACAGTGAGGGAATGGAAACGGAGAAAAGGGGACTTAGGAAATTTTCTCAGGAAACTTCTGAGCCCAGATAGTCAACTGTGTCATTAGGGTTTGAAATGAATCAGTCTGGGCCCAGGTTCATCCCATTGCTCTTCATATGTAAAGAGCTCACTAAGAGCCAATAAATGTCATGTCTCAATAAATATCACTTCCAGCTTCCTCTCAGATGCAGAGAATGCGAAGTGCTTGCATGGGAAAAAACATAGTCACCAGAGATATAAACACACACATTGCCCCCCCCCCCACAACCCATACACGTAAACAAACCATCTCCTTAAAACATACAAATGTACAGACACACATACACACAAATCCATACACATACACACATATACGCTTATACCACACTTTCCTGATAGCATTACCCAGCCCATCCCCAAACTCAAAACCAAACCCACTGTTGTTAGTAGTCATTGCTTTAACTGCTGCACCACCAAGCCAAACAAAAAAGAAAAACCCAAGTGGTTGTCACCAAGTTGTTTCTGACTCAGAGCCACCCTACAGGACAGAGATAAATTGCCCCACGCATTTCCAAGGAGAGCTTGGTGGATTCAAACTGCCAACCTTTTGGTTAGCAGCCATACCTCTTAACCATTTGGCCACCAGGGTTTCCACCAGAGCACCCCGATTACCCAACAGCTACTACAAAAGAATGTGATAAGCTGCATATTCTAGGAATATATTTTTTAATGAAAGAAATAAAATTGTTAACATTTTGGATATTTTAATTTTATATAGAAGACAGAAGAAGAATTGATGCCGTTGAATTGTGGTGTTGGAGAAGAATGTTGAATGGACCATGGACCACCAGAAGAACAAACAGATCTGCTCTGGAAGAAGTCCAACCAGAGTGCTCCTTGGAAGCAAAGATGGCAAAACTAAGTCTTACACACCTTGGACATGTTGTTGGGAAGGATCAGTCCCTGAAGAAGGATGTCATGCTTGGTAGAGAGGAGGGTCAGTGAAAAAGAGGAAAACCCTTGACAAGATGGATAGACACAGTGGCAGTTACCATGAGCTTAAGCATAAAAACGATTGTGGGCATGGGGTAAGACCGGGCAGTGTTTTGTTCTGTTATGCACTGGGTCACTATAAGTCTGAACCGACTAGACAGCAGCTAACAACAACAACAAATACATGTGTGTGTATGTGTGTGTGTGTAAGTATATATATGTATATATATGCATAGATTTGATTTATATATATTCATATATATTTGATTTGATACATATGTATCAAATCTATGGAATTACTTTATTGTCTTTTTATTTATGCTTCAACATAGTAAGAATTTTAAAAACACAGATAAATGCACAAAATCTGATGTATACTAATTTTTTTTTAAAAAAAGATTTTTCTGTATCTCAGGAAAAAAAATAACAGTGCACTAGTATGACTTACAGTCTTATTAACAGGAAATTATGTGAAACTGTGGATCTTATCACCTTTATCATTTATCTAAAATGATAAAGCTCATCCAAGAAGAAGTAGGAACAACAATGGAAGGTTTAATACACAATGCAGACAGACTCAAAAATCTGTCAAATTGCAGACAACAGAAGAGAAAATAAATAAATAGGAACCACTAAAAATCAATCACTTTTGCTCATCCAAAGACTTTATTAATAGAATTAAAAGGCTACCTACAGAATGGGAAAAAATATTTGGCAACTCTATGTCAGACCAATGCCTGATCTCCATAATCTATAAGGTACTACAAAATATCAACAAGAAAAAGATAAATCATCCAATTAAGCAATGGGCAAAGGAGGTGGACTGACACTTCTCTAAGGAGGAGATCCAGGCAGCCAAAAAACACATGCAGACATGCTCATGATCATTAGCTATTAAAGAAATTCAAATCAAAACGACAATGAGATACCATTTGACCCCAACAACATTGGCCATGATCCAAAAAAATGCAAAACACTAAATGCTGGAGGGGCTGTGGAGAGATTGGAACTCTCCTACACTGTTGGTGGGATTGCAAAATGGTGCAGCCTCTTTGGAAAGCAATCTGGTGCTACCTTAAAATAATGGATACAGATACACCGTTTGACCCAGTAATTCCACTGCTTGGAATACATCTTACAGACTCAAGGCCATTCACACCAACTGATACATGCACACGAATGTTCATCGCAGCACAGTCCACAATAGCAAAAAGGTGGAATCAACCCAGGTGCCCAACAACAGAAGAATGGATGGGTAAACTACGGTATATGGTACTGAATGGAACGCTACGCAATGATAAAGAACAATGATGATGGCAGGAAACATGTCTTAACCTGGTTTCAACTGGAGGACATTATGCTGAGTGAAAGTAGTCGACAGAAGGACAAATATTGTATGAGACCCCTATGATAACAACTTCAAAGAAGACTCATGCATAACAGAAAAGACTCTTTGACAGCTGCAAGTGTGGGGAGGATGGGAGGGAGGGGGGGAGGGTTTAGATTACATAGTTGTTAGAAATTTGGTTGGGTGGCAGCACACATCAGTAAGAAGATCAATATTAAAGGGACGCCAACACAACTTGTGTACTCCTCCTGTCTTAACCCAATATTGCAAGGACACAGTAGCTGGGGCAGGGGGCCGGGGACTGTGCTCTCAGGGGAAATCGAGGCCAATTGGCACAACTAGCATTTTGCTAATGCGGTCTCTCCGCACCCCACATTGGTGAGTGGCATGTGGGGTCTTAAAAGCTGTGAAGCTGCCATCTGAGAGTACAGCAAATGGTCCCAGCTCAGCAGGAACGGATGATCAGCAAGGTCCATAACAACATGGGGGAAAGAGAACACAGAGAGACTCATGTGAGTGGATGCCTACATCGACTTGTGACCAGAAGAACCAGATGGTGCCCGGCTACCACCAGTGATAGCCACGATGGAGCTCGCAAAGTTGAGTTTCACTGGCAACACAAGTATAAATAGGGGTGCACCCTGAGATCTCCACTAAAAGACTGCAATTGATGGTCCAGGGGCCTCAGGGTTCTCCTAGTAGTGGGGACCCTGGCCCTGATGCTGACCCTGTCTATAAATCATTATGAAGGTCGACTTTTCAGACAGCAATGGATTGGACTTGGTGATGCAGAATGACCATGTTGTGTGGGCGCTTTTTGGTTCTAGGCATCTATAGGAGGTCATCCTGTTGACCTCATACTGGAGGAAGTGGATTGGATGGAGAGGAGAAGATAGGAGACTGCTGGGAAGATAAGACATGTATGGAGCAGAGAGGAAGAGTGTGCTGTCACCGTGCAGGGAGAGCAGTGGAAGCTGCATGTAGGTCAGCATGCAGATTTATATGGGAGTGTACATTTCCATTCAATCATAATTAAAAAAAAACTGGATGTCGAACCCAAACCTGTAGCCATCTGGTCAATTCTAACTCCTAGTGACCCAATTAGATAGAGTAGAACCATCCCATAGGGTTTCCAAAGAGCTACTGGTGAACTCAAACTGCTGACCTTTTTGTTAGCAGCCAAGCTTTTAACCACCGTTTCCCTGGGGCCTCTGGGTCATTTAAAACGAACAAAAAAGGAAGAATCAAATTGTGGAGTCAATTCTGACTCATATAGACCCTCTAGGACAGAGTAGAACTGCCCCATAGAGTTTCCAAGGAGTGCCTGGTGGATTCAAACTGCTGACCTTTTGGTTAGCAGCTGTAGCACTTAACCACCAGGTCACCGGGGTTTCTGTGGCCTCATTTAAGGAAGTGCCAATATACCCATTAAATTTCCAGATACTCAGTTATTCTTACGTTACTGAGTTATACTTTCTGAGGCTGAATTCCCATGTCTGTGTTCTAAGGCTCTGTCTTCTAACCTCTCAGAGAAGCTGTGTTTGGTTTCCTGCTTCTGCAGCATCTGCCGATGGTCACAGTTTTGACCCCCGAGACCCAACCTGCAGTGAAATGAGCACCGGATTCTGAGTCCTGGCTTTGCGCTCCTGCTTTATAATTCAATTGACATTGACCTCAGGCAAGTCACTTGACCCCTCTGAGTCTAAGTAGCCTCGTCTGTATGAAGGTAATAACACCTACGTGACACAGTTTTTGTCTGCTAACCAAAAGGTCAGCAGCTGGAATCCACCAGCTGCTTCCTGGGAACCCTATGGGGCAGATCGACTCTGTCTATAAGGTCACTTGTGTTGCAATCCACTCAATGAAAAAAAATTTTTTTAAATAAGGTCACATTTGGAGGGCACGCACGGATCTCAGAGGATGAAAGCAAGAGGATGGATAAACTCACAGCTAACGACCCCTGGCCACTGCAGACAGTTAACTTGATCGACTACAAACCAAAAGGAAGGATACAGATGTGAGTCTAGCCAGAGGCACTTCAGAAGAAAGACTTGGCCATGTGCCTCCAAAAAAACCCTTTGGAGCACCGTTCTAGTCCGACGCACATGAGGTCACCAAGAGTCAGAATCGGTGCCATGGCAACTGGTTTCTAGTGACAAACATCCAGGGGTGTGGACTTATCACAGGCTCTCAGGTGAGAGACGGCTACCCCCACAGCCCAGGGGCAATACCACCACCAACTAGGGGCTGGCAAGCAGGGTCCTGGTAACCAGACTTTGTAGCCCCAGTTTAAGTGGCACAGACCCACGCCCAGCTGGGGACATGTTCCCTGAGGCTGCTTTTCAGCCACAACTGCAGAGTGAACTGGTTGCCACAGAGACTTTCTGAGCTGCGAAACTGAAAATAGTTACTTCCAGCTCTTTACCAAAAACGTTGGCCGGTATCTCTTTTAAACCCTTACCTGGAGAAACATTCATGCTGTGTGTCTTAGTCATCCAGTGCTGCTCTAACAGAAATACCACAAGTAGACGGCTTCAGCAAAGAAAGGGTCACTCTTGTCCAGTCCAGTGGGCTGCAAGTTTGAATTCAGAGTGCTGGCTCCAGGAGAACGCATTCCCTTCCTGCTGGCTCTGGAGGAAGTCCTCGTGTTGCCTGAGGGTCCAGAGAAAGCATTCTGCTCTGGGCAATTCTTCCCTGATGGTATGAGGTCCCCTCTTTGCTTGATTCCCTTTCATCTTTTGTAGGATAAAAGGTGGTGCAAGCCACACTCAGGGAAACCTTCTCTACATTAGATCAGAGAGGTGATCTTAAGGGAGGGTGTTACAGTCTCACCCTAATCCTCTTTAACATAATCCAGTCTATTAACCACAGACAGAGGTTAGGATTTACAGCATAGGAAAAATCACAAAATAGAGGATACCCACACAATACTGGGAATCATGGCCTAGCTACATTGTTACACATGCTTTTGGGGAGATACAATCCAATCCACGACATCATGTGACCACATTTTGCAAAATGTTACATCTGAGATTCAGCCCCCAATAGGCTTTCAGGTACTTTCTTGGAATATTACTGTCTAATAATCAAATGCATTCTTTCTTCTTCTTCTTTTTTTTTTTAGCTTTTTATTGAAAATTTTTTCAAACTTACAGTAAAGTTATAAGAACAGTAAGATGACCTCCGCCTGTCCTTCACCTAGCCTGACCAATGAACGCTTTGCCACATTTCTTACAAATCTCTCATCACCATTACCAGGGGGTGTAGTGGGAACAGTTGTAGTCTTCATGGAAACATTTGATAACAAGCTGCAGACATCATGACTCTTTCCCTGAATACCTTAGCATGAGGCTACTTAATTGCTGCAGATATTTTGTTATGTGATTGAAGTCAAGTGATCAGGTTCAGGACATTTAACTGATACAAGTGGAGTTTCTGCGTAGTGCAAATGATTAACACTCTCCTCAGCTAGCTGAGCTTGGGGGTTTCAAGTCACCCCAGAGGAGCCTTGGAAAAAAGGCCTGGCAACCTGCTTCTGAAAAATCAGCCACCGAAAACACCATGGAGCACTGTTTTACCCTGACATATAAAGAGTTGCCATGGGTTGGAGTCAACTTGATGACAACTTTTTCTTCTTTTATTTTTTTAACATTGATACAATACTGTTCCCTAATCCACAGTCTCTATTCAAATTTGCCAATTGTCCCTATAATATCCTTTAAAGTATGTTTTGTTCCCAACCCAGGATCACATTTAATTGTCCCTTGGTGACATTTCTTTTGCATGTCTCTTTAGTTTCTTTTAATCTTAAAAGATTAAAATCTGTGTCCCATCCAAGTTCGTTATTATCAACCCTGGGCCCCAGGCTTTCTGTTTCTTTAAATGAGATTTGTCTTTACTAGAATTTTCTGTAAGTACAGTCACAGGGTAGGTGTTCCTTTGCGACTGTTTGGGTCTTTTGTTGGGCCTGTTATCGATGGTGATTCATCCATAATTTTGTGAGTATCAGTAGTTCATTCCCCTTCTGTTACTAATCAGAATTTCATTGCACGTATAGACCACAAATGGTTTATCTCTTCACCTGTTCACGACTGTTTGCATTGTTTCTAGTTTGGGGTTCTGGTGAATAATAAAGCTGACATGGACACTCATATGGCAGTCTTTCTCTAGACATATTCTTCCATTTCTCTCAAGTAAATACCCAGCAGTTGAATTTCAGAGCCATGGGCTAAGTGTATATTTAACTTTATGAAAATCTGCCAAAGTGTTTTCCAAAGTGGTTGTATCATTTTACATTTCAAAAGGCAACCCACGACAGCCGCAATTTCCTCTGCAACACTGACAATACTTGATATTGTCCATCTTTGTAATTTTAGCCCTTCTACGGGATACCAAACCAAACCTGGTGCTGTCAAGTCTATTCCAACTCACAGCCACCCTATATATAGGTCAGAGTAGGACTGCCCCATAGAGTTTCCAAGGAGCACCTGGCAGATTTGAACTGCCGACCTTTTGGTGAGCAGTGAGAGCACCCAACCACTATGCTACTAGGGCTTCCTGGATAGGTAGTTGTATTTGATTGTGTTCTTAATTTGCATTTCTCTAATAATTAATCATACGAAGCACCTTTCTATGAGCGTACCTGCCATTTGTTTATGTTCTTTGCAGAAGTGCATGTCCGAACCTTTGGCCCACCTTTAATTGGCTTATTCATCACATTAATGTGCTGCAAAAGTCTTTATGTATTCTTGATCCAAGTCCTTAACCAGATCTACGGTTTGTGAATATTTTCTTCTGGTCTGTAGTTTTTCTTCGCATTGTCTTAACCGTGTCTTTCAAAGGACAAAGTTTTACATTTTGATGACATCCAATCTATCATTTTTTCTTTTATAGCTCACGTTCTTTTTATCCAATCTGAAAAATCTTTGGCTCTTCCCAGGTCTTGAAGATTTCCTTGTATTTTTTAGAAGATTTAGAGTTCAGCTTTTATTTTTAGGCCTACATATGAATGAATTGCTTACTGAGTGAGCTATAATCTCTTAAAACCATTTTTCATTTTATTGTTCTTACTGACCCCATTTGACCAGTAGAAGGCTCTTTAAGCAAGCTCGTGTGTCCTTTTGACCAATTCCCATAATTGTTTGAGCCCTTTCGTGTATTCTGGCACATGATGTTCCAGGCGTTTTTTTTGTCCCTTAATTGCTCCGGCCCTGGAGTCAGCTGTTTTCTCAAAGAACCCGGTGGTTTCTTTGAGGGTGAACAGCATTCAGAAACCAAGACCCAGGCACTCGGTTCCTCATCGCTACTGGAGTGTTACTGCTTCTAGATCCTTCCAAGGGGCAGACCCAGAAAACAACTGTCTATTTAAAATATATATGTATTAACAAGTTTCTAAAATCAAAACTATACCTAAAGGGAGTCAGAAAGGGCCATAAAATCCAGAGACTACATCAGCATAAGACCGGAAGAACTAGATGGTGCCCAGCCATCACCAATGACCGCTCCGACAATACAGGAGCCCTGACATAGTGGGAGAAAAATTAAGGTGTAGAACTAGAACAGCATTTCAAAAAGCCAGACTTGGTGGTCTGACAGACTGGAGCATCCTTGGAAGAGATAGCACGCCCCCCCCCCCAGATGCTCTGCTAGTCCAGAGCTGAAATGACGTCCAAAGCCAACTCTTCAAAGATTGGACTAGCCTATATAAGACATAAAATGACACTGGTGAAGAGTGTATTTCTTGGCTTAAGTAGATACATAGGCTAATTGGGCAGCTCCTGTCCAGAGCTGAGATGAGAGGGCAGGGAGGGACAGAAGGGAAATACAGGATGGAGAGGAAGAGTGTGCTGTCACAGGTTGAGGAGAACAGCTAGAGTTACATAGTGATGTGTGTGTGCAGGGTTTTTTTTTTTTTATTGTGACTGAGCAAAAGTTTATGATACAACTCAAATTCGTATGCCCACCTATCTGCAGCTCCCTCTGCTCTGCATGCCTGGTAAACAGCACACTCCTCCTTCTCATTCCATACATGTCAGATCCATGTATGAGAAACCAACTTGGACTGTAAACTTAAAGCACATTAAAATACTTTTTAAAAAAAACTTGACTTAAAATTATAGTCAGCGAAGTGTTGATCCTGCCTCTATCCCTTCCATCCTATCCCTAAGTAGCATCTGTAGATAATCAGTGACATTAATGTTTGGTTTATTCTTCCTGTGCTTCTTTATGAAGAGATAAACTTTCTTACTCATACGGCATGTTTTACATATATCTGTACTCTTTTGTACTTAACAATCTACCCTGAAAATCATTCTGTCCCAATTCCTAGAAGTCTCCTATAATGTTCCACCACGGGCCTATATAGTACACTGAGCCAGTTTCTATGGCAGGACATTTACGTTGTTATTTATGTATTTATTTTTAGTGTTGTAGTGAACAACCTGGGCATAGAACTTTTGTATTGCAAGAAGTTGCATCAGCACATCAGCCCGTAGAAAGAAATCACACAATAATTTAAACAGGAAAAATCAACGTTAAAAATTATTAAGCTAGAGTGGGAAGACAACTGTAACGATGTAAACAGAACACTGAAGTCTCAGTTGGCAAAGTTTCTCTATAAAGCGAAAAAAAGTAAGTTTTTTTGCGCTTTGCAGGCCATGCAGTCTCCATCCAAACCATTCAACACTGTGCAAACAACCGTCAACAAACGGGCACGGCTGTGTCTCAGTGAAATTTTACTTACAAAGCAGGTTTTTCGTTTACTGGGAGTTCTTTTCCAGTGCATTTAAAATTGAGCTCCATTTGGCCGGCAGCCATGGTTTGCCAACCCGCGTTCTACAGCGTGCCCTGGGGCGAAGGAAGAGTGCACAAGGAGAGGCAAGAGTGGAAGGGGGACCCCCTCCAGCAGGTTGAAGGACTCCCTGGAGAAGGGTGACTGCCCCTCCCCAGTGGCTGAGAAGTTTGCGGGCTTCCCAGGGCTGAAGCCTTCCTCGATCGTCCAGTTTGCCAGATCCAGTCTCTGGGTGGGCTGAGATCCGAGGCAGGCGTGCAGAGACAGGGGGGCTCACTCGGGGGGTGTGGCCCCGAGAGCTCAGTGTGCCCACTAGGAGCCCTAGCCACTAGGGCTAGGCTGAGAATGCGAGGTCGCTGAGGGATGGTGCACCCTACCACCTCCTAATTACGTTCCTGGCCACCCCGTGCCCACCAGTGTGTGCGTGCACTGCAGAGCAGAGCGGGACTGGCCAAACGCAGCCCACCGCTGCGGCAGCCCTCTCCCTCCTGCAGTGTCCAGCCAGCGCCCTCTACTGACCAAGCGGAACGGCGCGTGCTCTGCAAAGGGGAAAGGCTCCCGAGTGGACAGGTGAACAGGTGTTTGAGAAGCTGGGGGACAGGTGAACAGGTGTTTGAGAAGCTGGGGGACAGGTGAACAGCTATTGAGGGGTTTGAGAAGGTGGGGGACACCCACCGTCAATTCCTAAAGTGTGGATTTGTGGGTCAAGGGCGAATAAATATTTTTCTGCCTTCTGATGACTTTATTGTCGTAGGAGTTGTATCGTTCTGCCTTTCCCCGCAAAGGAACAACAGATCTCTGTTATTAACAGAGAGTTTTGCCAGACGTGAAACTAGATGAACTAATTTTCTTTTACATTTCTTTCACCACTAGTATGTTTTGGACATATTTTCATACAGTTAACAGTCAATTTTAATTTTTTTGTCTGTTCATGACTTTCATCCATTTTTTTCTATTAAAAAAAAAGAAAGAAAGCCATTGCGGACACAACAATCTCATCGGAGAGAGTAGAACGGCCCCGAAGAGTTTCCTAGGAATGCCTGATGGATTCAAACTGCCGATCTTGGGGTTAGCAGCTGTAGAACTTAACCACTATGCCACTAAGGTCTCCATTTTTCTATAGAGTTACAAAATAAGCTCTTAACTAACTCAGAACAGGAGAAAAATCAGAGTTGCTTTGGTTACAGTTGTTGCAGGGCATCCTTTGCTTTCCCCTAAGTTGAAAAGCAGCCTTCAAATCCACATTTAGTTTATTTCACCACCTGTTGGTACTTCCCATGAGCCAACAACTGGCAATGCAGAGTGAGACACAGCTCTTTCTAGGAAGAAGCTGGCATGACTCTGGAGATACAGCCATGAAAAATGAAAAAAGACAGTGAAAAACCCAATACATCAATGCCAACTCACAGCAACCAGGTAGGAAAGGATAGCGCTACCCCACAGGGTTTCCAAAGACCAGCCGGTGGAGTCCAAGTGCCAGTCTTTTGGTTACTAGTCAAGTTCTAAACCACTGTACCACTAGGATTCTGGGAGACAGAAGAACATAACCAAAACCAAAATAGCAAACCCACTGCAGTCAATCGATCCCAACTCATAGCCACCCTATAGGTCAGAGTATAACTGCCCCATAGAGCTTGCAAGGAGCACCTGCTGGACTGAAACCGCCAACCTTTTGGTGAAGAGACATAGCACTTCCATGCTGCACCACCAGGATTTCCATTGCAGGTAGCTAAGTGATACTGCACAGAGCACCTCTGCCTTTGTGTGCCACTTTCTTTTAAGGCAGTGATAATAGCAGGGACCTCATAGAGTTGTCTCAGGGACTACATGAACTGTTAGACGACGGCACTGAACACACTGCCTGCTGCATAGGAGGCATACCATTAAGTGGTAGGCAATAATAATAAAGTGACAACCCCAGAAAGGGACAAATGGGGTAGAGGAGTTTATACACTGCAGAAGTGGTGGCCATCCAGTTGATTCTGACTCATAGTGACCCTACAGGACAGAGTAGAACAGCCCCATAGTTTCCAAGGAGCACTTGGTGGATTCAAACTGCCAACCATTTGGTTTTAAGCTGTAGCACCAGGGTTTCCAACAGGAGAATGGTTACACATAATCCTACCACTTGGAGATGAACACTACTTGGAGTATACCCCATTCAACAAATATATATTGACTCACTGTGTGCCAGGTGTTGAAAGCCCAGGGACATGAGAGACAATTCAGCTTTGTCAATTCCCAACCTCCTAAACCAAGGTTCAATAGACACATTCTGATCAAAAGGGGGAAAATGTAGAACAAAATATAAAATCCTCATGTAATCCAGCTTTTCTGGAGACGTGGAGGTTGAATGACCCCCTGAAACATTACCTTGAGATAATATTTAGACTTTAAACCAAAAATATTTTCAGAAGTCTTTTAAAAACAAAACAACAGTTTAGCTTACCTAAAGAAAATCTTCCTTGAGTATTTTGCTCTAGTAAGATCTATAGGAAAAGATCAGATCAAAAGATCTGATAGGAAAATTAGGGGGCAATGAATGTTAATGGAGGGAGAATAACTCAGAAAAGGAGAGTGAGAAGGGATGCACAGCTTGAAGATGCTCATCAATGCTGCTGAATCGTATGTACAGAAGCTGTTGAATCTGTGTACATTCTGCTGTATATTCTCAACAATAAAATATAAAGTAAACTATTAAAAAATCTAATGCACTTCTCTCTTACTGGATCACATTATATGAGGTCTGACAACTGAGTCTGCAAAATTTCTTATTCTAAGAGACACGCACCTCACTGAGTTGCACCCCAATTGTGGTCACCTTCCAAATACTTCCCTAGGGAAGCTAGGTACAAGTGTCTAGTCTACCCTTCAAAGCAATTTTGGAACTCTTTCTGGAATGGCCATTGTACACAGTGGCACAGTGGCCAGTTCACAAACTTAATGATCTAGTTGTCTGTAAGGGAGTTTTTAGCCAGTAAACAAATAGCTATTGGAACACTCTCCCTGCTCACCATATCTGGCCCCCAAAGACTTTTTTCTTCACCCAAAGATAAAGGGAATATCAAAAGGAAGACATCTGGATGACATTCAGGACATCAAGGGTAATATGATGACAGCCCTGACAGCTACTCCAGAAAAATAGTTCTAAAATTACTCTAAAGGGTGGACAAGGAGCTGGCATCAGTGCATAGCTACCCCAAGGGGAGTACTTCCGAGGTGACCGTAGTGATGATACTCAGCAACGAGCTATGTAGCACTTTTTCTAGGATGACTTTGTGAACTTAATTGGCAGTTCTCATCATTGTCTTTAAAATAAGCAATCTGCTTCACTAGACGATTTGCTGTAATCCTTTTCTCTTTTAATTATGGCAAATATATGGGTAACAAAGCATTCACCATTTCAACAATCTTCATATGTATGATTCAGCAACATTAACTGTACCCATTACACTGCAAGTACCCATTACACATCCAAGTCGAAGTCTTCCCATCCCCCGTTACAGAAGCTAGGGGTTCCCCAAGCAACGACTCCCCCACTTCACATGCCCCCTGCCTGCCCTGGGAACCACTAACAAATTTAGGTCTGTACACGGCCTATGGTAAGCAGTTCATATAAGTGGACTTTTCTTTATGTGGCTGACTTATTTCACTCCGAGCGCTGTTTCCAAGGTCCATCTATGTGATAGCATGCATGCAGTCACTTTCTAATTCTACTACGTCAACTGAATAGAGACTTCCCCAAAGTCTTTGAAATTTAATTTACCAAGAACGTATCTAAACATACCTTTCAGGGAACATACTCACTGTGTACACCACTAAATCTTTTGCAGCTTGGCTCTTTGCTTGGGATTACAGAGGAATTCAGCTTAGTGATGCAACTATGTGTTGTTTCTACGAATGTTAGTCCCATGAGAATGCACTTTAATACATGGGCTTCAAAACTTTGAGAAAAATGTCATTTATTTGCAGAATAGACCTAGAGTTGTGTTAAGATTTGTGTCTTCCGTAACAGTTTCTAATATTCAACTTTAAAGAACCCAAATCGATCTGGGTTTCTTGATACTTTCTCAGGCAGGTCTTCTCCTTTTCTTCCTTGTCCTGGGGCCCTATGTTATAATTGGTATCAAAACCATTCCAGCAATTCCCTAAAAAAAAATCGTAATAAAGTAATATGCAAGTCTGAAACATGTCTGTCGCCTTACAGGCTCCGTTTCCATGGAGACTTTTTTCCCCTGGTATATATTTAATTAAGTAAAGGCATCATTTTCAGTAATTGCCATTTTGATGTGTCTTATCTATGAATTGATTGCATTTTCTAACATTTGTGAGTGATATTCATATTTAAAAAAATCACAGGGGACCATTGGGAGCTGGACAGAAAACAGCTATTCTGTGAATGACATTAGAAAGACTGCCCAATAGTTTTACAGGTGGCTGGCAAGAGTTTAAATTGGTGAAACCTTCCTGGAATGTAATTTTGCATTCTATCATTTGATCTATAAACATTTTTTTGAAATTTATGCTAAGAAAATAACGAGAGTTGCAAAGCTTTTTGCCCAGTGATGCTTACCATGGCAATTAGTATAATGGTGAAAAGTCAGAAAGAAAAATACTTAAAAATTCTTCCTTAGGTAGTTAGTCACATAAAATAGATCCCATCCATGCAGTTATGTGGCCAAAGCTGCTGGCTGCCTAATCTGACAGTCCGACCTCATCAGCACTGCCCAACCACTGAGAATCACCACTCCGCCAGGGTGACGCACAACCTTCATGATTACACCCTGGGTAAGGAACAACTTCAGAAGCTGGGCCTGACATCTCCAGACTCCGCAGATACCTATCTACAAGGTCTGACAAGTAAGTCCATGAACTCAAATGTCCTAAGTGCTACAGACCTCATTGCTGAATGTCACTACAGTCACCTTCCAAGTACTCCCCTTGGGAAGCCAAGCACCCACGCCAGCACCAAGTCCACCCTTCTAGGCAATGCTAGAACTCTTTCTGGAGTGGCCATCAGAGCTGTCATTGTATTGCCCTTAATGTCCTGAATGTCATCAAAAGGTCTTCCTTCCAATCTTCCCTTTATCTTCAGGTAAAAAAAAAGCACTGGGGGCTGGATTAGGTGAGAAAGGGTGGTGTTCAAATACAGCTATTTGTTTACTGGCTAAATACTCCCTCACAGACAACTATACAATTAAGTCCACAAACTTGTCGCTGTACCTCCATGAACAATGGCCATTCCAGAAAGAGTTTCAAAATTGCTCTGAAGGGTGGAATAGGTGCTGGCATTAGTGCCTCGCTTCCCAAGGGGCGTGCTTCAAAGGTGACCGTAGTGATATTCAGCAATGAGATAGGTACCACTTAGAACAATTAAGTTCATGGGCTTGACTTGTCACGCCTCATATGACAAGGTGAAGGAGCAGAAATTTTAAATATAAGGCAGTTTTATAGGAGAATATCTTCTTGATCCTGGAGTGAAAAAACCCAGCAAACCAAGCCCATGGCCATCGGGTTGATGCCAACCCGCAGTGCCCTGTAAAGCAGAGCAGAACTGCCCCTTAGGGCTTTGCAGGAGCAGCCGCTGGATTGAAACTGCAAACCTTTCAGTTGGCACCCATAGCTGTTAACCACTACGCCACCGGGGTTTTAATCTTGAGGTAGGCAGTGATTCATTAGATAGGTCACACACAGTACGAATCATAAAAGGAAAAACTGGCAAGCTGGATCTCATCAAAATTAACACTGTTGGAAACTCTGGTGGCTTAATGGCTAAGTGCTATGGCTGTTAACCAAAAGGTTAGCAGTTTGAATCCACCAGCCACTCCTTGGATTCCTCATTGGGTATTCTACTCTGTCTCATAGAGTCACTGTGAGTCAGAACTGCCTCAACACCAATGGGTATGTATGTGTGTACAAGGTATAGTTTAGAAAATGAAAAATCATCCCACAGACTGGGAGAAGATATTTGTAATAAATACATGGGGCAAAGGACTGATAGTCAGAATTTATAAGGAAATCTCACAACCTGATAAGAAAATATTAGAAATCAGCACAAGGTTTGAATAGACACATCACAAAGATACAGGAATGGACAGTAAGCATAAAAATGATTCTTAATACGATTACCAACCCACCGAGCGCTGTCAAGTTAGGTCTGACTTATAACAACTCCAGCAGTCAGAGTAGAACTGTCCTGTAGATTTTCATTAGAAAAATACACATTAACACCACAATGAGACACCACTACATACTTGCTAGAGTGGCTAGAGGTGAAAAGAGTGACAATTTAGAGTACCTTAGACTCCCACACACTGATGTTGGAAACGTCATCGGTCTGGTCTAACAGTTTGCAAGTGGCTTACACAGACACTGTCATGTCATACCACGCTTGCGTTCTTAAACATTTCTCTACCCAAGAAAATGAAAATATATTCATCTAAGGGTTTGGACATTAGTGCTCATGGTGTGAGTGGATAAAGACATTGTGATGTATCAACTCAATGAAATAATATTCAGCAATAAAGTACTGGATCCTCTACTGTGATCTCTGTCGAATGAATCAGTGGTAGTAGCCAGCTGGGCACCATCTAATTGTGCTGGACTCAGTCTGGTGGAGGCCGTTGTAGATGTGGTCCATTAGACTTCTGGATTAATGTTTCCTTTGCCTCTTTAGTTTTCTTTATTCTTTGCTCCTGAAGTGATGAGACCAGTGGAGTACACTAGATGGCTACCCACAGGCTTTTGAGACCCCAGGCACTACTCACCAAAGTAGAATATAGAACATTTTCTTCATAAACTATGCTATGCCAATTGAGCTAGAAATTCCCCAAGACCACAGACCCCCACAGCGCTCAGCCCAGTAATTTGATCCCTCAAGGAGATTGGATCCTATGGATTGCTACAAGGTTACTAAGAGTCAGAATCAACTCAAGAGCAGTGGGTTTGCTTTTTTTTTTTGGTTTATGAAGCTTCCATGACCTTGCTTTCTACAAGCTGTGCTAAGTTTCTCTGTGTTGTGTGCCGTCTTATCCTTCATCAAAGTCATCTTTTATCTATCATCTATTTACTGCTTTTCAATCCTCATTCCTCCCCTCCCTTATAAATCAAAGATTGCTTCTTTCTGCCATCTGAGAGTACAGCAAATGGTCCCAACTCAGCAGGAATGGATGATCACCGAGGTCCATAACGATGTGGGGGAAAGAGAACCCAGAAGACAGAGACCCACATGAGTGGGTGTCTACATTGACTTGTGAATGGAAGAACCGGATGGCGCCTGGCCAACACCAGTGATAGTCGTGATGGAGCTCACAAAGTTGAGTCTCACTGGCAACACTAGAATAAATACGGGTGTACCCTGAGATCTCCACTAAAAGACCACAATTGATGGTCCAGGGGCTTTGGGGCTCCCCTGGGACCATAGCCCCTGGCCCTGATGCTGTCCCTGTCCACAAATCATAATGAAGGTCAACTTTTTGGACAGCAATGGACTGGACATGGCAATGCAGAGTGACCATATTTTCTGGGCACTTCATGGTTCTATGCATCTATAGGATAGCATCCCACTGACCTCTTGCTGGAGGAAGGGGAGTGAGTGGAGAGGAGGGGATAGGAGACTGTTGGGAGGATAGGACATGTATGGAGCAGAGAGGAAGAGTGTGCTGTCACCAGGCAGGGAGAGCAGTGGGAGCTGCATATAGGTGAACATACAATTTATATGGGAATGTATATTTTCACTCAATCATAATTAAAAAAAAGAAAGAAAGAAATTCCTTCTTTTTGTGTGTAAACATTTTCATGAGTTTTTACAACAGTGGTCTCATATAATGCTTGTCCTTTTGTGACTGATTCATTTCGCTCAGTATAATGCCCTCCAGTTTCCTCCAAGTCATGAGATGTTTCACAGATTCACTGTTACTCTTTACTGTTGTGTAATACTCCCTTGTGTGTATGTACCACAGTTTATCCACTCATCATTTAATGGGTATCAAGTTCGTTTCCATCTATCTTTTTGCTATTGTGAATAACGCTGCCACGAACATGGGCGTACATATGTCTATTTGTGTTACTTCTTGTTTCTGTAGGATACATTCCCAGGAGTAGGATTGCTAGATCATATGGTATTTCTATTTGTAGCTTTCTAAGGAAGTGCCATATTGTTTTCCAAAATCATTGCATCCTTTTGCATTTCTACCAACAGTACATAAGAGTTCCAATCTCCTTGCAGCCTCTCCAGTGTTTATTATTTCCTGTTTTTTTGATTTGTGCCAGTAATGCTGGGGCGAGATGGTATTTAACTGTGGTTTTGATTTGCATTTCTCTAATGCCTAGTGATTAGGAGTATTTCTTCACGTGTCCACTGGCTGTTTGAATATCTTCTTTGGCAAAGTGTCTGTTTATTTTTCTTGCCCATTTTTTAAATTGCATTATTTGTCTTTTTGCTGTAGAGGTATTGGATTTTCATGTAGATTTTAGAGATTAGACCTTTGTCTGAATTGTAATAAATGGAAAATGTTTTCCAAGTCTGTGGAGATTCTCTTTTTATTCTTTTGGTGAAGTCTTTGGATGAACATAAGTGTTTAATTTTTAGAAAATTCCAATTAGATTGTTTGTCTTCTGGAGTTTCTAGCTATTTCAAGTTTTTAAAAATACAGTTTCATTTTTATCTTACTGAAGTTATTTTCATTCTTTGATGTTCTTTACCATTATTTTCATTCATTGTTGTTCTCTTCTGTATAACATTTCCAATAAAGGTTTGATTTAGCATTCAGGGTTTTGTCAACATTAAATCTTACTGATGTTGCATTTTTCACCTTGGGTTCTCTTTGGTGCCCTTGTTTTTACCAGTAATTCCAATTTATTATTTTTTTTAAATGGGTCCAATCTGACAGATCTAAATGTTACGAAGAAGGTTTTATTTCTGGAATTTTATTTTATGTTGACAATTTCTATGAGTCTAATTTTCCACTTCAATGGTGTTCCTCAGCCAGTTTTGTGCTTTGTAATGCACTTCATCTGTGAGCAGCTGTGACCATTGTCAGTTGATTGTTTCTCAGAGCCTGACATGTCCCAGTGATCTGGCCAAATTGTCCTTTGGGTTAAAATAGCTGATTCAAAAATGACACAGTAAGTAGAGAAGAATCAAGGTATAGTGCTTCCGAAATCACACACTAGAGACACAATATTTTTGTCCTCTTTTTGCCATTGTGATAACACCAATACCCTAGGGAAGAATAAAGCATTCAAATATTAGCTGGCAAAAGTAAAATTAAGAGACTACAACCTCACACTACCTGGGTTCAAATCCCGTCTCTACCACTTCGTAGCCATGTGACTTTTGATAGGAAGCCTACCAGTTCATGCCTCAGTTTCATCATTTGTCAAATAGGACTGTTGTCAGAGGTAAATGCAGAAATAAACTGAAAAAAATATTCAGCACACGAAGCCCACTATCTTAGTCATCTGGTACCACTCTAACCGAAATATCACGGCGAACGGTTTTCCCAAAGAAAAATGCATTTTCTCACAGAAAAGCAGGCTATAAGTCCAAATTCAGGGTGTCAGCACAAGGGGAATTTTTTTCATTGTTGGTTCTAGAAGAAGGTCCACAATCTTCCCTTGGACTAGGAGCTTCTTAGGCACAAAGAGCCCAGTCCAAAGGATGTGCTCTGCTCCCAGAGCTGCTTCTTTCTTGATGGTATACGGTAGCCAACTGTCAGTTTGCTTCCCTTTCCTTTGTATCCTAAATGATTGCTCCAGGCAAAACACAGTCTTACAGCTGGAGTCCTGCTTCACTGACCAACCACTCCCATCCTCCTTCATTAACATCATAGAGGCAGCGCTTACAACTCAGAGGAACTTCACACAATATCAGGAATCACAACCTAGGGAAATTGCTACACAGATTTTTTTTTCTGGGGGGGGACACAATTCAATCTATGACACCCACTCAGATAAAGTTCCATGACTATTATTAGTCAGAACAATGGCTTCAATGTTCTCAAAATACATCACATTCAACTTCATCTCTTTGTTCAGTTGTGCCTCAGTTTCCTCTTCTGAAAAATGGAACTATGAATACTGTCTATCTCACAGGGTTGTTGTCCAATCCAAGCGGAGAATACAAAGATTTAGAACTGTTCCTGGCACTTGGGTAAGTGCAATACAAGTGCGTTAGAATGATTTTCAAACTGGAGCAAATGAGTTCAAAGGATTCCTCTGCGAGTTAGTTTCCACAGGGCTATTATAAAGATGAAGAAAGGCTCCTTGGACCCTCAGCCCTAAAAAGCAAAAGGAGATGATTCTGCAGCCCTTTAAAATTAAAACCCATTAAAATGTAAGTTCCTCGAAGGGAGAGATTTTTGTCTTTTTGGTTCTCTGAAATCCTGGTGGTGTACGGTTAAGTTATGGTTCCTAACTAAAAGTGTGATAGTTCAAATCCACCAAGAGGTCCTTGGAAACTCTAGAGGGCATTTCTACTCTGTTCTGTGGGGTTTCTGTGAGTCAGAATTGACTCAATGGCAATAGGCTTGGCTTGGGGTCTTGGGCTACGTCCTCAGCACAGAGAACACTACCTGGGACCTTGTAAGCAGTCAATAAATTTTCATTGTATCAATGAATAAACATAAAGGCTGTGTGGTGACACTGAAAATGCTAGGGTAAGCTATTAAATAGAGCAACATGCAAGCTTATATTACAGTGTCGTCACGCCTTTGTAACATCACATGTACGGATAGGGGAGACTGGAAAGTCACACGTGAAAGAGCGTCACAATGTGCAGCACCGTCCAGGACATTGCTGTACCGTCTGCTCAGAAAGAAAAAGGGAAAAGGTGAAAGGAAAAAGATCCTACAGAAAAACTACAGCCCTGTCATAATTTTTTACAATAAGGGGTACCCACCCAAATCATTTTGAAGTTTGTTTTAAGAACTCTAATTATGAACATACAGAAAAATCATTGACTTAAATCTGATTAATTGGGACCTTCCATTAGTAGGGTTATTTTCATTTTTGATTTTTAGAGCAAACAAAAACAAAAGGAAGCAGACAGGCAATCAGACAGAATTGCCTTTAGATCATGTCTTGAGTTGCTTATTCATCCAACCCAGTCCTCTGGACCCATCACCTCCGTCACGTACCACAGTGAGTATTTATACTCCTAACAATCTTTCTAGGGCCCTGGAAGGACACTGTCACACAAAGATTCTGTTATATTCACCACCCTATACTTCCTAGGAAACCCTGTAGGATAGCAGTTAAGTGTCACTGTGGCTAACCAGAAGGTCAGCAGTTCGATCCCACCAGGCACTCCTTGCAAACTCTATGGGGTAGTTCTGCTCTGTCTATAGGGTTGCTATGAATCAGAATCGACTCAAGGACAGTGGGTCTTGTCTTGGGATTTTGGTATGCTTCCTAAGGCATGACAGGGACGAATGTACTTTAGAAAGACTTTCCTATGAAAAGGCTTAAACCAAGGGCACCAAGTTCATGTCTAGCTAACCAGAAAATTGAACTAGAACAACTTGCTCCCTGAACATTCTCATTAGTGAAGGAATGGTTGTACCTTTATTTCTGAAATGCTTGTCCAACTTTTTTCTATTAATAGCACCTGCTGGAAAAAAATATAATTCTAGAGTTGAAATGCCTAAAGTAGATTAGATTGTTCTCAGTCTTTAAAAAAAAAAGACAACAAGTGGAAAAAAAGCTTATCCTCTTCTTGAGCAAACCAAGCAAATCCAGATCTTGAGCTGATTAGCTGAATCTGACTCATACCCACCATATAGGACACAGTAGAACTGTCCCATAGCGTTTCCAAGATTGTAAATCTTTACAGAAGCAGACTGTCACATCTTTCTCACTGGAAGCTGTTGGTGGATTCAAGCCAGTGACCTTTTGGTTAGCAGCCTAGCAGCTTAAGCACTAAGCCAGCAGGGCTCCTTCTTCCTGAATAAAGCCAAAAAACCAAACCCTTGGCTGTTTAGTCAATCCCAACTCACAACGACCCTACTGTACAGAACGGAACAACTCCCCCACAGGGTTTCCAAGGTGGAAATCATTGCGGAAACAAATGGTGACATTTTTCTCCCATTCTCCTTGAATGAACCAAAACCAATCCAAACTCATTGCCATCAAGTCAATTCTGACTCATAGCAACCCTACAGGTCAGAGTAGAACTGCCTCATAGAGTTTCCAAGGAGTGCTGGAGGATTTGAACTGCTGACCTTTCGGTTGCCAGCATAGCACTTAACCACTAAGCCACTAGGATTTCCTCTTCTTGAAGAGATAACTTGAATTCTATGTTTGACTCTGACTCCAAGAGCTGCTGCGGGGGAGAATCAGCCCAAGTAGAGAGCAAACAAGAGTCAGAGGTCTTTTAATTTCTATTTAAGGTTATATTAATGTTTGTTACATCTTACTTTGAGAAAGTATACATCAGCCATTAAAAATTAATTTATTTTTACTTTTGCTCTGAATTAACAGCCCTACTGAAAGAGAAAATTGAATGAGAACTCTGCTATTTTTATTTGCAAAAGCTAATTGAAGCCCATATTTATGAAATTAGACACGGGGAAGTGACCATCACTACCTGCAAAACCACAGTAAGAATGACATGTTTACTTCTGAGACAGTATGAAAGAAGAGAAATTAATATGCTTATGGTAATTCTTCCACCTTCCTTCCCAGCTCTGTCGCTGACCCCTTAAAGAGGTGGCCAGGTCTTTGGTGATGATGGTGGTGACAACATCCTGGGTAGTGGGGACAGTAGTGAGAAAGTTGTAGGGCGTGGGGAGACCCAAAAGTTTACTTCAGACAGGCCCAAGTGACAGCACAAGAGGACAGGCCTGAGTGACCAGGGCAAGAGGACAAGCCTCAGTGACCACAGACAGGACAGGCCTCAGTGACCAGGGTAAAAGACTATTTTGAATCTTCAGCTAGAAACTGCAAAGCTTGGCAGTGCAGAGAGGCTCTGTAGCCTGGAATTTGTGCTTCAAAAAAAAAAAAAATACTAATTTTTAGTTTATGAAAGCTTTGAGTGAAAACGTATGGAAAACATAACTGTTTCTGAAATGCTTATCTAGCAAACCTGACACCCCTTTTAGAAACCCTCCTCCCCTCATGCCCCCTGGAGACATGCACTTTTCATTCTGCTAACTGTGTCTTCGGGACTCGTTAGACGGCATCATGTGAGCCCAGGATCGGGTTGTTGTAACCCATAAGGTTTTCATTGGTTGGTTTTTCCCAAGTAGATCACCAAGGCTTTCTTCCTAGTCTGTCTTAGTCTGGAAGCTCAGCTGAAACCCATTTCATATCAGAGCCATCAGTAAGCCTCCCTGGACGGAAGGGTAGTATGTGCATAGGAGGTGCCTTGGCCAGAAATCAAAGCTGGGTCCTGGTACGAAAGGGCACAGCCATGGGTAGATTTCTTTACAGTGGGTACAGGAGGTGAGCTGGAGTTTTCATGGAGGAGCCCTAAATCTCAGTATCTGTAGGGTTCACTATCTCTTGATGCCTTGGATTTCTGAGCCTTTCTCCAGCTTCTTTGCGACAAATTGGTTTGCTTCTCATCAGCACTAAATCTGAATTTTCTAAGTAATTTCCAGTTCCTCCATCTATTTTCTGTAGCCATATATTCTGATTCAGGTGAAAAAAACAAAAAGAACAAACAAACAAAAACATGTTTCTGTTTTGGCTTATCTCCCTGATGTTTGGAGTTATTTTTAAGAGAGAAAGAAGCAAAAATGTCTTTATTCCACAGATGCAGGACTGGGTTTTTGAGTTTTGTGGGGAGTGTAAGACAGGAAAGAGAGAGACTTTGGGGGTGTGTAGGAAGAATTCTAAAGATGTTCCTCCCAAATCCTTGTACCCTGGTTAGTCAGCCAAACACTGGCCTAAGTTCCCCTATGAAGGCACTTTGCAAATGGAATTAATGTTACTAATCAGATGACCTTAAAATACAGAGATCATCCTGGAGTAATTCTGGGACCCAGTGTAACCTCCTGAGCTCTTAAAAGCAGAAGAGGAAAGCAAAGAGACTCACTGGCGGTTAAGGCAGGATCCAGAAGGCAGAAGCGGAGATCAGAGAGGTTCAAAGCCTAGGATAGACTGCCCACCTGGCTTGGCTTTGAAGATGAGCCAAGGAATGACAGTGGCCACTAGAAGCTGAGAACAACCCTTGGCTGACAGTCAGCAAGAAAATGAGGACCTACCAACTATGGCCACATGAAACAGAATTCTGCCCACACTCCAAATAAGCTTAGAAAAAGATTACCCACCTGAGCCTCTGGATAAGAGCCCAGACTGGCTGACACCTTGTTTTTAGCCCAGTGAAACCCAAGAAAAAATGCTCAGTCAAGCTTTCTGGACACCTGACCTACCCATCATGAGTGATGTGGTTTTAAGCCTTGAAATTTGCACTGATTTGTCATGGCAGTAACACAAGGGGACAGACACTGTGTTTGAGAGGTGCTGGGGGAGAACACAGAGAATAAAGAAAGCAGCCTTTATGAATTTTCAGTGTGTGTATGAATGGAGGTCTCCCAGGGCCACAGAAATATTCAGCTTTGTGAATTTCATAAATTCACATACGATAGAAATTACTATCCAAAAGATACAGTCATATTGTTTCAACATCCATTGGTGATTGCTATGTTAATAATCCCCAATGACCACCCTTCTCAATATTCCTTCCTTTTGTAGTCCCCTCCTTCATTGGCTCTGGCCTTGGTCATTGACTTGCTTTGGCCAATAATGCAGGTACTGGCAAACATCAAACATCAAGGTTTGCCTTTTGGGATGCTGCCAACTCTCTGTAAGGATGCTCACTGCCTTCTTGAGGGTGAAGATGATATAGAATCAGCTGTCCCAGCTGAGCCCAGCCCCAGCTGACCCTCCAGTTGAATGCAGCCTCATGGCTAGCCCACGTGAAACACAGACTTGCCCAACCAAGTCACAGAATTATGAGAACAGCAAGTTGTTATTTTTAAGCCACTAGGTTTGAGGATGGCTTGTTATGCAGACACAGATAAGTGACACAAGGTGAAGCTCAAGCCGGTAGACTTTTCTTCCACATGCCCCGTTATTGAGAAACACATAGCATTTGGGTTCAGAATTTAGACCCAGGAACCAGGCATTTACTAGCCATTCTCTCCCTGTGAAGTTGTGGGTAATTCCTTACCTGCCTTTCATTTTTTTCATCTATAAATGAGGGGAAGCATGTCGCAGTATGTCACAGGTTGTTGCAAAGAGTAAAGCAGTTCAGACACATTAAGCACTCAGGAGCATGCGGACACTCACTGCACCTTCTCAGTGTGAGTTATTACGTCACTATTATTTTCTAAGCAGATAATATGCTTTAAAATTTTTTAAATATTTTTTGTTGTTGAGAATGTACACCCCCAAATATACACTAACACAATAGTTTCCACTGTAGAATTCAACGGTGTTGATGGTGTTCTTTGAGTTGCGTGACCATTCTCCCTCTCCTTTTTTGAGTCATTTCTCCCCCATTAACATGAACTCAGTGCCACCCTGAACATTTCTATCTCATCTTCTGGGTTGTGGGTGTCAATTTGCTGCCATATAGATAGTTCTTAAAAGAGTACAAGGCTCAAGGTGACTTTTTTTGTTACTTGTTAAACTAAACTATTATTTAGTTTTAAGAAGGTGTCTGGGGATGTTTGGGGTTGAAGCTTTAAAGATGATCTCAGGGTAACAGTATCAGTGATTTACCCCAACTCCATGGCTCTAGAAAGTTTACATTCCATGAGAATTTGGAATTCTGTTCTGCATTTTCCTCCTTTGGATCAGGATTCTTCTCTAGAATCTTTGATCAAAATGTTTAAATTTTATGGTTGTAGTTATCCAAAGAGCCCTAGTGACACAGAGTTTACAAGTCATAGTGAGCTATGGCTGTGAACCAAAAGGTTGACAGTTCAAAGCCACCAACCACTACTTGGACACCCTGTGAAGCAGCTCTACTCTGATCTATCATGTTGCTATGAGTCAGAATTGAAGCAACAGTGCCTGTGTTTTGGGTATTATTCATACACACATACCTGGACAGCAGTAAGTGCCCGAGGCAAAGCTCTAGGAATTAGAAGACAGAGAGTCGTGCCCTAACTTCCATACCAACTGAGGCTCCCCAACCCCCTCAAATTTGTATAATGGAAATTTTTAAACAGATATTAAAGCAGAGAAAACAGTTTGATAAGCTCTTGGGTACTAAGCTTCAACAGTTATCAACACATGGCTAATCTCATTTCATTTCAATTTTCCCTTCTTGCCCTACTGGATTATTCCAAGCAAGTACCAGATATCTTATCATTTCATCTTTAAATATTCTAGAACGTATCTCTAGAAGATGAGTCATGTTTTTCATCTTTAAATATTTTAGTATGTATCTCCAGAAGACGAATATTTTTTTTTTTTGGTAAACACAACCATATAATAGCATTACTCCAAAAGATTTAATAATAATTCTTTAATATTAGAATCAGAGTCAAATTGCGCTGATTTTTTTTTCTTTTTTCTTTGTTCAAGTCACAGTCTAAACAAAGTCTATACATAGCTGATGCCACCATAGTTGCAAGGTGGAGGCAGGATAAACGTTTGATTCATTTCCTCTATTTATCAGCTTAAAGAATGATGACTTGGTGTCCTTGGTCCTGAAAAGCTGGATAATCTTTTCTGGTCCTTGTGGAAAAATAAGAGGGTTGAACTAGGTAATTTCCAAACGTCCACCTCTACGACTCTGACATCTTGTCTCCATCATTCCTCATAATTGTTCCTTGTGCCAGCTAGCAGTGAATGAGTTGTGCCCTCTGCTTTCATGTCTAAGGGTTCTTTTGTTGAATTATGTCTCTCCCTTTGCATGCTCTCCTCCCACAGCACCTTCCAATCAACTCAGTTGGGGTCCTCATAATGTGTTCTCTGAATTATCTGTTTCCTGTGATCAGGTGTTGATTCCCCAGATCAGTGACATCACACAAATGAAACAAGGGTCTTGTTGGAGTCATAAGAAATTCACCATGGTGAATTTCTAGAACTCACCATGTTGGTGAACTCTGAGAGACCCCTTAACCTTTCATCATGTCCATTTTACTTCCTATTTATAGGACGACAAATGTGCTCAGGGTTAGGTCTCAGTTGCCTGTAGGGATGGTCTTCATCTGAGCTATAAGACCATATGTACCCTGGTTGTAAATGGTGACCACAACCATCCCCTAGGAGTTCTCACTGGCTCCTAAAACAGGTGCGGTTTAAAATACAGCGCTGGGATACGATGGGGAACATGCCTGCGGGATTCAGCCACACCAAGCCCAAGGGAGGTGGAATTTGTTTTCCTTCTCTGTGAATGCATCTGCTATTTGCTCGCAGCTTATACGATTTCAGACCCTAGGCTGTCACTCAAATAGCAAAAATAAGAATGAGTGGATGCCCCATCTCACAAACACTGCAAAGAGCAGCAGGACAGGAACCAGTGTGGATGGGTTCCAGTGCACTTCTAGTAGGATGACACTAGTCCTCTCTGACTTCTAGCTTGCCTGGTAGTAAACAATGATGAGCACTCAAAAGACTTGGCAAAAATGTGTGTGATATTCTATGCCGATTTGTGCTTCTGTACAAAAAAAAAAAGAAAGCCATGAAATATGGATCCATCATGCATTTTGAACTGTTCCTTAAAAACATCTTGGAAATGACTTTGACAAAAGTGTGAGATAATAGGATTCCTGTGACCCAAGGAGTGTTAGGTGCTTTAAGATGCTAAGGGACATTACAGTGTCATGATGCTCAGGATAACAATGGCTATGAACAGCACAAAGAAATCTCGGTCAGTCCAGGCTAGGGCAGTTCTCTGTTCCTCCTCTCTGTGGATATCCCCTCATAGTTCCAAGGGGCAGATAACCCAACAATGATGGCATCACTGTTGACAGCATGAGGTTGACATCTCTGGTGATTCAGTATTTTTGCCCTGGATCCTCAGACCTGAACTGATTTCCAAGTCTATAGAGCCCTTCCAGGATCACGGGAGAATGGATACAGGCAGCAGCCGTGGATGCTTCGTATCAGCAACTAGGGAAGCACCCTTCTGCACCCTACACCCCACTTCTCCCCTCACCCCTCAAAACACCTACTGTATTGGTTTCATGGATTGTCACACCGAAGCACCACAAAGTGGGCGTCTTATAAGAACCAAAATTATTGCACAGTTCTGGAGGGTGGCAGTCTGAATTCAGGTTATCAGTTGTGCTGGCTCCTTCCCAGAGCTTTGCCAAAGAGTCTGTCCTATCCCTCCTATCCCTCTTCCCTTGCTTCTGGCGATAGCCTGAGATCCTCACTTCTGGTGATAGCCTATGATCCCTACTTCCGGCGATAGCCTGAGAGACTCACTTCCGGCGATAGCTTGAGAGGTCCACTTCCGGCGATAGCCTGATATCCTCACTTCCGGCGATAGCCTGTGATCTCCACTTCCGGCGATAGCCTGAGACGCCCACTTCCGGCGATAGCCTGTGACTCTACTTCCGGCGATAGCCTGAGATCCTCACTTCCGGCGATAGCCTGTGATCCTCACTTGTAGCGGTTGCCTGTGATCCTCACTTGTAGCGGTTGCCTGTGATCCCGACTTCCGACGACAGCCAGTGATACCTGGTCTTCCCTAACTTGTAGATGCCATGGTGCAGTTGCCACCTCCACTGCCACAGGACCACCTCTCACAGTGTGTCTCGTCTCTCTTGTATAAGGACACCACTCATCCTGGATTAGAACCCACTCTATTCCAGCACGACCTCTTGATAATTCAACAGATGCCATCTTCAAAGACCCTGTTTTCAAACTAAGGCACATTCACAGGTACCAGGAGGTAAGACTTCAACATATAGTTGGGGGGAGGCACAATTCAATCCGTAACACCCAGTTTATCTTTTTAACCAGTGCTTTAATAATGTATTTATTCCAGAAGTAAAGATGATGTAAAATTTACGTAGCACAAAAAAGTTACATAATGCAAAAAAGTATTTTATATAATGCCTTATATAAATTCTATATATTTCAGCAGAGAGTCTCCACTCATTCTCCATCCCCCATTAACTGAGAACCGCAGTTCTGTGTCACCTTAGGAGAAAGCCCGGACCCTTAGTAAATGCTATCTTGTCTAATCCTCCCAAGAGCAGGCAGCAGAGTTATCCCACTATCGGAGGTGGTGAGACTTTGGGATAGACTCACATTTGCCAGGCTCTTCAGGAAATCATACATAAGCCAGACTAACAATATATTCGTTTGACTGAGGACTGAGACTATCAGGAAGCTGAGCTGGTCAGCACATCCTCTCCCTCCTGAAGCAAAACATCCAGAGAAGGCCAGAGTACTTGCAGAAGACTTCTCAGTGGACTCACAGCCAATGGAAACTGAGGCTGTTCATGCAGAGGCTCAGGGAGTTGAAAGAGCCAGGTGTACCCACCCCAACCTCATCTGTTGGCTGGTCTCATGTACAGAGGATGCCTACCTTCCAACCTTGTCATACTATGGTGTCTTAGTCTGAGTTCTCTAGAGAAGCATCCCTAGTGAGCCATAAATGGTTGCATGTGCACATGTGTGTGTGTATAAATCCACTGCTGTTGAGTCGATTCTAACTCATAGTGATCTTACAGAACAAAGTACAACCAACCTATAGAGTTTCCCACAGTATAATCTTTACAGGAACAGATTGCTACATCTTTCTCCCACAGAGCAGCTGGTAGATTTGAACCAGTGACCTTGTGGTTAGCAGCTAACACCTAACCACCATGCCACCAGGGGTCCTTTGATAGTTACAGAGTGAGAAGCAATTTAGTTTTGGCCACCACATTAAGTTAATATTGTTACATTTAATTTTATTGGTTTTGCAATTTTGCACATATTTAATTTGTTCATTTGTTTTGGCTTGTAATAATACAAGCTGTAAGCATAAGGCATTTATACCTAGTTTTGTACATTTGAGGAAGATTATAACAAAAATAGTTTAGATCAACCCTGGGGTCCAGCAGAAAATTTTCACTTTTAAAATGCATTCATATATTACACACATTTGAGAAACATGAGGTGTGGCTGACTCCAATTATACCCTAAGCATGATTGCCTTGATTAGATTCTTCATTAACAATTAGGTTACCAATGCAGATAGATAAGTCATCCTATTTGTATTAAACTTTACTAGTTCACCTCTCTGAGTGCTATCCCATAGCATTCCAACAAACTGACTACACTACAGAAGTTACAACCCCAAAACACCAGGCCCACTGCCACTGAGTTCATTCCAATTCACAGTGACCCTATAGGACAGAGTAGAACTGCCTCGTAGAGTTTCCAAGGAGTGGATTTGAACTGCTGACCTTTTGGATAGCAGCCATAGCAGGTGTAGCATTTAACCACTATGCCACCCAGGGTTTCCACAAAAGTCATATCCATTTCATATACTGTTCACTCTTCTTCCTCCCTTTTTTCTCAAAATATGTCCAGGCACCAGTACTGGTGGCTGTCAGGTCAGTTCAGACTAACGTTGACTCCATGTGTGTCAGAGTAGAACTGTGCTCCATAGGGTTTTCAATAACCGATTTTACATAAATAGATTGCCAGGACTTTCACCTGAGGTGCCACTGAGTAGACTCGAACCTCCAGTCCTTCAGTTAGCACCTGAGCTTGTTAACCATTTGCACCACACAGGCATTGAACTAGGATCTAAATGTAACGGACACAAGTGAGAAAAAGACAGGAATGATCCCTGCATTCATGATGCTTACAGTCCAAGGCAGATTTTCCCTAATAATCCTGATCATAAACAACACCCCGGAGACTTGGTAAAACACACATTTCTTGGTCCCATCTCAAGCTCACTGAACTGTACTCTCCAGGGGCATCACCCTAGGTGTGTGTTATCCTCAAAAGAAGTTCATGAGCTTTTCTCATAGGTTCTGCTTTTATAAGTCTGGGGTGGAGGTCTAGGAAGCTGACCATGATCTTAAGGGTGAGAAAAAGAGCAAAGCATTGTCAGCGGCTAAGTGATATAATCTTGTTACATTCAAGGTAGGAATTATTCTATGTGGATAATGGATTTAGTGATGGGAAAAATGCGAGTCTGGATTCTATTTAGAAAGCAGCTGTGCTACTCAAGGAAGAACTAGGGTACTCAAGGCTTGAACTAGGGTAGTGGTGGTGGGGGTTGAAAAAGTTGGACAGATTTGAGAGGCATTTAGAAGGAGAATGCACAAGACCTACTGGTACACTGGATGCAGGGACTGAAAGAGAGGAGTCAAGGTCAGCTCTCGAGTAGATGAGGCACCTTCTGCTAGGATAGAAACAGCGGAATATGAGATGCTTTGGGCATGGAGAGAAGATAGGTTATGAGTTTACCTTTATGAATTTTGAAATTAAAGTGCCATAGCTACCCATAGGTAGAGACAGATATACAAGGTCAACTTAGAGCTATGAATCGCTAGCTCAAGAGAGGGTTCCAGGATGACTATCGGGAAGTATCAGATAGAAGAATGAAAACGTGCAGCAGATAAGACCGAGCATGCTTAATGATACTGGGGAGACGCTGGTGTGCTATGCTTGCACATATGCTCAGGGAATGGGTATACGCACAGAGAGGTGAAAGATGAGAATGTCCAAGGCCAAAGGACCCCTGAAGAATGTTCCGAGAGAGAGGACACAAAATGTAGATGCTAAAGAGGCACTACTGACAGAGACAGAGAGAGAGAAACCGAGACCGAGACGGGACAGAGAAAGGACAGTCAGAGAAGTGGGAAGAAAACCAGAGGGTAAGGAGTCACTGAAACCAGCATGTCAAAGAGAGGGAGCCGTCCTCAACTGTGGAATGCTGCCAAGGGCTCAAGTATGATAATGACTGAAAAGTGTTCCTTAGATTTAACAAGTAGGTTGTTGGTGACCTGGAGGAGAACGGTTTCAGTAGCACAAAGGAAGCAGAGTCAGATAGCAGGTTGGGGGGTGAAGGGGTGTGAGACGAGGACCAGGAGTTTGTGTGGAAAGACACTCTTTCAGAAAGTGTATGTGTGAAGTCAAGGACAGTCATGGAAGCCTGGTGAGACTGAGGATGAGAGAGATTTGAGCATGCTTAATGGTACTGGGGAGACGCTGGTGTGCTATGCTTGCACTTAAGCCAAAGGTTAGCAGTTTGCATCCGACAGGTGCTCCTTGGAAACTCTATGGGGCGGTTCTACTCTATCTTATAGGGTCGCTATGAGTTGGAATCAACTTAACAGCAGCGGGCTTGTTTGTTTGTTTGTTTTGTGATGATATTGGGAGGGACATAGAGAGGGAGGGTACTTGTGGCCATGGAAGAAAGAGATAGTACAGAGAAAAGTACTTACAAGGCTGGAGAAGAAACACATGAGTGAGAAACTGGCCTTAGATTGAAGGCAGCACAGTTTTCTCACTGAGAGAAAACACAAACCCTTTGCCGCTGAGTCGATTCCAACTCGTAGCTACCTACAGGATAGCGTAGAACTGCCCCACAGTGTTTCCAACGAGTGCCGGGTGGATTTGAATGGCCAGCCTTTTGGTAAGCAGCTGTTAACCCTACGCCATCAGGGTTTCCTTTCCATTGAGAAAGAGGGAAAGAAATGCAGAAGAAAGAGGCTTCTAAGTGTGAATTTGGTGACAAACGTCAGGGAGTGTTTGTCTGACGGTTTCTATAGCAACAAGGCCTCCCGATGGGGTGGGGCAGGCACAGAGTCAAGTTTGAAGGCGGGAGCACGGGAGAGGCGACAAGGAAACACAGCACCGTTCCCTCAGTCTCAGGCAGCGCAGACGCAGCGTGCGTTGCGTGGGACTTCCTTCAGCAGCACCAGCCCCTCCGGGTGGGGCAGCGGGGAAGGTGGAAGCTGGCCCCAAGCAGGGCAGAGGATCCGCCAGATGAGTCCATGCAGAAGTGACAGTGGGCAAGAGAGTGGCTGGGTGGAAAGGGAAGGAAGGCGGGGGAAGTGGCCAGTGAGTGGTGAGGAAGACTGCTGGAGGCTCTCATGAGGTTAAAGACCCAAAGTGAGTGTGTGTGTGTGTGTGTGTGCGCGCACGTGTGCATTTAGTTGGGGCCAAACCCAAACCCAAACCCAAACCAATTGCCACTGAGTTGATTCCGATTGTGACCCTATAGGGCGGAGTAGAACTGCCCCATAGAGTTTCTAAGGAGCACCTGGTAGATTTGAACTACTGACTTTTTGGTTACTGGCTATAACAGGTAAACACTGCACCGCAAGGTGCAGTGAAAGAAATGGAAGCAGAGTAGTTTGTGATCAGAAAGAAAGGTGACAGAATTTGCGATGCTGGTCATCTAACGAGTGTCTGTTGGGGTGGATGGCTGAAGTGGAATCACAGAGAGCCTTTGAGAGAAGGACAGATAGTTAAGGCAATGGCTAGCTGCTATCACAGATAAAAACCCCAAAGCAAACCCACTGCCATCAAGTCAATTCCGACTCACAGCGACCCTCTAGACAGGAGGCCTGGCAGGTTTGAACTGCCAACCGTAGTGTTAGCAGCTGTAACACTTAATCACTATACCGGATCAGTTCCAAGATTTCAGCGACTGAAGACATCAAGAGTGTATTTCACACTCAGAGACCAGGTGGACGTGGGTACACCTCTTTGGGTAGCTCTTCTTCAGGAGATGATTCAGGCAGCCTTGCCTCCTTCTTCTCCATGTCTGGTGTCTTCTGCACGTGGGTCCTAAGGCCGTTCGGTTGTTCTCTGCTGTAGTCAGCAACAGCAGAAGACAACCAGGGGATCATGTGGGAAAGGTTTTTTGTGGTCTAAGCCAGCGAGAGGCTTATCACTTATGCCCACTTTCCATTGGCTGGAACTCAGTCACGTGGCTGCACCTGTGTACCAGGGGGGCTGGGAAACGGCGCTCAGCTGAGTGCCCAGAAGAAGCGGTGAGTAGGGTTGGTGATCAACCAGAGGACTTTATAGCAGATCTGAATACTAGGTGATCATCTGCTTGGATGTGAAGCCATCCCAGCTGAATGGGTGGGGGTCGGAAACAAAACTCCATCTGGGCGATGCTTCTTCAGTGAGAGGGGTCGTGATAAGGCGGTTGGTAGAGGTAGTTTCATGTGCTTTTGAACATGTTATTAGGAGGGACGTCGGAGAAGGACATCATATTTGGAAAAATAGAAGGTCAGTGAAAGAAAAGAAAAGCTTAACGAGATGGAGAGACACAGTGGCTGCAAAATGGGTTCAAAGGTAGCAACAGTGAGGATGGCAAAGGACTGGGCAATATTTGGCTCTGTGGTATGTGGGGTTGCTGTGATTCGGAATCAACTTGATAGCACCTGACACCAACGACAGTGGGGAGACAGGACCAGTGGCCGAAGGGCCAGAAGCTCAAAGGCACAAGTTGGGTTCCTTTACCCTGAGAGTCAAGGCTGAATGGTGTGGGGATGACAGTGGGAACCCCACAAGATAAACTTCTTTTCCAAATCCAGGGTGCTCGGGAGCTAGGCAACCTGCCGACGGCCTTCAGCTATGCAGCATCCTCTGGGGCAAGGCTGGCCTCAAGGCCCAGGGATGAAGGAGTCTCTAGGGAAGCAGCTAGGGATACGGGGGATGTTGTTAACGCTGCTACCGGGCTCCCAAGGGCCAGGGAGACGGAGACAGAGGAGAAGCTGGTGGTGGTTGTGGGGAAGCCCAAGGCAGGATGTCCAAGAGACAGAGGGTCTGAAGAACTGATGTCTGAGTAGGGAGCAAGGATTATAGAAGTGTGTGCAAAAGTGGATTTAGAAGCTTCCAGAGTCGCCAGGATTATTGATACCTGTCATTCCTGGCAGTTGAGAACATATGAGTTTTCAGTTACATCCCGGGCAAGTTATTCTGCCCACAGAATTGGAGTCTCTGGTGAGTGAGAAGCCGCTGATGGACAGCATCAGCAGAGATGTGGTTTTGAGAGAGATGAGAGTCAGGACTCAAGGCTGAGACTACTGGAGGTTCTTTAAGGAAGAGAACTCTCCAAGAGGGATTTGTGCTCTGCTCTGAGAGCTCTATGTGAGTGCTTAGCACAGAACAGGCACACTGGCTGAGCTGAATTCTAGTATTCACCCTCATCACCTGCAAGGCATGAAAAGCTTCCCAGCAATTGCTCTGTGTGAATTGTTTTGAACATAAGAAGGCTCCAGGGATGCAATTCAGATACAAAACTCACATGTTCACGTCTCAGAAGCACAGAGCAAGCAGACCACACTGACTTGCTATGATCTGTGGAGAGGCACTTCACTCTGAGAAAAAACATCTTGTTGGCTGGTGGAGCCAAAAACTCAAAGCTGTAAAGACCATATGATCAGTGGCAGCGGTGTCTTTTCCAAGACAGGTTTTAAAAGTAATCAGAGGAGGAGGCCTGGTCGGCTAAGGCTTGGGTCTTTCCAAACGCTGCTAACGGGCACTACGCCAGTCCAACTTTCTTCTCTTTGACTTAGGCTGTTATCCTCTTATTAGGAATGACAGCAACAGTTGTGAGAACTGGAATGCTTGGAAATTCCCTCCACTTTAACGAAATATTTCCTCTTTGCTTTATTATTTGGCAGAGATATTCCCTCGTCTATGCCAGATATTGAGTGGAATGCACATGAGCCAGAAATTGTAATATAAGGTAGAGATGAGACAGAGATGCAGGGAGAGAGGTGAAACACATGATCCAAAATGAATGATGCCTCCTCATTGCTTTTTTTAACAATAGAAAGGGCCCCTTGCATTGACATGAGTGGAGCATATCTAGAAGACTGGTAACTTGGGTCCCCACTTCTCGAGTGCTGGTGTCACTGATAGGTTTGCTGTGCACATTGTTTGTGTTATTTAGCATTTATATACAAACCTTGAGAAGATGTGTGGGTTTTACATGTGATTTTGTCTCTTCAATTCAAAGGAAAAGAACTATGGCATATCTCACTACTTCGGAGCTCCTCTATATAAATAACTCCCTGCACTTTGCTACAAACATGCACTTGACCTTTAGGGAAAAGACCTCTCAGCAAGGCAGTCCATTTTTGCCCTTCCCTGCGGTGTTGACTTCAGAAAGGTCTCCCTGTGCTCAAACCTCCCGGGAAAGACATTATTTTTAACCAGAGCTAGCTCCTATATCAAAGTTGTGTGGCGTAAAATGCACGCTTTGTGTGTGTTGTGATATTCTCCTAGGGTGGAAAGGCATCCTGACTTGAATGGGTAATTTCAGATTAGGCTGCAGAAAGATGTGAGAACACTGTGCTCCAAAAGGAGTTTCTTCTACCACAAATTGTTTTGAGAACTGCAGTATCCGTTCCAGACCTTTTGATACTGAAAAAAGGAATTATCAGAACAACAATAACAAAAAAACATATATGACTTTTTTCTTTCCAACTTCAATACAGGACTGGGGATGTTTGGGGGAAGAGAGATCTTAACATGGCTTGGAGGAAAAGCATTAATAATATTTCTTTTCCTCTTCACTTCTTTCTTCCAAGTATTGTAATTGAGGTCATTAGCAATCTTTGAAAGCAGCACTTCTCTCTGCATGCTATATCACTACCAGAAGATATTTATAGAAATAAAACAGTATCTCATAGCCCTTGAGTCAAATTCCTTGAAGCTGGTTCCAAAGAAAAATGAATAAATAATGCTTATCTAGGCCCTGCAGATAATGCTGAAAAGCCAAAAAAATGATTAGTCCGACAGATCTGATACGTGCTGACACTCACGCCCCAGCATTTGGAAGGTGGTTTATTTTAAGGGAAAATGGTTGAGTAGAGGCAAGGAAAAAGAAAAAGAAAGAAAAGAGAAATCCATTCATAGATACTGATTTTGTTGTAATGTGAATTTGATAACTTTGCTTGGCTTCCCAATAGTGGCATACCAGTTGAGTTGGTGTGACTTCATGAAACAAAACTTATGAATCAAGTTGCTTATTTCTATTTCAGGGTGAGAGAAAAGATTGGAGATTTGAAAATGAACCGCAATGATGTTGACATGCATGATAAATCCGTTCTCAGCCATGCAATTCAGGCTGCTTATTCAGGACAGCCAGAGTAAACACGCATCTTGACTAAGTTGTAAGAACTGTCTTTCAGATAAATCCTCCTGCATTTCAAAGGAGGGATTTCTCTATATTGAAACTACTTGCTTGCAGTCGCCAGGCTCTGTGTGCATTCCTTTCTTTAGGAACCTGCTTCAAGATACCACATTTACGTTGTGACCAGCCTAAGATTTCTTTGGAAACCCTGGTGGTGCAGTGGTTAAGTGCAACAGCTACTAACCAAAGGGTCAGCAGTATGAATCTACCAGGTGCTCCTTTGAAACTCTATGGGGCAATTCTATTCTGTCCTATAGGTTTGCTATGCTTTAAAAGGTTTACATATTAAAGGCCTAGAGAAGAAATGTTAGCTTACAGTCTTTAATTCCTGAGTCTTTGGGTACCAATTTTCTGTGTTCTTTTATACTCTGGGTTCCGTGCATGATCTCAAGCACATAGTAGGTTGTCTGTAAATGTCTGGTGGTTGAAAGAGTAAATGAACGGCTGAAGGAGACATGAGGGTGAAGGGAAATCCCCTAAGAAGTCATTTCCTTTTCATCACACTTCACCCTGAATCGTTCTGCAGCCTCTTTAGTCTGAGTCTATTGATTTTTGCACTAATATTCCCATGCAGGTGCAGCTCTGGGCTCTAAAATTTCTTCAGCAGGATGGATATTAGCCCGCATCACATTACATTATGGCTTTCTGAGTGTATTTGTCTTTTCTAGAAGATCCTGAATGCTCTACATTCTCCCGGCTTGTATTCCTGGGCCAGCCACTGCAAGGGACACACAGTAGATCATTGGTAAATATTCCATGAATGAACGAGAAGACTTCTGAAATCACTGCCTAGTATTGCAGAGCATCACCCTGGATGGGTCACTGCACCCTTGTGGTTCCCAGTTTCCTCATGTAAAAATGAATGCTTCCATTATTCTGTGGCTCCTGCTTAACAGACTGGGGGAAAAAAACCCAAAAACAAAAAGTTGGCTTCAGGGCAGGAGGAAAGATTGGGTAACTTATGGTACATTTTCTCCTACACAGGGGTTTTTGGGGAAAAGACCAAAAAACAAACAAACAAAAAACCTGTTGCTGTTGATTCTGAGTATAGTACAGAGTAGAACTACTTCATAGGGTTTCCAAGGTACAGCTGGTGGATTTGAACTGTGACCTTTCAGTTAGCAGCTGAGCTCTTAACCGCTGTACCACCAGGGCTCCAAGAAAAGATGGAAGTAAACAGCCTGAGTTTTGACTTAAATAATCACTTCTGCAGCTGCCCTTGTTAGCCATCCTTGAGTTGTTCCCCGACTCATGAGAACTGCTCCCTAGGATTCTTGGCTGCAATATTTATGGAAGCAGTTTGCCAGGCCTTTCTTCCATGAAGCCTCTGGGTAGGTTTGAGCCCCCAGTCTTTAGGTAGGCAACCAGTCGTCACTACCTGTGCCTCCCACTCTCCTGTGGCATTAGGTGTTATTTTTCCAGTTTCATAGGTGAGAAAAATTAGCTTCAAAGAGGTATACCATTTGTCCAGCATCACACAGACAGCCAGTGGTTGGACCAGAATTCAAATCCAGTTCTGCCAACGCCAAAGTCCATGTCCGAGGACTGACAATGATGTTCACAAACTCATCCTAGTAAAAGTACTCCATATCTCATTACTGAATGTCACTACAGTCACCTGCAAAGTGCTCCTCTTGGAAAGCTGTGTACTCAACTAGTGCCACAACCAGTCCACCCTTCAAAGCAATTTTGAACTCTTTTTCTAGAATGGCCAACGTAACTGTCCTCATATCACCCTTGATGTCCTGAATGTCACCCAAATGTCTTCCTTTCAATATTTCCTTCTTCAGGTAAAGAATAAAGTCATTGGGACCCAGATCAGGTGAGTAGGCAGGGTGTTCCAATACCCTTATTTGTTTACTGGCTAAAAACTCCCTCAGACAACTATAAAGTTCACTAACTCGCCACCGTGGTACCATGTGTAACGGCCATTCCAGAAAGAGTCCAAAATTGCTTTGGAGGGTAGACTGGCGTCGGTGCATAGCTTCCCAAGGGGAGTACTTTGAAGGTGACCATAGTGATATGCATCTGTGAGGTATATTGCACTTAGAACAATTAAGTTTGCGGACTTAGTTGTCAGACGTTGTAAACAGAACACAGTTGCAGCACAATGATTGATGGAGCTCGGGGCAGAGAGGCGTTAAGTCCTGGAAGGTAGCTGGCTGGCACTGGTTTGGGATGAGGATAGGGAGAAGTTCTCCAAGCAGAGGACATTGCATATCTTTTACCATCATCATGTGACATTTCTTCAGTATGCACATCCAGGCTGGAACAGCAACAAGTTTTTGTGGAAATTTTAAGAACCTCAACACAAAATCTCAGAATTCCAATACTATCACCCGGTATACTCTTTAAACTTACAACTCAAATCATTTCTGCTGGTCACCTATCAGCCCCAAACCAGAGAAATATCACCCATAAGGACTGAGCTCTTCTACACAGTCAATGAGATCTAAGGGTCAACATTTATCCGAGACCAAAGACAAGAAGGTAAGAAGGGGCAGGGAAGCTAGATTAATGGAAATAGAACAACCAGAATGGAAATAATGAGAATGCTAACACACTACAAAAAGTATAACCAGTCACTGAATAATGTGTAAATATAGATATAGATATGTATAAACAAAACACTGCTGTTGCATTGTGTCTGATTCATAACGACCCTGTAGATCAGAGTAGAACTGCCCCATAGAGTTTCAGAGGAGTGCCTGGTGGATCTGAACTGCTGACCGTTTGATTAGTAGACATAGCACTTAACCCACTACACCACCAGGGTTTCCATATATATATACATATATATATATACACACACATACATACATACATAAAACTCTCCACTGTTGAGTCAATTCCCTATAGCACAGAGTAGAAGTGCCCCATAGAGTTTCCAAGGAGCAACTGATAGGTTTGAACTGCTGACCTTTTGGTTAGCCGCTGTAGCACTTAACCACTATTTCACTAGTGTTTCCAATAATACGTATAGAAATTGCTCTATGAAAACCTAACTTTCTATGTAAATTTTCTCCAAAATCACAATAAAACATATGTATAAAAAATATATCAGGATTGTATTCTAGATGGCTTTTCCACTCAAGTCTCTGCCCCGGCTAGCCAAGGAAGAGTTTTACTAGGGCGGCTAGACCGACTTGCTGGCCCTACAACCATTTACTTGACAATTACAGAGCATCTTCTCCCTGCCTGGCTGTGATCTTGTGAGTACCTAGCTGAACAAGATACCATTGCTACCTTCAAGAGTCAATAGTCCCGTGGCAAACAAAGGAGATAGATGCAAAAATACTTCTAATGTGGCACAGTAGGTAGTATAGAAAAGGAATATGTCCATTGTGAGGTGAGAAGTAGAGGAGAGAATGAAGTCACTGTACTAGGGAGTTGGGGAAGAACTCACCAAGGTCTTAAAGGGCAGATGTCTAGAATCCTATTAAAAGTTATTACCAGTTTCTTAGTAAGGATCCCCAAACAAAACCAAACCCACGCTGTCAATGCAGGTTTGACTCATAGTGACCCTAGAGATCAGAGTAGAACTGCCCCATAGAGTTTCCAAGGTGGATTTGAACTGCTGACCTTTTGGTTAGCAGACATAGCACTTAACCCAGTAGAGAGACAAATAAAACACCCGTCATTTATCCCCTTCATGGAAACCCTGATGGTTAAGCGCTGCAACTGCTAACACAAAGGTCAGCAGTTCAGATCCACCAGGCACACCTTGGAAACTCTGTAGAGCAGTTCTACTCTGTCTTATAGGGTCAGTATGAGTTGGAATCATCTCAATGGCAGTGGGTTAGGATTTTTCTTTTTGTGGTTCACTGAATGTAACTATGTCTAATAAGTTTTACAGGGCTCTCATTTCTGAGAGTGACTTCAGTCACCATCTTTTGCCAACTTCAGCAAACCCAAGTTTAAGAACCACTGTATACATTGTTTTGTACGTGGTTATGCTATCTGTACTGAGCAATCAAGAGTCTAGCATTCAAGTATGGGCAAAACCAGGTTAAAAAGGCCACCCGCTAGAAAGCTGTCTGGGTGTGTTACCTGCCACATCCACTTAAGAGGTATGGACTTGATCTTGTAGTCCAGAAATTCCTAAATTCTGTGCAGCTAATGGAGCCTGTGTGGCACAGTGGTTAAGAGCTCAGTGTCTAACCAGGTCAGCAGTTCCAGTCCAACAGCAGCTCCTTGGAAACCCTATGGGCCAGTTCTACTCTGTCCTATAGAGTGGCTGTGAGTAGGAATTGACTCAGTGGCAGTGGATTTTTGTGTAGCTAATGAATTATGCAGATACTGATCCCCATAGAGCTGTTAGAATAGTTGGGGAGGAACTGCCACAGTCATAGCCCTGGGCCTTCAGCCACAAATAATCTTTAATTTAGCCCAAAGTATCCCCCAATATATTCCTGTGCCCTGTGGGTCAAGAGGTGAAAAGCCCAGGAACCACTCCTGCAAAGGCAAGCCATCATAAACTAGAGCCATGATCTCCCTGTCACCCAGTAATCATGCTGCCTGCAACTCGGGGCTTTGAATGCCCGTTTTGATGCATCCACGGAAACACGCTTATACAAGAGAAATCTGGAGCCTCCACACTGAGATAATGAAGGTAGATTAGCAGGGAGGATTGAGAGCAGAGAGGTGAAGTCATCATCAAATTACCCTTGGAGATGCAATTACATGAAAGATAGTAAATAGCTGCTACCCGTCTCTTAGCAATAAAAAGGAACAGGGTTTAAAATGCAGCCTAAGAAATTCATGTTAGATAAAAGGAGATTCCAGGACCACTTCCATGTTCCCAAGGCATTCAAGTTTAGAGTGTGATAGGTATACTCTTGTACCTGTTGTATTTTGCTTTGATCTAAAGTCATTAATGTGTTTATCTGCCAGGCTCGTTCATTTTTATATCTACAATACCTAGACCAGTGCCTCCTACAGAGTACACTGTCAGCAAATGTTGGTTGCATTGAATTAACTTGTTAAGTGATGTTAATGAGGGGAGACAGGACTGATGTTCTCTGAAGTCATTAAATACACAACAGGTTATTTTCACTTAGAATGTTCTAGAAGTCATGGACCAGAGAGCCATGCTGTGTCCTTCTGTTACTCCTTTGTTTTTCTTCCTTCCATGTCTCCCAAGCCCTAAATGAAGAAACTCATACTTCCCTCCATGGAAGTAGGTAACTTGCTGAACATTCAAGAACAAAATTGTGTTTGGTTATGTTCCTTTGGTGCTTAAGTCTGAGGTTTCCCTTTGTGTGAATATGTGATACAGCTAAAGACGTAGCCTGCTGCTTGCTATGTGTTAGTAATTCATTATGTGGACACTAATTCTTCAGTGGCAAGTGTCATGTCCCTGAACGGTCTGTCATCTTGCTGTCTCCTTGAGATGGACAAAGGACCAATGACTGTATCATTTTCCTCCTCTAATAGTTTTACTTGTTTGAGAGTGGAAGGTAAGTGTAAGGAGAAATGGTGTCTTCAACCACTGCATCACCACGGCCCCAATTTTACGAAGACTTTTCAAAAAGTAAATCACTGATAGTAAGCAAAGCCCCTCTCTGCATATAAGCATCATATGTCTTAAAACCTACTACATCAGGCAAGGTCTCAGTGAAGGTAGTATTTCACAAATACAGTTGGGGATATGGGAACAAACAAGAAATGATAAGCACTCTTGGGGTGAGCCCCACTGAGGAACTGTGACCATCCATGGAACTGGAAGGACAGAGAGAAAGACTTGGTAAGATCTGAGCCCTGAAAGAGGAGCTGTCTGGCAGGAGCTGTGAAACGGGAGCCTGGGAGGGAATGAAGAACCCATCCTTAGTCTCCTCACACCCTCTGATGGACTTACAGTGGCTCCCATTAGCCATTCCAAACAGGAAGTCCCCAAAGATCTGCCTCCTAGGACACAGAGCAAAGAAAAGTACAGGGTATTTCTGGAGGCTCAAACAAAATGCATGCAGTCATTCCCTGTACCAGTCATGATCCCAACAGGAAAAGATGGCAACCCAGAGTTAGTACAATTCATTGAGAGCTCACCTTTATAAAAAAGTACACTCTTTATTAAAAAAGAGCATATGATTTATTGGTTTTGCTTCTTTAGAGAACCCCATCTAATACACCCTGTGTTCTACCAACACTTGTAAGTAGATCTTTTATATCAAGCAACCGCTCATGAGGTTGTGGAGACTAGAATGTCCCAAGGCTGTGGGTCAGGCTAGAGGCTTCTCCTAATTCATGTAACTGCAGAGGCTAGCGAATACAAGATGGGCAGGTCAAATAGCAGGGCTCTTGCTCACGAGCTGTGAAGACCAGCGCATCCCACAACTGGCTGTCAAGACTGCAGGTAAGCTGTTAGCTTAAGTCCCAAGAAATGAGGGTCAGATGAGCAAAAGCCAGTTGTGGGATCCAGAGCAAGCGAAAGCCCACAAGTCTTAGCAGAACATCCACTTACATTCAATGCAGGCCACACACCCCAGGAAACTCCTCTTTCGTTGACAGGCTACTCCGAGCAGATCTCACCATGGAGGAAATTACATTATATCAGATCTCATCATGGAAGTGATCACAATATCATACTACTGTCAAACCACTGAGAATCGTGGACCAGATGAGTTGACACACAACCAGAACCATCATACAAGGGAACCACGAAGCATAATGCAATAACTTGGAGTTGGTAATAGAAAAGCTGATACTGTCTCAGCCCTACAGGCAAATGGGAGAACTTGATTGCCATCCCTGGATGAAGAGGGCATGTAGAGGGGGTGGCCTTGAGAGGAACAGGAGCTTTGGTGGAGGGTTACACTCTCCTTTCTCAAGCCCTCCAGGATGGCTGGAAGCAACTGGAAACCAGAAGAGAAGGGAGCCCAGATGATGTGTTCCTGTAAGTTAGCTTCCCCTGCAGAAAGCAGGATGGAGAAGGGTGAAAAGCAAATCTGGATGAACAAACTGAAGGTATTCGATGCATCTGCTTGTAGCTATCACATGCACTAACTTCCTTTCTTCTTTTTTTCCTTTCTCCTCCCTCTTCCTCCCACCAGCAGTCATTTGTGACTGCTAGGTGCTTTCCTTTGCTTTAATTTCATTTAATTCTTAACGCTTCCATCTTAGACAGGAAGTCTAGTTTTTCTCTGAGTGAGTTTCCTCCGGTGTATGGATTTCTCAGTAGTTTTTGAGCTTTCTTAGTAAAACTCTTTAAAAAATAAACCTACAGGAACCTAAAATATAAAATGCATAGAAGCAGTATTTGTGGACATTTTAACATGCTAATCTACTTACAATATTTCCTTACCATCGGCCCATGGAGGAGAACAGTGAGAATGTTTTGGACTGGTGTAAAGTTTTGAAATCAGTTCTGCCAGCCTGCCCTGGCGTCAGCAACTGTGAACATTTACTGACTCCCAGAAACTCAGTTGGACAGCCACTGACGTAAGTGACTGGGGAGGGTGATGTTGTAATTTTCCCAGCCGATGACTTCTTGGAGTATAAACCCAATCTCATCCAGAGAACACCTGAGATACGATGGATAGCTCTACTTTTCTGGTCATCTGCTCAGGAACTGTCTCAGCCCTCTGAGGACTCAGCCTTTACACCTCAGCTGCGGGCAGCATAGCCCAGGAAGTGAAGGCTCTTGTTAAAAAAAAAACAGAGATTTAGGAAGCCAGCTCATGATTAACCCTCTTGGCATCTAGCCAAACGAGCGCTTAACAGCCAAGATCCGGAACATGAACAACGACTGGTAATCCCCGGACTTACGAAAAGGGTTTACACCAGATTCTAACTGCTGTGACAGACCAGAAAATTCCTAACCTACTGTAGCTGCAACAACGATGCTTTAGGAAAGAAATGTCAGTGTGGTCAAAATTTATTCACCATCACCTCTGTTCATTAGAGGGGGAAAAAAACCCGTATATATGATTTTATGAGACTGGAAATCTCCTGGGCCCTTTCCATAAAACACAAAATTAAACACTGAATTTACTCATGAAGTTTTCTAATGATTATTCTGTGTGTTTTTAAAGAAACAAATAGATGTAAATAAGTCATTCATTCATTTTACAAATATTTGAGTGCCGGTCACGTGTTCCAAATTCTAGTTCTACATGTCAGTGATCTACACCAAAAAACACATCATCTCTGAAGCTGATTAGAACTGGAGTACAGTTCTGAATGCATTTGACTTCAAGTCACAGAAAACCCAACTTACGCTGACTTGAATTGTTGTTGTTGTTCTTAGGTGCCGCAGAGTCCCCTCCGACCCGTAGCGACCCTATGTAGAATAGAACGAAACCTTGCCTGGTCCCATGCCTTTCTCACATCTGTTGTCATGCTTCAGCCTTTTGTTGTTGCCACTGTGACAGTCCATCTCCTCGACAGTCTTCCTCTCCTCCCCAGACCTCTGCTCTACCAAACATGGTGTCCTTCTCCAGAGACAACCCTTCCTAAATAACATGTCCAAAGTAGGTGAGAAGAAGTCTTTCCATCCTCACATCTTGGGAGAAGGCTGGCTGTACTTCTTCCCAGACAGATGTGTTACATTTTCTGACAGTCCACGGTATACTTAACATCCTTTGCCAACACCATAATTCAAAGGCATCAATTCTTGGTTCTTCCTTATTCACTGTTCAGCTTTCACACACGTGCAAAGAGGATACTACATGGTTTAAAATCAGGAAAGGTATGCATCGGGGTTGTATCCTTTCATTAGACTTATTCAGTCTGTAAATGGAGAAAATAAACTGAGAAGCTAGGCTATATGCAGAAGAACACAGCATCAGGATTGGAGAAAGACTCGTTAACAACCTGTGATACATAGACGACACGACCTTGCTAGTGGAAAGCAAAGAGGTCTTGAAGCATTTTCTGATGAAGATCAAAGACCACAGCCTTCAGTATGGATCACACTTCAACTAAAGTAAACAAAAATCCTCACTACTGGACTAATAAACAACATGATAAACAGAGAAAATATTGAAGTTGTCAAGGACTTCACTTTACTTGAATTCACAGCTATCTCACATGGAAAGAGCAGTAATCAGTGTATTGTATTGGGCAAACCTGCTGCAAAACACCTGGGACTGACAGGGAGCAAAGCTTCTAGAGTGGGTAGAGATCAGGGTACAAAGAAAGTAGGAAGGTAGGGTCAGGAAAACATTCAGAATGCTAAATGTGAAGTCTTTGCGGTAGAAGGAATAGTGCCATGATGACTGTTGAACAGATGAAATCCAATCCAAGCCCTTCTTTCTCTCTGCATTTTTACCTGAGAAAAACACCTTGAACTAAGGAAAGGAAGATAATTTCTTCAGTTTAACAGATTCCTAGGGTTTTAGCACTGGAAGGTCTTCTGCTGATCATCTGGCCAGACTGTCCCTGAAGCAGCAGTCCCTCCTGAAAGTGCCTCGGCAGCTGGGTGTACGGCATTTCTTTAGACAGCTCCTGGGATGGAATTCGTCACCCGGGGAAGGAAGCAGCACATTATTTCCTGGGCAGGTCTGATTCTTGGACAATTGTCTCTCTTGTGGCATTGTCAATTGTTTCCTTGTAGCTTTCACTGGGAAACCCTTCATGGCTTCGTGGTTAACAGCAACAGCTGCTAACCCAAAGGTCAAAAGTCTGAATCCACCAGGTGCTTCTTGGAAACTCTATGGGGCAGTTCCGGTCTGTCCTACAAGGTGGTTTTGCACCAGAATCAATTCAGTGGCAAGAGGTTGTGTTTATTTTGTTTAGCTTTCATTGACAGGTCCCGCTTTTATCTTCTGGTAGCTCCGGTGTAGATATTTTCCCTTTCTCAAATGGACGGCCTTCCGACATTTCAATGCTCCTCTCCAGTCCCATTAAGACTTTCCTTTAGTTCAGGCCAAACACTCCCAGCTCCCCAACCTGCACGTCAGTGATGTGGCTTCTGGACCCTGTACCAGGCTGGTCCTGTGTCCAAGCTGATCAGGCAAGAGTGAGGTATCCAGAGCTGGACACGGCATTCTGGGTGTAGGCTGACCAGTGTGCAGAACTCTAAACTGGGCACTGATGCTTCAACTGCTGCAGCCCAAGACTGTGCCGGTCTCTTTAGTCTAATGAGGCTATAACCCCATCTTCTGGGATTTTAGTGTACTACCACTTAGCTCTGTTTTTTGTTTTGCTACCATGAAACAAACACAGAAAAAACCCAAATCTGTTGCCATTGAGTCAGTGACATTGAGTCAATTCTGACTCATAGTGGCCCTATAGGACAGAGTAGAACTGCCCCATCAAATTTTCAAGGAGTGCCTGGTGGATTAGAACTGCTGACCTTTGGTCAGCAGCTGTAGCTTCTAATCGTTACACCACCAAGATTTCCCTTTGTCACTATAAACCAAAAAACTAAGAATTTTAAAAAATACTGCTGTTGAGTCAATTCCAACTCACAGTGACCCTATAGGACAGAGTAGAACTGCCCCATAGAGTTTCCAAGGAGCAGCTTGTGGATTTGAACTGTTAACCTTTTGGTTAACAGATGTAGCAGTTAACTACTATGCCACCAGAGTTTTCTTTTTCACTATAGGTATACATAAATACTGTCCTAAATTATCTGAAATCTTGGACTAACTTGCTTACGTCTTGTCCCTAGGAAATTTCTCATTGCCAAATGCCATGACTGCTGTACCCACTTCCCCATGCATGGTATTAAGCCAGCCAAGTGCCATCGAGTCGGATCCGACAGTGTATTTTAAGAATATTTCTTGAGTTATTGTCAGCTGCCAGGGCTCCTATTAGGTGCCGCGTTTGGGGGAGAAGATAGAAAGGAATCAGAGTGAGATTCCCACCCTAAGGTAGCCTGCTGGCTCTGGCAGAAGACATCCGTATAAACACACTATTTCAGCACAACACAGGAAGAGCTGTAACATACGAGGAATCCCTGGGTAATGCCAACACCTCCTTCAGCCGCTAACTGAAAGGTTGCCGGTTCAAGTCCACCCAAAGGTGGCTCAGAAAAATGTCCTGGTGATTGACTGCTGAAAAGTCAGCCACTGAAAACCTTAGGGAACATGGCTTTACTCTGACACGATGTCAGGCTGTCATCAGTCAGAGTTGATGACATTTGTTTTCGGTAACCTACACAGGCAGGGAGTATGGAGATCTCCATGAAGGACTTCGACCCAAAGTGGAGATTCAGAGCCAAGTTCCCAGGAATGGAGTGTCGTGAACCCTTAAGTAAGAATTTAAGGGTGATGGGAAGAATGAGGGAAGACAGAAAGGACAGCAAGGGGACAGAAGGCACCGTAGTGCCTGTAGGGAGCTACACAGTACTGGGCACAGTTTAGGGCCTCGGGTACGGGACAGAGAGGGGCTGACCACTGAAAGGCTTGCTGTGGAGCTTGGGTTTGATTTGTTGATTCAGGAGGCAGTGGAGAGGGTTTCAAGGATCTCACAAAGACGGTGTCTAGGGAGTCACATTTCTCAGCATCCCCTTGCCTCAGGAGCAAGCCTTCTTTGATGATGTTTATCTGGACACAGGAAGATGGAGTGGTCGTAACTGGGAGTCTGATGTGCTAGTCCAGGCAAGGGACAGAGAGGGCTTTAATGAAGACCTCAGTGGTGGCAGGAGGGGACAGACCAAACGTAAGAGGTACAATTAGCAGCCTTGGTTGTAGAGAGCCACAGGAAACGACACACTGCAACAACAAATGACAACATCACTTCAGATGAACTCCTTGATATCTGGATAGCTAGGACAGTGGTGGTACAACTAGTTGAGGTCAGAAATAGAGAGCAGCGATTGGGTTGTGGGAGATGTTTGGGGACCATGCATTCAAGTTTGGACGTGTAGAACTTGAATTGGTTATTGAACATTCAAGTACAGTATCTAACAAATCGCTGGACTTAATAAGCTGAATGTGACAGGAGAGAATAGGGTGGGAGCTGGGAGATGGGGGTCTTCAGTTCCTTGGTAGGAGTTTAAAGCATAAGAAGAGATGAGCGTGTACCAGGAGACCATTGAAAGAAACAGCCCTGGGCCCAGTGTATGGCCATGAGGTACACTAATATTTAAGGCAGATTTTGCAAACAAGTTCAGCATGTTTTCTTTGGCTGACACAACCAAATCTGACTTTTTTTTTTTTTTTTTTGCCAACATTTAAAAAGATCAAAAAACTTCACTTACAAATGATGATTCCCAGATTTTCTTGAAATCATGAACTCTGACAACTCTGGGTTTGCCTGTTCACATAGCAACATCCCATCAGAACTGAGTGGCTGCTTCCCACTTCGAATGGGATGCAGGTTCTCCATTTCTCTGCAGACCCCATGCCCTCTGTTATATTTCTAGCAGCAAGGCCAGTGTCAATTCCCATTAATCATCACTCTGATGCTGCTCTTTATTATACCTGCTTCATTTATTTACATTACTTGCTTTACTTATTTAATGCTGAGTCATGGTGACCCTATATGTGTCAGAAGAGAATTGTGCCCCGGGGAGTTTTCCATGGCTGATTTCTTCTGGTCAGCAGTGGTAGCACATAACCACTACACCACCAGGGTCAAATAAGACCATCTTTTTTTGGAAGGAAATTTTTGAACATATTTATAGATTGTGTGCCAAGAACCAATAGAAAAGAAGTTGATGATACCTAAGAGAGATGATAATTTATAGAGGAAGGCCTCAGAGGTGAGAGGCAGGGAGATCAAGAGCACAGTTAAAGGGGCAAGCGCTGAAGGGAACAGAAGTATCCCAAAGGAGCAGAGAGAGAGAAAACTGGGAGAACAGGTAAGTATGTAAGGTGAATTTGTGTCAAATCACTTTTTCTGGTGAAGTAGGATGGAGAGGCATCTGCTAACGGTGATAACTGGATTGAGCAAAGGTGTTGCGGTGAATGATGAAGGTATGTCTGAGTTCTCAGACTGGAACAGAGAGGGGAGGTCAGGAGTTCTTATCTGTTTGGAGTGATTAAAAGCATTTGGAAGTAGACAGTGGTCACAGTTACACCATATTGTGAAGGTACTTAATGTCCCTGAAGTGTACAATTAAAAACGGTATAAATAACACATTTCTGGTTACATGTGTTTTGTTGCTGTTGGGTGCTGTAGAGCCAATTCCCACTCCTAATAACCCCATGTGACAGACAAAACCTTTCCCATAGGGTTTTCTTGGCTGTAATCTTGATGGAGGCAGATCTCTAGGTCTTTCTCCCACTGTGCCACTGTGGGAGAGTTCCAACATCCAACCTTGCAGTTAGCAGCTGAACACTTAATCTTTGTGCCACCAGGGCTTCTGATAGATCTTTATTTTTTTATCAGAATACAATTACAAAGAAGGGGGAGGAGGTTTTTCCAGTTTGGGGCTGACTGATGAGCACTGACTCTGGTCCAGGGTTAGGTGATCATGTCTTAGGGAAGTCCACAGCGTAAGGCAACGGTAGAGTCCAAAGCCCAATCAAGGGTAGGTTAAAGCTGGAAGTGAGACAGTGTAATGGAAAACATGGGGAGAATTAAGGAGCCAAGATTGGGTTGGGGTTGGAGTCAAGGGCAGAAGGAACAAAAGAAGAGAATGCAACATTAAAAGGAGGTTGGGGAGAGGGAAGAGAGAGGAAAGGAGGGAAGATGCTAGACAGAGAGGAAGCAACCAAACCAAATGCATGGCCACTGAGTCAATTTTGAATCATAGCAACCTTATAGGACAGAGTAGAACTGCTCCATAGAGTTTCCAAGGGACACTTGGTGGATTTGAACTGCCAACCATTTGATTAGCAGTGCAGCACTTAAACACTACACTGCCAGAGAGAAAGAGAATGATCTCTGGGAAGTAGCAGCCCTGGGAGGTGAGCCAGGGGCCCAACCTGTAAATGTTTTCTTATTGGTACCTACTGTGAACATCAATGGACACACCCATTTCCTCCTACCCAGGTCCCTGCTGCCCACAGTGCTGTTGAAAATCCAGGTCTTTTTGTTTTGGGGTCCAAGAATACAGCTCTGCACTTTATTGCTTAACCGCCATGTAAATACAATAAAACCCCCAAACTGACCCCACTGCCACAGAGTCCATTTCTGACCCAGGGGCCCGCTAGGACTGAGTAGAACTGTTCTACCAGGTTTCCCAGCTGGGATCTTTGCAGAAGCTCTCTGCTGCATCTTCTCCCTCAGAGCAGCTTGTGGACTCAAATCTCAGACCTTTAGCTAGTGGCTGAGTCCTTTAGCCAGTGAGGCACCAGGACTCTTCGCAAACACAGTAGGGCAGCACGAAGCTTCAAATCCAGCCTGTTTTGCTGGCAAATCAAAGTTAACGAAAACAGAGAGGTTATGGATTGGATTGTGTTCCCCAAAATATGTGTGTAGAAATTCGGCTGGGCCATGATGCCCAGTATTGTGAGATGTTCTTTTACGTTGTAAATCTTACCTCAATGATGTTAATGAGGGAGGAGGGGCAGCAGTTGTGTTGGTGGACTAGTGTGTGGTATTGTACTGTGCCTTGAGGCAGTCTCTTGAGATAGAGAAAAAGATCTAGGGACCTCATACCACCAAGAAGCAGTGCCAGAAGCTGAGGATGGCTTTTGGGAAGGACCTGGGGTCCCTGAGTATCGGAAGCTCCCAGTCCAGGGTAAGACGGACAACAAAGACCTTCCTCCAGAGCCAGCGGAGAAACCGTCCCCCTGGAGCTGACACTCTGAATTTGGACTTTCAGCCTACCCAACTGTGACAAAATAAAATGGCTCTTTTTAAAACCATCCACTTGGCACTAGATGACTCAGACAAGAGACTTAAGGCTTTCTGTAACCACTGGCTGGTTATGTGATCACGGATCTGTCACTCAATCTCTCCAAGATCCTGCTCTGTGTATAATAAAGATTTATTCATTTCATCATTCTACAAAATGACCTCTGAGTGCAAAAGTACAAAGACCTCACAACACACTCCCAGTCCTTTTTTTTCTTTAGAAGTCTTCTGCAAGGGGAAACCCTCATGGTGCAGTGTGGTTAAGTGCTGTGGCTGCCATTTGAAAGGTTGGCAGTTCAAATCCACCAGGTTCTCCATGGAAACTCTATGGGGCAGTTCTCTGTCTTATAAGGTTTCTGTGAGGCAGAAGTGACTCTCCAGCGGTGAGGTTTTTGTTTGTTTGTTTCTGCAAGGAATCCTGATGGAGCAGTGGTTAAGTGCTTGCTTGCTTGCTAACTGGGTCAGCAGTTGGAACCCACCAGCTAGCTGCTATTCTTCCATAAATATTACAGTTTAGCAAACCTCATGGGACTGTTCTATCTACTCTGTCCTACTAGGTTGTTAGGAGTCAAAAGTGACTCAACAGAAACAGGTTTGGGTTTTTGGTTTAATTTTCTTCAGAAACCACCAGTTTTTTGTTTGTTGTTGTTTTGCCTTTGTTTTTACTAACAACTTTATTGAGACCACCTCAGTTTTTGATGCACGCTAATCTACCTCTCTCCACCACCTCCCAACTGGACTGCCTCCCTTAATTCTCTCATTTTAAGAAATTCTAAAGTCCCTAACTCTGTTAGTGGTCCCCAAGACCACTTCTAGGTTTGATGATTTGATAGAACTCATGAATTCACCACATAAGCATATTACTCACAACTATGACTTATCACAGTGAAAGGATACAAAGCGAAGTCAGTCAAGGAAAAAGGCACCTGAATGAAGCCTGGAGGAAACCAGGCACAAGCGTCCAAGAGTCCTCTCCAGAGGAGCCTCCTAGGGTGTGCTGATTTCCTGCAGTGTGAATGTGATGATGTGGGAGAGTGCTGTCTGCCAAGAATGCTCCTTAGACTCAGGGTCCAAGATCTCATTCTCTGGGGCTGCTCACAGAGGCATCCTCTGCTCCATGCACCAAAATTCCCAGCTCACAGGGAAGCAGGTGTTCACCATAAGCCATGTCTGCACAAACCATTTAGGCACAGCAAGTCCTCATAATTTAATGAATGTTGAGTATCACTGTAGGGAGCTGTTTGCTGCTCGAGTTCCCATACCCCAGCCAGGGGCCACTCTTGCAAGCATCCATTTCTAAGAACAGCAATTTCAGACTTTCTGTATTAACTCATACAGTGCATTGATGGCACAGTGATTAAAGGCTTGGTTGCTAATCTAAAGGTCAGTGGCTCAAACCTACCAGGAGGTCCATGGGGTAAAGATGTGGCAGTCTACTGATGTAAAGATTACAACCTTGGAAACCTGTGGGACAGTTCTACTCTGTCTATAGGGTCCCTAAGAGTTGCCTCTATGGCAGTAGGTTTGGTTTGGTCTATGTTATCTCTTGTCTGCACATCAACACTACTGAGATATTTATGGATTCTAATACACTAACCTTGCGATACTTCCTTAGAGAAGTTACTGCTAGGCAAAATAATAATATATTATGCTTGTATGTTTGTATTTAGTTGTCTGCTTATTTAGTATCTGCCTTTCCCACTGGATGTAAGCACATGAGAGTAATGGTCTTCTTGTATTCTCTGATGAACCTCTAGCACTATGAGTGAGTCCTCCCTGACGGGACCATAAAACCAAATCTGCTGCCATCGAGCCAATTCTGACTCACAGCAACCCTGTAGAGCAGAGTAGAACTGCCCCTATAGAGTTTCCAAGGAGCACCTGGTGGAGTTCAACTGCTGACCTTGGAGTTAGGAGCCATAACACTTAATCACTACACCAGTAGGGTTCCCAGATGGGAAACACTTGATAAATACCAGTTGGAGGAATGAAAGCACCAACCAGCAGTTCAGTCTAGAACTTAGTCAGACGTGAGCGTCCTCAGAATACTCAGGGAGTAAAACTGCCAAGAGTCCTGACAGCAAAATAGGGAAGCACTCAGCTGCTGAGAGGTTCGAACCCACCCAATGGCTCTGTGGGAAATCTGCTCCTGTAAAGACGACAGTTAAGTTTGACTCTGTCATACAAGGTCACTACAGGTTGTAGTCAATTCAGTGGCACCTAACAACAACAATTCCCCCCAAGGCGACCATGAACATCAGATGGGATGAGCACTGGCAGAATACTTTTCAAAGGCAGTGCTGTGCTAGTGATTCCTGGTCTGCTGCACTTTAAAGTAGGAGTCTCGGGAGAGTTCACTCTCACTGTATCAAGGAGAAAACATGCCGAATATCTGCCCAATCTTCCCTTCCCTCTCTCTTATTAAAGATAAATATTGTGCTAGTGAGTTTTTCCTCTGTTCTCACCACTCTCAGAAGCATTTCTAATGTCTATATTAAGCCTGTCCTAAGGGAGGGAAAAAACTATCATCCTTTAGAAGAATGACAGTGTGTGCAGCCGTATGGAAACCCTAAAGGACTCATGAATGGAAAAGGATCTCTGGTCCTCAAATCAGTTCTCAGTTAATGTCTTCTCTCACTATTACTTGGGCAGTTGAATGGGGTCAGATTTTCATCTTGTGTAATATGATGGGACAATCCAACTTGCAATGTGTGTAGCAAATTTCCCTAGGGCTACATAGGACAGAACTAAGTAGTTACATAAACACATATGGAAACCTAGACATTTTGAAGAGAGGCTAAATACCTCGAGGGGCATGTCACACCCCCAGGGGAAATTAATAGCTGGGCCAACAAGCACAGTGGTGCTCTCTCTGAGTTACTCACGGATCTGTATATTTTTATGATTGCACCACTGGAAGAGGAAATGACTTTATGTACACATTTTTTTGTGACTCACTCTGAGGAGAGAGTAAGCAACATCTTTAATCTCAAGACACCAGGAGATAGAAAAAGTAATATAGCCATAAATGACCACAAGTCATATTATTTGGGGTCAGAACAATGTATCAGTCAGTGTCCCAGCAGGAAACAGATGACACACTCAAGAGGCTTCACTGAACGGGATTTTATGAAGGGACTAGTTACAAAGGCGTAGGCAGGTTCAGGGAATGAAGAAGGAGTGGAAGAGCTTCAGGAGCTGACTTAGCAGGAAGCCGTTACTACTGTTAGCCCTGAAGAGAGCAAAGTATGGGAGTGGTGTTACTGGAACCCACAACATCTGTGTTTTGAGAGGAGGACCCGTAAAACGGGGTCTACAGCTGTGTACACACTGGCCACAAGCAGAGGAATATTGAGGAAGAGAGTTTTGGGGAACGACATATACCCCAGCCTCTCTTTCCGTCTTCCCACTGTCTAAATCTGATGGGAAGTCAGAGGCAAGGAAGTCCAGGTGAGAAAGAACTAGGAGATGGGTCTCCCAAGGTATGGAAGGGCAGAGAATGGTTGGGTAAGGAGAAGAGAACATGCAGAAACAAATGGGCATAAGTGATGTCAACTGTTCTCACTGTCAATCACGGCTGACATTTGTTGACTGTGTCAGGCACCAGAGTCTCCCTCTGTACGTGAACATTCTCAATCAATACTCAGAAAGTGATTTACCATGAAACCAATCAAGTGGCAGCTTTAGGGTTCCTCATGTAGGCAGATGTCTTTCAAGATCCTTTAGAGGGACCCTAGCAGAGTGTTTAGGAGCCCTCGGGGCTCAACACTTAATGGTAGGCTGCTAACCTAAAGACTGGTGGTTCAGATCCACCTAGCCACTCCACGAGAGAAAGATCTACACCTGATAATTTGCTCCCTTAAAGATTAGAGCCTAGGAAATCTTATGGGATGGTTCTACTCTGTCACACGGGGTCTTTAGGACTCCTTCATCACATGAGGTCTCTATGAGTCAGAATCTACTCTAAGCACGTGACAACGTCAATGTGTTTATGCAATCATACATTTTTGGATAGTTTGAAAGTGTAAGAGATGCCTACCTTAATCAACAATATCTCATTCCATTCAGACTTTCCTGTCACACACATTTCCTTCCTGTTCGGTGGTGTTACATGGCTGTGAGCACTTTGGGGATCTGACTAAGGGAAAGTTGAGCTGGAATTACACGTAATTTGGATTTGGTGGAGTGTTTTTAGGTAGCTTACAACCTTCCGAGTGTAGGAACAGCTTCCAGGAATGCCTCTACTGTGCTGATTCATCCTTCATCATGAGACGAGGCTCTGGGGATGGGAGTCAGATCCTGACGTGGAAGTTACCTGCAGCACTGAGCACCCAAAATATGTATCCGTGGAGGGGAAACCAGGCTTCTGAGAAACAGAGCCAGAAGCTAGTTTCAGGAAAATTCTTGTGTCCCCCAAAATGTGTGTCAACTTGTCTAGTCCATGACTGCTACTTTTGTGCAGTCGTTTACCATCTGGTCATCTGGTATGATTTTCCTGCTTGTTGGACCTCCTACCTCCATGATGTTAACGAGGGGGATGAGCAGAAAGGTGCATGTTAGTGAGGCAGAACTCAATCTGTAAGATTAGGTTTTGTTTTCAATCACCTCTTTGGAGATGTAGCAGAGAGGCAGCTGGGATCTAATGCCACCAAGGAGCAAGAACCAGGAGAATAACACGTCCTTTAAAGACCCTGGATTCCTGCATACAGAACTTTCTGGTCCGGGGGAAGACATGACAAGGAGTTTCCTCCAGAACAAATACCCTAGACAGAGAAAGTCTTCCACCGGAGCTGATGCTCTGAATTTGAACTCCTAGCCTACTAGACACACTAGAACACACTTCTCTTTGCTGAAGTCATCCACTTGTGGTGTTTCTGTTACAGCAGCCCTAGATAACTAAGACAGTATCAGATTCTTGTTGTTACCCAGCCAGGACGGAAGTTATCTTTTGTCAAGAACACACTGTATACAATGCAGTGCCCCAAACTGGAACTGCTTCAAGCTTTAATCCCCCCTTTTCATGATAAAGCCAAAAAACCCACTTCCATCTAGTCGATGCCAATGCACAATTTGTAAAACAGAAGACTTATGATTCTTCTATCTACAGGGCATAAACTAGTATCATTACTACTTATATGAAAGTTATTATCTATCCTACATTTCATTATGGATTTTGTGGGTCACCCATAAGTCAAACTGAAGGAAAGGACAGGTGTAAATATCTTACAAAGTACTTTAATAATAGCTATTGCTTATAAAATGAGTCAGTGTGAGTCCCATGGTAGGATTCTCACCCTCCCTGCGAGAAATTCTGGTTTGATTTCTGGTCAACGCACCTGAAGTACAGCCACCACCTGTCTGTAGGGAGAGGCTTGCATGTTGTTTTGATGGTGAGCAGGTTTCAGCAGAACTTCCAGACTCGACAGACTAGGAAGAAAGGTCTGGCAATCTATTGCTAAACAACTGGCCCCTGAAAATCCTATGGACCCAAGAAGTCCAATCCTACTGAGCACGGGGTCTCTGTTACTCAGAAGCTGACTTGATGGCAGCTGACACCATCAATGTTTACATAGCATGGATTGTGCACATAGCACTCTGTTGAGTACTTGAGACCACGTGAATTATTTAACCTTCACCACAGCCCTTTGGAGGTAGGTACAGTTGCTATCCCTTTGCTTGTTTTTATTTTCAAAAACCCTGAGTTTACTGGGGAGACCAGACTTTGAGGCGAGAGGGAAGTATTTCTTGGGGAGGCCTCATCAGAAGAAAATTCCAGGAACTAGAGCAGACTTGAGTGACCGGGCCTCAGGTGGTACCAGGACTGCTCACAGGTTGCCGTGGCCAAGGCACAGAGTGGAAAGAGCCGCACGCAGACCTGAAGAAAACACTTAGGCCTGGAGTGTGGGCATTTCAGCTCACGTCATTAGAACATCTGGGGCCCAAAATGATCATTATATTGATTTATAGAAATCAAGGATGCACCAGAATGTTTATTGCAGCACAGTCCACAATAGCAAAAAGATGGAATCAGCCCAGATGCCCAACAACAGAAGAATGGATAGGTAAACTGTGGTACATATACTCAATGGAGCACTACGCAATGATAAAGAATAACGATGATTCCAGGAAACATCTCCTAACCTGGTTTCAACTGGAAGACATTATGTTGAGTGAGAGTAGTCAGCTACAAAAGGACAAATATTGTATGAGACCTCTACGATAAGATCTCAAAAACAGACTTGTGTATAGAAGAAAAGACTCTTCGACAGCTTCAAGGGAGGGGAGGAAGGGAGGGTGAGGGAGGAGGATTTAGTTTAGACAGTTGCTAGAAATCTGGTTGGGAGAAAGCGGTGATAGCACACATTAGAAACAAGAACAACATTAAGTGGACTTCAGCATAACTTGAGTACTCCTTCCATCTTAACCCAAAATTGCAAGGATAGAGTAGCTGGGGCAGGGGGCAGGGGACCATGCTCTTAGGTGAAATCGAGGCCAATTGGCACAACTAGCATTTTGCTAAGAGAACTCTCTGCACCCCACATTGGTGAGTGGCGTCTGGGGTCTTAAAAGCTGCCAAGCTGCCATCTGAGGACACAGCGAATGGTCCCAACTCAGCAGGAATGGATGCTCACCGAGGACCAAAGTGACATGGGGTAAAGGCAACTTAGAAGATAGAGAGACCCACATGAGTGGGTGCCTACATCGACTTGGGACCGGAAGAACTGGATGGTGCCCGGCCACCACCAGTGATAGCCACAATGGAGCTCACAGAGAGGAGTCTCACTGGCAACACAAGGATAAAAAGGGGTGCATCCTGAGATCTCCACTAAAAGACCGCAATTGATGGTCCAACAATTTCGGGGTTCCCCTGAGAGCATGGCCCCCGGCCCTGATGCTGCCCTTACCCATAAATTATAATGAAGGTCCACTCTTTGGACAGCAATGGATTGGACTTGGCAATGTAGAGTGACCATATATTGGAAGCACTTTATGGTTCTATGCATCTATAGGATATCATCTTGCTGACCTCTGGCTGGAGGAAGGAGAGTGGATGGAGAGGAGGGGAAAGGAGGCTGTTGGGAGGATGAGACATGTATGGAGCAGAGAGGAATAATGTGCTGTCACCGGGCAGGGAGAGCAGTGGAAGCTGCATATAGGTGGGCATGTAAATTTATACGGGAATGTACATTTTCACTCAGTCATGTTAAATAAAAAAAAAAAAGAAATCAAGGAATTGGGATTTTTTCTTTTTGCACCCCTGAGTTTGAGTACTGAGACTTATGAGGACTGCCAGTTAAATTTATGAACTCATCCTAGAAAAACTGCTGCAGACCTCACTGCTGAACATCACTAGGGTCACCTTCCAGGTCCTCCCCTTGGGCAGCTGTGCACTGACTGCAGCACCGAGTCCAACCTTCAAGGCAATTTTGGACTTTTTCTGGGGCCATCACAGCTGTTGTCATATTACCCTTCATGTCCTGAAGGTCATCCAAATGTCTTCCTTTCAATATTTTCTTTATCTTTGGGTAAAGAAAAAAGTCATTGGAGGCTAGATCAGGTGAGCAAGGAGGCCTTTCCAATACAGTTATTTGTTTACTAGCTAGAAACTCCCTCACAGACAACTAGCCAATTAAGTTCACAAATGTGCCACCATGCACAATGGCCATTCCAGAAAGTTCTAAAATTGCTCTGAAGGACAGACTAGGTGCTGGCATCAGTGCATAGCTTCCCAAAGGGAGGACTTCGAAGGTGACCACAGTGGTACGCAGCAATGCGGTATGTAGCGCTTGGAGTGATTAAGTTTGCGGACTTCATTGTCAGACCTCGTATGTCTTCTACTTGTTAACATTTGTGAAACGGAGTCAAAGGAATTATGCTTCTTCGAGTCACCACCTTTAAAGCCTGGGGCAACTGACAGAAAGAACACTGACTGGTTTGGGAGACAAAAATAATTAGCTTCAAATTCCAGTTCCGCTACTGACTAGCCAAGTAACCCTGAAATTTTGATACAATCTCTGCCAACCCATTTCCTAACTGTAAAATAGAAATACTATCGCCTTTACCGTTTTAATGTGGGAATTCAATTAGGTAGTACTTTTGAAACTCCCTGCCTGGTGCTACATGACAGACACCACATATGGGTTCACTTTTTAAACGAAAATAAAACTGAAACACGTTTTCTGGAGGAAAGCATCACACAGGCACAAATGATATAGCTCTGTTCCAACACCACCTAGCTAATATGTTTTATGAAGAAAACCAACTGTAATTTAAGAGAAAAAAAAATTGTGAACTTACCAAGCATTTTTTTCCTCTGCTTTCTAAAACTGGAAAGCAAGGAGGTAACAGGTCCCCATCTGTGCGCCCACATCACTCTGAGTATGAAATTTAAATCAAAAGCCTTCTCAATCTGTTTATACGCTGCTTCTTGGCTTGGAGGCAGATAGATCAGCTTCTCTGCTTCAGTTAAAGCCTAATCTTGCCCACCTCATACTTGCAACATTCTCACTAAAGCCAGTGAGAAAAACACCACCACCACAGTCTGTTTAATTAAATTACGCTCAAGCCTGAATTCAATCCAGCGGTGTATTAAGGGGGTAAGATTCTGAATGGTGATTACTGTTCCCTGCCTCAAGATTTCGCTTCCTGCCTCCCGCTCTGTCCCAGATGAAGAGTGATGACTCCCTTGAACCCTGTAATTTTCATTTTGTTTGTTATTTTCCTCATTTATTTATTTTAAACTGTACTCAGTAGTTTTGGTTTTGATTTTTTTTTTATTGTGTTACATATATAGGTCCCGGGACACTTGCCGTTTCTACAATCACATGCATAGTTCAGTGGCATTTGTTAGCTCAACCTATGTCCAGCCATCACCAGGAACTGTTCCCCAATTTTTCTATAGCCCTTGATTTTGTTTTACAGTGAATTAAGGAGGAGCTCTAGACAAGGGGATCTGGGTGACTTGAACAGTGTGTGCTCATCTATTAACTCAAAAGTTGGCCACTGGAATCCACACAGTGGTACCATGGAAGAGAGTCCTGGCAATCTGCCTCCAGGAAGACTAACCCAAGAAAACCCTACAGAACAGAACTACTCTGCAACACATGGGTGTGAACTGACTAGACAGCAACATGCTTGCTTGTTTGTTTTTTGGAATAGGGAGGTTCTAGACTATACCCTGGTCGTGTAGTGGTTAAGTGCTACAGCTGCTAACCAGAAGGTCAGCAGTTCAAATCTGCCGGGCGCTCCTTAGAAAGTCTACAGGACAGTTCTACTCTGTCAATGCTATTTGCTTTCTTCAGTTGCTTCATTCTCCTTTCCTGCCTTCTGGACTGTCTCTCCACCATCATGCACATCCCATCCCATCTCATCCCATGGCATGACATCGCATCCCATCCCATCACATGGCATCCCACTGCATGCCATCCCATCCCACTGCATCCCATCCCATGCCATCGCATCACATCCCATCACATTGCATCCCATCCCATCCCATCCCATGGCATGGCATCCCATTGCATCCCATAGCACCACATCCCATCACATTGCATTGCATCCCATCCCATCCAATCCCAGAGGGTCTCTTACCTCCTGGCCTCTGTGGCTTTCTGCTTCTCAGCACTATGCTCAACCTCCTGTGTTTCTTTCTTTGTACTCTCTGCCTGCTGTTTTCCCTCAGCTAACTATACCCCAGGAAAAATCTAACTCTGCCTGGGACCTCACTCCAAGCTACGTGAAGCATCTCTTATTTCCCACCTGCCCAGAAGCTGTACAAAGGGGTATGTGTTGAGTCTTGAATTAATTGACGTCCTCCTTCCGATCTACGTGAGATGATTTGGTGACCCACAGAAAATCAACATGTCAATAGAGTTTTGGGTGAAAATGCTTAATAGAAGCCTAGCTGCGTGTTTTGCTGTGCCAGAGGATGAGTCCCCACTCTAAATGTCCAGAGAGAAAGATTAGATAGACAGGTTAGGTTCAGGACTAGGGATGTGGACAGTCATCGTAAATCCTGATTGTACCATGAAATAATCCAAGACACTTTTAAATACTACTGAAGCCCTGGTCGTGCTATAAGAAGTTCCTGGGTGGTATAAATGGTTAAATCCTTGATGACGGACTGAAAGGTTGGTGACTTGAGCCTGCATATCGTGGTACCTCAGGAGAAAGTCCTGTCTATGTGCTTGTGAAGAAACACAGCCTCGAAAAACCTATAGAATGCCAGTCTACTGTGACATCTATGACACAGAACTGACGGCGGCGGGTTTGGGTCTCTCTTCTTTGGTGTACTTCTACTCCACTTGATGAAATGAACTCAAGAGGGGTATGCTTGTAAAAGCTTCCAGAATTATTCTAATTGGTAATCAGGCTTGAGAACTGCTAGAAGAGGGATCCAGAAAATCTGGAGCAAGAGAGAATCCAGGAAAGCACCTGTCATGGATGGAACTGTGTCCTCTCCAAAACTGTGTGGAGGGATTTGGCTAGGCCATAATTCCCACTGTCTTGTGACTTTCCCATGGTTGTAAATCCTACCTCTATGATGTTAATGAGGGAGGATGGGCGGCTGTTGGGTGGTACAGGACTCTCAGGACTGTATTGTGCCTCAAGACAATCTCTTGAGATACATGAAAAAAAGAGCTAGCAGCGATGGGGGGACCTCCGATCAACAGGAAGGAAGGAGTGCTGGAGGGCAGAGCGTATCCTTGGACTCAGGGTCCCTGTGCCTCAGATTCAGGGAATTCAGGGGAAGATTGATGACAAGGACCTTTCTCCAGAGCCAAAAAAGAAAGCCTTCCCCAGGAGCTGACACTCTGAAGTTAGACTTGTAGCCTGCTGGACTGTTGGCGTGATTCACAGAGGACACCAGCCACTGGTGTGATTAACACGGGACACCACTTACAGGTTTGGGACAGGACACATCTTACAGGTATGAAATGGGACACCACTTACAGGTGTGATGTGTATGAGAGGCCGAGGTTGAAAAATCACACAGACAACAAACTTGTAGTTTGCTGTGGGCAGAAAAGAGACAGTCTCCTGCGACTAGAGACTGACACCAGTTTGTTTAACCCACCAGCTTTTATTCAGCAAAGTAAACAAGCTTCTGCTGAGAAGATGAGAAAAGGCATCTTATCAATGTTCTTACTTCAAAAGAAGAACTGGTATTCCCAGGGAGGGGGAAGGGAAAGTCCTTGAACTAGTCTCAGTAAATGCTGTTTTCAGCATGTCCTGGTTTTCTAGTCCACTGAGACAAAACTTGTCTCAAGGGCTTTTGCCAGGCTTTTGCCATCCTCAAGACAAGTTCCTGTCTAGACACAGACAAGGTCAGGGTAAGCAGGATTTCACATTCTTTCCAAATGGGCACATCCCCACACTGGACCATGACAGAATGAATTTCTCTTTGCTAAAGCCATCCATCAAGATTTTCTTCCTTCTCTTTGGGGCAAATGAAACTTCGTTTTTATAAACAGTTAAACAGCCCAAAACAGGATGACCCAGTTTTACCTAGGTTTGGAAGACCCACAGGTTGTGCTGTGATATAGAGCCTTGTGGGTAAAGCCTAGCAGGGAGGAGAGGAAGAACTACCCCTATTGTGGTATTTCTGGTGTAGCAGCACCACCTGACTAAACGAGTCCCTTAGGCCCGACAGTAAAGACTTAGAAGGCAGCCTGCAATGGGATGCTTTTATTAGACTGATCATCCTCCCAGATCATCAAGTCAAGGGCAGAAGAGAAAGAAGCTGATCTTGAACAGGACTGAGCTGGATGGGCCTAAGGGACAGGCATCAGCTATCCCAGGAAGCTGAGAGGAGATACAAAAGGAGGGGTGGACTCTCGGAAACAAGGAGACAAATCTTAGAAAATGTCACAGACACAAGACACTTCTAAGTGTTTATTATACTTCTGCTACTGAGCTCTGATTCCTGTTTGGAGGGCTAATGTCCCTCCACTCCCTGTCCACGTCACTCCATTGGCAGTGCCTCCAGCCCTCAGCCCAAGGGTCACCAAGTCTGAAAGCTTGCATGCTCCTGGTCTGTTCAGAGCTAGTGGGAAACAAGGAGGCTTTTCTAGAGATTTCTGGAGCAAAGGCATGTTCTCTTCCCCTGTGCAAGAGCCTGAGGGGCTGTAGAGACAGAACCTGTTGCCACCATTGTACCCATGGAAACTGAGGTTGTCAGCACAGCAGTGAGAGGCTGAGGTGAGTTGGAATGACACTGAGCCTGAACTACTCCCTCTGAGCTCTGATCCCAGCATGACCCCAGCTCTTCATTTATATGACCCCAAGCAATTCCCTTTTTGCATAAACCAGACTGGATTGGTATTTCTGTCACTTGCAACTGAGAGTCCTAGCTGACCTAGAAAACAAGGCAGCCAATCCAAAAGTCAGAACCATGCTGTCAGAACCCACGGCAGTCCTGGGCATGGGCTTTCAGGAGCTGGAACACGGCCCCTTGGTACTGAGACTCGGTTGTGGTGGAATGGAACCCAAGTCCACGTCCAGACCAGTCTCCATTCATGAAGGTGGACAGACATCTAGCAGTACATACAGAACAGAGAACGGCTGTGGTCCCTAAACCCATCCCATCTAACAGATTCTTGCAGGTCACCTGCCCCTACCCCTATCCCTCAGCCTCCCAGCCTTCCATGCATTCTCTCTGAAGTTGACGTGACTCATATGTTCCTGCCTATGAGACTATCTGCATTTCAAAAGGGACAGAGTATCCCCGTAAAGAATGAAATTTCTGGCAATAGAACTTTTCAGACACAAGAGAGTAGTTACATAAAATCTGAAATTGTCTTGGTTCCCTGCACTAGTTTTAAAGCCTAATTCCTTGAGGCAAGTGAATTTAGAGGGACCCTGGTGGCACAGTGTCTTAAGAGTTTGGCTACTAACCAAAAGGTTGGCTTTTGAAATCTGCCAGACACTCCTTGGAAACGCTATGAGGCAGTTCTACTCTGTACTATAGGGTCTCTTTGAATTGGAATCTACCAGAAAGCAGTGAGTTTTATAGATCTATATGCTGGTTACATAATACAGTGACATGGCCAAACCACCAAACTATTGGTGCGTCAGTTCCAACTCAGTGACCCTGTAGGACAGAGTAGAACTGCCCCATAGAGTTTCCAAGGAGCAACTGGTAGATTTGAACTGCTGAGTTTTTGTTTAACCACCATGGTTCTTAACCCCTGTGCCAGCTATACAGAACTGAAAAAAAAAAAAGTAAGAACCAAACTCGACACTGTTGAGTGGATTCCAACTCATACAGACCCCACGGAGCAGCTGGGCTCAAACCCCAAATCTTTTGTTAGGAGTCAAGCACTTAATCACTGCACCACCAAACCAAAAATCAAACCAAATCCCTTTGCTGTCTAGTTGATTCCAATTCATAGGGACCCTCTAGGACAGGGTAGAATTGTCCCAAAGAGTTTCCAAGGAGAAACTGGTGGATTCGAACTGCTGACCATTTGGTTACCAGTCGGAATTCTTCACCCCTGCGTGACGAGGCATGCAGTTTTTTCCAGTAAGCCTCAGAGTTTGCTCTATCCAGAAACATGCCCTCAAAGACAGCATCAGCATGGCCAGTATTTATGGAACACTCACTATGCCTTCAATAAGCTTGGCGCTGTCCTGAGCCCTTCACATGCATTCTCTCATGTAATGTTCACGGATTCTCTGTGAGGTCAGCACCCCGTGAATCTCACACTGCAGTCAAGGACATCAAGGTGCAGAGAAATTAAGCAACTTATTCCAGGAAGCACAGTGCCTAAGAAAACCATAGAGGAAAAACTACAAGAGACAGCAGGGTGGAGCCAGCCCCGGGGGTTCCTCCCCGTCCCCCAGGAATCTCTCAGTCCCATATCTGATGAAATCAAAAGTTGACAGCTTACTGGTTCAGAATCACAGCGTTCACTCAGTGCGAGTGTCCAAGGCGCCTTAAGAAAAGGAGAGAAAAATGGAATCCGGCCAGAGCAACAGGAACGAAAGCAGACCACACATCTTGTGCTTCTCAATCTAGGCTTTTATTAGTCTCCTTGTCTGCAGTAACACGGTACCACAAACTGAGAGGCTACAAACAACAAAAATCTATTCTCTTCTACTTCTGGAGGCTGCAGGTCTGAAATCACAGTGTCAGCCAGGCTGGGCTCACTCTAAAGGCTCTGGAGGAGGGTCCTTCCTCCTTCTTTCAGCTTCTGGCGTTGCTAGCAATCCTCAGCTTGTAGAGACATCCCTCCGGTCTCTGCTTCTGTCTCCACAAGCCCTTCTCTGGTCTGCATCTCTGTGTCTACCTTTCTCTCTTTTTGTAAGGATACTAGTCACATGGGCTTTAGGGCCCTCTCTAACGTAGCATAACCTCATCTCAACTTGATCACACTGCGAAGACTCCCCCTTTCTGAGTAAGGTCACATTGCCAGGTTCCAGGTTGTCTCAGTCACATGGTACTGCTCTAACAGAGAATACTACAAGGGGATGGCTTTCGAAAGAGAAATTTTATGGTCATAGTCTAGTAAGCTATGAATCCATATTCAGTATGGGAAATTATCCCAGTCCAGTGGGCTAAGAGTCTAGATTCAAAACGACAGCATCCTGGTGCAGGAACCTGAAGTCCAAAGGATGCGTTTTGCTCTCAGTGCTGCTCTCTCAATGGTATGAAGTTCCCAACACCCCACTCACTTCCTGTTCCTTTTATCTTCCTAAAGATGACGTCAACACAATCTAGGCTTGTTGACTGAGTCCTGCTTTACCAATACGGCTCCTGCCCGTTCTCCCTTACTGCCATCACACCGGCAGCATTCACAATGTATGGGAGAAATCACACTGCGCAGGAACTCACTCATGGCCCCACCAAACGGATGCATGTGTTTTTGGAGGGGACACAATTGCAACCCATGACACAAGTGGACATGAACTTTGAGGAGAGGCTATTTGATACAGTACAGTGCTCTTTGTCTTCATGTAGTCATCCACCTGTCGTCCACCTGTTCCTCTGTTCAGTCTGCGTGACAGTTTCATGAACTTGGAAAGTGTTCATTTATCATACATGGAAAATGCTGGGGATGCCAAAGTAAAAAATATAAACATAATAAATTTATATTAATAATAAATATATGTAGTAGGCTATATACATATATATACAAAAAAAATCAAACCCATTGACAGTGAATTAATTCCGACTCATTGTGACCCTATAGGACAGAACAGGACTGTTCCATAGATTTTCCAAAGAGCACCTGGTGGATGTGAACAGCTGATCTTTGGTTAGTAGACACAGCACTTAACCACTACACCACTAGAGTTTCATACATACACACACACACACATGAGGTTTGACAGTTAAGTTCTCAAAGTCATCCTAGAAAAAGTGCTACACACCTCATTGCTGAGTATCACTACAGTCACCTTTAAAGTCCTCCCCTTGGGAAGCTATGCACTGATGCCAGCACCTAGTCTACCCTTCAAAGCAATTTTGGAATTCTTTCTGGAATGACCACCAAAGCTGGTGTTGTATTACTCTTGATGTCCTGAACGTCATCCAAATGTCTTCCTTTCAATATTTCCTTTATCTTCCGGTAAAGAAAAATGTCAGCTGAGTAGGGAGGGTGTTCCACTACGGTTATTTGTTTGTTTACTGGCTAAAAACTTCCTCACAGACAACTATAAAATTAAGCTCATGAATTTGCCACTGTGCACAATGTCTGTTCTAGAAAGAGTTCCAAAATTGCTCTGAAGGGTGGACTAGGCACTGGCGTCGGTGCACAGCTTCCCAAGGGGAGGACTTCGAAGGTGACTGTAGTGATATTCAACAATGAGGCATGTAGCACCTAGAACAATTTAGTTCGCAGACTTAGTTGTCGGGCCTCACGTATATATACATACCAAAACCCAAAACCATTGCCATCAAGTGGATTCTAACTCATAGAGATCCTATCAGACAGAGTGGCACTGCCCCTATAGAATTATATATATGCAGCCCTCAAAGAAACAATAGGGCTAGGAAAGATTTATTAGCTCATTACTACAAAGTGTGATGTCGCACTCATCAGTTACTTAGAGAGGGAGGCTGCGATGGCCTGCGGTTACTCGGAAGACATCCCAGGGGAGGAAGAGCAGGAGTTCTCTAAGCAGTGGGGAAGGGTGACGCCGAGAGAGGACCCTGTGTGGAAGGAGACACAGGCGTGTGAGACGCAGGCACATGACCTGGCTAGGGAACAGCTCAGAGGTGATGTTGCTGACAGTGAGGCTGAGAAGATGGCAAGATGACCGACAGGGATGGGGGCAGTTCTTGGGTGACACTGAAGAGTAAGTCTTCTTTCTTTGGGTCACGAAGTGTTCTTGGTCGGATGACCAATTTGAAAGCAAGTTTTGAAAAGCTGTAGACACAGGGTGAGAAGAGGTAGGAACAGTGGGTGGGGGGCTAGGATATGGAAGTGACAGGGTTGGATTTGCTCCAGGGACAGGGTGGGTGGATGCCTCTGAGGGGTGGTGAGGAAGACGGACTGTTAACTGCAGGTCCCGGGCTCGTTGTACCAGCCCCCTGCCCCAGCATGGCCGAGTGGAGAGCCGGGCAAGCATTTAGAAAGCAATCTCGTGGGACGTGGCTGTTGATCAGGCATGGAAAGAGAGAGAAAAAAGGAAGATGAGTCTGCCTCTCTGGTTCCTGAGCTGGAGACCCAGTAGACACTCTCCCCACTCTGTCTTCTCTGCAGTTAGACAGGCAGCTTGTGAAATAATTCAGTAATACAGAAGCAAAGAAAGTCACCAAGGAAAATTCCCTTTTCTTCCTCCTCCTTCACCCTTGATGGCATTCTCCAGGACACGGAAAAAAAAAAAAACCACTGCCGTTGAGTCGAGTCTGACTCATAGCAACCCTAGAGATCAGAGCAGAACTGCCACATAGAGCTTCCAAGGAGCAGCTGGCAGATTTGAACTACCAACCATTTGGTTAGTAGACCTAACATTTAGCCCATTGTGCCACCAAGGTTTCCCCCCAGGACATCGCTGCTGTTAACTGTTTGGTGTACCCCTTAAACTTTTTCCACCAGCCCACCGAAGATGTCTTTGTCAAATTGTTGGCATTTCTAGAGACTGTTTGTGGACAACCCTGTGCCTCACCTTGTTAGGACAGCATTAGCAACAACACTTCTTGAAGGGGCCACATCTCTAGGAGGTCATTTTTAGATCCACTAGTTATTCGGAGAGTCCCCCAAAAATTGCTGCCCAATGCCCAGCCGTAATGCACCAGCAATTCAACTGGTAAGCCTTCTAAAAAAAAGAAAACCGAAGACCCTCCTATACCATAGATGTGCTCAGACCACAAAGTTAAAAGCAAAATATTGTCTCTTTGGTATTCAGCAGTCCAGTTGTGCTTGTGCATACTTTCTGTTTCAGTTGGAGAATTAGCTATGGAAAATTTTCTCTCTCTTGAGAAAGAAGTGAATCTCTGAATAAAATTATTCCTGCAAATTAAAAGAAGGCAAATGTCATATGGCTGTGAAGAGACGACATTGATGATACGAGAAAAACAGCTGAATGGGATCCTACACACACACACACACACACACACTCACATGCACTCACTAACAATACATAAAAGGAACTTACTTTCAGAGGAAAAATAACTCTGCCTTTTTTATCGAGCTAAAATAAACCGTATTGCACGTACTGAATTGTGCATATTTCTATAGGGAATTCTCTAGCAGTGAGCTTACCATCAAGGCATTAAATGGAAGCAAAAAGCTGCATTTAGGAAGCTGAAATCTTTCTAGAGATATGTTCCAGAAAGAATCTATATCATAAGATGTATTGGAATGGTAATTAGATGTATTAGAATGAGCATTCTGTGACATTGGACAAGGAAACATACAAAATTTAGGTCTTGTATTTAGTATTGCTGAACTTGACATAATAATAGAAACTATTCAATATGTTTAAAAAAAAAAGTTGCCATCAAGTTGATTGCCAACTCATGGCAACCCCAGGTGTGTCAGAATGGAACTGTACCTCCCTCAGCTGATATTTCAGATGTACATCACCAGGCCTTTCTTGTGAGGTATCTCTGTGTAAACTTGAACCTCCAACTTCCAGCCAAGTAGATTAACCATTTGCACCTCCCAGAAAGTTCATGTAATGTGTAGCAAGTACTGATTCTTGGTTCACTGGTTTTCGTAAAACATCCTTAGCATTTTAACTCTTGAGAGAGGCATCTCTTGAGTTGAAACAATAATTGCAATATGAATGATAATTATTATAATACAGGATTGCAAACATTTATTGACAACCAGTTAGGTGCTGGAGACCCTGCTGGTGTGGTGGTTAAGTGCTATGTCTGCTAATGAGACGGTCGGCAGTTCAAATCCACCAGGCGCTCCTTGGAAACTCTATGGGGTGGTTATACTCTGACCCATTGGGGTCAGAGTACGAATTGGAATCAACTTGAAGATGGTGGGTTTGGTTTTTTTTTTTAGTTAGGTGCCAGGCACTGTTTTGATTTCAAGGTTGTTTACCCTACTGTTCCACTTCATTGTCACAACCAGTTATTGCTTGCATTTTAGATGTGTGACCATCTCTATTTTGTAATAGAGAGTGTTACAGATTTAAAGGGTGCTGATACAGGCTGTCATGGAAACCCTGGTGGCATAGTGGTTAAGAGCTATAGTTGCTAACCAAAGGACTGGCAGTTGAGTTGGCCAAGCACTCCTTGGAAACTCTATGGGTCTGTTCTACTCTGTTTTATAGAGTTGCTATGAGTTAGAATCAGCTGGACAGCAACAGACACGGTATAAGCCAGGTGTCACTTTTGGGTGACAAAACATTCCATGGATTCAAAACACCTGTGAACAAAGTCCTCTTCAAGTCAGACATTTGGAGCCATCTCATGGCAGAGAGTAAGTCACTCAGGTTGGTGACAGAGTGAGGGGACTTTACGCCCATGGTTCCACTCATGACACACAGGGTCTGTTTTAGTCAGCTAGGGCTGCTCTAACAGAAATACCACAGAGTGGATGGCTTTAACAAAGAAAGATTTATTCCTACACAGTCCTGTAGGTTGCAAGTCCCTATTCAGGGTGTCCGCTCCAGGGAAAGACTTTCCCCTTGATGGCTCTGGAGGAAAGTCCAGTATTGCATCAGTCTTTGTTTCTGGGAGCGTCCTAACGCAAGAACCTCTGGTCTGAACGACGCGTTCTGCTCCCGGTGCTGCTTGCTTGATGGTAGCGAGGTTCTCAAATTGTCCTTGGTTCTTTTTCCTTTTATTCCTTGCAAGCTAAAAGCATTAAGGGTGGGGCAAGCCATACTCCAGGGAAACTTCCCCCATAGCAGGAATTCACAGCCCCACCCTAATCCTTTAACATACAGGTTAGCAAAACCACACAATGGAGGACAGTCCCAAGATACTGGGAACCATATCCCAGCCACGTGGCTGCACACATTTTTGGGGGGACACAATTCAAACCATGACAGGGTCCAAACTCAGAAATACTGGCTATGCACGTTTGGGATAATCATTGTCAGAAGAAAGTGTCTACCTAACAGGAGTTCAGGAGGGAAATGTTTGCCGTCCTCAAATGAAGGACAGGGTGTGTGTCTGTCCGGGAAGCAGCAGTGGATGGCTGTGGATCTAGGTCAGAACAAGTGCCCAGATGTGCTTGGAGTGATCCCACACCAAACAGAGCCATCAGTCATTGAGAACGTCGCTGTCAAAACAAAAAACAAAAACCCGTTGCTGTCGAATCAATTCCGACTCACAGTGACCTTGTAGGACAGAGTAGAACTGCCTTCATAGGGTTCCCAAGAAGCTGCTGGTAGATTTGAACTTCTTGGTTTGCTCTCACCAGCAAAGTAGTCAGATGTTTCTGTACTGGTGTGAGATATTGTATTAACTGAAGAAACCAGATGTGGAAGAGTTTACATCATGTCTGACTATTTGTTTAGAGGGCAAATGGGGAAGGAAAACTGTATTTACAAATATGCTAAGATGTCAGAGAATATAACAGGAAGAAATGAGGAGGCATTTCTTTAGGTGAGGAGGCCTTCGATAATCCATATAAATGCTGTATCAGATATGCATCATTCCTGTATTTTCTCCAAGCCTGTGGCATGTCTTTTGATGTCTTTGATAGTATCTTTCCAAAAAGCAGATGTCTTTAACTTAGCGCTTGTTTTTAATTTTGTAGTTTCTGTACCTTATGCCTGTAAACCCTGCGAGCATAGTGGTTAATTACTACGTCTGCCAACCAGGAGGTCAGCAGTTTGAATCCCGCAGGTGCTCCTTGTAAGCTCTGCGGAGCAGTTCTGCTCTGTCCTGGAGGGTCACAATGAGTTACAGTCAGCTTCATGGCAGTGGCTGTTTCCTATGTCTGGCTAAGAAATCTTTACCTAACATGAGGTAACCAAGATTTCTGCCTATGTTTTCTTCTAGAAGTTTTATATATTTTAGATTTTATGCTTATAGCTCTATAATCCACTTCTAACAAAATTTTGCGTGTGATACCATCTTCCTTTGTAAAGATCTGTATTAACATCATCTTTTTCATAACCATGAAATATTACTAATGTAATTACTATTTTAAAAAAAAAGTCTTCATGTATGGAGCAGAGAGGAATAGTGTGCTGTCACCGGACAGGGAGAGCAGTGGAAGCTGCATATAGGTGGGCATGTAAATTTATATGGGAATGTACATTTTCACTCAGTCATGTTAAATAAAGAAAAAAAAAAAAGTCTTTAGCTAGCCTAGCTGCCAGAGGGGCCCTGGGCCCTGGTGGCGCTGTGGTTGTAGCACTCGACCGCCACCTGAAAAGGCAGGCAGTTCAAACCCACCAGCCGCTCCACCGCTGACAGGTGCAGCAGTCTGCTTCCGTAAATGCTCACAGTGTCGGAGACCCTTTGGGCATTTCTACCCCATTCTGTAGGGTCGCTATGAGTCGGAATTGACTCCGTGGTGGTGGATTTCAGTACTCGGTTGCTTTTGTTTTTGAGCCCAGCTTTGACTCCATCAGTGGTGCTTAGTTCTCCTCCAGGCAGATCCCGGGCCCCCAGCTCTGTCGATTTTATGCCTTTTCTCAGCAGTGTCCTGGCATTTTCCGCCATCTAAAAACACAGCATCATGTCTGATCTGGCTTGCCAGTGGTGTTTAAAAAAGGAAACAAAACCAAAATGCACTGCTGGCAAGTTGATTCCCACTCGTAAAGAATCTATAAACCAAAACCAAACCCATTGCTGCTGACTCAATTCTGACTCACAGCGACCCTCTAGGACAGAGTAGAACTTACCCGTGGAGTTTCCAAGGAGAATCTGGCAGATTCAAACTGCCAGCGTTTAATTAGCAGCCGTAGCACTTACCCGCTATGCTACCAGGGTTCCCATGGTGGCATTCAGTGCATGGCAAACAAGGAGCTCTGACATCAGACTCCCAGCGCCTCCCGCCCAGCTTGGGTTCCCAGGGGTCCCTACCTGCTCACCTCTGTGGGTGCTCACCTTGGCACCAGGCATTGTTAGATTGGTAGTTCCGTGTTCTTTGTCCCACATCTACCTTTTTTTTTTTTTTCCAGATAAGGTCTACACACAGAGACTGCAAGTACTGGCAATAAAGTTCATGAGCTCATCCTAGAAAAAGTGCTACGCATCTCATTGCTGAATATCGCTATGGTGGCTTTCGAAGTGCTCCCCTTGGGAAGCTATGCACTGATGCCAATGCCTAGTCTGCCCTTCAAAGCAACCCTGAAACTCTTTTTCTGGAATGGCCACCAGAGCTGTCTTCATATTACCCTTGATGTCTTGAATGTCATCCAAATGTCTTCCTTTCAATGTTCCCTTTATCTATGGGCAAAGAAAAAAGTCACTGGGGGCCAGATCAGGGGAGTAGGGAGGGTGTTCCAATACAGTGATTTGTGTACTGATTAAAAACTCCCTCACAGACAACTGTACAATTAAGCTCATGAACTTGCCACCTTGCTACTGTGCACAAGAGCCCTGCCAGAAAAGGTTTCCAAATTTCTTTGAAGAGTGGACTAGGCACTGGCATCAGTGTATAGCTTCCCAAGGGGAGTACTTCTAAGGTGACCATACTGATATTCAGCAATGAAGTGTGTAGCACTTAGAACAATTAAGTTCAAAGACTTAATTGTCAGGCCTCATATACACAGAGAAATCAGAAAATTAATAAAGACACTCTGTTCCTTTCCATCAGAATTTTCTCCAAAGCAAGTCAACCTAGAAATTGTACCTTGTTTTCTCAAGTGTTTAGCGACACCAGCCTTGGCTGCCAGGTTTCTAAAGCTTGCTATTTTAGCACATCACTGTCCCAGAGACGTGTCTATGGCTTACTACCTGAGGGGGCAGCATTGTTTGTCTGAGGTGTGTGTGACCTCGTGTACATCATCCAGGGGAACCACCATGGCCAGCGTCACTTGGTACAGTGGACCCAGAACCAGACTGTGAGATCTGCAAAGCAGTGCTTCCTGGAAGTTCACTTTAGAAAGCAAACAAACAGGTAAAAAAATAAAAAACATTGAAAACAGATGACTTGATGTGACAGCAGGGAAGGAGAACGGTACCGCTGATAGACCAACTGAGCCATCCCCTTGGGCAGCAGAGGGCAAGTCCACAGGCCTCATTTTCAGGCCCTTCTTTCTCTCTGCAGCCTGGCCCCAGGACTGTGATTTGTATCTCTGAACACCATTTCTAAACTTTCAGTTTGGTCCACGTGTCTTATCCTAATCAGACTAGGACAGACGAGGTTAGCTCACATGCTTTAAATATGGCGGCCACAGAGTCTACCCCAGTGGCTGTTGAGAGAAGTTCTCCAGCTAAGGGGTGAGGGCTGAGCAGACACCCCTAAGGTGTCTGTTAATTACTTACAGTAGGCATCTCACACTGTTGCCTCCCGTGGAGCTTGTCATCTAGTTAATTGTCTCTTGCCATGAACTACTGCCAACCCCAATTTCCCTGAGGCCATCTCTGTGTCATATCTGAACACATTTTGTGGCTTTGGGCCTATCTTAGACACCACTGAGCTAATCTGGAATCTCCATTTGACTTTTTTTTTTTTTTAAGGCATTAGGAATATTTTTTATTAAATCTGGGAAAAGTACAACTGCAAATCAATACATGAATTTTTCCAAAAGACCACTTTATGACCAAGTAAATAAACACAGAATTCATGGTTTCTTTAAAGTGCTATGTAGTCTCTGGCTGGTGACTCACCTATTGCTGTACTAGTCCTTTCAACAAAGTTCCAGCTCAGTTATCAGGTAATACTGACAAAGGTATAAATACAGGCAAAACATCTGAAATGAATTTGAAAAGAAGATTCCCAGAGCCACCAGTTGCAAGTCCGTCCAGTTTCCTAAGGGTCGTCTCTGCAGGGTGCGGTATGGAGGTCATCTGTTGTTTTTGGCTATCTCTGCTGATAGCGCAGAGATCCTGGTCATGCGGTGGTTAAGTGCTATATCTGCTAACCCAAAGGCTGGCAGTTCAAATCCACGAGGCGCCTCTTGGAAACTCTATGGGCAGTTCTACTCTGTCCTCTAGAGTCACTATGAGTCAGAATCCGCTTGATGGCAATGGGTTTGGTCTTTTGGTTTTGCTGACAGTACTCAGATGAAGGCTTGATACCAAGTGACATTTTGAATGAGAGAGTCTCTGTGTTTTTATCCAACACACTGATTAATCTGAAGATCTCTCCAGCTGGCATGACTCCAATTGTCAACACTCCTTCTGGAGATGTGACAAGCTAGAAATTCACCTCATTGTACTATTAGCCACTTCTTCACATAAGAATATCTTAGGAGACTTTGTGATCTATCTGGCTGAAATGAAACAAGTTCATGTTCCTACTCCTTCCCTGCTAAGAAGGGGTAGGAAATCCAGTAACTGCCCCAGTGTGCCTAGAAAGAAATGTCAATACACAGAAAGCACTTTAAATAGAGCCTGGTTCACAGGAAGAAGCCCCATGCACGAGACTGTTGTGAACATTTTTGAAGCATGTCGTCAGGGAAGTTGTCAGTATTTTCAGTGCCCCATGCCCACACAAAGAACAACATTCACATCCCAGTGACAGCTGGAAATGACAGAATCAAACTTCTGTAAATGAGAAATCACCAGCTCATCATATCCACCCCAGCTCTCATCAACACGGAGAATTATCATCTAGAAACCCTGGTGGTGTAGTGGTTCAGTGCTATGTCTGCTGACCTTAAGGTTGGCAGTTCAAGTCCTCCAGGCACTCCTTGGAAACTCTATGCGGGCAGTTCTCCTCTGTCTACAGGATTGCAATGAGTCAGAATCGACTCAACAGCAGTGGCTTGGCTGGCTTTACCTCCCTGGTAGGCACTTGGTCTCTTCCTTCTTCACCTCATGAAGGAGCTTGGTCCTTCTCTGATAGCTCTGAGTCCTCTCACGGGGTAAGCAGTTAAGCACTCAGTCCATCCACAAACGCCTAGAAAGAACAGCCTGGTGATCTCCTTCTAAAAGGTCACGGCCTCACAGACTCTGGGCAGCACCCTGCACCCTGCACACATGACAACTGTTTCAGTTTTGCAGTAATTCAGACACTTCGTTGTATTGAGGTTTAAGTATCAGCAGTACCATGGTGTAAGAAATCAACAGGAAACTCAGACAAATCTGAGGATGTCATCCAACATCCCACTTGAGGAACAGCATGGGCATCAGCTTTCCTCCCCTTGCCGTCTCCCTCTCTGTGGCTGCTCTGTTGAGGAAACCCAACTCTCCCCTTCCCGAAATCCCCCAACCATCATCAGCCCTGAAGATCCCTGCCCCAAATTCTTGCTCTCCATGCAAACATACTATGGGTTCATCTGTATTCCAGGAGAACTCCGTTTTCTTTCTCCTTCCCTCAGTCCTTTTAATCCTCCAGTTCAAGCAATTAGTTCTACAAATATTAGCTGCAATCAAGGTCTAGCACATGTGGTAATTTCCCACCTAATCAATCAATCAATTCTTTCTGTGGAGCATTTCTTTCTTTCTGTCTTTGTTCGCCCTTACAGTCATTAGAAAATCACAATGCTACTTGAGGATCACTGGTAGCTTGCATTCGTCAAGGAACGTCAATCAAACTTGCCAGATTTTGCTTTAAAGATGAGGACAATGGGTGTGATTGACAAAGGCCCCTTGTCTTCGGATAGAAAGCTTGAGAGACCCTTGTTGAATCTGTCTCGGAGGGGCCTGGGAGAGTGAGGATCCATCTGGAGGAAAAGTCGAAATGAGTACAACCGGTGACAACTCAGACAAAACCCAGAACCTCATTAAGGAATCTAAAAATTAATAATTGGGATAATCAATCATCCAGTGTCTCTAGGCAATGCAGTACTCGCTAATTGCTAATAGTTTAGTGCAGCAAAGAAAAAAAGAGAAATAATCTAGCAAACAGGCAAATTTTAATTCCATAACTATTTTTCCCTGAAGGCCAGGGTGTTCCCCTGGGAGTGTGGCCCCTAGACCTGATGCTGCCCCGATCATAAATCATTACTGAGGTTAAGTCTTCGGACAGGAATGGACTGGACTCGGGAACACAGAGTGACCATATCGTGTGTGCACTTTATGGTTCTAAGCATCTGTAGGATGTCGTCCTACTGGCTTCTGAATAGAGGGGAGGGGGAGGGGTGGAGAGGAGGGCACAGGAGCTTGTTAAGAGGGTATGACATGTATAGAACAGAAAGGAGGAGTGTACTATCACCAGACAAGGAGAGCAGAGGGAGCTGCAGATAGGCAGGCATGCAAATTTGAGCTGGATTGTACATCTTCACTCAATCACAATGAAAAAATAAAATAAGAATTAAAAAAAAAGGCTCATCTAGATCATGGTTTTCAAAAGACACTTCTCAGAGTTGACTTTAGGGGTGAGATTGGGGGTTCCTAGGAAGAAAGGCTGCTCCCCTAAAAGCTGGCAAATCTGAATCCACCCAGCAGCCCCATGGGAGAAACTAATTGTGATGGGCGTCCTTGAAGACCACAGCCAAGAGCACTCTACCATTCTGCTTGGTCACTGGGGCTCTTAAGAGTCAAAGTCGACTTGAAGGCAAGAAGCAACTACAGGAACCAAGCAATGACGAGGACCCGTGGCAGAGCCCCATGACTCCCTCCTTCTTCAAGTACGGCAGCTTAGTTTTCATAACTTATCCCACCCAAGAGTTCACTGAGGAAATTGTTCTTCTGCTTGGAAACATTCTGAGAATCACCTACATGGCCCAGATCATTCTTTTCACAAATGAGTAAAAGGAATGCGAGAGAATTGAGGGGATCCTGAATTGAGTGGTAGACTGCCAGCCAGACTTGATCCTGTCTTTCTACAGCACTATTTACACAAGACCCCATGCTGCGAGCTCTGTGGGGGCGGCTCCGTTCTGTGCTATAGGGTTGCTAGGAGTTGGAATCATCTTGACAGCAACGGGCTTGCTTTGGGGGCTTTTTGTTGCTTTTACACTTGGGAAAGAAGGCAGGCAAGAATCCCCATATCCTCCCGGTTTTGCTTCTGTTTTCAAATGACTTCAGGAAAAGCCACTGCAATCAAAAATCGGTGTGAGAAAAGGCATATATCCTAAGAGCAAAAATATCATTTGCCATTTGTACTCCTTTCTCTAGTTCAGCTGCTAGTCAGATTGAGGAATTACATGATTATCCAGCACCTGGAAGGGTCATGGGGGAGGCTGGGGCAGCCTAGTTCCGTTTTCTTATGTCACCAAATTTTTTCCTATTAAGACTGAGAGAAGCAAAGCTTTCCGTGGGACACTTAGTGCAAACTTGCTGACATCAATGACTCAAATTCTCAGAGAGACTGCAAGGCAAATGGTGTCATCACTGTCACTGAAGACATTTAAGATGAAAATTTAAAAGAAGGCTGTCAGGCATGATGACTGCCAGGTTCTATTCTGTCATTGTCTAAGGATGGATCACACACACTACTGTGCAGGCTGTGGGTGGCTGATACTGAACAGTGGAAAGAAGCCGTACAGCGAGGAGCTGGGTTGGACGTAGGGCCTGAGGAGGGCTGCCTCATGACCTAGAGACAGCACCATTGACATTCACGTGGTGGCCTGGGTATAAGTCTACAGTTCAGAGCTTGGACTACAGTCTTCAGGAAAACTTGGTCCCATTAGGAGATTTCAGCAAGATCATGCTTTTGGTGCTAAACAAAATTCAGGAAGGTCTGAGCTGTGAATCACAGAACCAATTTGTCAATTTGCAAGGAGAACATTCCTCTCCGGTTCCTGCAGTGTTGGTGTCTGCATGCCACACCTTCGTTCCCAGGACCAAGTCATCAGAAGGAGGCTCTGTTAGCACGGGGTAGGGGCGCTGGTTCTCAGGCTTGTCTGTACATCACACTTCCCTAGGGTGATTTGACACTGGAGCCATATTCCAAACCAAAGAAATCTGAATCTCAGCAGTCAGGACCCAGACCCAGACCCAGGCATCAATCTCTTTTAAGTCTTCCCATGTGATTCCAAATTGTGGCCAAGACTAAGAACCAAGTTAGAACAAAGAGGTTATCAGGCCTTTTCACACAGGGGTGGGAGGCTGGTGGCACTTTAGTGAAGCGTTTGGCTACTAACCCAAAGGCCAGCAGTTCAAATCCACCAGCTATTCCTGGGAAACCCTCTGCGGCAGTTCTGCTCTGTCCCAGAGGATTGCTAGAAGTCAGAAATGACTCAACAGCAAGAGGTTTGATTTGGAGGGTTTTCGCACAGGGAACCCTGAGTGACACACACAACTAATGCACTCAGCTGCTCGCCAAGAGGTGGGAGACTCGAATCCACTCAGAGGCACTTGGGAAGCAAGGCTTGCAAAATCTGTTTCTGAAAATAATTAGCTGAGAAAAACCCGACGGAGCCCAGCTCTACTTTGACGTGTGTGGGGCTGCTGCCATGAGTCCAGCTCAACTGGACAGACTCCTTTCTATCTAGCGATTATGGTGTTTCCCAATGGAACAGACAGTTTCACTAATATTTTGATTTGTCAAGTGTTATGGATTACACTGTGTTCCCTTAAAATGTTATCAACTTGGCTAGGTCACGATTCCCAGTACTGGGTAGCTGTCCATCATTTTTTGATCTGCTGTAATTATCCTCCATGTTATTAATCCTAACTTCTACGATGATAACGAGGCAGAATTAGAGACCATGATGTTAATAACGCAGGAGTCGATCTATAGAATCAGGCTGGATTTTGAGTAAACCTCTTTTGAGATGTAGTAGGCAGAATCAGTTCAGAGAGGAGAGGGACCTCATGCCACCATGAAAGAAGTACCAGGAGTGGAGATTGTCCTGTGGACCTAGGGTCCCTGCACTGGGAAACTCCCACATCAGAGGACAATTGGTGATAAGGACCTTCTTCCAGACCCAACACAGACAGCAAGCCTGCCTCTGGAACCAGCATCCCGAGTTTGGACTTTCAGCCTCCAAGACTACGAGAGAATAAATCTGTTTGTTGAAGCCATCCATGGGTGGTATTCCTGTTAGAGCAGCACTGGGTAACCAAGGCACCGAGTAAAGACATTAACAATTCAACTACTGTTATTTCATTAAAGAAAGGAACTGGGAAGAACAAAAATTAGGAAGGACGTAATTTAATAAAACCTCTCTGTTGGAAATCCTGGCGGCAAGTAGTTAAGTGCTATGGCTGTTAACGAAAAGGTTGGCAGTTTGAACCTACCAGGTGTTTCTTGGAAACTCTGTGGGCTGCTTCTGCTCTGCCCATAGGGTTCCCATGAGTCACAGTTGACTTGATGGCAATGAATTAGTTTTGATTTGGGCTACTCTGTATTTCCTTTCCTCACGTCTCTGTGGACCCATGAAATTTCCCTGTAGACTGATAGATGCCTAAGAACTGGTGTGATCAAACTGTACTCCATGTCCACAGCCAGGGCTTTTCTCCTTGGCCAGATTCAGATACACTCCTCTGGATTTTGTTTAATGAAGCCAGTCCCCATCTTGTATTAACTACTCATTTCTCACCATCTCCTTTCTGCGGAGGTGTTAATGGTACTGATTAAGTTGTAGCTGACTTCTGTTCCCAGCCTTGGAAATGTTCTGTCTCCTCTAATTACTGAGTATCTGATTAGCGTAATTCTCCTTAGACATTTTATACAAAGTTTTCTGGAGTAGATGTGGCACGTATACCCCCAGATACCTATTTCCTGGGGGCACTGGGGGCCCCTTGTTTGGTTGGGAAGTCAGATAACCTGTGATGGGGTGAGTTATTCTGTGTTTCAGATTACCACAAATAAAAAGACTTAATTAGATTGTAAACCGAATTTTGCTTCCCCCTTTGGAAACTTGTGTAGGCTCTGTTCTTCTGTGGCCGTGGTTTATGCTGCCCCGTCCTCCTTCCCCACTGCCATTCTCTGTCACTTTGTCCTACTCTGGTGGCTTCCACGTTGCTGTGACGCTGGAAGCTATGCGACCTGTATTTCCCATGCCAGCAGGGTCACCTGTGATGAATAGATTTTAACAGAGCAGCCAGACTAAAAAGAAAGATTCAGAGATCTAATTCTGAAAATTAGCCAATGAAAACCTTACGCACCACGACAGAACATCGTCTGACTCACTTCCTTTGAACTGGTCATCAGAAGGAAGCATTGGTGGGAGAGGTCATCCTGTTTGGTGAAGGAGAGGGTCAGCAAGGGCATGGGAGACCCTCAGTGAGATGGATCAGCACAACAGCCACAAGGGACTCAAACATGCCATCGATCATGAGGATGACGCAGGGCCAGGCAGCGTCTTGTTCTGTTGTACACAGACCACCATTGAGTCAAAGCCAACTCAGTGGCAGCTCTCCAGCTCCTGCCCTGAAGCTGCACTGGCATCCAGCAGCCAGTTCTGCACTTAGTTGCCTGTCCTCAGCAAGACAGGCTCTCAACTACTGAGATACAGTAGCTTTGTTCAGGAGGCCACCGGTCCTCCAAGACCACACGCGTAAGTTCTCCTCAGTTGTACAGAACCTAGAGACTTGTTTACGCAGACAGTGATGTGAACTGAATATTAGTTTTCTAAGATGCCAGGTTTAAAGGTAGATTCAGAAAATGTAGACTAATGGAAAAGCGTGGTTTTAACCAACTGGAAAAGTTCTGTTTGCAGATGTCTGTGCTCTTCTAGCACCCCAGGTGCAGAACTGAAAATGGGCCACTTTGCCCTTGTTATGCCCACCCAAAGCCGGTCCAGCCTGGAGGGAAGCACTCGCCATCGCATCAGAGTCAAAAACTCTACTTAGAGGAACACATAAAGGTTAGGGTCAGAAGACCTGGAATGGAATCCCAGCTTTAGTATTCTCTTGAGTAAGTTGCTTGATCTGAGTCTCAGTTTCCTTATCTGTATAATGGGATGTCATCATCATCATTGCTTTAGATAATAATTATGAGAATTAAGTAAGATAATTTAGGAGAAAAACAAGACCCACTGCCATTAAGTTGACACCAACTCAAAGTGACCCTATAGGACAGAGGAGAACTGCCCCATAGAGTTTCCAAGGAGTGGTTGGGGGATTTGAACTGCCAACCTTTTGTTAGCAGACAGAGTACTTAGGCACTACACCACCAGGGCTCCCTAGATAATTTAGGCAAAAAACTTACCAAGGTGAAGGACATACTAAGTTCTTATTCAACTTAACAGTGTAGGTCACAGCTGAGCTCAGTAGTGTGGCAGAGAAAAGGCATTCTATAAACACAAGGAAAACAAAATAAAACAAAAAACCTAAAAAATCAGTCTCATAGCTGTTTGCAGAGTTCTCATTAGAAACATAATATTACAAATCTGTCACTAAAATCAGTCACAAATATGAGAGCTATTAATCCAAGTACAAGTAGACCCCAATTTAAATGTATTTGAGTTACAATGAATTTTGGTTATGGTCATCAGTGAGTCTGGAATGTTCCATCTTCCTGGGAGGAAGTTAGGGGAAAATACATACAATAGGTACAGAAAAAATGTATATAATATTAATACAGAATATATACGGTATTACATATTAAACATATCTGATATGTATAAATATATAATCATGTATCTATGTAATATATAATATTAATATATATTAACATTATATATTTATATGTATCAATACTATATATAGCTCCTCAATATATATTTGTACATATTTTTCTGTGTATTGGTAAATACATATATATATATATGTATATGCTCATCCTTCACCAAAGCTCTTCTCCCTAACCCCAGAAAAGTAAAAACTAAAAAATATGTCCACAAATAAACTTCTCAGGTGGCTGCAGATTTCTCACATGAGCCCAGCATGCTTCTGGAAGTTTTCAGCTCACCCAATCAGACAAAGGCCTGAGGAAAGAGGAGGCATTTCTCAAGTTACCGGGAGGACTCCACCTGCTATCCTAGACCTCTGTTACCAAGCGACGTGGGAGGAGAATCTCCAGGGCAGTCGGAAAGAGTTTTATTTTACAGGTTCTGAGTCCAAAGATTTCCAACGAGAAGACCCAGAGAAGAAGAAAAGCATGTGTGTGGAAGCTACATTTGTCCCAGTGTCTGACACTGAAGTGGAAGAGGATCGCCGAGCCCGGTGAAGGGGTCTTTTCAGCTGAGGTCTGTCCCACCAGCCTCTTCAATAATACATGCAATCAGACTGGCAGTCCCTCCTTGTTGGTCACAAAGGTCTGGGCTTGAATCTCGCCCTCACAAACGCCGGATCCCATCATGCCAGGCCAACAGAAGAAAGTCATCTTTTGCACAGCCGGGGTGTTAAGCTTTGTGTGTGCCCTCGGAGTTGTGACAGCCTTAGGGACGCCATTGTGGATCAAAGCCACCTTCCTTTGCAAAACAGGGGCTCTGTTAGTCAACGCATCTGGGCAGGAGCTGGACAAGTTCATGGGCGAGATGCAGTATGGGCTTTTCCATGGAGAAGGCGTGCGGCAGTGTGGCTTAGGGACCAGGCCCTTCCGCTTCTCATGTAAGTTACAATTGCATTTGAATTATTGAATACTTCGGGTACATGCTTTCAAGTATTCCAAGAAATTGTTAGCAAGAGGCCTGCCCTGTCTATTGTGGGAGTTTATAAACAAGTGTGTAACACTGGAAATAAATAGACATCCTCTGAACAATTTTTTTTCCTCCAGGTTTTTATTTATCAGTGATTTCCTGTTTGCTATTTTAATATCTTGAACATATTAATTCACTATTACATAGGTCATGGCACTTGGCTTGGCTGGCATTACATAGGTGAACTATTTTTTTTTACATTAGCAATTAAAATTGTGCTTAAATATTAATATGCATGTGAGAAATTCTGGTGTTCTATTAAAACCCTGGTGGCACTCAGGCTGCTAACCAAAAGGTCTGGAGTTGGAATTGACCAGGCACTCCTTGGAAACCCTGTGGGCAGTTTTACTCAAACGTAAACCAAGATCTACTACCCTTGAGTCGTTTCTGACTCATAGCAACCCTAAAGGACAGAGTAGAACTGCCCTATAGAGTTTCCAAGGGAGCACCTGGTGGATTCGAACTGCCAACCTTTTGATTAGCAGCCATAGCACTTAACCCACTATGCACCAGGGTTTCCTACTCTGTCCTGAGGGTTTCTATGCACTGGAGTCTACTGGACAGCAACAAATTTGGATTTCTTTGCTTTTTCTTTCTTTCTTACTTTTTTCATTTATTAAAAAAGTGGGCAACTTGGAGAAATAAGAAGACTATATGTGATGGTCATCGTGCTCTCATTTCCATTTTTTGTTGTGGGGCTCCTTGGACAATCCTATACTGCCTTTCACCCTACTCCTAACTTTGTTTCCTGACTTCTTCCATATTGGAGGACTTGGTAGTATAGTGGCTTAAGAGCTATGGCTGCTAACCAAAGGATCAGTAGTTCCAATCTGCCAGATGGGTTGCTGTAAGTTGAAATCAATTCAACACCCTAAGTTTTACCTCATTATCTCAGCTGGGGCTACTTTCACTGCTGAGAGCTGTTGTGAGCTATGTTTGTTTGTTGTTCACCAATACTGAAATCACTGGGCTACAGACATTTTAAATGATGTATGGTCCCAATTGGAAAAGAAATAGGTGTCCATTTGATACAGAAAAGGTATAACTGATGTGCCTTCAAATCATGTAGAAAAGACAGAATTTCCTGGCATGGTTTTTGTAAATGGAAGTGCTATCCTCAGTATTTATAACCCGTTTATCTTAAGAAGAGAATTTAAAAAAAAAATTACCATGTGAATAGGCAACTCATTAAATGAAAATTAATAAGAAGTCATTCGTCATATCTCTCCTCGCAACACACATTCAGAAATTATTATGATTTCAGAAGGGTTGGTTTGGAACACTCTTACGAAGACACAGCCAGTAAATTACTGCATAAATCACTCTCCAGGAAAGAAGGGTACCAGTTGAGGCATTTAAAATGAATTATCATTTTGTCTGTTTTTTTTTTTCTCTCCAGCATACGTAGAAGGTTAAATTAATTGAATTTATTATTAACATATGCAGTGCCTAATTAAATTTCAGTGCTGGCCTATTTATATTTCTGCAGTATCCCTTCTGTTTTCTCCCTGGTCATTGGACACCAACCTCCAACCCACCTAGGTAACCAGGTGATATGCATGGTTGTAGGACTTTAGAAACTCACAAGAATGAGTCTTTAGCTTTCCAAGAAATGATCACAAGTGAGATTTGACAGAGTGGGTACCACCTGTGTTCACTGAGTGGCTTTAGTTTGTTAAGGTCACAGTGAGGCTGTTTCAGTTGCTTCGCTTTCTTTGGTGGGGGAGGAAAAAAGAATAAAGCAGAATTTCATGTAATGTTGCAACTGTATTATGAAACAAAAAGGGACAAAGGATGAGTGGAAAGATATTCATCATGAGTCACTGGCAGCTGGAGCCTGAGCAAAGCCTTACAGGGATGAATTCACGTGAAAGCAGCGTGCATACTGGGAATGTTCTGGAGCCTTTGCAATATGTTTTTTTTTTTTTAACAGTAAATTGGAGAGAAACATTCTCTATACCTGGTGGCACACTGGTTAAGTGCTACAGCTGTTGACCAGAAGGTTGGCAGTTCAGATCCACCAGGAGCTCCTTGGAAACTCTACGGGGCAGTTCTACTCTGTCTATAGGGTTGCTGTAAGTCGGAATTGACTCGACGGTAGCGGGTGGGTTTACACCACAGAAACAGTTTATAAAACACAATTTTTTCCCCAGACACTTACTATTCATACCCCCCCCCAAAAAAACCAAACCCACTGCTGATGAGTTAATGCCAGCCCATAGCAACCCTACAGGACAGAGTACAACTACCCCCTAGAATTTCCAAGGAGCATCTGGTAGATTTGAGCTACCAATCTTTTGGTTAGCAGCTGTAGCACTTAACCACTATGTAACCAGACTTATTAAAACCTCATTTATTTGAGTGAGGCTGAGGGAAACTCTTTTATCGACAGTGCCACTTACAGTATAAGCTTTTTCTGTCTAAGCACCAAAGTATCTCTTAAAATAGAACAGGAATAAGAGTTAGGAAAACAGCAGACTAGATCTTGGACCAGGCCCACCCCCCCAAGAGTGTGAGGCTCATTTAAGTAAACTCCCCACTCAGTGTCACAACTTTCTACTCCAAGTAAATTTAGGGCACCTTAGTACTGCACCTGCAAAATTACAACCCCATTGCAAAGCAGTTTCATGATACCTGTCTTCTTGTCACCCGGACAATGAGATTTCATTAACACATCCTTGAAGAAAAGTCCTCTGACATTCCTCCTGATGCCAAAGAAAACCTCTGCTAACATCACAGGGCACTTGAATAAGAGGCCTCAATTTGTCTTCTCAATAACAGCCTCCTCCTAGTCAAGCCCAGGACCTCTGGAGACCGGGAGGTAGATGCTTCTTCTCTGTTTCTTCCAGATTCCAGCTCATGATTACAACACAACTTATGTCCTCTAAGAAGGTATTCAGTGAACATTGGATTTGCAGAAACGTTCCAGGGTTGGAGGAATGCAAAAGTAACTTATCCTCTGTAGCAGTCATTCTGTGACAAGTTTCCTTCACCTTGTTGTTATTGTCAGTTAATACAAATTTAATTCTGCCCAATTGCTAAATGTTACTTCTGTTCACTTCAACTTGTAATTTAGATCAGTATCAACCAATAGAAATGTCAGGTGAGCCATAAATGCAAGCCACATAAAAACCGAAATACTCAATTCCATAGCCACTGAGTCAATTACAACTCACAGTGTCCCTCTGAGACAGAGCTTGAGCTGCACTCTGTATGGGGTTTCAAGGCTGTTGTCTTTACAGATGCAGACTGCTACCTATTTCTCCCACGAGTCTGGAGTGTTCAAAATGCCAACTTCATGGTTAGTAGGCAGGAGCTTAACCAATGCACCACCGGGTTCCTTGCAAACCGTATCAAAATCCATTGCCGTCACATTGGTTCTGACCCTACAGGGCAGAGTAAAACTGCCCCATAGAGTTCTCAAGGAGTGAGTGGTGGATTTGAACTGCCAATCTTTTGTTGTGCAACCAAGAGCTTAACCACTGTACGTCCAAGGGCTCCTTGCAAGCTACATAGGTAGTTTTACACGTCCTACTGGCCGTATTTTAAAAAGAGAGGAAAGAAACAGTTAAAATTACCTGTAACGGTGTGTTTTCTTTAACCCATGCTATCCAGAACATTATCATTTTAACATATAATCAATACAAACAATTATTGAAACATCTCACATTCTTTTGTTTTTGTGGGCATACACCAAGTCTTTGAAATCTAGGGTATATTTTGTTTCATACAAAAAAAAAAAAAACCCTCTTTGCATCAAGTCATTACCAACTCATAGCAGCCCTATAGGTCAGAGTACAGCTGCTCCATGGGGTTTCCAAGGAGCGCCTTGTGGATTCATACTGCTGACCTTTTGATTAGCACCTTATAGCACTTAGCCAGGACACCACCATGCTGTCCTTATTTCACACACACACATACACACAAAAAACCCCATGAATCCACTGCCAGTGAGTCAATACTGACTCATAGCCACCCTATAGCAGAGTAGAACTGCCCTATAGGGTTTCCAAGGAGTGCCTGGTGGATTTAAACTGCCAACCTCTGGTTAGCAGCCATAGCATTTAACCAAAATGCCACCAGGTTTCCTTATTTTGAATAGCACGTTTCAGTTCAGACTGGCCAGATCTCAAGGGCGATGGTCACATGTCGCGACCGGCTCCTGTACTTGGACAGTGTGCAGCTTTAGATGGAGATGCCCTGGATCAACCAGGCGTTGACGGTGTCCACATCCTAAATGTGTCTGCGCTCGAGGCTGCTGTACCAATTGATGTGAGTTATGTTTATGGGCCATGCATGTGTCCCATTTAAAACCCAGATGCATGGTATAATGAGAAGATGAAGAATGGACGAGAAAAATAGGTTAGGTGATTTAGCCATGTTTGTTCCCATTAAATGTTCCCTGCTGGCCACTCTATCTCTTTTAATTATGGAGCAGATCAGCCCTGCCAGCCTGCATGGTTATGCTGGGAACGCTTCCACCTCATTGACTCCGGCAGATCCTCATCCGTTCACGGGTCAAGCGATTCAGTTTTTAGAGGTCAGCTGTCTGCGTACTTAGCTCACAATTTCATTCATGATAATGAAGAAATGTTTTCCTTCCAAGACAACACAATGGGCAGGCTTAATTCTTCCTGATATGTCACCAGTGAAATTTTAATGATGATGTTCAAACTCTAAATGTAGCCATCAGGACACAAAGAGAGAGAGAGAGAGAGAGAGAGAGACGGATCAGCTTGGGGCTCTGTTTGCGTGTGCATGCCTGCATGTGCACGTGTGCCTGTGTCTGTGTGTGTTAGTGGAGGAAGGGCTCTGCTTTGGTGATTCGAAACCCTGCAGACTGTCACCAGCATGATACCTGAGAATTCTATGGTATCAGACCCAGACAGGCCAATCGAGTTACAGCCAGGAGGGTTCATGGAGCTGGTGAAAAGCATATGGAATTTTATTTTGTTTTCTTGAAATGTGAAAAGTAAAAATGAACCAGTCATGGATCATGGCCAGAAATTTCAGCCATACTTGAAAAAGAATTTTTAATTTAGACCTTGTTGTCAAATGTTTGTAAATGGCTGAACAGGAATGTAGTTTCCTTCCTATTTTGATACAGCAGAGCTTCCTTGGCAAGGGGATCACATGATCTGTGCGATCCAGGTAGTGCTTTGGAAGAAATACCTGCCAATCTTCTTCTGAAAAATTGGCCACAGAAAACCCCACAGAGCACCCTCTCCACTCACACACACGAGGTCACCGAGAGCCAGATTGACTCAGCAGCCTCCAGTTTTGTAATACATCACACTGCTGTTGAGTCAATTCCAATTCATAGCAACCCTACAGAACAGAGTAGAACTGCCTCACAGGGTTTCCAAGGAGCACCTGGCGGATTTGAACTGCTGACCTTTTGGTGAGCAGAGGCAACACTTAACCACTATGTCATCCAGGTTTCCGGTTTTGTAATAGGTGCCAGGTATTTTGCATAGTTTATCCCAGCTCTTATGGGGGAGGTAATACGATCCTTGTTAGCAAATGTGTAAACTGGAGATGCAGAGTGGTCACAGAATTTTCCCAAAGTCCCACAGGTGGTGTTAACAGACCTGGGACTCAAATTTAGGGCATACAACTGGCCCACACATCTGCCCGATTCCAAGTCACTGAAAGGACACAAAGAGATGAAGCGAACGGAAGACGAGTTGTCGGGGTAGCCATCTATTCAAAACACGGTGCTGTTATTTTACAAGAGATGGTTCTCACGTGTCCACATGACACAGGATTGGCCCTAAGGCTAGAATTCATCCGTTGGCTCCTGATGTCACATTTCAGTGGCCCTGATGTCTAAGCCCCACACTTTGGCCTTTGGAAGGTAAAAGTCAGGTCAAGTCAGCTTACAAGTCCAAGCTGAACAGGTCACATGCTTATTATGGCTAGTCTATGGCCAGTGGCATAATTACATTACCTTGATGGTGACATATTGAGTTGAAAGCAGAGATATTTGATTGTGCATGTAGTTAGCGGCCAACTAAGATGTTTGCCGTCTAAAATCTCATGAGACGAGCCTGCCTAGGAAGTGATTGTCAAAGTTGGTTGCTTTGGTAACAGTGATTACGTCACCATAGCAATGATCAAAGGGGCAGGCTCTTTACTACGGTCACATTGACAGTTTCAGGGAGGGTCAGGGACCGACAGACACCAGACCCGGAGTGTTTGATTCATTTCAAAAACTAGTGTTAAAACACTAACAGAAAAAATGGGATCAAATTAGAGCATGAACTGAAAAATCTCTTTTAAAAACATGACACCAAAAATATAAAAGCATTTTTATTCCCTGGAATCTATAGGAAATCCGTAAAGTTACAGGCATCTTTTAAAAAATGAACAAAACTGATCAATTCAACAATGGCCAAATTTGCCTTTTACCTAGTCATGTAGCTTAATGTCCCAGGCTGGCCGTAGTATGATTACACTTTTATTAGAGGCCTGACAGAGTTGGCTAATTGTAAACTTTGTACCTGGGCAATTAATTTACACTGAGTTTCTACTGCATTCCCTCTCAGCATGTTAGAACCGTGGCAAAGTCATTCTGGGGAGTTATTACCCCGACATAATCACACCCCTGCGGATCAGAAGCCATGAAATGGGTTGTGCTATCAGAGACACGTGCACCGAAGCAGCTGTTGTTCCTAAGCCACCATGGGTGATTAAGACTCAGTCACTGAGAGGCACTGCCACCAAATAGACTGAAGTCAGGCAGTCATGCTTCGGCTAAGACAAGTTCAGGAGACGTCCTGAGAAAATAGTCCTTTAAATTTATCTATCATGCCATCAGAGCTTTGCCTTTAAGTGCTGGGGTCACGGCTTTCATTCTTTCTGACCCGGAAGCCATCAGAAGTCTGGCTTGATCCCTGGATGGGAGATTATAGGTGATATTAAACAAGATGAACGCATTGAACTTATGTCAGGGAAGATCTTTGACGGGATTTCCATAAGGACCAGCTGCAGAAAGGCTGAGGGGAAAGTCAGATCAAGAGCTTTTCTGCCAGGAAGAAAAAGCTATTCTCTTTCTAGAAAAAGAATAGCTCAGCATCAAGGGGACAGAAACGACTTTGGTTTTTAGTTAACATAACCATTTTTGTAGAAATGGAAATGTGGAGAGAAACAGAACCTCAGAAGCAGCGACTGTAGCTTTAATCTAGGAAGAAGCTGTCTTCCCATGTGACATCATGATCAGAGGTGGGCTTCCTTCTTCTGAGAGCATCCTGGTGGCATTACTGTGCATTTTACATGTGGCCAGATGAAGGTGGAAAGGATTCAGGAGACCAGAGCTGTTAGATCAGTGGTCTGGATCCCTTGGTCCACTTCAGAATCACCCAGGGAGTCTTTTCAAACAACAGATGGCACAACTCCTTCCCAGAGCAAAGGAATCAGGATCTCTGGGGGCACAGTGGGGTGCTGGCATGGTCTAAAAGCTCCCAGGTGAATCTAATGTGCAGTTAAGGGTGAGAATCACAGAGTGGGATGCTGAGAAAGACAGACGGAATCAGGTCAGGCCAAGGGTCAGGACCTTTCATGATCAGGGTGGGGGTCTCCAGAGGGAGGGTGGCTGTGAGAAGCAGTAGGGAGCATCGTTTGAACACAGTTGGGAGGGTTTTTTGGCCACACCTAAGCTGGTACCCTTGGCTTTTACTCTGGGAGCTGCATGTTTGCACACTTCTATGAAGAGTTTCCCACTTTGTCTATCTGCACTTGGCCTCAAAGGGAAGGAGGGATTTAATGGGTGGGCTTGCAACACAAAACAGAGCATCCTTAGCCTTCAGCCCTAGGGCAGCTCCTCTTCCCAAATACACCCACCTTTTGTCTTATTGTTACCACTCACTATTACAAGGTCTGATGTTCACCAGGCCAGGATACAGGGGCCAGCTCTACCCATGACAGAGGGCTTTCTGTGATAGGGGACAGGTGAGACTGTCTGACTCTGAAGACCTTGGTAAAGGAATCTAAGCAGGTTCTTCAATCACTTTATCAGAAACCCAACTGACAACTGGTCTCCACCTCCCTATTTCCTGTGGAAGGGCACTGTTTCCACCCAGCAGGCTACTAAGAGTCCTCCTTGGGTACACTGTCAGCCCAAGACCACTTTAGATGCACTATTTTAGAGAATATCCAGGAGACGGCACCAGGGAAACAGAAATGAGAACAGGGACAATTGGCCAGAGTCCGCAGAAGTCTGTGACAGGTGTCAAATAATTAATTATAAATCCAAGATTCGAGGTTTTGCCGTATAAATCCATGATTATTGATAGCAATAATCATCCATGTGATCCAAAACAGGAAGTATACATGTAAGCCACAGGATAGAATATTCATGAATTCCATGTCGTCCAAGGGCTGCTTTGGGGTAGCGGTGTCTTGGTCCTAACGTACAGGTAGGTACTCTGACCACCTGTGGGTCAAAGAACTCCCTATAAGTGATTCTGCAGCTTGAAAATGCAGGCACTCTTCATGTACTGATTTCCTACATTCCCCCCCAAAGCGCACACCCTGCCTCAGTGGAGACACAGGCCCCCTGTCACTCTCATTGTGCTATCCAACATTTAGGAAATCCCTCACAATTTACAAAGTACTCCTGCATACAGGCTCTCACAGTGGTTTCTGGTAAGGTCTGTGACTTATTACTGCTTCCATTCTATGGCAAGACTGTATCTTACATACTCTGGGCATGTTCTCAGGAAGGATCAGTCCCTGGAGAAGGGCATCATGCTTTGTAGAGTGGAGGGTCAGCAAAAAAGACAAAGACTCTTGACGAGATGGATTGATACAGTGGCCACAACAATGAGCTTAAGCATAGAAACAATTGTGGGCATGGAGCAAGATCGGGCAGTGTTTTACTCTGTTGTGCATAGGGTGGCTGTGAGTTGGAACCGACTTGACGGCACCTAACAACAATTCTCATAGACACACAGGGAGCTGAGAATATGCAGAGACCCACGTACAGCCGAAATGGCAAAACCACATCATTCCTAAACTTTCCTAACTCCAAAGAGATCTTTCCAGCCTCCTGGGTTGCTTTCAGTGAATGGCCCAACCAATGGTCTCTTCCCACCGCCTCCTCCCCACCTCTTGCTTTGGTGAGGCATTCTATTTCAAATATCTCATTAGACAGAAAAAAAAAAAAAAGCAAAACAAAATCACTGCCATTGAGTCAATTCAGACTCACAGGCACCCTATGGGACAGAGTAGAATGACCCCATAGTTTCCCAGATACAGCTGGTAGAGTCAAACTGCTGACTTTTAGGTTACCAGCCAGCTTTTAACCACTGCACCATCAGGGCTCCGTAAATATCTAATATCCTGGTTAATGCCATTAAACACAGAATGAGCACAAATTTACAAATTCCAGCTTAAAGATAAAAGATGTAACTTGTAGCCTAGAATCAGTAATTGATAAAAGAACAAAGTTGCAGGATGAGTCATAACAGAAGATGGAAAGAAAATAAATTTTAAGGTAACACAAATGAAAGCCATACATCTAGAGATATCAAATAAAACACAGATTAATGGAAAGCAATAAAGGACCATGTTTCACAGTTAGTAAAAAACAAATAACTTTTTATCTCATTACCTTCTAATGATCTACTGACAGCAACATGACTTTCCATGTCAGACACAAATTATTTCAGAGCTAAAGAATGTAGGTTCCCTTGCCCCGCCAAACAAAGCTTTTGGGGTCCCTGCTATGTGCTAAGCAATTTGCTGGATGCTGAGGACAGCACTCCCAGGAGGATAAAAAGGAGAGAAAATACTTCCAAAATTTTCAGAAGCAAGCATCAGCTGGCCCTGGTGAAAGAAGATGAACCCCACATTTCTGTTGCCAAGACAGGAGAGACGGAGGGAGAAGTGTGTTGAGCAGGAAGATGAAGTCATCTTTGGTTACACTTATTTTTGCAACAAGAGACATCCATCAGCTCGACAAATTTGCTAGAGATGTCCAGTAGAGCCAGGGAAGTGGGAATAAGCAGATTAGAGTCTGCTGTGGCCATCAGGTGCCATCAAATAGACTTTCAACTCATAGACAGTAGAATGGCCCAGTCAGTTTTCTTAGCTGTAACCTTTACAAAAGGAGGTGAGTAGGGCTTTCTCCTGCAGAGTCGCTGAGTGGGTTAACGGCAGAGCACTGAACCGCTGGACCACCAGGGCTCCCTGGAGACTGGGGCTGGGGCTGTAACGGAAGATGATGTTTCCCAGGGAGGAATCAGATGACAAAGTACAGAAAGCTAAGCCCCCAAACCAAAAACCTACTGCCACCAAGCTGATTTTGACTCATAGTGACCCTACGGGACAGAGGAGAAATGCCCCATACATTTCCAAGGAGTGCTTAGTAGATTTGAGCTTCGGACCTTTTGGTTAACAGATGTAGCACTCTGCCACCAGGGCTGAGGAAGAGGACTCTGCAAAGGTGATGAAGAAGGGAGGGTCAGCGAGAGGACAGAGAACCAGCTGAGAAGGCCCACAGAAGGAGAGACCCTCAATAAAGAAGCGATACCCAGCAGTCTTCAACACCACAGAGGGGTCAAGTGAAAATCTTACGCTGAACTTTACAATCAGGTCACGGTGATGTTTTCCAAATTAGTCTATGGATTTCTGTTGGGCAGTTTATTGTGATAATTCAATCTGTTCAATAATTGCATTATGGCAGGAATTGAGAAATGAATAGGAGGTGAGGACACAGAGACAGAGGCTGGGACATAAAGGGAAGGACGGAGGTCAGGCAATAGCTACAGGATCCCGGAGGTCAGGGTCTGCTGCCCTTTGGTGAGTTTGTCACATTGTGGTGGCTTGGGTGCTGCTGTGACACTGGAAGCTACATCACCGATATTTCAAACACCAGCAGGGTCACCGGTGATGGAGAGATTGTGGACTAAGACAGATTAGGAAGAAAGATCTGGTAATCTACGTCTAAACATCAGTCAGTGAAAACCCTACGGGTCACAACAGAATGTGGTCCAACATACAAGGACTGACAATTAAATTCGTGACCTCATCCTAGAAAATGTGCTACACACCTCACTGCTGAATATCACTATGGTCACCTCCCAAGTCCTCCCCTTGGGAAGCTATGCACCCCAGCACACCAGGGGCTGGGGACAGGGCACAGGACCGGGCACTGCTGGTTCTACAGCACACAGGTCCCCGTGAGTCAGCACCAGCTCCGCGGCAACTAACAGCACCACAGGTCAGCTTAGGGTTGTGTGGGTGTGGATGTGAGAGAGAAGTTTTGCAATGGGAAGATCTTAGGAAGGATGCTATACTGAGACACAGACCAGCAAGAAGGAAAACATGACAAAAGATGCAGGCGGTAGGTGGCGGGTGCAGAAAGGATCCCGGGAAGGTGAGAAGGATGGGTCTGGGAGCCAGGGAGGCAGCTGAGCCTTGGACAAAGGGAACAGAGTTTCCTTCCCTGAGAATTATGGGGAGGCTGGGCGTGGACCATGGAGGAGGTGTGGATAGGAGGCAAGGGGGGCGGTCCAAAAGTGGACCAGGGCCTGCTGACAGCCTCTCCTGTCTCTGTGAAATGGGAACACTGAGTTCACTGAACATCTTCAAGCCCCTTGTCAGCCAGGCGCGTGGGACAAAGAAATGAAGACTGCGGGAGGGTACGCGTCCCACAGACTGCTTCTGCTCCGAGTCACTGGTTCTGACTTCCTCTGCTCCGTTTCCTAACAGGGACAGTCACCAGGAGGGTAGGGCAGCCTCCCTTGAAAGGCCGAGTTATACGAGCTGGGCCTCCTTATCCACCCCACCGCCTTCTTAGATGACCCGGGCTCCTTCTGTTCTCCTGTCAGCCGAATCAACCAACTAACAAGCTGCTTCTAGCCCTCCATGACCACGTATCTTGTCAGACATCTCTGCCAGCTGGATGTCACAGGAAGGACGTTGAACTTTGACACAGAGTTGGAAAAGTAGAATTTAATATGTGTTAAAATATGTGTTAATATGTTATATGTTTAATATGTGTTAAAAAATAGAAGAACTCTTCCCTAGGTTACCATGTATCTAAAAACATTCAGATCCAAAAAATGGGCCAGTGGTTAGGATGTGACCCTCTCACCCCAGCGGCCTGGGTTCACTTCCTGAGAGGGAAGGCTTTCTTCTGAAGTCTCTAGGGGGCATAAAGGGCTAAGTGCTTGACTATTAACTGAAAGGTTGGCAGTTCCAAAGATCTGGTGATCTCCTTCCAAAAAGCCACAGCTTTAGAAAGCTCATGGGGTAGCTCTACTCTGCAGCCACAGGGCCATCATGAGTTGGAACGAACTCAGCAGCAACTAGTCGTAACAGCTGACCCAGCCAGCCAAGTGCTGTCGTCTTTCCCGGGAACTCAACTAGAAAGGCAATTCTCTACCATCGACTGCTCTGGCAGGGGTCACAATAGAGGGTCCCAGACAGAGTGGGAGGAAAATGCAGAACAAAATCCAGACTCACACACACACACACACACACACACACACACACACAGACAGAGGCAAGGCTTGCTGGTGTGACAGAGACTGGAGAAACCCTGAGAGTGTGGCCACTAATGACACGTGAAGAATGTAGTCGGCAGTTCCTTCAGGCATACTAGCGGAGGAACAGGCACAGCAGCCCCAAAGCAAAGACAGGAAGGCAGGAAGGGACAGGAAAACCAGAAGAATGGCTACCTGGGCTGGAAGAAGGGGACAGTGTTGACATATTGACACATTGGTTGGCAACCGATGTCACGACACAATTTGCTTATTGATTGTTCAGTGAGAAACTAATTTGCGGTCAACTTTCACCTAAATCACAATAAGAAAAAAAATTTTAACTGCTAAAACTATCTAAAAATTAAAAGGTTATTCGCCCTGTTCACCTGTCTCTGCAAGGTGGCAGGGGGGAAAGAGGCACAGTCTTGAAGGTGTCAGGCAAGCACTGGCTGTACCCCTGAGATCCTAGAAGTCATCCTAACGGATAAGAACGGGGAAAGGCCAACAGTCTGATGAAAAAAATCTGTGTAGTTAACAAAATGAGAGTTACAGACAATATGTACACCACGGAAAATGTTGACATTCTGAGGGGAAAGAACAGAATGTGATCCCAACTTATATTATTGTTGTAGCAATACAGGAAATAAACATTAAGATGGACAAAATACAGGAAAACTTGGTTTCTGAGGGTCTTGTTGCTTCTGATGGTCCTAGGGTTACGTGTGACATTTGTACCTCAGCGTGTGCCGTGGCAGCAATATTGCTCAGCAGGAGTGGAGAGCCCCGGCAGACAGTGGGATCATGACACAAACTACTAGAAACTGATGAAGAGCTAGTTCATCTTCTTCCCACCCTCCCGGGGGGCCCATCAAAAAGAGCACGTTGTACAAAGATTTGAGATGAATTCTTTTTTTCATAACCCAAACTTTAATCCTATTATTAAACATTAGTCAGTTTCCAGGGAACACGTGGAGCAGCCTCTGAGCATCCCGGATTACAATTTTCCTTTTTATGAAGGGATTTGAAATTCCTTCCCAGCTGTCAAGCCCGTTCTATTAACTTTTTCGGAAGACCAAACCAAACAACACTGTGGTATCGCACCTGGACACTGGTAACTTGTCTCTGTTGTCCCCATCACCCTGAGCCCCTACCCAAACTCTTTCATTTCAGCTTCTGTCACCACTGTCCCCAGACACAGCTCACACCAAAGCGAACTGTCACTTCATCACCCACTGGACAAGTTCTAGTTCTCAACTGGAAGGTCCTGTGACTGACATGACGACCCCACCCCTGCTTTTCCCGCCGACTTTGGGCTTCTTAACTGGGCTGTTGTGCTTCTGTTCCTGCTTGTCCGGTCTGTCTGCAGATGTGGCCTTAACTCTCTTCACTCGGAACCACTGACTTCTGCCGAGGAGCCCCACAACTGCTAACCTCGTCAGGTGCTGTCCAGAGGTCCTGCTCCAGGCAGAATGTATTCACTCAGCACACATGCATTAAACTCCTATAGCATTCATTGTCAATGGCAGCAATAACATTCCCACAACTGAAAATTGGTTCTTGGGAGATAAAACCATCTTATGCTTTTATGTGTAAGAGAAAAAACAAAGAAACCAAACACATTGCTTTCAATTTGATTCTGACTCATAGAAACCCCATAAGACAGAATAGAACTTCCCTGTATGATTTCCAAGGAAAGGCTGGTGGATTTGAACTGCCGATCTTTTGGTTAGTAGCCATAGTTCTTAGCCACTGCAACACCAGGGCTCCAAATAGGTCACAAAAACCAACCACTCTGTACCTGTTGTGTTAGAATTTCATGGATGGAAGATGATTAGGAAAAAGTGTCCAAAAAGACTCCCAAGGAAGGAGTTAATAATAATAAAAAGATAAAACTGAGAAATGTTACATTGTGCCAGGTATTCCTAAGTGCTAGAAATACAACAGCAAGTACAACAGATCGACACTTCAGACACTGTACAAGAAACAAGCAAATTAATAAAAATATATAGCCTTCTGGATGGTGATAATTGCTACGGAGAAACACAAAAGCAAGGAAAAAGGTTTAGGGAGTGTGGAGGTGACTGGGAGGAGCTTACAACCTTAAGCAAGATGGGTTAAGAAGGCTTCCCTGAGCAGATGGCATTTAAGCAAGTGTGAAGGATTTGACAGATTAAGCCTTGAGTAACTTTTGGGAAGATATTCAGGCAGCTAGAACAGTACGTGCAAAGATCCTGTGGTAGAATCCTGCCTTAGCCATCTGATGTACAACAAGGATACCTATGTCTGAAGCACAGTGAGCTAGGAGGAGGATAGCAGATGACACCAGACATCTGGCCACGTTTCTCATCACGTAGGGCCTTGAAAGCTTTTGTTGTGACTTGGCTTTTGGTCCAGGTAAGATAAGAAGCCACTGGAGTGGTCTAAGCAGGTGACTGATAGGAACTGATTGACCTTTTACAAAGACCCTTGTGGCTTCTGGGTCAGAAATAGATTATACAGAGACCAGATGGGAGGGCCTTACACTCATCCAATTGAGAGAGGATGGTGGCTTGGATTAGAGTGGAACATAGCAGAGGGCAAGGAGCAGTCAGATTCCAAAGGTAGTACCACTTGATGCTCCTGATGGATTGTACATGAAAATGATGAAGGAGAAGAATCAAAGAGAATGCCGCAGAGAGATGGAACTGCCAGCTATGGAGATGAAGAAGGCTAAAGGAAACAAATGTGAAGAAGGAAAGCACAGAGGTTCTGTCCAGGACTCATTGAGATGCCTGTTGGATATACCTGTTAAGGTGCTCAACTGGTAACTGGAGGACATGCAAGTGAGGAATTCAGGGATGAAACCTGGGCTGACAACATCTGTTTGAGAATGCCTACAGTAAAAGCCATGACATTGGATGGGGTATCGAGGGAGGGAGGGAAGACAAACAAGAGGTACTAGAACTGAGTCAACCCCCATGGTAAAGAGATGAGAAGGAACCAACCTAGCAGAATGAAGAGTAGCCAGTGAGGTATGAGCAAAACTTGGGAAACGTGCCAGGGGAGGAAACTGTTTCCAGAAGGAGGGAGTGAGCAACTGCGTCAAACGCAGGCCCGGTAAGATAAGAACACAGAGTTGACTTTGGGGTTGGCTGCTTCAAAATCATTGGTGCCTTGAGGAATGCAACAGGGATTGGTGCAGTGGGTTTCAGAGAGAACTGGGAAGAGGAATGAGTAGATGAGGGGAGTGGCAGCTCCCTGAGTAGTTAGAGAAAGGGAGAAGGAGTTGGAGGAGAACCTAAATGGTTTCTACTTTGCTCAAGCAGAGAAAATGACAATTTATTTATATGCTGATGTGACTTACCCAACACAGAGGGACAGACAGGACCAAAATTTGCAGCAGTGTCTTCTATGGGGTTTGGTTAATGCACACTGGCATGTAAATACCACCATAACCAAGACATATGACCCTCTCGTCACCCCTAAAAGTCTCTCCTGTGGTCAGTCTCCTCCCTCAGCCACAGACCCAAGTCCCTGGAAATCATGGACGTGTTTTCTGTCCCTTCTGTTTTGCCTTTTCTGGAATGATGTTTATATGGAATGATATGGTATGTTTTAGCATTTTGACTATGGTTCCTTTCAGTTAGCACAATAGCATTTGAGATTTGTGTGTGTGTGTATGTTAGTTTGTGTGTCTTGGTGGTTTGTTCCTTTTTGTTGCTGAGTAGTATTTCATTCCACTGACAGATTACAGCTCGTTGATTCATTCACTAGTTAATGTTTCAGGCAATTATGAATAAAACCACTATAAGCACCTGCAGGCATATTTTTTGTGTGGATGTATACTTTTCTATTTGCAGAGTAAGATTGCTGGGTCACATGTTCAGGCTGCAGCTAACCTTGTGAACTAGGAGAACTGGATATTCACGGGGGGGAAATGAACTTTCACCTAAACCTTGTGACATAGTCAAAACTAACTCAAATGAACTACAAACCTAAATATAAATCTGAAACTAAAACTTCTGGGAGAACACAAAGGATGAAATGTTTGTGACCTTGGATTAGGCAAAGACGCCTTAGATTTGATGCCCAAAGCATGACACATAAAAGAAGAAAACTGATAAATTAGATTTCATAAAAGAACTGCTCTTCAAAAGATATTGATAAGAGAATGAAAACACAAGCCACAGACTTGGAGCAAATATTGGTGAACCACTTATCTGATGAAGATTTGTATCCAGCACTCATAAAGAATTCACCATGCTCAATAATAAGAAAAAAGTCTAATTAAAAAATGCACAAAAGATCTGAACAAACACCTCTCCACAAAAACATAGATAGAAGGCAAAAATTTGATGAAAAGATGCTAGCTATCACGGGTCATTTGGAAAATGCAAATTAGAACCACAGTGAGATAAACTCTGTGCTTACTACATGGTCAAAATTGAAAAAAAAAAAAACACTTCCCAAGGGCAGGCAAGACTAGAACAACTGAACTCTCATATTTTGCTGGTAGGAGTGTAAAAGGGTTCAGTCACTTTGGAAAACACTTTAGCAACATCTTATAGAGTTAGGGAGCCCAAGTGGTGCAGTGGTTAAGTGCTCAGCTGCTAGCCAAAAGGTCAGCAACTGGAATCCAACAGCTGCTCCTTGGAAATCTTACCGGGGAGCTCTGCTCTGTCATATGGGTTCCTGCAAGTTGGAACTGGCTCACCAGCAGTGGGTTTGGTTTGACTTTTTAAAAGTCACACGTATAGGAGCTGGAAAAGATGGGTTGTCTACAAACGGACATGCGAAAGTTTTTAGAATGGTAGAATTCTGCCTCGTCCGTTAAAATTTTATTTTTCTATATCTTGATTGTGGTGGTTACATGACTGAACACCATTTGTCAAAACTTGCAGAACTGTCCCCTAAAATGGAAGAATATTTTCGCTGTGTTAATTTCACACTGATTTAAAAACTAGGGAAAAAGGAAACCAAACAGTAATGCAGCTGTGTGACCTAAGGCAAGTTACTTAACTTCTCTGTGCTTCAATGCTCTTTTCTATGTAATGACAATAACAATTGTACCTTCCTCATATTGGAGTAAGAATTAAATGTGTAAATTCTCCCTTGGGGGCATGTCCCCTAGACCTGCTGCTGCCCGTCTAGAAAACACTACCGATATCAACTCTTCAGACAAAAAAGGACTAGACTTGGGGATACAACGTGACCATATGGTGGGTGTACTTTATGGCTCTATACATTTATAGGAGGCTGTCGTACTGGTCTCTTTCTAGATGGGAGAGAAGAGAGTGGAGAGGAGGGGACAGGATACGACAAGTATAAAACAAAAAGGAGAAGTGTGCTGTCATGAGTTAAGGAGAGCAGAAGAGCTACAGATAGGCAGGCACGCAAAACTGATTTGGATTGTATACTTCCACTTTATCACAATAATAAAAAAAAAAGAAGATACTAGAAAAAAAAGAATTAAATGTGTAAATTTATGTAAAACATGGAAAGCATTTTGTACACAGCATATGCGATACAATTATTGGCTGCTATTTTTATTTCATTTACTCTTATTATTGGAAACCTGGTGGAGTAATGATTAAGCAACATAGTCACTAACCTAAAGGTTGCTATTCCTTGGAAATCCTACTGCTGCACTGTAATTACTGAGAAATGTCAACAACAACAATGAAATAACGTGGTCCTCATCAGGGAACACTGTGTAGAGTCCCTGAGGAAGCCTAAGATAAACGGGGGTGCAGACTGAGAACTCTATTAAGATGGTCTGACAGCCTGGAGGATCCCCTGAGGACATGGTCCCTTGACTTGCTGCTAGCCCAGAGCTGAGATCAGTACTGAAGCCCACTCTTCAGACAAAGAATGGACTGGACCTGGGGGCATGGAGTGATGCAGACGGTGTATATGCTTTATGGTTTAATGTATATACAAGGGTGTCCTACTGGTCTCTTTTTAAAGGGCCGAGGACAGGGTAGAGAGGAGGGGACAGGTGTCAGCTGAGTGGACATTGAAAGTAAAGAGAGAAAAACAAGAGTGTACTGTTACGGGGTGAGGAGAGCAGAGTTGCAGAGAGGTGGGTATTCAGGGTTTTACATGGAAAATGGACTCAGACTGCAAATTTTCACTTAAACATAATTTTAAAAAGTTAAAAGAAACAGGTGAAATTAACTTTTAAAAAATGTGTTCACCAAAATATATCATTTGGGGCTATAAAGCTAGTATTTGTTTATATAATTATGAATAACCCAGGGCAATAAAATAAATTCCTTTAAATTAACTGACTGATTCTATAAAATAATCCTGTCCTTAAACCTTCAGTGAATCCCGTGTAAATCAGTAAGTGACAGTGTACTCACCTGAAGGATTGTAGTGATTTTTGAAGTTAAAAGAAGAACGAGAAAGGATTCAGTTTTTAAAGAATTACACCTCCAGGCTACCAACAATGACATTTTTTCTAATGCATGTCTTGTTTTCAGTTTTCCCAGATTGTCTCAAAGCCATCCCAGTCAGCATCCATGTCAACGTCATTCTCTTCTCTACAATTCTTATTCTGTTAACCATGGTGGGGACAGCCTTCTTCTTGTACAATGCTTTCGGCAAGCCCTTCGAAACGTTGCATGGTCCACTAGGGCTGTATCTCCTGAGTTTCATTTCAGGCAAGTATGAAATTCTACCACTAAAAACAACTACGCTTTTCATTGTGTTCAAAGACAGGTCCTCCCTGTGGACCGAGTTACATGTATGTACATAAAAGTTCCAATGAGCCTCTGTGCCTGTCAGCAAAACCTAGAGAGCACCATAATTATTCAGCAAGAGAGAATTTAATGAATACTTTATGGTAGTCTATATGAATGAGTATTATGCTGACATTAAATTATATTTTTAAAATGTAATAAAAGGATAAATGCTACATCAAAAGGTTAAGTGGAAAAAGTGATACACAAGACTTTTCTAAACATTATGAACCCAACTTCTTATATACATAAATATAGAGAAATAATGTACTTATAAAATTATATACATTCTTACATTGTTTTTGTTTTTGTGTGCTACTGAGTCAATTCTGACTCACAGAAATCTTATAGGAAAAAGCAGAACAGAGATACGGTTTCTAAGGAGTAGCTGGTGGATTTGCAAGCAGGGCTCCTTATCTGTTTATAAAGAGTGTGTAAATATACTACATTTAATATATATACTAATATAATAATGCAGAGCTGGTGGAGAAGTGGTTAAGAGCTCAGGCTGCTAACCAGAAGGTCAGAAGTTCAAATTCACCAGGCACTCCTTGGAAGTGCTATGGGGCAGAGGCTTCTCCTCTCATCCACAAACAGAAACAGACAGACACCTCCCCACCCACAGGAAGAAGGAAGAAAGCAGGCTTTTGTTAATACCCCAAACCAAACCCACTGCCATAGGGTCGTTCTACTGTGCTCTATAGGGTTGCTATAGAGTCTCTGTGACTTGGCAGCAACAGGTTTTTATATAGAGACACAGCCTATGTCTACATACATAGCTTGGCTGCTAATCAAAAAGTTGGAAGCCCAAGTCCAAGTTTCAGTCTCGTGAAGGTCCAGGATAGAAGTGAGTGTTGCCATTACTTCTTCCAAAAGAAAAAACAAACTGGTGGATCCAGATGATGTCCTGTTCTAATGAAGCCCACTGAGTTGATCAGGGTCCAGACAGAAGAGATAATTCAGACTCTTCTAACAGAGAGAATGCAATGCAGGGTAGTTGTTCTCAAAGTGTGGTCCCCGAACCAGCAGCTTCTAGGACCTTCACAGAGGAACAAATTCCTGGAGCTACTGGGTGGCCAGTGCACTCAGCTGCTAACCAGAATGCTAGTAGCCCAAGTCCACCTAGAGGTACCTTGTTAGAAAGGCCTGGCAATCCCCTTCTGATAGCTCAGCCCCAGAAAACCCCATGGGGCCTAGCTCTCCTGTGGCACACATGGGATCGCCATGATTCAGAGTTAGCTCAATAGCAACCGGTTTTACTGGTTTGCCTGTTGTTGTGGGTGCTGCTGAGTTGGTTCCAGTTCATAGTGACTCTACGTACAACAGAACGAAACACTGCCGAGTCCTTCACCACCCTCACAATCGTTCCGCTTGAGCCCACCATTGCAGCCGCTGTGTCCATTCGTCCCCTTGAGGGTCGTCTTCTTTCTTGTTGACCCTTTACTTTACTAAATACAGTGTGCTTCTCCAGGGACTGGTCTCTCCTGACAGCACATCCAAAGTACATGGGAAAAAGTCTGTCCACCTTTGCTCTGAAGAAACTGTCTGGCTGCATTTCTTCCAAGACAAACTGGTTGGTTCCTTCGTCCATGCACAGCACAGTCAGCATTCTTCACCAAGGCCACAATTCAGAGGTGTCAATTCTTCTTTACTCCAGAACTGCTAAATCTCAGGCTCCTCGCTGAGGAGATCAGCAATCCCCCAGAGGATTCTGGGACACACACAGATTGGAGAGCCAGCGCTGTAGGGAACTAAATAAACAGGCATTGGAGGACTGGGGGGGAAGGGAAAGGGCGGGGTGGGGGGCGAGGGAGGATACTGCGATGTAACCCAAAGATGGTTCACTACAAAAAACAGCTACCATCCTTAAGGTTTGGGGAACAAATGGAAGAACTGGGGACTACCAGAAGCTAGACGCTTGAAGAAAGGCCCTGGGAAATACAAGGGCCTTTGAGGAGAGGCACTGTCTACTGCTGTGGGTGCCTCTAAGAGCACCCATGAGGCAGTTCTCGGAGGAGCTGGAAATTCTCCTGCTGCTGCTGGAGGAAGTGCCATCCCCGCAAAGGTCGTCAGGAAGGGCCAGCCAAGGGGAAGGAGCCAGTCCCTTCTCCCCTCGCCTGCCTTCTGTCTTCTCCTGCTGCTGTCTATCAGAAAAGCCTGATAGGAAGAAGCCGCCCAAACTGACCGAGAGTTTGCAGAGTCGTCACCCAGCATCACCAAGCAGAAAAAGAACAGGTCTGGAGCTAAGGGACAGTGGCTTATTAACTGACACAGCTGTGGAACATTCCCTCTGCGAAAGAAATTCAGAAAAGCCCATTTGGCAGTCACGCTATTTGACAGTCCTGATGGACAAGCATACCAAGGGTATCTGAAAAACAAGATGACCAGAGAAGGCAGAATTTAACCTGAGTCCCAAATGTTATCTCTTGTCTTTGGCCAAGACTGACAGAAGGAGAGACCCAGCGTGGAAACACAGACTGAAACAAACAGACCCTGAGCTTCCAGCATCTTATTCATCTTTGAGCTCATTCCAAAAACTGGTGCTCATAAAGGTTTATGGATGTGGGAAGAGAAGGAGAGAAAGGAAGGATCCATATTCAGAGGTGTGTCTTGCAGAGGATAGAAACCCAGTATTTCCAGGCCTTTATCTTAAATACCAAAAATTTTAACATACGTATTTTTTAAACTGTGTCCAAACACAGGCATCTCTGAGGGTCAGATGGGTGGGACTTTGTGTCTTTGGGGGAAACACCAGTCACCCCTGAATCACAGATGATATCATCCCCCTTAAATCCATGTAATCAGAGGCCCCTGGAGTTCTGGAAATGTTTGTCTAAAGTTGCAGTCCACCTGTGGAGCCTGATTATGGAGGAAAGAGTAAACTCTTCTCACAGAAAAAGAAAAAACTGAACCCACTGCTCACGGAGACTCCGTGCATTACAGAGCAGAGCTGCTTCATTGCATTTTCTTGACTATAACCCTAACAGGTCACCAGGCTTTTCTTCTGCAGAGCTGCTGGGGGGTGGAGGGGACACGCGGGGACCAGGCAGCCTTTAGGTTAGCAGTCAGTTGCAAAATCTTTGTAACACCTGGGGACATTTATACTCTAAATATGAGCCAACGAATCACACACAGACAGACCAGAAGACTGGTTAAGGGGTCTACTGTTTCAGGTGTAAACTGTATACTGCTAAGAAATCCCGGGGGTCAGCATCCCCTACTTTCTGTCACCTGTGCATACTGCCCAGGAAGACTTACAGCCTCAAAGGAACCCCTACCCTTTTGGATCTCCTTTCTGTAACCCCAGGCACCCCAAGATTCCCTCATCCCTTGTGCTGTTGTCATTTCACAGAGCATTCCTTCTGTCTACTTTCTACATAGGAGGCCTTGCTGTCCTAAGTCACAAACAAGGGCAAGGAGGATAAGTCTTCCCAAGTGGCTATCCAGAGTCTTCCATGCTGCCCAGAGTCACAACACCATGGATATGTCCTTAGGTCTCTGGGTGTGGTACATGCCATTTTGAGATGAAAAGACAACAAGCCACTAGATCCAGCCAGTAATAGCTTCTGTCACCCTAGCTTACTCATGCTTACAGCTTTAACATCCTGCTGCTGCCTGGAACAGACACTCTTTGTCTTCTTACGGCCTCCAACTTCTGCCACTGCGGTTGAGTCAATTCCAACTCGTAGCAACCCTGTAGGTCAGAGTAGAACCACCCCATGGTGTTTCCAAGGAGCACCTGGCAGAATTGAACTGTTGACCTTTTGGTTAGCACACATAGCACTTAACCACTATGCCACCAAGGTTTCCAGGGGTTAGAAAGAGAGGGGAAAAAATGGCAAAGAAAGAAAGAAAGAGGTTAGAGAGATTGGTTGGAAGCCAGTTAACGCAGGACCTCAAAAGCCATGGTAAAGCATAATATATTCTAATTGCAACGAGAAGCTTTCGAAAGAGGCTTGTTACTTGACTGACATTTTGAAAAACTGGTGAAAAACTGGGTTGTTTTTCAACCCAGTGTAGGGGATGGAGAGAGATGAATGGAGGATAAAAATATTCTGGATCCCTAATGACTTGTAGGTAGCTTAAGTTAAGAGTGGATAGTGCTAACATTGGCCAAGATGAAGAGAGGACCAGGTCAGGACCAGACTGACAGTTCAAAGACAGAGGTAGGGAGAGGAGCTTAGCACTGAAATTTGGGTGTTCTATTTGGGACATGGAAACCATAGTGACATAGTGGTTAAATGCTATGGCTGCTAACTAAAAGCTCAGCAGTTTGAATCCACAGAAGGTCTGTGGAGCAGTTCTACTCTGTTCTATAAGGTAACAATGAGTCATAATCAACTACACAGCAATGGTTTATTTTTGTTTTTATTTGGGGCATTATTTGCAGTGCTATGAGATGTCCAAGTAGAGACGTCAAGTAGATAGTTGGATGTGTGAGTCTGGATCTCAGGGAAGAGGTCTAGACAAAAGAGATAAATTTAAAAGTTGTCAGAATATAGATCTCATTTAGAGTAATGAAAACGGATGAGATCACCCAGGGAGAGAACGTCGATAGAGCAAAATTGGCTGAATACCAATCCCTCTAGGGCATCATCATTGGGTGGGTTGAGGGACTGAGGTGAAGAGCCAGGAAAGGAGACCAACCAGGAGGGTCCATAGGAGAAAAAGTAAAACCAGAGGGCTGTGAAGTTTCAGAGGCTGGGAGTGGAAAATATTTCCAGGAGCACTGGTAGGCAGTGAGCTTTCAAAAAGGTGGCCACCCATGAGAGTAAGCGGAGGGAAAGTGGTGACAGGAGAGGGCAGAATGAGGACAATGAGATGAAAAGCACCTCTCTCAAGGCTTATACACAGTGAAAGAGAGATGACACAAATTAAGGGGGTGGAGGAAGAGAGAAAGCCAGAGAAGAACTGTAGAGACCTGACCTATTATTTCAACTTGGAACATTGGTATTGGAGTATATGACTTTTTTTATATTCTGTCCTAGAAGTTGGGGCCCCGGTGGCACAGTGTTTAAAGCACTTGCTGCTAACCGAAAGGCTGGCAGTGTGAACCATACCCCCTCCCAGCTGCTCTAAGGGAGGAAGATGTGCTCATCTGCTTCTGTAAAGGTCACACCTTTGGAAACTCTATGGGCGGTTCTCCTCTGTCCTCTAGGGTCTCTATGAGCCAAATTTGACTCAATGGCAGTGGGTTTGGTAGTTTTGATTGGGTCCTAGAAGTTTCCCAATGGGTAGCAGAATACTTGTCGTGACTTGAATGGTTTCCCCCCAGATATGTGTCAACACGGCTAAGCCATGATTCCCGGTATTATGTAGCCGTCGTCTTTTTTGTGATTGTAATTTTCCTACATGTTGTTAAATACAAATTTCTGCCTGTGGTTAACAAAGCAAGACTAAATTATGGTGAAGAGAATTCGGGTAGGATATAATACCCTTAGTTAGGTTACATCCTCCACCCAGTGTAAGGGGAGTTTCCCTGGAATGTGGCCTGCACCACTTTTTATCTTACAAGAGATAAAAGGAAAGGGAAGCAAGCAGAGAACGGGGACCTCAGACCACCAAGAAACAAGAACTAGGAGAATAGCACATCCTTGGATCCAGGAGAAGACTAATGGCGAGAACCTTCCTCCAGAACCAACAGAAGAAGTCTTCTCCTGGAGCCGGTGCCAGATTCCAGACTTTTAGCCTCCTAGACTACGAGAGATCCAATCTCTCTGTTTCAAAGATATCCACCTGTGACATTCCCATTATAGCAGCACTAGATGACTAAGATATTACCCTACTCATATCTTCATGGGAAAGAAAGCAGGCCAGGTAGGAAGATTGCCGTGGGCCAACCTATAACTACACCTAGGTAGCTCAGTGGGTACTCTGGAAGATGGTATGAAATATATTGGCTCAGGATTTTGGAGATGATGAAACCCACCAAAGCGTGGCCTTATTACAGATTATATTTATTATGTCTTCTCTTACACTCATGGCGACTCTAGAGGCCAGAGTAGGTCGCCATGAGTCAGATTCCACTCGACGGCACTCGGCTGGCTTGGCTCTCTTACACAAAGCATCATGTAGTGAGTTGTGTACCAAGCAAGGCAAACAAGCCTAAGTGTCACCTTTCTTTAAGGGGATGATCCTGGTAGGGCCTAATTAATTCTGCTAATTACAACTACGTCATGGAACATGACTAAGCATACCCATGCATGAAACACGAAGACGGGACAATAAAGAGCGGGACAAAAAGCAGAAAGAGCTGACAAGATGTGTCAGTTTCAGTATTAAGAGGATCTGGCCTCTGAATTGGAAACTCTGGCAGCACAGTGGTTAAGTGCTATGTCTGCTAACCAAAAGTTGGCAGTTCACATCTGCCAGGTGCTCCTTGGAAACTCTGTGGGGCAGTTCTACTCTGTCCCATGGGGTCACTATGAGTTGTAATCGACTCAACAACAGTGGGTTTGTTTGTTTTGGCCTTTGAACTGTGTCTAGGGCACATCTCTCTACAGCTGCTGGTGAGGAAAAAAAATCTGGCTATTGTTTCCATTCAGTCTTTATGGAGGAGCTGATGTTCCAGAGCCCAAGAAGAGACACAGAAGACGTCCACCCAGCAAAGACAGAGCCTGGAAGAGGACAAAGACTAGTGGCAGGAAAAGTCAGCAGCAAAAGACTCCCAGCACAGACCTCGTGAAAGAGCCCAGAGAAGGAAAAGAGAGAGCCCATCAGCCATCCCATGATGCCCCGGAGCAAGGAATTCTGTCTCCCACATGGGCCAGCACTTGAAAGGGCAGAGAAGGGTGAGAGGGCTGACTCCAGGTCACCCACATCAAACACGCGGTGCGGGACTTTTTTCTATGCCAACTGCAAAGAGACTCCTGCCCTATTAGACTGTGGTGTGTGTCTTCCCTTCTGTTTCACGGGCAGCCAAAGCCCGAGCCCTTTGATGTGTCCACTGGAGACAGGCTGACTGCTCCTCTGTTATTATGTTCTTCCTCACTCTCTCTCTCCCTGCTCCAATCACCAGAATCCTTTGCACTCACTGATCCCTCAGACTAGGGTGCTCTTCCACCTAAACACCCACCTCCTCACTCCCTTAATTCTTTCAAGAGTACCAAGATAGCACCCCAAATCCTTCTATCTCCCTCCTCGCCTTATTCTATTCTCCTTAGTATTCATCACACTCCAATAAACTGTGTTGTTATCAGGCGCTGTTGATCTGTTCAGACCTGTGGTGACCTCAAGTGTGCACAGCAGAACAGCTCCATAGAGTTTCCAGTCCCGTGACCTTTCAGACACATCTCACCCATCCTGTCTTACAAGGCATTGCTGGGTGGTTTCGAATTGCTAACCTTTCAGCTAGGAGTCTAGCACTTAACCTACTGCACCATCCAGCAACTCCCTGATAAGTGATAGACTTTACTTGCATATCTGGTTACTTTCTCTCTCTCCACTGTTCCCACCACTGAGAACTCCTTGGGAAAAAGAAAACAGATTTTTTTTAACGTCTATTTTCATTTTAAAATATGTTATTGTGCTTTAAGTGCAAGTTTGCAATCCAAGTCACTTTGTTATATGAAAACGTTGACATGCATTGCTATGTGACTGTAACTGCTCTCCCCCTTCTGTGACAGCACGCTCCTCATTTCCACCCTGTACTTCTTGTGTCCATTCAACCAGCTCCTGTCCCCCTCTGTCCTCCCATCTCCACTCTGGACTGGACCTGCTCAGTTAGTCTCATGTATCTACTTCAGTCAAGAAGCACACTCTTTGCTGGTATCATTTTTTATCTTATAGTCCAGTCTAATCTCTGTGTGAAGAGTCGGCGGCAGGAATGGTTTCAGTTCTAAGCTGACAGAGAGTCCAGGGGCCATGTCTTCTGGGAACTCTCCAGTCTGTCAAACCATCAAGTCTGGTCTTCTCAATAGAGTTCTATCCCTGAACCCTATTTAGAAAGAAAGAAATTTTAATCTGTTTGGTTCAATGCTGTATCTGCCCTGGTGCCCAGAGCCATAGGATAAGGACCCAGTCCACATCTGTTGAAGAAGAGAATGAAACAGAGGCAGCTCTGCCTATTTTCTGGTAACCAATGTCCTCTTTCTTTCTCTGAAGACCAGTTCATCTTAGATAAATGTTTCTTCTTAGTGTTAAGCACACTTCACAATATCATGATATTTAGAAAACCAAAGTCGGATGTGGGCTCTTCAACAGTGCATTATGGAAGACAGAGAGGAGAAGTTACACCCAAGTGACGTCACTCTTTGCCCACACCGGCTCTTTGGAAGAATGCCCTCAAAATCTCCTCTTAGGAATTGACCAGCTTTCCCCCCTCCCCCACCGCCCCCCTTTCTGGGTGGTAGTCACCAGTTTCGACGCAAGGATGGAGTCAGACAGCCTCTATTTGGGGAGAAATCTCTGCTGTGGTCTCACTTTCAGTGACCGACTTTCTAGCGAGATGGCATTATTTCACAGAAAATCAGCGACTGCACTGCAGAATGATGGTTTTCTTGCCCTGTTTACTGTCCCTCTGGACCCCTAAAGAAGGGAATTATCAATTTATCATTCTGCATAGAGAACAGAGTGCCTCTGATACTGTTCATCTACGTAACAATTTAATGATGACTTGTAAGCCTTCTGGAAATATTAGCCATTGCTTTAAACAGAGTTGAAATTTTAATTTATTATTTCCCAATATATAATCTGAAGTGATGATAGCTGGAGACCATTTCAAAGATGCCTCCCCCTCTGAGGAGGTCCACACCGCTGTGGATGCCCACAGACATTGGCAGAGGTTCCTAACCCTAAGACCATAATCACCTTCAGGGTCAGCCAGGGATGAGAAAGCACGTCTCTTGTTAGCTGAAAACTTACATTTCTGTGTTACAAGGACTGGAGGAGAGTGATACCCCTTTCTGCAGGGACAGACAGCCATCACAGTAGATCCATGAGTGTCCAAGGAGCAGCTTCTGGATTCGAACTGCCAACCTTTGGGTTAGCAGCCTAGCTCTTACTCATGACATGGCTAGGGCTCCATTCGGTGTCCAGCACATCACGAGTGTTTGTTAACTGACCCATCATTCATGCAGTAACAACCTTTTAACTCAGCTGCCTCATTAAGTCTCAGAGTAATTCAGCAACCGAAAAGTCAAAAGCAAAAACAAAAAAAACTACAGCAGCAGCCAGAGGATTGGAACCCAGGCAGATGAAGACAGAACAGCTGTACGTCTTTAAATAAGACACTGGACAGCAAAATCTAGGTCCTGTGACATGTCTTGACCCAAAGGTCGGAGAGTCAGGTCTACCCAGAGGCTCAGAAGAAAAGCTGGCAGTCTATTTACAAAACCATCAGCCATCAAAAACCCTGGGGGGCACAGTTCCACACTGACACTTAGGGTTACCATGAGTCAGAACTGACTTGATCACAATGGCTGATTTTTGATGCCTGGTTATATTTCAAATCCAAGCATGAGCCAGGCTTGGCCGACTCTCCAAATGCGAGCGTGTTCTAGCGTTTTGGTGAGCAGAAGACTGTGGTCTGAGACAGACAGACATATAGGGAGTCTGTCCTAGTGATCCCAGATGATTTTAAACAGTCAGAATGTGTAAATAACTGGAAGAAGGAAGAGGGGGCATGCAGGCCTGCTACCGACATCATTCAGGACTAGGACAAGAGAACATGAGTTGCTGCATTTTGGAGCTTGTCTGCTTCAGATACCACGTATATGAGGACAAACTCGAAATCTTAAGACACGACAGCAACTTTGATTACAGCAATTCGGAATCCAGGCCTTCTGCACTCCACCCCCTTAACACAGCATATACTTGTTGCTGACCGAGACTCCCAGAGACCCTCTGGGACAGAACGGGCCTTCCCTGTAGGGCTGTCAAGAAGCGGCTGGTGGATTCAAACTGACAACCTCTGGGTTAGCAGCCGTAGCTCTCAACCACTGCGCCAGACGAGTAGTACCTTTAAAATATTTCACAACTTGAAAAGGAAACCAAGCATGAAATTTCCTTTCAAGAGCTCCAGACATACCAGTGTTTGACATCTGTCTGAAATTCCCCACCTCCACAGACAAAGAAGGACCTTATGGCATAAGCAGTGGTATCTTCTTCACAATTTTCAAATCAAAGGTAAAGAAAAAACAGCATTGAAGCCTTTTTGTAAGGCTCTTACAATAAAGGAATAATGCAGTTTTGCCAGGAGAGAGCTCTGGTTTTGAGCTCAGAATGCAAAAAATAGTTACACTGACAAATTTTACAAAGAAAGGTTCTCAGCAATGCTCTGAGGCCGGTGGGAAGTGAAGTTTCAAGAAAAGCACGTCATTTGGTTACCTGAGCATGGATTTTCATGATAATCAACCTGATGGGGCCAGTTCTGTGCAGAACTCAAAAGCACAAGAAATGTGATTTACCTATCTCATTCACCCCCACCTCCCACCCTGTGTGATCCGATTTCTACCTCTATTCTGACCCAAACCTGACTTTTGGAAAGGGAACGGGGGTGTCATCTGCACCAGGACTCCTGGCTCCTGGAACACGCTTCCTGCACAGTTCAGCCTCCTTTTGCACGGCGACTGCCAGCCTCCTCTGAGGACCCCTCCATGAGACACTCACTGTCTCATTAATAGACCCTGTACCCACCCTACCATTCTGTTGGTTTATAATTATTTTATCTGTGTATGTGTATGTGTGTCTCTTCTCCTACACTGAAATCTCAAATGCAACTAACTCTGTCCTTTGCATGTAATAAGTCTGATTGAAGAAGTGAATAAATGGATGGGAACTGAAGCTGCTCTGTTGCTGCTCCCAGGGTATTACTGTAATTGAAGAATAAAAGGCACTCAGCCCTGCTAAAGGAGTCATAAACCTAGCAGGGAAGTATTTGCTGGCATAGCCTCTGTAATGCAGTATTTGAGTTTTACCTACCCTGATGTAGTCTCTGTTTTTGGTGTTGAGGTAAGACAGAGTAAGGAATATGGTAAAGACTTACAAGAAGAAGAAAAAAAAAAGCAGATAAAATCCTAAAAATCTGCTACTCGTTGCTAATCATTTATATGTGTCAATTCTAATACCAAATGCCAACAGCACATTGTTTCTGTCATTCATTTCAGAAGAGGAAATTGAGGTTTAGAGATTAAATTTGCCTGGTTTCATACAGGAAACGAAGGAGTCGGGGTTTGAACTCAAATTAGTTGGTCTAAGAATTCATTGTGAATAGTAGCTGAAGACCATCCCAGCATGCCTCCTGCTGACTGGAATCCTTGGTGGCCTGTGTACAACAGTAGCCATAGAAACCCTGTAGAGTCCTGGTCACCCACTGTGCTCATGACTTGGCTCCTCCTGCTACCTGTTTATGCCCCCTGTGCCATTAACCTCTTCTGGGGTCTCCCATTCACCCTTCTCAGGGGAGAAGACCTGTCTGAGTGGCCAGGTCCCACCCAGTAGAGTCCTGCAGAGGTTTCCTTCCAGACTACAGCTGCATCAGTTGGCATTAGACTCAACTATGAAGGAGCAGCCTGGTGGTGCACTGGGTCAGAGCTCGACTGCCAACCTGAAGATCAGCAGTTCAAATCCGCCAGGTGCTCCTTGGAAACCCTACTCTGTCTGCTAGGGTCACTATGAATCAGAATGAACTCTAGCAGTAATTAGTTTGGTGAGGTTTACAAGAGAGTGGTCAATGGGAACAATAAGTGATAACAGAAGTTATATCAAATAGACATTTGCTTTCATCTCACATGAAAGTCAAGGAGTTAAAGTCCAAGCTTAGTCTGGCTGCTTGAGATATTTGGGATCCAGATTTCTTTTCTCTTGTTTTTCCACCATCTGTGGCTTCCATGTCTGAGGCCACCTGGTCACCTGCTGGAGTTCCGGCCACTGCATTTCTATTTCAGCTGCAGGAAGGCTGAAGGGAGAAAGACAGGGCAGACCCCCCACTGTATATAATTCAAGGAAATTGTACCATCCCCATACCCAGCCAGAAACCCTGGTCTCGCAGTGCTTAAGAGCTACAACCACTAACCCAAAAGTTGGCAGTTTAGATCCACTAGATACTCCTTGGAAACACTATGGGGCAGTTCTACTCTGTCCTAAAAGATCACTATGAGTTGGAATCAACTCAGTAGCAACCAGTTTGGTTTTTTGTTTTGCATCCAACCACCCTCCACCCAACAATACAGTCTTTTATCAAGATGGCCATCCATCAGCTAACTATTCTGAATTCAGTTACAAAGGGAACATGTACTGTCTGCCTCAACACCTTATTCAGGTACCCTTGCTCGGGTACTCCTCCAGGCAGCTGAGAACAACAGAAGGAGGGCAAGGACTCATGGTAACCAGCATGATAATCTGCAGGAAACTCTGAAGCTCTTCACAGGGGACCTGTATGGCTGGCATTTATCCTACACGAACTGTGAGGCAAAGACAAATTTGTTCCCTGAAGCCACACTCTAGCAGCAGCTGCTCTCAGCCTGATGCTATCATTGTGCTTTTGTGATACGCAGCAATTCCAGCTTCAACCACACAAAGAAAAACCTCATCCAGTGTTTGTAGAACAAGCTTGATGCTGTAGCTGTGAGGTGCTGTCGAGTGGGTTCCATCTCCTGGTGACCCTACGTACAATAGAACAAAACATTGCCCAGTCGTACACCATCCATATGATGGTTGTTATGCTTGTGCCCACTGTTGCAGCTGCTGCTGGTCAGTCCATCTCATTGAGGGTTCTACTCTTCCTAGCTGACCCTCAGCTTTACCAAGCATAACGTCCTTTTTCATGGATTGATCCCTCTTGATAACATGTCCAAAGTATATGAGCTGTACTTCTTCCAAGGCAGATTTCTTAGTTTCTTTGGCAGTCCATGATATGTTCAACATACTTCACTAACATAATTCAAAGGCAACAATTCTCTGTCTTTCTTATTCATTATCCAGCTTTGGGATTTATTGAAAACATCATGGCTTGGGTCAGGCACACCTCAGTTCTTAAAGTGACATCTTTGCTTTTTAATATTTTAAAGAGGTCTTTTGCTGCAGATTTGCCCAATGCAGTACGTCCTTCAATTTCCTGACTGCTGCGTCCCTGGATGTTGATTGTGGATCCAAGGAAAATGAAATCCTTGACAACTTTAATCTTTTCTCCACTTATGATGCTTATTGGTTCAGTTGTGAGGATTTTGTTCTCTCGATGTTGAGGTGGAATCCATACTGGAGGCTGTGGTCTTTATCTGCTTCTAAAAAAATTAGCCAGTGAGCTTGATTTTACTCCTTGCCATGTTCTTTAGTGAAAGTCATAACCCAAGTGCCACCTTCCGTAAGTGAGGGACTCATGCCCGTGATTACACTTTGGAAAGGATCTATTTCTTTAACTTCGACCGCCTCCACTGTTCCCTACAATCAGGAAATATCCATCCCAACACATTGTGTGTCCCTTCTCTTGCAGGCTCCTGTGGCTGTCTCGTCATGATACTGTTTGCCTCTGAGGTGAAAATCCATCACCTCTCGGAAAAAATCGCCAACTATAAGGAAGGAACTTACGCCTACAAAACGCAAAGCGAGAGATACACCATCTCATTCTGGGTCATTTTCATTTGCTTCTTTGTTCATTTACTAAATGGACTTCTAATACGACTGGCTGGCTTTCAGTTCCCTTTCACCAAATCTAAAGACACAGAGACAACTAACGTCGCTGCAGACCTCATGTACTGAAGAGCGAACGTTTCTATACTTCTCCAAGGAAGGGAGTAGACTTGCTTTGGATACTAGACAAGTGAACATTTTGACACTTTTCCAAGGAAGGGAAAACAGATGAGCTCCTAACCTCTATACCACCAGTGATCCCAATTCCAGAAGTCCACCTGGAGAATTTCTAGCTATGGTTAACATTCCTCAACCTTTTCATATGGCACCAGCTCAAAGCACCAACACGTTCCATGACAATGGTCATCAGTATATGCTAAGAACGCAAACTAGAGAATGAAGGAAACCAGAGGGAGACTACAGAAACGTGCGTTGTGGTGGGAGATTGCCTCACCCACATAGTCGAGGGCAGGTGGCAGGAATGGACAAATCACTACCCGATCTACAGATCCAAGTGCAAGATGCCTACCCCATCAAAAAGGAATCAAAAGGCTCATAGGATAAACTTACGAAAACAAGCCCTGTTTGTGATCATCCGCACACATATTGCCACCAGTATTAGCAAACAAAGCTCCAATCACTTTCCTCAGGTGATGGTACATTAAATGACCATCAATAAAATGCACTGACACACTTTTTGAGAAGGTTCATTGACAACACAGCCTCATTAGCCCTGCTTGTTGGTCAAAATTTGCAAACCTCTAAATGAGAAAAAGAAGAAATAAAGAAAGCAAAGGGTATTTGCCATCATGTACCGAACACCCAGCTACCATCACGTGGTACTGTGAACAGACTTAACGCCTGGGGCCACCAAGAAACTGTGAGTGAGAATACTCCCTAGTAAGTGGATGCAGAATGACTCACTAGACGCTGTGATTTCTAATTACAGTATCTCAGGCACTAATTCCCGACTACAGAAGTTGTATTCAGTTCTGGACATGTGACAGTGCCACTGTGTCACCCTGATCTTTGTTCTGGCCTTTAGGAAGCATGACCCAAGTCTGTATTTTTTTTCTCCTGCATTGCTCATGGCCTTGATCTGCAGCTGACCAAGGTTCACGGCTGAGCAGATCCCTCCTCTCCCCTCCACCCCTGGCCCCAAGGAAGTGCTGAAGATGCAGAGAATGACAGAGGACACATTACCAGGCTCCTACTCACAGATGGTGTTTAACTGTGCGAGAGGTTCACAAGTGCTTGTTTTAAAAAAAAAGTCTGTTTTTGAGCACTTTATGAAAACAAATGACTGCCTGGGTAGTTGAGAATAATTTGCTCTGATGGGGATTTGCTGCTCACAAGCTGACTTCAGGATAAGCTCTCAGCTTCCAGGCACCAGTCCTGTATTGGGGATGAGTTGTTAAGAGCTCGGCTGCTAACCAAAAGGTTGGCAGTTTGAATCCACCAAGTGCTCCTTGGAAACCCTATGGGACAATTCTGTTCTGTCCTGTAGGGTCACTAGGAGTCAGTCGGATTACCTCAATTCAGGAAATAACCCCCAAAAGAAAACCAAACACATTTCCATTGAGTCAATTGCAACTCAGAGGGACCCTACAGGACACAGCGGAACTGCCCTATCAGGTTTCCAAGGAGCATCTGGTGGATTCAAACTGTCAGCCTCTCAGTTAGCAGCCAAGCTCTTAACCACTGCACCACTAGAGTTTCTGATTCTGGAAGTCCACCTGGAGAATTCCTAGAAGCTCACAAGCCAGTTCATAGAGGAAAGGGATATTTATCTTGATGATCGCTGAAGCCGATTTCCGGACACAGGACATTTTCAGCCTGCGATGGTTAATTCCCGAAGCGTTAGGAACTGGGAGAGGACAAGAAAGCTCAAGGACCATCGTCACCCAGCCGTGGGTAACTAGCCTGAGGTCCCTGAAGGCTAAATCCCCCTACCCCGATCCCCACTCTTTTCTAAGAGGTTTGAAAAACTCTTAACACTGAGCTTTCTTCTTTAGAATACAAGTCTCTAGTTTTTCTCTGCTCTGTAAAACTGAAAAGCAAGCTCAGGGCTGCAGCTGAAAATGGAATGGGCACTAAAAAGCAAGCCAGCAGCGCTCCTTCAGTGACCATCAGAAGTAGGACTTCACAGATGTCTCAGTGGTCCCTGCAAACTGTGTTGCACACAAAAATAAAGCAAGACACATTCCAGACACTCAGAGCAGCACACTTCATTCTCTTCCTCTTCTATCAGATGGAACACGAGGTCACGGTGACCTAAGAGTGGTCTGTCTTGCTCTCTCTCTCTCTCTCTCTCTCTTTCTCTGGGAATCAAAAGCTGAGACAGAATGGCATTCATGTGAGCCCAGGGTCTTGTCTCCCTCCCCAGGTGACAGCCAGCGCTCTCAAAAGGATGCAGGGCCCCCTGCTGGCTCTGGGGTCGCAACCATGATGCCAGGGCTGGGTGTATTCCCCTGTCCTCGACCTAACACTCAGCTGGAGGGTAAGAAGAGGCAGGCAAGAACGTCCATAGAAGTCATCCTAAGTCCCTCAGTGTAGCTCCCACGACAGCAAGACATGTTCTCTGAAAACAGGGAGCTTCAGAACCAAGCAGACTGGGTGGGCCACAGTGAGAGGGAAGACGCCATTCCTTTGCGCGGCCTTTCCTGTTTACAAAGCCCTTTACACTCTGGGGAGCCTTTGGGGGGCACTAGTCAAGCATCCAGCTGCTAACCAAAAAGTCAAGTCAGCAGTTCAAACCCACCAGGTGCTCCTTGGAAACCCTAGGAATTTCCTAGGGGGCAGTTGTAGTCCATCCTATAGGGTCTCTACAGTTTCCCAGGGGGCAGTTCTAGTCCACCCTATAGGGCCTCTATGAGTTTCCTAGGAGGCAGTTCTAGTCTGCCCTATAGGGTTTCTATGAGTCGGAATTGACTGGACGGCAACGGGTTTGAGTTCTGAAGTCTTTCTGGGGGGAGAGAGTCTGGGAAGGGAGCAGTGGGGTATGTTGTTGCTTCCTCCTGAGTCTGACTGGTGGGGGGGCATGGGGTTCCACCAGCTTCCAGGGAAGGGTGAGGTGCCGTTCCCACTGTCAATTCTTCCAGTCACTTAACCCAGCAAAATCTAAATAAACCACCAAGGGGTGGCTGCTGCGGTGGCTGCAGGGGTGAGAGCGGGGGACAAGCTTCCTTCGTCTTTTTCAACCTCTCCCCTTCCAATGGGATCCACTTGAGACAAAAACAGTGCACGTGTCACAGGAATGCAGCTTTATGACAGACCTCTGGGCTGTTGCCTCATTTTCCCTCCTGCCGTGCTGTCCCTGAATCTGCTTAGTGAAATGTTCTGGAACCTCTGCTAATTCAGTGCTCTGGGATTGGTCTGGTGACATATTCATTCTCAACTCCCTTCATCAGGACAGTGGGTCACAGCTGAGGGCTGACAGCTGCTTCAGCAGATGGGCCACTCCCTCCCCCTCCAAGCGAGAAGAGGTAGTAAGGCTATGCTGGTCAGTTTAGAGAAGAAGAGACTGCTTTTTGAAACTAGAAGACAGAGGAAGCCGACTGGGCCGGCCTGGGCTGAGCTTCCCAGTAGGAAGAAGACCTCTTGTTCTGAAAAGAACTTACGTGAATGGAACCGAATTCTGTTTTCACTTGCGGGTTTTGTGTCCTCCCCATCAAGGTGAGCACACACACCTACAGTGTCACAGTCCTGCGCTGGGACTCACTGTTCCAATTTGGAAAGTTGGCATGAGCCAAAAGCCAACTGGATGGCCCAAATCAGAAATCCCCAGAGTCTCTCTTGTCGCTCCTACTGCCCAGGGTCAGACAGTGAGTGCAGACAGTGGGTGCGTGAAAAGATGCTGCTTCTTTGCTAGAATCTTGGTCTGAGCATTTCCAACACATTCTAAAAGTGGGCAGAATGAGTTGCAAGGTAGGTGTACTCCTCCTTGGAGAAAGTCTCCTCTGCCTGTGAGCAGCAAACCCTTGAATCTGATGCCAGAAGGGAGTGGGGACCCAGGTGCTCCTAGCAGGCTTTCTCTCTCTGGTTTTTCAGTCTGGTTTGTAGGATGAGATGACTCAGGCCCCCAATAATTCAGGCTTAGGCCCTTCCACAAACAGGGGCTTTCTGGGAGGCTCACCCCATCATTACAGTTTGATCAGGTTCCAACTTATCAGGGACTTTTTACAGGGTCAGTATGAGTCGAAATCAGTAGATTTGGGTTTGGGTTTGGCTTTACTGCTCCGGGAAGCCCAGATGGCAAGTGCTACCTCTGCTAACCCAAAAAGGTCGGCAGTTCAAATCCACCAGGTGCTCCTTGGAAACCCTATGGGGCAGTTGTGCTTGGACCTATAGGGTCACTATGAGTTGGAAGCAACTCAGAGGCAAAAGGTTTGGCTTGGGTTTTGGTGTCAGCTATTTAAGGCAAGTGTATCACCTATAACTGAGGCGTGGATATCAAGATGCAGCAGCTGAATGCTTTGCACTTCAAGGGTTCTCCTTCCGTTTACCCAGTGAGAGTGACTGACCCCCTAAAACCCAAGCCCACTGCCATCGAGTGGATTCCGACTCATAGCGACCCTATAGGGCAGGGTACAACTGCTCCATAGAGTTTCCAAGGAGCGCCTGGTAGATTGGAACTGACAGCCTTTTGGTTAGCAAAGGTAGCGCTTAACCCCTACACCACCAGGGGTTCCAGATCAGCAAGATAATTCATGAGCCTTAACAGCGGAGGCGGGTTGCCCTTGTCAGCCCTAAAGACCTGGAGAAAAACGGAGCGAGGCTGCGTCCCCAGACTCACGGGCCCAGGAAGCTGGTTCTGCACCTCCTGTCGCTGCCCTTGCCCTGTCTCTCTGCCGTCACCCTTTGCCCACTGTGGCAGACACGAGGCAAAGTGTTCCCAAGTCTCCTCGCCCAGCACGCAGCTAAACTACATTTCCCAGCGTCCCTTGCAGCCAGGGTGCTAGCGAATCTGGACCAATGACCTGCGGGCCGAGGCGACCTGCACCCCCTTCAGGCCTGGGGGACAACTGCAATTGCCCAGGTCTGTCCCCTCCGGACTCAAGACTCTCCTTGTTCTGTGTTCCTTTCAAAGCTTCCGTGTAGTATTAAAGTCAGATTTCTAAAAATTGGAGAAGAAAAGAAATAGCCGTCAAGTTGATTCCAACTCCTGGGTCCGAGTAGAATGGCGCCCTGCAGGCTTCTCAACAGCTGATGTTTCGAGAGGTCACCAGGCTTTTCTCCCGAGGATGTGAGCTTGGTGGATCGCCCGAAGATTGCTCGTCGTGCTTGGTGGAAAATAAGATTCCACGTCTCACACCTTACCCTTCCCTCTTGGTGTAGCTTCTGGCATCGTAACTACTGACCAACTTCCTTTGCAATTCCTAGCTCCTCTTAGACGTTTCTGAAAGTGGAGCAAGAAAGACATTGCTACTGTCTACACAATTGCCTACTGTCTGTATCTCATTCCCAGGAGCCCTGGTGGGGCAGTGGTTAAAGAGCTCGGCTGCTGGTCGAAAGGTGGGCGGTTCAAACCCCCCAGCTGCTCCACCAGAGATAAACCTGACAGTCAGCTTCCGTAAACATTTACAGCCATGGAAACCTTACAAGCTAACAAACAAACCCACTGCTGTTGAGTCTGTTCCACTCTTAGCAACCCTGAAGGACAGAGTAGAGCTGTCCTATGGAGTTTTCAAGGAGTGCCTGGCAGATTCGAACTGCTGACCTTTTGGTTAGCAGCTGTAGCACTTAACCACCAACAACGGATCTCTACCATTGGGTCGCTATAAATTGTAATCAGCTTCACAGCAGTATGCGGGATCTCACTCACTATAACCCCAGCTAACTGAACAGTGGGCTTTCTTTAAGGAAAAATGTACTCAATATAATTTCCACTGAACAGGCGAGGCTGTTTCATTTCCGGACGTATTCATTCCCCTTTAACATGACAGAATGTTTCTGCTCTTTAAGCAGTCTTCCTGAATGCCACATCACAACATACCTATAACCAGATCCCTGTGACTATAAGACACTGGAAACCCTGGTGACATAGTGGTTAAGTGCTACAGCTGCTGACCAAAAAGGTCAGCAGTTCAAGTCTACCAGGTGCTCCTTGGAAGCCCTAAGAGGCAGTTCTATTCTGTCCTGTAGGGTCACTGTGAGTCTGAATAGACTTGACAGCAGCTGATTTGGTTTGGTGTAAGGCACTAGGACAACCAACTGATCTGAGATGTTGAGATCAAATTTCTAAACATGCATTTCCCTGTACGATATCCACCTATCTCACCTCCTTTCTGCCTGCCTTCAGCTAGTCTCTGAATCACATTAAGATTCTTTATCTCTTGAGGCACCAGCTAGATCAATAGCCACATCTTTCCCTGGTATTCAGTGGCTTTGTTGCAAAAAACCTAAAGGGACCTACCAAGGATGGGCTTGTCCTGCAGCAACTGCCCAGAGAACCATCGTGGGCTCAGAGAGACTCAGCCGTTCTCCTCGAGGTAACAGCACTCCCAGCTTCGGCTGAAGGGCCTTCATTTTCGATGTAGTCCTGCATCACATCCACAAAGCCAAATATAATGGAAGTTACCATCAGGTCACTTCTGATTCATGGCAACTCTGAGTGCACAGAGTGGAATAGCTCCATGGGGTTTTCAAGACCGTGACCTTCTAGAAACACCTCCTGAGACCTTTCTTAAGAGACCCATCTGATGGGTTCAACCTACCAATCTTTCAGAAGTGAAGCTCTTAACTGCTTGCACAGCCATGAAAACTGAAACCCACCCCCCCAAAACCCATATGATTCCAACTCATAGCAACCCTGTAGGGCACAGTAGAACTGCCCCATAGAGTTTCCAGGGAGCACCTGGTAGATTTGCACTGAGGATCTTTGAGTTAGCAGCTGCAACTCTTAGCAACTATGCCACCAGGGTTTCCAATCACATCTATAGAACTTTCTTGTCCTTTTCAAGACTTCTTAGAGACATTTCCTTCTGGGTTTAGTATTAGGGTTTGGTGTCTTTCTTCCAAAGAACCGTTTCTATTGTTCTTGTTTGTTTCTATTGTTCTTGTTTGTTTGTTTTAATGAGTGACAACCGTCATGTCAAGCCTTGGTGACACACTGGTTAACAGCTTGGCTGCTAACCAAAAGGTCAGCAGTTGGAATCTACCAGCTGCTCCCTGGAAACCTGATGGGGCAGTTCAACTCTGTCCTATACAATCACTAAGAGCCAGAACCAACTTAACTGCAATTTTTTTTGTTCATTTTTTAAGTCATCATGCTCTGTGGTTTGCTCACTAGGGGGCTGAAAGCCACTTCTGCGGCTCTCTTGTTGCAGTGGCTGAATTTCAAGGATGTATTCTGTACCACTGACCACCTGAGCCCTGGCTCCCTGTTAGATTCGTGTGCTTTTAAAGAATTTTTGTTTACTCATTTCTTCTGCTTCTAACTTACAATCTTCTCATGTATCATGTACATCTTAAAATGGCCCTGGTGGTACAGTGGTTAAAGCAAGTGACTGCTAACCCAAAGGTCAATAGTTCAAAACCTCCAGCGTGAAGAAGATATGGCAATCTGCTTCTGTAGTGATTTATAGCCTTGGAAAGACTGTGAGGTCGCTATAAGTCAGAATCAACATAACGGCAGTGGGTTTAGGTTTTTTGGTTTTTTTTTTAAATATACATCTATTTTTTTAAGGAAACCCTGGTGGTGTAGTGGGTTAAGTGCTACATCTGCTGATCTACAGGTCAGCAGTTCAAATCCACTGGGTGCTCCTTAGAAATTCTATGGAGCAGTTATACTCTGACCTTTAGGGTCGTCATGAGTCAGACCTGACTCAGCAGCAGTGGGTTAAGTTTTTTGGTTTTATGTTTGTTAAAACAAGGTGACAGATAACTTTCACAAATCTAAGCTTTATATCATCCTAGAACTGCAAGAGACTCTAAATCACACACCTCCCCCCCAAACAAAAGCAAAACCCATGGTGGTCAAGTGAATTTCAACTCACAGCGACCCTATAGGACAGAGCAGAACTGGCCCATGTGGTTTCCAAGGAGAGCTTGGCAGATTGGAACTGCTGAACTTTTGGTTAGCAGCTGCAGCACTTAACCACTGCACCACCAGGATTTCCACAAGGGAATATGGACAGAGATAAATATGATCATCAGCTTCTGAGAGGTCACAGCCTTGAAAACCTTGTGAAGCAGGTCTCTGCACACACGGGGTCACAGTGAGTCAGGATCAGCTCCATGGTAACTCACAACCATGCTTCTCAAAATGCTGTGACTTGGTATCAGCTCTGGTTTGCCCGTTGCTGAGCCTAGCCTCTAGAAGAAGGCCAGGCTAAGCAAGCACTCAGTGAAGGCTTGCTGAACGAATGTGGACTAGCTTTCAATCCTGACTGCTTCTGATCTTCACTGAGGTCCGCACACCCAGCCTTCCTACAGTCTTACACTGACTCTCTCTCCTATTTCCAGCTGACTCTAATAGGGCTTCCCTGGCTTGATTTCCAAATGAGCGATTACTTAGTGACATAAAATCTATCCTACCACCACTTCTTCCCAATCCTTGCCAGGAACTGCCCACCCTCAGAGAGGATGAAGGTGCCAGTTCGCATGAATGAATCAGATGAATCATCAGGGATTGATCACACGTCAACCACCTGCCCTGAGGGAAAGAGAAGTATGGGACACAGCTCCATTCCTGAGCACTTAAGATGATTTCCAAAAATTACAGCAATTATGCCACTGCTGAAAGACAGGTTGTTTTCATGATAAGTGAGTTCAAGTTTCAGCAGCTGGATGAAGTGAAACACTAAAGACTAGGTTCAAGCCTAGACTCTTCCTCTCACCGGCTCTGTGATGTCAGCGTGTCACCTAATGTTTCCTGATCTTTACTGGCTTATCTGAAAGGAATCTAAATGCCCCTGGATCATAGTAGTATGTGAATACAAATAAAAATCACGCTAGCTTTAATTTTGAAATTTGGATGGCTCTTAATACCACACAGAAACCCTCGTGGTGTAGTGATTAAGTGCTATGGATGTTAACCAGAAGGCTGGCAGTTCAAATCCACCGGGTGCTCCTTGGAAACTCTACAGAGCAGTTCTACTCTGTCTGTAGGGTTGCTATGAGTCAGAATCAAGTCGACACCAATGTGTTCAGTACCCTCCTCCCAAGTGGAGAAGCCAGGCTTTGTTCTCCCAGTCCCTGCCTCTCCCCCGAGTTCTGCTTCCGTCATTCTGGAGGCTACAGACCCTCTTGTGTCCTCAGGAATGAGTCTATCACCTCAGTTTGCACACCGAAGCAGCTGAGAGCCTACAAAGAGGGGGCAAACTATGGAAAATGGCACCCATGACCACAAGTTTTAAACTGCTGAATAATCTCTCACAGCTGGTGATGGACACAGCCGTGGCCAATAGACACTGCTCACGAGTGCCCCCCTCACCCGGGCTTGCACCCCACCTGCTCCACCCCAGTTACATCTCTGCCTCCAAGGCCAGTGGAGAAGACTGTGTTGCAAAGGGGTCCTTCCCTGAGTGAAGCTCTGTCACTGGTCCCAGAATGAATGGGGGCCGGTGATGAACTAGAGGCCAGGGTGGAGAAGAGTCAGCCCCCAGCTGGGCTCCACATCCTGTTAGCTGCGCCTGTATCCACACTGGTTTGCATCTGTGGTCTCACCCATTTTTCAAGAAACCCCAGACCAGACACACAGGCTGATCATGGGACAAGGACCTTGCATCTGTTAGAATTCTTTTTTGTCACAAGTCTTTCTTCTCTCCAGGTTCCCAGCCCTGTAATTTCTTTTTTTTTTTTTTTTATGATTGAATGAGAATGTACATTCCCATATAAATTCGCATGCTCACCTATATGCAGCTCCTACTGCTCTCCCTGCCTGGTGACAGCACACTTCTCCTCTCTGCTCCATACATGTCCTATCCTCCCAGCAGTCTCCTATCCCCTCCTCTCCACGCACTCCCCTTCCTCCAGCAAGAGGTCAGCAGGATGACATCCTACAGATGCCTAGAACCATAAAATTCCCACAAGATACCATCACTCTGCGTCACTAAGTCCAATCCATTGCTGCCTGAAAAGTTGACCTTCATTATCATTTATGGACAGGGGCAGCATCAGGGCCAGGAGCCACACTCCCAGGGGAACTCCGAAGCTCCCAGGTCATCAACTGTGGTCTTTTATCGGAGATCTCAGAGTGCACCTCTGTTTGTTCTCTTATTGCCAGTGAGACTCAACTTTGTGAGCTCCATCGTGGCTATCACTGGTGGTGGCCGGGCACCATCTGGTTCATCTGGTCACGACTCGATGTGTCTTCTGGTTCTCTTTTCCCCATGTCATTCTTATTCTCGGTGACCTTCTGTTTCTTTTAAGTTGGGACCATTTGCTGTACTCTCAGATGGCAGCTTGGCAGCTTTTAAGACCCCAGATGCCACTCATCGATGTGGGGTACAGAGGATCCTCATTAGCAAAACGCTAGCTGTGTCAGTTGGCCTCAATTTCACCTAAGAGCATGGTCTCCAGCCCCCATCCCAGCTACTCTGTCCTTGCAATATTGGGTTAAGATGGGAGGAATACTCAAATTGTGTTGAAGTCTAGTTATTATTGATCTTCTTTCTAATGTGTGCTGTTACTAATTTCACCTAATCAAATTTCTATTAACTATCTAATCTAAGCCCTCCCCCCACCCCCTGCCCAACCCTTGCAGCCATCAAAGAGTCTTTTCTTCTATGCATGAGTCTGTTTTTAAGTTCTTATCGTAGGAGTCTCATACAGTATTTGTCCTTTTGTCACTGACTACTTTCACGCAGCATAATGTTCTCCAGTTAAAACCAGGTTAACAGATGTTTCCTGCCATCATCATTGTTCCTTGTCATTGCATAGTGTTCCGTTGAGTATATATACCATAGTTTACCTACCCATTCCTTTACTGTTGGGCATCTGGGTTGATTCCATCTTTTTGCTATTGTGGACTGTGCAGCGATGAGCATCAGTTGGTGTAAATGGCCTTGATTCTGTAAGATATATTCCAAGCAGTGAAATTACTGGGTAAAATGGCATATCTAGATCCATTTTTTTTAAGGGGGTACCAGATTGCTTTCCAAAGAGGTTGCACCATTTTGCAATCCCACCAACAGTGTAGGAGAGTCCCAAGCTCCTCACAGCCTCTCTGCATTTGTTATTTTGTGTTTTTTGGATCATGGCCAACCTTGTTGGGGTGAGATGGTATCTCATTGTTGTTTTGATCTGAATTTCTTTAATAGCTAACAATTGTGAGCATGTCCGGATGTGTTTTTTGGCTGCTTGGATCTCCTCTTTAGAGAAGTGTCTGTCCATCTCCTTTGCCCATTGCTTAATTTGATAATTTATCTTTTTCTTATTGATATTTTGTAATGGAGATCAGGCATTGGTCTGACATATAGTTGCCAATTATTTTTTCCCATTCTGTAGGTAGCATTTTAATTCTATTAGTAAAGTTTTTGGACGAACAAAAGTGATGATTCTTTGTAGTTCCCATTTATCTATTTTCTCTTCTGATGATTGTGGTTGTTTGACAGCTTTTGAAGTCTGTCTACGTTGTGTATTAAACCTTTCATTGTTCTTGGATGAGCTTTATCATTTCATATTTGATATTTAGGTCTTTTATCCAGTTTGACTTGGTTTTTGTATAAGGTGTAGGATATGGGTCTTGTTTTAATTTAGTGCACATGGATATCCAATTTTGCCAACACCGTTTGTTGAAGAGATTGTTTGTACCCCAGTTTAACGTCTTAGGGCCTTTGTCAAATATCAACTGTTCATAGGCAGATGTTGTCATCTCTGGGGTCTCGATTTTGTTCCACTGATCTATCTGTCTTTTTTTGCACCAGTACCAGACTGTTTTGACTACTATGGCAGTGTAATAGATTTTAAGGTTGGGTAATGAGAGGCCTCCTGGTGTGTTCTTCTTCTTTAGTAATGCTTTACCTATCCAGGGCTTCTTCTCTTTCCAGACAAAGTTGGTAATTTGTGCCTCCATCTCTTTGTAAAATGTCACTGGAACTTGTATTGGGATTGCATTATATAAGTAGATTGCTTTGGGTAAAATAGACATTTTCACAATGTTAAGTCTTCCTATCCACGAGCAGGGTAGGTTTCCCCATTTGTGTAACTCTTTCTTAGTTTCTTGTAGTAAGAGTTTGTAGTTCTTTGTAAAGGTCTGTTATTTCTCTGGTTAAATTTATTCCTAGGTACTTGACCTTCTTAGGGGCTGTAGTAAATGGTATTGACTTGGTGATTTCTTCTTTAATAATCTTGTGGTATAAAGGAATCTTAGTGATTTACTTATGTTTCTCTTGTATCTCGAGACTTTGCTGAACTCTTCTATCAGTTTGAGTAGTTTCCTTATGGATTGTTTGGGATTCTCTGCATATACAATCACATCATCTGCAAATAGAGAGATTTTTAGTTCTCCTTTGCCAATGCAGATGGCCTTTATTCCTTGGTCTTGTCTTATTGCTCTGGCTAGAACTTCTAGTACAATGTTGAATAGGAGAGGTGAGAGTGGGCATTCTTGTCTAATTCCTATTCTCAAGGGAAACTGTTTCAGGCTCACTTCATTCAGGATGACGTAAGCAGTTGGCCTTGTATAAATGGCCCTTATTGCATTGAGGAATTGGCTGTCTATTCCTATTTTGCTGAGAGTTTTTAGCATGAATGGGTGTTGGACTTTATCAAATGCCTTTTCTGCATCAATAGACAAGATCAGGTGATTCTTGTCTTTTGTGACATTTATATGGTTGATCACATGGTTTTTCTGAAGTTGAATCAGTCTTGCATCGCTGATATGACTCCAACTTAGTCATGATGGACTATTTTTTTGATATGTTGTTGTATTCTATTGGTGAGAATTTTGTTAAATATTTTTGCATCTAGATTCATGAGTGATATTGGTCAGTAGTTCTCCTTTTTTGTTTAGTCTTTCCCTAGCTTTGGTATCAGGGCTATGCTAGCTTAATAGAATGAATTTGGGAGTATTCCATCCCTTTCTATACTGTGAAATAGTCTTAGCAGTATTGGAGATAACTCTTCTCTGAAAGGTTGATGTAATTCTGCTGTGAAGCCATCTGGGCCCGGGCTTTTTTTGGTTGGCAGTTTGGGGATGATTTTTTGAATCTCTTCCTTTGTGATGGTTTTATTAATTTGTTCTGCTTCACCATGTGATAATTTTGATAGATGTTATGAATCAAGGAATTTGTCCATTTCCTCTAGGTTTTCAAATTTGTTAGAATACACTCCTTCATAGTATTCAGCTATGATATTTTTGATTTTTGTTGGATCTGTTGTGACAAATCCCCTGTCATTTCTTATTTGGGTTACTTGCTTCCTTTCCTGTTTTTCCGTAGTAAGTTTAGCCAATGGTTTGTCAGTTTTGTTGCTCTTTTCAAAAAACCAGCTTTTGGTCTTTTCAATTGTTCTTCTGTTCTCTAACTCATTCAGTTCTGCTCTAATCTTTATGATCTGTTTTCTTCTGGTAACTGAGGGTTTCCTCTGTTGTTCTCTCTCTACTTGTTCAAGCTGTAGGGTCAGTTCTTTGATTTGATTTCTTTCTCCCTTCCAGATGTGTGCAATTATGGAGATAAACAGACCTCTGAGCACTGCTTTGGCTATATCCCACAGGTTCTGGTAGGAAGTGTTTTCTTTCTTGTTGGAATCCACAGATTTTTTCATTTCATCCTTGATTTCTTCTATAACCCATGGTTTTTTAGGCAAGGTGTTGTTCAGTTGCTATGAGTTCCACTTTCTATCTATGTTTTTTATGCTATTGAAACTCTGTAATTTCTTTCTCCAACCAAAAGGGAGAAGTCTCATGCCTATCAACTTGGCGACGTCTTACTAATGCATCCAGAAGGGTCTTTAGCCCTCATTCTGCTATTGGAATTCAGTTTGGCTTCAATTGGCACAGCTGAATCATGCAGTATGTGGCAGGTGAGAGGCCACCATGAAAGATCCCTCGCAGCTCAAACAGCTGGTTGTGCTAAGGAACCCTGAGCCCCCCTGAGAATGTAGTCCCTCCTCCAGACAGCGCAGCCCACCACTGGAAGCATTTGCATCTGTTGTACAATGGAGTGATGCAGTGGTTACAGTGCTCATATTCTAACCAAAGGGGCACCAGTTCAAACTCACCAGCTGCTCCATGGGAGAAAGATGCAGCAGTCTGCTTCTGTAAAGAGGACATCTTAGCAAACCTATGGTGTAGCTCTGCTCTGCTCTGTTCTACAGGGTTGCCGTGAGTTGGAATGGATAGATAGCAGCGGAGAATTTTTTTGGTACAGCGGGGAGCAGAGGGAACCAGGGACCAGCCATGAGTTGGTGGCCTTACTTCATGGACATTTGCCAGTTTGTTCCATGTCTGGTCCAGCCACGCAGACCACCAGAGACAAGGACCAACAGTCAGTCGTTAGCAGCCATCACGTGGAGCCCAGCTCATGGTGACGCCACGCACAACAGGCTGGATTGATCCACGGAGTTCTCATTGGCTGAGATTCAGAAGTAGATCCAGGCTGTTCTTCTAGTCCCTCTGTGTCTGGAAGCTCTGCTAAAGCCTGTCCAGTATCACAGGAACACACAACCCTCCACCAACAGATGGGTGATGGCTTTGCTTGGAGAGCACTGGCCAGCAAGCCAACCTGGCCGTCCAGTATGGAAGACAAGAATTCTACTGCTGAATCACCACTGCCCTTGACCTGTTGGTAAATCCTTTTTATTTTTGACTCATCTCAACTTCAATGTGCTTTCTTTTTCCTTTATGCTAGTGCTACTTCCCATTTGTTCTAAGATGTGAAAGGTTTCGATCATAGTTCTGATGATGGCTCACTTGGGAAATGGCAGATTCCATAGAGGGCACCTTGGTGGTTTTCCAAATCTGCTTCCTGCTCAGAAAGTTCACAGCTGTATCTTAGGCACCTGGCCAGCTGCACATCCTCCAGTTTCCAAGTCAAATGAGTCACTGCCTTCCACTATCATTCTGGCACTGCTTAAAGGTAGAGAGGGCGGCATTGATTTAGCAAGCCAACGGAGCTGAGGAAGGTGCATGTCACGCTGACGTCAGTCCACCCAGGTAGAGCAGTGCTGAAGTGCTGCAGCTGCTAACCAAGATGTCAGCAGTTCAAATCCATAGGCACTCCTTGGAAACTCTGTGGGGCAGTTCTACTCTGACCTACAGGGTAGCTATGAGTTGGAACCGACTCAACAGCACCTAACAATACACCAACAAGCATTGGAGAGGTGCTCAGTGTCTTCGTGGCAGTCAGTTTGGTGGGCAACACAGAGAAAACAAGCACTTGTCCCAGGGAGGAAGTCTGCTGCTTGGATCTTTAGAGCGGTAGACCACTGAAGGGAATGGCATAGTCAGATTTATATTCCAGAAGAGCAGGGACCTATTGCAATGGGATGGGAGCAGACTGGACACAGACACTTGCCTGAGGTGATGACAGTCTGACTCAGACAGCAGAGGGAGAGAAACAGAAATGGCAGTGAGGCAAAACGATCAGAATCGAGTGGCTGCTCTTAAGAAATGAGTAAAGGACAGGAAAGAAGCCAGGTGACTCTGAGGTTTCTAACTGGAGGGAGGAGGGAGAAGGAAGAAAAAGATAAGGAAGGCCCTCAAGTCTCTGGGAGCAAACGCTGGCAGAGTCAGGGTTCTGAGGAAGATGGTGAGTTGGATGGGGAGTGCGAGGTCTTGAGTGAGAAGCCGATTCTGACTGACAGATGGAAGGAAACTGAAGAGAGAGGGCCGAAGCAGAAGACAGGTTTGTGAGTCATCCCCATGTGGTTAAAATCGTGGTGGGTGCTAGGGGTCACCTAGGGAGGGGGAAAAAGAATGCAACTGGGATAACATCCCAGGAACAGTGGCACTTAAAGAGTGGGAAGAAGGGAAACCAATGATGGAAGTGAAAAGGCATTGGAAGCTCTGGTTAAGAGGTAAGAGTTACAGGTGACAATCAAAAAGTTGGCAGTTGGAAACTCTGTTGGGCAGGTCTACTTTTCCCATGGGGTTGCAATGGGTTGGAGTCAGTGTGACAGCCACGGGTTTTCTTACAGTGAAGAAGAATGTGGAGGGAGAAGGGCCAAGCAGGGTAGAGGTATTTCAAGAAGTGATCAAAGGTGGTAAATGCAACTCAAAGGTCAGGTAGGGCTGACCAAGGTCCTGAAATCCATAACCAGAGCAGTTCCCTGGAAGGAAGGTGGCGCTAAATCTAGATGAGAGTGGTGAAGGGTTAACGAGAAGGGTCCATTGGTCTATGAGTCCTTTTTTTGACCCCCTCCTTTCTCAACAGTTGACCCCAAGAGTAGATACATGAAAGACACAGAACTTATCCTGAAGAAATGCCCTTCTGAGAGCAACCACAGAAAAACCACCCAAATATTAAGAGATAGAAAATGAGTAAAAAGGCAGAAGACAGAACTCGGACCTCAGAGGTGGGGTCCCCAGCTCAGGGAGGGCAAACAGAAGCCGTTCAAATGTTTCAATACTTGGGTAGTACCTCAAAGGGCAAGAACAAAGAGCCAGGTGAACTCATAAGAGGCCAAGTTTTCTGTCTTCACAGTGAGTAATTGATGCTTTCAATTTGTGTTGGCAAAGAATATTGAATATACTATGGACTTCCAGAAGAATGAACAAGTCAGTTTTAGAAGAAATACAGCCAAAATGCTCCCTAGAAGCAAGGATGGCGAGACTTCAGCTCTCTTACTTTGGAAGGACATAACACCAGCTCATTATTTGTGCAAAGTAGACTCTTTCTAAACCCTCAGTGAGATGAATGGACGCAGTGGCCGTGATGGTGCGGGACTGGGCAACATCTCATTCTGTTCTACATGAGGTTGACAATGAGTTGGAGTCAACTTAACAGCAGCTGACAACAGCGATAACCAGCTCGCCTGCAAGTCCTCACTGCACGGTGTGGACGCGTGTCAGTGTGGACATGCACACACGACAAACAAGGTTGACCCCTGCATGATGCCACATGAAGTGGAGGTGGAGAGGGTTGAAAGACCTTATGTTTCACCAAAAACTATACTTGCTCATCTCCTTGCTGATATATGAGTTCCTTTAACATGGAAAATGTATCTTCTATTCCGTAATTGGCATTAAGGGTTACACGATCACCATGGGAGAGGTACACAGCTCTATAGAATCGCATGTCAAATAGTGCAAAGGATCGCTCTGTACATCTTTTCTTATGGCTGATTGTGGTGGAGGTGAAGCTGGGGAACATGAAGTCATCATTTACTGTTACCCTGAGGGGACAGAAATGGCATAGACTTAGAAGAGGCACCAAATGCTTTGAATTTGGCCAATTTTGCCAATCCTGGAGTTGATTCATTAAGACTCCTGTTGTGAGGAAGAAAAGCTACTGTAACAGGTTGAAGTAAAGATATGGAATACATTGACAGGACAAGATAACTCACTGAATACCAGAACTTACTGACCTGCAAGACCCTAGAAGTGCTCCAAGATCCCAGAGTTTACAGATGGTCCCTACAGACTGCTACTAATAAGATTCACTATCATAAGTTCAAAATGGCATATTCCCCAAAGAAATAATCTGGTTGGCCTGTTTGTAACAAGATTCCACATCTGAGCCTTCCAGCTGTGGCCAGGGCAGGGGTCATGTGCAGACATGGCGCTTCTGGGAGCCTCCTTCCGGAAGAAGGGCAGTGCAGTCAGATTAGGGGACACCACAGTGCACCAGAGCTTCTTCCATAGATTTCTCTGTGTCACGCTTTGTCTTTTATAAAGCCCACATCCTCTTCCATGACTCTTTCTACATCCACACAGGGTACGCTAAGCTGAAACTCAGTCAGGCAATCTCGTCTTCTTCAAGGTGAGGAAGATGGGGCTTATGAAGGTCAGTTGACTTACTCAAGGTCACAGGTAGACTCAAAGAAGGAGGCAGGATGTAAACACATGTCTTCTGGGCCCCTTCTGAGTGTAGGGTGTGCGGAGGAAGTGATGCCATAGGAAGGGCACACGAACAGCAGGTGACTGGGTGTCGGTATCAGAACTACCAGTACCGACCGAATGTGCTCACTTGGGTCCACCAACCAAGCTGGTTTTAAGGCAAGGAAACAAGGATGACGGACCAGGGGAAAGGAAAGGGCAAGAAATGGCTGCAGATCAAGCGAATCTCCTTACAGATCTGCAAGGCATTCATAGTCTTGGAACTTATTCCCTGCAGACAGAGAGGGGATTACCATATATTTGACTAAGTGTTTATTATGGATTGAATTGTACCCCCACAAAAACTATGTTGGTACCCTAACCTCTGGCACTTGTGAACGTGACCTTGACCCTAATACTCCCCAGCATGCTTTCTCCTTTTAACATGGTCAACTGAACGCTTGAGATAACTAAAGCCGTGATGAACCTACAAGACTTTTCCCTCTTCTGTCTGCTTCCCACTTTTCTCGTATCTTCATTTTGAACTGATACCTTCCTTGGGAATTGATGAAAATATCTTTGCTTTGTTCTGTTGGACCAGCTGTCATTTATGACCCCCCACTGGATGATTAGAGCCCAGGTATCTGATGTGTGTATCTTTAGCCTGATAAAGGGATATGCCAGCTTCTCTCTCTTTTATCTGATAAAGAGTCTCTCATCACTATCTTGTAATAAACAACTCCTCCACCCATGCCATCTGCGGGCTACAAAGACACTTCTAACCTTTGTAAAATCACAGATAAACTCTGAGATAAAAATTGTCTTTTGAAACGCAGCAGAGACAGCCCATGCTACTACGGAGTCTCCATTGGTATCATGCCGTCTAATAAACCTCCCCACTGTTTCTGACTAACACAGCTTGGGACTACAGGAAGCTGGCGGAGAAGAAAGGATCTTCCCCCAGAGACCTGGGAGGCAGTACAGCATCACCAACACACTGATGGCACGTCATGAAATATTCTTCCTTTGTTTTCACCCACTTAAAAATGCACAAGCCATTCTTAGCTTGTGGGCCATCCATAAACAGATGGCACCATGTTGAATTTTACCAACCATGGAGCCAGCTCAATCTTTTCATCTCATTTCTTGAGAATTAAACTGAGGACCAGAGAGCTGACTGCAGTCACCCAAAGTCACACAGCAAATTGATGACAGAGGTGAAATTAGAACTCAGCCCTTCTTTCCTTAAAACATATGAATGAGCAGAATAATTTGCAAGTACAACAAACTCAAGAGCCACTTGAAAGACTCAAGACAAAGAACCAGCGCTCATCCTGAAAGCAGCACGGAAACATAACAACAGAGAGCCTGGCAGCAGCACCGTCTCCTAGTAACCATGGCCTCTCTGATGAAAGATTGCTCCCATGTGTTATTTATAACTTATTTCCCAATAGGGAGGGTGAGTGGTTTGTTTATATTTAGTTACAAGGGCCCGGGAAACCCTGATCTACCATCTTAGGAAAGACACAAAACTTACAGCCACAGCTGCCAGGTGGGGGGACAAAGCGGCAAGGTACAGTGTTGTCCCCGGCACTAACAATGCAAGTCACTTATAGCAATTACTGACCACCTGACACCCATGACAGATGGTGTGAGGGGCCACCGGGAGGGAACAGACAGACTCCTATTTATACTCCACAGAGACAGCCATCGTGCAAAGTCTTTCTCCACCTTGTTCGTTACCCGGAGTGTCTGCTAATTTCTCCCTGTCGGGACTACATTGAGCCTATCAGTATTACGCTGCTTCTGGTTCCTAGATGAGGAAGCTGAGGATGAACCCAGCTCCCTCCGAAAGCAGCTCTCTGGATGCCAGGAAGAAAGTGCAAAATGTTACAAATCCACAAACAGGTGGTGGACAGAAGAAGGCCCATGGGCCTGAGTCAAGAGGTCTGGGGCGCAGTTAGGTGGAATTGATAAATTGGGTCCAAGTCAGAGGACATAAGTGCCAGAGGGGTTTTCCAGAGATTATCTGGGGTCATCCAACCTCTCATTCTGCCTTCTTAAGACCACAGATACTAAGTGATTTCAATAAAATCACACAACACACCAACAAATATTAGAACCCATATCTTGTTACTTTCTGCCCGTGACTTTGCTGATACCTAGACAGCCTCTAAAACAAGGCAGAAGATACCTCCAAACATACAGGCGGACAATTGGGAAACGCTGAGATGATGAATCCAGGCAGAGGCTTCTCCTGCTCTCATCCACAAACAGAAACAGACAGACACCTCCCCACCCACAGGAAGAAAGAGGAAAGTAGGCTTTTGTTAATACCCCAAACCAAACGCACCGCCATAGGGTCAATGCCAACTCATAACAACCCCATAGACAGAGTAGAACTGCCCCATAGAGTTTTCACAGAGTGCCTGGCAGATTTGAACTGCTGACCTTTTGTTTAGCAGCTGGAGCACTTAACCACTAAGCCACCAGGGTTTCCAGGCTTTTGCTAACAGGAAACAAAAAAGACAACAGGTCACAGGCTGCCCAGTGGACCGTTTCATATCCATTGCTCACAGAATGTGGTTTTAAGTGTCTTGGCTCAGCCAGAGCTCTGGAGGTGCCTGAGAGTGTCTCTCCTTTGGACAAAAGAAACAAGCATTTGCTCAGGAATGCTGGGTGGCCTGTTTGAAGCAACAGTTGTCTTTTTCCTTGCCACTCATTCAGGAAGCAGTATGAGTATGAGATGTATTGTTCACTATACACACATATCTATAGAGATAAGATACCCTAGTGGTGTAATGGTTAAACACTATGGCTACTAACCAAAAGGCTGGCAGTCTGAATCCCCTAGACACTTCTAGGAAACTCTATGGGGGGGTGGGGAGCAGTTCTACTCTGTCCGTAGGGTCTCCCTGAGTTAGAATCGACTAAGCAGCCATGGGTTGGTTGGCTTATACATAGATCGGAAACACTGGTAGCCTAGTGGTTAAGTTCTATGGCTGCCACAAAAAGGTTGGCAGTTTGAATCCACTAGACGCTTCTTGGAAACTCTATGGGGCAGTCTTACCCTGTCCTATAGGGTCCCTAGGAGTCAGAATAGACTGCACAGCAGTTTCTTTATATATATATATATATATTGACATAGTGCTAGAGATAGAGAGATGTATATCTACATAAAGATATATTTTATATCAATCTGGCTACAAAGACAAGGAGCCCTGGTGGTGCAGTGGTTAAACACCCTGCTGCAAACTAGAAAGTCAACAGTTCAAATCTACTGGCAGTTCTGTGGGAGAAAGATGCTGCCGCCTGTTTCCACAATAGTTCACACCTAGGAAACCCCATAAGGCATCTCTGTTCTGCCCTATAGCGTTGTCACAAGTTGGAATAGACTTGACAGTGACAGATTTTATGTATGTATGTATATACATATATATATATGTAAAATCTACGTATGTATACAAAGTCTGCAGCCACATATTGATGATAAGGTTATGCATTATCATTTTAGAGCAAATAGGGTCCTCGCTTCTCAAGTTCCCTGCCATCACACCTCATGTTGCCCCCAAGCACGCAGGGACCAAGGCAACAAGAAAGAAGTGGCGGCAGGTAGCTGGCTGATCACCCGTCAGGGATATGGGCAGGCGGGGGTGGGGATGGGTGAGAGGTTGACTCGATGGCTTCAGGCTCCCTGCCGCCACGATCGTCTGTGATTTATCAAGAGGAGACCTACTCGCTGAAGTGTCTCTTATACTCGGTTCACCCTTCAGCGGGGTGGAGGCTTGGTGCTAGCACCCATAACAACGTGATGAGCCTTTCTTGGCTTGCAAACATTCATTCCCCATCCTGGTACCAGAGCGTTGCCATCTTCCATTGGGAAGCCTCTTTTCCTCAGACTCCGTCCGCATGGGTGGGTCAGAGGGGTCTGGATTCTTCCTCAGCTCTCACAGTCGCACGTGAGCCCCATCTGACCAATCAAAGCTTTCCACTGTCCTGGCCGCAGAGATTAGCCCAGGGACTGACAAGTGACTGCAGGAGACTGAACCCTGGGATTTTGCTGGAGCTACTGGGAAAGACACGTGTTGTTTTTCCCAGAGTACCTTCATTGGTAGAGGTAGGCCTGGAGCCTCCACCTTTCTTCTACAAGAGAAACTTCCTAATAAAGCCCACACAGAAAAAGCCAAGCCCAGATGTAAAGAGAAACTATATTCTAATGATATCATTTGAGTTCTGCATCCTATCATGTTTAAACCAAATTTCACCCTTGAAATAAAATGAAACGGTAAATTTTCTTGTCACTGAGTTTCTGCTGCTTACAGTCAAGTCCTGATTAAGCCAGAGTCAAAATAAAATAGCAGACAAGCCCTCTAGCAATAGCCCACCTCATCTGCATAGTATTTTCCAGCTAACAGAGTCCTTCTATCCTCCTGAGCCTCAGAGGCCTGAGAGGTCAAGAGGCTGGTGTCAAGGTCATCTGGTACTGCTCTCACAGAAACACCACCAGAAGATGGCTTTAACAAAGAAAAGTTTATTCTTACACAGTGCAGTCAGCTGGAAGTCCAAACTCAGCATGCCAGCTCCAGGGGAACACACTCTCTGTCAGCTCTGGAGGAAGGTCCTTGAATTACACTAGTCTTTCTTCAGTCTGAGAGCATCTTAGCACAGGAGCCTCAGGTCTCAATAACACACTCTGCTCTCGGTGCTGCTTTCTTGACGGTGTGAGGTCCCCAAATTTCTGCTTACTTCCCTTTCCTTACGTCTCTTGTAGGATAAAAGGTGGTGCAAGCCACATTCCAGGGAAACTCTGTTTACATTGGAGCAGGGAGGCGACTTTAGGAAGAAAGTGTGTTACAGTCCCACCCTCATTCACTTTAACAAAATCCAGTCTGTTACACCCACAGGCAAGGATTAGGATTTATAGCACAGCAACATCACAAAACACAGCCCAATCACCGCCCAGTCAAATTGCTGTGCACATTTTAGGAGGACACAATGCAATCCACGACAGCTAGGAACTGTCCTCTCTATTTTGAAAAGAAATCGCCATAGCTAAAAGTTACTGAACACTTGTTGCATTCCATTCTTCTCTTTCCTGACCCACGGAAACTCAAAGATATTAATTAATGAGTCTTCATAGTAACCCAATGAGGTAGTTAATCTTACAAGCACAGACAGTGAAATGATCGGCCCAAGCTCACTGCCAGTAAGAGCTGTGGGAGACACGTCCCAGCGTGAGCACCAGCAAGTCAGATTTGTTTGTAGTCTCCTTCCCCCTATGTGGGTGGAGACCAGGGTAGTGTACAGACTGTTAATGAGCTCAGCTGTTTTTGAGGTGAAAGGTCAGAGGTTCGGGTCAAGGCTTAAGCAGCCCCAAAGACAGGCCTGGTGATGTACTTCTGAAAAATCCACGTCTTCTCACTTCAGGGATTTTGAGTACTAGCAGTATCCTTGACCCATACAACTTTCCCTAACTATGTATAAACCCAGTGTCGTTGAGTAGATTCCAACTCACAGCAACCCAGTAGGTCAAGCAGAACTGCCCTATAGAGTTTCCAATGAGTGCCTGGTGGAGTCAAACTGTTGGCCTTTTTGTTCGCAGATGTAACACTTAACCATTAGGCCACCAGAGTTTTCCTACACATGTGTAAGGATACAAAAAAGAAAACTTTCAAAGAATAATTTTTAACAGATGTCTTAGGCTGCATTCCCTGCAAAAGCAAAGCCAAGAAAGTGTATAAACATATAAATGAGAGATTTACATCAAGGAATTGGCTTAGGCAGTCGTAGAGGCTAGAACAGTCCAAATCCATGGGTCAGGATAGAAGTTTCTCTCCACTCCTGTAGCCACAGAGGATGCCAAACCCAAGATGAGCACGTCAGAGAGCAGAAGTCGTGCTCACAGACTGCAAAGACCTATGAATCCCAAGATCAGCAGGTACAGCTGCAGATAAGCTGCTATCTCAAGACCGCAGAACTGGAGGTCAGACAAACTGGAGCCAGCCGCAGGATCTAGAGCAAGGAAAAACCCACAAGTCTTGCCAGAAAGTCCATTTACGTATGGGCGGCAAGCCACACCCCCAAGGAAACCTGCTTTCACCCGCTTGGCTACCATCGCAGATCCCATCAGGGAGGTGATCACATTATGTCAGACCTCACATATGGAGGTGATTACATCATCATCCAACTGCCAAATCACACCATCGCTACCAGACCACTGAGACTCAAACCACTGACAGTCAAACTGACACAGAACCTTAACAATCACAACAGACTAGAGGCAAGAAAACATTGGTTAAAAGTTAAGAGCTTTTGCATAAGTCACGTTCATCATGATTCTAGAAGGTAAAATCAAGAAGGTAAGGAGGGTCATGCTCTGAGAGACAAATTGATTTCCCCCAAGTGGCACAGTAAACATGGAGGAGGCACTGGGATCGATCCCAGACCCGGTATCCACCTCACTCCTCCTTGTCACTCCACTGAAGAGCAGAAGGAGTATGTCATCCATCTTCTGGTTCCTATGGATTTTGCAGAATTCTTGTAGGAAGGAATATTATCAGGACCTCTCCATCTTCACAGCAAGTAGAACTGAAAAATATAAATGACAGTTAAGCTTTAAGGGTTTAACTTAATCCTAAGAAAGCACTTTCCAAGAGTAAGGTTAATTAAATACTAACAAGATTTTGTTTTTTTAAGAGAAAACCAAAAGGCTGTAGAATTCTTCTTCCAGATTTCTGTTATGTAGTAGCAGGAGAAAACAGCTGAGTAAAGGATTCTAAAGATCAGCCAGAGTTTTCTGAGAAGTCGTAAGAAATGTTAACCAAATTAAGTCCTTATATACTGCTTTAAAAGTCTGAAATGTGTTGGGGATTAAATCGTGTGCCCCCCAGAATGTGTGTAGACTTGGCTAGGCCATGATGCCCAGTACTGTGTGACTGCCCACATTTTGCCATCAGATGTAATTTATCTATGTGCAAATCTTACCTCTATGATTTTAATGGGGCAGAATTAGAGGCTGTATTGCTAATGAGACAGGCCCCAATCTGCAAGATGAGGTTGTGTCCTAAGTCAATCTCTTTTGAGTATAAAAGAAAGATGTGAGTGGAGAGACAGAGGGACTTCATACCACAAAGAAAGTGACGCCAGGTCCCAATCTGCAAGATGAGGTTGTGTCTTAAGTCAATCTCTTTTGAGTATAAAAAAAAGACGTGAGTGGAGAGATAGAGGGACTTCATACCACAAAGAAAGTGATGCCAGGAGCACAGGGTATCCTTCGAACAGAATCTCTGCACCTTAAAAGCTCCTGCACCAGAGGAAGACCGATTTCAAGAACCTTGCCCCAGACCCAACAGAGACAGAAAGCCTACCCCTGGAACTGGCACCTAAATTCAAATTTCTAGCCTCCTAGACTGTAAGAGAATAAGTTTGTGTGTAGAAGTGTCCTTTCCTTAAAGTCATCCACTCTTCTCAAGAAATTATCTATATTATTTTTCATGATGATCAACAAAGAAAGAAAAAGGACTGAGGTACAGATTTCTGCACTTACATAATGCATTTCCTTTGAAAACACTTGGGCCCTCTACCCCTACAGAAATTCTCCTTCTTTTTCCTTGCACTGTCTTCTGCTGCTGCAGACCCACGGCTGCCCCGAGACCTTACGTTCAGTCCCAATATTTTGTTGCATGAGAATCAATCATGAGACAAGAGCTTTGGGTGACTTTATATGCTATGGGATATGCACAAGGGAAAATGTAGAAGCAAGTGCCCCAAATTACACCTATTTCTGCACCTTCCTGCCTCCTCCCTCCATATTTGTCCAGGATCCCCCAATCTCACCTTTTCTTCTCACCTCACTTCTTACAGCAGGCCGCCTGCCCTAGTCTTTTGATAAAACACTCCAGAGAACCACCCCTTGTCATACTGTGAGGGCTACTGTGTTGCTGTGATGCTAGGAGTGACATCACTGGTACACAGATGCCAGCAGGGTCACCTATGGTGGACAAGTTTCAGCTGAGCTTCTAGACTAAGACAGACTAGGAAGAAGGACTGGCAGTCTACTTCTGAAAAGAATTCACCGGTGAAAACCTTATGAATAACAGCAGAACGCTGTCGTTTATAGTGCCAGAAAATGATCCCCCAGGTTGGAAAGCACTCAGAAGACAACTTGGGAAGAGTGGCCTCCTCAACATTAACGACACAGTCAAACATAATGACACAGACGGAGCAAAGCCTTCAGGGCCTTCATTTGCTGATGTAGAAATGCAAAATGAGTAGAAACAGCTGCAGGCATCCACTGACAACTGGAAGGTAAAACGTACAAAGTATGTGTCATTGGTTGAATTGTGTCCCCCCAAAAATATGTGTAGTAATTTGGCTAGGCCAGGATTTCCTGTATTCTGTGATTGCCCTCCATTTGGTTATTTTCTGGTGTTATAAATCCTAATCTCTGCCTGTGGCTAATAGAATGATTGTATTAAAAGAGGACTAGGGTAGGACTGTAAACCCTTCATAAGGTCACCTCCACTCCACTGCAAGGGGAGTTTCCCTGGGCTGTGGCTTGTTCCACCCTTTATCTTTTCATTCTACAGGAGATAAAGCGAGAGAGAAGCAAGCAGAGAACAGGAGACCTCACACCATCAAGGAAGCAGACCGAGAGAAGAGCGTGTCCTTCAGATCTGAGGTTTCTGTGCCAAGATGCTCCCTGACCAGAGACTGATACAACACAAGGACTTTTCCTCCAGAGCTGACAGAGGGAAAGTCTTCCCTTGGAGCAGACATCCGGGATTCAGACTTTGTAGCCTACCAGACTGTGTAAGAATAAACTATTCCATGTTAAAGCCATCCACTTGTGGTATTTCTGTTAGGGCAGCACTAGGTGACTAAGACAGAATTAATCTAGGAAAACTGAAAATCATTAAAAATGAAGGGAATACATAAATATCGACATCCTATGCCTTAGTCCACTGAAATGGACTGCTATTGGCCATTTTGAACTGGACAATCATATGGCCTACTATCATGGGAATGAAAACTTGAAGAGGAATGGTGCTGCATTCACTGTCAAAAAGAACATTTCAAAATCTGTTCTGAAGTCAATGTCTGTGACAGATAATATCCATATACCTATAAGTAAGGCCATTTAGTATGACTATTACTCAAATTTATGCACCAACCACTAAATTTTTCTCCAAATATTGAAGAAATCAAAGACTTTTACCAGTTTCTGCAGTCCAAAATTGATCAAACATGCATTTGGGATGCACTGATAATTACTGGTAATTGGAATGCAAAGTTGGAAACCGAAAGGAAGGCTCAGTAGTTGGAAAATGTAGCCATGGTGACGGAAATGACGGTAAGATTGCATCATAGAATTTTGCAAGACCAACAACTTCTTCATTGCTAATGCCCTTTCACCAACATAAACGGCAACTGTACCCATCAACCTCACCAGATGGAATACACAGGAATCAAATCGACTACCTCTGTGGAAAAAGATGATGGAAAAACTCCATATCAGCAGTCAGAACAAGACCAGGTGCTGACTGTGGCACAGGCCACCAACTGCTCATAGGCGAGTTCGAATTGTAGCTGAAGAAAATCAGAACAAGGCCACAGGAGCCAAAATACAACCTTGAGTATACTCCTCCTAAGTTTAGAGACCGTCTCAAGAACAGATTTGAAATATTGAATGCTAATGGCCAAAGACCAGATGAATTGTGGAATGACATCAATGACATCATCCACGAAGACAGCAAGAAGTCACCAAGAAGCCAGGAAAGAAAGAAAATACCAAATTTGATGTCATAAGGGACTCAGAAACTTGTTTTTGAACATCAAGTAACTAAAGCAAAAGGAAGAAATGACAAAGGAAAAGAGCTAAACCGAAAATTCTGTGACTGATGCAAACTAGGTAACAATTACCTATCAAGGGGATTGGTCAATTTGTCATCAAGAAGAGCTGTGCTTTTCTGCACTACCCAGAGAAGAGTCCACATGACATTTTCCTGGATTCCCTTCATGACTTAAAGGGGAAGCTTTCCCAGTGTTCAGAACCCTTGATGTCCTGCAGATGAATCAGGAGGGTGTCCTCAAATTGCTCGTACTAGATTGATGTCACCAACCTTGACTTCCAAATGGTACAGAACCAATCAAATAAACCAACTCATTGCCATTGAGTTGATTCCAGCTCATAGCAACTGTCTTAGGCTGAGTTTTCTAGGGAAGCAAAACCAGCAACACGTATATGTACAAGGAAAGATTTATATATAAGGAAACAGCTCACTCAGTTGCAGAAGCTGAACATCCCAAGTCCTGGCACAAGCCTCCTATGGCCATGGGAGCTGGTGAACCCAAGGTCAGCAGGTCAGAGACCAGAGTTATAGATCACCGGTTGTGTAGGTCAGTGGACCCCAAGCTGGTGACAATATGGAGCTGCAGAGGCTGACGAACCCTGGATCGGCAGGTCAGGGAGCAGGACTCTCAAATGCCGGCTGTAAGATTTGATGAATCCAACAGCTGCCAGTTCAAGTCCAGGAACCAGATGCCAGAAGAGAGCAGGGGCTGCTGGTTATGTGAGCAGACCAGCAGTGGGTGGTGGAAGGTGGGGAGATGCGAGCTGAGGGGCAGGAAGCCACCACAGGCCCCACCCTGCCACTTGATACAGCAGCCAAACATGGAGTAGCCAAGTTGGCATAATCCTGACCACCATAGTAGCCCTACGGGACAGAGGAGACCAGCCCCACAGAGTTTCCAAAGAGCGACTGGGGAATTTGAACTGCACCCAACCAAAGCTCCACTAAATCTCCCCAAAAGAACAGTACATCTGCAAAAAGAAATGTGATGGCATCTACGTCATCAATCTGCAGAGCACCTGGAAGAAGCTCCTGTTGGCAGCTCAGGCCGCGGCTGTCACTGAAATGTCAGCTGATGTCTGTATCACATCCTCCGGGAATATTGGTGAAAATTTTGCTGCCACTGGAGCCACTCCTGAAGCTGGGCACTTCACTCCTGGCACCTTCACTAGCCATCCTTCCAGGAGCCACGTCTTCCGTTGGTTCTGGATCTTCGGGCTGACCACCAGCCTCCCACAGAGACATCTTATGTTAATCTACCCACTGCTGCTCTGTGACACACAGACCCTCCTTGGCCCCACATGGACAATGCTGTCCTAAGCAACTACAAAGGAGCTCGCTTGGGGGTGTCTAACACGAGGGATGCTGGCCCGGGAAGTTCTGTGCATGCACAGTGCCACCTTCCATGAGCACTCTGCAGAGATCTTGCAGAGTTTGTAAAGGAAGAGGTGGTCTCTGCTGAATAGGCTGTGATCAAGGAGGACTTTCATGGAGAAGAGACTGCTCAGCTCCAGGACAAGGACTGGGCTTAACCCACGCAGGTGCCCTCTGTGCCTGTCCAGCAGCTACCTACCGGAGATGGCGGTGCTCAGCCTCCCACTGAGGACCACCCTGCAGCTTCCTGCTCAGGCCACTGAGTGGGCTGGAGCCACCATGAAGTGGTCTGCAAATGTTCTTCTGATTTTTTGGACAGAAAATGGAAATAAGAGTGCTGGAAAATAAACACCAGTTTCTAGCAGAAAAAAAAAAGAAGAAGAACCAGGAGTGCTGCATCCTCGGACTCAGGGTTCCTGTGCTAAGAACCTCCTGAATCTGGAAGACAGACAGACATCTCTAACACTGGAGATGGTATGAGACGGCACAAGACGGTACGAGTGGCAAGAACCAGGAGACCAGCGCGTGACAGCTGTGTTGGGCTTCTCGGCCCACAGAGCAAGGAAGCTGCCGGGGTCTCGCCAATCCCCAGAGCAGGATAGCTGAGCACCCTCAGACAGCAGGCTTGCCAGCGGACTGGGCAATTCAAAGCACTTGACAGCTGAGCTAAAAGAGCTGTAACACTTGCCCCAGCTGGGGGCAGGAGGGTGGGTTAGGGAGGCAAGAGACTTACGGCAGAGAGCCAAGCGGTGTCCAGCCAAGAAAGAGCTGGGGGTTGTCCTGGCTAGAAGCTGTCCTGTTGATCAAATATCCTGTCCCCTGAGCTGTTCCCGTTCCTTCCAAGATCCTACTACCAAGTTGCAGGCTGTTATTGTCCGAACAAACCACACAGTCTTGAATTTTCTCTGTGAGTCCTGTGTGGCCCTAATGACAAATTATCAGGCCTGGAGGAGAGGCAGAGAGTGCCAGGAGAGGGTGACTGTGGTCATAAGGGAGAGTGGGGATAGAACTGACCCTGATTTCACAGCAATCAGCTCTGTGCTGATGGTGATTCTCCCTTCTCGCCATGAATTTAAAGGACTTCTGACATCGCCACGACTACAAACACATCACAGGAGATGGAATTCTAACCTGGGGACAAAGGAATATGAGGCATGTGGCAAGGGATGTTTATGACAGAGACATCAAAAGTCTCTGAAGCGCCTGTGTCATTTGATGCAGGCGTTCTACATCATGGGATTAAATCTCCATAAACCATGGAGACATAAACTAAGTTAAAATAAACCCTCATGGCACTGTAGCTAAGAGCTATGACTGCTAACCCAAAGGTCAGCAGTTTGAATCCACCAGGGGCTTGGAAAACCCTATAGGGTAGTTCTACTCTATTCTGTAGAGTTGCTATGATTTGGGATCGACTCAACAGTGATGGATTTTAAAATAAATGGAAGGTTACATCACGTTTGTGGATTAGAAATCTCGATATGGTAAAATATGAAATTGTCCCCATTTCATAGACGAGTAATCTGAGGCACAGAGCAGTTAAATAACTTGTTGAAGACTATATAGCCAGTGAGAGGTGAAACCATGATCCAGCACTACGAAGTTTGGCCCAAGAGCTGTGTTCTTAATCATTTTTCTCTGCTGCCTTTCTTTGGGCTCATCTAAGCACCTGCTTTCTCCACCAGAAATGGCAGCAATCCTGTCTCACTCACCTAGGTATCTCCCAGTGCCTGAGTACAAAGGAGATACTCAAAAGTTACCGATAAAAACAGTTTGTTGATAAGCTGCCTCATCATTGGGATTTATGCTTCTGCTTTTGTAGAAATTTCTGTAAATTAGGACTGAGTGCAGCCACTCTGTTACTTAGCAAAAATGCACAGTTCTAATAATTAATTTCAAGAGAAGTCATTTTCTTAGCTGCTCCCTTTTCCTAGCTTTGAGTTGTTAAATAATTTAAGTGGCAGACCTAGAATTTATTTTTTAATATGCTTTCTAAATAGGAGATTTCAGGACACTTCTCACCATTTTATTATTTGAGAGTGAAGATCATATCCTTTCTTACCTTTTTTTTTAAACATTAGGGGTGCCCAACAAATACCAAATACAGATATTAGCAGTAAACCTATACAGTAAGTGGAAACTAATAAAGGTTTGCTTGCTTGATTGTTCTGAAGTAAGATGTTTTGGTTAAAGAGGCTAAATAAGAAAGAATTTGTTCAAGCTTCTTAAGTTTAGAATAACTCACTGCTGTGGAGTCGATTCCAGTTCATAAGGACCCTACAGGGCTGAGTACAACTGCCCCACAGAGTTTCCAAGGAGCATCTGGTAGATTTGAACCAAAAGGTTAGCAGACATTGCACTTAGCCACTACACTGCAAGGGTTTCCTAAGTTTATACTAGAAATTATGAAATCCGGTGGAAGCTAATGAGCTCTGTGAATATAAAATGGTTAAACAACCACTGAAAATTAATTTATGAAACTGAACAGAGTGAGAACATTTCCAAGCAAAATTCTGAACACCTAGTCCCACTTCTGGCTGATTTAGTCACTTGTTGTGTTTTAAGGTCTCTGCAATACTATAAATTACTAATCCCGTTACCACTGACCGTTTCTAGTTATGCTAAACCCAGTTGGCCTCTTTCCCTTGACCTCTTAGCATCCCCAGAATACAGGATTCATGATCAGAAACACTCATGGAGAAGACGGCTTCCCACTGAACAAGTTCAAGGTTGATATTCAACCATGTCAGAAGGGACAAGAAGCCTTTCCCTGTAACCAGTACTGGTTTCTTGTAAACAGCATCAATATTCTTTATTATGTCAGTGTCTGCAGCTATCACTCATTCAGCCAAAAGGAAAAGACATAAATCTAGACTTCTCTTTCCCTAAAACAATGCTACATCTGTTAGCCAAAAGGTTGGCCGTTCAAATCCACCAGGCACTCCTTGGAAACTCTGTGGGGCAGTTATACCCTGACCTCTAGGGTCGCTATGAATTGGAACTGACTCGATGGCAGTGGGTTTGGTTTTCTGGATTTTTCCTAAAACAAATCAGACCAGTTCTCCTTCCACTTGTGTGCCAGATTTCTATATATTAATTTCTACATAAACCACCTGTGGGCTGGTTTCTTCCTTTGCCTGCATATTAGCTAACAGTGGTTGATACATGCTATGGATTAAAGTGCATCCACAAAACATGTGTGTGAACTTGTCTAGGCCATGACTCACAGAATTATGTGGTTGTCTTACGTTTTGTGGTCTGATACAATTTTCTGATGTTATAAATCCTAATTTCTATGATGTTCATGAGGCAGAATTAGAGGCAATCATGTTATGAGACAGGACTCAATCCACAGGATTATGTTGTATCGTGAGTCAGTCTCTTTGGAGATATAAAAGAAGGACTCCAGCAGAGAAGAGAGAGATATTTTACTATCAAGAATGAAGAACCAAGAGGAGAATGTATCCTTTGGGCCTGGGGACCCTGCACTGAGAAGTCCCTGGAACAGGAGAAGACTGATGACAAAGACTTCTCAGAGGAAACAGAGAGAGAGAGAGAGACTTCCACTGGATTTGGTGTTCTGAATTCAAATTTCTATCCTTCTAGACTGTGAGAAAATAAATTTCTATTTCTTAAAGCTATCCATTTGTGGTATTGCTGTTTCAGCAGTACTAGATGACTAAGACATCTAGTTTTTTAGATATCAGCAGGATAGATTTAGCCCCTCTGTCTGTGTATTTCTGTTCCACAAACACTGCTAAGGTGACATCACAGACCAGAGAACCACCGTATTCCCTCAGCGTGGCATTTCTCATCAATTAAATTATTCAAGTTTGCTTTGATACAGACAAGCAATGGCAATCCTTTTGTTTATACATCTCTGCTTTGGATTAAACATTCATGGCTTCTATACAGTGAACAATAGCACACAAACAACTCCACCTCTGATGAAAATTTAATTGCAACCTGATAGCAGGGCTTACAGCAAGCTCCCAGCTGCAACTGTGTGGCATCATCTCCTTGCCGGCCAAAAGGAGAGGTGACACACTTCATCTGGCCATCCGTGCCAGCCTTCTCTCTTCTGCACCACTGGAACCCTCTCTCTCATCCTAATAACGTTTTTTTTCTTTTCATTTCCCACACTATCCAAATGGATGTGGAGGTCTCAGGCCAGGACCAAAGCTCCCAAGAGCTGGATTTGGATGAGATAACCAGGAAAATTTGCTTTCTTGGCAAATGGAGGGAAATCTTTAGTTATCACAGGTAAGGTGTTCTTGTTTTCTCATTTCTCTAGAACTAGAGGGATTTCAGGTGGTGGAGTAGCCATCTTTTAAGCCTGCTAAGTGAGAAGTCTTGACTGTAGATTTACATTTAAAATGCTTCAGTGTATTGGTACTCGTGGAAAGAGACCTCCTTAGAAAGCATAGAGTTTGGGGGTTGAGGGTGTGAGGTTTGAATAAAGTGAGTAATTAACTGTATGTTTTCTCTTTCGTTTCTAGGTTGGGAGCCAATGCTACCACTCCACAGGTAATTACTTTTCTCAAAGCCAAGGTGTTTTCCTCCAGTTGCTTCTTCAAACAACCACATTAACAGCTTAATTTGCTTTCATTCTGTGCAGGTAATGTCACTTAGGTACGGGCTTTTAACAGGGGAAATACTTGCAACCGGGAAGTCTGTTCCGCACATCTTTTCTTGTCCTTCCTTTTTCATAAAACCTCTTTATGCTTTGGAGAGCTAATTTTCATCATTAAGAGCACCACATGGTTATTATTTTAGGGAAAAAAATAACATTAGAATCTAGAGTTCCTACACTTGAAAAATAACATGGGACTCTGACAATTAAGTGCCTCCATGTCCCGACGAGAGGCAGTTTTGAGAACAGTTGTCATCCTTACCCAGCTTCTGGGGAAAAAAAAAATTCACTTTTTTCTTCACCAATATTAAAGAATAAGAGAAAAATGATTGAATCCTGATTTTTAAAAAAAATTAAATATACATTCTACAGTATAAAATGAAAAATATTGGAATACACTCTGTAAAATTTATAGACAACATATGGATGGGTTATGTCTTTTGATCCAAGATGTCACTCGATGTCTCTTTACTGGAGCATTCAGTCCATTCACATTCAATGTAATTATTGATAGGTATGTGTTCATTGCTGCCATTGTGATGTGTTTATTTTTATGTTGATGTTTTCTCTGTTGTTCTTATTAGTCTGTTCTGGGACGTTCTTTTTTGTGAGTTGATTTTTCACCTTTTTCAGAGCTGGTTTTGTAGTTGTTGAGACTCGTGTGTTACATTTCTTGAAATGATATGATACATCTTTGTTGTGCTTTACAGCTGCCCCTATGATCCCCCTTAATAAACTATATATAAACCCAATTTTAATTACTACCAGTCTTGTCATCTTCCTCTCCATCTGGAAGGACTATAACAACTGTAGTACATCCCTTTTTTTATTATGATGACACCATAGTTTTCATGATGATCACTGGATCATTTCTTTCCTTATCAAACCTGTGATTGGCTTTGGAGCCTTCCCTGAGTAGAGTTTTGAGTAGTAAAGTTGTTCTAAAATATAAAGTTAGTGGTTTTATTCTTCTAAGCCAGAGCCAAGAACTTCTTTGAATATTTCTTGTAGTTTTGGTTTGGTTTTCACACAGTCTCTGAGTTTCTGTTTATCTGGGAATGTCTTAATTTCATTTTCGTATTTGAAAGATAGTTATGCAGGATATATAATTCTTGGTTGGAAGTTCTTCTCCTTCAAGGCTTTGAATGTGTCATGCCACTGTCTCCATGCCAGCATGGTTTCTGCTGAGAAATCTGAAGAGAGCCTACAGGGTTTCCCTCTGAATGTTAGCTTTGCTTTGAGTCTTGCTGCCTTTAAGAGTTGCTGCTTATGTTTCATTTTGTTGAGCTTGATTATAATATGTCTTGGAGTCTTTCTTTTGAGATCTATATTTGGTGGCGTACGATATACATCTGAGATGTCTATATTCTCTTCCTTCATGATTTCTGGGAAGTTTTCTGTCAGCAGCTCAGCAACGATACTCTCTGTGTTCTCAGATGTCTCACCCTGTTCAGAGACTCCAATTAATTGAAGGTTGTTACTCTTAATAGAGTCCCTCTTAATGTTTCTTCATTTTTCTTACTTCTTTTTTCTGATTTCTGCTCATAGATGCTGGCCTCAGTAGCTCTGTCTTCCAAGTCAGAAATCCTTTTTTCTATTTGTTCCATTCTGTTTTCTTGGCTTTGCATTGAAGTTTCTATGTCTTTGATTTTGTTCTTGATCTGTTGGATTTCAGAATACTGGTGTTCCATCAGATCGAACATCTTGCTTAATTTTTCATTTTGTTCTCCTGCATGTTGTATAAGGTCTAGAAGGGCTCTGTATATCATCACTTTGTATTCACTTTCTGATGCTTTCATAAAAGTTTCTTCATCTGGAAAACTCCTTGGTTGCTTTGTTTGGGAGCCTTCTGAAGCCATGGCTGACTTCTTGTGTGCCACAAGTGTCTGTTGCTTTTTGGGACCCATGTGAGTATGTAGAGGCTGGAAGAGGTACTGTGAGGATGGACTGCAGATGTTTCTCTAGGCTGTCTTAAAATGTAAAGCAAAAGGTATCTGACCACTTCACAAGTCAGTTACGTTTTCAGGTGTAGAGGTCCCTCTTCTCAACTGGCAAAGTAAGTGCCACTATATCCAATCCCAGATGATACAAACTAGTTCAGAATACAGCAATACTACTGCCCTGTTGGCCTCTGCTGACAGGGCCTAGCCTTATCCAACACTGCGTCGAGTACTGGTTTTGTGATAGAAAAGCGCTCTCCTGTGGGCAGGCTCTGGCTCCCAAGCTAAGAATTAGGTCCAGCTGTGGCCACCGTACCCAAGATGGCGTCTTCCACACAGGCAGCAGACAGGGGGGCTAAAGGTGCCCAGAGGCAGCGATTCCTCTGCTTCTGTTGCAGGGCCCCCAACGTAGGCAGCACTGTGCAAAATCACTACTTTTCTGTCGGAGAAGCGCTGTCCCGTTTGCAGGCACTGGCTCCCAGGCTAAGAACGAGGTCCTGCTAAAATCTCGGTACCAACATGGCGTCCCGCACCCTGACCGCGGAGCTCCGCACAAACCCCACTGAGGCGGCTACAAAACGAAAGGCTCAAAGTGTCTAGATTAACGGAGTCCCGAGCCTGGCTCTCAGAGTATGGGAATTTCCCCTGCCTATCCCCCCAGCAGCGCGTCTGAGTCCAGCCACCAGGCAAGACGCTGCTCCGCCCGCCAGCCGAGACCGAGGAAAAAAAAGTCACAATGGTGCGTTTACCTTCCGTCCGTGAGAGCCGGGGCTAGCCAGGAGCGGGAGTCAGCGAGAGAGAGGAGATTTTTCGCTGAGTGGTGTGAAGTCCCAATTAACAGCTCTGTGCCGTGTCCTGAGGCTGATTAGGTGACCAGAAGGCTCCGTTCGATTGTTAATTCAGGTCTTGGTTTCCGGAGGGATATAAGGAGACGTGGGCTCAGTCCGCCATCTTGACTCCGCCTCCCCCACTCTGTAAAATTTAGATGATAATAAACTTGGTATTTGAGCTATTAGTCCAACCAGTGAGCAAACACAGTAGCAAACATTAACAGTAATTTTCCTGGCACTAGCATGCAAGTCCAGGAACTTCTCTGTTCTCAGAACTGTGTGTCTCACTGCTGAATATCACTATGGTCCCCTTCAAAGTACTCCCCTTTGGAAGCTACGTTCTGATGCCAGAACCAAGTTCACCCTTCCAAGCAGTTTTAGAACTCCTTCTGGAACAGCCATTGCACACAGTGGCATGGTGGCAAACTTGCAAACTTAATTGTGTAGTTATTTGTGAGAAAGTATTCAGCCAGCGAAAAAATAACTGTATTGGAACACGCTCCCTACTCACCTGATCTGACCCCCAGTGGCTTTTTTCTCTACCCAAAGATGAAGGAAATATTGAAAGGAAGACAGTGTGATGACATTCAGGACATCAAGCGTACTGCAGTGACAGCTCTGATGGCCATTCCAGAAAGAATTCCAAAATGGCTTTGAAGGGGAGTACAAAATAGCTTCCCAAGGGGAGTACCTTGAAGGGGACCATAGCGATATTCAACAATGAAGCAGGTAGCACTTTTCCTAGGATGAGATCCTGAACTTAATTGGTGGCCCTTGTGTGATAGACAAGAGATTGGCAGTCTTGGAAACTTTATGGGGCAGTTTTGCGCTGTCCTGTAGGGTTGCTATGAGTCAGAACTCACTTGCTAGGAGCGGGTCGATTTGTTTGTTTTCCGTATGTGATGTGATCAAACCCTCAGATTATTAACAGAGTATCACTAAAGCATCTTGTTCCAAGCAACTCGTGATCAAAAGCCTTATTTGTACTCAAACTGCCACAACCATAGTCTAAATTAGAATCAGGGAGATAATGCTTCTATTTTAGTCTTGGGAGTAATGAATGGAGATAGCTGTCATCTGGGGGATAGAACATTCAAAAGATAAAATAATCCTTGAAAGGAAAATAAATAAATAAATGCCAAGTTATGCTTTGCATAAGGCGGGGGAGACCCATCTCTGCAAATGCAAAGATCTCCCATTTGATTTGCAAAGTGTATCTTAGCCCATCAGCAGCCTGTGATTTGGACGCTGTGTTTCAGAGATAAGAAAGCATCTTCACCTCCAGCAATCCGGAAAAAGAAAGCAATTTCTCTCATGTTTCAGCTACCAATAGGGCAGATTTGTTTTGTGATGTTAGGAAAGAGGTTAAAAAAACGGGAAGAAAAGCCGATGCCAAGGTATATTCAAATGCCATAAAATTGGTCAAGAAAAGTAAAAATAGATTTTTAAGAGGTGGGGTTGTCCCTTTTTGGGGGGAATAATATTATTATACTCCTGTATTTGGGAACGGGAATTTGACAGAATTAAAAGGAAGTAACTGGATTTGGTTTATCAACCAACACAATGAGAAAGATCTCATAGAGCCTGAAAAGATTCACTCCCTGTTTATAAAATGTTGTCTTCTCAGAACAAGAGACAGTGACATTTACATTCCTCTTTACGTGTAATTTCAAGTCAAGCTCTTGATGGCATTGATTATGTTTCCATAGTTACACTTAACCTCTGCAAATCATATAAAACTTAGGAGAGGCCCCCTTTGACACAGACATGCCCCCCCCATTGCTGTTTATCACAATTTTCAGACATCTTTAAAAATGAGACAATGTTTTCTGAGCACTGGTATTTCAGAGAAAAAGAAAAAGAAAAACAGTCATTGCCATCTCTCTATGTTGTATTTTTTCACGGGCAGCATTTTGCACAGAATCCTTACGGTGACCACCTCTCTGCTGATGAAACTGAAGCTGGGACAGGACGACTTCAGCCCAAAGGACAAGGACATTTGCCACCAAATAGCCTTTGTTCTGTTCCCAAACCCTCTATCATCTCTTCAAAATTGGACGGCGTTCCGATCTCCCTAGCGATGGCAATGGTAAGTATAGCTTGTCAATTAAACGTGAAACGAAACATAATCTTCCCCAAATAACAAGGCTGAGGGATCTTATCTGCTGTCATGTGAGAGTATTATTGAAGATAAGACCACAGACGACTGTTCCTGTCATTGGTAAAAGGAGAATAGAATTAAAATGACTTATTTATGGTATTTTTCAAGGACACTGGTGATGTTACACAGTCGTTTTCTCCCCAACTCAAGAAATCTCTCTTTATTCATTTCCTCAGTTGGACAGTTAAAATGGAGGGAGTGGATAAATTAAAAATTCAAGTAATTCATTATTTAAGGTAGGCTAAGACAGACCTGTTCAAAGACAGCCTGTAGGGTGTTACAAACAAACAGGACAATGCTGACATGTGAGAAAGGACTCAAATGCATACTGGGAGGAAATGTCAAACAAACTCAGTGCTGTTGAGTCAGTGCTGATCATAGCGACCCCATAGAATAGAGTAGACTGCCCATAGAGTTTCCAAGGAGTGCCTGGCACATTTGAACTGCTGACCTTTTGACAAGTAGTCATATAGCACTTAACCACTATGCCACCAGAATTGGGAAGAGGGAGGAAGCAAACACCATGTGCCAGTGGTAGAGCTGGGAGACCTGGCCCAGGCCTGGAACAAGCAGCTGACTTCAAGAGGGAATCATTTTACGGGGCTGCCAGCTAAGGCACAGATTGGAAGAGAGCCCAGCTGCTGAGGACCCTACTGGATCTGGAAACCACTGATTCCAGGGATCATCTGCTCTGCGTAAGACTTGACCAGGGTAGGGACAAAGGACTGAGGCAGAAACCTAGTCAGGGGACAACACTAGGTACTCCTCACTGGATCCCACAGGCCATGACTAGAGACAGACGCCTTAGCCAGCGTCCAAAGGACCAGCAGTCAAGGTGAAAAAGGCATCATAAAAAAGGGGTAAACTACGGGCAGAGGTCAACCCAAGGTAAAAGCAACAACTCAGGAAAGATCTCACTGGTTGGATTTTAAATTGTATTGAGACTCAGGGCATCTGAAGACAAATGGCCCACACGCACCCCACCCCTCTGACGCCCCTAGTATTCTGGAACTTCAGGCAGAGACCTCTCTTTGGTGTCTTACCTACAGGTGAGAGCTGGAAGAGTACAGTTCCCTTCTGTGGATGTGCTGACACTTGTTGTAGTGAACATACACGACCCAGGACCACCAGGTCACCTGGGCAAAAACCCACATTGGCCCTGCATCCAGAGCCCCTATACATGGGGAGTTTCTTAGTTTGCCCAAGGAAGAAAAGCTGGAATAGACTTAATTTTTTTTAAATGTGGATGATCTAAAAAGATAACCTGAAATGGAAAAAATTACAGGTTTAAGCCCCACTGGAAATTTAATCTCCCTCTTAGAAAGCAAGGGCAGCAAGCACTTTGCATAGCAACCAAATCTCTCTCCTTGTCAGATTTTAAACAGAGTTGGAAACAGCAGTGCCCTGCTCAAAGATGTCAGCTAAAGGTCCTACTTTGAATGTGTGTCACTCTCTCCCAAAATCCTGCCAATAATCCAAACTCAAGTACCAGGCTACTGAAAGGGCTCATTACATCTCTTCCAAGTTTCCCACACTCCCAGCATGAGGTCTGGCTCATGGACAGGCCCCAGCAGAAGGTTGCTTAATTAACTGATTCACATTGCCCGTGCACGGTCTCTAGCAAGGCATCTCAGTATGGAGTAGTGGACATCGCCAGTGGGCCCTCTCCAAGGCCATTCTCCATGGTTCTCCACCTGCTCTCTCCCCAGAAGGTTTGCCCAACCATGGAGCCCTAGAAGGCGGCTGGAAAGAGAGAAGGGAAAGAAATCGGGTTGCTTATGGCCAGCTGCGTAAGCAGTTACAACTTCTCTCAAGGCAGCCCTCTCCCCAGGATGTTCGTGTTTGTGATTCCTGGAACTTCCACCCCTTGCTCCGTCAGGTCCAGGGACCCTAATGGGTCCTCAGTCTTGTGGGTTCCAGGACAATGCACGAACCACCGTGTTCTCCTCCATCCAGTCCTTGACTTTACTCAGAGTCTCTGTATTCAACATCCCTTAAATGAATTATGCTGATTGGAGGGGACCGTCTGCCCCCTGCTGGGACCTGGCTGGCACAAGTTGAAAGGCTTGCATTTGAGTCCTGGCACTGTCACTTATCCAGATGTGGCCCTGGACACACCACTTAAGTGCTCTGGGCTCTGGATCCTCTAACTGTGGAGCGAAAGGGTGGCGTTAGATTCTCTGATTCAACAAATACCGGGAATGCTGTACTCAGGCACTGCACCAGAAGCAGATACATCAAACGATCACCATGGAAAAGCCAAGAGGTGACCCATCTGTCTGGCGGTGTAGGGTGTAAGTATTCTCTCTGGGCTCACTCCTTCTAAAATCTTCGGTTCTGTGATGGCCCTATATTTTATGAGGCTAGAAAAGATTTAGAGAAGGAGCTTCAGAGAGGATTCTTCTCCATCTAGATGGGTGGAGAAAAGACTAGAAGGCTAGACAGGGACAAGTTGTCACAGGGCAACAATGAGCCAAAGGACAAGGCATAAGCGGTTGGGGTTAGAAGCCTAAACCTACTGGGAAGAGTCACCCCAGACCACTGACTTTGACTCTGTGTGTGTGGCTGTGTGTGTGGCTGTCTCTGTGTGTGTCTGTAAGTCTGTATGTCTGTGGGCATCTCTGTGTGTGTCTGTGTTTGTGCATGTGTATGAGTCTGTGTGTCTCTGTGTCTGTGTGTATGTCTGCATGTATCACTTGGTGTGTGTCTCTGTGTGAGTCTGTGTGTGTCTGCATGTTTATGTGTGTATCTGTACCTGTCTCTGTGTGTATCAGTATGTGTAGGAGTCTCTGTGTGTGTCCATGTAAGTTTGGGTGTGTCTAGGTCTGTCTCTGTGTTTATATATGTATCTTTCTGTGTGTCTATGTGTGAGTATCTCTGTTTTGTGTGTGTGTCTCTGTGTGAGTGTGTGTATCTGTGTCTTGGTGTGTCTCTGTGTATATCTGTATGTGTGTCTCTGTGTATATCTGTATGTGTGTGTCTCGGTGTGTATCTATGTGAGTCTGTGTATCCATGTCTGTGTGAATCTGTGTGTATCTCTATATGTGTGTCTCTCTGTGTGAGTTTGTGCGTATCTGTGTGTGTGTCTCTCTGTGTGTGTCTGTGTGTTTCTGTTGTCTGTGTGTATAATGAAGGTGACTATCATCTTCATCACCATCATTAAACGGAATTTAAGGCCATGAAAATAGGCATTCCTCACAAACACTTAGAAGCTAACAAAGCAAAATAAGAACTAGAAACCACACTTGGTCGTGTCACCTAGCCAGTCATCACAGTCGTTACTGGGACCCTTTGCCATTCACGTCCAGTCACCATCCAACACCGCCACACTGCATGGCGTGAAACCCTTGTCAGGTGAACCTCATTATAAATTCTATCTCGTTCTCCATATAAACGTCTGTGTCACACAGATAAGTTGGTCATCTGTCTGTCACCCCCGCCAACGGGGCATGGCCTGAGAGCCCTGCAGCCCATCTGTTCCCCAGCTTCCCCTGGGAACAGTCAGGGTTTCTAAATCCTATCACAGTGATCCTACACGGTAGGATTTCAAGGCCTGGTGAGGCGGCAGACGCCGTCCGGATTCCTACAGCTCTGCAGTTAGAGGTCGAAGATGACGGGCTTGCGGAGGGTGAAACTCCCTGAGTCGGAGGGCATGGCAGGCAGCCAAGGCGGGGATTTGGTTCGGCTTGCAGCATTTATTTTAACTGACTCTGAACTCCAAGCTTCCCTAGTCTCACAGGTCCTGATTTCTCACAGGCACACAGCAGCTTCTCCTCCCTGGTCCCAGCAGCCTCTGGTCCATTCCCTTCTGTAACAGGACCTTCTACCCACAGCAGTGTGGTCCGTGCAGACAGCCGGTGTTTGCACAGACGTGCTAACACTTTGTTTGCTCAGAGCTTACCAATCTCAATGCCTTTTCCACACTGTCTCCTTGAGATACCAGGCTGTGGACCAGCTGGAGTCACCCACATTTCTGGATAAGCAAATAAAGAAGTCAAACAATTGTCCATGGTCACATGGTCAGTAGGGAGAGGAATAGAGTTTTTCTGCCCTAGAGTCTGAGTGGCGGTCTCTCTTCTGTGCAGCGCAATGCAACCTTAGTATGAGGGAAATACTTTGCAATCCTTGCCCTGGCCTCTCAGGGCATGTCCTGCTTACAAAGCCCCTGTGGCTGCTGTACCCCAGGAGCCGATGTCCTCCAGGAGCTGCCTCTGGGATTGTTTCCCTGCCTCCTGGTCCAGAAGCGCTCCATGTGACAACCCAAGGACACAGCACCCACCCTTCCCCCAACTGCATTTCTGAGACCTCCCTCCTATTGAAAGGCACAGGCACCTGTTTCCCTGTGGAGAAAACCTTCTCTTCTGGAAGAGAGAGCAGAGAAGGCCAGAAAACAAACTCCGGCTAGGCAACTGGATCTGGGCTCATAAGCTTTGGGAAGAGCACTCCAGGCACAGGCTCCTCCTGCACCTTTTCTTTTTAAGAACCACTCGGGCCTGTTCTTGAGGCCTGCTCCCCAAGTTACAAGAGACCATTGATTTTTAAGTGAAAGCTTTATGTCGTTTCCCCAAATGGGAATCAAAATCACTTTCCATAAGGTATAAAATGTCATGAAAAGAAAACCATATAACGGTATTATGGGAAACCCTGGTGGTGTAGGGTTTAAATGCTACCTACAGCCGCAAACCGAAAGACGGGCAGTCAGAATCCACCCGTCAGTCCTCAGAAACTCTGCTGTAGTTCTACTCTGTCCTGTATGGTCACTGTTAGTTGGAATCGACTTGACAGCAGCGGGCTTGGTTTTCTGATTTTAAGTTATCTTAAAAAAAGAAAAGAAGAGCCCTGGTGGTACAGTGATTAAAGCGCTCAGCTTCTAACCTGAAGGCCAGTGGCCCGAACCTACCGGCTGCTCTGTGGGAAGAGGACAGGGCAATGTGCCTCCATAAAGGTTACAGCTAAGGAGACCCTAGGGGCAGGTCTGCTCTTTCCTAGAGGGTCACTAGAAGTCAAAACTAACTCGATGGCCATGGGTCTTTTGGGAAGTTGTCAAAAAGTGATGGAAGCTAATAAAAACCACTAAGTAAATGATAATCAGCACATAAATAGGGCAGGGATCATAAGGAGGGACTTCCAGGTGGGGAAGCAGGACACCACCATCAGGAGAATGGGCGTGACTCCCACGTCTGTTTCTGCTGACTGGGCGACCTGAGGCAAGTCCCTTAACCTCTCTGTGCTTCAGTGCCCCTGGCTGTAAAAGGAAGCGATTAACAGTGTCCACCTTGAAGGTGGGGCCCTGGGTGGCACAAACACGTAAGCATTCAACTGCTAACCTGAAGGTGGGCACTTACCACACACCCAGAGGCACCTCAGAGGACAGGCCTGGCTGTCAGCTTCCCGAAGGTCACAGCTTGGCAAAGCCCCATGGAGCTGTTCTATCCGGCACACATGGAACGGCCGTCAGCTGGATGGACCACACCAAGAGCAATAACAACACCTTAAATGTAGAACACTCAGCCCCATGTCTGGCACGTAGAAAATGCTCAATAAATGCTAACTGCCATTTACCTAGGTTGAATGTTTCCTCTTCCAAGAAGCCTTCCTAAGTATCTGAATCAGAAGTTCTCTCCTAGTAACTTTGCATTTGTCTTGGGGGCCAGCACACATTCTGCCATGTACACAGCTATGGGGTACCAGACTGCTGGCCTTGATTATGAATGGATCCCCTACCTCTTCTTTTTTCATGTTTTTGGTTTATGAAAACACAGAAATTCATTTGAAATTGGGGGGTATGCTCTAAAGATCCTCTCCAATTTGAACCTTTTGTAAAGTATCCAAGAAAACCTCAGAGATCCTAGGGCAGCAGAAGAAACGACGCTTGCTCAGTATCATTTAAATCATGACTGCACACAGGCTGCGGACATAGGGTCCAGTCTATTCCTCCTTTGTGGGTGACAGAGAAAGACCACAGATGGGAGCAGCATGGGTTACAGAGTCACGGAAATAAGGACGAGAGAGGTATAGGGATAGGGCACAGCCCATCACAGACTGTAAGGAGGTCAGAGGAAGATGGCTGGCAAGAGACAGCAAGCCACAGGGGACAAAAGCATGATGGGACAACACATTGTGGGGTTGGTACACTGAGCCTTCAGAAGAAAACGTCATAACTGAACCTGATGTGACTCTTTTGCACAAGACTTTGTAGAATTAAAATATAGGAAGACGGTGAAGACGAACCTAAGCACAGCAGAGGGACAAGGACCCACCTCCTGGGTTCGGCCACCTTACCTGAGGCCACTCTGATGAGGGGGTACGTGTGATAGGCATTGTCTTTGGTTGGATCGTCTATTTCCTTTCTTTTCAGAAACTGCAACAGAGTCTCTTTGGAAATACTGCCCAGATCTTCAGTTATGATTGGAGAAAGGCCGACTTCAAGTTTCATGAACCTTTTTCTGACCTAGCTTTTGCTTTGGAAATGGGAAAGGTAATAGCCAGATGATAATATTTTTAAGATCCTACTCTTGTGTTCTCTACCCATCCTGCCTTTCACTCCTCATCCATACGAACGAATGTTTTCATTATAAATATATATCTAAATAGACTCATAATTCAAAATTAACCTTAAATTGTAACAGACTGAAATGCTGACTTCCTTCTGGGTTGTAACAAGTCTCTGCATGCCATTTTCCAAATCCTTTTCCTATCTCTTCTCTACAAGTCTTAAGCACCACTGAAGATTTAGAAGGCAGATGGAGACCTATAAACTTTTTTTCTGGCTTGTTTGAAATCACAGTAATTCATGACACCAGGCAACAGCTGCATTTCAAGGGCTAGCTGTCTAGTTCCTTGCCTCCTAAATCACAAACCAAACCTGTCGCTCGTCAAGTCCATTCTGACTCACGGAGACCCTCTAGGAGAGAGTAGAACTTCCCCATGAGGTCTCAAGGCTATAAATCTTCATGGGAGCAGACCGCCACATCTTTCTCCCGTGGAGCAGCTGGTGGGTTCAGGCTCTTGACCTTCTGGTTAGTAGTTGAGTGCTTAAGCACTGAGCCACCAGGGCTCCTGTCTTACTTCCTACCACTTACAGATTAGATAGGAAGTGGGGAACAGTCAAGGCAGGCCTTCCTGGCTGCCATGGAGTCAATGCTGACTCGTGGCAGCCCCATGCGTGGTAGAGAAGAACTGTGCTCCCTAAGTTTTCCAGTGTCTGATTCATCTAAAGCAGATCACCAGGGCTTTTTTCTGAGGTGCCTCTGGGTGGACTTGAACTCCCAACCTTTTGGTTAGCAGCTAAGTGCATTGCATGTTGGCATCACCCAGGTACTCCTAGGTAGAGTGTTGCTGTTGTGGTTGTGTGCCTTCTTGCTGAGTCCAACTCACAGCCACCCTACAGGATGAGGGCGAACTGTTGCATAGGGTATTCTAGACTGTAACTCTTCTGGGAGCAGATTGCCCAGTCTTTTCTTACACAGAACCAAGGGTGGGTTCCAATCACTTTCCTCTCAGTTAGCAGGTAAGTGCTTAACCATGGCACCCCCAGGGCTCCTTAAAGCAGTACACAGGAGGATCAGTAACCCCAGACTACCCACTCATTGTCATCAAGTTGATTCTGACTCGTAGCAACCCTAATAGGACCAAGTAGGATGGCCCTACAGAGTTTCCAGGGAGCTCCCAGTGGATTCAAACTGCTGACTTTTACGTTAGCAGACATAGCACTTAACTACTATGCTACCAGGCTTCCCCAGACTACAGAGCTCCACAACAAGGCACTAATGAACACTAGCCTGCCATGTCCCAATGAAAGGGACAGTTTACACACATCGTGCCAGGCCAGGAGACACCATTATACTAGGAGGGAAAAGACTGCAGAGAAGAGATAAGCCAGTCCTTGACAAGAGTTCTCTTTGGTGACTTTAACCCCACATACCCCTCACTGCACAACTGTAAGCCCTGGCTGTGTCTTCGCTGTCTCAGTACCCATCCTCTCTGTTCCAGGGAGGCGCTCGAGGCATCCAGATGGCTGTACAGACATTCATCATCAAATACTTGTTGTTTACAAGGGAAGGACAAGACTCTAACCTTCACCAGTAAGAGGACTGTGAGAAGTACCTGAACGTGTTCCCATTTCACTAGAAAGTTTATGTGCTAAATAATCACCACGGAAAAATGCAGCTGCTTCCGCCAGGGACCTAGCTCAGAAGACAGGCTCAGTTTCTTGCAGAGGGTTATGTTCTGTCGGCTGGGGCAGGCTCTCCCGGGGTCCCCCTCAGTGCTCAGCTGCAGGCATAATCTTGGCAGGTTTTAAACTCGGCTGCCGACCACCCTTGTCAGTCCAAATGAAGCACTAGGTCTCAGGTGAGCTTGCTTGTCCGTATCTGATGGGAAGCCTTGCTTAATGATTCCAGGGCGGAGTGAGACGGGGTGATGGACAACCTGATAAAGGAAGGATCAGCTCTCCTATCTAACCCAGCTGACAAGTACAGTCCTAGATAGTTGCCTATTAAGACAGAAACAAAAATAAGAATAGTAGTAATGACTTCAAATTGCTTTATCCTTAGACGTTAACAAACCCTATCAGGAGCAAAGCTCCACGCTAGACACAGCAGGGATGGAAAGAAGCGAAAGGCCTACATCCGGCCTCAGGCAGGTCAAGTTATCACCAAAAACAGGAACCAAATATATCATACATTTTAAGGTCACAAATTACCAAGCTCCCTGGAAGCAGGGCCCCAGATGGGAATTCTCATGCAAGAGATTTATTAAGGAAGAGCCATTAGGAAAAATCTGTTAGGGAGAGAGGGGAGACAAAAAAATCCACTGCTGTCAGGTTAATTATGACTCAGCAGCGAAAGGCCGTGACTGCTCACCAAAAGGTCAGCCGTTCTAATCCACCAGGTGCCCCTTGGGAACTCTGCGGGGGCAAATCTACTCTGTCCTTTAAGGTTGCTATGAGTCGGAAAGGAAGCAAAATATCAAAGAACCTAAATGATATTGTTGTAGTCCAACTGTGTCCATTTCAAATCATAATGTCTCCATGTGACAGAGTGGAATTGCCCCCATAGGATTCTCTAGACCTTGTTCCTTATTGGAGCCTAACAAGGCAGGACTCCAGCTACAGAACTACGTCGTATCTTCGATCAGTCTCTTCTGAGAGAGAAAAGAATCAGGCAGAGAAGAGAGAGGCCTTATACCACCAAGAAAGCATCACCTGGAGCAGAGCTTGTCCTCTGGATGTGGGGGTCCTGCACTGAGAAGCCCCTAGACGAGGATCCTTCCCCAGAGCCAGCAGAGAGACAGAAAGCCCTCCCTAGGAGCTAGCCCCTTGCACTTGGACTTCTAGCTTCCTAGACTGTGAGAGAATGAACTTCTGATTGTTAAAGCCATCCGCCTGTAGCATCTGTTGTAACAGCACTAGATAACTAGGACCTGCACCTAAACTGCTCTTTTTATGTCTCAAAAGTTATTGGGTTTAAGACACGCCCTACACTGATATGGTCTCATTAACGTAACAGCGAAAACCCCCTTCGCAAATGGGATCACATCAACAGGTATACCCGTGGCCATCCAGTCAATTCTGACTCATAGCCAACCTATAGGACAGAGTAGAACTGCCCCATACGGTTTCCAAGGAGCACGTGGTTGATGTGAACGGCCGACCTCTTCGCAACCAGTTGTGGCATTTAACCACTATGCCACCAGGGTTTCTTCAGCAGAGATACAGGTTAGAGTTCCAATACAAAATTTGAGGTGGACACAGTACAATGTGTAACAGAGGACAAGAGCACAGACAGGACAGGGCTTCTAAACTGAAATCACTGAGATGAACAGTCCGTTGCTACATCAAGGCTACGACTATTGACAGTAGAAAGAACATGGAAACCAGTGGTTAGGGCTAGGGTTTTCAGTCTAGGGTGATGAGGGAACCACACCAACCCACCCTGCATTCAGGTAAAGGAAAAAACCCATAGCTTTTCCAAAGAGTGGCTGGTGGATTCGAACGGCAAACCTTTCGGTTAGCTGTCAAGCTCTTTCGTACTGTACCACCAGGGCTCCAGACGGAGACCTAGCGCCTAAGTGGGAAATGCTTCATTCCAATGATGTCACACTCCCCTCTCTTGGATCGTAGTTTACGTGAAATAAACAAGCGGGAACAGGAGCAAGCCCTGGCCGCGGCACTCGCTGACATCCTATGGGCTGCGGGAGCAGCTGAGAAGGCCACCGTCTGTCTTGTCACTGAGGACACTTACATTGCATCACCTCCTGACTATTCCAGCAGCAATTTCATGGAGCGGGTGAGTACACTTCTGTCCGTCTAGCCAGACATGGCCACTGACCCCTGAACACACATCTGGACTGGCCACGGAGATACAGCTGAACCCCCAAGGACATTCCCGTATGCCTGGCTGGTCCAAAGGCACCTTCCAAAGAGGCCCGTGCCCAGGGTTCCAAGTGATCCAGGACCTCGAAAGAGAGATTCCTGCTTTAAATTTATCCTTCCAAAATTTACCATGAAGAAGAATATCTCATTCCTGAAACTACCACATAACTACATTTCCATAGCTACTGTCTTAAAGATAATTAACTCCTATTAGGAAAAAAGAAATCTGTCTGTGATTTCAACGCTTAGTATTTTAAAACTGAAGGACACCAACGTCGCAATGCCAGCTACCACTCAGTTTTGCCGTGGGGGTTTGACACGGTCTTATGTAAGATAATATGTCAAGCTTTTAGCAGCACGATTGTGCAATGAAACAAAACACTCCTTTGAGGTAGTAACAGTGAGTTGACATCTCTCAGATGTGACTTTCATCTTCCTTTTCATTTTTTCTCCTCTATTCCTGATTTATAGCTCCAGCTGTTTGAATTTCTAGAGAAAGGAGCCACAGAGAACTTCATCTATGATCATTTACAATGTGTAAGTGTTTAAGTGTCCAGATAATCCCTTTGTGTTCAACTGATCTTACAGGGACCTTCTTTCTTTTAGAAACCATATTCCTAATGATGCTCATTATGGAAGCTGGGTCGCCCTGAGGGCTAAGGAAGGCAGAACCAGAGAAAGACAAGCCTCCCTCTCCCACTCCACAACCCAGAAAGAGGTCCAGGTCACAAAAGCTCACTCACAGACACTCCTTTTTCCTGGGCTAATCAAACTCAGAAAATAACACTTCAGGGCACCTAGGCCAGGATTTCTTTCATGGGGAAAACAATGTTAACATTGCCTCGCTTCACCTAATGAATAAGAAGCAAAATGGCAGAGAACGAAGGCCCGCATCTCAGCAGCCGAAATGACCGTCTACGTTGACTCCAAAGAAATGGCTTCGGGTCTACAAAAGGCGGTCCCCTCATACCTCTTCTATCACGTCTCCTGCTGTGATTCCCACTGTCCCCCACCCCACGGTACACTGACGGTGACAAATGAGGCAGGTTTTGTGAAGAACCTGAAAGCAGGAACAATTAACAGGATAACTCTGAAGCCATCCAACAGTGGCCTTGTGCAGAGGGGAGAAATGTCATGCTTGAAATTCATGACTGTGCTCCTGTCATAGTTCTGTGCAGACAGAAAACTGGAGCACAAGTTCCCAGCCGCATACTACTGATCTTGGTCAAACTAGATACTTCAGACTTCCCTCACCTATCATCTCATAGGTCAGGTATTAACCTGTGTGCTAGGTAGAAGGAGGAGTCCCCCAAAATGTTCACATCCTAGTCCCCAGAACCTGTGAATATGTTGGTTGACATGCTGTGGTGCAGTGATCTACCTAATGTGACTCTTCTAGCCATTATCTTCGTAACTTCCACCAAGTAATTGGATGGGACTATGCAAATGAGGTGCTTATAGCCCACCAAGGAGATTGGATAGCTTGAAAATAATGTAAATAAGGTGCATGGCCCCTTTAGGGGCTGATACCATCCAAGTAAGGGGATTGGTCAATTCTGCCATCCCGCTAGGCTTTTTAAAAGAGCAATCAATCTATCCCAGAGCAAAAGGGGACCTACTACCACCAGGAAGGAAAAACAAGGAATGGAGCACATCCCCTGGACCAGGGCTTACTGCCCTGAGACCTCAGAGACCCAGGAGATGCAGAGTAAGTTGTGACATCAGAGACAGCAAGAGATGGCGGGAAGTAGCAACAGAGGCAGCTGAGTCAGAAGACAAGCAGGAGACTGTGAGTGGTCACAGTGGGTATGCCAACCTGCGGAGCAAGAGAGCTGAGCTCCTTCGGGCTGGAGGCTCACTGGTGGAGGAGACACTGGGCTGTGAGCTAGCCTTGCCATCCTGCCGAACAAGAGAGCTGAGCTCCTTCGAGCCAAGCCTCACTGGTGGAGTGTGGTGGTGCCAGGCATTTACGGGCAGAGCTCAAAAAGCTTTGTGACACTTGCCCAAGTGAGCAGAGCCCATGGGGCCGAAGAGAGGTGTTTCTTGATTGAAGAACTATATCCTGCATAATTTGTGGTCCTGAACTGTAACCTGTCACTTCTCTAATGAACCTTATAGCATCAATCTTGACTGTGAGTTCTTTATGGCCATTAAAATGAGTTACTCAACCACTGAATTGGTTCTAACTCATAGTGACCTTATAGGACACAGGAGAACTGCCATATAGGGTTTCCAAGGAGGGCCTGGTAGATTTGAACTGCAACCTTTTGGCTAGCAGCCAAGCTCTAGTTAAGACACTGGGCCACCATGGTTCCATGTATACACACACACATGAGGTCTGACAGTCATGTCTGCAAAATTAAGTTCTAAGTGCTACATATCTGATTGTTGAATATCACCACAGCCACCTTCAAAGTATTCCATGTGGAAAGCTACGCAGCCACGCCAGCACACAGTCCACCCTTCAAAGCACTTTAGAACTCTTTCTGGAATGGCCATGGTGCACGGTGGCACGGTGGCAAGTTCACTAACTTAATTGTATAGTTCTCTGTGAGGGAGCTTTTAGCCAGTAAACAAATATCTGTATTGGAACACCTCCCTACTCACCTGATCTGGCCCCAAATGACTTTTTTCTTTACCCAGCAGTAAATGAGATATTGAAAAGAAGACATTTTGATAACATTTAGGAGATCAAGGGTAATACCACAACAGTTCTGGTGGCCATTCCAGAAAAAGAATCCCCAAATAGCTTTGCAGGGTCAGGCGCTGGCATCGTTGCAGAGTTTCCCAAGGAGACTACTTTGAAGTGAAAGCAGTGATATTCAGCAACGTGGTTTATAGCACTTTTTCTAGGATGAGTTCATGAACTTCATTGGCAGTCCTCGTATACATGTATGCATTGTTATTAGGTGCCATTGAGTCCCTCTTGACTTGTAGTGACCCCAGTGTAACAGAGCAGAACTGCCCCATAAAGCTTCCAGGTTATCATCTTTATGGGAGCAGACCACCAGGTCTTTCTTCTGTGTCTTTCTCCTGTGTGGTTTTGAACCACCAGTCTTTTGATTAAGAGCCAAAGACTTAGCCATTTTTGCCTCTGGGGCTCCTCTATCCATGTGTAAGTTGGAATCCTAGAATTTGTAGCCACAGATGCGTATCTGCATTGCTTTTAGGCCAATGTGCTTTTCTTTTGTTTTCCAAACAGTTCAGAGGGGAAGGGAGCCACGGTGTCATCCTGTTTCTTTACAGCCTGCTCTTCTCCAGGACATTTGATAGGTAAAGTACATCAACATTTGCTCAGATTTTTACTAGAGGGGCTGTGGTCACATAAACAAGATACTCTTAGGTTGGAAGAATATTTTTATCCCATGTTAGAAACGTGTTGTGCCAATTTTTTCCAATAGCCACGCTTCTGTTCTGTACTTGATCTGGTCACACTAATGGGCAAGTGGACTTCATCAGGAAAGTCTGAATCTGCCCCGCCAACACGGCAACAGGGTCCTTCCTTCCATGGCGTAAGGATTGGTAGATGACAGCAAAGCTCACTTGTGCAATCTTCATAAATAAATGCACACTTATTATCATTCATTATTCACAAACATTTATATGGTCTCTATGAAACGAAAAGCCCTGTGCTTGGCGCACTGGAGGCACATACAAGATATGGCCCTGACCTCCTGCAGGCTCTGATCCAAAGGTGAGACAAGAGTGGTGCACAGGCATCAGGCAAGTACCAGATGGTCCCTGGGATGCACTCAGTGAGTATAAAGGTGAGGCTTAGTGAATCCCAGGGGAGGCAGATTCCCCACCAGGTAGGGTGGTCAGGGAAGGCTTCACAGAAGAAGTGGCTTTTCTTCTGGGGCCTGAAGGAAAGGTAAGGGGAAGCACACTGTCACATGGGAATAGGGTGAAGCAGCTGGAATAGAATGGAGGTGAGAGTTCTGGGTGTTATACAGCGACATGATATCGACTGTAGAAATGTTCTTAATTCACAATAAGAAAACAAAAATAAAAGGTAAGCTTTTGAGAGTCAAGGAGGGAAATGGAAGACTGCTCCCAAAAGAAATACAAATCATAAAGCAGCGCTTTGAAGTCTACCTTCCGCACACCACCATCTCATTTTTATAGGGTGTATTATTGTTTGGGAAACTCGGATGGTGTCGTGGTTAAGTGCTATGTCTGCTAACTAAAAGGTCAGCAGTTCAAATCTTCCAGACGCTCCTTGGGAACTCTATGGGGCAGTTAGTTCTACTTCTGCCTTATAGAGCTGCCATGAGTTGGCACCGACCTGACAGCAGGGCATTTGGTTTATATTGTTTGCTTAAAGATTTTTTTTGAAATCAACACACATTTAAACCTCAATTTCTTCCTACAATTGAACATCCTTTAAATTATGCATCTGGTATATTGAAGTAATATTTTCCCTAATATCAAAAGGTCAGCAGTTCTAGTCCACCAGGCGCTCCTGGGAAACATGGTGGGGCAACTGTACTCTCTCCTTTAGGGGCTCTGTGAGTTGGAATCAACTTGAGAGCAACAGGTTTTCTTTTCATTTTATTTTGGTTTCCCCTAATACATATTAAAATCAACACATCACCATTAAAACTTAAAAATAACGAATGTACATGGCCTTAAGTCCCACTATACTGCCTGAAGTGCTGTTGTGAGTTTCAGTGATGCGACCAAGGCCCTCAGTACACTGGACCTGAGGCTTTAGGTCTTGTTCACCAAAGGGGTCAGCCTCTAGTCTGTTTAAGAAAACATACAGTACAGCTCCTGGGTCTCCACACCATGCCGGCTGTCAGCCCCTCATTCTGGGTGACAGAAGGAGCTATCGTCACCTGACATCACCAAGAGTAAAGCTGCTGAAAAACAGTGAAGACTGACCTCCTGCCACCTGGGGATGGGCTCAGCTCTGAAGCTGGGTTTTCCATTTGAACAGCCCGTTCAGTCCCACCTTGGGCCAGCACTCTACTGTGGCCACCCCCTGGGGTCCTCTGTCACCAGTTGAAGCCAAATCTCTCAGCGCACAGTGCTGGCAGCTTTTGTAACACCTAGAGCTCACGCACAGGAATTCTAACTTAGGAGATGTCTGTGTGCTTCTCTCTAACCACACACCGCTCACGTCCCCCTCACTCCTGCAACTCCAGTCCCAGTAGACTTCCCAGGGAGAGCTGGCAGCGTGCACAAACGTGTGAGGGACACTGTCTGCGAAAGCCCATGTCACTGCTGCTTTGTGTTGAGGGTGGAGGCCAGGGAGACTGCAGGGTCTTCATGCAATCATCTTCTCTGGTCAAAAAGTGATGGTTTCTCCTCTTCTGTAGGCTCCAGAAGGACCTAGACATCACCACCACTCACCTGTTACAGCCAAACACCGGAGGCTTCCTCTGCAGACAGGTGGGCAGAAGCCTCTGTCTTTCTGTTGTAGAATCTGAATTAGGCTTGCTTTCTAATTAGCCCTGTTTTCTCCCGAAGCAAGAAGTCCCTGGGTGGTATGAACAGTTACTGTCTGTTGTCAGCTAAAAAACTAGCTGTTTGATCCACCCAGAATGTCTTTGGAAGAAAGGATTAGTGATCTACTTCTAAAAGATGAGCCACTGGAAACCCTGTGGGACACAGCTGTACTCAAACAAACGTGCCTGTCACGTGAGTCAGACGTGACACCACAACCACTGGGTTTTTCCTCTAAAAGTAAAGAGTGATCAAGACGGCATGAATGAACCACGGGGCCTCCGTGCATCAGAATCGACTCTAGAGTGACAAGTTTGATTTTTTTGGATCCTGACTTTGGAGACTTGGTGGCGCAGTGGTTAAGAACTTGGCCATCAACAAAAGGGTCAGCACTTAGAATCTACCAGCTGTTCCTTAGAAACTCTATGGGGCAGTTCCACACTGTTACATACAGTCACTATGAGTTGGAATCAGCTCAGTGGCAATGAGTTTGGTTTAGCTGGTTTGATTCTGACTTGGTCATCAGAATCTACCTTCCTGTGTTTACTGTACCCCATTTCTAGTTCATCTCTAAGACCTACATCCCATGGATTCCAGAAACATTCAACAGTATCATGACATGGCCCACAAGGACCCCCTTAATCACTCTTCTTTACGTCATGCCTCGAGTCACACCCAGGAAAACCAAAGTTTAAATGAAACATAAAGAGAGGAAACACGGTAAGACCAGAGTGTAGTACATGGAGAGTTACGGGGTTCATTCCAACAAGGAAGTCAATGAACTACTGTTTCACCTCTGCCAAACATGTATGACACAGGCTTTGTCCGAATTACCTATTGTGTGGTTTCATTCTTTTTAGTATCAATGATCATTTTAAAATGTTTTTTCAAAGAGAGAAGAAATTTAAATACTGTTTTCATTGCTACACGGAAACCCCAGCGGCACACTGGTTAAGGGCTACAGCTGCTAACCAAAACGTCAGCAGTTTGAATCTACCAGATGCTCCTTGAAAACTCTTTAGGGACAGTTCTACTCTGTCCTGTAGGGTCATATGAGTTGATGGCCACAGGTTTGGTTTTCTAGTTTTTGTTGCTACATAAAGGGTAAATATCTGTGAAATAATACCATCTAGGCTGTTTTGAACATGATTTTAACTGGAAGAGCAAGCCCAAATGTATTCAACGGCTGTCAGAAAGGAAGCTTTCAAGAAGACTTACATGGAGTCCAGGCCCGCAGTGACATCGGCTATCTGCGGTGGGGTAAGGACGCAGCAGAGGAGAATAGGCTGTCCCAGGTGAGTAAGTGCTCACTGCCACCACACAACCAGAATGCCAATACGTGGACATGTTTCAGGCTCTACAGAGCCCTGGCAGTGCAGGGGTTAAGAACTCGGCTGTTGACCAAAAGGTCAGCACTAGGAAACCAGCAGCCACTCCTTGGAAACTCTATGGGACAGTCCCACTCTGTCCTATAGGGTTGCTAGGAGTTGGAATCAACTTGACAGCAGTGAATTTTTCGTCTCTACACTAAGATGAAAAAAATGTCAGGGAATGCCTGGTGGTGCAGTGGTTAAGAACTACTGCTGGCCATCAAAGTCAGCAGCAGCTTGACTCCATGGGGCGCCCCCTTGTAAAATCTATGGGGCAGTTGTACTCTATCCTATAAAGTCACTATGAGATGAAATTGACTCAGCAGCAGCGGGTTGTTGGAAAATCCTGGTGGTTTAGTGGTTAAGTGCTGTGGCTGCTAACCAAATGGTCAACAGCCAAATCTATCAGGTACTCCTTGGAGAGTCTATGGGGCGGTCCTCCTCTGTTTATAGGGTCACTGTGAGTCAGCAGTGAGCACACTAAAATAACAAAAATAGGAGCTTAATTTTTCCTTTACTATTTCCTTCCTGCAACCTCTCACCTACCACACAGGCACACATACACACATGCACACACACATACCTACACACCATAGACTTTAAGGCTCTAGAAGGAAAAATCTGAGTCTACCAGCTTCCTGTTCTATTTTCCTTATTTTCATGTGCACAAAGTATAGACAATGTAAGTAATACACAACTAAAAGTTTTAAAACAGTATTTGAAAGATAGAGGAAAGGGACAGTTCCCTTTCATCCCCACCAGACTACAACCTCCTTGCAAGAAATTGAAAACTGCCACCCATTGAAGGGTGCCCTCTTAATGCTTTATTTACACAAATAAATGCATATATTCCATGTGTGATGCAAAGCTTAAGAGAAAAAAACACAGCAGAAACAGGGTTCTACTTAAGAAGCTCCTCTCAGACAGCTTTCCACCTCAAAGGATGTACAACCTCTCACAACAAAAGACTAAAACGTGCTGGTGACAAGTACCACCTGACAATCCAGTCAGGTGTGATTTTTGCAGAAACAGGAGAGGGAGTGGAAAAAGAAGTATGCCCACTGGAAACCACAAAGCAAGGGTGCTCGTAGGATATTTTCACGTCTTCACCATAAATCTCAGGCAAGGTGGGCCTCTGCGGTGGTGGTGGTGGTGGTGGTCAGCTGCCGATGCGTCAGTTCTGACTCACAGGGACCCTCCCCGACAGAGAATGGAACAGTGCCCGGTCCCCTGCCGTCTGTACCATTGCCCACTGTCGCAGCTGCTGGGTCAATCTATCTCGTTCAGGGTCTTCCCCTTTTCACTGATGCTCTACTTTCTTTTATCTGTGTTTGACTTTCAGAGGTTTATGTCTACTTTTGAGTCTTTTATTTTGCAGTTTTAAAAAAATATATTTTATTGTGTTTCAAGTGGAAGTTTACAACCCTAGTTAACTTGTCATACAAAAACTTGCATGCATGCTGCTATGTAAGTCTAGCAGCTCTCCCCATCCTGTGACAGCTCCTTTCTACCCTGTATTTCCAACGTCCATTCACCACTCACTTCTGTCCCCCTCTGCCCTCCAATCTCCCCTCTGGGCAGGAGCTGCCCAGTTAGCCTCTTGTATCTACTTAAGCCAAGAAGCACAGTCTTTGCCAGTATCATTTAATGTCTCCCTGTCTGGTCCAATCTTTGAAGAGTTGGCTTCAGGACTACTTTCAACTCTGGACAAACAGAGGTCCTGGGGCCATGTCTTCCAGGTACCCTCCACTCTGCTGAACCATCAAGTCTGGTCTCCTTGATAGAGTTCTAGTTTTGCACCCTCATTTTTCTCCTGCTATGTCAAGGACTCTATATCGTATTCCCTGTCAGGGCAGTCATTGGTGGTGGCCAGGCACCGTCTAGTTATTCAGGCTGACTTTCTTTTTTTACCAACTGTGATGTCCTTCTCCACGGACTGATGCCTTCTGATAACATGTCCAAAGTTAGTGAGGCAAAGTCTTGCCATCCTCACTCTTAAGGAGTATCAGGGGTGACAACCTTTCTCCAGGGTGGCCTTGTAACCAATGTAGGTATAATTCAATACGATGGTGACAAAACCCCCCAGGCCTCACTCAAACTGCCCCAACCACCAGCACCAACAAGAACCCTGCCATTCAGCACATGGCCTAGCCTTTAGCTTTCCTGGTTGTGCTCAAAATACCATTCATGTGTACAGAGCTTTACCCTCTGCAAGGTGTTTTTTATATCCATAGTCCCATATTTCATCCCTCCAGTTGGTTCCAATGACAGCATGTTATTCATGAAATCACCATCTCACATCACCTACCATGTGTCTGACGACCTCAGCAAAATAGTGTCTGCCTACCGAGGAACTGGAAACCCTAGCGGTAGAATGGTTCAGCACTGCAGCTGCTGACCAAAAGATTGGCAGCTGGAATCCACCAGGATCTCTTTTGAAGTTCTATGGGGCAGTTCTGCTCTGCCCTGTGGAGTTGCTATGAGTTGGAATTGACAGCAACAGGCTTTATAGGAGAATTATTGTATTTTGTGTACAAGTGTGTTCTTGATTTTTATTTATTATTGCTGAAGTTTACAATCTCAAAGCATCATGAGACAAGATAGCTAAGGTAAAAGTAAGACAAATGACCCCAATGCCACCACCCAGGGAACACAACTGAAAACATGTTGTGGATCAGTCATCGTAGAATTGCTTCCTTCTCTTTGGCATTTATCCGTATCTATAACCATGTTTTCATTTTTCATGGGGCCCTACAAATCACATAGCTCATCCTATGCCAGGAGACTCTATTTTAATTGGTCTGGGCTGTGCCTGGGCACTGGGATTTAAAACAGTCTCCAGGTGATCCTTCTGAGCAGCCAAGATTACACACCTCTCTTCTAGAGCAGGGCTTCTCAAGAGTACTGCTGCTGATATTTGGGGCCAGATCATTCTTTCTTGGGGGGAGGGGTGGCTGTTCTGTGTATGGCAGGGTGTTTATCACATCTGTGGCCTCTACCCACTAGATGCACCAGTATCACCACTCCCCAGCTATGACATTTGCTCTGGGATTTGGTGATGGAGAGGCAGAGGGCAAAATCTCCACTAGTTAAGAACTATTGCTTGAGAGGAAGGAAAAATTCTCTTTGGGCTTAGCTGATTAAATCCACGGCCTGTAGAACTGGGAAATTAGCTACTTCAGTTGAGCACAGTGAAAGGGTGTCTTCTTTCAGTCAGTACCAGAAGGGTTGACCACCTTCTGTGCCTTTTCAATGTTTGTAAGGCCTTGCGCATAAGTTTTCTCTGGATCACATTTTTTTCTAGTCATTTCAAACCAATAGAGCTGCTAGACAACATGCTAAGGAAAATGACATGCAGAGTCTGAAATGTCCTCCATAATAAACTGGATGTTTGCTGGGATCCTTTATGAAGATTGGGACGTACGGTTGCCCACCAACATTTTCCAGCTCTCAGGTTTTTCAGGAAGCTGTTTTTTCACTGACAGTGTATGCAGCCATTAGAAGGGAAACTGCAATACAGTTTGAAGCCAGAGAATGGGGGGTTGCCACAAGTCACTGCTTTTACAGGGTATTGTATGAGGTGTCTGGATTTTGGGTAGAGAAAAGAGAAATTTTGACAGTTTTTATTTGAGATACATATGTTCACGTGGCACCCTAGAGATAGACTTGTGAAACAACATATGTCCCTCAAGGCTATAATGGTATGGTTGTGGGACGAGGCAAGAAAAAGAATCCACATTAACCAAAATTAAACCCATTGCCATCAAGTTGATTTCAACTCATACTTGTCCTGTAGGACAGAGTAAAATTGCCCCATGGGATTTCCACAGAGTAGCTGGTAGGTTCTAACTGCGACCTGTTAGCTGAGATGCACTCACTGATTCAGCATGTTTCCATGAATGAAGATGTACGGCATCAACAACAAATTCAAAGCAGAAAATAACGAAGTCAAGAAAGGGTTGGTCAGTCCAGAGGCCACAACATAAACTAAAAAATTAATAAGAGTTTTCCTGCCAGAAGGAAAATAAAATGCATCAGCCAGCAGGACCCTCTGCAAATGCCCCTCACAGGCTGAAAGTGGGGCTGAAAATGGGAATGCCCGGGTCGGCTTTAAAATCGACCCAGAAATCAACTTCACAATGCTTCAGTCTTTGAGAAAAGTGACAGATGTGGCTTTTCATCCCTCTGTCTTGGACATAGTGTTCTGTCCCCAAGGAGACACTTATGGATTCTGACCTCAGGGAAAACTGTCTGAAATTGTCCACTAATGGCTCAGAACCCCAAGAGTATTTATTAGATTGTCTTGGTGCTGCACTTGGAGCTTGGTTTCAGAATAAAGGCAGCAAAGAGCAAAGAGAGGCTGGAACTTCATTTCGTTTTCTTGAATGGCTGGCATTTATGAATGTGTTAGATGCATATATGTATCCGTACAAAGTTGGTTTTGTCTGAAGGCACTCTTTTATTCCCTCTGTATCAGCTCATTATATTAGGATGAAAGCAATTCATTGCTGTCAGCTGCCATCAAGTCATATTCCAACTCAGGGCAACCCCGTGCACAGCTGATCCCGAGGCTGCCTGGCCCCATACCCTCCCCATGATGGGTTAAGGGTCAGCTTTGGGATCCACAGAGTTTGCACTGGCTGATTTTTTTCAAAAGTGGACCACCAGGCCTTTTATCTTTGTCTCAGTTTGGAAACGACATTCAAATCAGCATCACAGCAACAAACAATGCACCATGGACCGTTGGGTGCATGAACAGAAGGTATTGTTTCGGTGTAAGTCGGATCCGACTCGACAGCACTTGGCAGTGCTGCTTTAACAGAAATGCCACAAGTGGACTGCTTTCAAAAGAGACATTTTATTTTGTCACAGTCCAGTAAGCTCAAAGTTCAACTTCAGGTGGTCAGCTCCAGGGGAAGGCTTTCTTTGCTGGCTCGGGAGGAAGGTCCTTGTCATCAATCTCCCCTAGGACTGGAAGCTTCTGAGGCACAAGGACCCCTGGGCTTTTGTAAAGGAAGCCCTGTGCTCCTGGCACTTCTTCTTGGGGATATGAAGTCCCCAAATCTCTCAGCTGGCTTCTTTTCTTTATGTCACAAGAGACTGCCTCAAGGCACAAGACACTCTTACACAGAGTACTGCCCTGCCGAGACAACTGCCACCCCTTCACCCTCATTAGCATCATAGAGGCAGGATTTACAACTCAGGGGAACATCACTCAATACCGAAAATAAAGGTCTAGCTAAATTTGCTACACAGATTTTTGAGGGGGAACATAATTCAATCCTTGACTGAAAATTGAATATTGGCTGAAAATTGAACCTAGGTACCCCCATCAAACCAGAAACCAAACCCTTTGCCTTCCAGTTGATTCTGACTCATGGTGACCCTACAATAAGACAGAGTAGAACTACCCCATAGAGTTTCCAAGAAGCACCTGGTAGATTCAAACTGCTGACCTTTTGGTTAACAGCCATAGCTTTTAACCACTATGCCACCCAGGTTTCCAGGGTTTCCCCCATAGAAGGTGAAAATTCTACCACTGGACCACCAACACATCACAGCAACCCATAGTTTGTATGTTTTATTGGAATAATTGAGTCCTGGTGGTACAGTGGTTAACTGCTACAACTGCTTACCAAAAGGTGAGTGGTTAAAATCCACCAGCTGCTCCTTGGAAACCCTATGGAGCAGTTCTGCTGTGTCCTGTAGGGTTGCTATGAGTTGGAATCAACCCTACAGCAGTGAGTTTTGGGGTTTATTAGGCTAATATTGTAAACAAATGCATATATATTCCTTACCATCCCTGAAAGATGATACCTGGGTGTCATATGAAGCTTATGGATTCACCGTGGTGCTGATAGCTGCCAAGTACAGAGCACCTCTATGTGCCAGAATCTCACTGTGCCTCCACAGTGATATTGCACACAATCCTCATTTCCACTCTGAGTTGTAACCAGCACAAGTTTAAGTCCAGGGTCTGATGGTTGGTCCCTCATTTTAGAGATGAGACAAACCAGGCTGAAGGAGGTGTAGGGACTCGCCCGAGGCCACCAGCTCGTGGCAGAAACAGGGTCTCAGCCTGAGCTACATTCAAAGCCCACATCCTGTCCACTGAGCCACACTACCTGTCGTTCTCAGCTTTGCTTGTTGTCTTATAAGGTGGTAAATACACAAACGCCAGTTCTCAGAATTATACTCTATCATTAAAAAAAATGCATTTAGTTAGTTATGACTCCTAGCACCCTACAGGACAGAGAAGAACCACCTCACAGGACTTCCAAGGAGCACCAGGTGGATTTGAACGGCCAGGCTTTTGGTTGGCAGCCTAGCTCTTGGCCCATTGCACCACCAGGCCTTCTTACTGTATCATAAGGGTCATTACTGTATCTTAGATGAGGCTCAACAATTAAGTCTGCAAATTTAATTGTCCTAAGTGCTGCCAACCTCACTGCTGAATATCAGTATGGCCACCTTCGAAGCACTCCCCTGGGAAGCTAGGCACCTACACCAGTGCCTAGTCCACCCTTCAAAGCAATAGTGGAACTCTTTCTGGAACAGTCATTGCACACAGTGGCACAGTGTGGCAAGGTAGTGAACTTAATTGTCTAGTTGTCTGTGAGGGAGTTTTTAGCCAATAAACAAATAACTGTATTGGAACCCGATCTGGTCCCCAAAGACTTTTTTCTTTACCCAAAGATAAAGAAAATATTGAAAGGAAGACATTTGGATGACTGACATTCAGGACATCACGGGTTATATGAGGACGGCTCTGATGGCCACTCCAGAAAGAGTTCCAAAATTGCTCTGAAGAGTGGACTAGTTGCTGGTGTGAGTGCATGGCTTCCCAAGGGCAGTACTTCACTGTATATACTGTAGTGACATTCAGCAATACGGTATGTTGCACCTTTTCTAGAATGAGTTTGCTAACTTAAGTGTCAGACCTTGTAGGTATAGGAATCCCAAGGTGGTGCAGATAGTTAAGTGCTCTTTGGCCAACCAAAAGTTTGTAGGTTGCAGCCCATCCAGCATGCCTTGTCAAGAAGACCTGGCAAGCTGCTGCTGAAAACCCAGGCACTGGAAACCCCATGGAGGCCGGTTCTGCTCTGTGACAGGCTGGGGTGCCCTGAGCCTGAGTCAACCCAAATGCAGCTGGTATCATAGGTCCACTGACCCTGGACCATGACATCATGAGATGGCAAAACCACGGCCAGCTTTTACAAGGCATGACTGTCGTGCTCCACAAGCCCAGACTCGATCGGGGTGGACTTCCCAGCTGAAACAGAGGTGAGTTTGAGCTGTGTGTGAACTGCAGGTACGTGGGCACTAGGCACTCTGTAAAGAGACCCCACGTTTCACCTCCCTGGCTGCGGAACGGCCTGTCAGGTAGCACAGCACTCCTCCACCCCAGGGGGAAACTCAGCGATGCTCAGAGACGTGTTAACCGGAACACCCAGCATTCTGGCAGAGAACTGAAACAGAACAGAAGTGGGCTGAAGAAAAAGCAGGCGTACTTCCAGGGCGCCAGGTATCCCTGGTGCTCACTGCCTCTTGCCTTCCTTTCCGCTCCAGCATGCCTCACAACGTACAAAATCCAGGCATGTGCCAGCTGGATACACGGGCCCTTGGTGGGCATTTCATGGCAAAACTCTGGTGGCATAGTAGTTAAGTGCTACAGCTGCTCGCCAAACGGTTGGCAGTTTGAATCTACCAGGCGCTCCTTGGAAACCCTATGGGGCCAGTCCCACTCTGTCCTATAGGGTCGCTATGAGTCAGGATCAACTCAACGGCAATTGGTTTGGTTTCTTGGTTTGGCTAGAGTAGGCACAGCAAACCTAAAGAGAATATATGTTAACTGATCGTGAAAACCTAACAGAAGAAAGCGTTCTAATTTCAAAAAAAAAAGTGCTACCTGACAGCTAGATTCTGCTGTTGAGATGAAAACCATCCCCCAGCATGGCACCTCCCTTCCTTAAGTAATTTCTTCCCAGTCTGTGATAAAGTTGTGGAGATGGCAAAAAAAAAAAAAAAAAACACGTCTTTCAGCCCCAGTGTCACAGCCCAGCCGGTGAGATGTTAAAAAAGATAGCATTCTGATTAAATGACACAGCAAGCCCCAAGTGCCGGTCCCAGCAGGGCCCAGCCGGCTACCCAGCTGTGGAGGGCTGCCTGCAGCCTGTGGCATTTTCTCTTTGAGGGTCCAGGCTTCAGTGCACGGCTGCAATAGCTAAGTGAGAGCAGGAAGCCGAGGAGTGAGGAGTCTAACACCACGTGGGAAGCCTCAGGGGTTCACCTTACCTTCACACCTGCAGCTGAGAAGAAAAATCCACTCCGATTTTTAAAGGAACTGAAGACATTTAGGTCTTGCCGGAATGACTCCCTAGGGCAGCCCTGGAGGAACGCACTCTGCAACTCACACGCTCCTTCCTCTTCACACTGTCCCTCTGAGAAGACCGCTGAGACAAAACCCAACCACAGAGGCCCCCAGGGACGCTCCACCTCCTGAGCTCTACCTCAAGTCAGGTGGTAGCACCCTGCAAAACAGTAGCTCACTTCTCTTTTCGACAGGCCTGCAGACTCCGGGAGAGACGTTACATCAAATCTGCATTCCAGGTGGCAGAGATGCTGGCCAGATTGTTAAGAGTTAGACACAGGAACTGTCACCAGGAATTGGGGAAGAACATACAGTGTTTCCAGCACCTTCTCTCCTTCAGATTACCCACAGGTAATCTGCCCCATCAGGCTCATTATGCAGAGGCACATTCCAAGTGCTGTTGTTCTAGACAGCATGGAAAAAGAATTACAGGGACTCAAGTCTTTGGAGGCCAGTGTTTACAGGGTGTCCACCCCCCTGCCTGCTCTCAGAACCGTATGGTTCATGAAAGGCTTGATTTCTACATGCACATGGACACTCCTGGGCCTGTTGCACAAGCAACAAACTTAAGGACAGAGGTGTTTTATTTACAGTACACTGTAACACAGTTTAATCTCCTTTTTGCCATGGCAACAAGCACAAATTATGCATTGGTGGACTCTTACCAATAAAATATATTTAGAAGCCTGCTCTTGGGGGTCGCTGGTGAAGTGGATCTACCCCAAAGCAACAGACATGCTAAAAACGGAAACTCCAATCAAAGGGATTACGTGGTGGGCCAAGAAAAGAAAGGAGTGTAACATCTGGCCACATTCAGTTAGGAGGTGCTTTGTTTTGTTTTTTCAGGATGCGTGCTAAACCAGAAATATTCTCAGCTATAATCTTCATAAGGCTTGCCTCTTAGAATTAATACCCAAAGTGCCACCATAGTCAGGCATGACAGTCTTGCTCACCAGAACTTCTCAAGGCAATAGCATTTCTGTCTGCTCCAGAAAAAAATTACTATTTGGTCCCTTTGGGGGTTGGAGGTGGTTGTATTGATGGTTAATTCACTTTCCTCTCACTCTAGTGAAATCTTGAACAAGGCAAAGCAACAGCAGCGTTAAGTAACTCTAGTGTGATGTTAGCAGCTGATGAAATGGGTGTATCTGGGTATCTGTACAATTTTGCCTGCACAGATTCCATGGAAACAGAATCCTGGGTATGTATACTTGCTTCCTCCCCCAGGCATGAGGTACTGAGGCTTTCACTGATTTCACAGTGGCCGGAATATGCACCCCAAGTCTGCATGGAATGACATCTTCTTACAAAAAGCCTTCAACCTCCCAGTGAGTTTATCCATGTTTTCCAAACTTCAGTTATCCCAGGCCCTACATGTTGTGTTTTTTGCATAGAACTTTGGTACAGGAACCAGCCAAGCATCCAGGGAGGCCCTACATTACAAGATGGGCCCCCCAAAAGTGTTCATTTTGTAACTAATGAATCGTCTCAGAGTGAGGTGGAAGTTGGGAGTGGGTGTCTGGAGTTTACACGCCTGCCAGGGCTTTGGTGACACGTCCTCTCTCTTTGATTCCTGATATAGCCACTGGGTCGGCGTGCCCTGTGCTTGATACGGGAGAATGCTCCCGTAATGTTCCAACCAAGGGGGCTGAAGCTGGTGTGAGGAGACCAGCAAAACCTGTGTCTGTCGTCAGCACGTCTGGATCAGGGTGCCGGGCTGGCATCCTTTCTCAGACTCCCTTTTGAAGCAAAGACTGAGGTCACTTCCTTTGAACTCTGTCATGGAATTTCTCTGTGGAAATTCAAAGCGAAAAGCTTAAAGCGGGGTGCCTCTGATCCGACCACTCACCCGCATGAAGAATTTCATCCACAGGCAACTGAGATATTTGAATAGGACTACGGAGAAGCCGAAATGTCAAATGATTAGTGGGTAATACTTGGGCTTGCTAAACACAGAATCGTTTTTCAAAGCTGGATTTGTCATACCACCGAATTTGTTCCTGAACACACAGCATACAGCTCTGATGACTGAGAAGAAAAGAAACAGGACAGCAAGGTTGGGTCCTTCCATGACAGGAAGAGGAAGGCTGAGCAGTCAGCAAGTGGAAGGCTGAGCAGTCAGCAAGTGGAACCGATGGTTGTTATCACCCAGCTCAACACCTGGGTCATCTCCTGCTGCTGTGACAAAAACACCGCAAGTAGACGGCTCTGGCAAAAGAAGTCTATTCTCTCTCAGTCCAGTAGGCTGCGAGTTCCAATTCAGAGCTCTGTCTCCAGAGGAAGGCTGTCCCTTCCTGTTAACTCTGGAGGAGGGTTCTTGAGACACATCAGTCCTCCCTTGGTCTGGGAGCATCTCACTGCAGAAACCTCAGGTCCAAAGGATGCGGTGTGCTCCCAGCACCGCTTTCTTTGTGATGTGATGTACCTACGTCTCTCTGGACACTTCTCTCTTTTACATCTCAGAAGAGATTGGCTTATGACACTATCTAGTCTTACAGATCTCATCAATATAACTGCCATTAACCCATTTTATGACATCATCGTGACAGGATTTGTAACCCATAGGAGAAACCATATGACGTAACAAAACGGTAGACAATTATACAATACTGGGTATCACGACTTGGCCAAGGTGATAGATATTTTTGGGGTGGAGAAAAATACAATTTAATCCACGACACTTAGTTCATCTCTTTTTTTTTTTAATATATAACTTACTCTTGTTGTTGAGGAAATACACAGCAGAACACACACCATTTCAACAATTTCCACATGTACAATTCATGGACACCTATCACACCGTGCAGTCATTCTCAGCCTCCCTTTCTGAGTTTTTCCTCCCCCATTAACATAACCTTACCATCCCCTACATTTCCTAGCTGATCTTTCAAGTCATTATAGTCCATTTGATCTCATAGAGATAGAGCTTAAAAGAGGACAATCCTCAAGGCAGATGCTCTCTACTAGTTAACTAAATTATTGTTTGCTGTTAAGAAGGTTTAAAGATGATCTCAGGGCAACAGTTTTCAGAGCTCATGCAGGCTCCACGGCTCCAGGAAGCCTGGTATCCATGAAAATGGTAAGTTCTGTTCCATAGTTTTTCCCCTGTTGATCATCATTTTTCTATGGCATCTTTTATCAAAATGTTTAATAATGGTTACCAGGCACCATCCAGCTCTTCTGGTCTCATAGCAAAGAGGGCAGTCATTCATGGAGACAGTTAGTTTCACATTCCATTTCCTCCTCCTATCCTGACTCGTTTTCTCTCTCAGGCTTATCTTCCAGTAGGAAAAAATATGATTGTGTATATATGTGTGTGTTTATAAAATGTTAACGAATTTTGATGGCATTTTTCAAAAATGGGTGTTCCCCTGCCTCTTTAAACAACATGTTGGATATAATTTATAGAAATGCGCTATAATATTCTGATGACCTCAGGGGCGACTGAGGTGTGCAAGACCACAGCGCCTCCACAGCTTGGTCTTCCTGACTCTGCTTTTGTGAATCTAATCCCTACCTTAATGCTGAATTGAGTTACCTCGTGGGGGGGGAGACAGATAAACTGGTTCCATTAGAAAATGTAGTATTATACATGATATTGATTAAGCACACTCCATTCCAAGCACAAATTCACACTGGATCTATATGTCAGCCTGCAGATATACACATGCACGCATACACATGCATATGTATACATCCTCTTCATTTCCCAGAAGCTTTTTCTATATTCTAAATATTCTACATTCTAAATGTGCTTCCCTTCATCCCGTATCCTAAACGGTCAGTGTTGCCAGAATTCTGACCATTGCAGAATGAAAGATTGCCCTCTCTTGGAAATAGAAGCAAACCCTTCAGTCGTTAGCAAAGTTTTTATTCCCCTCCCGGACTTTTTTCTCAGTTTACTTATTTATTCTCTACTCCAAAACCAAAATAAGATGCCAACAAGCCCTCCATGAGGCTACCCTGAGTTTTTTGGTTAAAAAAAATGACTACGATGAAAAGTGCATCATCGCCACCACAGCACACAGTTCATAAACTAAATCCATTCACAGACGGAGCCTGCCTTCCAAAACTGGCTCCCTGCTCACAGCAAGGAGAACCCTGGGAGCAGCAGTTGAATCCTGATACTGTACCAGCATCTGTCGCAATGTATCTCTTTGTGTTCTTGTCTGCCTTCTCATCTCCCCTTCTAGGTAGGCAGCATGCTGAAGACTCCCAAATTACCCATCTGGCTGTGCAACATTAATGGACATTACAGTGTCCTTTTTAGCACACACAGGCAGCTCTTATCGGACTGGAAAATGGAACGGCTCTTTGATCTGTGCTTTTACAGTGGCCAACCCTCCCAGAGCAAGGCCGGGCACCTGACCGTAGGTGAGCATTTCCCACAGCGAGGGCTGTGTGCTTTAACAGGCGCTCACAGAGATGCGGCTGCTGGTGGTCCCCAGCTGTGTGTACATTCCCGCTGGCTCTGCAGGGAAATGCTTACTCTCAGTTTCTGAAATGGAGCCCATGAGCAAAGCCCAAGGGCTTAAACTCCAGCAGAACGGGGGAATCAGAAGTAGCACACAGGAGCAAACCACTTTCAGGGAACAGAAAAAACAAAAGGTGAAAAGTCAGTTTTCAAAAAACCTTCTCCAAGGTGTTTTGTCTTTCAGCCTGAGGACAGCACTGGAAAAAAAAGGAGCAGGGTAGCTAATGGCCAATGCTGTGTCGCACAACCGAACACGAGGTGCTCACCCAATGACGTCAGTGACCAAATGGATGGTACCATTCTGTTCAAGTCCATTCAGAAAGCATTTTTGAGGGCTGGAACCCTGGTGGCACGTTGTTTAAGAGCTTGGCTGCCAACGAAAAGGTTGGCAGTTCAAATCCACCAGCTGCTCCCTAGAAACCCTCTGGGACAATTCTACTCTGTCTTGTACAGCCCCTGTGAGTTGGAATTGATTCCACAGGAAAAGGTTTGTCCTTTTGTTTGGCTCACTATGTGCCGGACACTGGACTAGACACAATGACAGAGAAGGCACAGTGCCAACCAAACCGTAAAGGAAGAAGCAGACAATCCAACAGGTCATTTCCATTCTGTTACAGCCATACTGTTTATAAGCTCATGAGAGAAAAAAACTAGCCCTAAAATGACTTTGAACACTACCTCACTGGATGAGGAGATAGCAGTGGTGAGATGAGAAGCTTGTATCTGTCAGCCTTGGGTCAATTTATGGAGTCTCTGTCACGTCACAGGCCTGGCTGTAAGTCATTTGAGCTCTTAGATCGAAATTCAGAAATGTGTCTTAATGACAATTTTATCACTGGAGCTCTAAGTTCTTTTGCTTTATCTGTGAGAAATATATACCAGGACATTTAATGTAGTCTGATATCAACTTGTGTTCCTTTAAAATACATTACTGTTTTTACCTTAACTCTCTTCATTGAAGTACGCACCATTTTTAAAATTATGATTTCCTCATAAACATCCAGTGCATTATGTTCTGGGAATTAGGTGGAAGGCTTTACAGGCATAATCCCAGTAAATTGTCACAACTGTCAGATAGGGAGGAAATATGATATCTATCTTTATGGAGAAAATAACTGAGGAGTCCAATAAATAGATGTTAACTGAATGAATGAGGCTGAGAGACGCCAAGTACCTTCTGAAAGGCCACACAACTTGTCTGAGACAAACCTGGCCTTGAACCCAGATCTTGACTCTCTCACTGGAATGCCTCACTTTCACCAGGTCTACCCAAAACAATCGAGAATGGACTCTTGGCAAATGTTAACAAGTAGCGAGATTCTTTTTCTTTCTCTGTTGCTCATGACAACATCCCATGGTTCTGGGTGTGACGTTATGGTGCCAGAACTGCGTCACACAACTCGTGAACATTCACATCCCAAAATACACAGCAACCCAGGTTATTGCAGACTTATTGTGCAAGGGCATTTCAACATACCCTCTACTGGAATCCCCTACTGCTTCACCAGCTTAGGAACACAGCTTGCTGAGCTAGCTCCTTCCTCCCTTTTGCCCATCCTTGCTGGCCTGACTTCTTCTGCAATGGCATGCAAAGACTGTCAGTGAAGTTTGAGAACTCCTCCTAGAAACAGTGCTACACACCTCACTGCTGCATGTCAGCACAGTCACCTTTGAAGCACTCCCCTTGGGAAGCTATGAACTGATGCCAACACCTAGTCCACCCTTCAGAGCAATTTTGGAACTCTTCCTGGAATGGCCATCAGAGCTATAGTCATACTACCCTTGATGCCCTGAGTGTCACCCAAATATCTTCCTTTCAATATTTCCTTTCTCTTTGGGTCAAGAAAAAAGTCACCAGGAGCCAGATCGGGTGAGTAGAGAGGGGGTTTCAATACAGTTATTTGTTTACTGGCTACAAACTCCTTCACAGATAGCTATACAAGTTCTCCAACTTTCCACTGCGCACCATGGACATTCCAGAAAGAGTTCCAAAACTGCTTTGAAGGGTGGACTAGATGCTGGTGTTGGTGCATAGCTTCCCAAGAGGAGTACTTCGAAGGTGACCCCAGTGGCAGTCAACAAGGTGGTAGATTGCACTTAGAACAATTAAGTCCGCGGCCCCCCTGGGTGGACCTCCTCCCTAAACTGCGTGCCACATGCTGCTCCCCCAGATACTCACGCCCATCACTGGGAAAAGGACCAACGCGAAGATAAACCTGGACCAGAACGACGGTTGTCTCCAGTGGAGATGACAATCAGAACCAAGTGGAGAGAGGCCACCATCCACTGGAACGGGACTGCCCCCTTTTTCTAAAGAGAGCGGAACGTGCGGTGAGTCTGAAGCCCCAGGACTGCACGCTGGGACGCAGCGGCCTGATGTGGAGGGAGCCCGCTCATTTCTACCTTCCACGCCCAAGACTCCCACCCAAAAACACCAATAACAGCTCCTTTTTCTCTTTTCCTGTCATTTTTTTCTCTGTCAAGCCTTCTGCAATTGCTGTATTTTGGGAAAAGCAGAGACCTTTACAATATATAAAAACGCACTGGTTTTACATGGTGGTACCCTACAGTCACACGGGCTGCTTCCTTCTCTGCATTCACAAAAATGGAATGAATCCTCCTCTTGCATGTTGTTCCCACACTATCCCTTTTCTGGCGTCGCTGTCCCCAGGGATTACGGTAGCAGGCGGCCAGCTTTCATTTGAGGGTGAAGCCATCAGTAGTGCACCGCAGATTTGTAGTTAGGGCAAGAACGCCAGCCTTCTCAGAGACTTCCCGGCCCCGGGCACATTCCTTCCCGCAGACGCATCTCACACGTCCACATTAGTATATTCTTGTCGTTAAAATAGTCATCGGGCTTTCTCGGGGGGGGGGGGGGGGGGGTAATGCAGATGCGTTCACGGTGGGCTGGTATCTAGGGTGGCTGACACACGTTTAAATAGTCAAGAAGGACATGGTCTGTCTTATCAGTTTTGTGTTTCTTTTCTTCATAAGCTCAACATAAATATGCAGTTAGATAAACCCAGAACGAAGTGTGATTTCTAAATAAAATAAAATCATATATAAATAAAATCTCCTTCTGTCACTATTCAATAGGAAAATAATTCTTTTTAGAACATAATCTTGCCCTGTCCTGTTACATGCCTGAAGAGACACCCAAAGCAGACACATCTTTGTAAAAGAAGAATTAAGTCACTATTTAGACATTTTTTCTATCTACCACACTGGTCTGCCAACTCACAGATTTTGGATATTGTATCTCAAGTCAAAGGTTAATTTTCAAAGAACAACATTTCTGCACGTCACCCAAATTAATTTGTTAAATGCATTTTCATTTGGCTCAAAGAATAAAGACTGTTTTGATTGAAGGTGGACGCAGAAAGAATGAAACTTCAAGGTGAAGAATAAATTATGTGGAAAAAGCAAGCCAATTTGGCTGGGATTGCTTATTCCAGTATCTTTATCACTGGTATTTTCCTCTAGGATTTTAAATACATTGGACAAGCAAGTAGGTACCTATTCTGGTCTCTGTCTTAGCAATAGCCGTGTACTTCCTGAGATGCTACCCTGATTTTATTTTATGGACACTGGGTCATATTTCTAACCACGTGTTTCTTTTGGAGTCAGCTGCTAGCAAGTGTAGCACCAAATTAGAAACTATAGCAAGGGTACCACTGGGGAAAACTTCAGCTGCAAAGAGAAAAGAGACAAAAAAAAAAAAAAAAAAAAAAACCCACTGCCACAGAGTCAACCCCAACTCACAGCGACCCTGTAGGACAGAGTCGAAGTGCCTCACGGTTTTCATGGAGCACCTGGCAGATTTGAACCACTTCACTACTACACCACTAGGGTTTCTCAAGTAAGAGGTCCCACTGAAGGTATCTTAAACACAGGAGTACATGGGGTCTGCCAATTAAATTTGCAAACTCATCCTAGAAAAAGCGCAACATACCTCAGTGCTGAATGCCACTACGGTCATTTTTGAAGCTCCCCGCCTTGGGAAGCTATGTAGGGACACCAGTGCCTACTCCACCCTTCCAAGCAATTTTGGAACTCTTTTTCTGGAATGGAAATCAGAGCTGTCGTCATATTACCCTTGGTGTCCTGAATGCCATCCAAGTGTCTCCATTTCAGTATTTCCTTTCTCTTTGGTAAAGAAAAATGTCACTGGGGGCCAGATCAGGTGAGTAAGGAGGGTGTTCCAATACAGTAATTTGTTTACTGACTGTAAACTCCCTCAGAGACAACTATACAATTACGTTTGCAAACTTGCTACCACGCCACCATGTGCAATGGTTGTTCCAGAACTGCTTTGAAGGGTGGGCTAGGTGCTGGTGTCAGTGTATAGCTTTCCCCAAGGGAGTGCTTCAAAGGTGACGGTGGTGACACTCTGCGGCGAGGTACATAGCACTTAGAACAATTAAGTTCTCTGACTGAATCGTTGGGTCTCACACTCTTTCTAACAGGAAGCATCTGGTTAGGAGATCAGTGACTCACATAAATCAGTCAAGGTGCATCCTCTAGAAATGAGCACAGGACAACTGATACTGGAGCGAAGTGAGGATCCTGCAGAAGGAAGAGCGGGTGACCGCTGGGTGGCCACTGGCAAGGTTTGCTCACATGGCATTGATCCCGTACCAAGGACATCTTTTAACTGACCCGTTCTTCTCTCCACTCCCTGTCACCAGCCTTATTTTTCTTGGAATTTTTATTTATAATGTATGTTAGCTTGCCAACATTTACATGGCTTTTTGGTGTGTGATGTCTTGAATTCTTCCTGGAAGAAGTGTCTAAATAAGTAAAATCTAGAAAAAAAGATTAAGTATAGATGTTTTATATATGAAGGAATAGTAATTTTGATAAATCCAGTTATCACTTTGTCAATGTTCAGTGAAAATAAGTCTATATTTTATTTTATAAACAGGACACCATTAAGGCTTGATTTTTTTGTTGTTATTTTTTGATTTAGGGTAGAGACATGTTATTTCAAAGTAGCTGGCAATTTCCTGGAGCTTAAGAAAAATGACATTAATTGTCTTCCAACTTCTCAAACACAATGCAAGAGAAAGCCATTTGCCTGGAGATGGAGATGTTCATGTTCCTGCTAGTTAGCTGACCTGACTGCATCTTTAGCAGGACTAGGCCCTCCTCGATGCTGACAGAAGCTTTTCCTGAATGTCACACTGGACTGGCACGTACCTCAAAACATAGTGGTGAAGTGATACAGCCCCTAACCAGAAGGTCAGCAGTTCAGATCCACCAGGCACTTCTTGGAAACTCTACGGGGCAGTTTTACTCTGTCTATAGAGTTGCTATGAGTCAGAATTGATTTAACAGCAGTGGATCTGGTTTTTGGTTTACGGCCAGGTGGAAACTCTGGTGGGGTGTAGTGGTTAAGAGTTTAGCTGCTACCAAAATGTAGGCAGTGTCAATCCACCAGGTGCTTCTGGGAAATGCTATGGAGGCAGGTCTACTCTGTCCTACAGGGTCGCTGTGAGTTAGAATTGACTTGACAGCAATGAGTTTGGTTCTTGGACCACTCAGCAGATACCACACAGTGGTAAACTAGAGAGGGCTGAGAGACAGAGTGTGGGGTGAGAAGGTGGAGCCAATCAGGAACGACCTCTAAGTTTCTAGTTTCATAATTTGATGAGAGATTGTGCCTACTGTGAATTTGGAACTTAGTGAAAAACTAAAAGAACATCAGATTTGAAAACGAGGAAGTCACGTGTTCAGTTTTAGACATGGTCAGTTACACATGCTTTTGAAGAATCCAACTGCAGAGGTGGAATACCAAAACACATTGCCACTGAGCCTATTCCAACTCACAGCAACCCTATGAGATAGAATAGAACTGCCCCATAGAATTTCCAAGGAGCGTGTGGCGGATGTGAACTGCTGCCCTTTTGGTTACCGGACATAGCTCTTCACCACTACGCCACCAGGGTTTCTGGTGATAGAAAGTAGATGTGAAATAAACCTTTGGAGCTCAAAGGAAAGATATGAACCAGAGAAACACATTTGGGAGTCCCTCGTGGTAATTAACACGAAAGACTTCGATGAAAGTGTCTGAGTAGAGCAGGAAGCAACAGAGAACAGGACCTCAAACCCAGGCCGGGGAATTTCCACAAGCTGCTGCTGGGGTACGAGGAGCCCAGATAAGGGGCAGAAAAGGAGGAGCCCGAGAGACAGCACTGAGCCACGTCTGACCATGTCCTGTGACAGGACGTGAGAATCTCCCCAGCAATTGTCTTGTAGGAGAAAGAAGGTAGGGCGCCAGGGAGGGAAGGCAGGCTGTCTCCACCGGATGCTCACTGCCCAAGTTGGTCACTTTGTAGACAATGACCAACAACCACAAGGTATCAGAAGTCTGAGGGGCTTTCAGAGGAGTGTCATGGCCCAGAGAAGTAAAGGAACATTTAGATGTTCCAGCACTGTGATTCCATAGTGTTTAATTAAGAACTATTAAGTATTCTAGCCTGGCACTCACCTTGCTTTGGGGAATGACAGAGGGACTTGTTTCTCTGGAGGAGACACTGTCTCAGACCTGGAAAACCAATCTTGAGCTGGGAAGAGGTTGTCTAAGAAATGCAGAGCTGTAGAACAGAGGAAGACCAGCTAAAGAGACACGCTGAGCAAGTGTCACCCACAGAAAGGTGCAACAGGGAAAAGGAGCTGTATTCAAGAGAAGAGCCGAGAAGGACCAGCAGTCTCAGAGGGTACAATTCCAGGAGAGTAAGGAGCTTACATTAGGAGTTACATTTCCAGCAAGACTGACAACTATACAAAAATGTTTACCCTGATTTCATGAAAATACACCACAAAGGCACTGAAAAAGCATATTTTGACATAAGTGCAAAAAGTACTATTAGTGGCAATCAGGTGACATCTTAAATAAAAAGGTACTTTTAAGTCAATAACTCTTTGTGTTAAAATCAACCATACAGGATCAAGTATGAAGGAATCCAACCAGTTATTTCCAGGGTCCTGTGGCCATCCAGAGGGTTCTGATTCACCACGACCCTGCAGGACAGAGGAGAACTGCCCCACTGAGCTTCCAAGGAGCGGTTGGTGGACTCAAACCACTGATTTTTCAGTTAGCAGCAAACTTCAGAGCTACCAACCAAAAGCAAACCTATCGCTGTCCAGTCGATTCTGATTCACAGTGACCCTCTAGAACAGGGCAGAACTGCCCTGCAGGGTTTCCAAGGAGTCACTGGCGGATTCAAGCTGCTGACCTTCGGTAAGGTGCTCACTCACTGCACCACCAGCTCCTATCTTCAGGACACCAATAAAAGAAAAAAAAAAAAACGCTTTGATGCAGTCCAGTGTATGCTGACTCACAGCGACCCTACAGGACAGAGTAGGACTGTCCCATACTGTTTCCAAGGATTGCAGCGGGAGGGGGGTGAATTCGAGCTGTAGACCTTTCGGTTAGCAGCCAGTCCCTTAACCACCTCACCACCAGGGATAGCCAGTTTAAACTGAACTCTATCAAATGTGCTTCGAAAAGGCAAAGACAGGCGAGCCTTTATTTCACCGACTTTGGACATGTTGTCAGGAGGGATGAGTCCCCGGACAAGGACATCATGCTTGGTAAAGCAGAGGGTCAACAAAAAAGAGGAAGACTTTCAAAGAGATGGACTGACACAGCGGCTGCAACAAGGGACTCGCTCAAGTGTAACAGCGATCACGACGACAGCGCTGGACCTGGCAGGGTCCGTCCTGTCACACGCGGGTCACTGTGAATTGGAACCGACTTGACAGCACCCGACAACAGCTACTGAACATATATTCACATCCTGCGTCCTTCCCCAGAGGGCTTGGGTAACTGCTGACCAATAAACCTTTTGAAGAACTTCACGTGTCTCACTTTTTTTTCAGCGACTGAATCTGATTTAAACAAATAAAAAACCAAAACAAAACAAGAAACTTGCTACTGTCCACAAGGTGGCGCTATGAAAGGAGTTTTTTTGTTTGTTTTTTGTTCTTTTTCCAATTTCATTACTAAAGTAGATGTGGATAATTAATCATGCAAACACATTTTAAACTTTAAAATATATATGAAACTTACTTATAAAGCTGGTTGAGTAGAGATGTAGTCTTTGTCGCATATAGGACGGATGTTATTTAGCACTGTGGGTACACTGTTCTCACTTAGGAGTCATCCTCCCTCTGCCACTCCAACTGGGCAGATAACACTTGGGGTGGGGCGGCGAGGACCACCTGCACTGCTCCCACCCCGTGCAGGCACCACTGTCTCTCACCTGTACTATTACCCTAGCTGCCAGTGAGCCCCCTCGCCTCCTCTCCTGTCCCCTTCCAGTCCTTGACTCACAGGAGAGTGACCTTTCAAAAATCCGGGTCTGATAATATTGCAATAATTCAAAAGCACTTAGAAATTTCTGTGCACCTAGGACGAAATGTCAAAACCATCAAGTTGGTTCTCACTCACAGCAATTCCGTGCACAAGAGGAGGAAACCCTGCCTGGTCCTGCCCACTCCCCACAACTGTTGTTAGGATTGAGCTCACTGTTGCAGCCACTGTGTTGATCCAGCTCTTCGAGAGTTTTCCTCTTTCCCAACGATCCTCTGTTCCATGATGTCCTTCTCCAGGGATTGATCTTGCCTGACACCGTGTCCAAAACACCTGACAATAAGTTTTGCCTTGTTTCTAAGGAGCATTTCAACGGCACCTCTTCCAAGACTGATTAGTTCTCTCTCCTGGCAGTCCATGGAATAGTCAATATTCTTCACCGACACCGCATCAATTCATCAGTCTTCCGTATTCATTCATCGTCCAGCTTTTGCATGCATATAAGGTGACTGAAAACACCATGGCTTGGGTCAAGTGCACTTTAGTCCTCAAAGTACTTGACATCTTTGCTTTCTAACACTTTAAAGAGGTCTTCTGCAGATTTGCTCAGTGAAGGCATTGTTGGATTTCTTGAGGGCTGCTTCCATGGGCGTGGATTGTGGATACAAGGAAAATGAAACCCTTGACAGTGCCTAGCTTTCCTCATCTTCATATGATCAAAAAGAGCCTGCATGACTTAATCCTCATGCCATCCCTGGGTAGTGCAAATGTCTAAACACACTTGTCTACAAACTGGGAGGTTGGAAGCTTGAGTCCCCCAGAGGTGGCTCATAAGAAACACCTGGCAATCAGCATCTGAACAATCAATCGCTGAAAATCTTGTGGAGTACAGTTCTACTCTGACACCAATGGGGTCACTGTGAGTCAGTCATGACGTGGCCACAAGTGGTAGCTGGTCGTCTCATGTCAGAGCCCGCCCCTGTCGCTCCCCTTCTTCCAGCGTTGCGGGCTTTCCTCCAGTCCCAACAATCTTCCTCCCCGTCTCCTTCTTCATATCCCCGCTAACCCAGCTTCTTCAAAGGGGCCGACCCTGAGCACACCTCCGACCTACAGTAGGTCTCCAGTTAATCTCTCCTAAGAGTGTGCTCTTTTCCTTACAGCCCTCACCGTCGTTTACGATTACATACTTACTTGTAGGCTTACCTTTTAAACTCCTAACAAACCAACAGCTCAATGGGGCTCCAATTTTTTGGATCCATTTACAATCTTAAACATGATCAAGGACCCCAAGGAGTTTTTGTTTATCTGGATTATATTTATTTATATTTACCATGTTTGTAATTAAAGCTAGAAAATTCTTTATCAATTTATTTAAAATAACAGTAATACCTTGAAGGAGAAGAACTTCCAACCAAGAATTGTATATCCTACAAAACCATCTTTCAAATATGAAAATGAAATTAAGACATGCACAGATAAATAGAAACTCAGAGACTTTGTAAAAACCAAACCAAAGCTACAAGAAATACTGAAAGAATCTCTTGGCCTGGAAGGATAAAATCGCTAACTTTGTATTTTAAAAGGACACATTATCCAGAATCCTACTCAGTTAGAGAAGGCTCCAAACACAATCAAAGCTAAAATAACAATAATAAATTTGTTCTATAGAGACCTAATATACATCTCATGAAAAATCTATCATCCAAAGGAAAAACAAATTATGAAGAGAGTGACATTATTTTATCTTTCTATAAATCTGTTAAATAGTCAGCATAACAACTGTTACATCTGCTTCTGGATCCAAACTGCTAGGATATGTTGTATAGGCTGAAATACATAAAGAAAACCAGGCTCGACACTGATATTTGGTTGGAGAAGGATGGAAACATTTTAACAGCCTTGTGGCTGTTCTTCCTGGATATGATATCAAAACTCTGAAAGTATATTATATGTGGAAGTGTATTATGAGGTCTGACAATTAAGTCAGAGGACTTAATTGTTCTAAGTGCTACATGCCTCATTGTTGAATATCACTACGGCCACCTTTCAAGTATTCAGCCTGGGAAGCTATGCACTGATGCCAGCGCCTTGTCCAGCCTTCAAAGCAATTTCAGAACTCTTTCTAGAATGGCCATTGTGCTCGGTGGCACAGTGGCAAGTTCGTGAACTTAATTTTATAGTTGTCTGTGAGGGGGTATTTAGCCAGTAAACAAATAGATGTATTGCCATACCCTCCTTACTCACCTGATCTGGTCTCTAACGGCTTTTCTTTACTCCAAGATAAAGGACATACTTAAAGGAAGACATTTAGATAGCATTCAGGACATCAAGGACAAGACAATGACAGCTTTGACGGCCATTCCAGAAAAAGAGTTCCAAAACTGCTTTGAAGGGTGGACTGGGCACTGCCCTCGGTTCACAGCTTCCAAGGGGAGTTTTTTGAAGGTGACCCTAGTGATCAATTCAGCAATGAGGTATGTGGCGCTTTTTCCAGGATAGTTAATCAACTTCATTGTCAGTCTTTGTGTGTATGTGTATTTTATAAATATATATATGTGCACACTTATGTATGAATATACACACACACACACACACACACACACATATATGTATGGAAACCCTGGTAGCATAGTATTTAAGTGCTACGGCTGCTAACCAGCAGGTCAGCAGTTTAAATCTGCCAGGTGCTCCTGGGAAACTCTGTCTGTATGCACCTGACAGAAATGCACACTATGCTCACTTAAAAACAGACACAAGAATGTTTAAAGCAGAATTACTCTACTCTCAATTAGTCTCAAACTGGAAAAAAAACCCAAATGTTCACCAGCAGTCAAATGGATAAACAAAAACTGGAATGTTATAGAATATTAAGCAGTGATGAGAAAAAATGAACTATGCTACAAGCAACAACACGGATGGCTCTCACAAGCATCAGGCTGAGAGGGAGCAGCCAGGCGGGAAACAGCACATGGTGTGTCTTTTGTTTAAATACAGCTCGAAAATAGCCAAAACTAACCTGTGTAGATAGAGATTTGGAAAGCAGCCCTTATCTTTGGAGTTAGTGACTAGAAGGGATACAAAGAAACTTACGGGGTGCTCAAAAAACTCCCACTGCCTTCAAGGCGATTCTAACTCACAGCAGCCCTAGAGGACAGAGTAAAGCTGCCCCAATTTCCAAAGAGCACCTAGAGGATTTGAACTGCTGACCTTTTGATTAGCAGCCGTAGAGATTACTCCCGTTTCCCTGGGGTGTAGTAATGTTATATTTCTTAATCTGGCCTGGCTACAGCGTTGTATTTACTCTGCAAAATTTCATCAAAGATTTCACACTTAAGCTGTATGCTTTTCTATATGTACATTATACTTAATAAAAAGATTTCTCAGAAATCGACTATTGGGAGATGGACTTATAGATGAAGGAAATGGAATTAAGTGTCCAAAAATAGAGTGTGTGGTCAACTGACTTTTTTTTCAAAGAGGCCAAGATATTCAATGGGGAAAGAACATTCTTTACAACAGAAGGGGCTGGAACTACTGAATATTCACATGAAAATAAATAAATTTGGACTCCCTACCTCACACCACACGTGCTATTTAACCAGAAGTGGATCACAGACCTAAATGTAACTACTGAAACTACAGAACTCCTAAAAGAAAACACACAGGTAACTCTTCATGGTCTTGGGTTGGGTAATGATTTCTTAGACATAATAGTAAATACACAAGTGATAAAAGAGAAGATTGATAAGTTGAACTTCATAAAACCAAAAAGACAGAAAAATAAAGACATGTGTGTTTAAAGGAATATCATCAAGGAAAAAAGACTCACAGATGGGAGGAAATACTTGCAAATTAAGCATCTGATGCGAGACCTCTATACAGAATATATGAAAATACTTTCAACTCAGTAATAAAAAGACAAATGACTCACTTTGAAAATAAACAAGGGATTTGAACAGATACACAAATGGGTAATAAACACATGAACAGATCCTCAGTATCACTAGCTGTTACGGAAATGCAAATCAAAACTACAAAAAGATACTCCTTCACAACCACTGAACCCATTGCCACAAAGTAGATTTCAACTGTAGCAATCCTGTAGGACAGAGCAGAACAGCCCCATAAACCCCATAAGGGTTTCCAAAGAGGGGCTGGTGAATTCATAGCCATCCTTCCAGTTAGCAACCAGGATCTTAACCACTGCTCCATCAGAGTATACCGTAGATTAGACGAAAAGCTCCTGAATTACACATTTCAAACAACTGAGCTTTATGTGGTGTAACTTATCTCTCAGTAAAGCCATATTTAAAAATAGGATTTTCTTATAGAGTGCAGATATCATTCATTTGAAAGGAGCCATCGTAAAATAATAAGATGGATTTGCAGAGACAAAAATTTCTTCCTCTGATCAGCCTGTTCTGAAGCGTGTTAAGTTCTGTCCCAGGGAGGGTGGAAGACCTGAAGGATTCATTATCATCCCCCCTACCCAACCTACCCAACCAAAAAACCCTGTGCTGTATCGTTGATCCTGACTCATAGCACCTCTGTAACAGCCCTATAGGAAAGAATGAAAGTGTCCCATTGGGCTTCTGAGGCTACAGTCTGTAAGGAAGCCGGCTGCCACATCTTTCTCCCATAAAGCCAGTGGCGGCTTCATACTAACCACCTTTCGGGTAGCAGCTGAGCACTTAACCACTGTGTCCCCAGGGCTCCTTTATCCAACACAGTTCCCTGGAAGAAAAACAATTAGGGTCTGGTCCATTTCACACCCTGAAATCAGACCCTCCGCTCTTTGGCCAAATCCCTTCAACTCTGATTAGCTTTTGTCTGCAGGGACTGGAAGCCCACTGGAGGATCCCACTGACGGCTCCCTCTCCTGGAGGACACCAGGGTCACCACACCCCGACCCCTTCCTCCCCTTCCCGTGTGGAAGGGCTGTATGAGGTACGCAGCAAGGGGCATCCAGGTGACACTCCACCAACACCGTTACCCTACAAAGCCAGCACTCCTGAGACTTGACCGGGCAGGACGGCAGAGTCCTGATGGGCAAAACTGAAGTGGCCGCTGAGCACCCTGCTTACCTGCCACTGACACTCAAGACGGAGTCCCTAACACGATTTAAAAACGAGGGAAGGCAAGCGGTGTGCCCACCACCTGGCTAGGTGAACTCAGCGGTCACAGCCCCTCCTTCCAGGAGCTTCACGGACGGTCTCAGGAGGTGGCAGTGCCTCGGCTCCACGGGGTGTGTTACGGGTCACTTCCCCACAGGGACTCCAGCCAGAATGCCATCAGATCTATTCCACTGCCGAGCAGGAACGTCCGGGGTCACAGGAAGGGGGAGGCTTGCGGCACGCACGTGGCCTCGTTAGACACAAAGACGGGACTGTGATCACTGTTTCAGGTTCTCATAGGCGCTCCGGCTCCTGGCGTGTGAAATGAAAAGCCGACTTGGAGTCTTTTCCACAGAATGAGATTTTCTACTTCAGAAGAAAATGAGACGTCATGGAAATTACTCTGCTCCCTGCACCGACCTGGGTCACCTTGCCCCGCACAGTCAGGCGGAGGATGCTAGCACAGCAGAAAGGAGGAAAGAGCGACTGGAGACTTCACAGATTCTAGGATGTGAAGCGGAAACCCTGGTGGGGTACTGGCTAGGAGCTACGGCTCCTGATCAAAACGTCAGCAGTTCAAATCCACCAGGTGCTCCTTGGAAACCCTATGGGGCAGTTCTACTCTGTCTATAGGGTTGTTGTGAGTCGGAATCAACTCCATGGCAGTGAGTTAGTTTTTAGGTCAGTAGGAAGCGAGGCAGAGCCCTGGCGGCACCATGGTTAAGTGTTACATCTGCTAACCAAAAGGCTGCCAGTTTGAATCCACCCGGCGCTCCTTGGAAACCCTAGGGGGCCATTCTCCTCTGTCCTGTGTGGCTGCTATGAGTAGGAATTCTTCAACGGTGGTGGGTATTTAGAATATAAGGCCGGAGTCCCTGGGTGGCACAAACAGTTTGATGCTCAACTATTAGCCGACAGACTGGCAGTTCAAACCTCCCCAGAGTTACCTGGAACCACAGGCCTGCTGATCATCCCCTGAAGCCACAGCCCTGGAAATGCCACGGGGCGCAGTTCTGCCACGGGGGTCACCAGGAGTTAGAACTGACTCAGCAGCAACTGACCACAGGGCGTAAGGCACCAGCAGCCTTCCTGTTCCGCCTTCCACGTGACACCCCCTGCCAGGAACCACCAAAGACATCCCACCAACCCCTGCCTCTGCAGCCCGCAGCCGTCCCCCTGGGCTGCCGTCCCCGTGGGCTGCCGTCCCCCTGGGCTGCCGTCCCCCTGGGCTGCCGTCCCCCTGGGCTGCCGTCCCCCTGGGCTGCCGTCCCCCTGGGCTGCCGTCCCCCTGGGCTGCCGTCCCCCTGGGCTGCCGTCCCCAGCTCTGCTCCCCAGAAATCCTGAGAGAACTTTCGGCTCATCTTGTTTTCACAGAGTCCGTCACTACACCAAAAGCTGTCAAAATGAGACAGGCCCTGCCGTTCCTCTCTGCTCCTCCTGTTCAGACCTGTCCTGCGAGGCATCCTGTGAGCCGTCCTGTGTCTGAGGCAGAAGTGCAGTCAGCCCTTTCAGGTCAGAAAGGTGTCACTGTGTGACCTCACAGGTGTCTTTTCTTATGAAGACAGAAGGGAGGGAAGCAGGAGATACTGAAGGTAGAGGGGTATGTGTGTGCACGTGTGTGTGTGTGCATGTGTGTGTGTGACAGAGACAGAGACTGTATGTGTGACAGACTGTGTGCGCGCATGTTTGTGCATGTGTGTGCATGTGTGTGACAGACTGTGTGACATCAAGAGAGACTGTGTGTATGTGACAGAGAAACTTGTGTGAATGTGTGTGTGAGTACGGTATATGTGACACACAGTTTGTGTGTTTGTGTGTGATTGTGTAACAGATTGTGTGTGTGACGCAGAGACTCTGTGTGTGTGCGCGCGAGTGTGTGCGTGCGTGCATGCGTGTGTGTGAGAGAGAGAGAGATGCAGAAAAAGAGGCCCTACAGGTGACCTCAGGATCCAGTGGTAAAGGACAGGGTGACCCGAGAAGAAAGGGAACAGTCTAGTCCAGTAATTGTGCACATATTTTATGACAAAGTCTCTGTAGTCAGAAGAGCTGGCTTCTTGTAATAAATTGGAAATTCTCTGTCCGAAGCAAACATCTCAGCGCCGCGTTTCAGTCTGTTCATATTTCAGTGTCTGCGGTCCACAGTCTGTTTTCAAACTATGCGAACTACAATAGGTCAAGGACTTCAGGCTCTCTCCCAAATCAGAAACAAACCCGACTGAGAGCGAACCCAGAGGGCCGCGCAGAGTCGCCAAGGAGCACCGAGCGGATTCAAACTACGCCCGGTGGTGAGCAGCTGGAGCTCTTCACAGCTGCACCACCAGGCTTCCTGGGCTCTTCCAGTCAGCAGTAAAACCGCCATCCTGGAAAGAAAAAGTGATGCTAATAGTCAAAAATGTGGCATAAGATTTGGAACGCCATGTGTTCACACACTTTCAAGACAGAGTCTTGAAAAATGTAATGTTGCGTCCCATCAAGTTAGTCCCACACTTGGAAAATCGCCATCTAGCTATTCCTCACTTTGCAGTCCAGTAGGAAAGATTTTCTAATTGCCAGATTTCAACAGCAATCATTTCATAGCTGCAAATCCCTTGACGTTAATTTGATGAGCTCTTCAGAGCATCAGTAGACATTCCAAACATGTCCATAAAACAGGCTCCCCTTGAAATGCTAGTGGCACTCCAATGCCACATAAATATGCTACAAAAATCAAGCTTATTATTAAGTTACAACAAGGAATACATCTTACACATGCAATTCAGAGTGATGAGAAATTTAACGCCAACTGGCGGAGAGCTTAAGACTTGGAAAAATGTCCTGTCCACACAGACCAAGGTAGTCTTGTCCCCCTATCCTGGAGCTGGCCTGTCCACTCCACCTCAACTCAGTTCAATGACACCTCTTGTTGTCCTTCTAGCAACCAGAAGCCAGCAGGTGTCCGAAGCAATGTTCATCAAATGCCCCCAAGTACCATCAGGTATCTCACACGCTTTTTGAACACTTGAATTAAATCTCCACTTGAAAACAGCGTCAGTATATAATATTGTAAGGAGACTTGGAGGCACAGTGGTTATAAGCGCTTGGCCGCTAACTGAGAGCTCGGCCGTCTGCACCCACCAGCCTCCCAATGGGAGAAAGATGCAGCAGTCTGCTTCCGTAAAGATTACAGCTTGGAAACCCTATGGGGCAGTTCTATTCTGTAGTATAAGGTCTCTGTGAGTCACAATTGACTCGATGGTGATGGTTTTACGGAGACACTGTTTATGCGGAAAGAAAGAGAATCCAAAAGAAAGCACGTAACAGTTTCCAGACAGACCTCTGACACTGTATTTCAAGTCTGCAATCATGTTGTATTCAAGAGATAGAATTTAATAGCAGTGCAGAACGTTCGAAACACATTTTCCCGTGCATCTGGTACTGGAAACTTCGCAACAACCCTGGGAGGTGGGCTTAACTGCGTGTTTTCTAAGTGAGGAAACAGAGGCAGAGAAGGTAGGCAAGCTGCCCACTGTGTGACACCCAGTAACTGCAGAGGCAGAACTGGGAGCGGGGACTTTTGTCCCATCGCCCAGCTCTGTGTGTGCATCTGTGTGTGCGAGCACATGTGCAAGTGCAAGATAGACACTGGGTAGACAGGGCTCAGAAGAAGGAGGGGGAGAGGAGACACCAAGCCCACCATTTCAGAAGGTCCCTTAGACCAGGGTGCCTGGGAGTGCTCCCGAACCAATTAGCCACGGTATGGATTAAACGGAGTCCCCCAACATTTGTGCTGTGACCCTAACCTCCATGCTAGAAACCCTGGTGGTACAATGGTTAAGTGCTGTGTCTGCTAACCGGAAGGTCGGCAGTTCAAATCCTCCAGGCGCTCCTTGGAAACTCTACAGGGCAGTTCTACTCTGTCCTATCGGGTCACTATGAGTCAGAACTGACTCAGCAGCAATGATTGTATTGTTGTTGTTGTTTGTTTTTTAATAGACTGTGGATGTGATTTAATTTCAAAGTAGGGTTTTATTTGTTACTTTGAGGAGGTCCTACCAGGATTGGGGAGTCTCTGGGTGGGACAAACAGGGGCATCCTCGACTGATCACTAGCTGAAATGTTTGTGGTCCAAACCTTCCCAGAAGCGACTCAGAAGACAGGCCTGACGACCTGCTTCTGAGAGGTCCCAGCTTTAAAAAACCTCATGGAGCAGCTTTACTCTGCACACACAAGGATTGCCGTGAGTCAGAATGGCCTCAGCGGCACTCACGACAACCTTGGTGAATGGTGCGTCATGAACCTAATCACTGCTGAATGATACTTGGGACAGCAGCGAAGCACAAACAAGCAAGCACAAATGGGGAACAGAGAGAGAAGGCTCATAGGGGTCACCAAGGAGCCGAGGATGCCAGCGTTCCAGAAGCTGAGAGAAGAATTTTCCTGCAGAGCCTACAGAGAGCCTTCCCCTAGAGCTGGTACCCTGAATTTTGACATCCAGCCTCTTAACTTTGAGAAAATAAATTTCTGTTCATCAGCACTACCCCCCTTTTGATATTTCTGTTTCAGGAGTGCTAGGCCACTAAGACAGGTCATGATGGATGAAGGATGAGAATGGATGAACACAAAGGTCCATACACTGTTCCATCAGCCAGCCACTCTAAGAGTAGAAGACAGAGTTAACAGGGTTTTGAAGACTTTCTGAAAGATTCCAGGACTCCTTGGTTTCCATCAGCAAAACTGAATGCTGCTCTGGCAGACCACAGTCCCTGTTTGTCAAGCACTCAGGCATTTACTGTTTGTCTGTCTGCACCTCCTCATGGGGATGTAAGTTCCATGAACAAGAACCGTGTCTGCTTTGTTCAGTGATAAATCTGAGCATTTAATACAGTGCCTGGCAAATACTGAATTAACAAAAAATGCTGGGTAAATACTCAAGTCCTCTGTGTTCCTCCTCTTCTGACTAAGTCACACTTCACTATTGTGTGTGTTTACAAGGCCATGGGCAAAATCCCCAAAGACAATGGAAACTTGGGCAAAATCTACAAAGACAAGGGAAGAGACTGGTAGCAGAGAGACAGCCGTGGGGGGATGGGGAGGGTCTTTTTCCAGTGGGTTTTCCTGAATTGTCTAAAGGTGAGTAGCTCAGTTTCAGCTGTCATCTTTCAAATTAGCCACTGAAAAAGGGGAGGAATTGATGGCAGGATAACTTAGTACTTCTTCATTTAAAACAACAACAACAACAAAAGAGACCCTCCTAGTCTTCTGGGCAGGATGGGGGGAACCTGTCAATTATGAATTCAAAGCAAACATGTATCATAATTTATCGTGAGAAATTGCTGCACACATTTTTGCAGAGATTCCTAAAGTAAACTGATGGTACCAGATATTGATCACAGCCACTGGGCTAAGTTCGTAGTTATAGAGCAAGGGACTGCCCACTGAAATACTTCACGGCTTTCAACAACAAATATGAGACAAGCCTTGGGGTCAGAGAAGACCAGGTATTGGCTAGACAGTGGACTTGACTTCTTAGTCAAGTCTAGAAGCAGTTATAGAAGAAAGAGAGAGAGAGAAAGAGACAAAAAAAAAGAGGGAGAAGGCAAGAACAAGCAGTGATGATGGGGATGGTGGGGAAGGAAGGTGTCTAGGCCACCTAGTGCTGCTCTCCCAGGAATGCCACAAGTGGGTGGCTTTAAGAAAAGTTTATTCTCACACAGTGCAACAGCTTGGAATTCAAATTCAGGGCGCTGGCTCCAGGGGAATGCACTCTCTCTGTCGGCTCTGGAGTAAGGTCCTCGGGTTGTTCCAGCCCTTCTTTGGTCTGGAAGCATCTTGGGGCAGGAACCTCAGGTACAAATGACATGCTCTGCTCCCGGTGCTGCTTCTTGGTGGCATCACGTCCCCAACTCTCTGCTTGCTTCCCTTTCCTTTTATCTCTTATAGGATAAAAGGTGGTGAAAGCCACACTCCAGGGACAGTCCCTTTACACTGGTGCAGGGAGGTGACCGGAGGAAGGGATTTGCAGTCCCACCCGCATCCTCATCCTCTTTAACATAATTCAGTCTATTAAACACAGGCAGAGACTAGGATTGACAGCCTAGGAAAATCCCACAGTGGAGGGCAATCCCACAGTCCTGTAAATCATGGCCCAGCCAAACTGCTACACACATTTTTGCTGGGGGGACACAATTCAATCCATGAAGTGTTTTAGGCAGTCGCATCATTTAAAAAAAAAAAAAAACCCTAATAAGAAAGCACAAAAAAAAATTCACTTTGGTTCTCTAAGATATTTGATGAGTACAAAAGACAGAGTATCAGGTTTCTTTGGTCAGCAAACAAGTTTTATTTCAATAATGTCACCCTGGTGGCACGGTGGCTAAGACGAGATTTACTAATCAGAAGGTCAGCAGCTCATATCTAACAGCTGCTCCTTGAAAACCCTGTGTGGCAGTTCTATTCTATCCTTTAGTGTCACTATGAGTGGGAATCAACTCGATGGTAACTGGTTTGGGTTTTATTTCAATAATGTTTAACTGGACAATAAACAAAGAAGACGGAAGAAGAACTGACGCCTTTGAGTTCCAGTGTTGGCAAAGAATACTGAGTAGACCACAGACAGCTGGGAAAACAAAACCAAACCTGTCTTGGGAGAAACACAGCCAGAAGACTCCTTAGAAGCGAGGTAGAAAGTCTCACATACTTTGAATATGTTTTCAGGAGAGACCAGTTCCTGGAGAAGGCCGTCCTGCTTGGTAAAGCTGAGGATCAGTGAAAAAGAGGAAGCCCCCCAAGGCGATGCATTGACACAGTGGCTGCTACTGTGAGCTTACACAGAACAACTGTGAGGCTGGCCCAGGACTGGCCAGCGTTTTGTTCGGTTGTACGCAAGGTCCCTACAAGTCGAAACCGACTCGATGGCACCTAACAAACAGACTCAGTGGCACCCAGCAAACCAACTCGATGGCACTTAGCACATAGGCAGTTCAGTACAATTCCACTTTTTAAGTATATAATGAAACCAAGTTTATTTTTGTTTATTTCTTTATTTAGAAAATGCTCCCAGCAGTTCCCTCAACAGGCTAAAGGTTCCTCAGAGCAGATGTCTATCATGCCTGGTCACTAAACTCAAGAGAAACTGTGTGTGCCAATTTTGTTCATCTCTTCCCAGCTCCCAGTTAAAGGACAACATGTTGGTACCTTAAAATCAGTCATCCCAGAAATTGACAAATTCTGTAAATCAGAGCTTTGTTCTCCCTAGAGATAATGGTTGTCAAACATTTTTCAATGTAATATTATTTGAGGAGGAGTCTTTTTAATAACAGACATGTAAGCTGGTGGCCACCCACTTTTGACAGATCTCTTTCTTTTGTGGAGTTTTAGTGAAAGTTCCTAACTCCCTTGTAGGAACGAATGGAAGATCATGGGGTGGAGAAGGTGTATCTATTAGCACAAAGGGCCTGATCCCTTTCTGGAGCATAACATCCTACAGTGTTCCACCCCAGCTTTCTAAAATTCAAAGCTGGGGAGATTTGTTACAAGAATCATGGTGGTCCCGCAGCAACAGTCAGGGCTCAAAGAAGACAGTGAGCTCACGAGACTATGAGGAAAGGAGAGGTCTGCTTCTTGCCCAAACTCAATACAAAGACCTTCGGAGATGCAGAGAAAGCTGTTGGTTCCCCAGCTGGACCATGCCTCAACAGGCCCATACTTTGGAAATCCATGTTTGAACACATGACCGTGACCCTAGCACCCCAGTGTGAAGTTTGTCACACTTCAGAGAACACCAAAGTCACCTGTCTGGTAGCACCCAGGGGCAGATTATTCAACAAGAAGAGTAAACACAGTGACTACCAAGGAGTCTGCAGGGAACTTTACATTCTTGCACCACATCAAAGACTCCGCTTCTGCGTAGGGCTGGCATCTGTCTCTCTCCCAACCTCACAGCCCTTCCTACAGAATCAAAGCTTCTTTTCAAATCTACACTCCCTGAGAGACACGCATGATCCAGTCAGTATGGTACGCATGCCCTTGTGTTTAGGTGGTTCTGACTCACAGTAGCCTGATGTACAACACAGCAAAACATCGTCCGGTCCCGCAGCGTCCTCACAGTCATTGCTGTGTCCGAGCCCACTGCTGCAGCCACTGTGTCTGTCCAGATCATCAAGGCTCTTCCTCTTTTTCACTGACCCCGACTTTACCAAGCATGACATCCTTCTCCAGGGGTTGATCCCTCCCATTAACAAGTCCAAAGTATGTGAGATGGTGCTTCTAATGAGCATCAGGGCTTATGCACTAATCTGTGCTGAGACCCACACGAAGTTGTTAGCTGCAGCTTAGTCAGTAGGCACGAGTAAACCCGTGCTTACCTTGTTTATTGGATAACCTGCTTCCAGTAGCACAGACACATCCTGGGAGACCATCACCACCAGGAAGTAACAGGGTGGAACAGAAAGGACCATGGTTCTTGGTGTTCCTCACACCGGGAATTTGGAAGTGAAACCAAATTCTAGTCCAAGGAAGCCCTTGGCATTTTTCAAGGAATTGTGTCAGGGATGATGCCATGGAAAAGGCTTCAAGGGAGAGATGCCAGGCTTCCTGCTAAGAAGGAAACACGAGTACTCCAGGAACCACATGGTAAGCAGAGAACAGGTTATCAAACATGTGAAAAGAAATATCTCCAAGTATTAATAAACCAGTGCCATCAACTCGATTCTGACTCATAGAGACCCCGTAGGACAGAGTAGAACTGCCCCATAGAGTTTCCAAGGAGCGCCTGGCAGATTTGAACACCCAACCTTTCGTTTACCAGACATTGCATTTAACTATTATGTCACCAGGGTTTCTAGTTAGTGGATACTGAGCAGTGAGTGGTATAATAGGTGATTTTGCTCTTTACACTTTATTTTCCACAGTTACTTTGAAAAATGACATCCATAAGTCTATATCTCTTGTCATTGTATCAGAACCATTTCTCTTCCTCCAAATGGCAGGAAGTTGATCACAGACAGAGACGTTTTCCCTTTCAGGGCTAATGGGGGAAACCACTGGACTGCATCCTCTATCTCAGACCCTTTTCTCTGTCCTATGAACCCAGGTTCACTGCACTCAAGGCCGTGGAGCACTGCAGCCTAGGGCTCAGCTGGGAGCACCCCAGGACACCGAGAAGGTGAGGGACCCACTTCTTTCTGTGGCCTCAGGGGGACAGGGATGAGAAGCTCAAACAACCACAGACAAGTACCTGGGTGCAGAAAGGACCATGTAGGTCACCTACCCTGACTGCTCCCCAAAACTCCCTAGTACTGTCTTAAAAAATAAAAATAAAATAAAAGCCATTGCCATAAAGTAGATTCCAATGCATAGAGACAATGTAGGACTGAGCAGAACTGCCCCATAGAGTTTCTAAGCAGCACCTGGCAGATCTGAACTGCCAGAATTTCCATTAGTAACTGTAGCTCTTAACCACTACATCACCAGGGTTTCCTACACTGTATTAAAAAAACCAAAAATCCATGGCCATTGAGTTGATTCCAACTCACAGAGACCCTATAGGACAGAGGAGAACTGCCCCATAGGTTTCCAAGGAGTACCTGGCATATTTGAACTGCTAAACTTCTGGTTAGCAGCCATAGCACTTAACCACTATACCACCAGGGTTTCCGTACGGTATTAGTTGGGTGGAATTATAACTGATCTTTTGTCTTTTCCTTAACTCTCTTTAATATCAGAATGTTACAATTACAAAAGCCAAAGCACCTTGGTTAGCAGGGAACAGAATAAGGTTTCCTCTGAATATTGTTTAAACTCTACAGTCAAGACGACTCTGATGTCAGTTTTCTGTGTTGAGTCTCTCAAGAGGGATTTTTTTCTGAGTACGAGGCAGGAGAGGGAGACTTTTCTCATGAAATTAACTTAATCGAGAGACATGTGTCTCCAGCTCCTGAGAGCCGTGACCGACGCCCGATGTCTGCGCCTACCCCTCCCCGTCCGGCTCCCCGGCGGCCACACTGGGCTCCTCTGTGACGGACAGGACCAAGGGCAGGAACCACCCAACCGCAGACTTTAATAACTCCCTCTCCACATCCTCACACGGGATCAATGAGATCTAAATTGAAATGTGTGCTTGAATGGCTTTCTGAAAATGCCCTGCGCCTCCGAGTCTTTGCAGAAGCTAAGACCCGCTTCAGGAGGGGGGTGGGGGAGGCAGGGAGCACTCCTGTGGTCGGCTGCTGCCCACATCGCCCTTTTGCTAGAGGTAGCACAGAGGAGAATAGATTTTTGTGACTGGTGAAATGAGAAATAGGATTTGAAGAACAGAGTGTTCCCCAGAAAGCCGAGTCTGGGAACAGAAGGCTTCTGTGTCTCCAGTTTGTTCAACCAGGTGCTGCAGAGTCTGTTTGGATCCATGGTGACCCCACGGGTGTCAGCAGAACTGTGCTCCACCGTGTTTTCCATGGCTGATTTGGGGCAAGCAGAGGGCCAGTCTTTGTGTTGTGATGCCCCCAGGTGGGTGTGAACCTCCAGCCTTTCGGTTAGCAGCCACAGGCCATTCACGGAGTCTCAGATCGAACAAACCCTTCCCTTTAGAAGGAAACCCAAGTGCCGGACTGGTTAAGTGCTACAGCTGCTAACCCAAAGGTGAGCTGTTCAAATACACCAGGTGCTCCTTGGAAACTCCACTGGACGGTCCTATGCTCCCCTATGGGGTTGCTATGAGTTGGAGATGACTCCACAGCACTGGGTTTGGTTTGGGTTCTCCTGTTACAAAGCTCTCCTGGGTATGAAGGCAGTGAAGGGCATCTCAGATCCCCTGAATACGAAGTCAACAGCCACCAAAGCACAACCAGGGCACGGCAGGTGTGGCAGGTATCATGCCAGCCCTGGGCCTCAGGCTCTGCCGAGCTGTGTGTATTAATCTAGTTGGGCCAGGGGCATATCTACAGAAAACAGTGCCTACAGCAAGCGCTGAAACCATGCCCCCATCTGAACATCTGATACTCCTCTTTTAGATAACTTCGCTATATAAGTTGAAAAACACAAGTGAAGTTCACCCATCTATTAACTGACACGTTGCCATGCTTGAGGAAGGATGCTGGGCTGCATCGTTTCAACAGAACCTGCTCAGTGGTACCCCACCTGCAGGGGTGCTGCAATACCCTAGATACGCCACTGCTCCTAGCCACAGGACTAGCCCCACAGTGGAACCTTTGACCACAGAATGCTGCTCCTGTCTGTCTCCCTTTGGTTGAGAAGTTAAGATGCTCCCATGGTGCTGTTGCTGCTCTCTGACTACATAATTCACACACATGCTTCAAAAATCACATTAAATGCCTCCTCTTCCAGGAAGCCTTCTCTGATAAACCAGGGCTCCAATGTTCCAGCAGATTGATTGGGTGAGTAATATATAAAAAAACAAAACCCAAACCAGCTGCCGTGAAGCCAATTCAGACTCAAGGCAAGCCCATGTGTGCAGCGTAGAACTGTACTCTGTAGGTTTTCAAGGCTGTTACCTTTGGGAGATTGCCAGACCTTTCTTCCAGGGAGCCTCTCTTGTTGATGTTAGGTGTTGTCAAGTCTATCCTGTCTCATAGCAACGTGATGGACAACATAATGAAACACCATCTGATCCTGGACCGTGCCCACAGCTGTAGGTATGCCCAAGCCTGCTGATAAAGCCACTGCGTCAACCCATCTCACTGGGTACCTTCCTCTTTTTCTCTGACCCTCCACTCTACCAAGCACAATGTCCTTCTCTAGAGACTGATCCTTCCTGACAACACATGCAAAGTGTTTAAGATGCAGTCTTGCCATCCTTGCTTCCAAGGGGCACTCTGATTGTACTTCTTCTAGAACACACCTGTTTGTTCTTTTGGCGGTCCACAGAACATTCAATATTCTCCTCCAACACCAGAATTCAAAGGTGTCTGTTCTTCTGCCTTTCTTATTCACTGTCCAGCTTTTGCATGCATATGATGCAACTGAAAATACCATGGCTTGGGTGAATGTGACCTTAGTCTTCAAGGTGACATCTTTTCTTTTCAACAGTTTAAGGAGTTCTTTTGTAGCAAATTTTCCCCAGGCAATGCATCTTTTGACTTCCTGACTGCCACTTCCACGGGCACTGATTGTAGAACCATGACAACTTCAGCCTTTTCTCTGTGTATCGTGATGTCGCTTACCAGTCCAGTTGAAGGCTGTGGTCTTCAACCTTCATCAGTTAAGTGTTTCAAACCCTCTTTACTTCCAGCAAGCAACACTGTGTCACCTGTGTAACATAGCATTTCCAGTGAGCAAAGCTGTGACCTCTCTGTAATGCAGGTTGTTAATGACTCTTCCTCCAAGCCTGATGCCTCATTCTTCACTAGCAAATGTATCAGTTGGTAATCGAGCACATCACATCTACACTAACCGGAGACCTCTGAATAACGTAAACCCTGACATTATTTCAGCCCAGTGATACTTAAGTTAAAGGCTTTAGAGTCTGTAAACTAAATTACTATTTAATAACTTTAAAAAATGCAACACTCTGCACATTGACTTTTCCTAATTCTGCACAAATACATACCCACGAGAAACTCTGTAGTGATTTTAAGATTGTTGCTTACTGTGGCACAAATTGAGAGCTATTCCCAAATATTCATTTCCCTTATTCCTTGATGATGTAGTGTTTTAAGTGTTCAACCACTAACTAAAGGGTCAGCAGTTCAAATCCACCAGCTACTCCTTGGAAACCCAATGGGGATCTTCTACTCCATCCAATAGAGTCACCATACATTGAAATATCTCTATGGCTAACAACAACATCTGAATGTCCTTTAAACATCACATTTGGCATGTGAAAACTTCTGACCAGTCTCCATCTCTTTGGTGTTCAAAAACATATGCATCATTGTGACTAAAAGAATCAAAATAAGGTCTGGCCCAGTAGAGTGGCGGTACATACTCAACTCCAGAAGATCCTAAGCAGCTATGGTCCCTGCAGGGGCCTCAGCACCACCAGCTTGCTCCCCACACGGTGGGGCTAGGGGCTGGATCGCCAGCTCCTGAGAAGGCCCTATGCCCCAGGAGAGGGCTAAACACCACCAGTGATTCTGAAGAATCCTGATCCACAGAGCCAGACACGTGAGCTGCAAAGCAGGGGTTTATATATGAGGCCAGGAAGAAAGCAAACAAGGTACATCAAAGAGGCCCCTGGGTTCAAAGCCCACAGGAGTGTGAAGGATGAAACAAGAGGGTAGGCAGAGACGGGGCTGCACCTGGATGCTAGAACATACACAGAGGGCACTGGCTTGTGATACTGCGTCTTAAAAAGTTAGAATGTAGTTTGCATCCCCTTTGTCTGGCCCTGAGCAGCACCTGAGAGAGGCAGCCTCTTACGGGGCCCAATAGAGAGACCCTTGGCTACAGGATAGGGACCCTGAGCGAAGACACTAGCTTCTGTAAAGAAACCTCAGCACTGTGCAGCACTCACCACCTGCTCCAAGACAGTGGGGCCCAGAGGAGAGTCTTTGGACTTCAGCACACTGGCTGAACGAGCGGCAGCCGCAGTCTTACCCACTCAGTCCATATGGCCACATGGGCAGACCCTAGAGGAGGGGAGCCTCAAGGCTCACTCTAGGATTGCCTTGCCTGTCAAGTTGATTCCAACTCACAGCAACCCTCTGAGTCCGAGCAGAACTGTCCAAGGGGTTTCCAAGGCTGTGTGTCCTTACGGAGGTAAACTGCCTCATCATTCTCCTGGCATATGGCTGATGGTTTGAATTGCCAAGTGCTCAACCACAGCACCATCAGGCCTCTTTTTCAGCCCAGTAGAAAAACAAAAAACTTGCAATCCAGTTGGTTCCAACTCATAGTGACCCTACAGGACAGAGGAGAACTGCCCCGCAGAGTTTCTAAGGAGCAGCTGCTGGATGTGAACTGCCAACCAGTCTAGTAGCGGGACGCTGTTGTCTCCTCAAGAAATGGAGTGTCACCACCTGATACTGAGAGGCAGGAAGCCTTTTCATTATCTCAACCATCAACAAAAATGTGCCCATCATCCCCAAGTCCTCTTTGGGTTACACATTTTAAAACACGATGATGATCACACATTAACTAAGAAGGTTTCAGGACACACATCAGGAGACACTCACCACCTAGGAATTCTTCATCGCTTCAGAAGGGGCCCCATTCACCCACCATAGCTTGGCCTCCAATCTCCTGGTCTCCTCCCATTTGGCAAGCCTAACATGTCCTGTGGGAATGCACACAGTGAAGTCTCCGAATTGCTGGAGCCTAGGTCCTGTCTGCTTGTTAGCAGGGCAATCTTCTCTCATGTCACATGCATAGTTAACATCCCATTATGGCCTTATCCATTATTAGCTCTAATTAGTCTAAATTAGTGCTTTCCCATGGCACACCAAGGAGGGGAAAGCAAAACTCCTTCTCAGTCTTCAAACATCTCATATATCCTTCAGCCCCAGAATGTTCCAGGGACAAGCGGTCAGGCTACCCAGGCCTCTAACTGACTCGGACAAAACAGAGTGCTGGCAGGGAGACCTTTCAGGAGAACTAAGACATTGAGACAAATTTTGAGGAGTCGAACATTCTTTTGTCATGAGCTAAAGAAACCTTCCAAAGACTTCTGCATCAGGAAAGCAGAAATAGTTCACTCAAAAAGTAAGTAAAGCTTGCAGAATACTATCATAGTTCTTGAGTGTCAGCCCACAACAGGAAAATTCCTGGGACAGTCAGCCCATCTCAAAGTGATCTCTCAGGAGTGCATGATTTATTGCACACTGCCACCACACTGAAGTGAATTTTGCACATGTATTATGTCTTCCACTAGATTGAAAAGTCTGGCAGAGCAGAGACAATATTGATCACCTCTTCCTTTGGGGAACAAGCTTGAAAATGGAATCATACCCACATAAATTTACACATACCGTGTATCTAGAACACTATGTCTCATTCAAAAAGAAAAGGAAAAATATTTCCAAAGAAGATGTAATGATAAAAATAGGAGGTAAAACTGTCAATACAGGTTGCTCCCAATAGCTCAAAATTCGCCACAGAGAAATCCATGCATAAAAGGAGACACGGAGAAAACACCTAAATGTGAACAACTCTTGCTTTGAGTGGTAGAATATTTTTGTGTGTTGACTCACAAATTTCCAACTTTTTTTTTTACAATGAACATACATTATCTTTAACTTAAATCCACTGCCATCGAGTTGATTCCAACTCATAGCGATCCTATGGGACACAGTAGAACTTCTCCATAGAGTTTCCAAGGAGCGTCTGGTGGATTCGAACTGCCAACCTTTTGGTTAGCAGTCATAGCACCTAACCACTATGCCACCAGGGTTTCCATTTTATCTTTATGAACAGAAAAGTACTCTTGTAACAAATATTGTGCATCTGAAGTGTTAAATGGACCCATGCATAATTTCCAAGATGCTGGAAGTATCTCAATTTGCCAGTGAGGAATTGCAACTTTAAAGGAGAGAAAGAAGAGTAAGGTGAAGATATTACATTTGTGTTTCCCCCAAGACTCCCCCTGAAAATGAGCAGACTATCCAAGGAACAGCTCCACATGTACCATTACCACAAAGGGACTGGGACCCCCAAATTGTCCAGGGACTCGGGGCTCCTACTCGCAGAACCCTGAAGGCCTGACCCCGGAAGGTGACAGTCCTGGAAGAAGAATGCCGAATATGGACAACCAGAGCCGTAACATTCAGGGGCCCTGGTGGCGCTGTGGCTCAGAGCTCAGCTGCTAGCCAAAAGGTCAGCAGTTCAAATCCACCAGCCACTCCCTGAAAGCCCTAGAAGGAGCTTATGAGTTGGAATCCCCTTGACAGTACCTGACAACAATGCAATACGATCAGGGCCTCTGCTCATCTGAGCACTGCCAGTGAAGCTGGTGAACTCACCCAAGAAAAAGGGCGACAGATCTCACTGCTGAATATCACTACAGTCACCTTGGCAGTCCTCCCCTTGGGAAGCTATGCACTGATAGCAGCACCTAGACCACCCTTCCAAGCAATTTGGAACTCTTTCTGGAATGGCCATTGTGCATGGTGGCACAGTGGCAGGTTCGTGGACTTAACTATATAGCTGTCTGTATCGGAACACCGTCCCTACTTACCTGATCCAGTCCCCAGTGATGTTTTTCTTTATCCAAAGATAAAGCAAAGGAAGACATTTGGACGACATTCAGGACATCAAGGGTAATACGACAACAGCTCTGATGGCCATTCCAGCAGAAGAGCTCCCAGATTACTCTGAAGGGTGGACTAGGTGCTGGCATCGGTGTGTAGCTTCCCAAGGGGAGGACTTCAAAGATGACCATGGTAGTAGTCATCAGCGAGGTATGCAGCATTTATTCTAGGACAAGTTTGTGAACTTAACTGGCAGTCCTTGTAACTTTGAGGAGGACACAAGTGAATTCCTAACGGGGTCTCTGGTGCCAATTACAGACAACTCCCCAGGCAGGTGAATTATACAAAGTTCTTTTCTTGCCAGCCTGCCGGGGATGGTGATCCTGGGGCTGGATTTTTTCTCGGCTTTCCCACTCTGCCCTCTTTGTATAGGGCATCCACTGCCCAAGCTACGATGCCACCTGGCAGAGATCACCCCGACAGTGGCCAAAGAGGTCAGGAGGAGTTCCTGAGACCTAATGCCGAGCTCTAGATCTGCGGTCATCAAATGAGTGCGTGGACGTCTGTACTCAGACACGGACCTTTCCATAGACACAGGGACCTGGATCATTCTAAGGGACCTCATTTCCAGATGGATTTACTGCATCAGGCAAATCGGCTGCAGAAGACCTCTTTACAGTTTTCAAAAGCAAAGATGCTGCTTTGGTGACTGTGGTGCCACTGACCCACGCCAGGGTCTTTTCAATCTTCTCCAAAGCAAAAGCTGGACAATGATGCAGGGTGATGAAAGAAGAACGGACGCGTTCCAACCGCGGCACAGACAAAGAACACTGACTGTGCCATGGACTGCTAACAAAATGAACAAATTAGTCTTAAAGAAAACACAGCCAGAGTGCTCATTAGGAGCACGGTGGCAAGGCTTTGATACCCTTACTTTGGACGTGCCATCAGGAAAGACCGACCGCTAGAGAAGGACAATGAGCTTGGCAAAGTGGAAGGCCAACTCTCCACGAGGCAGACTGACCCAACAACCACCACAACGGACTGCAACAGATCAACGGCCATAGAAGATGGCACGGATGAGGGCAAGGCTTTGTTCTGTCACCAGCAGGGAGGCTGTGACTACGTCACCTAGCAATCCTAAAACTGATCCACCCAGGAAAGGGGTAACATTCACAATAGCCCCTGTCCCAGGACACCCCTCACCCACTGCAAATCCTACAGCTGTGCTGCCTCAAGGTGTAAATATCTCTGAAGGTAAGGAGAGAGTCTTCAACGAATTGATCAAGCAAAGATAAACCCTTTTGTTTTGTATGCCACTCTATTCAAGGTTAAGAGAACTGGTGGCCCAATGGTTAAAACCCATGACTGCCGACCCAAAGAGGGGCAGTTCAAGTCCACCAAGAGCTCCTTGGAAACCCCGTGGGCAGTTCTACTCTGTTCCATGGGGTCACTAGGAGTCAGAATTGACTGGAAGGCAATGGAATTGGGTTTTTTGGGTAAAGATGATGCCTAGCATAAAAGAGGACCAGCCAGTGCTGGAACACTCTAAATTCAGAACAACAAAAGCTAATAGATTAGGAATTCTGTTAACCTTAACTATGATTTTGAAATGTAACAGAATTTTCACTTGTGTTCAAATGTGAATTAAAATATACGGTAGGATGGAGAGTGGGAGTAATATTTTTTTATTTAATAACACCCTACTTCTTTTAATTAAAGAAAAATTTAACTTATCATTATGGAAATTTATAAACATGTTCAAAATTAAAAAGTATAATAACCCCCAAGGACCCATCACCCAGCTTCAACAACGATCAGCATTTATCAACCTCGTTTCACCTCTTTCTCTCTGTCACAAACACACACATACACACACTTTTTTGTTGGAGAGCAAGGACTATTTTTAAGCCAATTCTAGACTTTATGTTATTATACTACTATTGCTGTACATATCTCAAAGGCAAGATCCTTTTTAGAACTACAATCACAAAGCCATCATCACACCTAAAAAGAAAAGATCCTATAGCATCATCTAGGTCCCAGCCATATTTACAGTTTCTCAAAAATTGTTTTTTTTTTTTTTTTTTCCCAGTTGCCTTGTGGGACTAAGGATCCAAGGAAGGTCCATGTGTTGCATGCGGCTGCATGAAGTCTCTTCTAACCTATGACAGTTTTCCCTTCCCCTTTTTTAATTCCTGTCACTTACTGGTTGAAGGAAATGGACTATCTGCCCTGAGCAGTTTCCTTCCTTTGTATGGCTGATGTATCCCATTGCATGTCCACTTACTCAGCTAGTCCTCTGTGTATTGGCATCTGTATTGTTTCTACTGCCCACACAGTTTAGCGGTACAGTGAAGAGTCTTTGTGCATATGCTATTTCATATTTTGGTAATGTATCTTCGTGAATTTCTAGAAGTAGGATTTTTGAGGTAGAGGTACAGGCATAGGTAATAATACTGCGGCTACTGGGTCAGTTCCAGCTCACAGCCACCCTACAGGATGGAGTAGAACTGGCCCCCCATCTGGCTTCCAAGGAGCGATGGACGGATTTGAACCGTCAACCTTTCAGTTCGCCATGGAGCTCTTCACCACTGTGTCACCAAGGCTCCCATCATACTGCTAGACTTTGTCAAATCCCCTCCAATAGGGCCGCATCATTTCACCTTCGCACTGGCAGTGTGTGCATTTCTGGTTCCCCACGGTCTTGTCAACAGCGCTGTCAGCCTTTTGGGGGACAGTCTGATGGGTAAGACTCGGCATTTTGCTGTAACTCTCTCCAGCTTTGTTTTCTGCCTTCTCAGAGGATGACTGTTCAGTCTCCTACCTCTTCTTCTTAGCGTGGGTGTCACCTTTGCTCACCACTGCCACAGTCAGGGCACTGTTCCTTCCTCTCTTGGAATCCCCTAACTCTGAATTCCTTATGCCATCAGACTCTGTCACCCCCTAACCTTCCCAGCCTCCCCCTCTCACTTCTCCATGTGTTTGGCTCTTCTCCAGATAGTTTTCCCTTCTCCTTCTCCTATTTTAAAAGAAACGCAACACTTTTCCTAACACTCTATGAGCCACTGGCAATTCTCCTGTGAACAGTTGGCTCCTATCTTTTGTCCCTTTTTTCTTTTGTCATCTGTCTGTCTATCATCAAAGAAGAATCATCAGGAGCAAGCACTGAGTGAGAATGATGAGTGTCAATTAAAAATTCTAAATGCTACAAATAACTTTCTTTCATGTATTTAAACATAGGCAAATACTTCCTGCTCTTCTCTGCACTCCCCTCTAGAACTTGTCATTAATGGGAAAGAAACACACCTTTGAACAGCCAAAGCAATGGAGGTTAGTGATGCAGATTCTGTTCAATGTAATAAGTGCATTTCCCAGATCCGTCAAAATTTCCAGACACAGTTGGAATAAACCCAGGGAGAAAATTTTCTCAGATCCAATGTTACTAATAAGCTAGTTTAAAAATAGTTTATTACATATCATAAAATATTTATTTTAATTTCAGTGAAGTCTCATCATACTCTTACTTCACTTTATGAAATGTTTAATATTTCCTACCTCTAATTTTATATACATATATATATATATGAATGTGTGCTGGCTGTGGGATGATTAATTTTAGCAGTGTTTCTCCTCCTTTATTAAATGTACTGGAAATTTATTATTATAAGCTAAAACAAATTAATAAAGTTATGTCCAATTTTTACACGAGATTTCCAGATAATTAGTTTCTAAGATAGAATACCTGGGTTTCATATGCCACCCACATGCAGTTGCAGAAGAATCGTCATGGCTCTGTCTAACAACTGGAAACCCTGGTGGTGTAGTGGTTAAGTGCTACGTCTGCTAACCTGAAGGCTGGCAGTTCAAATCCACCAGGGGCTCTTTGAGAACTCTCTGGGGCAGTTCTACTCTACCCTATAGGGTCACCATGAGTTGGAATTGGCTCAGCGGCTGTGGGTTTGTTTTGTGTGGGTCAAACAACTGGCTTCAAGAGCAAAATAACAGATAATGCTAGCTGAAAAGAACACTGAAGTATTACAAATAAAATACAAACCAGCATATTGATTTTAATTAATTTTTGTAACTTAGACTATCAGTCAGGGGCCCTGGTGATGCACTGGTTAGGAACTTATGTGCTAATCAAAAGGTCAGCAGTTCAAATCCACTAGCAGTTCCTTGAAAACCATATGGGGCAGTTCAACTCTGTCCTATTGGGTCACTGTGAGTTGAAAGCAACTCGATGGCAGTGAGTTTTGTTTTGTTTTGTTTTTCCTATCAGCCAATATTCTACCAAAAAAGAGCAGAACCACCAAGATGGAGCTACAGGAATTGGACCTGGTCCATCATGGGAGCAGCTTACACTCTCTCCTCGAGGTTTGGGCCTTGGCGTCTGATGAGGCGCAAGCACTCGGAAAGGGAAGATGGAAATTAAATGGGAAAGAGAGAAAGCAACCCAGAACCCACAAACACAAACCAGAGCCTGCAAATTCAAGTGAAACCTGCGTTAGTTCTTGCTGTCTTTGGCTGGGAGGGCAAGGTGTCTCGCAGAAGCCAGAACCATCGTCATAGAGACAAACACACAGACGTGGTACAGAAGTCAGAGAAGCTGAAAGACAAGTCAGAATGAGAGAGGATAAAACTTTTAAGAAGATTCCACTTTAAAATTCACAGAAGCCCAGATGCTTCTCTCTCTGTATCAGCTGAAAGACCCCTCTGCCTCCCATCACAGCAGCTCTTGAGATAAGTCTTGCTTCTAAGGAAAGGGGAATTTCTTCCTGTAACTTAACACTGGATACTTATCTTTACCTCTGTAAGTTTGCTGGTGCCAACAGAAAAGCAGTATGAAAATCTGTAAACCTGCTAATGTCAATCAGGAGACTGTATGGAAATTCCTTTGTCTGCACTTGTGCAAAAGTTATAAAAGAAAAGGAACAAAGAAACTCGAGGGCCTTGGCCATTCTGGGACTAGGATCTACTGAGGCTCCACCAGCTTGGAAATAAAACGCCTTTCCTCTAATAATTATCAGTGTCGAGTGATTTTTGCTGTCCAGGGCCTTACTTGTCTTTCCTACAACAAGAAGAGCGTGTCCCAGTGGCAGACGTGGGTGCTGCCTTTGGCCAACGAGGTGAACCAGCAGATAAAAGGCAACTTGTGGGAGCTACAAAATGTTTGCTCCTGCACCTCTGCCTTCCCCATCTCCCCAGAATCTCCCTGTAGCTTACTCTAGCAGGGAACGTATAGGAAAGGGAATTTAGGCAACGTACCAGCAAACCCAGCCTTCCTACGGGGTTCTCTTCTGACGACTCTGTTGAAAGTCGGTGCTGATGTGAGTCAAATATCTCTTTCTTTTTTTTTTTTTTTTTTTTTTTTGGTTTTCCTCATTAATGCTTTTTATTATTCGAGGATCCCTGGTGGAGCAGTGGTTAAGACTCAGCTGCTAACCACAATGTCAGCAGTTGGAATCCACCAGCTGCTCCCTGGAAACCTGCCGGAGCACGACTACTCTACCCTACAGGGTTGATATGCCTCAGAAGTGACTTGATGGCGATGTGTTTGGTTTGGTTTATTACCAGCATCCTTATAAATCCAATCTTGATTTGTCTTTCGGGGTAGGAAGCACTGCATGTGAACTTACAGCTCCAACATCAGCACTTCCTGCTTCCCCAGTTAGACTAACAGCATCCGAAAACTAAACAGACAGACATGAGGACACTTCATGGTCAGTCAGCTATGCCAAAAGTCAGGGACCATCTATATTACAGCCTGGGCCACTTGCCACACTTGAAAGTCACACTTGCTTGTCAACCTGCCACCTATAAATGTCCTTACAGCATAGGTTGCTGTGGCTGAGAGGTGCAAACTGTTAGTGCAGCTGGCTGGTGACTGAAAGACTGGAGCTTCCAGTCCAATGAGAGGCATCTCACAAGGAAGCCCTGGGGACCGACTTCCAAAAGGTCACAGCCATTGACACCACTGTGGAGAGGTTCTAGTCTGAAACATTTGGGGTTACTGAGAGTCACAACTCACTCCATAGTAACAAGGGGTCATGGTGGGAACCACATGTCATCTGCAGATAGATATAACAGCAATGTCACGCTTCTGCCACACGTGACGTCACTCACCTGTCACGGATGGAATGTGTTCCCTAAAAAATCTGTGACAATTTGGCTGTGCCGTAATTTCTGGTATCATGTGATGTCCCTCCATTGGGAATTCCCGCCTCTATGATGTTAGTGAGGGCAGATGGGCAGCAGTTGTACTGGGTGAGCAAGATCCAGTGTGTAAGTCTGTTTTGTGCCTTGAGGTGGTCTCTTAAAGGGGAAAACTCTGGTAGAGAGAGCTGGGAATCTCACGCCGTCAAGAAAGCAGACCTGGAGAACAGCGTGTCCTTCAGACCTGAGGCTCCTGTGCCCAGATGCTCCCTGAACAAAGACTGAGTCAACATAAGGAACTTCCTCCAGAGCTGACAGAGGGAAAGCCTTCCCCTGGGGTGGATACCTTGAATCTGGACTTGTAACCTTCTGGACTGTGTAGGAACAAACTTTCCTTTGTTAAAGCCATCCACTGGCGGTAACTCTGTTACAGCAGCACTAGCTGACTAAAACAGCAACCAGCAGAGCTCACTCCTCCTTTTCCAAGGAGCAGACGCCAAGTTTTGTTTTTGTCCTCCGAGGACATCCACTCCTCTCCTAGCTGAATCACACCGCCCCTTTGATACTCGGTAGCTTAAATAAGGAGAAATAAAGTTTTAAAGAAACTATGAAAACAGCTTGTGTTAGATGATAAGGGGATGCTTAGTTAATACATATCAAAATAAGGATGACATACTCATACCTGTTCTAGTCCTTATTTCTGCCCCTGGTCCAGTGTTTTCAGCTGGTCTATCTAGTTGTGTATTCCCAGCATCTTTAGCAAGCATCTCAGCTAGTCCTGGCTCCTCACCTGGCAGGATGGATAAATCAACTCAGTCAGGTCCATGTCATTTAAATAATAACTTCACTCCTTTCAGAAATCTAGCTCAGAAATTTCTTCTCAGTGGTTCTTATAATACCTCTTGAAATGTAAAAAAATTGAGTGACATTGGTTTAACAAAATTCCTTTCACTCCTGTCTGCTTACTTACGTGAACAGATGCCTCATTTCTTAAATCAACATTAACCAAAATTTGGGGATAATTTATGCTAAACCTTGCCTCATTTTAGAAATTAGAAACAATATTCACTCAGATATGTAAATTAATTGAGAAATTATTTCATTGAAAGTTATATTTTCTATACAAGTTTAACTTTTGCTTATTAAGCGTTCATCAAATAGTATAATATACTCAATGTTATTTTGATTGACCATATACTAACAAGGAGTCCTGGTGGTACACAGGTTAAAATGCTCAGCTGCTAAACGAAAGGTCAGCAGTTTGAGCCCACCATTCTGTGGGCGAAAGATGTGGCCATCTGCTTCTGCACAGATTGCTGCCTTGGAGGCCTATGGGACAGTTATACTCTGTCCAGCAGGGTCACTAGAAGTCAGAATCAACTCCACAGCAATGGGTTTGGTTTGGTGTGCTATACTAAAATTAACTATCATGATAACTCAATCTAAATAAGTTTTTTTTTTTCAACATCTGGATTCCTAAGGTCACAGGAAATAAAACTGATTATAAAACTTTTACTTGCACACATATTTGTTACAGAAAACACAATAAACTGATCAATAGCAGACTTCCAAGCATAAAAGTGTATTACTGTAAATAAAATTCTGTGGGGTGAATGGAATGGAAACGCAAGTTCAAGGAAAAAAAGAAACAAAATGTCCTACCTTAAATGTAAGAGAAGAAGGCTTATGTTACAGAAAAGCTTGTTCACATATGTCTTAAAATCAGGATGAAAAAACAAACACTGTCAGCTAAGTCCATTCCAATTTATAGTAATCCTACACATGGCAGAGCAGAGCTGGGGCTCTTAGAATCAGCAATGGCTGGTTTTTGGGAAGTAGATCACCAGGATCTTTATTTCAAGGAGCCTCTGAGTGAACTTGAATTGCCAACCTTTTAGCAGCTGAGTGCGTTAGCCATTTGCGCCACTCAGGGTCTAATAAGGATAACGGACATCAAATTACTATGGTATTGAGATTCCATTGGCTATATTTAAAAGACCCATGCACCTGTTTTCATTTAAGATGTTAATCATTGCAACATGCCCGAAATTACATCTTTTGTTACCACCTACAGCTACTCTCGGAAACCCTGGCAGCATTGTGGTTAAGCTCTTAACACAAAAGATCAGCAGTTCAAATTCACCAGGTACTCCTTAGAAACTCTATGGGGCACTTCTACTGTGTCTGTAGATCACTGTGAGCCAGAACTGACTTGGTGGTGATGAGTCTGTTTGTTTGTTCTAGTAGCTACCCTCTAGAATGAAAATTTTTAGATATCAACTTAAAAATGTACAGTGAGTATGTGATTTTTCAAAAAATGTTTGCTTCAGTGTATCCAAGCAGAAAATTACAGCAACAACATCAGTTAACAGGCTCTGAGCCCTGGCTACTTACCAGACACTCTACTGAGCTTTTCTCATAATTCAGTACTCTGGGGACAACCCTGTGCGGTAGATTATTATCCTCCTCATTTTACAGAAGGAGAAACCAGGGTGTGAGAGCATCATGTCATTTGTAATTTACCTCAAAACATTTCAGCATAAACAATGTGTGTTTATTCAGGTTGCAGCCTTGTGGCGCTCTTTACCTTAACCATGAAGACACACTCCAGGGGTGGCTCCTTGTCATTTAATCAGAAGACTCTGCTCCACAGGGGGCCACTGTTAACTCCTTAGCTCTCTTTGCCTCTATGTGGCACCTGAAGCATGTTCACAAGCAAATCAGGTGTCAAAAACGAGTTTCTACTGGTAAAATTAAGTTTGCTGAAGATACATGAATGTCCAGCATCATTTTAAAAACTCCCTTGAGTGACTGGAATAGAAGAAATGTAACACTTATCAATGACCCACAAGGCTTGATTTGCGAGAGCTTTCACGTCCAGAAGATTCTTGGTTGCTGACTCCAACAAAACAGTTTACAGAATCCAGCCACTAGAATACAGGTGTATTGGTCTCAGATGCATCTTTTATGGAAGTGGCATTACGAAGAAAAAAAAGCGGGGACCCCGTCAAGCTTTGTGTCCAAAGAGTACGTGTGTTGTGGGCCTGCTTGCTAGTAAATACCTACACATATCAGAATTCAGCCTGAGACTGCTGCTTCCTGATGCTCAGGAAAAAGGTTGCAGCAGTTTACATGAGACAGTCCCACATCCCAAATACCAAAGACAGCAAAGCATCTGCCAAGAGCAATTGTCCTTCTCCATCTTGGCTGAGGTGTTGTGAGTTGTGTTCCCCAAAAACAGGTGTCAAAGCGTCAAACCCCAGGATCCATGAATGTGACCTTGTTCAGAAATAGGGTCTTTGCAGATACAATCAAGTTGAGATGAAGTCACTATAGTGGACCCTAATCCAATATGACCAGTGTCCATATAAGAGGAGACACAAAAAGAGACACACAGGGAAGATTACGTGATGACAGAGAAGAGATGGAAGTGATGGAACAGCAAGAATTGACACAACCACCAGGAGGTAGGAGAAAGTCTGGGACAGACTCTCACGGAGCACTCCAGAAGGAATTAAGCTTGCCAGCACCTTGATTCTGGACTTCAAACCCTGGTGGCATAGTGGTTAAGTGCAAGGCGCTCCTTAGGAATTCTACAGGGCAATTCTACTCTGACCTATAGGGTTGCTGTGAGTTTAAATTGACTTGATGGCAATAGGTCTTTTTTTTTTTAACCATTCTTGTTAGATGCCATCTAGTCAATTCCAACTCATAGCGACCCTATGGGACACAGTAGAACTGCCCCACAGAGTTTCCAAGGAGCACCTGGTAGATCTGAAGTGCTGACCTCTTGGTTAGCAGCCATAGCACTTTACCTCGATGCCACCATTTAATTATTATGCACCGCAAATCCCAGCTCCATAGAATTCGACTTCATCCTATATGGTTGCTATGACTCAGCATCAACTCAGTGACAGTGAGTTAACTTTCAGAAGTGTGAGCAAATAGTTAGCTTTTTATTTATTCATTTTTTAAGGTATTTGATGGCATACATTTTCTATACTGGAATGCATGCTCACTGATGGAATGTATTTAAATTTTTGGTTGGTCATACAGATTTTGAGAAATACGATCTGGTAATACAATGCACCGATGAACTGAGAGGACTTGTGCTGACAGTATGCCAGTGGGAACACGAGAGACATTATTTTTTCCAGGTACCTTTTGATTGCATTGGAAACCCTGGTGGTGTACTGGTTAAGTGCTATGTCTGCTCACTAAAAGGTTGGCAGTTCAAATCTACCAAACACTCCTTGGAAACTCTATGGGGCAGTTCTACTCTGTCCTATAGGGTCACTACGAGTTGGAATCAACTCGATAGCAGTGAGGTTTCGAGTTTTTTAGGTTACATGGAGAACCTCTGGTTTTCCAAACATGACACAGCAAAATCAAGACAAATCCATCAGAGCTCCCTAACTGTTGCACAAGAAAGCCATCATTATGCTTGCAAGCCTTACCCCACAGAAATAAAAGGGGGGAAGAAGGCAAAAATTTGCAGAACTAACACAGCTAGAAGCATCCCATGATCACATGCCCAACCTACCCAACAACGAGACTCCAGCTACTGTCTACTGAGCTTCATGCATTCCAAAAGGGACCCACCTTGAGACTAAACAAATAGCAACTGGAATAACATACGACCTACAGGGTCCAGAGGCATCAAAATTGACTAGTACGTGGCTACACCAGTGGTAAAAAAAGGGGGCTGCCACCCAGATTCTGGTACCTTGGTGTGGCCAGCTTAGGAAACTTGTGCAAGGTAGGTTGGCACAAAAGGGTAAGAGGTCTGCTCAAGGTCATACAGCCAGTAGGGATAAAACTGGGGCTGCAACAAGAGGTTGACTGGCGGTAAAACTCACCCCCCCTCCAACTGTCCAGAGTAACAAGAGGATGGGAAACTCTGGGCTCTCTGCTTGTCAGTTCTCCCAGACAAAGCCTATTTCACATTTGTGCCATGGAGTCCTAGTGATATGTATGTCTTTGTCCTCCCTCCAGTGACATCTGGAAATAGGAGAAAAAAACCTAAGAAAATTAGAAAATCAACCTAAAAGGCCCAAGACTGCCTAAAGGGAACTTGAGAAAGAAAAGAAAGAAGTAAATCCAAGAAATATTACAAGACATTTTCCAGAGCTGAAGGCCATGAGTCTTTATGATGAACGTGCTGAAGAAATGCCTATGGCAAAAGATAAAAATTGACAAAAGACTTAAACATATCCAAGAAGCACAATGAACTCAAAGGAGAATAAACCCGAAGACATCAACACTAAGACACGTTATAATCAGACTCTCAGCAACCAGTGATAAAGGGAAAGCCTTGAAAACAGCAAGAGAGAAGCAACTTGTCACCCACAAGGGATCCTCAGTAAGATGGAGCACCAATTTCTACCCAGAAACTATGGAAGTCAGGTAGAAATGGAACACTATTTTTAAAGTCCTGAAAGAACCTTTAGCCAAGAAGTTAAGTTCAGCCAAGAATTCTATATCCAGTCTTTCAAAAATGAGGATTAAATTAGTACATTCAAAGATAAACAAAAACTGAAAGTGTTTAATACAATCATAATGATTCTAGAAGAATGAATGAGAAAAAAATAAAAGATCTTCAGTAAACATAATTTCATGGGTAGGAATTTAGGTCAGTTTTATGGTATCTCAGTGTTGTAACTCTACTTAGTAAGTCTTACATGATTTAGAAGGCAAATGCATAAAACAATTATGAATCAATGTTATTGGACACAACATATAAATATGTAATTAGTAACAGCAACAATGTAAGAGCAGGGAAAGCAGGACAGAACACAGTATAAGTCACTGAAGTTACACTGTAGCAATGTAAACTAGGTGGTTGTCCTGAGTTGAACTGTGGCACCTAAAAATATGTGTCAGCTTCATTAGGCCATGTCTCCTAGTACTGTGTGGCGGGCCTCCACTTAGTGACTGTAAGTGAGATTGTAACACCCTTACTAAGGTCACATCTCTGATCCAGTAAACGGAGTTTCCCTGGGGTGTGGCCTGCACCCTCTTTTATCTTACAAGAGATAAAAAGGAGAGGGAAGCATGATAAAAGATAAAAGAAAAGGGGGGAACCTTATACCACCAACTAAGTAATGCCAGGAGCAGAGCCTGTCCTTTGCCTCAGGGGCTCCTGCGTGGAGAATCTCCCAGTCCAGAAGACTGATGACAAGAATCTTCCTCTAGAGCCTAAAGAGAGACAGAAAGCCTTTCCCTGGGATTGACACCCTGAATTTGGACTTCTAGCCTACTAGACTATAAGAAAACAAATTTCTCTTTGTTAAAGTCATCCACTTGTGATATTTCTGTTATAGCAGCATCAGATGACTAAAACACTCTTTATAAATTCATACCATTTATAATTATAAATGTTCATATAATTACAATTTATAAATTCATAACATCAAACGTAGTCCTCACGGTAACCACAAAGAAAATATCTGAAAAATATATGTGAACCAGAAGAGAATAAAAAATTTTCTCCAAGAAAGTCACAAAACTAGGCAGTATTAGAGGAAATAAGAGACCAAAAAAAAAAAGTATAAGACACAAAAACAAATAGCAAAATAGCAGAAATAAGTTCTTCCTTGTTAGTAATTAAATATAAACACATTAAACTCTGCCATCAAAAGGCAGGGATGGGCGGAATGGATATTGTTAGGCTGAAACCCAACCCCCTCCCCCCCCCCGCCAACTATTCCCGAACGGCCAGAGTCAAAACATCTCATCTGCCAGCTATTCCGGGAATTCCATTCAAATGAAGACTAGCTACCGCTTCTTCCCCATAGGCTCAACTAGACCTCTCCTTACCTCACTCCACTGAAAACAACACCCCCTATGTTAATTAAGTGACTCTAATTGTCCACAACCCCATTGGCTACTTGCCACCCACAACCCCATTGGCTACTTGCCACAGGCGCTGTCCTCAGCTCTGTCCTCAACAAGGTCTGCCACCAGCCTTTTATAAACCCCCATCCCCCGGACCAGAGTGAAGTTTTGCAGACTCCCTCCCAGGAGCTCTGTAAAGCAGCCCGGGACGCAAATAAACTTTTTCTTTCTCTTTCTCTTTTTCCCTGGTTTTCTTTTACTGCATAGTTTAAACTAAACAAAACCTTTTACATCTAAAATCTCTAATAGATATGAAAACATGAATCAACTCCATGGTGTCTACAAGAGACCGACTTTAGACCCGAAGACACAGGCAGATTGAAGGTAAAAGGATGAAAAAACAATCTGTGTAAAAGGACAGCATGGGTGGCATTTTAAACGAGGTTCTCCAGAGAAGCAAAATCAGTGACGTGAGTATGTGTACATTTGTGTGTGTGTGCTGGGAGAGAGATTTATTGCAAGGAAATGGCTCGCATGGTTATGTCAGGTGCTGCTGAGTCCATTCTGACCGACAGCCACCCTATATACGACAGCATGAGACACCGCCCAGTCCTGCACCGTGATGACAGTCACCGTTAGGCCTTCAGCCCCTTGTTGTAGCCACTGCATCAGTCCATCGCACTGAGGGTCTTCTTTTTCACTGGTGGCTACTTTACCCAGCATGCTGTCCTCCTCCAGGGACTGGTCCCTCCTGACAATATGTTCAAAGTATGTGAGGTGCAGTCTCTCCATCCTTGCTTCTAAGGAGCACTCTGGGACTTCTTCCAGAACAGATCTATAGCAGACAGTGTTACACCACTGTCTGCAAGGTTTTCACTGGCTAATTCTCTTCAGCAGTAGGCCGCTGGATCCCTCTTACTGGTCTGTCTCAGGATGCATGTTCAGCTGAAAATTGTCCACTACTGGTGACCCTGCTGGTCTCTGAATACCAGCGCCATAACGTCTCACACCCCAGCAACATGCAAGCCCCCACAGTGCAGCAAAGTGACAGACACATGGGGACACAAGGCCACAGAGGGTGAAAGACCTGATTCCATGGGGCAGATATCAACCTAGAGGATTGCCTAACTCACATAGCTGCAGGGGCTGATGAACCTAAGACTCTATGTCAGATGGCAGGCTGCTGGCTCACTGGCTGTGGGGACTGACAGATTCAAGATTGACAGGTACAAAAGCAGGCTATTGGCTTCAAGTCCCCAAAACCAGAGGTCAGATGATACAGAATCCAGAGCAAGCAAAAGCCAGGGACCTTTCCCTGAAAGTCCATAACTATTGGATGCAGGCTATACCCCTGAGGAAACTTCCCTTACAACTGATCAGTTGATCACCTCAAACCACATCATGGAGCTGATTACATTATGTCATAAATTGGAAGATATCCACATCATTGGATAACTGCCAATCCACTGAGAATCACAGCCCAGCCACATTGACACACAATTTAACCATCACAGGAAGTTATATCAATATCAGACAAAATGGACTTTGTCATGGATTTAACTGTGTTCCCCCAAAAACTATATGTAGTGATTTGGCTAGGCCATGATTTCTGGCATCCTGTGACGTCCCTATGCTGTAAACCCTGCCTTTACTATGGTGCTAATGAAGGAATATGAGCTGCAGTTTTGCTGGTGGGGCAGGATTCAAAGTCTAAGAGTGTATTGTCTCTTGAGGCAATCTCCTGGGATGTAAAGGAAAGGGAAGAAAACAGAGAGGACCTGAGTCTCTGCAACTCAGAAGCTCCCAGTCCACGGTAAGAGTGAAGACAATGACCTTTCTCCAGAGCCAACAGAGAAAGACTTCCCCTGGAGCACATGCTCTGAATTTAGATATGTGGACTGTGACAAAATAAAATTGTTCTTTTTAAAGCTGTCCACTTGTGGCATTTCTGGTAGAACAGCACTAGGTGGCTAAGACAGATTTTAAGGCAAAATCTGTTACAAGAGACAAAGGAAGATACTACCTAATGATAAAAAGATCAATTATTCAAGAAAATAGCCATTATAAAGATATCTGCACCTGGCAACAAAGCTTCCAAATACATGAAGCAAACACTGACAAATTAAAGGAAGAAATAGACAGTTTTGCAATAATCATTGGAGACCTGAATGCACCACTTCAAATAATGAATAGAATACCTTAAAGGAAGATCAATAAAAGAAATACAGCACTGTAACAACACTACAAATCATCTAGACCCAACAAACGTAAAACAACACTCTATCTAACATCAACACAGTACACATTCTTCTCTAACAGTCCGTATCTGAGGTCACAAGGCACGTCTCAGTAAATGTAAACAAGAGTGAAATCACATCAAGTATGTCTGCCAAGCAATGTATGAAACTAGAAATAATAACACAAGGAAAACTAAGAATTTCACAAATACCTGGAAATCAAACAACATGCCACTAAACAGTTGATGGGTCAAAGAAGAAATCACAAGGCAAATTAGAAAACTTTTAGACGTAGATGAAAAAGAAAGCAGAGCATCTCAAATCATATATGATACAGCAAAAGTTTTCAGAGGGAAGTTTTAGGGGTAAATGCTACATTACAAAAGAATAAAGCTCTCAAATCAATAGGCTAGCTTAACTGCTTAAGGGTTTTTGAAAAATAAGAGCAGGTTATTTCCAAAACTACCAGAAGACAGGAAATAATAAAGATTACAGCAAAGATAAATGAAATAGAAAAAGAACTGAGAGAATCAATAAAGCCAAAAGTTTAAAAAAAAAAAAAGTCAATGAAATCAAGGAAATTTAGCTAGACTGGCAAAGGAAAAAAGTACGCAAATAACTAAAATCTGAAATATAAGAGAGGACATCACTATCAACCCTACAGAAACCAGAAGGCCTATAAAAGATTACAGTGAACACCTGTACATCCACAAATTAGACGGTCTAGATAAAATGACAAATTCCCAGAAACACACAACCTACCTAAATTGATTCAAGAAGAAACAGAAAAATTTAACACACTTACAACAAGTGAAGAGATTAAATCAGTAATCAAAAACCTCCCAACAACAACAACAAAAAAGAACTCCCCAGTTGGCTTCTCTGGAGAGTTCTATCTAACATTTAAAGAAGATTTAACACAAATCCTATTCAAATCTTTCAAAAACATGGAAGAGGAGGAAGAATTTCCCAACTCATTCTGGAGACTAGCATCACCTGATAGCAAAAGCCAAACGTGGGCACCACAAAGAAAAAGAACTAGAAACCAATATCTGTTGTGATCCAAAAACCAAATCCACTGCCATCAAGTAGATTCTGACTCATAGCGACCCAATAGGGTAGAACTGTCCCACTGAGTTTCTAGGGAGCACCCGCTGGATTCACACTGCCAAGCTTCTGGTTAGCAGTCACAGCACTTAACCTCGGAAAAACCAGGGTTTCCATCCATTATGAACGTCGAGTGTAAAAGTCTTCAACAAAATATCAGCCAACCAAATCACACAGAGTCAGAGAGCCACTAGGGTGCAGCCGCAGCTGTGAGCATGGTCTGAACCACAAATTCTTCACCGGAAGTCACAGGATGGGCTTCAGGGAGTGGGAGACAAGACTGCCATTGTGTGGGGTGCATGGAACATCTGTCATTCTGTGAATTTTCTGGGCAAAAGGCTAGCTTTCATCAAATCTTCAAGAAGTGCGTCTCCCCCAAAATGATCAAAATCCACTGCATTCAGCACATTCAGTTGCCAAAAACATAGGACAATGACATAAGAAGGAACAGAAGCAGCCCAGTTGTCAGCAGGACCCTGGTGAACCTCTGCGAGACGAACACAAGGGTGGGAGAAACAGCCAGTAGCTCTGCCCACTCCCAGCATTTTGTCCTCTCTAGTTTGTGGTGACCCAGCCAAGGTACAGTTTGCTGCACACCTCATCAGAACAAAGAGAGTCCCCACAAATTTCAGTGTTGGGGGCTCCCAGCACAAAGCAATTAAAGTTGAGCCTTCCTGATGGAGACAAATACAAAGAAACACAGTAAGATTTTTTTGTGTAATTTTGATCACATCATTTTTATATTAGTTCACATAAAAGGCTGAATAATGAGCTAGTCCTTTGGCCCCTGCACCTTCTTGCCAGGATTAAAAAGCAGAAGATGGGAAAAGCATCCATTGCTGGTGGTGGGGAAGGGCAGTGTAGTGCTGCCTGGACAAGTCAGAAGGCGCTAATTAATGCCAGTCAAGATTACAGACGGCGGAAAATCTTTTTAAAGGTTTTCAATGAAAACAGCACATCCTTAATGAACGATTTCCCCCCTTTGAGTTTTATTACATTTCTATGAAAGATCAGCTTCATAAACACAGTCATTCCTCCTGTTTACAAAGTCTACCTTACAAGCAGCTGCATTCCCTTATTACCACGCCCCAGGCAGCCACCACCCAACCCAGGGCAGAGAAGAAACAGGAAAGCACATGTCGCTGTGTGCGCCTCCTCCACTCACCCTTGCCCAGCCCCTGAGCCCATCATGTCTGAGCAGGAAGCAGCTCCAGGGGCATCACCCTGTGGGGTCTGGAGTTGGCCACAGGGTCATATAATATGCCAGTGTTCAGTATAACTAGGCAGGTGCCCACTCCCAAGTCTAATTTGTCAGCTGTCATTTCCTTGCCCCAAATCAGCTGGCTCCTGCCATGGCCCCTGTTTGCACCTCTTACTTCCTCTCCTATTACCTGTGATCAGAACCTTCCAAACACCTGTGTTAATCTGAGACAGACGCTCCATTCAGAACTTGATCAACATTGACACCAATTTTCATTGTTGGGGCTGAGGATGAAGTGGTAAGTTTCCTGAATTCGCAGACCAAAGATTTTCATGGGGTTGAGGAAACCCTTAGTGGCATAGTGGTTAACAGCTACAGCTGCTAATCCAAAGTTCAGCAGTTTCGAGTCTGCCAGGCAGTCCTTGGAAACTCTAGGGGGGCAGTTCTGCTCTGCAAAGTCGGCAAGGCTGTGTCTCACATACTTTGGACACATCGTCAGGAGGGATCAGCCCCTGGAGAAGACATCATGCTTGGAAGAGTGGAGGGTCAGCAAAGAAGAGGAAGACCCTTGACAAGATAGACTGACATAGTGGCCAGACAATGGCCTTAAGGATAAGGACACTTGTGGACATGGCGGACAACCGGACAGTGTTTTGTTCTGTTGTTTGTAGGGTCCCTGTGAGTTGAAACTGACTCAACGGCACCTGAGAACAACAACTCTGCCCTATAGGGTTGCTATAAGTTGGAATCAATTGGACAGCAATGGTTTTGGTTTGGGTTTCTTTTTCTGGATATCAAAGAAAAGGGGAAGATGTTCTAGAAGAACTCAAAGAACCCTCAGGGTTAAGATAGGTGAGCACCCCCCTTCCAGCTTGCCACTGATGAAAGCCAAGAGAGTGGAAACTCAGCAATGAAACAGGGAATGAAAAAGAGAAATTGAAAGGATGGCTTAAAAAGACCAGAATAAATAAATAATACAAAGGAGCAGGGAAGAACAGAAATAAACGTGATGAGAGAAAATGAGACGAAATATGCACAGAATCTCCAAAAAAAAAAGTCTCACGGAGCTTAAAGAAGGTAGTTGAGGCTGTAAATCTTCAGGAAAGTAGTCCGAGCACTTAATCACTGCACCACCAGGACTGTTGGACATTTTTAGAGGGACACTATTCTGCCTCAAAATGCTTCAGGTCCAAGCACACTCTCTGTAGTTGTCTATTTCCAGACTGTCAATAGAGGTCAAGAAAGGCAGGGGAAAAAATTATTTCTACTGCAATAAAAAGAAAACATCAAGTGTAGTCAGCAGTGCGTTCATTTTGATGGGTGACGAGCCCCCTGGATTAAATAAACGGTTCGAAAGGGTCCAGAGGTTGACAGTAGCCACAAGAAGGCGGAGCAAAGCCCGAAAGAAACTGGAGTGGGTCTCATTAAGTCTACCGAGAGCTCGCCGCATGACAGGAAGGTCACAGGTGAGATTCTGCATCTCCATCACCCCAAGGACACAGTCACTTTCATGTCAAGCTGGACATGCAATTACATGCTGGCTTCTGATAAATTGTCAGATCAAGGAGAATGTCTTGACTGGACCATGGGAATATGTGTAACTCTTCAGTCCCCTTCTCACTCCTGTTAACTCAGGGGTGGCCGTTCAGTCACCAACCCAGTCACGGAGATGAACCGATCCCATCCACCGGAGTGCCCACCTGAGGGTGAAGACAGCCTTGTCATCTACCACGAAGAGCCCTGGATGTCTCAGCTTGTCTACTCCGTAGAGAAGGAAGGGGAGGGTGGAAATGTCAAATACACAGAAAATCAGTCAAGATTTCTTCCAGCTACTTTTTTGTGTGTTTTATTTCTATCAGTCCAGGGGATTCACTACAAAGAATCTGGTCTCAGCACGCCTGAGTTATCACCCCTGTGTGGCTTTTGACCATTAAGACTTCGATCAGTGGTCTTTTTAACCTTTCTGGGACCATGTTACCTCCTTCTGTTTTTTTTTAATTCTAAAAATGTTGTTATATATTTTTAATGTAGTTGAAGAAAAAGTGCCTAATACTCGACCCCATGCACACACACACACACACACACACACACACACAGTTGCACTCTCTCTCCTCCTCTTATTCCCTCTCCCAAGATTCAAAAGCCTACTGAGCGCCCTCTACCTTTCTCCAAGCTGGTGTACAAACATAGATTCCTGTATCAAGAGTCTAGATTTTTTGTATTTTTGTTCTTACAAACACTGACTTGTAGTAAAGACCCTGGCACTTGGTTTATGCCCCTACTCATTTGCCACCCACACCTTCTAGAACAATTCACGTAGACCTAATTCATTTACATGCGTTTAAACTGACTTTAGGAATATATCAAATTATACATATGTCAAAATACACCTTAGTGATGAGCACTCAGGCTGTTTCTCCAAATTTGGTTTTCTTTTGTCACTACAAATGGGTACAGCAAGCATCCTTTAATAATGTGTTTTCATGTTCCAGAGCTATTACATACTGAAGAATACGATTTAGAACAAAAGAAGAAATGGGGTTTAGGGCAGAAAGCATGCATTTTTTTTGTTGTTTATTTTAATAGATATTGCTATACTATGTTCCCCAAAACAGTAGCAATTGCAATATTTGTTGCAATATTCAAGGGGGCGTGCCTGTCCACCCATCAGCACCGTATGTAATTTCCCTTCTTAATTTTTGCCACTTGATGAAGGAAAAAAATGGTATCACGTGTTTATTTTAATTTGTAGTTCTGAATGTGAGCAAGGTTGATTCACCTCTTTAACAGACTTTAGTTCGGGGGTCCGGTTTTTACTCTAGAAAGATATGGAGTTTCTGTGCAAAAAGAAGGAAACCAGCCTAACTCTCTGACAAACTAACTTGTGAGGCTTCCTGGAACCCAGTCGGTTGCCGAAACCAGCCCACGTTTCGGTCGTTGGGCCATCATTTCTCTGCCGCATTCCGGCTAAGATCCTCAGAAAACTTCTGCGGACACTTACACCGCCAGCAATGACTGCCACCACCGGAGCAACAGAGAGGAATCCTAGGTTCAACGTAAACTTGTTTCTAACACTCCCAAACCGAAAACCAAACCCAACGTGGCTGAATTTATTCCGACTTACAGTTACCTCTCCGACACAGCAGAGGGGCCCCATGGAGTTTCCAAGGAGCACCTGGAGGATTTGAACTGCTGACCTTTCGGTTAGCAGACGAGCTCTGGACCACCACCACCACCACCACCACCACCACCAGCCCACCAGGCGTTCTGGATGGTCCTAGACCGGAAGGCAGTGAGGTTGGGAGTGTCTGAAAAGCACTGGGAGGTCCTTCAGCACTCAGCAGAATACAAAAATCTATTAGCACTGTCTGCCACGAGCACAAGGCCCCACCAAACCAACACCCACGGCAGGAGTCGACTCCAGTTCATAGTGACCCCACAGGACAGAGTGGGACTGCTCCATCGAGTTTCCAAGGAGCGCCTGGTGGATTCAGACTGCTCATCTTTTGGCTGGCACGCATAGCACTTCACCACCATGCCACCAGGATACAAGACCCTAAAAACCAAAACCAAGCTCACTGCCGCTGAGCCAATTCCTACTACAGCGGCCCTAGAGGTCAGAGTAGAACTGCCCCGTAGAGTTTCCAAAGAGTGTCTGGTGGATTTGAACTGTCGACCTTTTGGTTAGCAGAAATAGCACTTCACCACTATGCCTCTAGGGTTTCCACGAGACCCTAGAGGAGCAAAAATATCCCACACTTCTCCTCTGGGAGGAACCCTGATACTATCCCCAAATGGGAAGGGGGTGGGGATTGGCACTTGGAGCTAAAAATTGCCTGGAACTCTCTGACCAAGAGGGCAGGAAAGACACCCCTCTGTTCCCATCGAGTGGAATCGTGGCACCCCCATTCCACCTCCAGATTACATGGGAGTTTTGTGACATCTTTTTCCCTCTTTCATTTTATCCAGATTCCCCCTGAGTAAAAGTATTGCGGGAAACAGAATGAGTCATTTTCCACACATCCCAAACCACTCAGCAACGGCCAGACAGGGCTGGTAAGAGATCATTTAAATGACATTTGAGACTCTGCAGAAAAGAGAAATTCTGGGCACATGACAGATGTGACATCTATGCTTCTCGTCACAAGATTAGCACGCAAACCAGGAAGAACACCTCTTACTGCGGAAGGCTGAAGGGCGCGCGGTCAGCTCCGCAAGGGACGGCGCACGGTCCGGGGTGCACGCCAGCGGCCCTCTCTCGCCCCTGGTCCTTTCTTCCCGGAACCGAGCCTTGGTTAGTAGGACATCGCCTGACCCCTAGTGGCGACACTGTCTTCACTCACTCCAGCTTTCACGGCTTGTCAAAATTCCAATTCGCCCACAGCTGACCAGGGTTTCCTTTGAAACACTGCCATCTGTAAATTGCCACAATAGAAAATGAGTCTCTGGCTTTCAGAGGGTCTTCCAAACGAGCCAAGTTCAAATGACCACAGGGGCTGACACACTGAGGAACACAGCAGTCCTCTGTCATGTCAGAGCCAGCACCACATGGCATTACACTGAATCACTTTCGTCATTGGAATACAGATTCCAACAGACTGAGGTGTGGCTTTAGGAAAACCAATAAGGAATTACACGCAAAAATAAGAAAGTGTCCTCATAGCCACACAGCCATCCAAACAGACCTTATTCAAGGTTTCATGGGACAGCAAAGTCTAGAAGCCAGAACAGAGGCAGCGGTGCCGGAGTTGAATTCTCCCTGCCATGTGGGAAGTTCAGCTACAATTCCTGGTCAACACATCTCACAGGTACTCACCACACGTCTGTCGATGGAGGCTTACGTGTCATTAGGATGCTGCCCAGGTTTCGGGGGGCTGGGAGGGCCTTTTAGACTAAGACAGACTAGGAAGAAAGACCTAGTGATCTCTTGCTAAAAATTCAGCCCACGAAAATCCTATTCATCACGAAGATCTAACTGCCAATGGTGGGTAATAACAACAGAAAATGGAATAGTTTCACAGTCCTTGTGGCTGGTGACACCTAAGTTAGTTCATAAATGGCAGCTAAGGGCAATGAGAGTTTGGGGGCTTGTAAAAATAGTTTAGCTCCTAGACTCCTTCATCATGCATTAGGCAAGGGATAGAAAGAAGGTAAAAACCAGAGGAAATGGTTTAGACTGGACCACACCTAGGTCTGCTCTCAAAAGTCACTTCCAGAGCAAGCCGTGATGTGACTCAGGAGTGGGTGAGGTGAGTCCCTAGGGAAAGTGTCTCAGAAGCCTCAGCTGAGGAAATCTAGGGTTGGCAGGGTGGCCTCGTTCCCTTCTACACACCCAAATATGACCCCAAGTCCCAGATTGCTCACAAAGCAGGGTTACCTGCAACGTAAGAACAGACAAAAGACTGGAAGAGACATCTCCCCAGAGAAGACACACAAGCAAGCATATGAAATGATCCCCCAAATCATATGTCATTGGGAAAATGCCAATTAAAACACCACTGAGATACTACCACACGCCAAAATTGAGATTTCAGGTTTTAGAATGACTAAAAATCCAAAAACCTCATGAGACAAATGCTGGCACAGACACAGAGCAACAGAAACTGGTGGGCATGCCTGGTGGGAATGCCAAAGGGTGCGACCACTTAGGGAGACGGCTGGATGGTGCTTATCAAGCCGAGCAGGGCTTGACCACGGTGGCGTGGCGTGCACTCAGCAGTCTCGGCCAGAGCCATCATTCAGAGGCCTCACTTCTTCTTCGGGCTTTCCCGCTCATTCTCCTTTCCTGAATCTGATTTGAATTTCTGGCAGCTCCTTGTTGACACACTGCTACAACCAGTTTTTAATGATCCTTAGTAAAATTTTACTTATGCAGTCATATTAACAACATTGTTCCATACTTTCGTGGAATTATGTTTCTTCGGAATGGGCACCAATACAGATCTCTTCCAGTCACTTGACCAGGTAGCTGTCTCCCAAGTTTCCCAGCAGAGCTAGGAAAGTGCTTCCAGCATTGCATCTGGTTTGTGGAAACATCTCAGTTACTACGCCGTCAACCCTGAGAGATTAGTTTTTCACCGGTGCTTTTAGTGTGGCTTGGGCTTCTCCCTGCGGTACCCTGCGTTCTTGACCGTACCCCACCCCTGGAGTGGTCACTCCTCGGCCAGCTCTCTCAGGAGCCGTCACTCCGTGCATCCCTTCCGCCTCCTTGCAATGCCTCCTGCATCGTTTAGATTTTGACTACAGAATCCTTCCATGTTGCAATTAGAGGCTTGTGTTTTTTTCTTCAGTTCTTGCAGCTTGAGAAATGCAGTATTTTCTTCTCTTCAGGTTTTCTAACACTAGATCCCTGCACATTTAGCTGTGCTTCAAAATCTTCCGTTCAGCTCTTTGACTCCATTATTTCCTCCATTCGCTTCAGCTAATCTGTGTTTAAGAGTCTCTTCTGGCATCCGTTTCAGTCTTTTCTTTCTTTCCTGTGTGTTTAGGGACCTTTTGCTTTCTTCCTCAGTGCTGTCTCACCATACCATCCAGTGACCTCACTCCGAGATGTTTATCCCCCTGATTTAAAAAGGGGGTGTCATGGATTAAACTGTGTCCTCCCAAACATGTCTGTAGCCATTTGGCTGGGCCATCATTCCCAATATTTTGTGATTTTCCTGTGTGTTATTACATCCTAATCTCTGCCTGTGGCTAATAGATAGGATGATTGGGTTAAAAGAGGATTAGTGTGGGACTGCAACACCCTTGCTAAGGGGGTTTCCCTGGAGTGTGGCTTGCACTTTTATCCTACAAGAGATGAAAGGAAACGGAAACCAGAAGAGAGTTAAGAACCTTGTACCATCAAGAAAGCAGCACCAGGAGTACAGCGTGCTCTTCAGATCCAAGGTTCCTGCACCAAGATGCTCCCTGACCAAAGACGGATGCGACACAAGGACCTTCCCCCAGAACTGACAAAGATGGAAAGCCTTCCCCTGGAGCAGACACCCTAAATCTGAACTTACAGCCTACTGCACTGTGTAAGAATAAACTTTTCTCTGCTAAAGCCATCCACTTTGTGGTATTTCTGTTAGGTAGTACCAGCTGCCTAAAACAGGGGGTGTGTCCACGTTAGTCCACAGAAACCCACCAAGTGCCAAGTGCCGTCGAGTCAGATCTGACCCATGGCGACCCTATGGGCCAGAGTAGAATCAACACACAAATGTTTATAGCAACTTTTCTCATAATCACCCAGAACTGGAAGCACTCTAGATGTCTTTCAATAGGTCAATGAATAAGCAAACTGTGGAAATCCGTAATATTCAATATTTCACTGAAATACTATGCAATGATCAAAAAGGAAGTAGCAATCAAGCCACACACACGGATAACTCTTAGATGCAATTGCTAAGGGAGAGAAGCCAGTTTGAAAAGGCTAGGTGCTGTCTGATTCTATGTATATGGCCTTCTGAACAAGGTAAAACAATAGACAATAAACAGATTGATAGCTACCTAGGGCCAGGAGTGGAGGAGCTGGGGGTGGCGGGGGTTGAGAGGATTTGAATAAGTGAAACACAGGGTATTTTTTCTTTCTTTATCAGGGCAGTGGACTTATTTTGCAGGATAATGCAACAGTGAATTCGAGGTAGTTCTATCAAAATCTGTAGAAGTGTCCAAGAGCCTGGAGCGTTCATCACTTACCTTAACTGAGCTAAAACAGTAAACCACAAACACGGAGATTTTCCTTCAGTGGAAATATCCACGGTTAGAAAAAGAAAACTTTCTGAGATAGAAGTAATCAAGGCATCTCAACGTTTCCCACGATCGTTGTCCCTCAGCGTGACAAGTCATGAGGAATTCATAGAAACGTGCTTTTCGGCTCTGAGAGGTTCTTAGGGCATGAGACAGCATGTGTGTTCTGCAGTCAATCACCTGCGTGCCCAAGACAAGTCAGGGTGAGTATCTGACATCCTACAGGAAGCAGAAATGGGAGGATCCTTCCGTAGCTGGGTGACTCGCGAAAACTGTCTCTGTGCTCCTCCAGTCTGTGACAGGGCATTTCCTCCGACCCTACTGCCAGTAACCCCTGCCCTCTCCAAGTGATCTCTCTGCACTCTCAGAAAGAAAGGGGTGTGGCCAGGGCAGCTGTGTCAGCTTCCTGCCACCACACGGACAAGCATCCTGTGTCCTTACCTGGTCCTTCTGTCTTTCTTCTTCCTTCCTCCTGGATAAAGGCCATCTGGAACCTTCGATGCTGACATTTTGGGGCACTGGGCTCTGACAGTCTCCACTTGCTTGAATGGTGAGCCTGCCTGCTATAGGTTGGCAGGTATCCCCCCAAAATCTGCTTTGCAATCCTAGCCCATATATCTGGTTAACAGCTGTGGCTGTTATCCAAAAGTCTGGCAGTTTGAATCCACCAATTGCTCACTGGAAACCCTGTGGGGCACATGTACTCTGTCCTTACAGGGCCCCCAGGAGTCAGAATTGACCGGATGGCAGTGAGTTTAGGTTTTTCTGTTGTTGAGGGTGGGGCTGGGATTATACCTGGGGCTATGACCCTTTTTGGGAATCCAGTTCTCTTTTTCACATCAGTGAGGCCACACAAGTGGAGGTGTCCTAAACCCGAGCACTTCTGAGTTTAAAAAAAAAGTAAAGTCAATTTGACACAGAAGGAAGATCAAACAGTGGGGGAAAGAGACATCATGTGAAAGTTGTCAGGGGACTGAGGAACACTGGGGCTGCAGAAGCTGAAAGAGGTCAGCAGCATTCCCCAGGAGCGACAGATTGGGAGCCTGCCCTTAGGACCACTGCTCTGACTTGAGGCTTCTCACCTCCTGAACAAAGAGAAAATAAACATCTGTTCACGAAAGCCACCCCCTTGTGGTATGTCTCTGTGATGGCAGCAGCAGCAACAGCACCAACTCTTCACCATCAGCTTTGAGGCGGAGTCAGGTGTCTCCATTTAAAAGTTAATAAAAATAATCCTACCTCCTCCTCCCTCTGAGTTCTACTCTGAATATCAGCTTCTCCATTGGCTAAAAAATTGTGTGTGTGTGTGTGTGTGTGTGTGTGTGTGTGTGTGTGTGTGTGTGTGTGTGTGTGTGTGATATTTAGGTGACAGTTTACAGAGCCAGTCAGTTTCCCATTCAACAGTCAGTATACAAACTGTTTTGTGACATTAGCTGCCAACACCACGATGCATCATCGCCCTGTCCTTCTCCACCCCAAGTCCCCCGTTTCCAGTTGTCCAGCAGTCCAGTCTTCCTGTCCCTTCCTGCCTTCTCATCTTTGCTTTTGAGCTGGTGTATCCGTCAGTGCTGTACACATGACGGAACCCTGAGGCCCGTCCCCCATGTGTGTTACTGTTGGCCCTACGGACCTGTCTAATCTTTGGGTGAAGGGTAAGCCTCAAGAATCCCCCCAGTGCTGAGTTGAAAGGGGGTGCAGGGGCCATCCTCTAGGGGTTTCTCCAGTCTCGTTCAGACCAGCAAACTCGATGTGTGTGTGTGTGTGTGTGTGTGTGTGTGTGTGTGTCTTGGTCAGACCAGCAAACTCGGTGTGTGTGTGTGTGTGTGTGTGAATCTGAAGTGTGCTCTGCATTTTTCTCCTGCTCCATCTGGGACCCTTCATCACAATTCCTGCCAAGTGGTCGGTGGTAACAACCAGGCGCTCAGCACGTGTTTTGAAAGCCATGCCCACCCCAGCGTCTCCAGCTCCTCACCTCTCAGGCTCAACCCCTGCAGTCCTGCTTCCTTCCCTGCTGCTCCCTGAAACTCTTATCCACGGCTAGTGACCTCCCCACCCCACCCCCAGCCTCTTGACCTCTCACAGCCCGGCCTCCCATAGCACTGTCTCTCCTCCCCTCTGACTGCTCCTGGAACGATGGTCTTTTTCAGCATTAGGCCCGAAGCCCACCTTTCACTTCCCACCCCATCCTCTCTATGACTCGAGGGCTCAAAGATCTCCAAGCCTCTCTGCAGGCCCGCTTATCCAACTGCCTATGGATACGTTTACTTAAAGAGAATGAGTTGGAAGGGGTGACCCACCTGAGACATCCAGTAGGCAATTGAAGGTATGTGTGAGTCCCAAGGATCCCTCAGCCTGCCCACGTCTGCTGTCTCTCTACCTCACCCCCCAGACCCGGTCGTCTGCCTGAGGGTCATTCCCAGGGGATGGAACCTGTGTGGTTTGCCATTACCGTGATGAATCCATCACCGATGAGTCTACCTTCCACATACCTGACACCTGCTCCCTTCTCTCCATCCCATAGTCTTGGCCCAAGTCACCATCAGCCCCCTCTGGATTAACACAGGGCTTCCTAACTGCCTTCCTGTTCCCAGTCTTGCCTACTTCCAACTCATTCTCCACATGGCACATGGAGTGAGCCTTCTCAAAGGCAATCGCATTGTGTTAAAATCCCACGTGCCATCTGGGGTCTTAAAAGCTAGGAAGCTACCAACTGAGGTATACCAACCAGGTCCCAGCACATCCAGAATGGACGATCACTGAGAACATCAAAGACATGAGGGAAAAAGAGCCCAGGAGACAGAAGGACCCATGTGGATGGAAGACTGTATCCACATGAGATCAGAAGAAGCAGATGGTGCCCGGCCACCACCAAAGACAGCCATGACGGGGGACACAACGCAGAGTCCCTAAGGTCCCATGAGAAAAGTACATATGCAGCCCAAGAACTCTGTTGAAAGACCTGAACTGATGGTCCAACAGCCTGAAGGGTCCCCTGGGAACATGGCCCCTAGACCTGCTGCTGGCCCTGACCAGAAACCAGTAATGAGTCAACTCTTCAGACAAGAATGGACCAGAGTCAGGGACACAGTGTGACCACACGGTGTGCGTACTTTATGAATGTACACATTTACAGGAGGCTGTCCTACTGGTCTCTTTCTAGATGGGAGAGAAGAGGGTGGCGAGGGTGGGACAGAGGCCTGTTAAGGGAACACTAGATACAGAGAGTGAAAAGGAGGAGTGTGCTGTTGCTTGATGGGGAGAGCAGAGGGAGCTACACACAGACGAGCATGAATAATCAATTTGCATTGTATACATTCACTGAATCACAGTAAAAAAAATAAAAATAAATCCCACTTGCACGTTTTGGCAGTTGGCCTTAGAATGAAGTCCACACCTTTTAGTACAGCTGACAAGGAACAACCTGTTCCAGGCCCTGCTTGTCTCGGCCACCATTAACAATTCTGAATTTCTTTCACTTTCTCAAACACACTACTCTCTTCCGCCTGGGGCCTTTACATATGCTGTTCACTCCTCCCGAGGCACTTTTCTCCTTCAGCTGTCAACTGAAATATCACTTCCTCCAGGAAGTCCTCCTTGATCTCTATACCAAAGCAGTGGTGCTGGTGTGACACTTTTGGATTCCTGCTCTTCACCTCCTCTCTCTGTACTGTACTGCGTGTTTAACTGTGTATCTCCCCACTAGCTTCAGAAATCCTAAGATCAGGAAATACGTCTGTCTTGCTCATGCTCCCGTACCTAGCACTGCGCCTAGAATATTAGAGATCAATGTTGATATTATAATTATAAATATTATAAGTAAATATTATATTATTATAAGCAAATACTGAGTGGAAGAGAGAGGAGTGAGTGAATTTAAGCATAGACTATGGCAAAGGTAATGAACTCAGCAAGACAAAGTTTGGATCTTTGCCTCAATTCTGCCACCAACCAGCTCTAGCAGTGTCTGTAGACTGAAATGAAAATGAGACTGGGATAAAATAGCTCATCTCTCAAGGTCTCCCTAGCCCTTCCTCTCCTACCCCAGGTGCAATGCACTCTTCCTGAATACCTTACAAAGAGACCTTTGCTGCTGTAAATTCAGACAGAAGGCCACGAGCTTGACGGAAATACAACAGCCCCAGGAAACTCTGGCCGAACACAGCGTAATAGAAAAGACTGCTCGCTGACACTAAAGTCTTCTAAATCAAGATAATGAAACACATCGTTCTTGACAACAAGACAGAGAGAAAAAGAGAGACACCAAATGCAATGACTTTTAACCTCTTCCTGCTTTTCTTTCTGGAAAACCTGGTGGTGTAGCAGTTAAGTGCTACAGCCGCTAACCAAAAGGTCAGCAGTTCAAATCAGGCACTCCTTGGAAACTCTAGAGCACAGTTCTACTTTGTCTTACAGGGTTGCCTGAGCCAGAATTCACTCAAGAGCAATGGGATGGGGTTTGCTTTGCTTTTCCTCAGACGCCCTCTGCACACAGTCATTTCTTAATAAGGTGCATATGTGTGTGGATGAAGAGGGGCGTCTCTTAGATTAAGATGATTATGAATTATGTGTCCCCAAATTTTCTGTTAACTTGAGAAAATTGCTATAGGCAAGTCCCTGGTTATGAACGACATCAGTGTCTAACTGTGCCTTTCAGTCAGATTTGTAAGTCAGTAACAAGTGTGTGTGGTTCTTACAAAGACTTACTTATGAAGACTTACTTATAATTTCTAAAATTCTAGGCACAGTGCTAGGTACTACAGCATGAGAAAGAGAGACGTGTCTCCTTCTCTTAGGATCTCTGAAGCTAGTGGGGAGATACACAGATAACACACCAGAACAGAGACAGGAGGTGAAGAGCAGGAATCCAAAAGTGTCACACCAGCACCACTGCTTTGGTATAGAGATCAAGGAGGACTTCCTGGAGGAAGTGATGTTTCAGTTGACAGCTGAAAGAGAAAAGTGCCTTGGGAGGCAAGAAAGGAAAGCCAGGTGGTGTAATGGTTAACAGGTACGGCTGCTAACCAAAACGCTGCAGTTTTAATCCCCTAGGCACTCCTTGGAAACCCTATGGGGCAATCCTACACTGTCCTGTAAGGTTGCTATCAGTCCAAATCAACATGACAGCAACAGGTTTTGTTTTTGTTTTTGGTTTAGTGCAAGAAAAGGCTTGAAGGAGTTTCAAAGGTTTAAAAAGATGCATGTGCAGCAAGTGAAGGCTACTGCAATGAAGAATCTGTTCAAATAGGGCAAATCTACAGGGTTGTCCACAGCTCAGACATCCACAGCCCAGGGGACTGCTTGTATTTCCAACAAGGAAAACAAAGTTGGTTTGAAGTCACAAAAGCTGTTTCTTGGATAGGCAAACGTACAGAGGTCAAAGTTTAGTTGTGGACAACAGGGACGGGGAGAAGAAGACTCATCGTTTAGGAAGAGCTGCAGTTTTGTTGATGGTCACGAAAAATGTAGACACAGATATTGGTGATGGTGGCACAAAGCGACCGATATAACTAGTGTCACTGAATTGTACATGTGAAAAAGTGGACTGGGCAAATGTGTCATACGTATTTTACACCCATCACTCAATCAATAAAAGCTGTTTTTGGTGAGTGGTGTCTGGGGTCTTAAAAGCTGCCAAGCTGCCATCTGAGGTACACCAAATGGTCCCAACTCAGCAGGAATGGATGATCACCAAGGACCAAAACAACACGTGGCAAAGGAAACCCAGAAGACAGAGAGACCCACGTGAGCAGGTGACTACATCAACATGTGACCAGAAGAACCATATGGTGCCCGGACACCACCAATGATAGCTGTGATGGGGCTCACAAAGTTAAGTTTCACTGGCAACATGAAAATAAAAAGTGGTGCACCCTGAGATCACCACTAAAAGACCACAATTGATGGTCCAGGGGCCTCGGGGTTCCCCTGGGAGTGTGGCCCCTGGCCCTGATGCTGCCCCTGGCCATAAATTGTAATAGGAGTCAAGTCTTCAGACAGAAATGGAGTGGACTTGGTAACACAGAGCAAGCATATCATGTGTGCACTTTATGGTTCTACGTATCTATAGGATGTCATCCAGCTGACCTCTTACTGGACACAGGAGAGAGGGTGAAGAGGAGGGGATAGGAGATTGTTAGAAGGTATGACATGTAGAGAACAGAGAGGAGGAGTGTGCTGTCACTGGGCAGGGAGAACAGTGGAAGCCACTCATCGGCAGGTATGGAAATTTATGTGGGATTGTATATTTTCACTCAACCATAATTTTTTTTTAAAAACAGCTCCTTTTGGTTGGCAAGAGTCAGGATGAGGGATAGGCAGGCAATGAAATTTAATTACGAAGCCACATCCAGCAGATACTTTGTCAGCCATCAAAAGGAGTGATCCCATCACTACATAGATGAAGAAAGCCCAGCAGCCCACCTCTCTCCGACTTTATTTCCCCTCTTCCCTGAGGTTTGTAAGAAGGAGCTCACTACCGCAGGCTGGGTGCCTGCAACATCAAAGAATAGATCAGACTTGTTGATACCCAAGGGAAACTTCAGCAGTCAGTCAATAGGTTCACCAATAGGGAAAACTGGCTTAGCTACAGATATGCAAAAGGGATGCAGAAATAAAACACAGCATGGAGGAATTCTGCTCAACAAGATTGCCTATTATGTGTTTGCTAGGCATGGTGTAAAGGGCTGGAGACGGCGTCTTGTCCTTGAGGAGATCAGTCTGTTACTGCAGTCTCAATCTTGAACGCCCACTGGAATCACTGCCAGAGCTTTAAAAAGACACCCTGATGCCTGGGCGCCTCCACCAAAGAGTCCGACTTCATTGGTCTGGGGTGGAGCCTGGGTATCAGGATTTTTATGTTTCCCAGAAGACTTGAAGGTATAGAAACTAATGGTGGAGAATCAAGACTGCAGAGAGTAAAAACCACTGGTTTGCAGAGAATAGATCAAATCTGGAGTTAGAACACCTGGGTTCTTCATCCTTTAAAACCACGTGAGGGCTTTAAACTATGCTCAGCCTCAGTTTAGCCCTTTACTTATAAATATACATGACACACCTATCCCATGGTGGTGTTGTAAGGATCAATTTAAGTTAGTCTATGTCTCAGCTAAACACTGGTGGTGTAGTGGTTAAGTGCTACGGCTGGTCAGCAGTTCAAACCTCCCAGGCTGTCCTTGGACACTCTTGTAGGGCAGTTCTACTCTGTCCTGTAGGGTCACTATGAGTCAGAACTGACTTAACAGCAAGCAATTAGTTTGGTTTGGTTAATGTCTCAGTTAACTAGTGCCCCTGTAACAGAAATACAAGTGGGATGGTGTTTTAGTCAGCTAGGGCTGCTCTAACAGAAATATACAGAGTGGATAGCTTTAACAAAGAAAGATTTATTCTTACACAGTCCAGTAAGTTGCAAGTCCATATTCAGGGTGTCCGCTCCAGGGAAAGACTTTCCCCTTGTCGGCTCTGGAGGAAAGTCCGGTATTGCATCAGTCTTTGTCCAGGGAGCATCCTCACGCAAGAACCTCTGGTCTGAAGGACACGCTCTGCTCCCGGTGCTGCTTGCTTGATGGTAGTGAGGTTCTCAAATTGTCCTTTGTCTCTTTTTCCTTTTATTCCTTGCAAGCTGAAAGCATTAAGGGTGGGGCAAGCCATACTCTAGGGAAACTTCCCCCATAGCAGGAATTCACAGCCCCACCCTAATCCTTTAACATACAGGTTAGCAAAACCACACAATGGAGGACAGTCCCAAGATACTAGGAACCATATCCCAGCCACGTGGCCGCACACATTTTTGGGGGGACACAATTCCAACCATGACAGATGGCTTTAACAAACAGAAATGCATCCTGTTTGGGAGGCTAGGAGTCTGAATCCAGGACACCAGCTCCAGGGGAAGACTTTCTCTCTCTATTAGCCCTGCAGGAAGGTCCCTGTCACCAATCTGCCCTTGGGTCTAGCAATTTCTCAGCTCAGGGATCCCAAGTCCAAAGGAGAGGTGCCACTCCTGGGTCTTCTCTCTTGGTGGTAGGAGGTCCCTCTCTCTGCTCTCTTTGTGTAAATCTCTTACAAGGTAGTGGAGAGCCAGGACTCATCATCCATCCTGCCCTAATCCTACCTCACCGACAACAAACACGACCTAATCCTGCCTCCTTACTGTAAGAGACCCACAAATGGGACCATAATCACAGGCGGAGAAGCTAGGGTTTATAACATGTCACAAATGGCGGCTAGTCAGATCACGCAATCCTGGGAATGATGGCCTGTTCAAGTGGACACGCATTTTTCAATCCAGAACCATCTATGTGAAAAGATTTTGTATTCTACCAATACTAAGGCACACTTAACAAAAGAAGAAAGCAAGCACAAAGATCATTTACTTTTTCCACTCTTAAATTCCTTTATTCACCTTTGGCGTAAAGTGAGTCCCTCTGTCCCCCAGAAGTTCTGAAGAATTTTGTTAGCATGTTTCCTGTAGCAGAACCCTACTTCAAAATGATCTGTCTGTGTGTCTGCTAACCCCACAGATCCTGGCTCCAGAAAGGCAGGCCATGACGGATCCGTCACCGCAGGTCCCACAGTGACCAGCAAGCACACAGTGGGCACTCAATAAACACTTGCCAAATCGGGTTGAACTGCATTATTTAACAATATGCAAACCTGATGCATTCAGTGAGTTTCAAACAATACGCCCCTGTCACCAGCATCCTGACTCTTCCAAAGACAAGCTTTATTTCCGTAAATAATAAGACGCATACACCCACAGCAAGGATGGCGCATGTGGTACAAGGCATTGCACTCCTCCTGACACCTACTCCTACTCCTCCTGACACCCAAAGCACTCAACTACACTCTTACTTTGGCACAGATAGTGGACTGTTCTGAGAAATGAACATAAACTCCAAATAACAACCAATTTTAATAAAATACATAGGTATTCGTGCTTGAGTCCTTAAAAGATGCTGTAGTAATAAGCTGGGCCAGCCCCGCCAATACACAAGACAATCCAATGCTTAAACACAAAGAGGGAGACAGACAAAAGGCACTGTGCCTTCCGGTCATTCTGTTGTCACTGTCCTAGGTTACCGATTCAAAGTATGAGTGGCTCAGAAAGAGCTCAATTCTGGGTATGTGAGAATCACAGATGTTTTGTAATCTCACCCGGCCTTCCATAAACTCCTTGGAAGCAAAGATGGCAAGACTACATCTTACATACTTTGGACATGTTGTGAGGAGGGATCAGTCCCTGGAGAAGGACATCATGCTTGGTAGAGTGGAGGGTCAGCCAAAAAGAAGAAGACCCTGGATGGGATGGATCGACACAGTAGCCACAACAATGGGCTTAAGCACAAAAACAATTGTGGGCATGGCGCAAGACCACGCACTGTTTTGTTCCATTGTTCTGTTGGTCGCTATGAGCCAGAACCGACTGGACGGCCACCACCACCAACAAACTCCAACCAGGAAAGTTAATTGGGGAAGAGATGGGGGGGAACTGTCATTATCTTGAGTACCTACTGTGTGATAGCTAGACAGCAAATAAGAAAATCCCACAAAAAATTGATGTCTTTGAATTATGGTGTAGGTAAAGAATACCGAATATACTACAGATGGCTAGAAAAACGAACCAATCTGTGCTGGAAGAAGCACAGCCAGAACAGTCCTCGGGAGCCAGGATGGCGAGACTTCATCTCACGTGCTTTGGAGTTGTTAGCAAGAGGGGCCAGCCCCTGGAGAAGGACATCATGATTTCAAGGTGGAAGGTCAGCCAAAAACAGGAAGACCCTGGGCAAGATAGAACAACACAGTGGGTACAACCAGGGGCCTCAATGTAGTGCCATCAGGACCAGGCAACATTTTGTTCCATTGTACATAGGGTCACTCGGAGTCAAAACCAACTCGACAGCTCCTAAGAATAGCTATGTGGCAGACTCAGTGCTAAGGCCTCTATCATAAGACTACATTCTTCCAACAACTCTATCCTACAGAAGCACTTTCAGCTTCAAGTAACAGAAACATTTTAAGTAACTTAAGCAAATAGGAATTCTTTTTCTCCTGTGTAAATGTAGGAATTGTGGATATTGGCTTGGGACTCTTTTAGCCTTTTCTTCATATCTATTACCTCTTAGTCCCAAGACGGGAGCTCTCGCTCCAGCCCTCACAGCCATGTTCATGGCAGGAAGAAGAAAAAGGACCAGGCCAGTGTTGCTCTTTCCCTTTTCTTTTTTTTTTTTAATTTTCCAGAAAGTCACTCCTGCCAACATCTGCTAACGTCTTCCTTGGGCCAAGTCTTCTAGAACCCAAAAGGCAGTCCTGTGGCAAGGGTGTATTTTCACTGAAACTTGCAAGGGAGTATGGCAAACACTAGGCACTAGGTAAGGATGTGGGTTTAGCTGAAATCTCACCTCAGTCTGATTCCACCACAGAGTCATCTTCTGTTGAGTTGAAGGGTGCTGGCCTTTGGAACCCCATGTTAGCTGCAGCCTTCCCAGGATAGGTGGCACACCTCACGAGGCATTCTCAGAGAAGGACTGTCCCTTCAGTTGAGGGCCATTCATAGCAGCTGAGGGATGGGGACAGTGAAGGAGAGCAGGACAGGCCAACAAAAGCATCTTCTGCAGTCTCATGGTTCCAGCTTGGGTCACGTGGCTGCCTCTGAGTACAAAGAATGCTGGGAAATGAACACTTGACATTTCAGCCTCTGCAGAGAGGTGGGAATGATCAATTAACAGCATCTTCCAAAATAGCTCTTGAGACACACTTTTTATTTGTTGAGGGGGGAAAATCTTTCTTCCCAATATGTGAAGTTTCTCCACTAGAATAAGTAATTCTCAAACTTCTGACCTCTAAAACCTGCTGCCATTCAGTCAATTGCTACTCACAGTGATCCTATAGGATAGAGTAGAACTGCCCCGTAGAGATTCCAAGGAGCGCCTGTCAGATCTGAACTGCTGACTTTTGGCTTAGCAGCCAAAGCACTAACTACATTACCAGAGTTTCTGGCCTTAGGATCCCTTTAAACTCTCAAAAATTATGAAAGGTCCCAAGGAAGTGTTTTCTATCTGGGTTTTATCTATGGCTAATTACTACATTAGAAGTTAAAACTGATCTTTAAATATTTATTAACTTATTTTAAAATAGCACTAATAAACTGACTACACAGTAACTAACATCAAACCAAAACCCAACCCACTCTTGTTAAGTAGATTCCAATTTCCAGGGACCTCACAGGACAGAGTAAAACTGCCCCCTAGGGCTTCCGAAGAGTGCCTAGCGGATTCAAACTGCTGACTTTTTGGTTAGCAGCCAAATACTTAACCACTGCACAACACAGCTCCTTCTGACCCCGCCAAACCACACCCACCACTGTCAAGTCAACTCTGACTCCGAGCAATCCTACAGAACAGAGTAGAACTGCTCCATAGAGTTTTCACTGGGCATCTGGTGGATTTGAACTGCTCACCTTTCGGTTAGCAGAAGTAGTACCAAACCACTACATCACCAGGAAATCCCTAGTAGTGTCAAACGCACACTTCACCTACTCTTGTTCCTATTCTCCAGGCTACCACCCCTACCCTCCGCATCCTTCTGGTAATAACTGCCTTTGTTAAAATCAGCCAAAGTCTATTTCTGTTGCTTGCACCAAATGACTGCAATTGATACGACCCCAAAGACAAATTGCAAGCTCTACCCTAGACAGCATAAACGGCTTACAACTCCCCAGATGACAGTTTTCCAGCCTTGAAAATGTTAAGACCCACCGGGTGCCCATTCTCTCCCTCCGAGGCCCAGGCTCTATGACTCGCACAGATTGTCACAGCTGCCGGGCTCACTGTCATCCCTCCTCCCATCAGGCACAGCGGGGAGTCTTTCCACAGCCCTTTTCTGGGGATGCCATGGTATTTCCCGAGCCCTGAGGCACAGCCTTTTAATTATTGTTTAATAGAGGAAATGTTTGTTGTTCACTAAGTTTTTATGCTATGCTGTGAAGTGAGCATGTACGTGTCGGGGCCCTCACCGGCCAAATCAGTAGGTTATTTAAAATGCCATGAAAAGCAGCAGCCTGAGACATGACATTACCGCAGAACTGACTGCCGTTGTGAGGATACTGGCCAGTTTCCATGCAGCTGATGACGTTTCTGCACTCATCACCATCGGCGATATCAAACTCTTTCTCACTGAGCAGTTGGATGCAGCCGGGATTGGAAATACAGCACACTACGACTGCCAGTTAAGTTCTCGAACTCATCCTAAAGTTATTATTGCTAAATATCACTACGGCCACCTTCCAAGTACTCCCTTTGGGAAGCTATACACCAATCGATGGCAGCGTCTAGTCCACCCTTCAAAGCAATTTTGGAACTTTCATTTTGGAATGGCCATCAGAGCTGTTGTTGTATTGCTCTGGATGTCCTGAATGTCATCCAAATGTCTTCCTTTCAATCTTCCCTTTGTCTTCGGGTACAGAAAAAAGTCATCGGAGGCCAGATCAGGTGAGCAGGAAGGGTGTTCCAACATACTTCCTTGTTTATTCGCTAAAAGCACCCTCACAGACAACCATACAATTAAGTTTGAGAACTTGCCACCATGCCACCGTGTGCACTAGCCATTCCAGGGAGTTCCAAAACTGCTTTAAAGGGTGGACTAGGCGCTGGCCTCAGTGCATAGCTTCCCAAAGGGAGTCCTTAAAGCGACTGTAGTGATATTCAGCAATGAGGTAGGTAGCACTTAGCAATTCAAGTTTGTGAACTTAACCATCAGATCTCGTACACACACACATAATTGTGGCCAAGTAAGATAACTCACTGATAACTGGTTTCTGCTTTTAAACAAAAAACAAATCCACTACCATCAAGTCAATTCCAACTCACAGTGACCCTACAGGACAGAGCAGAACTGCCCCCATAGGGTTCCCAAGGGGCAGCCGATGGATTTGAACTGCTGACTTTTTTGGTTACAGCCAAGCTGTTACCCTGAGAGCCAGCCAGGCTCCCCAAAAAAGTCTTCCTCGATCAATCTAATCTCACCTTGGTATCATTTCCTCCAAACAGTCCCACATTCAGTGCCTGTTAACTTGTTTTATGCCTGTTGATACATTTTCTTTTGGAATTGAATAGCAGAGATTGAATGCTGCAGAAAATCCCAAGGGCATTTCATCCTGGCCTTTTGTTTCAGAGATGAAGAAACAGAGACCCAGCAAATGGAAGTGATCTGCCTAAGGTCACCAAGATCGCAGATGAAGACACACTTCACTCCCATCCTCTGCTCTCTGCTCCCAAAGTGTTCCTCTTTATTCTGTATTCTCCCCAGCACACTCTGAAAATGGCACAGCCTGGTTAGAATATCTGTGATTTACTTAAAACACAAGCTCAGACAGTGTGACAGAAATGTGTGTGTTGTTAGTTTTCATCTACCCTCTAGGGACAGTCAGTTGCCCTAATGAGGAATTCACAACCAGCATTTAATCAAAATGCCACACACCACGGAAGGCATCAACTATCTTCAATCAACCCCAGAGGTTTGCTAATTATAATAAATGTTATTAATAGGCTTTCACTGGTGAAATTAGGGGCTTGTTAATTAGCATAATGCATACTATAAATGAACTGCTGTTGGTGAAGTTAGTTCTGAGATTAAAATGTCTTAGAGACACTCTCTACCTTGTCACCACCAGGGTGACCCCCGCCGTTGTCCATATGAGGTAGCCAGGAAATGGCTCGGTCATAATTTCAGAGGATCCTGGTTGCACCATCTGTGGTTAGCTCATCAAACCTGCCTCTAGCTGGTGGACCTGCTTTAAATGAGTCCTTCATACTGAGTGCGGCAAGAGTCCCTAAAAGGAAGAAAGCTGGAACTTTCTGAGATTACCAACCAGTTTCATAAGCTGCTCCTAAGACTACGTATTAAGAGGTGTTTACTTAATAACTGTCTAATGTGTGCAGAATTGAGTGAAGTCTGGCTTTGATTAGCCACTAGTTACAGTGAGGTTGTCAGGAAGAAGCCACCGTCACTTACTTTGAGGATCAGTGGCTAATGACACCTATCAGGAGGAATCTAATAGTTGTGAAGGACCAAATCAACTAAGATCTGTTTGTACGAAGGGCTCTCCTAATTGTTTTGGACTGATGTGTCCAATTTCCCAAGGCCTACGGACAGCTATTAGCTGTGAAATGCCCCAAACCTGACTGCACTCTCTTGTGTTGCTGCTGTTCGTTGATCCTGACTCGCAGTGACCCCGTGTGACAGAGAAGAACTGCCCCATGTGGTTTCCTAGGCCGTAATCTTTGTGGTCACTAGGAGACAGAGTAGAATTTCCCCACTGAGCTTTCAAGGAGCCCCTGGCAGATTCAAACTGCTGACCTTTCAGTTAGCAACCACACTACTCAGCCACAATGACACCAGGTCACAGTGAGTCGGAATCCAGTTGACGGTAGTAGGTTTGGTTTGGCAATCTTTACGGTACCACACGGCCAGGTCTTTCTCGCAGGGAGTCACTGGGAAGGTTCTGACTGTCAGCCTTCAGCAACCCAGCACTTAACCTCTGTGCCATATCCCTGCTTAAAAACGGAACCAATAAACTATCACAGAAGGATGAGGTTAGCACCACCAGAACCTACTGTCAATGTTCTCGACCCAAAGTCCACCAGAAACACACCTGCCGCCAGAACAAGTCGGGCTGCTTGTCTCATTGCCACAGGGGAAAACACAAGCACCAAAGATACCACTAAGAGGTGCAGCAGAAGCTTCCAGGATCTGACCTCACGGTGGTTATCTCGGATCAAATCCAAGGGGACAGCTTTGCTCTTGACTGGATACTGTTAGGACGCAGTGATGACACTATGAATGGCTAGTCTAATAATTTTCATCTAAAAAGGCAGCTGGAACAAAGTAGGGTCAAGCTGTAAACTGGCGCAGAAGCAAGAGCACACTCACCTTAACCGAGAAGGCGGGGTCTTCTGTGGTCTGGACGATGCTCTTGTTTCTGCACGTGGTCAGACACGACTAGAGGAGCCTTGGTGGCGCAGTGGTTAAGAGCTCAGCTGCATTTAAATCCACCAGCTGCTCCCTGGAAACCCCATGAGGTAGTTTCACTCTGTTATTTGAGGCGACTATGAGGTCCGACAATTAAGTCCATGAATGTAATTGTTCTGAGTGCTACACACCTCATTGCCGATGATCACTACAGTAACCTTTGGAGGACTCCGCTTGGGAAGCTATGCACTGAAGCTAGTGCCTAGTCCACCCTTCCAAGCATTTTGGAACTCCTTCTGGAATGGCCATTGTGCACAGTGACACAGTGCCAAGTTCAAGAGCTTGATTGTATAGTTGTCTTTGAGGGAGTTTCTAGCCAGTAAATAAATAACTGTGTAGGAACGCCCTCCCTGTTTACTTGATCTGGTCTCAGGGTTTTGGCAGTTACATAATCATTTGGCTGTTACATAGCAATGTAATATGACAGTTACATAAGGAGGTAATTTGGCAGTTACATAACCATATAATTTGGCAATTACATGATGAGGCAGTTATCCTGAATTTTGTGATCTGATGTAGTCATTGGAAACCCTGATGGTGTGGTGGGTTAAGAGCTATGTTCACTAGCCAAAAGGTTGGCATTTCAAATCCACCAGATACTCCTTGGAAACTCTACGGGGCAGTTCTACTCTGACTTCTAGAGTTGCTACGAGTCAGACCCAACCCGACGGCACTTGGTTTTGGGTGCGATGTGGTCATCCTCCATTTTTGCATAATGCAGATTTTCCCATAACCACCTGGTGTTGGGAACCCAGCCGTGACAAATAAGTATGACTGGAAATGCTAAGGAAGAATGAGGGGGAGAAAGTTCCAGGCTAAAAGATTTCTAAGGGACACTTTAACCAAATGGGGACCTGGAAGACAGTGGCTAAGCATCTGGCTACTAACCAAAGGGCTAGCTGTTCAAATCTTCTAAGTGCTCCTTAAAAATGCCATGAGGCAGTTTTGCTCTGTCCTATAAGGTCACTCTGAGGAGACATCAACTCCATGGCAGCTGGCTTTTTTTAACCAAATACAATCTATTGACTTTGTTTGAATTTTGACTAGAAAAAAATAGACTTTTTTAAAAGCCCACACCTTTAGTCAGCTGGGGAAACTGAATGCCAGAAAGTGTCTTTTAGATGACTTTTAAAAGTGTTTGCTAGGTTTTTTTAATGTGATGATACTATAGTGGCTATATGAAAGAAAGAAAATTCTTTTTTGTTAGAGATAGATACTAAATTATTTATGTGCAAAATAATATGTCTGGAATACGACGGCACTTGGCTGGCATCCTTTCAAATGCTCTGCAAAATTAAAAAAAGAAGTCGAAAGACAGTAGATGAAACAAAAATTGCAGAATGTGGGTCACTTGCAGGTGATGGGTCCCTGGGAGTTCACTACACTCTTCACTGTTGTCTGTGTTTAATCCTTTCCATCAGAAATAGTCAACAAACAAGTGTGATAAAAAGGAAACAGACACTAGCCCTAAGCTTATTGTCTCACTGATGGTGAGTTTCACTAGCGCGTACGTATGTGAAAACTTCAATGACACACTTGAGATATGTCTCAGTCACTGTATAGCCGTCACTGCCATGGTCAGCTGTGGTGGCATCGGCTGATTCCTGGGGACCTGATTTCAACAGAGCTGGTGCCGCCCTGCCCCTCGCCGTCCGGAGCCTCGTGGGGATGTCTGAACCTGCTGTCGGGTCTCTGTGGCAGAGCTTTCCGATTTAGGGCGCTCATCTCCCAGCAGTGTCTCAGGTCATGTTCCATGGTGACCCCTAGGGCTTTCCTTGGCTGATTTTCAGAAGTGAATTGTCAAGCTGTCTTTTCTAGTTTGCCTCAGTCTGGAAGTGCCAAGGAAACCTGTGCACCGCAGAGGGGGTGGGGGCGCTTTCGTATTTATGGCAGCACCATAGCAACACACAAGCCACCCCAGTATGACACACTGACAGACGGGGGTGGGGGGAGGTGGTAAGTATGTCAACCAGACCTCCACAAAGCTGCTTTTTAAAAAATGACCCACCATGGGGACACACATATTTGGGAGCCCAATATGGATTAGAAGTTTTCACGTGCATTATCTCAATTGGTGAGTGAGACAATTAATTAGAATTTTTTGGTTCCCAGTGACAGAATTTCAATTCTTTCTGGCTAAGGAAACAAAAATGGGTACAAGATTATTGTCAGGTGTGGAGGTTATTTTACCCTATCTACAAGCTAACCAGACTTACGAGCTAATTGAAACTAAAAATAAACATTTCTGTTGAGTTGCTTTCTACTCATAGCAACCCTACAGGACCAAGCAGAACTTCCCCATAGAGTTTCCAAGGAGCTAACAGTCTATTACTATTTCATAGATGCCAGCAGAAGACACAAAGCTCCTGGGTCACAGACTAAGGAATTTACTACCTAAGACACAATAGACAACATGAGCACCAGCAGATTTACCTGGACGGCCCTCTCAGGTCCCTCAAGGGTAATACACTGCAGCCCAGGTGGAAATGATGCACACAGTAGGTGTGCATCACAGCCAAGGAAGTGCTTGGCTTTTCTGTCAAGCAATAATAAAGCCTGCTCATTTCCTAGAGGGAGAGACTATGTCATGTCTCAAAACTGCTCCTTACAAACAAAATTCTGAGAAACGGCCTAGGGAAGGACTAATCCAGACCTTGTGTTCTGAGCACACCCAGGAAAGCATACAGGAGCAAGAAAGGTCCAGGGAAGACTCTCTCTTTCTCAACAATTATTGGATAATGTATCAGAAGTAACTTACACCTTCAGGCATGGCTGGATCAAGGTGCTCATATGATGTGTTTTTGCCTCTCCATCTTTCAGCTGTTTTCTCCTCCATGCCAGCATTACTCTCAAACAGGCATTTATCAGGAATGGAAAGAAATTTGGGGCAGACAAAATAACAGATGCCCACTATTAACTGGTACTACTCTACCCATTTTCCAAATGAGGACACTGAGATTCTCCAGAGAAGGAACTTACCAAGTCACACACATTACAGGAAGGGACAGAGCAATATGACTCAAACCCACGTCTGTCCAGCTCCAGAACACACCCAGTTCCGGCTTGAACAATTCCAATGTCCGTTCTTCAGTGGATCAAGTTTTAGTGGACTCATTTGATGTTCACATAATTTCAGTTAATGTCCCCATCCTGCCCCCCTCATGTCACCTGTCACTGCCTTGGAAAGCTGTCCTTCGTCTACTGTCCCCACTCAGTTCTTTCAGGAACCTATCATTCTTCTCTTCTTCTCAACATAACCATGCTCCTCAAAATCCAAAGCTTTTTGTTTCCTTAAACTCAGAATCAATATTTCCACCATAAACTCCCAATTTTTCCACAAAGTGAAAGATTTTACATTTGTCTCGGGTAACTTCAACTCACCAGTCCATTTGACTTTTGAGAAGGGGAAGCTGTGTCTTTCCTTACAACACAAAGTAGGCAATTTTTTGAGCATCTGGCCATCTCCAAACTCCCTCTCGCAGACCCTTTTGACCCAGCCTCAGGGGTGAGCAAGCAGCAGCCGTCTTTGTACTGTGGGTCACCCACCTGGGCTTAATTGACTGGACCAAGAACGGTCACCTGACCTAAGTTGGGCCAATCAGATTCTCTCCTGAGATTTGGACTTGAAGCTGAGATCTGCCCGTGGCTTAGCTCGGCAGGCTGGCTGCATTTGACCCTGTACTCTGGGAAGCAGGGAAAGCCAGTGAGCAGAAAGAGACGAGATCTGAATCAGGGCAAGGACAGCAGGGATGGTGAGGAGAGGTAGGAGGGTGGGGGAAGCTGAGAAGGCAAAACTGGGGTGAGTCAGAGGGAGTGAGGATGACTAGGACTTGGGTACACGGGGCAAAAGAACCAAGCCATCACCAGGTCCGAGAAAAGAGAGGGAGCACATCTGTGGGGAAGCGAGAGCAGAGGACAAAGGTCCGTGCCCAGGGTTCCTCACGCTCCTGAGTTCTCTAGCAGACAGCTGAAGGAATAAACCCACTGCTGCTGCGTGGATTCTGACTCATACTGACCCTACAGGAAGGAGCCGAACTGCCCCACAGAGTTCCCAAGGTGCACCTGGTGGATTTGAACTGCCGACCTTTCGGTGAGCAGCCGTAGCTCCTAGCCACTCTGCCACCGGGGTTTGCAGTTGAAGGACAGGATTTCTACAGTCACCTGCTTTCCACTCTGTCCTCTCACCCTCCTTTTTGTTACTAGCTGTTGGCTCAGACCCTGCGACAGCCTCTTATTGGATTTTTAACCTGAAAAAAATTATGTCAAAGGAGAGACATGTATTCTTGGAGGCATCAAAGCTGTGCCCATCTGCTGGTTCTCAGAGACTGGCATTCCCGTGTCAGGGCTGACAAAGCTGAAGCTCTCAGGGGAATTCTAGGGCAGGCCTAGGGGAGCAGGGGTGGGAGGAGGGGATCAGTGGACTCTCTCTTAACCTCTGCCCAAAGGAATGTCTTGGTCTCTCACCCAGACTAAAGCTGTTGGTCTCACAAAGCAAGGGATCTAGGAATACAGTCCTGGGACAGATGGAAGGAGCCCTTGTGTCGCAAGGTTTAAGCACTCATCTGCCAAGCAAAAAGTCCGCAGTTCAAATCCACCATGCATTCCATGGGGGGAAAACGCGGCAGTCCACTTCTATCAAGATTTACAGGCTTAGGAACCTTCTGGGGCATTTCTGCTCTGTCTTACAGTGCACTGAGTCACATTTCTCTTGACGGTAGTGGGTGCGTGAAAGTTGGCAATGCCTTAAGGACCCTGGCACTCAACTCTGTAGCAAGTTCAGAGGGAGATGGCAGGAACCTGGTTTTCAATGGCACATAAACGGACAGAAGACTCCCTGGAAGGCATAAAAGTTTTCAGACCTTTGTACCTTCATGTATGAATTCAAGTCTGGAGTTGCAATACTGAAGGACAAGGTTTGGTTTGGTTTGGTGGGGCAAAATATTGAATGATACTGGAAGCAGCAAAAGAAGACAGACAAAATACACACAGCCATTGTGCAAAAAAGAACTGGTCAACATTTAACCATTTCAGGAGGCAGGATATGATCGAGAACCAATGGTATTGAAAGAAGTCTAAGATACAATGAGAGCGTGTTGGGCAACAAGCCTCCCAGAATTGATGGAATACCAGCTGCGATGTTTCAGAACACAGATGCAGCAGGTGAAGTTACTCATTCATCTGGACCAACACATTTGTAAAACAGCTTCCAAATTTCCAGGAAATTGGGAAAACTTGGCCAAGTGACTGATAAAAGATCCATATTTGTGTCCATTCCAAAGAAAGATGATACAATAGAATGCGGAACTTACAGAATAATGTCATTAACATCATAGGTAAGAAAAAATTTACCAACCATCACTTAAAAAGTGGTTGCAAAACTGTACCAATAGAAAACTCTCAGCAATTCAAGCCAGATTTAGAAGAGCACATGGAACCAGGGATATCATTACTGATTTCAGTTGGATCTTGGCTCAGAGAATACTGCCAAGGTGTGTTTTGTGAACTATGCAAAGGCATTCAACAGTATGGGTCATAATAAATTACTGATAACATTTGGAGAAATGGGAATCCCAGAACACTTAATTGTGCCGATAAAGCTGTACATAGACCAAGAGGCAGTCATTCGAAGAGAACAAGGTGGTGTAAATTCAGGAAAGATGTACATCAGGGTTGTATCCTTCCATTATACTTATTCAGTCTGTATGCTGAGCAAATAATCAAGATGCTGGCCTCTGTGAAGGACAGCACTGATCAAGAATTGAGGAAGCCCTCTTAACAAGCTGCATTACACAGACGACACAAGCTTGCTTGCTGAAAGCAAAGAGGACGCGAAGCACCTACTGATGAAGATCAAAGAGCATAGCCTTCAGTACGGATTACACCTCAGCACCACAGAACCAAAGACCCTTGCAACTAGACCACTAAGCAACATCACGAGAAACAGAGAAACACCGACACTGTCACAGACTGCATTTTATTTGGACCCACAACTAATACCCACAGAAACAGCCATTGAGAAATCGAAGGACAAATTGTATCAAGCAAATCTGCATTTTATTTGGACCCACAACTAATACCCACAGAAACAGCCATTGAGAAATCGAAGGACAAATTGTATCAAGCAAATCTGCTACAAAAGACCTCTTTTAAAGTGCTGAAAACAAACAGGTCACTTGGAGGACTAAGGTGCACCTGACCCAGGCCATCCTGTTTTCAGTCCCTTCCTATGTATGTGTTGGAAACCCCAGTGGCATAGTGGGCTAAGTGCCACGGCTGCTGACCAAAAGGCGAGCCATTCAAATCTGCCAGGTGCTCCTTGGAAACTCTGTGGGCAGTTCTAGTCTGTCCTATAGGGTCGCTACGAGTCAAAATCAACTCAAAGGCACTGGGTTTGGTTTTTTGGGTTTGGGTTCATATGTATGTAAAACCTGGACAATTGCTTGGCCAAGTTCCTTGGCACAGATGGTGCACCTCCAGCTCCACATTCACAGGCTGAAACATCTCAGTTGATGTTCCCTTAGCCCCTACAGCCTGCCGTGCAGCTTGAACTCCTCCCTTCAGTACCGACGGTTCCTGATCCCACGCTTCCTCATGGAACAGCTGAACATCAGCCTTTTTCACCGTGGCCAGCAGTTCGGCAACATTAGAGATCAAAGAGAGTTTTTTGTTGTTTGCTTTGTGTGTGTGTGTTTTGTTTTTTACAAGACCTACATTGAATTTTTAACTACCGCAAATGTGGTAATACCCTGGCGGCATATTGGTTAAGTGCTATAGCTGCTAACCAAAAGGCCAGCCGTCCAAATTCACCAGGCACTCCTTGGAAACTCTATGGGGCAGTTCTACTCTTCCCTACAGGATCACTGTGAGTCAGAATCGATGGCAACAGGTTTGGTTTGGCCAATAAATGGGTGTCCTATCCATATTGCTGTGTAACAGATTACTCCAAAACTTAGTGGTTTCAAACAACAGACTGACAGTTTCTATGGGTCTTTGGAGCTCGGTCCCCTGGTTCAGTGTGTCGCAAGTCCAGTCAAACTGTCAGGCACGACTTCAGTCACCTCCATGGCTCCACCAGCAAGGGCAGTATCTGCTTCCAAGCTCACAGTCCGCAGGCAGACCTTGGTGTTCACTGGCTGTCACCCAGAGACACCGGTTCCCTGCCGTGTGGCCCTTCTCAGAGGGCTACTTAGCACACGGCAGCTGGCTTCACCCACAGAGAAGGCAGAGAGAGACAAAGTGTGACAGAAGTCGCATTCGTGTTGTAACCTCTGAAGTGACACCCTCTCACTTTTACTGTATTTGAGTCATTTAAAGAAAACCAGGGTGTCCAGCCCTCATTCAGCAAGAAAGCATCACACAAAGGGGAAAGTCAAGGGCAGGCAGTCTGTCTGAGTCATCTGGTGCTGCTCTACCAGAAATATTGCTGGTGAATGGCTTTCACAAAGAGAAGTTTATGATCACACAGTCCAGCAGGCTAGAAGTCCAAATTCAGGGTACCGGCCCCAGGGAAATGCACTCTCTGGAGGCTCTGGAGGCAAGTTCTCACACTGCATCAGTCTCTCTTTGCTCTGGGAGCATCTCAGTGCAAGAACCTCAGGTCCGAAGGACACACTCAGCTCCTGGCACTGCTTTCTTGATGGTATGAGGTCCCCAACTCTCTGCTTGATTCTCTTTCCTTTTATCTCTTTCAGGATAAAAATGGTGTTGTAAGCTACACTCAGAGAAATTCCCTTAGCAAGGGCATTAGAAAACCAAAACTCATTGCTGTCAATTCTCACTCATAGTGACCCTACAGGACAGAGTAGAACTGCTCCATAGAGTTTCCAAGGAGCACCTGGCAGACCCGAACTGCCAACCTTTTGGTTAACAGATGTAGCGTCCCACCCCAATCCTCTTCAACACAAACCAATCTGTTAACCACAGAGATTAGGAACAGCAGCATAGGAAAACCACAGAACAGAGGGCAATCAGCCAATACCAGGAATCGTGGTCCAGGCAAACTGCTACACGCATTCTTGGGGGAACACAATTCAATCCATGACACTATCCAATAGGCGAGGTAAGCACAGTGATTACCTTGCTTAAGGATCGTCTGTGCTGTACAATTTCCCATCAAAGTTTCTACTTCTAAGTACGGCTGGTGTTCTGTCTCTCTCCCAACCCATAGCACCTTCCTACAGAATCAAGGCCTCTTTTCAAAATGACAATCCCAAACAGGGGTAGATGACTCAGTAAGCATGGTAAACCAAAAATTAAAAAACATCAAACCCATTGCCACCAAACTGACATAAGCACAGGCTTACCTGTGCTTACCTACTTCACATCTTTGACAAAGTGAAACCCAGGTGATGTTGTTCACTGTGGATGGTCTGCCTGTTGGCTAATCCACCTCGGGATAAATCACCAAAAGCTCCGATCATTGGGAGCCTCCTCGCTGGCCATGTGCCACCAGTGACTTGGCCTCTCTGTTCCTCAGTTTTGCCACCTGTAAACATCAACCTCACGAGAGACACTGTGAGGATGGAGAATTCAAAGGTGTCAGTGCTGAGAAGAGTCTCTGTACAGGGCAAGCACTAGAGAAACAGCAGATAAGCCCAGATACGATAATAATCCAAATACTTATGCCTACTTCGTGGGGTGTACAGTAAGAGGCCCATGGTAGCTGTTAAAGAAAAACTTGAACTAAGTAACCCATAACTGTTGAAGTTTGAGCATATAGAAATTATCCACAGAAACCAAACCCAACGCTATCAAGTTGATTTCTAACTCATAGCAACCCTAAATGACTGAGTAGAACTGTCCCGTAAGGTTTCCAAAGAGAACCTGGTGGATTCAATCTGCAGACATTTGATCAGCAGCCTTAGCTCTTAACCACTAATCCACCAGGGTTCACCCCCCCCAAAACAGGTATTTCATAAAGTTAAAAGTTCCTGTCAGAATTACCAGCGTGACTCAGAGTCCCCGCCAAATTTCCCATAAGCATCCCCTATGTCAGACACCTCCACAGAGCCAGCTCTGACCCTGTCCTGAGTCACCTCTGAACCTAAACAGTAAAAGCTGGCCACAACTTGCTCTGAAGGGCAGCCCACTTGCCTGATCGCAAATGTCACCCCACTTGTAAAATCACACGACCTGTAAGTCACCAGAAGCCAAAGAGTTTGTCTGCCTCACTGGGACCTTTCTAAATGTGTTCACCAGTTTAGGTGCAACTAGAGACTGACCTGGGAATTTTCTATTGCTTTCTTTTTTAAACAAGACCCACACTGATATTTTAAGAAGGGTTACTACGCACATCTAACCTTTAAAGGTTAGCACACAGAAGATGGGTTAAGGAGCGGTGACCCACTTGACCTGATTCTTTGTTGTACAACCTAGGAGTCCAGAGGAGAAGGCTCCAAGCTGTCACCCAACAGGTGTGGTACATGAGTCATCAACATGCTGTTCCTAGCAGCAGCCATGCCACCACAGGCTAATAAACTTCCTAACAGCTCAGCTCAGCACTCGTCTTGAGTACCTAAGGGCTGCTCTGAGCTGGCTGCCCTCCTGATAAAAGGTGCTGTGGCTCACAGAGACTAGTCTCTGATTCCAAGGGAGCAAGACAGAAAGGGTTAGGAGGAAGCCAGCCTGGCAGTCTGGAGTGGTCACTGACGTGGGTCAGTCAACAGGCCCAGCCACCCTCCTCCCACTTCCCTCCAGTACCTGCCCAAAGGAGCTCGGTTTCTGTCCTTTCTATTGACATTACCTTGGTTGATATGATCAGAAGTAGAAGGACATGAAGGAGGACACAAGAAAGAAAAGACCCCACGCCACAGCAGGCATGTGCCCAGCACAGGGTGAACGCCTTATAGCTGTGTATAGAAAAACATACGAGATTGTCTCTGCAGAGGATTACTTTTCTTATTCTCTGTTTCACCACCTTCAAAGATTGCTTTTTGAACGACCAGGGCCTATCCGGCTGGAACACTGAAAATGCACTTCAACCTGGCAAAGGTTGGGGACACCATTTCTCCGAAAAAATGGGAGTGGGGGAGGGTTACCTGCAGCGTGAGGCCAGAAATGGGGGAGGTGGGGGTGGGAGGAAGTTAAGTTCTGCTAACTAATTCCACTTGCTTGGGGTTTCAACTAAGAGTGGAAAACATTACATGTCTCCAACAAAAGTGAAACTGTGGGTGACTTCTTTTCTGTCTTTGTCACTCATGTATTCTTTATGCCATAAAATGGTGACAATGTAACAGGTTACAATTTAAGTTTTTTCCCACAAGGAGCAATGAAAGAATTAATACAAAGTCTGCTCAGAAAATGTAACACTTTATTATAGGCTGTAGGACAGCTTTCCGTGCTGAGAGTGCTCATCTTATCTCCCCAGCTGCACTGTGGGGTATCAGCCGTCAGGTACACCTCAGGGGTACACAGACTAGTCATTACGAAGCGCTCTGGAGCTCATTCTGACACCATCAGCTGTGTGATTTTGAAGAAACTGCTTTACCCCCATCTGCCTTGGTTTTCTCAACCATCAGATGGAAATAAATATGCCACGGACTGCCAGAAGGGTAGACAAACCTGTCTTGAAAGACATACAGCCAGAAAGCTTGTTGCAAGCAAAAGTGGCAAGACCTCATCTCACATGCTTTGGACATGTGATCAGGAAGGGCTAGTCCCTGGAGAAGGACGTCATGCTTGGTAGAGCAGAGGGTCAGAGAAAAAGAGGAAGGCCCTGAATACGATGGGCTGACATAAAGGCTAACCATGGGCTCACACTCAGCAATGATGGGACCAGGCAGGGTTTCACGCTGGGATACGCAGGGTCGCTATGGGTTGGACCTGACTCAAAGGCAGCTAACAGCAAGACGGAGGAGGTGATAACAGTATCCACCGAGTGAGACTGTTGTGATGTTTCCATGAATTATTTCATGCAAATCACTTAGAGAATGAGCTCTGACATACAGTGAACAATCGATAAATATTAGTTATTATCAGTTTGGAGCCCTGAAGGCACCGTTGTTAAGGCCTGGGCTGCTAAACCAAACGGGAGCAGGAGAACCAACCAGCTGATCCCTGGGACAAAGGTGTGGCAATCGGCTTCCATAACATTACAGCTTTGGAAACCCTTTGGGGCTGTCCTACTCTGTCCTACAGGGTCATTCTGAGATGGAATTGACCTAACAGCAATGGCTCCGGTTTGGTTTATGAGTTTATCGTGCCCACAGCACCTGTCTAGGACCCTAGTTTTAATTAGGTTGCAGTGCTTGTCAAGAATTTACATGGTCAAAGTGTAAAGTTGAGAACCCACAGGCTGAGAAACAAAAATTGGCTACAATGTATCCAATAAAGGTTTAATCTCTAAACTGTACAGGAAAATCAAACACCTCTGCAACAAAAAGGCAAACGATCCAACTGAAAAACACACAAAGGACTGAAAAATGGCCAAAGAAGACATACAGGCAACTAAAAGACCCATGAGTGAGCATTCGCCATCACCAGCCATTAGAGAAATGCAAATCAAAACTGTAATGAAACACCACCTCACCCTGGCATTACTGGCATGAATGTAAAAAAGAAAAAAACAGAAAATGACAAATGTTGGAGAGGCTGTGAGGAGTTTAGAACTCTTGTACACTGTTGGTGGGGATGCAAAATGGTAAAGCCACTTTGAAAAATAATACGGCACTTCCCTAAAAAGCTGGCAGTAGAAGTATCATTTGATCCAGCATTTCCACTCCTAGGAACATATCCTACAGAAAAAAAAGAGCCGTCGCATGAACAGACACATGCACTCCTTTGTTCACAGGAGCATCGTTTATCAAAACAGAAAGACGGAAAGCACCTAAGTGCTCGTCGGCAGATGAATGGACAAAGCGTGGTACACGTACGCAGTGGAGTTCTACACAATAAAGAACAAGGATGGATCTGCAAAGCACTTCACAACATGGATGAATCTGGGGGGCATTAAGATGAGTGAAATACATTAATCACAAAAGGGCAAATACTGTATGATATCACTGTTATAAAAACTCATGAGAAGGTTTTTACCCAGAGAGAAAAACCGTCTTTGATGGTTACGGGGGAGGGGCAGCATGAGGACGGAAAGACACTAACCAGACAACAGATTGGTGGTAACTCTGGTGAAGGGTGAAACAGAGCACAGTACTGGGGAAGTCACCACAACTTGGCCAAGACAAAGTCATAGAAGATTCACAGACAGCCAGACTCCCTGACGGACTGAGTTACTGGGCTGAGGGCTCAGAGGACAGCTAGCTCAGTTGGCATAACACAGTTTATAAAGAAAATGTTCTAGAATCTACTTTGAGCATCTGGCACCTTAAGAGCAGGTGAGCGGCTGTTTAACACACTCTGTTAGTGCCCCTCCTTCAGGAGCAAGGAAGAAAGAAGAAAACAAAAGACAAGGGAAGGGTTAGGTCAGAGGACCAACGAGCACAGCTATTGCAGCCACCACCCGTCTGAGTCCAGCACAACTCAACAGGGCCCGGCTACTTCTACTGACTGCTGTGACAGGATCACCACAGAGGGTCCCAGACAAAGCGGGAGAAAAAGGGAGGACAAAAGTCCAAGCTCACAAAAAGACAAAACAAAACAAAAAGACCAGACTTACTGGTCGGACAGACACTAGAAAATATCTCCAAGAGTGTGGCCCCCCAGACCCACTTTTAACTCCGTACTGAAGTCACTCCCGTGACTTGCCCTTCAGACAAAGATTAGACAGGCCCACAGAACAAACATTAACATACACAGTTCGACTATGTATACAAGACTCAACAGGCACACCGTCCCAGGGCAAGGAAAAGAGACAGGAGGGGACAGGAACGCTGGATGAATGGCAATATGGAACCCATGGTTGAGACGAGGACAGTGTTGACAGGCTGTGGCACTAGCAGCCAGCGTCACCAAACAATATGTGTATTGTTTAATGAGAATGTAACTTGCTCTGCAAACTTCCACCTAAGCCAAATAACCACCAGAGGCACTGCCATCAAGCTGATTCCAACTCATAACGACTATAAAGGACTGAGTAGAACAGCCAAAGAGTTTCCAGGGAGCACTGGTGGACGTGAACTGCTGACCTTTCGGTTCGCAGACGCAGTACTTAACCATTACACCACCAGGGTTTGCTTCAGCTAAAGCACAATTTAAAAAAAGAAAGAAAAATGAAGGTACAGCGGTCACCCCGTCACTGGGGTAAACACCTGACCAAGCCAGCTGCACCAGCCTCCACCACGGATGCTCCCACTACACACCCCCACAAGCCCCAATGCTCCCAGCACCACGGCTTCTCCCTGCACTTGGAACTCCTGTCCCACCAGCTGCTCCTTGGAGACCCTAGGGGACAGTTATACTCTGTCCTCTAGGGTCACTATGAGTAGGAATCCACTCCACAGCAACGGGTTTGGTTTCCCAAGTACCTTCATACCACCCACTCCGTGCCTCTGCAATCCTATTTCTCTGCTGGCCCCCCGGCTCCCTGAGTGAACGGAATGGAAGCTAGATGAAAAACACTCTCAGCAGAGTCCAAACAGCACCTGGCACGTAACAAACATTCAGGAAACATTTTCTGCACCACTAAACAGCATCTCCATCTATTCTTGGCTTTTTTCCCCCCCGATTTAAATCAAGTTCTACCAATGCCCCATAGGTGGTCTGTCTAGACACCTTCTTTAAGATGAAACTTTTTCTTCTGGGCTGCAGAGACACGTTTCTTGACTGGCTTTATTCACTGATAATTCAGCAGCATTAATATGAAATATTCACTAGTAATAGCATTTTAAAAATAACAGCTAATGTTAAAGCAGTGCTGACTGGCTCAGTTCTAAGTGCTTGACATGAATCAACTCATTATTTCACTGGTGTTGTTAGGGAGCCACTCCAGTTTTACATAGGGGGAAACTGAGTCACAGATAAGTTACAAAATGTGCCCAACCTAACACAGGTGTTGGATGGAGGCGCTCCCTTTCCAGTTTGTTGTGTCTTCTTTCTCTCTCTCCTGAGAACCATCGAGTTCCCACGTAGGCACCCCTTTCCCCAATTCCAGCGCCTCTTCCCTCACCCAGGTCCTGTGATCGGGTCAGCCATGCCAAAAAAAAGCAATTTAATTAGGAACACAGAACTTGTTGCCATCCAGTGGTTTCTGACTCATATCCATTCTACAGGGTGGAAGAGAGCGGCTCGTAGGGTTTCCAAGGAGAGCTTTCCAAGGAGCACCTGGTGGACTTCAACTGCCGAACGTTTGGTTAGCAGCTAAGGGCTTAACCACTGCGCTACCAGGGCTCCAACTCTGAGCACTAAAACCAAACCACACGCGTTGCGTAGAGTCACCTGCGACTCACAGTGACCCTGAAGGATAGAACAGAACCGCCCCACAGGTGAATTCCAGCTGTGACCTTTCGGTTAGTAGCCTTAACCACTGGTCCACCGCAGCTCCTACGCTGAACGCCAAACCAAACGCACTGCAGTCGAGTGGATTCCGACTCATAGCGATCCTACAGCACAGAGTAAAACTGCTCCATCGAGTTTCCAAGGGGCGCCTGGCGGATTTGAACTGCCGACCTTGCGGTTAGCAGACATAACATTTAACCACTACACAGCCAGGGCTTATTCTGAGCGCAATGTACACTGCTTTACACACGCGGCTGACTGCTGACTACAGCTTCCTCGCCAGGGCTTCCACCGGGCGTGCAAGGCATCAAAGCCTCGGAGTTCCGAGGGATCCCAAACATGAGGACACCGCATGTTACACCGGAGAGTCCCGCACTGTCTTCCTGGGGTCTCATGACCACGTTTACTGCATTCTCCTTTTAGGCCACGCGGTCCATTAACTCCTTCCCCGGCCTATTACGCACGCCAGAGGCGCTCGCTGCAAAGACGCTTGGCCGGGTCGCTGGTGAAGGACTTAAGCCAGCCTCCTCTTCCCCTCCCTGGAGGGACAACACCAAGGAGCCGAGCAGCACCCCGAATGGAACCAGGTCCCCCGCCCGTCGCAGAGCCACCCCTTGTCCTGCCCCTCCCAAAGTTCCTCCTCCTGACCCCGCGTTCCAGACCCAGAGGGAGATGGCTGACTGCGCCGCACGCCCTCCCCCGCGCGCCGGTGACTCAACTCAGGCGCGGAAAACCTCTGGTTTTTTCCGACCCGCCCGGGGTCGCCGACGCCTGCGCCCCACCCCGTCCACTGTCCCCGCCTCGGCCCGAAGTTGCCCTTCTGGTTTGAGGCCGGAGACGCGTCTGCGTGGCTCCCCGGGGTGTGGCTAGAGGACCTTGGCGACGCCTTCCCGGAGGGGTCCCCTCCCCAACCCGGAACAGCCGACCCCGGCAGGCGACAGCAGGCGGCGGCGGCGGCGGGTCGGGCATGCTCACTGGTGCGCGCCGAGCCCGCGGCCGGAGCACTCGGCGCCCGCGCTAGGCGGCCCCCTGCGCTGCCAGCTGGAGCCGGGCGGAGCCCACGCCCCGGCGCAGGGTGGCTCTGCCAGTCCCCGCGCGCCTGGGCGGCCGCACACGTATCCGGGCGTCACGTCCGCGCGCGCCCCCGGGGCTTGCGTCAGCTGCCGCTCCAGAAGCTGGTGGGCTGGGGCTCTGCGCACCGCTGGGGTTCGGGGCCCCGGACGCCGCCGGGAGGAGGGCGCCGCGCAGGATCGGAGGGCGCGGAGGGGGGTCTCTGGAACGCCGGGGACCCTAGGCGAGCGCCAGCGCGCTCCGGACCACGCCGGCCGGACGCCGAAGGTCTCCGCTGCCCGGTCCCCGGGCTGGGCGCCGTGGCGTTGCCCGGAGCCCACCGCCCGCGGGGCGCACTCCTTCTTAACCCCGGCGGCCCCGCGGCAGGCAAGAGCCCGCAGTTCCATGGTGGGCTCGGAACGCAATGAGCCGCCCGTCCTCCACCGGCCCCAGCGCTAACAAACCCTGCAGCAAGCAGCCGCCGCCGCAGCCCCAGCACGCTCCGTCCCCGGCTGCGCCCCCGGCCGCCGCCACCATCTCGGCTGCGGGCCCCGGCTCGTCCGCGGTGCCAGCCGCGGCGGCGGTGATCTCGGGCCCCGGCGGCGGCGGAGGCGGCGGTGGCGGCGGCGGCGGCGGCGGCGGCGGGGCCGGCCCAGTGTCCCCGCAGCAGCACGAGCTGACCTCGCTCTTCGAGTGCCCCGTCTGCTTTGACTATGTCTTGCCTCCCATCCTCCAGTGCCAGGCGGGGCACCTGGTGTGTAACCAATGCCGCCAGAAGTTGACCTGCTGCCCGACCTGCCGGGGCGCCCTGACGCCCAGCATCAGGAACCTGGCGATGGAGAAGGTGGCCTCGGCCGTCCTCTTTCCCTGCAAGGTAAGCCCAGGTGCCACCCGCGCACCTCCACACGGCGACCTTTTGAAACTCCGGTGTTCGCCAGCCCATGAGCAGGCCTGGAGAGGCGGGCGGCTTCGCTCCTATTGAAAACTAAAGACCTTTTTACACTTGATCGGGCCATTCCCCCTCCCGAAGCCTTCCTGTTCACTTTGTGAGTAGCTCTGGGCTGACATCTGCCCAAACGCTGACCCCAGATTATCTGGCATTCGTCAGAGCACGTTCCTGCTGTCCCCGCCTGGTGCCTGCGCCTTTGCGGACGTGTACTGGGATCTGCTCTGTAGGGCTGGGCCGCACAAGTAAAACTTGGACCGGGAGGCTTCTTGTCTGTAGGGAGTTGAGGAGTGAGAAGATGGGCGAGCTAAACGCACCCTTGACCAGCATTCGGTTTGGCAGAATTACTACGGGACTTCTGCGCACCCCTGACACGTGGGAACTCTGGGAAGCGTAGCTATAAAAAGAGCGCCTACTGCCTGTTTTCCTCCAGCTACAAGAAAATCCTGCAAGCCACGCCTTTCTCTCTCCTGCTCTTCCAAGGGCTGGGGAGTGGTGGCTGCCTGAGAGGAGTAAAAGCAGGAATCTGTGGGGAATTTGGAAACTCGGGTGGCCTAGTGGTTAAGTGCTGTGTGTGCTCGCCAGTTCAAATCCACCAGGCGCACCTTGGAACCTCCGTGGGGCAGTTCTACTCGGTCCCGTAGGGTCACCACGAGTCAAAGGCACAGGGTTTGTTTTTCTTTGATGGGGGAACAGGAAGGGCAGACGGGAGCCGTTGTTACGTTTCTTCAAAGCCTGTGACTTTATTTTCTTAGTTAAGAAAGTTATCGACGCTCTTGCCAAAAATGCAGACCGCTCTAGGGAGCAGGAAAGCAGTGCAAGCACGAGCCTTCTCGCTTGTTTTCCCATCGTCATTAGGTTGAGTGTCTGCGTTTAGGGACTTTTCCTAACCATTTATAAAGGTAGTCTTGAAACCAGACATAGACTCGTAGGTGTCCGTGTGTGTCCACAAAGCTTATATATACATGGGCGATAGTTTTCCTCCGAAAAACCGCTTCTGCAGCTGGCTTTTTTCAATTCATCTTATCACACATTCTTTTTTACATCTAAAATTTACCTGAATCTCATTCTATTTTAAGTGGCTACATAGTATCGCACTGTGTGGTCCTATCATGACATTTGTTTAGCTACATCTATCATTTAGAAAAATTCAGGGACAATTTCACAGGTTTACGTCTCTATTCAGTTGTCGTGTTCTAACACAGAGCTACTCAGTAAGCTGCATGTACTGAACTTAACAGTGGAAATACTGTCACTAATACTTCTGGGTTTCCATGGACAAATAATTTCTCTGCCCTTCATTTCTCCTCGGCGCTGTTTATTTTATAGCATGAGAGCTCATTCCGAAATTAAAGATAAACCCCCAGAGAATCAACATTAGGGATTCAAGTAAGATGAGTGATTTAATCCGGTAGGCTGTCCCACCACAAATCAAATTTCAAATGGCATATTGAAATAAAGGTTTGTATTAGTGTTCGCACTGTTGAGTTTCAGTCACCCGTAATAAATGACTTTGCTTTAAACCTGGCCTCCTATGCTTAGTAATTCACCCAGCCCGAGAGTCGTTCCTGATAAAATTCCGATGAAATGTTTCCATAATCTTCTTAGAGTCCTGAAGAAGTGAGCAACCTAGTGGTCGGAGAAGAGGTGATGATAGTTGAAATAAAGTGGATATTTGATGTTGAAGATATATTGGGGGAAGGGAAGGTGCCCCGTGGGATTTTGGGAGAACCATCTTGTCGGCCTTTCACCGTCCCTCAAATGCTTCAATGAGAGGGTAAAAAAATGGCTTTTGGTGAACTACAGCTCACCGGTGAGCATTTAACATCAGGATTTCATAATCTGGAAACACTGCTGGTGTCGTAGTTACGTGCTGTGGCTGCTAACCAAAAGGCCAGTGGTTCAAATCCATCAGATTTGCCTTAGAAACCCTATGGGGTAGTTCTTATCTGTCCTGTAGGGTCACCGTGAGTCAGAACTGAGTCAACAGACAGTGAGAATTCCACAATTTATTTTTAAAGAGCCACTTCATGAGAGCATAGGGACTCCCCTGAGGGGAGAGGAAGGGAGGCAGTTGTAACATGCTGTGGAAAGTGTCAGCTTTCACTCTTGGGATCTTGAACTCCGGCTTTTGTTGAAGTATAGGTTCTTCCGCAGTGTATAACGTGCTAGTGAAGTCATTCTTGAAAAGTGGTTCCCTATTGCACCCTTCTTAGAGTTTTCCCAACCCAAACCTATTGCCATCTGGTCAGTTCCAACTCAGTGACCCTACAGGACAGAGTAGAACTGCCCCACAGAGTTTCCAAGGAGCTGCTGATGGATTTAAACCCTCAGCCTTTTGGTGAGCAGCCGTAGCGCTTAACCACTGTGCCACTAGGGTGTTCATAAATCCATATAAAAATGCACTTGGGCAAAGCCACCACTTGGCAGGCTAAAACTTAAGACTCAGCTGCCCCCCTACAGATCAGGAAGGGAGCCCAGAGACGTTCACCCTGTGGCCACTTTTGTGTGTCTCCACGTGGGTGGGAAGACACGTACAGCTGCAGGGTAGCTGCCTCAGCTTTGGCATCCGAACTATGGACAGGGCACCTCAACTAGTTAATTTGGGTAAGCCAAACTCAGACCCTTACAAAAGTCCAGCCGACACCCAGATGTGGGAAGGATGGGAGACAACAGAAAATTATAAGGGCTGTGACATAATGAAGACAAAACAGGTCTGTGTACCTTGCCCTGCTGGCCTGCCGTTTGAGGGACTGCCTTGTCACTGAAGTTCCTGGCGGCACAAATAGACTGCACTCAGCTGTGAACCTAAAGGTTGGTAGTTCAGATCCACCCAGTGCCATGACGGAAGAGAGCCTGGCAGTCCGCGTCCATAAAAATTACAACCAGGAAAACCGTGTGGAACAGTTCTACTCCCTGTCACACAGGGTTGCCGTGAGTCGGAATTGACTGGACAGCCACGGGATTGCCTTGTCCCTGTCCCTGCCAGTTTTCAGAATCCTCTCACGCCGGGTGATTCAAGAAAGCTGATGCTAAGGAAATACCAGAGCTCGGTTCTCAGAAGCTGCCTGGGCCTGCCTCTGGGGATTGACCTACAAAGCAGGGCTCAAACTGGTCACCTTCTAAGGACCCATCACTTCTAGCAGGCATGAAAAGGAGGGAGTTTACCTGGAATGATTACTGAGTGCTCTACACACCAGCCCCTTTCCATAGGTCCATTTTTATTAATTTACCTTTTTTTTCAGATGTGGAAACTCACAGCTCTGGACTTGTCAAGATCACACAGCTAGTAATAAGCACACCGATCCTTAAACCGCCATCCCAAAGGCACACACGTCCTTCCATCCCTCCCCTCTAAATATGGGTTGAGAATCTGAGCTGTACTCCAAGGCTCCACATCATAACTGGAGTTTGACGCCAGTAACAGAGAACCATCTGGACGGCTGAGTTCACCAGATGGGCCTGTGACGGGCACATCCCAACGGGACGATGTCATACTCACTCTAAAAATTCATTGGGAGGAATTTTGTAGCCATGCTGGGTAGGAAGACTGCGGGGGGCGGGGGCGGGAACAAAAAACCCTACAAACCTAATATTTGGGGAGACTTTACAGTTCTGGGCTGCTGATGCTTTGGTTGGCCAAAAAAATGGATGTGTTATCCAATCACTGCCATTCGTAGGTGTGGGGCCTCTCAAAGCCCAGAGTGTAACCAGCATCTTTGATCCAGAGCACCGTATGTGTTATTAGCTCAGGTCTCCCTTCCAAGCAAGGTTCCTAGCAAATAAGACTGCTCTCTGCCTGTGTTTTCAGTCCATTCTCTGGCTGTTCAACACCTGAGCAGCTTTGACAGCCTATTCCCATGTGGCAAGCCCACCGCCTGTGGGGTCTGTGTAGGGAGACGTAAAGGTGGGCACACGTGCGCCGGCCCTCCACAGTGTAGTGTGACCTCAGTGCCATGTTTCTCTCCACGACCGTGGGAAATGCTGACAAACCGCTCCTGCCCACATAGGCTGGGAGGCATTTCTCTTTCCACTTAGTCTCCTCTGAACGTTTCTTGTAGCATAAACCAGAAAACCACCGCCATCGAGTCGATCTGACTCACGGTGACCCTCCAGACAAAGTAGAACTGCTCCATACAGTTTCCAAGGAGAGCTGGTAGATTTGAACCCCTGACCTTTTGGTGAGCAGCCGTAGCACTTAACCACCGCCGCTAAGGCTCTCCAGATAATCATTGAACTGGAAATCCTCAGCTAGACAAGTCTTGGTTGGAGAGATGACAGTGATGTCTTTGCTCCAAAGGGGAAAAAACAAAAAGGTCCCTGGGTGGTGCACACAGCGTGTGCTCAGCAGTTCAAAGCCGCCTGTTGGTGCCACGAAAGCAAGTTATCAGGTGCCATCGAGTCAGTCCCAAGTCACAGCAGTCCATGCACAGCAGAACAAAGCAACGCCCGTCCCTGCGCCACTTAAGCCCGTTGTTGCAGCCACTGTGTCAGTCCATCTTGAGAGTCTTCCTCTTATTCACTGACCCTCTACTTGACCAAGCACAAAAGCTATCTATTTCTGTATTACTTACAGCCAAGAAAACCCTAGAGATCAGTTCTACTGTGTAACCCATGGGGTCTCCTAAGTCAGAAATCAACAATAGCACAAACAAACCAGAGTCAAGTCACACAGCCCAGGTGAATGAAAGCCCAGTTTCTCAATGTGGTAGGCTTATTTAGTCTGAACCAAAAACCAGAACCACCGCCATCGAGTCAATTCCAACTCACAGCAACCCTATAGGATAGAGTAGAAGTGCCCCATAGAGTTTCCAAGGAGCACCTGGTGGATTAAAACCGCCAGCCTTCTGGTTAGCAGCCGAAGCTCTTAACCACTACACCACTAGGGTTTCCTCATTGAGTCTAGTGGAGGCGAACTCCCGAATTGGCAGTAGGGACCAGGTGATACCATGGGGAGAAGTACCTGTCACGTAGTCTCAGGGTCTGGGAGACCGCAAGGAGCGCTGAGGATGGTGGGAGCTCAGGCAGCCCTTGCTCAGAATTGGCTCATTGAAGAGGATGGTGGCAGTGGGAAGAGAGGTGCAGTCCTGCTGGGCACTTGGAGTGATTGCAAGAAAAACCAGAGATCTGAATTTTTATGTTAATTTTTTTTTTTTAAACAGTGGCCCAATTGAACTTTCAAGCTAGCACTGGCTGGCCAAGCCAACCGTGCCTGCAGGCCAAACTCCAACCACCAGTTTACTGCTCCGGCCTTGGTTCTTTTTCAGAAAGCTCCATTGCAGCCTGAAGGCGTTTGTTTGGCTCTTGGCACAGGAACTTGGGAACTGCAGTAGGTCCCAAGTGCAGGTCATGCTGTCACCTGTTTTCTTTGCATCTTTCTTTTGCTGAGAGACTATCCATCCTGACCGTAGGGATCCCTGGACTGTCACCCCAGAGATGGGATGGTTCAGTTGCTACGAGCCAGCTCCTGTCTCTGCACCTGAAGTGCTTTGTCTTTCTAAGACGGTGTGCTATAACCTGACTGTACCAAGGTCCTTCCTTGCCCTTAAATTTCAGGACCTAGACAGGGCCCCAAGGGAGAGGAACAGGAGGCAGGAGAACTAGGGTCTCGTCCTGGCTTTGGGTGATCTCAGTCCAGCCCAGATTGTTCCCTGAGCTTGTGTGCTTGTGCATTAGAAATAGTAGCAATGGGCTCCAGCTCGTGGGTGCTGTGAGACTTAGCTGAGAAGGACAATAGCAAAGTTTCCGTTTCACCGTGTCACACGGAAGGTGAGTGGCGTTATGGTGCTGTCGGGTGGTAGGGGGTCCCTAGAAATAGGAGGGGATATGCTAACACACCCAAACAGCTTCAAAGCTGTCCTCTTCACCTCAAGAATTCCTCTAATGTAAAATCATTTACTTGGGGAGTTGCCCCAGGATGCCTCACCAACCAGACCAGGGGCTGGCAGGTCAGCTGCAGCTCATGGTGATCCCAGGGGTGAAGTTTTGGAAGTAGATCACCAGGCCTTTCTTGTGCACCTTCTCTGCGTGGACCTAAATGCCCAGCCTTACGCTAGCAGCAGAGCACATTAAAACTTGGTTCCACCCCCGGACCCTGCGATCCTCACCACTGGTGGAAATGGACCAGTTTTACTCATAAAAACTGAACGAGCTGTCAGGGACCAGAGTCCCTGTATACTGATACTAAAGCTCCAGTGTTTAAGGAACAGAGCCAGTAACAAGGCCCTGCATGTCAAATTAAGAAGAAACGCCGTAGAATGCTTTGAAGGCATGTGGAAGCTTCATGCTGATTCTAGCCTCGCTAGCCAAAGGCTTTTCCACAGGTCACCTTGAACTGGCCCTGGAGTAAATCACGGTCACTTGAAGTTGGTCATTAGTACAACTGGAGCCAACACCTGCCAAAGTCCCGCAGACCTGGCCTGTAAAGCAGCTACCTGAGAGCGCTTAGATCTTCGAGTTCTGTTAACCCTTGACTGTAACGGAGAGGCTGACGCTCACTCACCCAGCACTCTGCGGGAGAAAGGCTGGCAGTGTGTGCCTGTGAAGATGACAGCCTAGGAAACCACAGGGCAGTTCTGCTGTGTCACACGGGGTCGCAAGGGTCCGAATCGACAGCAGTGGGTTTTGCCCCACCTGCTTCTTTCTGCATCAGTTGCTTAAAAAATGGGAAAAAGTCATCGTCCTCATTTCCAGCCTCGTAAAGCTTTTCCGGGATGATTTTCAAACTGTAGAGCCTCTGTGCGATAAAAGGACCTCTCCTTGGTTGTTTCTGGCCATAGAAGACCTTGTAGAGGTAGATGAAAGACAGACCTCTATCAGAGGTGGAGGCCTGTGTGCCGGCTCAGGCTGAATTAATTGATCGATGCTGTGTCTTTGGGTCACTTGTCCCCAGCTCGCTTGCGTGGCAGACCTGAGCTGAGCTTCCCGAGTCCAAATCCCCACTCTGTCACTGCTGTGACTGCTGGATGACTTCTCCAAAGCTGAGTGCCTCTGTGGCCAATGGGAACATGATGATGGCCACAGCCCACGCCAAGTGCCCAGCGTTGCCCCGGCACGGCGTGAACACGCAATAAACGTGCACTGTGAGAAGCTGGCGGAAGACCAGTGGTCAGCCTCTGAGGTCACAGCCAGCCAAAAGCTCGTAAAACATCTCATTTTTTTCCCATAGGCTCTCCCACTTCTTTTCCCTGCTCCTAATCTTCTAGGCACCCTGGTGGTGTAGTCATTAGGTCCTATGGCTGCTAACCGGAAGGTTGGCCGTTCAAGTCCATCAAGTGTACCTTGGAAACTATGGGGCAGTTCAACTTCGACCTGTAGGGTCACTACGAGTCAGAATCAACTTGACAGCAGTGGGTTTGGTCTTTTAATCATCTAGGATTCTCATAGCCAAAAAGAACCCGATTGCCACTGAGTTGATTCTGACTCATAGCGAATCTATAGGTCAGAGTAGAACTGCCCCGTAGAGTTTCCAGGGAGCACCTGATGGATTTGAACTGTCGACCTTTTAAGTGAGCAGATGTAGCGCTTAACCACTGGGCCCCCAAGGCTTCTGGGATGCTCACAGTGCTGGGTAAGTTGGCCCTTGTGGTGTTTTGTGATTGATGAGACTTTGTCATTTTTTTAAAATGATATGTTTAGATGTGAAAGACTGGTTATATCAAACAATCTTTTTTTTTTTTTTTTTAGTAGTGAATTTATTTTATGTGGTCTGTGGTTAGCGCAAATGGTCTGTACCCCCCTGCCAACCACAAGGTTGGTGGTGCTCTCACACCGAGCAGCACCGCAGACAAAAGGCCTGGTGATCCTTCGGTAGAGATGACAGCCAGGAAGACCCTAGGGAGCAGGTCTGCTCCGTGACACACAGCATTGCCGTGAGTCGGAATCGACCTAATGGCAAGAAGTAAAAAACAAAAATTATACATTATAAAACAGTGTTCTCAAAGTTAGGATAACGATATTAAAATACAGAATGCATACAAGTCAAATAAAATTACAGTGCCCTATATTCTGCTCTATCATTTTGCCTCCGTCCTTCCAAACTGGCCTCCTTCTCAGTGGAGTTTTTTCTTCCCAAAACAGCTGGTGAGGTTAGATATGTGCTGTTTCATTAACATTTTTTTTTTACTCTAGTGCATGATTGAAAAAACCCTGGTGGTGTAGTGGTTAGCCACTGCATCTGCTAACCAACAGGTTGGTGGTTCAAATCCACCAGGCACTCCTTGGACACTACTGAGGCAGTTCTGCTCTGACCTAGGGGGTCGCTGTGAGTCAGAATTGACTCGATGGCGCTGGTTTTTCTTAACCACATGCTGAGCGCTTTCTCACATGGATGGTTACCATCTGTAACGTCCTTTTTAATGGCTGCATGATACTGCGAATCCATGAAGTTGCATGTTAGGGCCAAAGCATGTCTGCAGGCGTATAAAGTTTTAATAGTAGAGCCAAACAATTGTCTCCCTTGAACGTGTTGCTGTTGAAAGCCTCTTTCTCCCCAGCGTCGCCAGCACTGAGTGTTATTATGCTTTTTTTTTTTCAATGCTAGTGCCTGCTCTTCCTCCCTGACGTAGCCTAGTTACGAGTTACTCCTGATTGCCCACTAACTTTGAACTTTACCCACCTTTGTTGTGGACTCTTCCTGGGCATCAGGCCTCCAGACTCTCTCCTCTCCTGGCCCATCTACCTGGCCAGCCATAACCTTTGCTCACCTTGCGGTCTTTATTTCATACCCAGCAAGGGGCACCGACTCTGGCCTCGTCCCTCTGAAGCTCTCTCTAGTGGAGACCAGCAGAGACGCAGAGTACTTCCCAAGGGGTGGGGTTGGACGGCAGTTTGCAGATCTCCTCTGGCCTCTTCCACTGACCCCTTGCTGCTGCAGAAGCCGTAGTGGTACAGTGGTTAAGCACTGCGGCTGCTCACCCAAAGGTCGGCCTTTGGAACCCACCAGGCGCTCCTTGGAAATGCTATGAGACAGTTCCGCTCTGCCCTTTAGGGTCGCTGTGAGTTGGAACTGACTTGATGGCAGGGGGTTTTCACCGCTGCTGGTGCACGTGGCCCTCACGAGCTTTCGGAGGGATCGCGGCTGTACCAGAGAGGCCTTCTGAATAGGTCAGCAGGTAAAGTACAGGCTGCTCCATTAACTTTGCGTTTTAGATAAACAACAGGTTTTATTTTTATGTATTTATCCCAAATATTACATGGGGATAAACTGAGCATCTTGCATTTTTGATTGTTAAACCCGATCCCCCGGCCCCCCACGGCTTAAGTCTTCTTGTGAATCCAGGTGCCCTCGTGGAGAAATCCGAACCACTGGGGTCAGCACGCTGTGCGAGGGGCCGTCCGCTGAGTTAACGTCACGGTGAAGGTGGGAACCTGGCACAGAAGAGGAGGATCGTAGGAAGGGTGGGCGAGGCGCTGGCAGCGTGGCATGAAGCCGTGGCGCTCAGACTCTTCCTGGAAGCTGCCTTTGTTTGCTGAGGCGTGCACTCGGCGGGGGCCTCGCAGAACTGGTTCTCCGAGACAATGCGGTCGGCCGGGAGCAGATGAAAAGCGGCCATGGTCAAAAGTCCACTTTTGTTTCAAGTTTCTGAGATGAAAAATAAACCCCTGCCAGCCCAGTGAGGCTTTGGAAGGCCAAGCCCTCCCTCCGCACAGCCCGACGTTCTCAGATTGCGGCTCCAGTACCACCCCAGAGCCTTCCACCGCGGCAGTGCCTAGGAAGACAGCTAGCCAAAACATGTGGCTTGTCTGCTTTCTCGTAGACAAAAAAGGAGGCATTTTTGAGCCCGTGATTCTGAATGAGAATGGTCTGCCCCAGCTTGTAAAGTTAAGTGCACTTTTTTGGTTGTTTTTTTAAGTCTCACCACTGTAGGGCCTGGTACTGAGTAATACAGTCTTCTCGTATTACTTCTCTGCTAAAACTACTAAAACAACAACAAAAAAGCCCAAACTGAATGCCACTGAGTCGCTTCTGACTCATAGCAACTCTGTAGGACAGTAGAATGGCCTTACGGCATTTCCAAGGCTGCAGGTCTGCAGGGAGGCAGACCACGGCATCTGTCTCCCACGGGGTGTCTGATGGGCTCAAACCACTGACCTTCATGTCAGCAGCCCGGCACATAAAACTGCCTTGTAAAACTGGGCTTCATGCAACTGTTACCGTACCATTTATGAGTTGATTATTATCACTTGGCAATTCCTCAAAAACAGCCTCAGTGAGGACTCTACCATTGGAGTCGAATGAAGAAACTCCAAGTTTTGTCAGGGCAGGATGTTAGACAGATACAGTTTGAGACTTCAGATGAAAACTGACGGAGAGATTTTACTTCGTCCCACCGTGAGAGTCAGAAGGGGACTCACATGAGGAGTCCACAGCTCATCCACTGGTTATAGTAGTCAGGGGGTGAGGTGCAGACGGTGCTAGAGACATTCTCAGAGGTGACATGATAGATTCGAGACACAGAATAGTTGAGTTGCAGTCACTGCTCTCTGTAAACACACTTAGAGCACAAGGGACATTCAGCCTTCCAAGTGACACTGGTGGGCACTGCTGTTTGCCAGCCTACATAAGATTTCAGAAGAACTTACAATCACGCCTCTCCCTGAATCATTTATGTAGATAAAATAGAAGAAACACCTTTACCCAGGCTATAAAATCTGATAGACTGAAGTCTGAAAGAAAAAAAATAGTACATGTTTATTCTTTATGCACTCTGAGATGGCCCATGGAATTTTTTTTAATTGTAAATTTCACAGTCAGGTTTGAATTAAAATTCACATGATGGACCCCAGTCCGTCTTCTGCTGATAAACCTAGTAAGACAGTTGTTTATCAGTAAATATTTGTGAGGAGAAAGCAGATAATAAATAAGTCAGTACATCAGTGAACAAAATGAATGCACTCATCAGTCAATTTGGAAAATAAGCTGTGGTGGTTGAGTGATCTTTGGGAGGGTAAGGGCAGGTAGATAAAAATTTTTAATCACAAAGGAGCTAGCTTGCTTTGCTCAAAGTCCTTTAAACATAGAATTGTTTTTTTCCACTACTGAATCTGTTTTCTTTGGCTAGTCTATGAATATAGACTTGAGTTCCCTGGGCAAAGACATAATTTTAGAGATTAAAGTTGGGGGTTTAACTACTAGTCGAGTTTCACCTCTTACGGTTTCATAGGAGACTGAGCCGCCATCTGAGAATTCTAAAGAATGTCAAGAAGACCAAGACTTCAACCAATAAACTAAAAAAATCCCAAATGTGATTCTGACTCATAGCAACCCTATAGGACAGAACAGAATTGTCCCGTATGTAGGGTTTCTATGGAGGACCTTATGGACTTGAACTGCCAACCTTTTGTTGAGCAGCCATAGCTCTTAATCACTATGCCAGCAGGGTTATAATCTGATCGTGGCGAAACCATGCAGCCAGGAATTGATCCTTCAAGTTGAACTCATAGTTCTGACTCTAAGGAGCCCTGGTGGCACAGTGGTTAAGCACTCGGCTGCTAATCAAAAGATTGGCAGTTCAAACCCACCAGCCACTCTGAGGCAGAAAGACATGACAATCAGATCCCATAAAGATGACAGCTTTGGAAACTCTGTGGGAATCAGCTCTAAGGCAGTGGATTTTGTTTTGATTTTTCAGTTCTGATCCTATTTCTGGGGTGACTGCAGTGAGATTTGTTCCTGGGGCCCCTCTTTGGGATGTTGCCTGGAAGTGAACCCTAGTTCTGACTTGGATGGGGCAGGTGCTGAAACTGCAGTGGCTGGAAACAACACTCCAAGACCTCAGACTTGTCAGGCCATAAACCTTTAGAAGGACCCTTGGGGCCGTGAAGAAAGCTCTGTCACCATGGGGACCAAAGAAGTGTTGGTTACTAGGCTTACAATTCATGTCTTTGCTGCAGATTTTTATTGGCTTATTAAAATGAGTCCCCAAGAGCCTCTAGTTAAATAAAACTATTAACTTAGGTGCATTTACATGAAAATACATATTTAGAAGTACATTTTCTTTTTTAAAAACTAATCCATTCAACCCATTCTTTTTTATAACTGGCTTCAAATAACAAGGTTTATTAGCTGTGTAAGGAACTGCCATCCCATGAGGAAAAAATAAGAGAACTTAGTCTGTGGACTGTTTAATATGCTTTGGGGGACGTAATTTTTTAAAATTTTGGTATGATTTCCAACTTTCACAGGATTTGCAGTTACAGTCCCCTTGTGTACCCTGTCTGCAGATGGATCAACTGTTTCTTTTTTCCCCATTTGATCAGCCATTTGTACTGTCCCTCTTTACCCATATACTTTTTTAACCATTTGAATGTAAATTGCAACTATCTTGCCCTTTCAAGAGTTCTGCCTTCAAACAAGGACATTTTCTTCTGGACCACGTTACACTAAGCAGAATCAGGAGACTTGACACACGGTGGCTACCACCCTTTTCTCCACAGTCCGTATTCCAGTGTCAAGTGTTAGCCCAACAATATCCAGCAGCAATTTTGGTTTCCCGGGCAGGGGTCACGCATTGCTTTGAGCTGTAGTGATGTATTGTGTGATGACAGCAACCTCTGCAGGACCAGGGCAGGGTTTCCTTCTGTTGTTCACAGGTCGCTGTGACTCAGAAGTGACTCAACAACGCAGCTTCTGTATAGACAGAAAGAAAAGCCTGGTTCTCTCGTGCTTGCTGCAAGGTTGTTTCTTGGTTGGTGAGCGTCAACAAAATAGCGATTGTGCTGTGTTACTCTTGGGGTATTCTCATTTGAGGCTCCATTTCAGTGGTTTCCTGGGAGGCCAGCAAGCTGGGGCAGGGTGCTACCTCCTACTCCCCAAGGGGGTCGCCCATGGTTGTGGGGCTCACTCTACCTGTGATGTAGCAGGCTGTTGATTGTTTGGGGCTCAGTAAATCATTCTGGAATTGCAGGACTTGAGTTGAATACGTTAAGTGACTTGGGCTACCCGGTCACCAGCTCCATACGTGACTTGCCCTGGCACCACAGCTAAGAAGGCTCAGGCTGGTGTTTCGTAAACAAGTGTAACATGACTGTGTTTATGTGGTCAATAAAAGGTGACCAGTCTGGTCTGAGAGTCCTGGTGGCAGGGTGCTTAAGTGCTTCTGCTGCTGCTAACTGGAAGGTTTGTTATTCAGATCTACTGGCTGCTCCCTGGAAACCCGATGGGGCTGTTCTACTCTGTCCTGCAGGCTCACCAGGAGTCAGAGTCGGCTCGACAGCCACGGGTTTGGCTTTTTGATGTTGGCTTGTTGAGTTGCTGACTGGTGCCCTGGTAACACAGGGCTTTTTGTGATGACTCCGGCTTATACAGGACCAGGCAGTGTTTCTTTCTGTTCGTAGGTCAATATAAGTCAGAACCAGCCCGACGGCACCCAGCAACAACAACACAACTTCTGTACACTGAAGGAAAAGCCTGGCTCCCTTTTGCTTGTTCCAAGGTTGTTGTAGCTCAGTGTTTGCCTACTAACTGAAAGGTCAGTGCTTCAAATCCACCAGCTGCTCCTTGAAAACCCTGTGGAGCAGTTCTGCTCTGACCTACAGGGTGAGAATCAACGCAACGGTAACAGATTTGGGGTCTTGGGCTATATTTCTGTCGCATATTATTGTATGTGTCTTTGTAAATGAGTTTCTTTGCAGGAGAGGAAAACCCTGCCTCAATTCCAACTTATATACAGCTTTTAAAACCCAAGCCCAAGAGAAGGACCAACCCTAATTAACCTCTGTTTGCAGAGACCTAAGAATGAGGCAGAAACCCTGGTGGCATAGTGGGGTAAGTGCTCCATCTGCTCACCAAAAAGTCAGCGGTTCAAATCTGCCAGGTGCTCCTTGCAAACTCTATGACACAGTTCCACTCTGTCCTGTAGGGTCTCTAGGAGTCAGAATCGACTCAGTGGCAGTGGGCAGTCACACCGTGCCGCTCACGGCAGAGCACGTTTGCACCAGACTTGAGAGTCACCTCAAGATGACAGGTTTCTAAGGAGGACACAGAAGTGTTACATCAACAATTTTTTCGCTTCTCGTTCTGCTGGGCAATCTTCCTCTTCTCATAGTTTCCCTTTAGCTTTGAGCTCTCCGGGTTTTGTTGCTGTTAGTTGTTTTCCTCCTTCAGAAAGATTGACTTAAAATGCATTTTCCCCAGGGGAAACGAGCGAGGAGAAATCTCTTTATAGCCTGACGTGTCCCATTACACAGCACTCTGGAAATAAACCAGGTCCTTTCTCTCGGTAAAAGCAGAGGGCCAAGAACCTGAGAACTGGGTGGTTTGAAGTCAAGCCTCTCCATCCTTTGACCCCTCCCTGCCTCCACTGGGTGGTGGGCAGGCCTCAGCCAGAACTTTCTAGGGAGCCTCCAGAGAAGGCCAGCAGGGCCTAATTACTGGGTTACTTATTTGTGAGGTGAGGCGTGCCATTCCTTGGGGAGGGCACTTTTGGGGCTGTTTTCTTTCTCCTTGCAAACCAAGGGAGAAGTTAATATTAGAAGCTACCTCCCCAAGCAGTGTTTATCTGTGGACTGCGGTTTCTGTGTTTGTTGAGCTAAAGGGAGGGGAGCAACAAAGACACACATAAATGATTGCTGGGCCTTGAACCTTTGGTTGAGGTCTCAGCTGTTGTGTGCAGAATCCAGAGCTGCAGAGGAAGGCAAGGAAGGCAAGGCTCAGCCCCCAGCATGGCCACTGAGGAGCCTCCAGTTTCTCATCTGTAAAATGGGTATAACCAGCATACAAATCTGCTGTTGTGCTTAGCAGACCATCCCGTTCTTGTGTGAGTCTGGCCTGGCTGTGTGTGTCTGACATTCCTGAGTTGCCCCGGGGAGTTCCCCACTGAGAAGGGGCAGAAACCAACAGACCTGCTTGCTGGCCTGGCTCTCTCTTGGCAGCTGTGACTGTGGTGCCTGGGGGCCAGTTTTATCCTCTGTCTAAATCAGCGGTTCTCACACAAGGCCACTGCTCCCCACCAGGGACGCGTGTGACCATGTCCAGAGGCGTGCCTGGTGGTTATGTCTGGGCCGGACGTCCTGGGTGTCTACTCCTGTCATCTCTGCTGGGTGGAGGTCGGGTGCTGCCGAGCATCCCCACAGACACAGCACAGGCTTCATTACAAAGAACTATCTGGCTGAGAAACCCGGAAAATAAACCTTAGTGTCGGTGATGACCCTGACGGGATCTGGACCTGCCTTCTTCTTTGGGGTTTGTTCCCTGTTTTTCCCTCCCCAGGAGCCCCTTGGGGCTCGACCACTTGATTGCTAACCCAAAGATGGGGATTCAAATAGCGGTGGACTCCATAGCAACTGAGTTAGGCATTTTTTTGCTCAGTTCTGTCCACTGGTCCTGGGCTAGCACCCTCCAGGTCTGACCCTGGCACTTCTTCCGGAAGCTGTCCTCTACTCTCTTGTCCTCATCTTGTCCCTAGCTGGCAGTTACACTTTGCTGTCCTGGTCCTCCTCTGTGTCCGTATTTTTGCTGTGTTGGCATTTTCTTATAGTCACAGCTGAGTTTGCTGCTCAGAAACATGTGGACAGTTTTAGGGACCATTTCAGGTAATCCACAGTGCTCCTTGTCCTCGCTCCGATCCCTGGATGGCAGTCCCTGATTCAGGTGACAACAACGCCCATCATACACTGTGGTGTCATTCTGTAAAGAGTGCTGAAGCTGTCAGAAGTCTGAAGTGTGATATAGGGGGGAGTGTTTTTAAGTGTAGATGTTTTCTTTTTAGAGATGATCCCTAATCCAGTCATCCTAAAAGCAGCCCTTCCAACCAGGTCGAACCCCTGCTGAGAGCATGCATTTCTATCAGAATGTATAGTTTAAAGGATCTCCAGGTGACTCTTATGTATAATAAATTTTGACAACCATTCTTCCAGCAGTGAAAACCCTGGTGGTACACTGGTTGAGAACTACGTCTGCTAACCAAAAGGTTCAAATCCACCAGGCGCACCTTGGATGGGGTGGTTATACTCTGTCCTGCGGGGTTGCTATGAAAAGAAACTGAGTTAACAGCAACAGCTTTGGTTTGGGGCTGTACTAGTGGTTCTTAGAATTGGTCCCTAACCAACAGGATTAGCATGGCCCAGGAACTTATTAGAAATGCAGTCTCAGCAGGGGTTTGAATCAGAATGAACCAGTTCAAAGCCATGCTTAAAAGCAGCATTTGCCTGTGAAGACATGCCCTCACCCATGATGGAAAAAAGAAGGAATAACCCATTGCCATCAAGCCTATTCCGACTCATAGCTACCCTATAGACAGAGTAGAACTGCCCCATAGGGTTTCTAAGGAACGCCTGGTGGATTTGAACTACTGACCTTTTGGTTGGCAGCCGTAGCACTTAACCACTATGCCACCAGGGTTTCCAAAAGAAGGAATAAAATGGGTATTCAAGTTCAATTTGTTTTTGTTTAAAGAAAGAGGCAGAGTAGGCATCTGTGGCTTTAACAGGTTCTTTTTTTCATCAGGTCATTGTCCGCCGAGATGCTAAGTAGTACCTTTACTGTTCATGCGTTTTAGGAACATTATCGGTTCTCTATATTTGGGTTGAAGGAACAGTAGAATGTGTGTCTTATAAGATGAAGCAAATAATTCAGATTATAAATATTCCTACTTGAATGACCCAAGAAAAAGTTCTCAGATGCTTGCTGGATGGTAAATATTCGTTGCCAGCTTTGAGCTGGTGAGTGTGGTGTGGGGTGGGCTGTCGGGTCATGGAAGAGGACAGGTGGTCCTCTCTGTACACCACGTGCCAAAGCTCACGGAGTTCTGCGTTTGTTCCTGGGCAGCTGTGCTAAACAGCTTGTTCTGAAACATCTTCTTAACCCAAATCATGAGGGCCCGTGTCAGCCAGAGAATCTGCCAAGTTCAGGGCTAATTCTGGCTATTTTTAGTGCGTGTGTGTTTGTTTTGAAACTCGGGGAAGAAATGTCTCACCCATCACACACAACATGGGAAGGCTGAGTATACCTTAGCTGCACCCTAAATTGAAAACACAGTTAATGGGGATTTGCTTTTTAAGACCTTACAAAATTAGGAACTTGAAGTGTAAATATATGTGGATAAGTACATCGGTTTTTCTTTGAGATTAATTTTTTTTCTAACATATCCGCCCCCAACAAAAACCCTGCTCAGTCAAGTCAGTTCCGACTCATGAGTTTTTATATCCAGGCTTTAAAAAGTATTCTCTGATTAAAAAAAGATAAGCATACGGTTTTGAGTTGGAATCAACTCTACATCGGTGGGGTGTTTTTGTGGCTTTTCATGAGCAAGGTGGAGTCCTGATGACACAGTGTTTTGTTAAGTGCCAGGTTGGTGACCCAGAGGTTGACAGCTGGAATCCAGTGGGCGCTCCTTAGAAATCCCATGGGGCAGTTCTGCTCTGTCCTGTAGGGTCCATATGAGTAGAACCAACTCCATGGCAGAGTATTTGGGTGTGTCTTTATGAAGGGGGGGGACTCCAAGGGGGATCCTCCAGACAGCTTACCTGCCACTCTGGGCCAGAGCATTAGAAAGTGATTGAGATTTCCTGGATGTCTTTACAAGACAATGGCAGAGAAGTCTGGGCAAGTATCTGCTTGTGAACTGATTCTCCACGTGGTATCCAGGAATTAACATTGTCCCTCTTGGGAGTGCTGGGAGCAAACGTCAGATCCTTTTCAATATGTCTTTTCCCCTGGTGTGATTTACCCCTCAGGAGCCTCATCCCAGCTACAGCGGAAGAATAGGTTTTGTTCTTCCCTTATTGAAATAGGGGTTCCCTGGTGGCTTAGTGGCTAAGTTCAGGAACTGCTAACCAAGAGGTTGGCAGTTCAGATCCACCAGGCACTCCTTGGATACTCTGTGGGGCAGGTCTGCTCTGTCCTGTGGGGTTGCTATGAGTCAAAATCGATTCAATGGCAATGGGTTATTGAGGCAGTGTTTAAGGGGCAGATGACCCTCTCAGAAAACATGTCTGGGATGACTTCCCACTCCAGGGTCCGCTGTCACTTCCTTCGGTGGGTTTTGAGAGTCTTAGGCTCTTCTGTTGTTGTTCCCACTGTCTACTTAGACCTGGAACATGTGTGGCTGGTACCCAACTACACAGTCTCTTCAGAGCCCCGAGGCAAAGTGACATTCTCAGCAGCGTGTCTCTAACCCTTCAGTGCCCTGGCTTGGTTATTCCAGCAGACAAAAGCAGGGAAGCCAAGAGCAGCCTTGCCCACCCCTACCCACCCACTGGCCAGTCACCAGTGAAGCCAGGAGCAGGAAGGGCCCTTAAAGAGATTGTACCATTTTTCAAAACTATTTTCATGAGAACGCTAGTCTGGGAATAAAATATATATCTAGCCCGACCACAGCCCCCAAGCCATTTTACATTAAAAAATAAAAAAAAAAGAAAAATTTAGAGAAAATAAGGGGAGGTACCCAATTTTGTTTGTCTGAGGAGATAATCGTGACAAAACTTGAGTTTTACCATGTTTTCGATGATGTTGGATTGGAGAGCATCTACATGGGACACACACAAGGTCTGACAATTAAGTCTGTGAACCTAGTTGTTCTAGGTGCTACAGACCTCATTGCTGGTCACCTTTAAAGTACTCCCCCCAGGAAGCTATGCACCAACACCAGCACCTAGTCCACCCTTCAGAGCAATTTTGGAACTCTTTCTGGAATGGCCGTTGCTCAGGGTGGCATGGTGGCAAGTTTGCCAACTTAATTGTCTAGTTGTCTGTGAGGGAGTTTTTAGCCATTAAACAAATAACTGTATTGGAACACCCTCCCTACTCACCTGATCTGGTCCCCAGTGACTTTTTTCTTTACCTGAAGATAACGGAAATATTGAAAGGAGAACATTTGGACGACATTCAGGACATCAAGGGTAATACGACAACAACTCTGATGACCATTCCAGAAAAAGAGTTCCAAAATTGCTTTGAAGCGTGGACTAGGTGCTGGCGTCACTGCATAGCTTCCCCAGAGAAGTACTTGGAAGGCCACGGTAGTGATATTCAGCAATGAGGTACGGACCACTCTTCTAGGACGAGTTCTTGAGCTGAAGTGTCAGACCTTGTATGCCTGTGGTTCAGGATATCCCCCTGATTTTGTGCCTGATTGTATTTTAGTCTCAAATACTTAGCTCACTTGAGCAAAAGTCATTGAAATAAGAATACAGTCTATGCCCAGCAACCCAAGTGGGTAGATAGATCCTGCTACAGAGGTGGATGGCAGTAGAAGTTTTGAGACGGTCCAACGTGTCTGTCTGTCTGTCTGTCTTTGCAGTATGCCACCACGGGCTGTTCCCTGACCCTCCACCACACGGAGAAGCCGGAACACGAAGACATCTGTGAATACCGTCCCTATTCCTGCCCTTGTCCCGGGGCTTCCTGCAAGTGGCAGGGCTCGCTGGAGGCCGTGATGGCCCACCTCATGCACGCCCACAAGAGCATCACCACCCTGCAGGGAGAAGACATCGTCTTCCTGGCGACGGACATTAACCTGCCGGGGGCCGTCGACTGGGTGATGATGCAGTCTTGTTTCGGCCACCACTTCATGCTGGTGCTGGAGAAACAAGAGAAGTACGAAGGCCACCAGCAGTTCTTTGCCATTGTCCTGCTCATCGGCACCCGCAAGCAGGCCGAGAACTTCGCCTACAGACTGGAGCTGAACGGGAACCGGCGGAGACTGACCTGGGAGGCCACCCCCCGCTCCATCCACGACGGCGTGTCCGCGGCCATCATGAACAGTGACTGTCTCGTTTTCGACACAGCCATCGCGCATCTTTTTGCGGACAATGGGAACCTTGGGATAAATGTGACTATTTCTACGTGCTGTCCGTGACGCGTCGTGTGGAATCCAGAAACTGTTGAAACAATTCGGGCATCGTGCTGTGTGTTTAATAAAGATTTTTATAGATGTTTTATCCAGTACATGTTCACCAGTCAAGACCCACAGTGGCCCCACTTTTTGTGGAAACAGCTGCCTCCCATCTCGCGTGCACACCCCCAGTGCCCCTGCTGCAGAGGCCACCTCTGCACACTGCAGCCCTGCTGATCAGGGGTTAAGCTCTCGGCTGCTAACCGGAAGGTGGGCAGTTTGAATCCACCAGCTACTCCGCAGGAGAAAGATGTGGCAGTCTGCCTCTGTACAGATACACAGCCTTGGAAACCCATGGGCAATTGCACTCTGTCCTGTAGGGTCACTATGAGTCTCTCTCTCACACACACACACATGCACAAAATGGTATCAACCCAACAAATTTCACTAACTAGGAGGAATGGGATTTAGAGGCTGTTCTATGATCTAAAATAAACTTTATCGTTGAATTCTACTTCCTGAGCAACACTTGACAGCTTGCACGGGACTCCCAGCGACCAGCGTTTTAGAAATTTGAAACTCCTTTTTGCCCGTCTCCCTGTGTTGGTCCCTTGATGTTGACAGAGCACTGTATCTGTCAGCAGATTTCTTTCTTTTTATTGTCTTTTGTGGGGGCATAGGAATTTTTTTTAAGGAGCCCAGGTGGCACAGTGGTTAAAGCGCATGGCTCCTGGGAGGCCAGCCGTTGGAACCCACCAGCCACCGTGCTGGACAAAGATGTGGCCGTCTGCTTCCGTAGAGATTTGACAGCCTTGAACCCACTGGGGCGGTCCTGCTCTATCCCGTAGCGCCTCTATGAGTCGGAATGGACTCCACGGCAGCGAGTTGGGGTTTTTTTGGTTGCAGAATTGTTTTCGTGCCCTTGAAACAGCGTTTCTCAAACTGGAGGCTGACCAAGGTACACATCAGCCCCTGGGGCGTGCTCCTGTTCTCAGTAGATCTGGGCACCCGTGAACTTGCGGCTTGTCAGGTGACACATTTCCATGGATAGGTATGAGAACTACTGGGTTAAGTTGTGGGAAAGGGTCCAGATTTTAAAGGTGCTTTAAGATTGCTTGGTACTGGTACTGTTTGTCTTTCTACTGTCTCACCCCCCCGTCCCCCAAATTAAACCTAGGATGCACCCTGAGATTGGGTCACCCTGTGTTTTGGATGGCTTGCCCAGGAAAACGAGTCGTCCGGCCAGTGACGGTTCTCACATGATTCGTTTCTGCTCACCGCTTAGCTGGGGTGACCTGTTTACGCATGGTTCCCTCCAAAAGCCCTCCCCAACTGTCGGTGGGTAGAAGACTGGATCAAGTAACAGTTGGGGAAGCTTAAATCCGGTGTCAGAGGCTTGCTATTTAAAGATTTAGTTTTGTGTTTTTTGTTGTTGGTTTTTTGGCTACACCCACCTTAGTTTTTTAATAAATACTTTCCAAAAATCAATGCTGTGCTTCATTTTCCTGTGGGAATGATGGATGATGAGTCTTCATTGAGCACCAACTGTGTACAGACCTCCTGGAGCCTCACCCCCACCTTCGGACTAGGTGCCTTGAGAACACAGTTCATTTGTCCAAGGTCATGGCTTGGACATGTGGGATCCAAGTTCATATTTCTGGATGCTGCTTACCGTTAGTGTGGCGGTCTCCTCTCGGGGACTGTCGCAACACTGCCAGCACCTGCTTGTAGAAGAGTGTTTTCTCTCGTTTTACGACCCAGGAGGATGAGTCTGGCTAGGGCTGATGCCTAGAGGGCTGACTTTGACTCAGGGAGACTAAACTGTCCTAAGAATTCAGAAGGTTAGCCTTGAAGGGCACAGTGGGGATGAGAAGCAGCCTACCTCAGGAGATTCCATTCCATTAGGGTAGCACCAGCTGGAAGGGATGGCTTCAGAGCTTTCGTTTTTAATTTTTAAGGGAGATACGTGTTGAGTTTTTAGACAGCTTTAGTGGTCTAAACCAAACCAAATCCTGGTAGTGTGGTGGTAATGCTATGGCTGCTAACCAAAAATTCAGCAGTTCAAATCCACCAGGCGCTCCTTGGGAACTCTGTGGGGCAGTTCTACTCTGCCCTGTAGGGTCGCTGTGAGTCAGAACTGACTCAGAAGCATTTTTTTAAAAAAAGAAATCTAATAGTTAAGGGATTGCTAAAGTAGCTTACCTTCTCGGATATTCTTCAAATGAAAAAGCAGTCACTCCAAAATAGGTATTTATAACATGTTTGATGAATGAATGAAAACTGCAATTCTTGCCAACAAGTTATTAACCATGAAAGTCCACCCTTGAAACCCACATACAGTAGAATTCATGGTAGGGAAACTAGGAGATGAAACTTGGACCCCCTTAGGGGCTGAGGCAGTCCGGCACAGGCTGCTGAGTGCCTGCACGGAATCCATGCAGTGTGTATAACACAAAGCGCAGTCTAGCTTGTTAGTATCTGTTCATGTCTGTCTGTCCCGTTGTCCTAGTCACCCCGTGCTGCTGCAACAGGTGTACCCCAAGTGAGTGGCTTTACCAAAGAAAAATGGATTCTCTCACAATCTAGGAGGCTGCAAGTCAAAATTCAGGGTGCCGGCTTCAAGGGGAAGGTGAGAGGACTCTGTCCCTGAAATTCAGGGAAGTCATCTCATCCAATGAGCAGACCTGCCATCAGCTGAAAACAGCCTGGTAGCCAACCCCCTCATAGCCATAAATAACTTTCTGCCTGTGTTCTGCATTCCCCTCATTGAAAGCTCTTCCCTTATCAAAATCTTGGCCATAAACAAACCTCAGCCCTTCCCCTTGTAATCCACACTTCTTCCTTATCAGACCATAAATTCCCTGATCAGAATTTCTTACTACCCCTCTTCTCTTTCCTTCCTTATCAAACCATAAACCCTCCTTAACCCACCTCACTGAAACTTTAAAACTATAAAAAACCTGCCCTATTAGAGAGAGCTAGGCTGAACCACTCAGCTCAGACCCCAGTCTCTTTCTCTTCCAATAAACTTTACTGGACCCTTGGAATGGTGTGTCTTTGCCTCTGTTTCAGGCCATCCTCTCCCCAGCAGAAGGCTTTTTGTCTCTCTCAGCTCTGGGGGTAGATGCTTGTCATCCATCTTTCACTGGTCTAGCAGTTCTCTGCACAGGAAGTGCAGATCCAAAGGATGCACTCCCTTCCTGGCTTTTCTTCTTTGCTGGTATAAAAATCCCCTTGTTTCTTGGCTCTTTTTCTCTTTTGTGGGAAGAGACAGATCAAGACAGCATCCAAACCTGTAGTTGCTTCCTGCCTCTTTAACATAACTGCCTCTAACCTGCCTTATTAACATCATAAAGGTAGGATTTACAACACAGAGGAAAAATCACACCAGGCAGAGCAGTCATGCAGTCCTGGGTGGGAATCATGACCCAGCCACATTTAGGGGGACACAGTTCAACCCATAACACCTCTACTATTACATGGGATGGAAGAGTCCTGACAGGCTGGTCAACAGTGAGCCGAAGGGTCAAGTTATAAATGTGGAAGGTTGCGAAGATGGAGCTTCTGGAAGCAGTTATTCCAAAAGCATAGAATATTAGATCATTGACTCCAAAAAGTAAAGTGGTACCCCAGAGACACACGTTGTGTTAGTGGCAGCACTGATTCTGGGGTTCAGCTTGCCAGACTTCTAATTCAAAAGTGTTTCTAGAACTCATCAAGTGAAAAGGGTCATGGTTTTAGGGAACATTATTCTAGATTTCCTTTCCAAAGTTAAGTGGGTCCCTCAAATCTCTGCCCCTGGGAGCCTGCAAACTTAACTTTTACTCTCTGACTTTCTTCGAACCAGAAAAGAAAAGAAAAAAATCCCCAGGTTATTCCCTGTGTTAACAGGAAGTGGAAAAAAAAGATTATGTAAATTGAATCTTTTCCTATGTAAGTTACAGTTGCAAATACAATTTAAAACATGATAAGCATATTTAAAAATAAATAAAACTCATTACATGGTCTACTTAAGTGATTTTCTTTTTCCTGTCCTATTTCAATATTCTAATTTGTTTTATTCTTTCAAAAATCTAGCTAAACAAGATAGTGGCTTCAGTTTGCTTCTCCTGCCTGAAAACAGGTTCTCTAAGGCTGTAAAAATGGCATGGGAGGGGCATCTGACCCCCTCTAACTTCAGAAGGGAGAAGGAGAAGCGAGATGGACAGCCCAGCACTGGTTCCCGCAAAGCGGAGGTCAGAGGCATCTCCTCTGTCGGCTGTCTTTCCCATTTCTGACACCAGCTGTCTGTCCCTTAGCGTCCTCTGCTCTCTTCTGCATTCAGTAATTCACTGCAGTGGTCACACAAAGCTCACAGACTATATTCACCATTATGGGGTTTATCAAGGAAGTAATAGGTTACCAGTCATGATTAGGACGGGCTCAGGATACAGTTCTCGTGTGGGGATAGCTTCTTCCCAGCCATGTCTGCAGGCAATCCTCTCTAGCCCTTGCCTTAGCCCTACTTAGACAGGTGTCACAGAGCTATTTATCTCTGACAGTCAGTGCCTGAGGCATGTCGCTCCACCAGAATGTCCTCAAGGAAGATACTCAACTCTCTAGCTCTGGGAGTCAACACAGACACTGTAACCACCTTGCTCTGTGAACCAGAAAGCCCACCAAAGCCCACTGCACTGTCATACTGGGCTCTTGGTTCTCTGCTGCTGCTTTTTGCTGTCTTATGCCATCTCTGGTATTACAGCTCTCTCCCTCTCGCTCTCTCCCTCCTTCTCTCTCTCTCTCTTTCCTGGGTCTAGGCAGCTGTCAGCACAGGGACTCCAGATTCAAAGGACACACTCCAATCCTGCTTCTTGTTGTTGATAGTAAGGTCCTCCCTGTCTGCCTCTGGATCGGCTCATCTTAAGCCTAGTGGGATGGCAAAACTGACCAATCCCCTTGTTAGGGTTCCATACACCTTATTTACATGGCCCCACCCCCATTACGGTGCCATGTCCATGTACCTTATTTGCTTATTAGGCTCACCCCCTTGGTGAACCATAAGCACCTGATTTGCATAGTCCTGCCCAACCACTGGGTGGGAATTATAAGACCATGGCTAGAAAGGCCATCCAGTGTGCTCCATCACACCACAAATACCTTGGAAGAAAATGTCAAGAGTCATGAATTCTGGGTGACAGGAACCTGAGTGTCACATTATCAATATCATTCGTATTTTTAAAAATAGTGTAAAAACTAATCACACTTCAAGAGTTCTCAACTAAGGAGTTGGTCTTGGTTCTCAGAATCCCTAAGACTAAGATGGTAGGGTCCTCATGGTGAACTGTCCAGTGGAAATGATGGGCAACCAGAGCACAGGCCATGAAGCACCCATCACGTTGGAATTCTCCTGCGTAGAGCCTCAAACTACCAACAGATTCCAAATAATGGCGAAGTGTCTCTGTTTTGGCAGCAGAATCACACAACGCCCTTAGAACACCATCCTAAAGTGCCTGTCCTATTGTTCTCCTTTGACCTTCAGGTGCTTGGAACTTGCTAAGTGGCTTTGCTGTTAGTCATCTGTGTGACTTTGCGTGGATCAGCTGACCTCTCTGGTCCTAGCTTTTTTAACCTGTGACATCAGAGGGTTTGTTTTCTGGATTTTGACAGTTGTCCCCAACTTCTATGAGACAACTGAGCTGTTTCATTTTAAAGTGAAGGTGTGTAAATCACGCCAGCTGTCCTTTGTCTGAGTGTCACTGTGACCCAGCCCATGTCTGTCAGGTGTTAGCAGGTGAGTCACACTCCTGCTACCCCTCAAATTCCCACAGTTTAAAGACAGGGGTGGTGCCTGGCCATACAGACTGGTTTTGTTAAGTAAGTCCAGCTTGAGAGGCTTGCAACCTCAATGCTGATTTATGCAACCTACCCTATGAGGTATGATTGTAATGTCACTGACCTTTGCTGGCCTAGAAGAAAGAGAGTCAACAGTTCTTACAAGATTGTAAATGTAAGAAAACCCACACACTGCCAGTGAGTTGATTCCACGTCACAGCAACCCCATGGACAGAGTAGCACTGCCCCCATAGAGTTTCCTAGCAGTGCCCGGAGGACTTGAACTGCTGACCTGCTGACTAGCAGCTGTAGAGCACCTAACCATTATGCCACCAGGGTTTCCCCTGTAAATCTAGACCTCTGTATGTCTAAGCCTTACACTTCTGCGTCTAATCTGAAGCTTAACATTTCCTACTTGTCAATTATTTTCACTTGCCGTAGAGTCCCCAAATGATAGGACTGGTAAGAAAGTTAGACTCTATTGATAGTACCTCAGTACCACTATTTTACAGGAAAAAAAAAAGACCTACAGAGGAAGGAGTCCCTGGGTGATGCAAACAGTTAATGCTCTTGTCTGATAACTAAAAAGTTGGAAGTTCGAGGCCACCCAGAGGCACCTGAGGCCACTGAATTGATTCCAACTCATAGCAACCCTGGTGGCTTAGTGGTTAGGAGTTTGGCTGTGAACCCAAAGGTCAGCAGTTCAAATCTACCAGGTGCTCCTTGGAAACCTTATGGGGCTGTTCTACTCTGCCCTATAGGGTTACTGTGAGTTGGAATTGGCTATCTAGAACTAAGAATACTTCTTCAGGACAGAGGGTAAGGCTCAAGATAATAGGCATGTTCCCAATACAGAGATAGATACACTGGCCTTGAAACACATGGAAGGAAGGCCTGGTAATCTACTTCCCCCCCAAAAAAGTCAGCTGTTGAAAACCCAATGGGGTATAGTTGTCCTCCGGCAGACACCGCAGAGCCATGAGTCAGAATTGACTCAGTGGCACCTGGTGATAGCTTTCACAGAGGAGAAGCCACTGACCTACAACTGCACAGCCAAGGTGGACTTCCCATGATGGTGACATGCCATCTTCCGTATGTAAATAAAAGGAAAAAAACTCATTATGAAAACTACAAGCCAGTATCTTACGATCCTTGAGGTAATGAAGGGAGGTGGCCCCCACTCTTGTGCTGCCGACTTCCCCCCATCCCCACAGCCACCCCGCGCCCTTCTGGGGCCGGATCCCTACCCAAGCTCTCAGCTGCCTCTCCTTCTTCCTCTGCTCCAATCAGAAGAGGTTCTTAAAATGAAAACCAGATGATGTCACCAATTCTTCAGTATTCTCTTTGGTGCCACCCTGTTCTTTTTCACTGTAGCACTTACTACAGTGGCAACTATACATTTAATTTGTTTAACAGCTGCCTGCCCTTGATAAACGCCAAGCCTGCTGGAGCTGAGTCGACTCTGACTCATAGCAGCCCTACAGGACAGCACAGAACTGCCTGATGGAGCAGCTGCCCAGGAGCGGTTGGTAGATTCCAACCACAGGAAATTCACTAGGAAGTTGAGGGAGAGAGAGATTGGAGATGGGGCAACAATTTAACAATCTATTAAAAAAAAAAAAACCCTATAGCTGTTAAGTGAATTGTTGCTCATAGCAACCCTATAAGACATAGAGTTTCCAATAAGCAGCTGTTGGATTCAAACTGTCGACCTTTTGGTTAGCAACTGAACTCCTAACCACTGTACCACCAGGGCTTCTAACAATGTGACCCTATAGGACAGGGCAGAACTGCCCCATAGAGTTTCCATGGAGCACCTGGCAGATTCAAACTGCCAGCTTTTCGGTTAGCAGCTATAGCACTTAACCCCAATGCCACCAGGGTTTCTGACAACCCATGGAAGACAGGAAACAGAGGTTTCTCTACTCCCACCAGTTCTCTAGGCACAGATAGAAGCGCTGCCCTGGAGGCTCTGTGCCTTGGCACTTCTCATGTCACCCTGCCGCCTGGCACTCAGGTCAAAGACCACCTCTGCTCTGTTTGAAGATCCTTGCAGTACACTCAGACCAGGCTTTCTGTGACCTGCTGAGATTACAAGGTTAGATCAGCTCACAAAGGGCACCCTAATAACAGCAGTCACCGTTTACTGGTCACTTGTGGTGTGCAAACAGCTTCATAATATTAACCCGTTTAATCTTCCCAGTAGTCTCCAGAAATCAAGACTTATTTATTCCCGTTTCGGAGCTGAAGAAATTAAGGCTCAGAGAGGTTAAGTAACTTGGCTAAATTCACAGAGCTGGGAAGCCGCAGACACCCTCCCTTTCCCATCACTCACATGATCCGCAATTACCGACATCACTAAGACATTCTTGGATTCAAACCACCAGCCAGAAGACGGCTCTTTGGTAATAAATAAAGAGTAACAGGATCTAGGGATGCTGGCAGCTTAGTGGACCCAGAAGAGGACAGCAGGGCCTTAGAGCCGCTTTGTCCACAGTCCCAGCATGTTAGGACAGGATGGAAACCCAGAGAGCATGCAGACCTTCCCTGCAGAGTGCGGTCCTAGAGCAGCGAGGTCAGTACCGCCTCGGAACTTGTTAGAAACGTAATTCTGCTGCATCAGTCTGCATTTAACACACTCTCCTGGTGATTTGGGTTCATGTTCAAGTTTGAAACACACTGGTCTAGACCAGGGCACCCCAACACGCATGCACTTAGAATCACCCCGGGAGTCTGGAAGCTTACCCGGGAAGGTGTCAGAATTCCTGGCCATAGGGTTGGGCTGCCATGGGTTTTTTTTATGCTTCCTGGGGGACTGTGGAAACCCTGGAGGCTTAGTGGTTGGGTGTTATGTCTGCCAACCTTTTGGCAAATCCACCAAGCGCTCCTTGGAAATTCTATGGGACAGTTCTACTTTGTCTATAGATAGGGTCGCTATGAGTCAAATTCGACTTGATGGCAGTAGGTGGGGAAGTCCAGCACACAGCCAGCCTTGTGAACCACCAACCAAACGCAATGTATGCGTTATTGTCTTTTATTCTTTCCTTGTTTTATCCAGCGGTTCAAGCAAGTCAAGTGACCTATTCGACGGCCTGGAGCTAGAACGATAGAGTGCCGACTTTGGAGATTAAATCGACTAAGATTTCACTCCACACTCTACTAATTATTAGCAGGGCAGCTTTGGGGACGCCACACATCTTACTGTGCCTCAGTTTCTACGTTTATCAAATAGAGATGATAATCCACGCTTTAGAGAGGCGTTGTGGGAAGCACGTACCAAAGCCCTAAGGGGAGTGTGTGCCTTAGGCACATTGGGACGCTCACTGGTCTGTCAGCAGAAGCTGTGATGTGGGACCAATGTCAGCAGAGCTCAGCGGACGAAGGCAGAGCAGGAAGAAGGGCCTGGCCACCTGCTTCTGAACACCAGCCAATGAAAACAAGGCGGCCGGCCACAGGGAGAGCGCAGACCTGGGCAGCATTTCAGTCCAAGGCAGGTGCACGGCTGGACTCAAGGCCCACTTAGCGGGAGCGGACAAGGACAACAGGACCCCAGCAAATGGCAGCTTCTCTGACCGCCTGAGGCAGACCACTTGGGGTGGCAGGTGGCAGACCTTGGAGGACAGAATCCTGAAGCACCAGAGTGCCTTCCCAGGCATGTTCCTTTAAGTGTGGGGTCATCACACAAGCATCAAGGTGGGCTATTGACAACTTTTGTTGAGACTGGGATGACCAAAGAAGGCCAAGGACCTTCCAATGGTGGAAAGCGAGATCAAAGGTTCACAAGAAGGAAGTTGCAGGGGTCTCCTTTGCTTTGTGTCCCACCCTGTCACCATCTCACCCCATCCCCCTGGACCCTGCCGCCTCCGTCTGCCTCACCCCCTCCTCCCCAGACAGGCTGCCCTGAGGGTGGAACCAGGTCCAGACATCGCTGAAGACGTTTGCATAATCACTGAGCTCCTATTTTTAGAACCCATACACAGAAATACCAAATACCCTTCACACTACATGCTTATGGCCATTTACTGGAACACAAGCCCGGCAGAAATAGCCCTGGGGGAGCAAGCGTTTGCTAGGGCTGCAGAAGGCGAGCTAACAGGACTTGTGACTTGTTCAGTCTTTAGTTGGGAAAGCCCAGTGCCTACCGGGTGTAGCAGAAAGGAAGAGGGGAGCTCAGGCCCCCTGCAGCAGGGTTACTCTCAATCCCCTCTTCCTCCCCTTTGCTCAGGCCCACGCCCACGTGTGCAGCTCAGAATCGGGTGCACGGCTCACAGCTCTGAAACTTTTCACCTTTAAATTTAGAAATGCCAGAAAGGGTGTTCATGGGTGACACACATGTATTTTCTCCTCACTGGGGGAAAAAAAAACTCTTTCGTGAGTGACAGTCATGTGTTAGGGACTTCCACATGCCATATTCACGACAACTTGTAAGGTAACGGATTTTCTGCCCACTCTTCACAGACAAGGACAGCCAGACTCAAGAAGGAAAAAAAAAAGAACAACAACAAAAAAAAACACTAAAAACTGATTGTAAATTACAGAGAAAGGAGAACAGAACTCACACCTGGGTCAGCAGGAGTCCAAAGTTTATGCTCTCGTCTTTCTTGGTTTTTTTTTCTTCTTCTTCTTTCTTTTTTTTGGACTGTATTCTTATTATAAAAACCCAAACCAAACCTAGTGCTGTTGAGTCAATTCCAATCTCTAGCTACTGTATGGCACAGACTCAAACTGCCCCAGGGAGTTTTCAAGGATCACCTGGCAGCTGTGAACTACTGACCTGCTGGTTAGCAACCGTGATTATTAATTTCTAGAATTTTTAATAGAGAAAAGTGGAAAGAAGAAAATAAAAATCACTCAGAAAGTCCTCTCCTGGAAATAATCACCGATGATATTTTAAGTTCCTCTGATCCAGCTCTTCCCAGATGTGCACCCCAGTACATTCTCCATGGTACCCACTGAAAGTGCGATGGAAAAGGGGGCCAGCTGAGGGGGTGGCGAAGAACTTCACAGGCTTTTTACTGTAAATATGGATAGATGTGTGGCTTGAATCTTTTACCATAAACTATATTTACATACTGGTTGTATAGTGAAAGAATTGAAAATAATCGGAAGTTCAGAGAAAGGAAATGAATGTTCTGAACAAAAATGAAGAATTTTCAGGCCTAGAAGCATTTAAAAAAGGAGAGTCTGACAGGAAGCTATTGGCTGTCCAAACCCCAGACAGCAAAACCATTGCCACTGAGTCAATTCCAACTCATAGCAACCCTGGTGGTTGCTGTGAACCCAAAGGTCAGCAGTTCAAATCTACCAGGTGCTCCTTGGAAACCTTATGGGGCCTTTCTACTCTGCCCTATAGGGTTACTGTGAGTTGGAAGCAGCTGTCTAGAATCAAGAATAATTTTTTAGGGTAGAGGGTAAAGGTCAAGATGATAGGTCTGTTTCCAATACGGAGATAGATAGACTGGCCTCAGAAACACATGACTGCCAACCTTTCAGTCATCTGGTCACAACTTGTGCCATGGCACTGTGTGTTAAAGGCAGAATTGACATGAGTTCAAAGACTGAGTAGTTAAAGGATTATAGGAACAAGAAAAAGAGAAGACTCAAAGCTGAGTACTGCTAGATTTTTACCCTGTGCAAGTTAGTAGTCCCAGAAGAAGGAGACTGGGTATTATTGGTTGAATTATGTCCTCACCGCCCAAAAAAGATCGGTTGAATTCCTCATCCTTAGTGTCTACAGAGGTGACCTTATCTGAAAATAGTATCTTTGCAGACGTAATCGGTTTAGTATGAAGTCGCAGGGAAATAGGGTAGACCTAATCCACTATGACGGTGTCCTTATATAAAGAGGAGACACACAGAAACAAATGCCTTGTGACAACTGAGACAGAAACCAGAGCTCTGCTGCCACAAGCAGAGCAACCCTGGAAGCTACCAGAAGTTGGGAGTGACAAGGGAGGGTGGATTGTCCCTTAAAGATGTCAGAGAGAACAGGGTCCTGCCAATGCCCGAAGTTTAAATTTCTAGCCTCCAGAACAAAGACACAATAAATTTCTGTCGGCATAACCCATATAAACCCAGAACTAAAGCAAACCCGTTGGCGTCAAGTTGATTCCGACTCAGATCAACCCTATAGGACAGAGTAGAACTGCCTTGCAGGGTTTCCAAGGAACGCCTGGTGGATTTGAACTGCTGATCTTTTGGTTAGCTGCCAACATCTTACCACTGCACCCCCAGGGCTCCTTAATCCGCAAAGTTGGTGGCCCCAGCGGCCTTAGACCAGTATGTCACAGAAAATCCCCAGAGGCACGTGACTGAAGCACCCACCAGCCAGTTGTTTATATGGAGCTCCCAGGGGAGGCCAAGCTGGACACACCAGTTGGGAGGCCCTCACCCTACACGCGGTATTTAAGCTGCGGGATGGGACAAGAATATCTCATTGGGGGGATAATACGGGTACAGAGAGTGGGGTGCAGCACAGTGTCCCCAGGTCTGCCAACATTTTAGAAGTCACAGGGGAAACCAGAGCCAGGAAACAAGACCGGGGAGGAGCGGCCACTGAGGCAAGAAGCATTCTGCAGGGTACCGTGTCAAGCCAGGACACAAATCCGGTTCCAGTAGGACAGAGATGCTGCTGAGAAGACCACTGAGGTCATGAGACCACAGGTTGACAGGCCTGTTCTCCATGGAGTTGGGGGCACAGAAGCCTAGAAGGGAACAAGTCTGGGAAAGAACTGGATGCGGGGGAGTGACAGAGAGGAGGCCACACTTTCAGAAACCAGAGCACTTGGCCAGGGACAAAGAAAAGAGCTAGCTGCAGGAAAATGGGAGGGTCAAGGGACAGATTTTATTTTGCATCATGGAGCCACCGGAGGGTAGCATTATGCTAATACAAGTGACCTAAGAGGGAGAAGGGGGGGTGGTGTGAGAAAGAGGCCAGTGGAAACAGGAGCAAAGTTCTAGGGGAGACAAGGTGTCAGGGCAGATTATTGAGCAATTAAGGCAGCCAGGAAGCAGCCATTACTAAAAATAACTCAAGTAAGAGAGGCGCTGTGACCTCGGAAACTGCACCTGCCAGCAAGAGTTGAAACAAATGATGGTTAGGTGGCCCTGGTGACCGAGTAGAAGCCCTGGTAGCACACAGTGGTTAAAGCACTTGGTTGCTAACCAAAAGGTCAGCAGTAAAAACCCAGCAGCCGCTCAGAAAGAGAAAGATGTGGCAGTCTGCTTCTGTAAAGACTTCTAAACCCTCCGGAGCAGCTCCACCCTGTGCTATAGGGTCGTTAAGAGTCCGGATCAATTCAAAGCAATAGGTTGGGTTGGGTTGGGTTTGGGGGACTGAATTCATGCCTGTACAGCTCTGTCTAGGGCAAAGCCCTTGGGTCTAGCTCAGCCTAGAATAGACCATTCCAGGCACCAGGGAGGTTTAGGCCTCGGTAAGCTGGTGTGTTTTTCCAGACTCTCCTAAAGCCTGGATGTAATCTTCCTGAGAAGAGACCAACTCCACCTCCCTGAGAGACAAGCTCTCTGTCCTGTTCTCGTTACTGACACCAGCCCTGGGGACAATGGTATCAGGTAAGGCGCACCCCACAGCTCGGAATGCAGTTTCCATTACGCTAGACAAGCGCATGGCTACCTGAGTCCTAGAAACAGAATGGCTTCAGCTGACAGCGTGAAGGAGGGACATCCTGTTCCAAGTGTGGCCTGCCCACTGCCCTACTCCGTGGTCAGCCTGCCCTCTCACTGTCCCCTAAGGGACTGGTGGGGCTGGGCTCTAGGTATGCACTTCCTTTTCCCTCATCTCACCAGCTGTGCTATGACTGCTCATCATTCAAGGGCTAACTCGCTTCCCCTTGATTCAGTACCCATCGGTTGACTGTCCCATGCCTGGTTCTGTACTTTTACCCATAGCGTTGCTATGACTCATTCCCCACAAAACACTCTGCAGTGGTATTTTCATTCCCATTAACAAACAAAACGGAGGCTCAGAGAGGCCAAGGAACCTGCATGGATTTACACAGCTTGCAAGTGGTAGCTTCTAACTGCCTGCCAACATGTCTAAGAGGTGGACCCCACAGCCCAGCGAGAGTCCTAAAACCTAACAGAGAGGCTGCTGACGATAACACAAACTATGCCATTAGATGCCGTCGAGTAGGTTCCAACTCATAGCGACCCTATGAACAGCAGAAGAAAACACTGCCCGGTCCTGCACTATGTCCACAATCATGTTGATGCTTAAGCCCACTGTTGAGGCCACTGTGTCAGTTCATCTCGTTGACGGTCTTCCTCTTTTTTGCTGACCCTCCACTCTACCAAGCATGTTGTCCTTCTCCGGGGGCTGATCCCTCCTGACAGCATGTCCAAAGTACGTACGATGCAGTCTTGCAGTCTTTGCTTCTGTCATCACTACACAAATACGCCGTCTGCTCGTACATAAGCTACGTCATCACAGAGCGAGTTAAGGTAAGAAGAGGACGTACAAACAGCTAGCGAGCTCAGAGGAGGACCGAAAAATGCTTCTTGGAGGAGGAGATGTGTGAGATGGGTCTCAGGACCTGTTATCACAGGTATAAAATTAATAATAATTCCTTGATATAATCAAATACTCAGTCTCTGTTCACACATTCCTGTGGGGGGGGGGGTGTGGGAGTGTGGGTGGGTGGGAAGTTGTGTGTTTATCTGTTGGAACTGGGATCTGTATAAGGTCCTAGCAAATTCAGAAACCCTGAGAGGAGCAAACAATTAACATGCTCGGCTGTTAACTGCAAGATTGGAGGTTCGAGTCCACCCGGAGGCACCTTGGAAGAAAATCCTGGTGATCTACTTCTGAAAAATCAGACACTGAAAACCATGTGGAGCAAAGTTCTATGCGTACACACCTGGGGTTGTCATGAGTCCATACTGAGAAACTTCCTCATTCCTGCCCTCGCTTTAATTGCCCTGAGGTCCATTCCACAAGGGAAAGGTAAGATAATGCGTGGTTATTTTCCTTTATCAGCTTTCAAAATAATGAATATTTTAAAAATATTACAATGAACCTGTGAGTTTAAACATAGCTAAGGTATTTTAGTCCTAATGTCATTATTATTGCTCTTGATGGTCAAACCGTTCCATCTGGGTTTGGTTGCTGCTGAATGCCATATTCAGCTTGTTTCTCGGGTTTTTGGACAGGACAAAAAGATAGCTGCCTTCCATGTTCCAGGCTCATCTTGTTCTGGGTTTGAAGACTTAGAACCATAGTCCTGTGAGACAGGTCAGTCAGTTGGCATAACACAGCTCATGAAGCCTGTGTTCAACACTGTAATCTGGTCAGTACTGCTGGAGTTTTCAAATGGCCATCCTAGATATAACTCTTTGTCTCTACTCCTCCAGAGCAAAAGAAAAAGAAGGAAACCCAAGACACAGGTAAGAAACCAGTCTACAGAACTAGCTACGTGAAACATAACCTGATCTACCCTGAGACCAGAGAGTTAGATGGTGCCCCACCAACAGTACCAATTGTTCTGATCAGGGCTACAGCAGCTGTATCCTGATAGCAAGCTGTGGAACAGAACCTCTAAGTCTCAAACACTCCAGACTTACTAGAGGGATAAAACTAGAGGACTTCCTGAGATTATTGTCTTGAGATGCTCTTCAGACCCTGAACTCAAACTATCCCCTGCAGTCACCTTTTAGCTAAATAACAAGTTGGCTGAAAAAATAAAGACTATCAACTGTGAGTGCTGTGCTCCTTTGAAAACTCATCTAAATGAGATCAAACAGTCAACAATAACTTTGAAACAAAGAGGAGAACATTGGGGTCAGGACAACTAGATTACTGGATAGGGAACAACCCAAAGAAAAATGAAAACGCTTAAGCATTGTGGAAAAATGTGACCAATGTCTCTGAATAATCTGTATAGAAATTGTTGGCTGTAAACCTAATCTACTGTGTAGACTTTCACTGTTATTTAGAAAAGAAAAAAAAAGAGGACTATAAAACCCAAATCAAACTGGACCCAGTACTGTTGTGTCTATCCCAACTCATAGTGATCCTACAGACAGAGTAGAACTGCCCCCTAAAGTTTCCAAGGAGCACCTGGTGGATCTGAACTGCAGACCTTTTATTTAACAGATGTAGCACTTAACCACTATGCCACCAAGGTTTCCAAGAGGATACTTTGCTATTATTTTGAAGAGAGGCATAGTATACTGTGTATACCTGAGTAGCAGATTATTCTAGATAGAGATGGGTTATCCAATAAGCAATGTATGCATGTGCTTAGGGCATCAACCAAACAGGGGCACCAGTGGTCCAAAGCAAAGACCCACAGATGCCAAGCAGACAGGACACAGGAAGAGTGAGCATCAGTGGAGGAGAACTGGCAGGACGCTCAATGGGAGTGACACCAGCTGGAGTGCATGAGGAAGTGCTGGCTGGAAATGAGTTCATGCGAGTCACCAATGGGCCTACTTGCAAGGCTGTTAAAGCTGTAAGGTCCCTACCACTTCAACACCTTCATTGACGTCTGTCTCTTATAGTCCTCTCCCATGTAATTGAAACTTCTTATCTTACTGGGTCTCTTGGGAATATATTATTTCACTCTAATACAAGGGCTGCCAATTAACTTCATGAACTCATCCTAGAAAAAGTGCTACAGACCTCATTGCTGAATATCACTATGGTCATCTTCCAAGTGCTCCCCTTGGGAAGCTATGCACTGATGCCAGTACCTAGTCCACCCTTCAAAGCATTTTGGAGCTCTTTTTCTGCAGCGGCCATCAGAGCTGTCGTTGTATCACCCTTGATGTCTTGAATGTCATCCAATGTCTCCCTGTCAATATTTCCTTCATCTTCAGGTAAAGAAGAAGGTCATTGGGGGCCAGGTCAGGTGAGTAGGGAGTGTTCAATACAGTTATTTGTTTACTGGCTAAGATCTCCCTCACAGTGAATTATACAATTAAGTTTGAGAACTGGCCTCTTTGCCAGCTTGCGCAAAGACCATTCCAGAAAGAGTTCCAAAATTGCTCTGAAGAGTGGACTAGGCTGGCGTTAGTGCATAGCTTCCCAAGGGGAGTACTTCAAAGATGACTGTAGTGATACTCAGTAATGAGGTATGTGGCGCTTAGAACAATTAAGTTTGCAGACTTAATTGTTGGACTTGGTAAACAAGAGGCAGGGAGTGGAGTGTGGAGTGTAATTTTTGCTGCATTCAAGCACTATGAAACTGGATCCAATATGAGTGGTTACTGAGTAAGAATGGATTCTATTAATACATAACATTTTGAGAGAACCATCTTGCACACCCATGACTTAGCGACCCAGCAGCTCTAGCTGAGAGGTCCAGCAGTGCTCTTTGCTGTGACACAAACACAAGGGTGTGCTCTTGTACAGGTCCTGGAAAATAACCAGTGGGCTGTCCAATTCTAGAGAACAGAAGCCATAGCTTTTAACACATCACATAGCTTTTAACCATCACAGCTAAACTCTTAACCACTGCACCACCAGGGCTCTGAAGTCTTAGACCTGGGTTCAAATTCAGATGCGTACCATTAGTTTTCCACACAAAGAGAGGGAACTCAAATAAGTCAATACTTGCAACAAATTCAATCAAGTACTTTTTAAATAAACACGCCATGTAGGATCTTCTTATTTATGCAATGTCCTGAATTTTGTAAGCAATAATATTTATAACTCCAACTTTAAAATACATGTGGCATACATGTAGACACAGTCTAGTATCCATTTGATATCATACTAACATGGGTAAATATTTAATAGAATGCTAACAGCAAATACCCCAAAATACTGGAAATATTCATATTTATCTAACATGAAAAATTCTAATTTATACACCAAGTGAGTTTCATTTTCTGTCTGTCATGCACACCTCTGGCTACTACCCAGTTTCCCATTCTTCATACCTTGGGGCCCAGACTGATAGGCAGGAGGGGAGTTTCTCGGGGAAACCAAGCAGTGGAAAGGAAGGGAGCTATTTCAGAATCATCGTGTCCTGGAACGTGGAGCTAGCCAGGCTGAAGGCTGGGAATTCCTCTGCATTTATTTATATTACAGTCACCTCCTATTTGCACGTGATTCTAGCTCTCCATTTATGGTAGTGCTATAGATTTCTTTTCAAGCAAGATCGTTTCAAGTATTAAAGAAAGTTGAATTGATCAAGAAAAGTATGAAGTAAATAAACAGTACAGATGATACACAGAAAGGGACAAAAACACTAACGGCAGGCTGCAAGGACCACAGCTGGGGAAATGCTAATTCAGGGGTGAAGAGCCAGGTTCTGGAGACTTCAAACACAACAAAACAAGCCAGCTCATAGCTCCCAAGTCAGTTCTGACTCACAGCAACCCTGGAGAACAAAGCAAACCATCCCCTAAGGTTTCCAAGGAGCAGCTGGAGGATTCTAACTGCCAAACTTTGGGTTAGCAGCTGAGGTCTTAACCACTGCACCACCAGGGCCCTGAAGTCTTAGACCTGGGTCCAAATTCAGATGCTTACCATTAGTTTTCCAAATGTATTGGCCTCAGTGTGCTTGTCTGGAAAGTAGAAGCAGCACCTACATTATAAGGCTGCTAGATTGGGTCAAGGAGATGCAGGAAATCCCCAAACCAAAAAACCCCGGTGCCGTCAAGTTGATTCCAACTCTGTCCGATAGGACAGAGCAGAACTGCTCCATGGAGGACCTAAGGAGCCCTGGGTAGATTCGAACCAGTAAGTTCTTGCCTAGCAGCTGTAGCACTTAACCAGTACACCACCGGGGTTCCCAGGAGAGCTTGGGGTCTGACTAAAGGGAGGATCTGGGGAAAAGCCTCAGCAGGGGTGTGGCCTCCTTACTGACCAGATGTCAGGGGATGCCTTCAGCTTTCTCTCTCCACCCTGTATGAATATTCGCACGTGCATGTGCACACACACACACACACACACACACACACACACACACACACACAGCTTTTCTGTAATCAATTCACAGCATCCCTGAGAACCTGAGGTCCCTGATTCAGCATTCCTCCCTGGGTTTGATGTCACTGCTCTGCTGGGCTGGCTGTTTGTTATGAAAGACCGGCTTCCCTGACAGAACGGAACTACCACCAACCAAAAAGCCGATGGCTGTCGAGTCGGTTCCAGCTCATAACGACCCTAAGGGACAGAGCAGAACTGCCCCATAGAGTTCCCAAGGGGTGCCTGGCAAATTCCAGCTGCTGACCACTTAGTTGGCAGCTGTGGCTCTTACCACTCCGCCACCAGGGTTTGAATCACCACTGCCATCCAGCGTCACAGTTGATTTCAGAAGGTTGGCTTTTTCATCTTTTCTCTTTTATTTCCAGGAAGACTGGGAGTCCTTAAACAGGCGCTTTCCAAGCAAGTAAAATAAAGTGTAGTAGTCGGCAGTTCCAATCCACCAGATGTTCCTTGGAAATTCTATGGGGCAGTTCTACTCTGTCCTATAAGGTCTCTGTGGGTTGGAATCAACTCAACAAGGCTGGGTTTTTTGAGGTTAGGTTATTAGGACCCTGGTGCTGTGATGGTTAAAAGCTACAGCTGCTGTCCAACAGGCTGGCAGTGCAAATCTGCCATGTGCTCCCTGGAAACAGCACGGAACAGTTCTACTCTGTCCTATACGGTCGCCGTGAGTATGAGTCTACTAAACGGCAAGGGGTGAGTCCAATGCAAACCATCTGTGCCACCCTCCTCTGGCCCTGCCCTTCCTAAACAGTCACTTACACTCTCCGTGTCACCTTGTGAATGTCCTGCCCGGACCCAGATGGTGACTTGCTTACAAAGCACACAGTACCTGGCAGCACCCGTGCGGACCCAAGTTCACAGGCAGCAAGTGGCAGGGCCCGGGTTCAAGCACAGGCCAAGTCACTCCTGGCCCCGTTCTGTGCTTCCTGGGAGCACAGGACTGGCCACCCAAGGATTCTGGGGGTCTACAAGGCAGCTCAGAAACAGCAAGAGAATCCAGGAAGCTCGGAAACACAAGCCTCCCTGTCTCAGGGCGCCTGGTGCCACTGGTCCCCGTGACTCAGCATCTCCTCTCTGGGTCACCCGCTCCTCTCTGCAGCCATCACCCCACGGTTTCTGCCTAGCGCCACCCCTGCGTGTCCTTCAGTCTTTGCTTTCCACCAGCTGCCACTGACTCAAGGTCCTCCAGAGAGGGTTACCTTGATTCAGCCAGCTGTCTTTCTGTGGCCCTGCTCTGAGGGCCACTGACTGACCTGTCCTTGGGTCAGGAGCTATTTGGCTGCCCTGGGAACAGACAGCCAATGGGAAGACAGTGGCCAACCCATACAGGACTGTTCGTGGCACAGAACATACACACGGCCATAAGCCGTGGCACAGGCAGGAGTGCGGACAGCCTGCTCCCAGGCAGAGGTACTGGGGACAGAGTAACACACCCTCCTGGCTCCCTTGGCTGTTCCCTATCCCAGAGGCTCTGGCTGCCCTCCCCAAGAGCAAGTGGTGTCCGAAGCCAATTCAGCACTTGCTAGTGGGATGAGGAGACCCTAGGCCCAGTTTCCCAGGGCCCCCACGGCAGGCTCAGACCCCAGGCTGACGACCCCTGATTAGCCACCCGTGGCCAGGGTTCGGGGCCACGCAGCACAGAACTGCAGAAGCAGGAGGCACGACAGGCCCCTTCCCTGGCTTCCCTGGGTGTGGCTGGCACCCCGATGCTGACAGGTTCCTCCACCCCACTGACACTTGGTCTCCCGAATCTTCCCACAGTTCCGAGGTGCCTCGTTCTTTCAGCGCCCCTGCCCAGGACACTCCTCCGCCCACCTCCTCCAGCAGACCACCCTTTCCTCACTCTTCAGAAGCCGACTCTGAGGAGCCCTACCAGGATCCCCGAGGCTGGGTCGGGCAGCCTGGACTCGTTTGTCCTCACCTGTCACAGCGCTCTGAAACAGCCCTCCCCACACTCTTCTGGAAGTTTGTTGTTATTATTATCATCACCGTTGTTATTATAAGCTGCTGGTCCCCTTTTAAACCTCAAAAGGCCTTTGTCTGATTCCCTTTTATAGCTGATGGCCCTTCCCGAGACCCAGAGCCCCATAACTGTCCCCCCAGCGAGCGAGGGAGGCCCTGAGTGGTTCAAACGGTTAGCGCCTCTGGCAACCCACCAGAGGGTGAGTGGTTGAAGCCCAGCCACAGGTGCTTTGGAAGAAATGCCTGGTGATCTACTCTGGAAAAATCAGCCCTTGAAAGCCCCAGGCGGCCCACCTCTACTGAAACACACGGGGTTGGCAGGAGTCAGGGGCAGCTCCATGGCTTTTAAGCGAGGATAGAAGAAATTAATAGACAAGAGGTGAGAAATACAACCAGAACATAGCAAAGAGGATGATGACTGTTGCTGTGATCTGGTCCCCTCCCCATCCGCCAATCAAAGCCTGAGACAGGCTCAGATGCAGTTTATTTAGGAAAGTAGCCCCAGGGAGCAGGAGGGAGGGGCCAGGGAAGAGGGACCAGCTGGGAAAAAAAGCCAGCACCAGGGGTACTTATCAGCTGGTCACCTCTATGGGCCACTGGGCTGGAGCACATGGGGACTTCTGAGAAGCTCTGCAGAAGGAGCTCAGTCCAGCTGGGGGACAGAAGAGGGGAGTCCTCACCTACCACTTCCCATCCCCCATCAGTCAGGCAGTGGCCCACTGCACCTTAAGTCCTGCGCACATCCAGGTGACAGTCAGGAGGCAAGTGTGTGCAGTTCACACTGCAGGACTGGGGACCCACGGCTCACACTCAGGCATGCTGAAACGCGAGCCATTCTCTGTGCAGCTAAAGTAAGGGCGGTTGGGTCACACCAGTGTGACGCTGGTTGCTGCAACAGCACCTGGAGCCGTGGGTGTGGCAACAGGAAGTGTAACAGCCACACAGGTGTGTATACAGGGTATTGTTGCTGTGGGTTGTCAGTTCCCACTCCTGGCAGCCCTACGGGACAGGGGAGAAGAACCTCATAGAATTTCCTAGGCTGTAATCTTTACAGTAAAATGAAATCCTCGACAACCTCAACCCTTTTCATTTGAGGCTAGGAAGGATTTCAGTTTACTGGGTTCCCCAATCAACACCCCTGTCAAGAAATGCAAAGCCAACTTGTATTGAGAAAATCTACTGCAAAGAATGTGTTCCAAGTATTGAAAAGTAGAGATGTCACCTTGAAGACTCAAGTGCGCCTGACCCAAGCCGTGGTATTCTCCATCATGTCATGAGCATGCAAAAACTGGATGATGAATAAGGGCGACAGAAGAACTGATGTCTGTGAATTGTGGTGTTGGGAATACTGAAGGTCTCACGGATGGCCAAAAGAACAAACAGATCTGCTCTGGAAGAAGTGCAACCAGAGGGCTCCCTGGAAGCAAAGACAGCGAGACAGCATCTTACATACTTTAGACAAGTTGTCCGGAGGGATCAATCCCTGGAGAAGGACATCATGCCTGGCAGAGTGGAAAAAGAGGAAGACCTTTGACGAGATGGATTGACACAGAGACTGCCACCTTGGGCTTAAGCACAGAAACGATCGTGGGCATGGGGCAAGACTGAGCAGTATTTTGTTCTGTCGTAATAGGGTCACTATGAGTTGCAACCAACTCAACAGCACCTAACAACTCTGTCCTTACTTTAGCTGCACAGAGAATGGCTCACGTTTCAGAGTGCCTGAGTGTGAGCAGTGGGTCCCCCGTCCTGCAGTGTGAACTACACACACTTGCCTGCTGATTGTCACCTGGATGTGCGCAGGACTTAACGTGCAGTGGGACATTTCCTGACTAATGGGGGATGGGTTTCAACTGCTGAACTTGCAGTCCTGTGTCACCAGGGCTCTTTGTGTAGACAGGAGGTGGTGCAAAGGCTGGAAAACCAGGTTATGGTCATACTGGAGAGAACCTGGACTGTACCTAGTACTGCTGTAACAGAAATACACAGATGGGTGCCTTTAACCAACAGAAATGTATTTTCTCACAGCTCAGGAGGCTGGAAGCCCAAACTCAGGGTGCCGGCTCCTGGGGAAGGCTTTCTTTCTCAGGCTACCCTAGAGAAAGGTCTCATCTCCTCTCAGCTTCTGCTCTTGGGACATCGCTCCTGGGTCTGCATCACTCCTCCCCCAGCTCAGCTCACCTCTCTGTACCTCTCTGCCCTTTACATATCTCAGATTCGAGGAGCTTAAAACACACCCTACGCTGGCATGGCCTGTTAACCTAACAAAGAAAACTCAGTTCCAAATGAGATTGTAACCACATGTCTAAGCGGTAGGATCTACAACACATATTTTGGGGTGAACTCACTGTCGTCAAGTCGATTCTGACTCACAGAGACCCTATAGGACCGAGCAGAAGTACTCCATAGGGTTTCCAAGGAGCACGTGGCAAATTCCAACTGCCGACCTGTCGGCTGGGAAACGCAGCCGTTAACAACCCCGCCAACAGGGTTTCTATTCTGGGGAGACACATGTCAGTCCATCACAGCTACCAAGACCCACTGAGGATTTTTTTTTTTTTTATAGTGATTAAGTGGAACTCCACAATCCAAATCAATTTTGCATGCCCACGGTCCTGCAGCTCCCCTGCTCCCCTTGCCCGGTGACACATGCTTCTCCTTTTCATTCTGTACTCGTCAGATCCCCACCGAGGACTTTTTTAAGCAGCACAGTGATATAAATGGCAGCACTGAGGGCTGACTTGACGCAGTTTAGTTCTTTCTCTCCATCAGCCCAACTGGTCTTTGCCCAAGGCCTCTACAAGAAGACATATAATCTTAGTGAAAACTAATTCAGGTCATCTGCTCATACCCGCATCTACCGACCGCCACAACTCAGCTCCTCCCGGGTAGAAATTCTGAGCCTCGATAGGATGCCACTACCTACTCTTCTGTGAAGAGATCCCAATAAAGATATTTTCAATCGTTCATTCTTTATTTGTGTCTATTTTAAGACCTAAAGAAAGGGGAGCTTGAGAACCTTCCAGAAAGAAACCAGAGAGCCGTCTTTGTTAACAACCTCGAGGGGTCCTCAGATGGCAGGGGAGCAGTCAGTTCCATTCCAATTTCCAAAAAGGCTCAGACGAACAGTGGATGGGGAAAAAAAAAGAAAAGGAAAAAAAAAAAACCTTTCACATGAATCAGTCAAGTGTAGTGGGGGGCTGGGTTCTGGAGGGAGCTGGGAAAAAACATAGAACAAAATTTTAATTCACACCCAGAAAGACCAGATTTACTAGTCTGACAGAGACTGGGAAAAAACCCCAAGAGCGTGGCCCCGGGCACCCTTTTAGCTCCGTAATGAGGTCACTCCCAAGGTTCACCGTTCAGCCAGAGGTTAAACAGACCCATAAAACAAAATGAGACTAAAGGGGGCACACCAGCCCAGCGGCAAGGACTAGAAGGCAGGAGGGGACAGGAAAGCTGGTGACAGGGAACCCAGAGTTGAGAAGCAAGTGATAACACCTTGTGGGGCTGACAATTAATATCACAAAACAGTATGTGTACCAACTGTTTAATGAGAAGCTACTTTGTTCTGTCAACCTTCATCTAAAATAGAAAAGAGTGTCCAGGGGACAACAACTCTAATTTGCACAACGAGAGCTGGCCTTTGAGCTCCCACATGCAGGTCCTCCATCCTCTCTGCCCCAGACATGGTTGGACCCCTTCCCCATTCGGCCTTCCGACTCTGGTGGCCCATTTATCTTAAGTCTCCTCTACAGTTCCTCTCTTTGTCCTTGCCTGGTGTAGCACAATTTCCACAGCAGTCCTTCCCAAAGGCAAGGCGAATGACTAGGACTGGCTTTCTCACACGAGTCACAGCCTGGATCACCCCACACCGATGTCCCCAAGTGTCTACAGCATCAATGATACAACGGACACAAGGTGGAATTTTGTGCAACGTTTGACTGAAACTTTTCATTTCCCCAGGGCTGCTACCCCTCTTGGTGACGATGTTAATTGTCCCTCACACAGAAATTCTGCTGCTAAAAATTTATCCTAGTGAATGTGGGCCAAGATTTAGCTACAAGGATGTTTACCAGAGTGCCTTTTAAAATAGCAAAAATCTAGAAACAGCTTCCATTCTCCAGAGGGGGAGAATTGATTAAAGACAGTATCACCACACAAACAAATACTGTGTCCCATGCTGCTATCACGTAGACTGTATGCATGTATATATATATATGGACTGACACATATATGGACTGACACAGTGGCCGCAACAATTGTCTGAAGCATAAAAACAACTGTTGATGAGGCACAAGACCGGTATAAGACTCGACGACTCGACGACTGTGCCACCAGTATAAAACAAAAATTTTATATATTCGGATCTAAGTGAGTTTGAAATGCCTTAAAAAACAAAAAAAAATGCAGCTGCACGTTGCCCCCTTGTGTTCGCACGTATTATTTCACCTGCTGTGACTTGCGGGGAGTGGAAAGGAGATTTGAGTCCCCTCGACCTCCCAGACGTGGGCAAAGAACGTTCTAGCACAGATTTTTGTGTGGACATTGTGTTTTCATTTCTCTGGGGTGCATACCTGGGAGTGAAACTGCTGGATCACGTGGGAACTCCAGAGACCCTGGTGGCGTAGCGGTCAAGAGCTACAGCTGCTAACCAGAGGGAAGGTGGTTCAAATCCGATTTCGCACTCATGTCAGGTGACAGAGGACACACAATGGAGCCTCGACAATGATGAGAATGTACAGCCTGCAAGTACACACAGCAATAAGGAGGAAACTCTACAGGCAGAACAAACAAATCCATGTTGGAAGACAGCCGAGTCAGAACGCTCCTCGGAAGCAAGGATGGTGCGACTGTGTCTCATGTACTTTGAGCGCGTTACCAGGAGGGAGCAGTCCCTGAGGAACAACACACACTTGGTAAGTGACCAAGAAGAAGACCCTCGATGAGATAGACTGACACAGTGGCTTCAACAGCGGGCTCAAGCATAGCAATTGTAAGGATGGCACAGAACTGGGCAGTGTTTTGTTCTGTTGGGTGCGGGACTGGCATGGTTGGAACGGATTTAGTGGTAGCAGCCACAATATAAGGTCAACATGAATTGGAATAGGGTCAACAGGACAGAACCGGAAGGGGTCAACCTCAGCGTACTCAGTACCTGACCTCACTGGGGGCCTCTTCCCAGGTTGTGCTGCCATCCCTGCTCATCCCCTGTGCCTGGTCTCCCTCAGCCTTAGGTGGCTTCCCCTTCTCCCCACTGTGCTCCTCACGTTCTGCTCAGAGCCAACTGTGCTGCTGCAAGACTGAAGATCATCCCCCACAGACATGTCCCCTGCCTGCTGATTGCCACTTAGAACTAGAAATAACCCTGCCTAACCTCAGCCAATTTGCAGATAACAACAGTAAAAAAATGAGGCTTATAAATAGATTCCATCCAATACCAAAAATTTCCTCAAGAAATGTAGTTATTTTCAAATGCATCTGTCCTTGTTTTCAACTCCACTCTATAAAATGGTAAATTTAACTCAGTTACTTCACTAAGCAAATTCAGTGTCTTTCCTAAAATTAAAAGAAAAAAAGGAAGTAACTCAATAACCCATGTTCTAACTTGTCCTGAACAAGCAAGACTTATATTCATAAAATTCCTATTAAAATGTGAATAAAAATCTATTCAGAAATGCTGCACCTTGTGGTGTAAAGGCGCAGCAAAATTTGCTTGTCAAAGATGCTTCGAGTGAAGAGCTTTAGACAGTCTTTCCAAGATGTTCAACTGGATTTAGCAGAAGATAAAGAAACTTGATGTTAAAAAAATCAAAAGTGAAGTGATTATGTAATCTCTGTGAGTTTTACCTAGTTTAAAAAAAAAACAAAGAACAAAAAACCCACTGCTCTCAGTTGACAGTGACCCTACTGAACACAGTAGAACTGCTCCATACAGTTTCTAAGGAACGCTTAGAGGATTTGAACTGCTGATCTCTGGTTAGGAGATGTAGCACTTAACCTCTACACCACCCGGGATTTTGACTGCGCTGATCCCTTCACTACCAATGATGACCGAAACCAAACCCTTGGCCGCTGAGTCCAACTCATAGTGACCCTACAGGACAGAGCAGAACTGCCCTGCAGGTCAGGTAAGGTGGCGGGTACTGGCCCAGGTCTCGCCCAGCACATCTGGGGCAGCTGTGATCCAGGCAGAAGGGGATGAACTCTCCTATCTGTATTACTGGGTTGAATTTTGTCCCCACCCCCTCCAAAAGATACATTCAAGTCCTAACCCCCAGTACCTGTGATGGTGACCTTTATAGGAAATATGGTCTTTGCCGATTTCGTCAAGTTAAAAGAGGTCATAACGGTTAACAGTGGAACTTAATCCGATGACAGGTGTCCTCATAAGGAGAAGGAAATAGGGACACAGAGACACATGCCTGGAATACGGCCATGTAGAGATGGTGGCAGAGACTGAAGTGACAGACCTGTAATCGCTGAGGAAGAGACAAGGGAGGTTCTTCCCTGTAGACTTCAGAGGAACTGTGAATCTGCCAACTCCTTGATTTTGGATCTCTTACCCCCAGATCTGTGAGAGAATAAATGTCTATCATTTCAGGCCACTCTGTTTGCCGTGGCTTGCTATGGCAGTTCTAAGGATACTAATATGTGCTATAACTTTGTGAGCTGGAAGGAGGGGCATTCCTGGCTGCACTTAGCAACCAGGGGACAGGATTCTGCTCTCTGGAAGGACCAGAGCAGCAGCTGTACCAGAAGATGGGGCTAACGAGGCAGGAGAGAGCTTAAAAAAAAAAAAAAAAAAAAAGCCATGTACTTAATTCTGACCCATAGTGACCTCGTAGGGCAGACTAGAACCGTCTGTCAGAGTTCTAAAGTAGTAGATCGTGGATCTGAACCGCTGATCTTTTGGTTCACAGCACCGTTCTTTACCATTGCACCAGCACAGCTCTGGTGAGAGCTTCTGTTGTGGATTGAATTGTGATCCCCCCGAATAATCGGTGTAGCAGTTTAGCCAGGCCCTGATTCCTGGTATTGTGTGACATCCTCCGTGTTGTAAGTTCTGCCTCTATGTTAATGAGGGGTGGATGCGCAGCAGTTGTGCTGGTGGGGAAGGACTCAGTGTGCAAGATTATGTTGTGCCTTGAGGAAGTCCCTTGAGCTATAAAGCAAAAAAGCTAGCAGAGACATTTGGGGACCTCATCCCACCAAGAAGCAGTTTGGGGAGCTGAACATCCTTCGGAAAGGACCAGGGTCCCTGAGCTTCAGAAGCTTCCAGTCCGGGGGAATATTGACAACAGGACCTTCCTCCAGAGCTGACAAAGAGGGAAAGCTTTCCTCTGGAACCGACACCCTGAATTTGGATTTTCAGCATACACCGGACTGTGACAAAATAAAATTTCTCTTTTTAAAGCCCATTCCTGGTATTTCTGTTAGACCAGCAACAGACAACTAATACAGCTTTCCTGGGAAAATTAAGCAGCTCTGACCCCACTTTCACACCCAGTTTGTGAAGAATTCTATACTGATTCTACATATTTCAGTTAGCATCTAGTCACTCATCTTCTGCCACTGTGTTCACTTTGCGACCCTTACTGTGCTGTGCGCTTTTCTATATATATGCAAGATTTTAATAAAAAGTTGAGTTTTTTCAAAAATTACTCTTCTAAAAAGCACAGCTCTACAACCTCTTGGAAGCAAAGATGGCAAGACTATGTCTTACATACTTTGGACATATTGTCAGAAAGAATCAGTTCCTGGAGAAGGACATCATACTCAGTGGAGTGGAAGGTCAGTGAAAAAGAAGAAAACTCTTGTTGCCAAAACTAGAGCAGGTTCATTCCACCTGTCACTGTAGCTGAAAATTCAGAGACAGCGTGGGGTTCAAGGAATAATTTATTTGCAGATTTGCTAGCAATCTGGGAGACAGTGAGCCAAAAGCTGTCCCCTTTGGGTTACATTTCTAGTGGTTTTTATAGCCAAAATTCAAAGGGGTAGGAGTTTTTCACAGAACAATAGTCAGGAGTGACAAGATTTCACTACATCAACGTTTCATTACATTTAACAAACAACGTGAATTACCCAAAATTTCATTCTCTTTCTCTGAGGCCTAGTCAACTCTATATCCTCAGAGGTAGGAAAAGGAAGAGATAGGGAGAAGAATGCAGACCAGCCAGTCTGGCCTGAGGGTGGTAATTGAGGCAGAAGATAGAATGTAGCCTAGTAACCTAAGGGACCTTTGTTAGGTCTTTACATTTACCATCATCCTCAGTGAGACGGATTAACACAGTGGCTGCAAAGATGGGCTTAAGCATGAAATGACTGCGGCATGGCATAGGACTGGGCAGTGCACCCTTCTGGTGTGCTGTGAACCAGAACCAACTCCACAGCACCTAGCAACGACAACACATCCCCACACAGGCAGTTTGGATCTCATCGCTTTCTTTTCCTCCACAGCACTTATGACTCTCTGATATTTATTTATTGTGTGGCCCTCCACCAGTGTAAGCATCCCCATGAGAGCAACAAGCTCATTTACTGCTCTCTCTCCAGGGCCCAGAACCCATTAAGCCGATTGCGGTCAAGTCAACTCAGAGACGTAGAGACCCTATAGGGCAGAATGGAAATGCCCCTAAGGTTTCCAAGGCTGTCAGCTTCACAGGAGCCGATTGCCAGGTCTTTTCTCCTGAAGAGTGGCTGGTGGGCTCCAACAGCTGACACCTCAGTTAGCAGCAGAGAGCTTAACCGGTGTGCTACCAGAGCTCCTAGGCAAAGTCTAGAGACAACAAGCAGATCAAGAGCCATGGAGTTCAAAAGGTGATGAAGCTGGGTTGACCTCGAAGTTTCTAGTGAGGGAGCAGAGAGCAGGCGTCTTTAGGGACTCAGGGTAAGGGAAGACTGTTAGACACATGTGGCAGTCTTTGCCTTCCCCAAGGCTCTGCTGGTGGTATGTTAAGGGCGAGATAAAGCCAATGTCACTACTAGTTAAGAGTAATAAACGTGCTTTCAGAAATTACCGTCTGGTGTAGGGACCATGGTCTTGAGCAACACGCAGCTGAACTGCTATAATATAGTTTATAAAGAAATATTCTACATTCTACTTTGATAAGTAGTGTCTAGGGTCTTAAAAGCTTTGACAGGCCATCTAAGATACTCGACTGGTCTTACCCCTTTGGGAGCAAGGAATAATGATGAAAACTAAAGAAACAAGAGAAAGATTAGGCCAAAGGACTAATGGACCATGTCTACAATGACCTACACCAGACTGAGTTCAGCAATAGTAGGTGGTGTCCAGCTACCACCACTGGACTGCTCTGACAGGGATCACAACCAAGGGTCTGGACAGAGTTGGAGAAAGGTGGAAGGAAACTTGAACTCAGAAAGGAAAAACCAGAATTGTTGGTCTGATTGAGACTGGAGAAACTCTGAGAACACAGCCCCTGGACGCAACCCTGAGGTTGACCTTTCAGCCAAAGATTACACAGACCCATAAAGCAAAATGAGACTAAAGGGGCACACTAGCCCAAGGCAAGGACTAAAAGGTAGGAGGGGGAAGGAAAGCTGTCCCAAGGGAACCCAAAGTTGAAAAGGGTGAGTGCTGTGGCATTGTTAACCAGTGTCATGAAATAATACGTATACTAACTGTTTAATGAGAATCTAGTTAGTTCTGTAAACTTTCAACTAAAGTACAATAAAAAATTTGTTTTTAAATCACCTTCTGAAAGGAGTTTATGTGATGGAGAGCACTGCTGTTCACAAAAGGTGCCCCCTAGAGCTGACACAGTCAGGTGCATTCATAATCAGACCTCACCAAGGCTAGGGTTCTGTGCTGTTTTTCCTTCAAGATGAATCCCTGTCACAGAGGTCAGTTGGCATAACCAGTCTTTCCAAGAGATTGTTAAAAGGCAGCAAGCTGCCATCTAAGGAACATCAACTGGTCCCAACCCACCTGGAGCAGACAAAAACCAAGAACAGCAAAGACCTGAGGAAACCATGAGCCCAAGAGACAGAAGGGCCCAAGTGATTAGGAGACTACATCAGCATGAGACCAGAAGAACTAGATGGTGCCCAGCAACCACCAAATGCAGGCTTGTCAGGGGAACACAGTGTAGAGTTCCTGATGCAGCACAAGATAAAGGGGTGTGCAGACCTCAGATTCTATTAAGAGACCAGACTTGACGGTCTGACAACCTGGAGGGTCCCCTGAGAATACGATGCCTGGACTTGCTGCTAGCCCAGAGCTAAAACTAGTACCGAAGCCAGCACTTCAGACAAAGAATGGATGGGACTATGGGACCCAGAGTGATACCAGTGGTGTGTGCCTTATGGTTTAACATATATACGAGGCTGTCCAATTCATTTCTTTTGAGAGGAGAGAGGAGAGGGTGGAGACGAGGGGACAGCTGTTGTTTGAGTGGATATTGGAAGCAAAGAGTCAAAAGGAAGAGTGTGCTGTCAAGGGTGAAGAGAGCAGATAGAGTTGCAAAGAGGTGGGTGTTTGGGGCAAATATGGTGAACTGACTTGGCAAATATGGCAATTGACTTGGTTTGTAAACTTTCACTACAACACAATAAAAAAAAAAAAAGATGAATCCCCTCAATGCTTATCAAAAGGTTTCCGTAGACTTATGTTGGGTTTCTTTACAAATAGAGAGTTATCAATTTAAGAACAAAGAACACATTGGCCATTCAGAGGACTCTGATGCATAGCAACCCTTGTAGGACAGAGGAGAACTGCTACAAACGGTTTCCAAGGACTGGCTGGTAGATTCCAACTGCTGACCTTTGGAGTGGCAGCCGAGCACGTAAGCACAGGTCAGCACTGAGCCACCAGGGCTGCAGAGCTATGTATAGCACATTCAAATTATTCTGCAGGCAAATAAGAGGTCTGAAATGGGCAAAAATTCAGTATCAGTGTCATTAAAGTGGGCCTAATATTCACAGACAGGTCATTTTGTTCAGTTGGATGCAACCATTCCCAAGGTGTGACAACCTCAGACAGCGAGGGAATGTGTTGGCAGCCGCAGGCAACTATTTCACACTCAGAAACCCTGGTGTCATAGTATTTAAGTGCTACAGCTGCTAATAGAAAGTCGCGGTTCAGATCCACCAGGCACTCCTTGGAAACTCTATGGGGCAGTTCTACTCTGTCTTATAGGGTCACTCACTACAAGTCAGAATTGACTTGACAGCAGTTGGTTTGGTTTTTTGTTTATTTCACATTCATTGGTCTCTACAAATTTCTTAGGGGTTAAGATTATTATTCCCAGTTTACATCTAGGAAAACTGAGGCCAGAAAGTCAATGATTTAGCCACAATCATTAGCCCAGTACTGTCTGCACATTACCCAATGTCCCCAACTCTAGAGTTTTAGTTTGCTTCTTTCACCTTAAAGGTGAAGACAAGCAGGCAGAACATAATCACCCCCAGTCCTGAGATCCTGTGGAAGGGGGACAGGACTGTATAGCAAAGGTGTGAGTGTTGATTGCAGTAGTGGGTAAACAGGTGTTTATTCCATTAATCTGTGTAGATTTTTGCACATAGTTTACAAAAATGTCAGTACAGTGAGGGAAAACAGCACCTCCAGAAAGATTCAGGCAGTGATGGCTACATGCCTCGGCCTTTCTCACCTTCAGGACAGATGGGTGGCAGAAAGACCACGACCAGAGTCAGCCACTCATCCTGGGCACAAACCTTAAGGGGCAACCAAGAAACGATTCACTACTTAAAATAAATAATATTTAATGCAATATTTTAAAAACTGAAATCAGCAAGCTATGGCAGGGTTTGCTGTTTGTTTTGTAAACAGAGTTTTATTGGAAGTTTTCCCAAGCAGCTACTACTCCATGAAACCCACGCTTGTACCCACAATGGAAGAAACTCTCATCCCACAGTGGTTAAGTGCTACGTCTGCTACTCAAAAGGTCAGCAGTTCAAATCCTCCAGGTGCTCCTTGGGAAGTCTATAGCATAGTTTTCCTCCGTCCTGTAGGGTCTCTATGAATTGGAATCAACTCGATGGCAATTGGAGTACAGCTACAATGCCAACTGGCATTAGGTATGATGACCCTGGCATGAAGTTAGTGTCCCTCCCTCAAAAAAATAAAATAAAAAGGACTCAAACGAGCTGAAACCCCAAACCAAACCCACTGCTGTGTGGTCGATTCCAACTCATAGTGACCCTATAGACAGAGTAGAACTGCTGCATAGTTTCCAAAGAGTCCCTGGCGGATTCGAACTGCTGAACTTTATTAGTTCTACGAGGCCATCGGGGTTTCCCAGAGAGCTGAGAAACCAGGGACGTCACTGACCACCGCGACCCCGCAGAGCAGGGCTGGAAGGAAGCGCCTCTTGCTCCCCTGTCGCACGCCCCTGGTGGCACGCCCATGTGGATCCCTTCCCGCGCGCGTGGCCCGTTGCCCGGGAGACCGATGCACAACAGCAGCGCGTGCTAGGCCAGGAGGGAAGCAGGCGCCACTGCGACCCACTGATCGCCAGCCATGGCCCACGTGAGCTCGCGTCGGAGCCCCTCTGAGCCTGAAGACAAGAACAGCGAGAAGGAGGACATGGGGGCGGTGACGGCCGAGGAGGGGGAGGAGGATGAAGATGAGGAGGAGGACGAGGATGAGGATGAGGATGAGGATGAGGATGAGGATGAGGATGAGGATGAGGATGAGGATGAGGATGAGGATGAGGATGAGGGCGCGGATGAGGAGGAGGAGGAGGAGGACCAGGAGGAGGAGAGCGTGGAAATGGACCAGGAGGAGGAGAAGGCGCACGGGGAGGCAGAGGAGGCAGAGGAGGCAGAGGAGGCAGAGGAGGCAGAAGCGAAGACGGCAGGGGGCAGGGAGGAGGATGGGGAGGAGGGGGAGGAAGCCAAGCAGGAGGTAGGGAGCAGGGAGGAGGAGGAGGCGGTTGGGGAAGAGGAGGAAGCCGAGAATGACAAAGCCAAGAAGGCGGCAGGGAGCAGAGAGAAGGAGGAGGTAGAGGAGGAGGAGGAGGAGGAAGAAGAAGAGGAGGAGGAAGAGGAGGAGGAGGAGGAGGAGGAGGAGGAGGAGGAAGCCAAGAAGCGGCCGCGAAGCAGGAGGAGCAGATACCAGGAGCCCGACGCCTTTGACTTGGAGTACCTCCTCAAGATCATGGCCGTGGACAGCGAAGAGTCCGAGTCCCTGCGGCCGCGCCTGACCAGCGTCACCAGCTCAAGCCTGAGCTCGACGCCGCTGCGCAGCAGCTCAACCAGCCGGACGTGGAGCTCGGCGGCGGAGTCGCCGGGGTCGCCGGGGTCGCGCAGCGCGCCCAGCGCACCGAGCGCACCGAGCGCGCCCAGCGCGCCCAGCTCTCCGCGCTCGCCCAGCTCGCTCAAATCACCCACCTCCGGGCTGCCCTCTACCTACGCGTCTCAGAAAAGTAGGGGCCTGCAGACCCCCAGTCTCTCGGGTTTCAAAATGTGTGTGCTAGCACCCGCTACCCCCGCCCCTCACAGACCCCAGAGCCTCTCTGGTTTAGAAGTGTGTGTAAGATACACACACACACACACACACACACACACCCCTCTTGCAGGGCTTAGGCCTGGAGTTCAGGCCTTGTGTGACCCTCAGTCTCATATGTCAAAGGCTCTGAAACCTTCACAGGCTTGTGACCATTCCCAGGTTAGGGTACAGGGGAGATACTTTGTAAGACTTGAAATTCCATGTGGTACAGCGTGCTGGTCTTTATTGAACCCCTCTGTGTGTGTTCACACAGCTGTTTCTTTGACAGAAACAGATACCGCAGCACATGTCATTCCTGAGAAGGTGCTGTCCTGCAGAAAACACAACTCACTGGAGTGTTTAACTTCTTGTACTAAAAAGGGCAGCTGGACTCTATCAGGCGATCCTTGGAAACTCTATGGGGCAATCCTATTGTGTCCTATGGGGTCACCATGAGTCGGAATCGACTCGATGCCATGGGTTTGGGTTTTCTTGCTTAGTGGCACAGTGGTCATGAGCTGGGCTGTTAACCTGTAGGTCACTTCAAACCCACCAGCCCTGTTCTGTGGGACACAGGTGTGGCAGTCCTCTCCCTGAAGATTCACAGTCTTGTAAACACCACAGGGCAGCTCTACTCTGTCCAACAGGGTGGCCATGAGTCAGGACAGACAGGACGCAGGGGGCACGGACATCACTCCCTCTGCTTGGTCAAAAAGAGGCAGAGCAGTTATTCAGAGCAGGTGTCTCAACTAGCACTAGAGACAGTGGGGGTCAGATAATTCGATGCTGGCAGCAACGCCATCACCCATATGTACACGTGTGGTCTTCAAAAATGTGTCCAGACGTTGGCAAACGCCCCTTAAGGAGAACAAATCCACTGTCTGAGAACCACTAATTTCAAGGGAGTGAGTCAGTGTTTTCATGCTTTGTTCAACAGGTTTTCCTAAAATCTTTCAGTCCTTTAAGAAAGACACACCGGAGGTCAGTTTTGAAAGGTGAGAAAATGCTTTTTGAATTTGCATATTTTGGGAGGCAGATAATGCTTGCCTTTTGAATAAATGTGTCCAAGGTATAGAGTAAAACAGCCAGGCTGTCTGCAACTGATTTGTTCACAAGTGTTTCTTTAGGACTCCCACTGGGTTAGCCACTGTGGAGTTGATCATGACAAGGCCGTGGCCACCTCCAGCTTATTGCCTGGCTGTGGAGACGACACGGAAGGTGACCCTGGGTGGTGCACAGCTGCTAACCCAAAGGAACGCTGATGATTCAAGTCTGCCTGGAGGTGGCTTGGAAGAAAGGCCTGGGGATCTGCTTTGGGAAAATCAGCCAGGAAAACCCTGTGGAGCCCAGTTCTACCCTGGCACACATGGGGTTTGTCCGCAGAGATGAAACGTACGTGTATGAATATAACACAAAGTAATAGATACGCACAAGAGTAACTGTCATGAAAGGTAAGGCCATAGTTCTCTGTCGGCTAAAGCTGAAAATACTCTCAGACACCTTTTGAGAAAACCAAAAAAGTCTACTGTCATTGAGTCGATTCTGACCCATAGCGACCCTACAGGACAGGGTAGAACTGCCCCCTCGAGTTTCCAGGGAGCACCTGGTGGGCTTGAACTGCCGACTTTTTGGTTAGCAGACATAACACTTAACCACTACACCACCAGGGTTTCCATCCTTTGTGAAGGGCAGAGGAAATCATAGTTTTTTTTTTCTTGTTCTTGTTTGTGTTCTTAGCTTTCAAGTACTTTAGCTATAATACAAAGATACCAGAGACACAGATTTTGGAACTTCATTATAAATCTTTGAAATTTCACACCCAGACTGAGTCCACAGTCTTCAATTACTGTTCATGTCAGCTTTGTTTTTATGAGTGACTTTTACATCCTTGAACACAAAGAGAATTGTTCTGTTCCACATATGGGCCTTATATATCCTTTTAATTCAGCTTTTTGATGGAAAAGAATGTGTGTACATGACTGAGAAATTCAAGTACACAAAGAGAGACCACTGACAATCTCGACCTCCGTCCTCCACTCCAGCCCGCTCGTCAGAGTTCACAAGATTCAATAGCTGCAGTTTTCCTTTCTGTTACAAGTTTAAAGAATTGATTTATCAATTTTTGACATAACTGTTTCCTTCCACCATCACACATGAGGAAACCCGGGTGGTATACTGATTGAGTGCTATGGCTGCTAACCATGTGGTCAGCAGTTCAAATCCGCCAGGCGCTCCTTGGAAACCCTATGGGGCAGTTCTACTCTGTCCCATAGGGTCACTGTGAGTTGGAATTGACTAGACAGCAATGTGTTCTTGTAAAGATGAGGATATATGAGTACTGCTACCTCCCACCTCCTTGTTTTTAGAAGCTGTGTTATTGTTAGTGTTTCCAACCCCTGTCACTGTTAGGTGCCGTTGAGTTTGTTCTGAGGCCTAGCGACCCGGTGTACAACAGAATGAAACATATGTCCTGCAGTGTGTCTTGAGTCAAGAAGTAGAGATTTAAATATTGCAAAGTCCTAAGGGTTTTCTTTTTAAAAAGAGAACTGTTCCAATTAAGAATGATCCAAAATAGTTCTTTTGTAAATTATTGAAAAATATATAACTCACATTTGCCAATTCAACAATTTTCGTGGGTGCAATTCAGTGACGCCAGTTGTGCTGGTCGTGTTGTACAACCAGCCCCCATAAGTGGTTGTGAAGTTTCCTGGCACTTGAACAAACACCCTGAGGACTTTGAAGTACTGAAATCTCTGTTTCTGGACTCCTCTGCTGCACTGAGCACTGACCGTCACACAGTGTGAACACATTAATGTCCTGTCGCTTCCTTCCATGTCACCCTCACCCTCTGCTCTCCCAGTGAGCAGCATATTATATACACAACATGACCATGAGTTGTATTAAAAGCTGCAGGCATTCAGAGACCTGGTGGAACAGTGGTTAAGAGTTCAACTGCTAACCAACAGGTTGGCAGTTGGAATCCACCTAGCACTCCTTGGAAACCCTATGGGGCAGTTCTACTGTGTCCTAGGGGGTCTCTATCAGCTGGAACTGACTTGATAGTAATGTGGTTGATTTTTTTTTTAATACATGCATACACATGTAAAGTTATATTATTTTGTCAAGTTTTATTATATTTTATTCTCTTTTGTAACTATAATGAAGTCTTGATACTTTGGATACCAGTTGATTCTAAAATTTGAAAGCCAATAAACAGTACATAAATCATGCTAATTATCATCTACTAGAAAACTCAATAATGTGATTGCACCTGGGGACAAGAAAATATAATCCTCTGTCTATAAAACTTGGCTCCTGGAAGGTAAACTTTTCAACTCTGAGTTTAGTTATCTTCAGGTTCTCTTGATTCCCGTATCTTTTCTTCCTTGTCCGTTTTCACGGAGGGCTCATGGGCAGTCAAATTGCTGAGTTCTTGGCCCTCTGAAAAGTTCTTCCTCTTGCATTTGTACTTGATGGATAACATAATTTGGTATCAAAGAATACGTTGACAATTATTCGGCCTCAGAGCTCTGAGCACACCGCTTCATCACCTCCTATTCAGGGTGACTTTCAAATCCATCTGCTGTTTGATTATTTCCTGTGCCTCCGTTCTCTGTTCTTTCCTTCTGGAACCGGTGCTGGATGGCTTTGGGATCTCTTGAGTACATTTTTCAACTTACACAACACTTCAATACCTTTTCGACCTCTTGGGGGCTTGCGTGTTACCACACAGCCTTGGTACAGAATGTTTAACTCTGTGACTTATATGTGTCATTTCCAAGAACCCAGTCCTTGTTTGGGGATTGTCACTATTCAAAGTAGTTCTTTTTTAGATTATTATTGTGAAAATAGATACACAACACACTTTTGCCAATTCTGCATTTGTCTTGTGTACGGTGCGGTGGTATCAAACGCATTAGTCATGGGGTACAGTCACCCGCCGTAACAGTGGCTGGATTTCCCGTCACCGTAGACAAACACCCTCTACACGTTGTTTCTCTGTTGTTCAGCTTGCTGAGGACACCAGTTTAAGTTCTCCGCTGAGCTCTCTGTGTTCTTTTTTCTTTCACGTCAGCTGTTCCGTCTGTTCATGTTGGTCACCTTTCATGCAGCTGATTGTCCTTGAGTAACTCATCACCTTTGAGTATCCATTTCTGTTGGTAAATTATATGACTGGTAGGTTGCTAAATAAGATCCTTCTGTAGCTGATAGCTTTATTTTATTTCTGGGCTTCCACTGGAGGGCTGACATGGAGTCCCATTTAGGTGGGTGGTCTCCCTGCGGAGTGTCCAGACAGGGGACAAGTCGGGGAGGCCACTACTGCCTGAGTCAGGAGAAGGGTGTTTACTGTGTAGATGGAGTTCCCTTTACATTCCGGGGTACAGTACCCCTTCTGGTTGTCTCACCAAAGCCTGTTGACAGCTCCTGAGGAAATCTCAGACTCTGCTTCTCCACGACGCCTCAGTAGTGCAGGGTGTTCTGCTCTGTTTCTTTGGGCTTCATCCAGAAATAATAGCTGCCGCCAACTGCTGGTATGGGGGAAGATGAAGGGGTCTGAAAGTACAGCTGTTCCAAGTGCAGTCCTTGAACTTCTTCAGTGACTGCCCCCAGCACGTCCTCCTCTGTGTATGGTGGAGTCTCTCCTAAGGTCTCAGAGCTTCCCTCTGGAAGAACTTTGCTGTCCTCTCTTGTCTTAAGCTGGGATGCTCCCTGCTCTCTAAAAACACTGAAACCTTCTCTTTTCTTTCTTTTAAGGAAGTCTTCAATCCTGCTGGTCTACGGGTGGCTCTCCACTTATTTTTCAGGACTTTTTGTTTAAGTGTCTGTTATTTCAGTATGATCTTGGAAAGGCAGGGAAGGAGAATTGTGCGCTAAGCCGCATCTTGATTGAGAATTTTAAATTCTATGATTTCATATACATGGCAGCTTCTCCTGCCTAGCTCAGATTCCTGCCTTTCCTCATAAAGCTTCCTAAGGAGATGCATCTTAAAATATTTGCTGGTGAATTTCATGAACTTGTGAGGGTTTTTAAAGAAATCTGTCCTAAAAATCCATAAAAATGCAATCAATACTGGGCTTGGCTACTGGCTCAGCTTCTACTTTTAATTCCTTTATTCCTATTTTGATTAAAAATGGGACAAACTTTAGAAACCAGAAGAATGTGAGAAAAAAAAAGAGAGACTTTTGAAGCCAGACAGACCTGGGCCCAACTCTGTCTTTACAGCATTTAATTTTTGATAAGTTCTCTAAACTTTGTGACTCTTGGTCTCCTCATCTATAAAAGGAGAATGCTGATACTAACCCAGAATAATTTTTGTAAAGATCAAATGAAATAAAGGAAATAAAACAGCTGCTACCTCTGTACCACTATATAGTAAGTTCTTGATAAACACAGTGTTGTTCCTCTCTGGGGTTGTCTACTTTTACACAGAACTGCTGAAGCAATCTTTGGTGCAGATTTAAGGAAGGAGAAAGAGACATGAGATGATTATCATATTGACTTCTGCTTAACCATTGAATTGGAACAAACATCCACTGTGGTCTAAAGATTTGTCTTCAAGTCCCTTCAGTGTTTGTCCTTAGACCTTGTTTCTCTAGAAGGTTAGAAAAACAGGCCTCCCTCAGGGAGTTGCACAGGTATCCTCAGCAGAGGAGAGCTTTGCTTATTGTGGCACATGGCAATTTCAAAATTAAAAAAAATCCCACTGATGCAATGTGCCAAGGAGTCAAGCATCAGAAAGGAAGGCGGAGGCATAAGACAACTGAGAAAGATGAAAAACCGACAACTCAAGAACTGACTAAATTGCTCTAAAAATATGGCTTGAGAATTTTAGAAGGCCAGCAAATTCTTACTGAAAAAGACTATATTGGAAGAGGCAAAGAAACTTGAGAGGCAATTGCTATTATTTACAAAGTTTGACAGTTAAGTCCACAAACTTAATTGTTCAAAGTGCTACGTACCTCATTGCTGAATATCACTGGGGTTGCCTTCCAGATACTCCTCTTGGGAAGCTGTGCACCTACGCCAGTGCCTAGTCCGCCTTTCAAAGCAATTTTGGAACTCTTTCTGGAATGGCCTTTGGGCACAGTGGCACGGTGTCAAGTTTGTGAACTTAATTGTGTAGTTGTCTGTGAGGAAGCTTTTACCCAGTAAGTAAATAACTGTGCTGGAACACCCTCCCTTCTCCCCTGATCTGGCCCCCAATGACTTTTTTTTTACCTGAAGATAAAGGAAATATTGAAAGGAAAACATTTTGATGACATTCAGGACATGAAGGGGTAATGCAATGGTAGCTGTGATGGCCATTCCACACAAAGAGTTCCAAAATTGCTTTGAAGGGTGGACGAGGAATTGGGGCAGAGCTTCCCAAGGGGAACATTTGGAAAGGTGACCACAGTGATAGTCAGCAGTGAGGTGTGTAGCACTTTTTCTAGGTTGAGTTCACCAACTTAATTGTCAGACCTCCTAGAATCCTGATCTTCCATACACAAATGCTATTTGATTGCTAATGTCTTGTGTTTAGGAAATCTACTAACAGCTACATAAAAGCAAACCCATTTCTGTCAAGCCAATTTCAGCTCATAATGAACCTCTAGGACAGAGTAGACCCACCCCATGGTGTCCAGGGAACAGCTGGTGGATTCAAACTGCTGACCTTCTGGTTAGCAGCAGAGCTCTTAACGCCTGTACCACCAGGGCTCAAAACCAATATTTTTTCTAAATTTCAGATTTGCCTATGAAAACTATCCAGGCATTCCAATATCAATACAAACAGAAGAAAGTTGGCTTCAAGATCTGTCCAGTCAAAAGATTCAGCTGGGTGAGTCGTTGGGTTTTTTAGCTCTCAGCTGGGAGGTGGGGCTGTATGTTGAAGAGCCCATGGCTACAGGTCAGGAGAGCTGGATTTGAGTCCAGACTCAAGCCCGTCTGACACCGCGAGGGTGGACGGGGTACTTAACGTCGCCGAGTCAGCGTTTCTTCATTGTTGGTTGTTTCAGTCAGCTAGGGCGCTGCTCTAGCAGAAATACCACAGAGCAGATGGCTTTAATACAGGAAGGTTTATTCTTACACAGTCTGGTAGGCTGCAAGTCCATGTTCAGGGTGTCCGCTCCAGGGGAAGACTGTCCCCACTGTCGGCTCCGGAGGAAAGGTCGGTATTGTCAGTCTTTGTCCAGGGAGCATCTTGGCTCAGGAACCTCAGGTCTGAAGGACACGCCTTTCTCCCGGTGCTGCTTTCTTGATGGTACGAGGTTCGAGGTTCCCAATTCTCTGCCTGCTTCTCTGTCCTTTTATCTCTTGTAGGATGAAAGGATTAAGGGTAGGGCAAGCCATAATCCAGGGAAAGTCCCTTACAGTAGAGCAGGGAGATGATCCTATGAAGGGGTTTATAGCCCCATCCTAATCCTTTAACATACAGCATAGAAAAACCACAGAATGGAGGACAGTCACAAGATTCTGGGAATGATGGCCCAGCCACATGGCTACACCTATTTTTGGGGGGGGACACAATTCAATCCATGACATTGGTGACAATGGATCACAGAACTCTTCGGAGGGTCAAAATGAGAAGAAATGTTTAAAGTCCCTGGCATTTAGTGTTCCATTCTGTTCACATTGAGAAATAATGTTAAAGAAAAATAAATTTTAACAAATGGAACAAGTAATCTGCCATTTTATTTGTGACATGTATTTTTTTTTTAATCATGGACATAACTTATGTACCACACTTTTAAAAAGTCAAGCTATTATGAAATACATCATGTAAAAATAAAAATTTAAACATCCCAGCAGCATCCTCAGAGGTAATCATCATGCATTGATTTTCCTTCCAGGTTATATCACTTATTCATTAAGTGTTATGTCACTTATTTATTAAACAGTTACCGAGCCCCTGCCATGGCGCAGCACCCGTGACAGGGCAAACCCTGTTCTAGGCAGACAGCAGTGGACAAAATAGACACAATCTCCGTCTCACTGACATTACACTGGTGTACCAAAAGGAAGATGGAGCAGATGTCAATGGCTAAAATAGATTTTTCAATACATTAATATGTTAGATGACATGAGTGCTAAGGAAAAATAGAACAGAGAGGGTGGATTAGTTTCCTGGAATTGCTATAATGAAATACCACAAACTGAGTGGCCTACAAGGAGCGACATTTATTGTCTCACTGTTCTGGAGGCAAGGACTCCAAATTCAGGGTGTCCCCTGGGCCTCCTTCTCTCCAAAGGCTCTAAGAGAAGATCCTTTCTCATCTCTCCATTTCTCTAGTTGCCCAGACATTCTGTAGAAGGTAGAGGCATCACCATGTGGCTGTCTTCTGTCCTCTGTCCCTTCTTTTTTAACAAAGAGTACTTCACATTATTTTGCTAAGCATGATGTCCTTCTCCAGGGACTGATCTCTCCTTGACAACATGTCCAAAGTATGTTAGAGGAAGTCTTAACCATCCTTGCTTCTAATGAGCATTCTGATTGTATTTCTTCCAAGACAGATTTGTTTTTTCTCTTGGCAGTCCGTGATATATTCAGTATTCTCCTGCACCTCACTTTTTTATTGTCATTTTGTAATGGTGATCTCTCTGAATCGGTTGTGTACCTGCTTTTTCGCTTAACATACTTTGGAAATGTTTCCAGGTCCAGAACTACAAATCTACCTCATTCTTTTTAATTCTTTTCAGAAATAGTATGTAGTGTGGATATGCAGTCTCTGATTCCCCAGTTGATGTGCAATAAAGTTGTTCCCAGACGTTTACTCTCACAGTGTCACAGTGAACACCCTTGTCTTTGTGTGCACCTGTGAGTACTTATCTAGAGCAGATGCCAGGAAGTGATGTTGCTGGATGTGAAGGCAAGCATATGAGTCCTGTATAGCTGAGCCAGTGTTTGCTTCCCTCAAAAGAACTGTGAGACCGCTGGTTTCCCTGCTGTTCCAGGTATTTGATATTGTCCATTTGTAAAATTCATAACAGATTCATCTGATTTATTATACTAGATCTTTCTCAGGAAAGACAGTTCTAATTATTTTAAATGGCTGTGTAGGATTCCCCCATATTACTGTGACTTAAATTATGCATCAGGCTACTAGACATTGTAGGGTTGTTTTTGTTTTTCTTTTCGCTATAAGAAATCATGCTTTAAAGAAAATCCTTGTGCATTCTTTTTTTTTGTGCCTGCTCAGAAATGTCTGCTGAACAGAATGCCTAGAAATACATCCAGCAGCTTTGCAGGTACTCCACAATGCCACCTTCCGTCCCAAAGACTGGCTTCTGAAGCTTGTTTCTTTCACTGACAGTGGCCTTTGCTGTCACTGAAACTATCCAGGAGACAGGCCACTTCCTTCCTGGTGGTCCCCTCCCTCTTTCTCTGCTTCACAGGTTGCTCTTACTGCTTTTTATCTTCTAGACACTTACCCCCAGTTGCTGGGATGCTGATGGTCTTTTCCCCATCTCCGGATCTGTCCGGTAATCTATGGAGGGTGGAACAGTTGTCCTGGCAGTTTAATTTGCCCCTTGTGCTGGAACCCTCCTCTTCCCAGCATCCTGCTACCTGAGATATCCCATAAGAACAATAGATGTAACATATACATAATGAGACGGGAGAGAAGCAGGAGACATAAAGGTAGGCGTACCTAAAACTATGCAGAAACAGGAGAGCCTTTTTAAATGCCATGCGTTAGAGCAACGTGTTTCCTCTGTTTATTCCTTATTGTTGATGGGATGTCATTTGGAAAAAGACACAAAGTTGAAAGAGAAAATAAACACACTTAAAACTAGCATGAGTTTTCCAAAAGATGTACTTTCTTTTAGCTAAACATCTTTTCTATTTTGTCCCAGTTGGCCACCAGCAGTTGGCCACAGATGTATGTTTTTTAAATTTCTTTTTCTTTTTTTTTATTGTGATTGAGCGAAAGTGTACAATCCACTTTAAATCTTCATGCCTGCCTATCTGCAGCTCCTTCTTCTTCTGCTCTCCTTGCCTGGTGACAGCACACTCCTCCTTTCCATTCTATACATGTCATATCATCTTAATCTCTTGTCCCCTCCTCTCCACCTTCTCCACTCTGCTCTAGTAAGAAGCCAGTAGGACGACATCCTATAGGTGCACAGAACCATAAAGTGCACACATGCTATGGTCACTCTGTGTCCCCAAGTCCAATCCATTCCTGTCCGAAGAACTGACCTCAGTAGTGATTTATGGACTGGGGCAGCATCCGTCTAGGGCCGTGCTCCCAGGGCAACCCACAGGCCTTCGGACCATCAGCTGCGATCTTTTAGTGGAGTTCTCAGGGTGCACCTCTCTTTTTTCGTGTTGCCCGGGACTCAACATTGTGAGCCCCATCACGGCTGTCAACAAATGCACATTCTTTTTACAGAGCAGCTCCCACTAAAGAAGAAACAACTTGAAGATCTGGCTTCTGAATTAAGAGGTAAATAGACGCTTGGGGTCATCTCCTTTTGCCGGAAAACACAAACAGCCCTTGGGGAAGCCCACTTGATCTTTGCTTGTGCTCACACCCTTTAGAAACCCACTCCGCTAAGCAGTAGGTTAGAGCTGGTGGTGCAGTGGTCAAGGGTGAGGCTGGAGAGCCCATGGGGCAGAGCGAGGCTGGAGAGCCCATGGGGCAGTGCTCCTCGGCCTTATAGGGTCGCTATGAGCTGGAATCAACCTGATGGCTGTGGGGTTTGGGGTTTTTTTTTAAAGCATGTAGACAAGAAGGTGGTGAGGATGAGGGGTCTCAGGGCATTTCTACAGTGTGTGTGTGCTAGGAGGAGATGGAGCCCCCAAGCGAGAGAACGTGGCCTGTACAACTAAGTTTTAAACCTTCATTTTAAACCTCTCCTTTGTCTTCAGAAAAATGGATCATTAATCCAGAAGAGGCAAACTTAAAGATTTTATACCAGCTGGAGGTAAGAGATTTATTGTATCCATTAGTAATAGTACTCTGTTCTCAAGATAAAAATGCTTATTTAATCTTCAATTTTTCTTCTTCTTTTTTTCTAGTTTAAGGACGACTTTGTCAGACTGTTTGCACCCTCTCTGAGAACACTGCCCAGCATTGGGCCACCATCCATTCTGACATACAGACCAGAGATTTCCAACATAAATGTTAAATTCAAGGTGATTTTAATTCATATTCTATTAGCAGGATAATAAACCACATAAAAGCTGTGTGACTACTTGCACCACAGATAGTGGACATACCTCTCCCTTAGTCATCTAGTGCTGCTATATAACAGAAATACCACAAGGGGGTGGCTTTAACAAACAGAAATTTGTTTTCTCACTCTTTGAGAGGTTAGCAATGTGAATTCAAGGGGATGGCTTTGTTGCTGTTGCTGTTGTTGGGTGCCGTTGAGTTGGTTCTGACTCAGCAACCCTGTGAACAACAGGATGAAATACTGCCCGGTCTTGCGCCATGTCTCTAGGGGAAGGCTTTCTCTCTCTGTGGGCCACTGAGGCGGATCCTTGTCTCTCTTGAACTTCTGTTCCTGGGTGGTCTTCATACAGCTTGGCATCTCCCTTCCCCCATCTCTGCTTCCTCACTTGCTTGTTTAATCTCTTTTATATCTCAGAACACCTTGGCTCAGGATACACCCCACACTGGCACTCATTGACAAATTTCCGAATGGGATTATAACCACAGGTATCCAAAAACCCATTTCCGCTGAGTCTGTTCTGACTCACAGTGACCTGTAGGACAGAGTAGAACTTCCCTGTAGAGTTTGCAAGCCCTTAGTGTTCTACAGAAGCAGATGCCCACATCTTTCTCCCATGGAGCAGCTAGAACATTTACCTTGTGTGCCCCCAAGGCTCCCTTCCCCAGGCACAGGGGTGAACCAAAGACAAAACCCACTGCCGTCAAATTGAATCTGATTCACAGCAACTCTATAGGCCAGAGTAGAACTGTTCCATAAGAGTTTCCAAGGAGTGCCTGGTAGATCTGAACTGCCAACCTTTTGGTGAGCAGATGTAGCGCTTAACCACTGTGCTGCCAGGGTATAGGGGGTTAGGATTTACAGTACATATTTCTGGAGGGCACATAACAATACCTTCCGAAAAAAAAAAAGGGCAATGAGTCCCTTGGTGTAGCACTTAGGCAGGGAGCCAGTGCAGCCTGGAAGCCTAGGTCAGCATTTGCTGGTTTGAGTCACGTTCAACAGCCAATTAATGCCTGCACTTGACCCGCTGGGGAGGAGTGGCCTCAGAGATCCCAACAGGTAGGTGCCCCACCCCACCGGCTGAGAGTGGTGAGGGACTCACAGGAGATCATTTCTGAGTCTGGCTTGGACGGTGTGGCCACACAGGAGAGCTGAGCGCTCACCAGATCCAGATGTCCCCATGTACCTCTGCAGGTTTCCCCACTGGAAAACAGGAGGCACTGACCCACCCAGGCGCTGCCGCAGGGATGGGGTGGGGGCTGGGCTCACTGCCACTGCTGGCCTGGAGGGCTTGTGACACCAGGCTTGTGGCTGTTGTGCAGAGCACACCGAGCTGGGTGATGCCAGCAGCACACACTGAGCAGTCAGGCAGTGCAGTGCCTGTCCCCTGGTACTGTTTCCAGTCACCCGGGGCGTCTCTAAACTGTCTGTATGGCCGTTCTGTGGTCACATCTGGCTGGAATGGTACTCAAACATGGCAGCTGCCCTTTTGAAACCCCAAAGGTCCATGGGAAGGGGAGCTTCTTGAGCTGGAGCTGTAGTCTCTTTCCCAGAGACCAGAAGGAACATGAGGAATGCTTCATGGCCTTTCTTGCTCCTCCTGCTTTAAGGCTGACAGTTCAGGCTGTCTGGGAAGTGTAGGGTCAGCAGTGTGGTTTAGGGGCGATGGCAGCTGGCTTGCCCAGCTCTCCCCTCCAGCCACATCTGGAGATGCTGATCCCCGGCCCACATGCAGATAACTAGCCCAGGTTTTCCACTACAGTTTCCTGCCGCTTGGCTTAGTCTCTGGTGTTTCACCTTCAGTGACACGCAGTCCTTTATGTTGGTAGTTGCAATGGTCACAAGCTATCGGGTGTCACTCTGAGGGGAAGAATCTGCATTATCTGTCCCTTTCTGGCCCCAGGTAGGTGGCTGTTTTGCAAGTCTCGAACCCAAAGCAGCCAAACTCATTGCTGTCAAGTCGATTCTGACTTGTAGTGACTCTGTAGAACAAAAGGAAACAGCCCCAGAGGGTTTCCAAGGAGCGGCTGGTGGATTTGAGCTGCTGCTCCTTGGGTTGGCAGCTGAGCTCCTAACCACGGAGCAACCAGACCCTGGACAGTCTCAGTGTGTGGTTTTCACAGCAAATGCATGCAACTCCCAGGGGTATTGGTGGTCTCTGTAAGGACCTGAGTCCCTCCCTGGAGACTTAGCAGCATCCACAGTCCCGGCTGTGGCCACAGTACATCAGCCCCTCACAGAGTCACCTGGGTCCTAACACTGTGTCTCCCCTTGGCTTCCCTCAAGTCCCTCTCCAGAATGACCTCTCAGTACAGACAGGAGAGCTCAGAGCCCCAGGCTGGTCTCCCCTGGAGAGAGGACTCTGATTTGCAGGGTTGCTATGAATCAGAATCGACTTGATGGCAGTGGGTTTGGCTATTTTTCATTTGAGACTCACAAAACGGCCACCTACCCAGGGCCAGAAAGGGACAGATAATGCCACCGGGATTCCTCGCCTAGAGTGACATGCAACTGCCAACACAGAGGACTGAGTGTCACTGAAGGCAGGACGCACGGAGACTTAAGGAAAGGTGAGGACCTGTCCAGAAGTAGAAGCGACATCATGTGAAAAGTGCTAGTGCCTTCTGGTACGGGGCCTCAGCCCCGAGAGGTTCCCGTCACATATTTCTGGGGTCCCCAGGGTGTGACAGCAATTCCAGCAGGCCTGCAATCCCCCCGCTGGACGTTGCTGCCCGTGCCCAGAGCTGCACCCCTGCTGCTGCAGGAACCCAGGAGTCGTCGTCAGCTGTCTGTCTTGAACCTCCTCTCTCTAAAGGAGGAAGAGGAGGACTTGCTGCTTAGGTGTGAATTCTGTGGGAGCGACGTAAGACCCATTCTGTCCAGTATGGATTTTTCCTTCGACTACGGCAAATTTCAGACACAAAAACATGTAAGTTCTTTAGCTAATTTAACTGAGGAAAATTTTTTTAATTGTGATTTAGTGGAATTTTACAACCCAAGTCAATTTGCCATGTAAAAACCTGCACACCTCTCTGCAGCTCTGTCTGCTGTCCTAACCCTATGACAGCACACTCCCCTTTTCCCCCATGTCCTTCCTGCACTCAACCCACACGTGTCCTCTCCTCTCCACCCTCCCCTCTTCCTTCTAGAGAGGAAGCAGTTGGACAGCCCCATATATTTATTAAGCTAAGAAGTACACACACCATATACGTCACTACAGTGTCTTATAGTCCTGTCCAGTCTTTGAAATGTGGGCTTCAGCACTGGTTCCAGCTCTGGGCTAGCAGCAAGTCAAGGCACCGTGTTCTCAGGGGACCTGCCAGACTGTCTGCCCATCAACTCTGGTCTCTGAATAGACCCCTAGACCCGCGCTCCCCTTTTTCTAATGCTTCCTCGGACTCTACATTGTGTTCCCTGTCAGGGCAGTTTGGGGTGGTGGCTGACACCGTCGAGTTCTTCTGGTCCCAAGCTGATGTAGCCTCCCTGTCACATGGACCCTTCTGTCTCCTGGACTCATATTTTTGTCATGTCTTTGATGTTCTTGCTTTTCATCTGCTCCAGGTGAGTTGAGACTAATTGATTTTCCCTAGATGGGAGCTTGCTGGCTTTTAAGACTTCAGGTGCCTTGTACCAACATGGGATGCAGAACGATTTCTTTGGGAAAAAGACTCATCCCAATTGACCTTGATGTCCCCTGAAATCATGGTCCCCAGACCCCAGTCCCTGCTACTCTGTCCTTTAGGAAATGCATTTTTAAACATGTGCACACACACACACCTTGTTGTTATGTGTTAGCCACCAGGGAAATGTAAGCCCAAACCACAGCACACCACCCACTTCTCACCCCCTGGGATAGCTGCCACCGAAAAGACAAACAATTGCAAGGGTTGACTAGGAGGATGTGGAAAAACGGGACCTCGTACACCGCTGGGAGGGAAGACAAAATGATATGACCACTTTGGAGACTAGTCTGGGAGTTTCTTACAAGGTTGCATGTAAAATTAGCGTAGAATCCCATTCCTAAGTGTGCACACAGGAGAACTGGAAGCACACATCCATGTACGCACCTGCACAGGAGTGTTCACAATTTCCAAAAAGTAGAAACAACCCATGTGTCCATCAACTGATTAGTAAATGAAACAAAGTATACCCATACTTTGGAATGTTATTATTTGTCTATTAAAAAAAGGAAAAGGAAGAAGCTTCAAAACATCACGTTAAGAAGCCAGTCACAAAGACTAAATGTTATTTAATTCCTTTTATAGGACATATCCCATGTAAGGAAGCCCATAGGAACAGATGGTGCATTAGTGACTGCCAGGGGCTGGACTGAAAGGGCAATGGGAAATGTCTGCTAACGTGTTCAGAGTTTCCTTTTAGGGTAATCAAAGTCTTCTAAACTTGATCATGGGGGTAATGATTTCACAACTCTTTGAATACCACTAAAAACCGTTGACTTCTATACTCTAAATGAGTAAACTGTATGGTATGTGAGTTATATCCCCATAAACCTGTCAATAAAACAAGATGAAGAACTATGATCGATTGTGTTAATTCCTTTGGAGTTTGGTTTTCCTGTCTTCTCTCATCACCTTCATCCAGAAGCCACAACAGAAATCAGTATGCCCTGTTTTTGTTTTTAGGACTACTGTTGCGTTCATTTCCAAAATCTAGTGGAATATATCTATACGGAAGAACAAAACACCCGAAGCCCTAGAGATGAATTAATCAGCATCAAACCTCACGCAGCCCACGGCAGTGAAGTCGACAGGCTCAGAGCCAAAGAGAAAGCCCTGCAGAGGTACTGTTGCGTCTTGGCTTGTTGGGACTCAGATTGGCCCACTTCACTGGAAAGGTTTTGTAAAGTGAGCCTTTTTTTTTTCTTACAAAACATATGATTTTGCATTACTGAGGTCAACTCTTTGGACAGGAAGGGATTGCACTCGGACACAATGTGACCATATGGTGTGTGCACTTTATGGTTCTATGCATCTGTAGGATGCTGTCCTACTGGCCTCTTACTAAAGGTGAGAGGAGAGGGTGGAGAGGGGACAGGAGATCATTAAGAGGATACAATATGTACAGAATGGAAAGGAGGAGTGTGCTATCACCGGGCAAGGAGAGCAGAAGGAGCTGCAGATAGGCGGGTATGCAAATTTAACTTTGATTGCATACTTTCACTCAATCACAATAGAAAAACCAAAAAATATGATTTTGAAGATGTGTTCCCAGTGAGGCAAACTTATCACAGTCCCTGGTGGACGTCACGAGATCTGGAAGCTTTAGGACACTGGAGACTGCCAGATTCAAAGTAGTGTGAGCGTTAGCCAGCTGTGCCCTTAAAGGGAACAGCCCACCACCCATGTCCATTTTGACTTCCAACAGAAAGTCCTGGGGCTTCCACCACCACCCTCAGTTTTGAGATTTTGCTAGAAGGACTTACAGAACCCGCTGAGCACTGTCATACATATGGTTACAGGTTATTACAGGCAAAGGAGACAGGTGAAGTCAGCCAAGGGAAGGAGCTCAGAGGCAGAGTCCAGGAAAGGTACCCAACACAGAGGTTTCTCTGTACTCACTTGCTCCACCAGGCAGGGACAGCATTCTTGGTATGATGCCAGTGTGTGACAATATACAGGGGATGCTGCCAACCAGGGAGCCTCACCTGAGCCTTGGTGCCCAGCGTTTACGGGGCTCCATCATGTAAACGTGATTGATGGTCCCTATAAATGACGTCAGTCTCCAGGTGCTTCAGAGCTGGACTGAGGCTGTGGAACCCCAAGCCTCCACTCTAAATCAGACTGCGGGGGTAGCTCAGAACCCCACCTCTATATCCTGTTGTTAGATTTTCTGGTGTGGTCAGCTACCACCGTAAATCCTACCTGCTGTGGCTAATGACCACCTTCGATCACGATGAGATTTTCCAGTGTGACCTGGACAAATAGAGGCACTCCTATGAGGTATGACATTCCAGAGGTTTAGAAGTCATCTCCAGGAAGCTGAGGACACAGGTCAAATCTCTCTTTGGACATGGCTGAGTTCTTTATCAAGGTCATTATTGTGGCAGTGTGATGTCAAATTGATTCTGACTGGTAGCAGCGCTGCAGGGCAGAGTGGAGCCGCCGCATAGGGCTTCTGAGGCTGTAATCTTGACCAAAGCAGATGGCCACATGGAGTGGCTGGTGGGTTCGAACCACTGACCTTCTGGTTAGCAGCGTAGCACTTAACCACTGCAGCACAAGAGCTCCTTAGTGGAAACTGACCAATCTGAAATTCTCAGGAAAATTTGGAAATCCTGCATAGGAGAAGGAAACTGGTGGCATAGTGGTTAAGTGCTGTATCTGCTAACCAAATGGCTGGCAGTTCAGATCCACCAGGCACTCCTTGAAAGCTCTATGGGGACAGTTCTGCTGTGTCCTATAGTGTCATTATGAGTCAGAATCAACTCGATGGCAGTGAGCTTTGGGTGAGACATAGGAGAAATATGTCAACATCATAGAAATCCACATACTCATATTAAATATGCTAAATAAACAAATAATAGATACAAATAATAAGGGAAAGTAGGTTAGCAGTTATAATTTGTAGTATACTATTCTGCATTTCAAACACATTTCACATGTATGCAACATTTGTTTTGATTTTGTAGAAAACAGGAGCGTCAAATGGCCAGACACTTTACAATAATGTCCAATGAGGAGACTAACTTCTTTGAAGAAGGTGAGTTCACCAACATTGATGTTGTCCATTAGCTGTTTGGTATCAGAAAGCTCAGCTTAGCGAGGGTTAAAATGAGTGTATTTTTTACATGACATATAAAGTTTCATTTCTAAGTACAGTAAAGCCTGCATCAACCAAAATGACTCAGGAAATAGGTGTTTCAGCCTTCTGGTTTCATAGTCCCTGGTTCCAGAAAGATGTTTACCTGTGCTTTATTAACTATACAGAGGCATTCAACCATGTGAATCATAACAAATTATGGATAATGTTGCAAAGAATGGGAGTTCCAGAATGCTTCATTGTGCTCATCAGGAACCTGTATACAGACCAAGAGGCAGTCATTGGAACAGAACAAGGGAGTACTATGTGACTTCAAGTCAGGACAGGTATGCATCAGGGTTGTATCCTTTTACTCTAGTTATTCAATCTGCATGCTGAACAAATAATCCGAGAAACTGGATTATAGGAAGAAGAGCGGGGCATCAAACTTGAAGGAAGACTCACTAACAACCTGCGTTATGCAGATGACACAACTTGGCTGCTGAAAGTCAAGAGGACTTGAAGTACTTACTGATGAAGAAGATCAAAGGTCACAGCCTTCAGTATGGCTTACACCTCAGCACAGAGAAAACAAAAATCCTCACAACTAGACCAATAAGTGACATCATGATGAATGGGGACAAGACCAAAGTGGTCAAGCATTTCATTTTACTTAGATCCACAATCAACACTTACGGAAGCAGCAATCAAGAAATCAAACAATGCATTACACTGGTCAAATCTGCTGCCAAAGACCTCTTTCAAGTGTTTTAGAAAAAGCAAAAACGTCACTTTGAGCTGTGCCTGACCCAAGCCAAGCGGTGTTTTCAATTGCCTCCTGTGCATTCAAAAGCAAAACAATTAATAAGGAGATCAAAGAAGAGTTGTGTTACCGCGTTGGTTAAGAAGGGACTGCCTGCCAGAAGGACGAAGGAGTCTGTCTCGGCAGTAGAGCAGCCAGAACGCTCCCTAGAAGAAAAGACAGGGAGCCTGTCTCTCACCTACCCTGGACGTGTTTTCAGGAGGGATTGGTCCCTGGAGGAGACTGTGGTGCTTGGTCAGGGAGAGGGTCAGCAGAAAAGAAGATGGATTGACATAGCGGTGACAACAGTCGGCTCAGGAGTGACAGCCATTGTGAGGATGGAGCAGAGCCGGGCAGGGCTTCCTTCTGTGGCACCTGGGTAGCAGAGCTGGGCAGGGCTTCCTTCTGTGCTATGTGCACTAGCTACAGTTCAGAACCAATTTGATGGCACCTACCAAAAGGTAACGGAGCACTTGGGAGATCAGCTGGCACAGTGAAGCTTGGCTACTAACCAAAAGATCAGTAGTTCGAATCCACCAGCTGCTCCATGGAAACCCTATGGGGCAGTTCTGTTCTCTCCTATAGGGTCACTGTGCATCAGAATCAACTCAACCGTGGTGAGTTTTGTTTCTTTTTAAACAGAGCAGGCTTCAGAGAGCTGCAAAGAGCTTTCAGGTTCTTTCAAGTTTGCATATGGAAAATCTTCAAAACTGAATTGGATTCCTTTCTCTACATATTTTGACAGTTGGTTGGCTGACCATAAAATTGTGGTACAGGAATACTGATTTTAGGATCAGAAGTCTAAACTCACATCCTTGGTCCTCCCCTTAAAAATCATCAGACTTGGGGCAATTTTCTTAATCTGAGTATCTGTCCCCTCCTCTCTCACCGAGACAGCTATTGAAAAGATACTGCGGTAGGGATATTTTTGTTTATTGTTTGTTCACTTGTGACTAAATCCTTAGTACAGATTTCTTTGATATTTAAGTGTTTCATTCCAAAATTAAAGGTGAGAAAAATGCCACTTAGTGAAAACTTTCATTTTTCATTTTATCAAATGATGGTGTTATTTTTTTTACCGGAGGAAGAACTGCATTTTAATTTAATGCAAGGCTTCATTTTAGAGGATCTAAAATAAGTGCCTGATGAATTAGTGCATTTCCAATAGAGTTTGGAATTTAATTTTAGTAGAGAGGCTTTGAAAGACAGAAAACATAAATACACTTGCACGTGCTTCTCTTCCTCTCAGACACGAGGCACCTGAAAACGATTTCCTATCAACTCTCCGTCGACATCCCAGAAAAGAAAGTGCCTGAGAAGACCATGTTCGATTTTCAAATAGAGATCAGTGACTTACCCGTTATCTGTTGTGACTCTCGGACAGCGTGTGGAAAGGTGATGATCTTGCAGTGTGTCAGACTCGCCCCTTCAGTTTCATCTAGAGTCTATAACAGTGGTTTTTAATAGCTGTTTTATGGGGGGGAGGTAGGGCATTTTGCTTAAACGGGGTCTTGGTAAAGTCAGTGGTTAAGCTCTTAGCCTGCTTAAAAGGGGTCTTGGTAAAGTCAGTGGTTAAACTCTTAACCTGCTAACCGAGAAGTCAGCAGTTCGAACCCAGCAGCCGTTCCATGGGAGAAAGATGTGGCCGTCTGCTTCAGGAAAGATCACAGCCTCAGAAGCCCACCAGGCAGTTCCACTCTGTCCTGTAGGGTCACAATGAGTTGGAGTTGACTTGATGGCAATGGAGTTTCGGGGGACTTTGCTTAAAACATTTTTACTTTCAGATGTGATAACTGCACATTGAAGAATATTTGGATCGTGTATAAAACTAGAAAGAAGGGGAGGAAAAAAATCACCAAAAGTACCCCCCAAACATGATTAATATTTTAACATGTTTGGACCCATGCCGCTCAGCACGGTAGCACCTATCGCATATGGCTCTTTAAACTCATATTCAGTAAAATTTAAAATTCCATTTCACAGCAATACCAGTTACATTTCAAATGCAGGTGAATGTAGCCACATGTGACTAGAGGCCACCATACAGGGTAGTGCAGGTACAGAACGTTTTGCTTTTTGTTTTAATACTTTATTTATTGTGATTGAGTGAAAGCATACAATCCAGTTTAAATCTGCACCCCGCCTATGTGCTGCTCCTACTGCTCTCCTCGCCTGGTGACAGCATTCTCCTCCTTTCTCTTCTACACGTCATATCCTCATAACAATCTCCTGTCCCCTCCTCTCCACTCCCCATCTACAGGAGGTCATCCTACGGCATGTTTTTAATCGTCGCAGGAAGTTCTATGACACAGCCCTGTCTGAGACTGCATTCCATGTGTCACTTTCGTCCACATATTTGCAGTCGTATCACCTGTAATTTTCTCTTTTTTAATTTAGTTGTAACAAAATATCATCCATGCCATTACATAGTTTACATCAACGCATGCTTTAGCAGCTGTGTGCCACCGCCCGCCTGTCAGTGCGTCATACTGTGGTGGTATGCATGTTCCACGATACCAGAAGCTATGCCACCGGTATTTCAAATGCTGGCAGTTTCACTCTGTCCTTTAGAGTCGCTGAGTCGGAACTGATTCAATGGCCTGTAGCAACAAAAACAGTTTCCTATCCAAAAGAATTGAAATCCAACACAGACGCTTGCACACCAGCCTACGCTGCAGCAGTGTTCACAATAGCCTAAAGGTGGAAAGAACCCAAGACTCACAAGCAGATGAATGCATAGACAAAGTGCTGTACATACAATGAAGGATTGTTAATTCATGGAGAAAGTCAAGCTCTAATGCATGCTATACACAGGTGAGGCTTAGACAATGATAATAACAAATAAATTAAGAAACTGCCATCGAATTAATTTTTACTCCATAGACAGAGTAGACCTGCCCCATAGTTTCCAAGCAGCACCTGGTGGATTTGAACTACTGACCTTTTGGTGGGCAGCTGTAGCTCTTAACCACTACACCACCAGGGTTTCCACATGCTTTAAAATTCAGCCTTTTTAGGTGCACCATTCTGTGAGTTTTGCCAATTGTATACAGTTGTGTATTTACCATTAAAACCAGCGTATAGGATGGTTACACTGTGCTGGATTTGGGTTTTTCTCTCCTTTCGTTTTTGCCATAAATATACATATAAAATCACCAAAGCTGTTGCCACCGAATCGATTCCAACTTGTAGTGACCCTATGGGACAGAGTAGATATGTGTATAAGTGTATAAAGTTAAAAAAAAAACAAAAACCTTCAAACAGAATGTAATGTTATATTTCTGCCAGAAAGGTATCGAGTTACAGTGCAGTTGTCGGGAATCAGTCATTAGCAATCACCTGAGGACTGTTCGCTGACCTGACTCCAAAGCATGGCCAAAATTTTAAACTAGGAAATGGTTCACGTCACTGCCTAGCAACTGCATGGTGTCCGCTGTTGCTGTGCTTAACGTTAACGAGTGCGGGTCCCTCTCCTTCCCGTGGCATGCAGAAGCTGAGCGAGGATGAGCTCTTAGAGAAGAACTACAAACACGGGAACAAGTTTCTGACTTCATTTCCAGATGGGTCGACACAAATATTGTATCCTTTCTTTCAACAGGTGTCTTTTTTATTAACTGTATTTCTTCATAAAAAGAAGGGTAAAGAATACAGAAAGAAAGAAAGAAAGAAAGAAAAAACCCCACTATCTAGAGGAAAGCTGTTAACATCTGTTTTATGTCTTTCTTCCCTCAATTTTTTCCTATGTCTCTGAGCCTGGTGGCTCAGTGGTTAAGAGCTATGGCTGCCGATGAAAAGGTCAGCAGTTCATATCCACCAGGAGCTCCTTGCGAACTCCATTGGGCAGCTTCCCTCTGTCCTGTAGGGTCGCAGAGAGTCAGAATTGACTCAGTGGCAGTGGGTTTGATTTTTGTTTATGAACGTATATAGCAATAAAGCAACCAAAACCAAACCCAGTGCTGTTGAGTTGGGTCCAAATCACAGTGACCCTAGAAGTCAGAGTAGAACTGCCCCTTAGAGTTTTCAAGGAGCACCTGGTGGATTTGAACGGCTGAGCTTTCGGTGAGCAGATGTAGCATTTAACCACTACGCCACCAGGGTTTCCAATATTTGGTTTTTATATAGAGGTAGCGCTTATAAAAGCAGTTCTTCAACTATTTCTGTGTATTTTGTCCTCTCTCTATAATATTATGCAATAAATAACATTATACAGTATACCATATGTAGCTACAATAAATGTAGAGATGTATCATTTTTATAAATGTCTGTCATTGTTGTTAGGTGCCACTGAGTCAGGTCTGACTCATGGTGGCCCCTGTATGACAGGAGAAAACGCTGCCTTATCGTGCGCCATGCCCGGGATAATCGTTCTTGTACTTGAACCTGTTGTTGCAGCTACTATGGCAGTCCATCTCACTGACGCTCTTCCTCTTTTTTGCCGACCTTCTATAGGGAGCACTCTGGTTGTACCATAACCATGTAGTATTTCATTATTAAACCTGTCTCCTACTGCTCAACAACGGTGGCTTCCATTCCCTCCCCATAAGAGACAACAGCTAAATGAAGAGCTTTGTGCATACTGTATCTCAAAAGTATCATTTGTTTTCCTGAATTAAATACCTACGGGTAGACCTTCTGGGTGAGACATAATGGACATTTTAAAGCTTTGAGGAGATTTCTTGCCCTTCAGAAAATCTGAACCAATTTACACATCCATGATCAACATCATGGGGTCTGGTGGCTTCGTGGTTAAGAGCTTGGGTGCAAAGCAGGTCAGCAGTTGGAATCCACCAGCTGTTCCTCCTCAGAAACCCTCTACGACAGTTCGGATCTGTCCCGTAGGGTCACTATGAGTCAGACTCAACTCAGCGGCAATGGTTTACAGAAGCCACATAGCATTTCAGTTGATTTTTAATACAGAAATTTGATAATACGATTTATAGAACACTAAGCAATTGCCCCATGACGTATAGGCCATGAGGCATCTCAAGTTAAAGGCCTTTCAGTGTAACCCACCCAAACCCACTACTGTCCGGTTGATTCCAACTCACAGAGACCCTATAGAGTTTCCAACGAGTGCCTGGTGGATTTGAACTGCCGGCATTCTTGTTAGCAGTTGTAGCACTTAACCACTATGCCACCAGGATTTCCTTCAATATATCCAGGAAAGTAAAACTGTTTACATGAAATGAGAATGGCTTCATTTTGTAGAAGAAAACAATTTTTTAAAATTATAATTAAGTAAAAGTGTACAATCCACGTCAATTTTGCATGCCCACCTCTCTGCAACTCTGTCTGCTTTCCCCACCCTGTGACAGCACACTCCTCCTTTTTACTGTCTACTTCTAGTAGCCTGTCTATGAACACCTGTCCCCTCCTCTCCACCGTCTCTTCTCCCCTCTAGAAAGAAACCAGGAGGGCAGCCTGTTATAAACGTATAAAAGCATAAATACACACATGATATGCTCACTCTGTGTCTCCGAGTCCAGTCCATTCTTAGTCTGAAGTGTTGATCTCAGTGCTGGTTTCAGGTCTGGGGCAGCAGCAAGTCTGGGGGTCATGTCTCCAGGGGAGCCTCCAGGTTGTTGGGACTATCCATTCTGGTCTTTTAGTAGAGTTCTCGATCTGCACACCTCTTTTTCTCGTGTTATGTCAGGGACTCTACATTGTGTCCCTCATCAAGGCTCTCTTTGGTGGTGGCCGGGCACCATTTGGTTCTTTCGCTCTCATGCTGATGTAGTCTCCCACTCATACGGGTCGTTCTGTCCCTGGGCTCATTTTTCCTAGTGTCTTTGAAGTTCCCTGTCATCATCTGTTACAGGTGGACTGGGACCAATTGATGTTCCTCAGATGGCAGCTTGCTGGCTTTTAAGACCCCAGACGACACTCACCAATGTGGGGTGCAGAAGACTCTCTTAGCCAAAGGCTAGTTGTGTCAGTTGACCTCGATGTCCCCTGAAAACACAGTCCCAGACTCCTGTCCCTGCTACTGTATCTATTGAAACATTAGGTTGAATTTAGAAAACCTTTTAGCTGATGGTGTAGTCTGTCTATGCGGACCTGCCTTCTGCTGGATCCCGTCACATCCGTCACCTAACCAAATCCCTATCGACTATCTAATCTATGACCAACTCTCTCCCAGAAAACAATTTTTATTCATAGTGTCTTCAATGTTTAGTCAAGTTTCAACAACAAACAAAAAAAAGATTCACATGGCACAGAAAACAGAATGACACCTCAATTCCCAAGACCTTAGCAGAAGGCTTGTAGGTTATATTTTAATGGTATCAGTCTAGATCAAATAATGTCCCCAACCTTTACTATATTAGTTATTCTCTCATGCTGTGGCTTTAATTTTTCTTAACTTTCTTGAAAGCTGTGCCTGATTTTCAAAACGGTTCAGATTCGAGCTGTTTACTTCATCTCTAGACTTCTCATCAGCTTAGATATGGCCTGGGTATTAACAACAGTCAGTGAATTATCTTCACTATATTGTGTTTGTATTGAGCCTATTGCAAATGGAATTTTCATAATTTCATTTTCAGAATGTTCATTGCGAGTGTGTCGAAATAGTTTTATATATATGTATATATGTGTGTATATAGATATAGATCTTCTATCCTGCAACTGAGAACTGGCAAAGCCCTGGTGGTGCAGTGGTTAAAGGACTCACTGCTAACCACAAGGTCTGCAAAACCAAATGCACTGCTGTCAAGTCGGTTCTGACTCACAGCAACCCTATACACAGAGTCAAACTGCTACATTGAATTTCAAAGGAGTGCTTGGCAGATTTGGACTTCAGACTGTCTGGTTAGCAACCATAGCACTTAACTACTGCCCCACCAGGGTCTGCAGTTGGAGCCCACCAGCCGCTCCAAAGGAGGAAAGATGTCACCTTGTGCTTGGGTGAAAATCGCCAGCCTTGGACAGACTGTGAGGCGGTTCTGCTCTGTCCTGGTAGCATCACTGCGAGCTGGCATCGACTCCTTGGCAGCAGGGGTGGTCTGGGTTGGTGTCCTGCAACTTTGCTGATTCATGCTAGTGGTGTTCTTGCTGTTCTGTGCCATTGACTTGATTCCGGTTCCTAGCAACCCTGTAGGACAGAGGAGAACTGCCCCGCAAAGGCTTCCAAGGAGCGGCTGGTAAATTTGAACTGGCAAGCTTTTGGTTAGCAGATGCAGTGCTTAACCACTGGGCCACCGGGGTTTTCCAAGGGCCACTGGAACACCACAGGTGACCTTATCTGACCTCAGCTACCCGTCTGGAAACCTAGCCATCATCCGAGTGCCCAACCTGGTCAATGGCTTTACCTGCATCGTCCAAGGAGACGCGCCCGCTGACCCCGCGATCCTGGCTCTGCTGGACTCCTCCGGCAGGAGCTCCTGCTACCATCCCAACGGAAACGTCTGGTAGGTCCTGGGCTCCTTCTGCTGCCGTTTCCTTTTATTTCTTTACTGAAATTTTATTTTTCCTCTTAAATGGTGAAACTGGCTTTAAGAAGATTTCAGTTAATGGGTTTTGGAGAGTAATGCTCAACTCAAGGTAGTTTTTTATTTATACTGTCCCAGGTAACTAGCTATACAAAACCAAGCTCATCATATTCTTTCTATAAATATATGAACTAAACGACTATCTTATGGGGGAAAAAAAAACTCTACCTAGGTTATATTGTCCTTCTGTGGATTGGGGATGTGAATCCACACCAGGACAAAGCCAAACTAGCAGCTTCTGAGTAGATTCTGACTCACAGTGACCCTACAGCACAGATTAGAACTGCCACATAGGGTTTCCAAGGAGCAGTTGGTGGATTTAAACTGCCAACCTTTTGGAGAGCGGCTGAGCTCTTAACCACCATGCCACTGGGACTCCAAGCCATGCGGTTTCTTATTATGTCAGGCTGTGCTTTAATAATGTCCTATACCTCATTTGTAGCGGTCATTTGCCAGTGGACAGCTGCTACAGAGTAATGTTTTTTATTATGTGAAATATGTTCTTAACTAGTAAGTTTCTTGTAGACAAAACGAACAATAACAAACAAGCAAACAAAACCTATAAAATAAATAAGATCGGGTCCCATCTGACCTGCTAAGACACACACACTGTGACTTTGCGTCATTTTGTTGAACCTGACAAAAGGAAATTGGGTTTCTGATTTCACACATAATTTAAACTTTACAAGTTCTTCTGAAAGAAATACTTCCTCCCATTAAGATGTTTATGGGTATGACAGTTTCATCTAGAGAAACCAAACTCTGGACCCTGCCAATACTTGACCGAGTTGGGACTCAGTGAGCCATTTGTCCCAATGGCAAACCCAGTGCCCTGGAGTCAACTCTGACTCATAGTAACCCTGCAGGACGCAGTAGAACTGCTCCATCGGGTTTCTAAGGAACACCTGGAAGATTTGAACTGCCAACATTTTGGTTAGCAGCTGTAGCCTTAACCACTGCACCACCGGGGTTTCCTTTGAGTCCCAAGCAGTAGGCGGCCTTCTCATCTCAGTTACCACCAGGTATATTGGAAAATGTCTACTCAGTTTAGAGAGCTCAATGGCAATTCTGTATCATTATGTCTGGTCACATGAGGTCATGTGCAATCACTAGGAGTCGGAATCAACTCTGCAACCACTAACAACAACGATACTATGGTGAAATGGTGTATTAGCCGTCACTGGGGGTTGATTAGCTTCTAGGATGTTTCTCTCTCCTACGAAGCCTCCTTCCCACCCAGCGACTGAACTCCTCCACACGGTAAAAGACGTCCTTGACACTCTGATAGCACCATCCATGAGCCCTTCATATAGCAAGTCTGCCTCTACTGCTGGACTGCGGTTCTTGGGGGCACACCATGAGTCATCACCACCACACTGCAGTGTCTCCGTACACAGAGTGTTTATTACATACAGGTAGTTCCTGACCTATGACAGGCTGAAGTTACAAGAAACCATACTCATGATCGTTCATTTGGGGTTTCGGAGGGGGTACATTTTATTATTGTTAATATGTACCGTGTACAGTACTGCAGCATATAACTAACGGATGGTACTCTCATGCTATCCCCCAAAGACAATGAAAGGTTGGACTTACATGGATACTGATAATAAAAAAAGGAAATTATACCGAAAACTTAAAAAAAAAAAATGAGGTATTGGACTTACGTCAGAACCTAGTTACGACGGAGTCATTGGAATGTAACCCCCTGATCAGCCAGGGACTAGCTGTAAACAAATGAACATCCCAGCAATACCATGGAAATAAAGTCTGGCAATCTAATTCTGTAAAGATTAGAGCCAAAAATAAATACATAACAAAATAAAAACCCTGACAGTTCTACTCTGTATCATATGGGATCTTCGTGTGTCAAAACTGACTCAACAGCCACCAGTATGGGCATTTTAGGGGGGACAAGGTCTTAACTTAAGCACTGGTTTTCTCTGGTCTTCCCCTAGTTTAAGAGGGCAGGCACAATCTTCTCTCCTGTCTCTGCTTTTCAAGACTAAATCTTCCCCGCCCCTCTTCACCCTTCCCACGCCCGATTTACCAGAGCCCTTCACTGTCCTGGTTCTGTCCTCTGGACCCCTTTTGACTTATCAGTGCAGTCTCTAATTGGACCCCTTATTTCAAATTAACGCGGACTGTAGTCACAGTGCCGGTACCCCTGAGATGACCTATACTTCTCCACCACTCATGGACCACCAGCTGGCGTAAATTGCTTCTGCACCTAGTTAGCAAGAGACGGTGAATGCCAGGGCTGAGGAACACCATTAGTGTTTATGAGTGTCCGTTTCCTTCCTGCCCAGGGTGTTCATCAATGTCTTGGGAGGTCAGTACTCGGACCAAGCGGGCAACCGAGTGCGGGCCTGGAACTGGTCAAGCACGGTGGCCTCCACGCCCTTCGTGTCCTTCAAACCTGTCTTCCTGGCTTTGAACCATTACGTTGGAGTTCGCATCTTAGAACAAGACAAAATTTCCATCACTTTCCTAGCGATGGGCCAACAGGCCAGAATCAGCGTGGGAACCAAAGTCCAGGTAGGTGCATTTTTTGAGAGTTTTAAAGCATTTAGGGTCATCGGAGCAGAGGGACTTCTCCCTGGTGTTACTGCTGACAGTGACACTTGCACAGCACACGCTCTGCTGTTCCCTGAAGGCTCTAGAATTCACTGGAGAAAGGCATCCTCGAAGCTTCACATGGGATCCAAATAGATGCATCGCTTGTTTTCTTCTTCCTCGAAAATTCTCTGTAGGTTCCATTTGGTCCTTTATTTGCCATCCACGCCATGATCAGTGCTACCGTGGAGGTTTGTTTTGGGATTTCGTATTGTATATGTCTTTCTCCACTCTGGAGTAGAAAGCACAAGGCTGAGTCAGAGGCCAGGGTTCAAATCCTGCTCAAGACCGAGGATCAGCCCCACGTTCCTGAAGAGTCTTCCCAGATGGCTCAGTCCTTCTCCCCGGTGGGGCCATCATGCCCGCCTCTGGGCTTTGCAAACACTCTCCTCTGTCCTTGCACCACTTTGCCTGACTGACTCCTCTCTCCTGGAGCCAGGCCCAGGGCCTGGCCCAGAGAACTCACTCAGAGACTGGCAGTGTTGCACAATGGTTAGGAACATAGACGTCAGCATGTAGGAGATGTCATTGCAAACATGTGCTCTGTCACCTAGCTAATGACCTAGCTAACTGGGTGAACTGTCAGTTCTCATCAGTTAAATGGGGATTGCCACCTTACAGACTGTCGTGCCGATTCAACAAGACAGCCAAGTCCTGAGCGGAGCACCTGCATTGAGGGAGTTCTCCCTCAGTGGTAGTTCAGTAGAGGTGTAGAGGTAGATACGAGGGTAGATCCCTGGGTGGAAGTGTGTGGGAGTGGGAATGTTGTGAGTTGTGTGTCAGTGTGTGGGAGAAAGTGTATGAGTGTGTGTTTGTGGCAGTGTATGTGTGTGTGAACATTTGTAAATGTGTGTGAGTGTGAGCGTTGTGAGTTGTGTGTCAAGTTGAGTGAGGGTTGTGAATTGTGCATCAGTGTGTGTGAGAGCATATGTGTGCAGTGCACACAAGCACCGGCATAGCGACGTCACCAGGTGTCTACACTCCAGCGTTCACAGCATCGCTTCCTTCTGGAAGATTCCATGCCTAATGAATGCTTTCTTACCTAAAGCGTAAAAATGTCAGCCTTTCTCTTCCTCTCTCTCTCTCCCTAGGTCCCTCCCTCCCACCCTTCTTCCCCCTTCTGTGTCTCTCCCTTTCTGTCTTCCCAGAAAAGAATTTTAATCACAGAAATAATCATTTTGATGCAAAAGGAACACTTGCATGCGAAAAGTTTTTACTTTCTTCATTGTGCTCATGTTGACCCTTGGTTTTGTTTTTAATTACAAGAAGAGACATGAATAGATCCCTTATTAGAATATTTGAACAATATACAAGTACAGAGAGAAAAAAAATCAGGTTTCTCCTTTTCTATTCTCATTCCCTTCCCTAAAGATAATCACTTCCAAAATTTTATGGTATCTTCTTCCCTTTCCATGTACTTGTAAGTTATTCATATACATCTTTTTTTTTCCTAATAAAAATTAGATCCTACGATGCTTAGAATATTGTTGAGGGGATTTCTGCTTTTCTCTTCCCCTCCACTGGACAGTTTCTCCGTGCCTGCATTGCCAAATATACTTGCCTACTTTAGTTTTTAATTGTTGAATGGTATTTCACAAGTGCTGAATCATACTTCCCATGTGCTGTAGTTAATTTTGGATCCCTGATTTCACAATGCTTAAGAGCTACAGCTGCTAACAAAAAAGTAGCAGTTCAAATCCACAAGCTGATCCTGGAGACCCCATGGGGCAGAGTAGAGCTTACTCTGTCCTAGAAGGTCACTATGAGTCAGGATTGATTTGATGGCAACGGGTTTGGATTTTGGGGTTCAGTAGTTGATCTGGGAGTCTGTAGGTGGCACAGAGAGTTAAGTGCTCAACTACTCACTGAAAGATTGGAGGCTCAGACCCACCCAGAGGCCCCTTGGAGAAAAGGCATCCGCATCCTAAAGGTCACAGCCTTGAAACTCTACGGAGCACAGTCCTGCTCTGCAACACGGGTGGTCACCATAGGTCAGAAATCACTTGGCAGCCGGGTTGGTTTGGGGTTTGGTGAACATATACCCAATCCAAGGACCTGTCCTCAGCCTTGGTCACAGATGGTCAGTCTCTCTTCTTGGAGGTATTTTCTCCCTTGTTTTTCCTCTGCCTCGCAGACTGTCCTTTCTTCTTCACATGCCTTTTCTCTGACTACTGCAGGACCCAGGGCATGTCCTTGGTTCTCTGGCCACCTCACAGACTGTCTGCTCACTCTTCTCCTCCGCCGGCCTTCTCTCTGAAGGACCCCGGGCATGGCCTTGGCTCCCCTTTCCTCTGTCTGCACTCACTCTTCTGGCTGACCCCTCTGAGTCTCGTGTCCTTCAAAACCACCTACAGGAGCAGGACCCCTTAATTTGCAGCTCCAGTGAGATCTCCCATGAGCTCCAGGCTTGGAATCTCGGGGCCCATCATCACATCTCCTCTTGGACATCCCAGCAAGGTTGGGAACTGAGCAGAGCAGGATGATCACATTTCACGCTTGCTCTACCCTCTGTCCTCCTCTCAGGAAATGGCAGCAGCACTCTTTTAGTTGCTCAGACCAGATACCTCAGAGTGTTACCCCCTTCTCTGCCTTACAACCCTGAATCAACCCAGGCCCAGTCCTATAAACTCCACCCCATAAGCCTATCTGGAAACTGCGGCTTCTCACATCCTCTGACACCATCCCCCTTTTGTCCTCTCTATGGACCTAATCCATCTCGGAATGGTAGTGCAGATGAGCATTCTAAAGCTCTGGATTAAGGCTCCTGCCTCTGCATTGCCAACTCCATAGAAACCCTGGTGGTCTAGTGGTTAGGTGCTATGGCTGCTAACCAAAAGGTCAGCAGTTCAAATCTGCCAGGGGCTCTTTGGAAACCCTATGGGACAGTTCTACCCTGTCCTGTAGGGTCACTAGGAATTAGCATTGACTTGATGGCACTGGGTTTGTTTTTTTTTATTGTTGTTTAACCCATCTCGTATTTCATTCATTGCAGGGGCCTCCAAATGATTCTCCCTATTCCTGCTCTTCTCAAGCCCCAAAGCAGGCTATTCTAACACAGTAGCTAGACTAATACTTACAAAACCTGCATCTGGTCAGAACTATCCAGTTGCTTCTCATCTTATTCTAAGTAAAAGCTGCTAAAAGACCTGTAGTGCATGCGTGGTCTGGACCTCCTTCTTTGAGTAGCCTGTCTCTGTTCCTCTTTCCTCACTCACCACGGTGTCCACACTGGTCCCATAGAGGTTCCTAGGAAATGCCAGGCATGTTCCTACCGCAGGCCATTTACACATGCTGTACCTTCAGCCTAAAATGCTTCTCCCCCATCCAGCACATGACCACGCTGTCACCTCCTTCAGGCTTCTGCTCAGAGGGTCCTTGCCACGTGGTCCTATCCACCCTACTAACATCGCGCTCCCGCCTGTACCCAGTACTCTGGGTGCCTCGTCAGCCACATATAACGAGTCCGAAAACGTCCTTCTTTCCTTTCCACTTTAAATGGCTTATGACTTCTGTTTCTAAGTCCTCAACTCAGGAGTTACTTTTCGTGTTCTCAAAAAAATTTTTTAAATGTATTTACTATCCTTTTCTTGTTGATACCTAAGTGATCAGACAATATGGCCTTTGGGGTTGTTGTTTTTTTTTTCCTGCTGTCTGGAGTTATTGGTATCTTTGTAGCTGATTATCAATTTTTGAGTGTTCCACGGGTATTTGACAAAAAAACAAAAGTTGTCACAAAATCCTGTATGTATCGTGGTAGTCGATTGTCTTTCTACAGCCTTTTGTTTTTATATCATTAATTTGTTTCTGAGGAAGGTATCACGGTCTCCCCGTAGGATCATGGATTCACCCGTTTTTCCTAGCATTTCTGCTTTAAATGTTTGGAAGTCCAGGGTCTAAGAAATGAAGGATGGTAACTGTCATCTTGAAGAACTTTTCCCCTGGACCGGCTCCGGCTCCCACCTCAGCTGCTGGCTCCTCATCTGTGCCCACAATGTGGTTCAGTATAGCAGGGAGGGTTTGGTTTTTATTTTGATAGTCAAAAATTCAATATTATCAGTATGCGTTACCTCACATTTCACTTTCCATGACCTGCCTTCAGTGCCTTTCTGTGTGATGTCACGTTGCTACCCCCGCTTTCTTCTTGCTGGCATTTGCCTGCTACCTGCTTTTTCCCATACTTTGATCTTCAAGCATTCTCTGTAGCTCAGAGTTAGATGTGTGTCTGAATTAGCTCACGCTGCTGTAACAGAAACGCCCAGGTAGATGGCTTCAGCCAACAGGAATTTATCTCTGACTTCAGGAGACTGAAAGTCCAAATTCAGGGCACAAGCTCCAGGGGCAGGCTTTCTGTCCCTGTTGGCTCTGGGGAAAGATCTTTGTCTCCTTCTAGTGTCTGTGTCCTGGTCCCTTGGAGAGCTTCTGGGACATGCCGTCTGTCTCCCCATCCAACACGCTTCCTTGGTTTTGTGCTGGCTCAGCTATTCCTGTTATATCTCAGAAGTTGGCACACCCTGTACTATCGCTGACCCAGCAGCATAACAATGAAACCCTGTTTCCCAAATGGGATTATAACTACAGGTCTAGAAGTTAGAATTTACAACATATATTTTGTGAGGGATGGGGGGGCCCAATTCAGCCATGACAATGTCCCTCTTGCAAGCAACACGTAGCTGGATTTCGTGTTCCCAGCCTCAGACAGACTTTCAATACACTACACATTTGACTTAATGTTACTCTAAAATGATTAACAAACATTTTTTTTTTTGCTACACATATAGAATTAACTTCCAAGTCCTCTAGTTTTTTGTTTGTTTGATAGTAGTCTCTCAAATCCCTGAGAGACTATGAATCAACACCCTCTACAGGGTTCCCTGTCTGTTAACTCTGTTCCCTGAGCAGTACTCCCTCTGATGGTGAATCTGCGACCTCTCCTTCCTGACAACAGATCTCCTCAGCCGTGTGGCCCTTCTCAGCTGCCTGCTTCTTTTCTGTTGGCTCAGTTCTGTTCTCCTGCGTGCTCTGCCTACTGCAGGCTGCACCCGACAGCCGGGGAGAAGTGGTGCCCACCACAGAGGGGGACAGGCTGGCCCAGGGCCAGCCTCCAGCCTCAACCTGTGGGCACCACTGTCAACACAGGGAGGAAAAGGAGGGGAGTCCCCGCCTATGGCTTCTGCTGCCATTGCTGGGTTATCTGAACATTCTCTCCGGGCCCCCTCCTCCGCCTCATTGCTGTGGACTTTGAATGCGCATGTTTTAGGTTCATGGTTTCATCCAGTCATTTAATTCTTTAAGGATGGGGACCCATCAGCTTCCTGATTTTCAGGAATTCCCAGAAATTATTTCTGCTGATGAGAAACTTTTCTTATTTTCTTCATCCATTATTGGCGTAATCTCTTAAAAAGTTTTCGGTCCTCTTTTGGGATTTAGGGAAACTCCGGTGGTGGTGTAGCAGTTAAGTGTTACATTTACTAACCAGGAGGTTGGCAGTTCAAATCTGCCAGGTGCTCCTTGGGAACTCTATGGAGCAGTACTGCTCTGTCCTGTAGGGTCGCTATGAGTCGGAATTGACTCGATGGCAGTGGGTTTGGATGGGATTTAGAGTTGAAAGGGAATGTTTGGGGTCTTGATCCATTCTTTACCAATCACCCATCTCATCCTCCTTCCATCTTTGCATCCTTCCTTTTGATGCAGAGGAAGGGAGGTGGGAACACACTCAGAGATGCTGTAAGTTCCTGTGTCTTTTGCAGGCAGGCAGGCAGTAGTTATGTTTGCCGCACTGAGGCTAAAGGTACGGTGGTTAAATCACTCAGCTGCTAACCAGAAGGTCAGCAGTTCAAACCCACCAGACACTCTGAGGCACAAAGATGCAACCATCCACTTGCATAAAGATTTACAGAGTCAGAAACTGTGGGGCAGTTCTACTCGGTTCTGTCGAGTTGCTGTGCATCAGAATCGACTGGAGGGCGGTGGAGTTTAGACGCCGAGTGTGGAAACGCCTCAGACAAGACCATCCTGACGGACCCACTCACCTCCCCTCAGTGGCAAGGAGGCTGCGGCAGCCTGGGGTCCCCGAGACTACGAGAAGGTGGGGAGGCAGAGGCCCAGGAAGGGTGATTGGGAGCGGCCTCCTGGAGACAGGGGCATACAGCAGGAGGGAGGACAAAAGGGCATTTGAGTCACTGCCACTGTTTTTGGAATCCCAGTCTCTGTGCTGCCTTCTCTGGGAACGCCAGCCTGGCCTCGCAGTGCCTTGCCCTCACGTCCAGTGCTCCCCACGAACCGTCTCGGGGTCAGGACTCTGCTCCCAGTTCCTCCCTGTCAGAATGTGCCAGCTAAACCAGAACCCAAACCTGCTGCCGTCAGGCCAATTCCGACTCATAGCAACCCTATGGGCCAGGACAGAGCTGCCCCATAGAGTTCCAGGGAGTGCCTGGCAGATTAGAACCTTTTGGTTAACAGCCATAGCACTTAACCACCCAGCCACCAGAGTTTCCACGCCAGTTGGATTAGTTAAATAAATAGTAAGCTTTCGAAGTTGTCCAAATTCCATTTACCCCTGTGTCTCAGTGGTTAAGGGTTCTGTCTGCTCACCCAGAGGTCAGCAGTTCAAATCTGCCAGGCACTCCTTGGAAGCTCTGTGTGCCCTGTAGGGTCACTACGAGCCAGCACTGACCCAACAGCAGTGGGTTGGGTTCTTTCCATGGTGACTCGGTCTGGCCTGCTTTGAGTCTCTCCCGTCTCCACAGCACGTGGGCTGCTCCTTGCCCAGGCAAGACCAATCCCAGCACCCCTGCCTGCAGTTAGCCACTCGTTGGGACTGCACCTCCTCACTCCACAACTGGATTCTCAGTGCTGCCCCTTTCTCTTTGCTCCAAAGGTGCCAAACCCTCAAGAGATTCCCCTCCTGCGGTACCTGACTGAGGATGACCTCCTTTTGCTGGCCAGCTTAATAAGGATTCGACGCCTTTTTCATAAACTGGAAGGATGTGTGAATTTCCCCTCCAGCCAAGCTTGGAGCAAACTAAAGCAGCCTTCCTACCTTTCGGCCCTGTCCCTAAAGCTCATTGCCCTCTGTAACAATTCCGGCCTTAGGCAAGACACTATAGCTATAATAACAGGTATAATAAAGGAGACAATTTGATGATGACCAATGCTGCTTTCAGCTGTTTTCTGAGAGGGGAGGCGGAAGCTGGGACGTTGTGAGAAAAGTGTACAAAATGTCTAAGAAACACCGGGAACATGCCTTGTAATAAATTTCAAATTTGGAACTTGTCCTCAGTTGTCTTGCAGAGAAGCAAAAACAGTTTACCTGTTGGGCACCAGAGAGTGAGCGAAGCAGCAAAAGTATCAGAATCAGTCTAACGGGAGAAGAACACAGCAAGGAGGGGTATGTTTCGGAAATACAAAGGACTCTAAAAATTACCCACTCCCCCTGCAGCCAGTTCCTGTGGAAAGGGTGGGGACTTGGGGGATGAAATTAGGGAATTACCGCGAATTTTTAAAATGGTAGTGTTGTGCCTCTTTATTTGTAAGGGTCATTCTTTTGGGTAAACATCATGATATATGCGAATACAATATGATGCTTGGAATTTGCTTCCAAGTAATTACTTGAAGAAAGAAGAGGAAGCGGGTTAACACTGAAATAAGACTATGAATTGATTATCTTTAAAATGAGGTTTGGGTGCATCGGGTCATTATGCTAGTCTCTCCAATTTTGGTTGTTGTCAAGTTGATTCTGACTCATAGCGACCCTAGAGAGCGGAGTAGAATAGTCCCATAGAGTTTCAAGGAGTGCCTACAAGATTTGAACTGCTGACCTCTGTACTTGTAACACTTAACCACTACAGTGTATGTTTTAAAATTTCCACGCAATAAACCAACACACACACGCACACACACACACACACATACAGTCTGATGCCATCATTAGAGATTCTAAATTGGTCTGAGATGGAGGCTGGGCATCCCTTCTTTAAAGCTCCCCAGCTGATTTAAAAGTGTAACCAGGCTGAAAAGGAGCATTTCAGAGCCAAGCTAAGGGAGGAAAAGTATTTTCCTAGAAGTATAATTGGAACAAACTGATCAGAACCTGCGGAGCCTGGTGTTTATTTTTTCTCCAGCCTTGAAACAAACCCATCTCCATCTTCATAAGCTCTGGGATGCGGTGGCTGGCTGGGAATCAGCATCTGAGACACTTTATCCCTGGTAAGGCAGATTGTCGGGTGTAAAGATCAAACTCACAGCTTTAGATCAGAGGCAAAGTGCTTCTAATAAAAATTAAAAAGAATAGGAGCTTGTTAAGAGGATACTAGAAGTCTAGAGTGAAAAGGAGGAGTGTGCTGTCACCAGGCAAGAAGAGCAAAGGGAGCTGCAGACAGGTGGACATGCAGAATAGATTTGGATTGTACACTTTGGCTTAATCACAATTAAAAAAAAAATTAAAGAATAAATCAGCCACTTCAAATTGACATTCGACCGTCTTTTTCTGTTTGTCAGAATATGATCTCCACTCACCAGCCCCTCCAGCCAGTTTTAACATTTTTCTCTTATTTATTGGTTTTTAGTAACTTGATTAAAATATACCTTGAGATTGTTTTGTTTTCATCCAGCTTGGAGTTCATTGAGTACCTTGGATCTGTGGATTTACAATTCTCATCAAATCTGTAACATTTTAAGCAGTCATCGAAGACTGGTCAACGAGTCCTATCCTACCCAGAGCAAAGGAAGATGAAGAAAACAAAAGACAGAAGGAAAGCATTAGCCCAAAGGACTAAGGGACAAAGGGACAACCTGGACCAGAGACCCTACCAGCCTGAGACGAGAAGAACTGTTACGGGGGGTTGAGGGGTGGGGTCCTTGTCAGACCTGCGAGAACTAGTTACTTATGAAGACCTGGCTGCCAAGGACAGAAATCCTTATTGGAAAACAAAAGCACTTGGAAGTGGGGGCAGCAGAGTGTACAGCACTCCTGTGTGCCACTGAGTGAGCTCAGGGTTGGGTTCTTGCAGTCCATCTAGGCCTGGGGGACAGCTGGGGACAGCAAGTCAGTGATGGAGATCTGAAAATTTTCCTTTTTTGGATGGCAGGCAGCTGCTTCTGCCTTGGTTGTGTCTGCACACCGACTTCAGGATGGTTTCCACCACAGAGGCTTCTGGGACTGGCAGTAGGACTTATTATGGGGTATCGTGCCTAGGCAGCTACTTTCCCTCTTGGTTTGATTCCCCAGTCCTAATTGTAGTTCTCCTGTGCACCTAGTGGGAGGAGAGGTAGCAGTCACCTCTGTCTCATTTGCACGTGTCTCTGAATTGGGTCTAAACTGGCTTTTCTCAAAAACTTCAGTGATAAGTGAAGCAACTCATCCCACGTGTGAGTGGTAAGTTACTTATCACCCTGGAATGTTCCAAGGTGTGGCTAGGACAGCCCCTCACATCCCTGTCTCAAAACTAGAAGGTTCCACAGCTTCTGCCAATGACCACCCTGACAGGGAACACAGCAGAGAGTCATAGACAGAACAAGCGAACACTGTAGACCAGAACTCAACCAGACTCAGTGGTCTGACGGGGACTGGAGGACCCCAAAACTACGGCCTCCAGACAGACTGTTAGCCAGGGCTGAAGTGATTCCTAAAGCCCACTCTTCAGACAAAGATGAGACCAAAACCCAGCAACCAAACCCTTTGCTGTCAAAGGTTGATTCTGATACGGAGCACGCCTACAGAACAGGGTAGAACTGTTTGATATGGTTTCCGAGGAGCACCTGGTGGATCTGAACTGCTCAGCTTTTGGTTAGCAGCTGTAGCGCTTAACCACCAAAGGCTACATGGGACTGTTAACACAATCATGATTCTTCTGAGGAACATGTTTCTTGATTCCATCAGAACCACAAGACCAAGGCACAGCTTCTGTCCAAAAACAGGAAAAGGCGGCAGAAAGTGACAGGAACTGGTGGAACCAACACAGGGAACCCAGGATGGACAGGGGGAGTGTGTTGTCACATGGTGGGAATTGTACCTAGTATCGCAGAACAGTAGGCGTATTAAATTTTTGTATGAAAATTAACTTGAACTGTAATCTGTCATCTAAAGCACAATTACAAAAAAAAAAAAGACCACTTAGAAAATATTATAACATTTTGGGGGATAGGACTTTTGGAACTATGGAACAAGAGAGTTGGGAGAAACTCTCCCAAAATGATATTTTAACTGGTGACATTAATAAAAAGTGCCTGGAAATTCTCCTAGGGAAAATAGCAGATAGAGATGTACTCATTCAAGAATTCTCCTCTAGAACAGCGGGAGTCAGGGATCTCAGCTGTGACTGGTTCTGTTGCCCCTCTGACCTCAGCTCTGTGTTACAGGATCTCTACCCTTAGTCAAAAAGACAAGGGCGGAGAGGGGAACCTCCCTGGGGTCCCCTCCACTCCAGCTTCCGGCCTGGGGCTTGTGTTTCTCCCTGGAGTGTCAGGCTGCTGGCATCATCTCTGTTCCAGGTATTCACCACAGAGGACTGGCTCTCTTCCCAAACCCAGCCCCTGCTGCTGGAGTGGCAGCTGTGCCCCTGGTGAGGCAGGCGAGGTGAGGCAGGCGAGGACACTGGGAGCCTAAACGCTCTCCTCCTGCAGCTTCTCGGCCACACAGAGGTCTCACAACTGAGAAGCAAAGCAATACCAGAGACCACCACCATCCCCCGGGTGCCGACTCCTAGAGCGAGCACATCACTCAGAGGAAAACAGGGTCCCATTCCCGGCCCTCATTCTGACAAGGGGGAAAGAAAAGTACAGGCAACAAAGAAAAAAAGAGATGTCATGTTAGCAACTTTTGTGCTTCAGAGAACAACATCAACAAGGTGAAACGACAACCCACAGAATGGAAAAAAAAATACATGAATCATATATCTATCTGAGAAGGATCTGGGATTCTGAGTTTATTTGGAATATATAAAGAAGATAAAGGCCTGGCATTCAGAATTTACAAGCTCATAATTTGCAACTCAATAATAAAAAGACAAATAACCTCACTAAAATGTGGCCCAAAGATCTGAACAGACATTTCTCCAATGACGATACACAGAGTGGCCAATGTAGAGATGTCCAATGTCAGGAAAGGGCAAACAAAGTCACAATAATCTGCCACATTATACCTCCTGAGATAATTGCATTAAAAACACAGACAATAAAAATTACTGTTGAAAGGACAACAATGACATGAGGGAGGAAGAGCCCAGCAGACAGACCCATGTGAATGGGTGAGTGCATCACCAGGTGACCAGAAGAACCAGATGCTGCCTGGTCACCACCAGTGACAGCTGGGAAGGGGTTCACAATGTCGAGTCCCAGTGGCAACACAGGAAGAGATACGGTCCACCCGAAGAACTCCACTGAAAGACTGCAGTTGATGGTCTGAAGGCCTGAGAGTCCCCCTGGGAGCGTGGCCCCTAGACCTGATGCTGGCCCTGGTCATAGATCATGACTGAGGCCAGCTCTTTGGATAGGAACGGAGTGGACTCGGGGACACAGAGGGACCCTGTCGTGTGTGCACTGTATCGCTCTATGCTTCTATAGGATGTTGTCATACTGGCCTCTTAGTAGAGAGACGTGGAGAGGATGAAGAGGAGGGGACAGCAGATTGTTGAGAGGATATGGTATGTATGGAACAGAAAGGAGGAGTGTGCTGTCACCCGGCAAGGAGAGCAGAGGGAGATGTAGACAGGTGGGCATGCAAATTTGAATTGCACTGTAAACTTCCACTCAATCACAATTAAAAAAAAAATTACTGATGAGGATACGGAAAAAAAATGGAATGCAAAATGTTGCAGCCACTTTGAAAAATAATTAGCAGTTCCTCAAACAGTAAAACATAGTTCAAGTTACCATGTAGTTGCTGTCGTGTGCCATAAAAATACAAACCAAACTCATAGCCACCAAGTCAATTCTGACTCACAGCAACCCTACAGGACAGAGTAGAACTGCTCCATAGGGTTTCCAGAGAGCACCTGGTGGATTTGAAGTGCTGACTTTTTCAAATAGCGGCTGAGTTCTCAACCACCACTCCACCAGGGTTTCCAACTTGTGCTGCTGGCCCCAACAATCCCACTCCTAAGGGTGCACCCAAGAGAAATGAAAATACATGGCCATACAAATACTGGCATGTGAATGCTCATAGCAACATCCTTCACAACAGCCCCGACGTGGAAACATCCCAAATGTCCATCACCCTATGAGTGGACAAGTAATACGTAGTCCCTCGGTACATCCATACAATGGGATATTACTAGACATTAAAAGTAAACAAAGTACTGATACAACATAGGTGAAACTTAAAAATACACTAAGTGAAAGAAGCCACTCACACAAGACAACGTAGTGTAGGATTCCTTTTATATTAGATGTCTTAGGAAAGGTAAATATATGCAGACAGGAAGCAGAGCAATGGTTACTGAGGGCTGAGGGGCTTGTGAGAAGCAGGGAACAGGGAGCAATGGCTAATGGTTACGGAGCAGTTTAAGGAGGACCAAAAAGGCTCTAAAACTAGGTTGCGAGCACGCTAAAAACATGTATTGTGTACATCAAATGGCTGAATTTTATGTGTGTGAATTAGATCCCAATAAAACTAATTTTTAAATGTCTGGAACAGTCTTGTCATTTTTTTCTCAAATATTTCTCCTGCCGCCTGTCCTGTCTTCCTCGGAGACTCCAGTTGCACCTGTACCCCATAATACTGTCCCACATGCCACTGAGGTCCTGCTGATTTTTATCTCTCAGTCTTTTTTCTCTTTGTTTCAATCCAGACAGTTTCTTTGGCTGTGTCTTCAAGTTCGCTGATCTTTTCTGCAAGAGTGTAAGCTGCTGTCAAGCCCCTCAAGGGATTTTTTTCATGTCATGTATCTTTCATTGCCAGTTTTCTTTCCGTTTTTCTTTTAATGTCTTCAGGGTCATCATCACGGTCATTTTTCCCTAAATACTTGCTAGTTCTAGTTATTTGTATTAGGAAGGTTACATGGATCCCAGTTGCTTCATTGTAGCCAGAAGCAGAAATCCTTTTGCAACAAGCTGTTTTTTTTTACTTTTTACTTAAATGGCTTTTGGAAATGTCTAAGGAGAAAAGGACAGTGAGCGGCAACCCCATCACATGGAACCTTTGAGAAAGCTACAGCCCCTGCCTAGTACGCTCTCAAGGAAAGGTAAATCCATCATGCCACGTTGGCCTAGGAGAAGTCAGGACTCAGCATGTATCAGACAGCCCAGCACACACCTATCAAGGTTACAGATAAATCTTCTAGGTCCTACTCTCACTTTCATGAAGTTTCTCATCTAGTCCAAGAAAACAATCAGGTTAATTTTTATTGTACAATTTTCCTTTTGGAATTAAGAAGAAAAATCAGTCCCCTAACTGAGTATCTAGGCTTAATGGCCTTCCTGAAGTTAATATTCACAAGGACATACAGTGTATCATCCCTGGAGAGTAAAGCCAAGATTATCCTCTGGACTAGACCACAGGAGCAAGGACAACAGCTCGGAGAAAAAAGACCCAATAATCACAGTAAACCACTAGGCACTTTAACTGTAGTAAATGTCATGCTCTTTGGGCAAGGAAGGAGGCACCTAAGCAAATGAACAGCAAATTGACACCCAAGGGTTAAAAGTTAAACTGTAAACATGAGACTGTAGATTTAAGGAGGATAACTCTAAGGGAGTGTCTATTTCAGCATGACACTGAATTCTAAAGTAAAAGAAAATGCAAGGAGAACACAAAAGGGATGTGAGTGACTATGCATAAAATGATATCAATAATTTTAAATAATACATACCACTTCTCGTGCTCCTCCTATCCTGGCCCCAGTCAGAATCAATCAGCTCTCACTCATCTGTTCGAAAACCTTCCTCATCATCCACAAAATGCAGCCCAACTTCCCAGTTTAGCTCACAGCGCTCTCAACCATCTAGCTCAAACCCAATCTGTCTTTCCTGTCCTTCTACCCCTAACCCATCAATGCTGTGGTCCAGCCCTCTTCTCATATCGGCCACATCACAAAGACCCTGTGTCCTTGTGCTTTCTCATCTTGAAGATGCTCGATATATCCTTCTGGCCCACCTCCTCAATCCATTCCTTCAAAATTCTGTCTCCCAACATCCAGATCCAATGTCCTCACCCTATACCCTTTCAGTTCTTGTTAGGTTTCTTTTTCCCAAGACTTATCATGTCCTGAGATGTGTGACAAGTTTGTGTGGCTGTCTCCTCTGCCAGACTGCTTGAAGGCAGGAGTTGCATTACACAGTTTTCCCCTTTGTGTTATCCCATGGAGTGCCTTGCACATAAACCAAAACCAAACCTGCTGCCATCAAGTTGATTCTGACTCATAAAACTCCTTGAAAAATGTCCAGTGCATAAGAAACTAAATAGAAGCATTATGCAGGAGAGGCTGGGAAACTCCAAAAACAGTAGTGAGTGGAGGTGGGGTTTTGCTTGACCCTCAGCCAGATCCCACATTTCTCTCCTGCCGTCCCCAAGCCCAAGTCAGCCTAAAGAAAGATGGAAGCCCAGAGAATTGAATCACAAAAATATTTTAGTTGTCAGGCAACGTTTCTGGACCCTAGGGGCCTGGAATGTTTATCAACTATTACTTACCAATTGCCATCAAGTCTGTTCTGACTCACAGAGACCCTGTGTTACAGAAAAACCAAGTGGAATTTGTGCCACCTACCACAAACAGCCAGCCTTTGAGACAAGGGTGAGGACGAGGAGCCAGATGTTTTATTGCATACCAGTACACAAGCAGACAGAGGGGATACATTCCTTCAAAATCTGTTTCCCTAAAAGGAGACTAGCTGGAGGTTTTACAAGGGAAGGGGATAAGGCTTTATGAGTCCTAGGAATTTACAGAATGTTAATCTTCTTGACGTAGTCCCAACAGTCACATCCCAGATGTGTTGATGTCTTCGTATTTGGGGCCTGGAGGTAGCTTGGCTATCATATAGGCTCCTAACAGATTCCTTTCTTTTCCTTTTCCTGTTTTCAGTATCACTATCACTTGTTTTTTCCACAGTCCCCGTCCTATAGGGTCGCTGTGAGTCAAAACCGACTTGATGGCAACGAGTGTGTGTCTGTGTGAAGGAGCATAGGTAAGTCCTTAATGTTCAGAGAAACTAAGGGAAACAAGGGACTCATGTTTGGAGACAGAATTAAGAAACAAAACAGAGCAGGTCACGTTCAAGATGCACCCACCTATTTTATTCTACCTGTTCCATCTGTAGAAACCCTGGTGGTATACTGGTTAAGTGCTATGGCTGCTCGCCAAAAGGTCAGCAGTTCAAATCCAGCAGTCACTCCTTGGAAACTCTATGAGACAGTTCCACCCTGTCCTATAGGGTCACTATGAGCTGGAATTGACTCTACGGCAATGGGTTTGGTTCGGGGTTCCACCTATAGGACACCCACAGACTTAGAGTTTTTGAGGTTGTAAGTCTTCATGGAGGCAGACTGCTGCTCATCTTTCTTTCATGGAGCTGCTGGGTGCTTTGGAACTACTGGCCTTGTGCTGAGCAGCCAAGTGCGTTGTGCAACCAGGGCCCCTTGGACCCAAACCAGTCACGGTCTCAGGCGGGGAACAAAAGTCCAGTCCATCTGTAGCTTGAAGCTGCGTTACAATGAGAAACTGCCATGTCAATCTACCTTCTCTTTCTGTCATGACTCCCCACCTCCTTACCCTGCCTCCCTACCCTTGCTGGCTTTTTAAGTTCATTTGAAAAATTCAAGACCAACTCAGCTAAACAGTAAATAAAAACAGCTGTTAAGTTATATGAAGATTCAAAATGTTCAGTTCCCTTTGCTACAGTCTCTTCTGCCAAAGTCACCTTTGTCTGTCCTCATTCCCCAAGACCCCGCAAGGGTACGTAGGGGCTTGTGGGGGTGTTTGTGGGGGTGTTTTTTTTTTTTCTTGTGTGTGTTTTCACACTGTTATAAGCTATATAACCTGGACAAGATACTTACTGTCTCCTGGTTTTTCCTTTACTTCAAAACAAAAGTACTGCATTCAATGGGATTTCACCACCTTTCACTACACAGAATTCCCATACACCCCTATAATGCAGAATTTTACTGAACACATTTCTACACAATCAAAACGCTTATATATAATATTAGCAACTTCAATGCCTTAAAAAGTTTCTCAACTCTAAGCTTTTAAATAGGCCTTTGAAGATAAAATTCAGCAGCATTTTCGAACCCATTTCTTTGAAAAGTATATATAGCAGCACACTTCCCTGCAAGGAGACCTGCACTTAGCAACTCACGAGTAACAATAAACAAAAAATCAGTTATTGTTTTTCTTAGCAAGAGTTGCTAATACACTGAGCAGATGAGTGCCGCCGGTGGCCCAAGGGAGTGTGGGCAGCCACCTACCCACCAGGCTCTGACAGTTTTCTTTCCTGACCCAACAACCAAACACCAGCTCCACCAAGTCACTCTGAAATCAACTGGGAAGCACGCAAGCTGGGTGACTTCTAACCAACCAGAAAGCCATAAACTTACTTGTCGTAACTGATGGATTCCGGGAATGTGAAGAGGGCTGGGTGAAGACAGAAAATCCAACAGGCAGAGGAACAGAGGGATTAACAGGTGATACAAATAATCGAGGGGCGATACCAGGTGAGAAGGAATCCGAAGCAACGTCACAAACCAAGGGCTGAGGATGACACTGAAGAGAGCACAGCAGGCGGCAACAGAGGTCACAGCTGAGTACACACCTGATCAGGGGCACTGGCGGCACAGCAGCCAGGCCCTCAGCTGGCGACCGAAAGGTTGTTGGTGGGAGAAAGATGTGCAGCAGGCTTCCATGGAGACTTACAGCCTTGGGAACCCCATGGGGCAGTTCCTCTCTGTCCCGTAGGGTCACCTGAGTCGGCACTGACCGGACAGCCGTGCGTTTGGTTCCATTCTGGTGAATGTCGAGGCACGTGTACACATGAGCTTCAATCCCTGCCAGTTTGAGGGACAGTATCACACACGCCTTGCTGCTGCGGTGGCTAAGGGGTACCGCTGCAGACCACAGGGTGGGCTGTCCAAAGCCACCAGCAGCTCCTTGGAAACTCTGTGGGGCAGTTCTGTCCTGTTCTACAGTCACTAAGAGTCTGGATCAACTCGATGGCAATGCTTCTTATTTTTTTTTATAGCATGTTCCAGAAACCCTGGTGACGTAGTGATTAAGTGCTACAGCTGCTGAATGACACACTCGGCCAGCGCGACCCACCAGGAGCTCCTTGGAGATTCTGTGGGGCAGTTCTGCTCCACCCAGTAAGGCTGACGTGAGTCAGAAAGGACTCGACCACCGTGGCTTTGATTGCTCTTTGACGCAGCATGCCCTACGTGGTGGTAGTGGGTGGTTCAGTGGTACAGTCCTCACCTTCCATGCAGGAGACCTGGGTTCAATTCCTGGTCCTTGCACCTCACGGTAGCCACTGCCTGCCTGTCACTGGTGTACTGCACGTGGCTGTAATGCTACACAGCTTCCAGACTGACACAGAGAAGGCAGGCCTAGAGAGCCACGAAAGCCACCCAGCAGAGCTCTGACTCAGGTCAGGCTGCGGTTGAGCCCGAGCTGAGTCAGCTGCAACTCGTTTCTACAGCACAGGGGACGAGGTGCCGCTCATTCCGCGGAAAAGCGCACACCTTCCAGGCGGGAGACCGAGGTGGGATTCCCAGCCAGGGCATGTCCCCACAGCCTCAGGCGTGGCCATGACCCTCAAAAGGCTTCAGCGGCACTTCCAGACCAAGACAGACCGAGCACCTGCCAACCAGGGCTGCGACAGAAAGCAGCCATGTTAGTACACAAGACAGAAGCTGCGAGCTTGAAACAGCAGAAAAACAAGCAACAGCCTGAGTTCCCAACACTGAACACTGCTGTCAGCTTTCTATGCAAATGCTGTGTACACGGCTGCCACTCTGGGGCTTCAGCAGCTAGACGGCTGTGGTAACACACACGCTTTTTTTACAGGAAGCCCAGACACAGAACTTTTCCACCCTGGGATGGTTCAAGTTGTGTCAGCCTCTCCAGGCTGTGATTCTCAGTGGCTTGGCAGACAGGATGTAATCATCTTCCATTTTATGATCTGAAGAGAGCAGCCAATCAGCAGAAAGGGGACTACCCTTTAGATGCAGCTCACCTGCGGTATCTACAGATGTTCTCTGGCAAAGCTTGCCCCCTGGGTGCTGCATGTGACTTGTTACTTTCTGGCCTTCAGCTTTCAGTACATGAACCAGCCGCCTGCCATCTGACCTGCTGATTCGGGGATTCCTGACTCCTGTAGTCCATGAGCCAGCAGTCGGCCATGGGACCTGTCGACTGGGTTCATCAACCCCTGCAACCACGAGTCAGAAGCCTCCAGTCTGACATCTGACCCATGGATTTGGGACCTGCCAGCTGCCACAACTGCCTAAGCCTTTTCCTTGTTAACAAATCACCAGGAAACCCTGGTGGTGTAGTGGCTGAAGGCTACATCTGCTAACTCAAAAGGGTTGGCAGTTCAAACTGTCCGGGTGCTCCTTGGAAACTCTATGGGGCAGTTCTAGTGTGTCCTGCAAGGTCACTATGAGTCAGCTCTGACTCGACAGCAGTGGGTGTGGTTTGGGTATACATACACTTGCCTGGTTTTGCCTCTCTAGACAGCCCAGCCTAGGACGTCCCCTCAGGCAGGTTGGTCCTCATGTTGCTCACCCGAGTCCTGAAAATTGGTGGTTGTAATCAAAAAGTTGCCCGCTGAAACCTACTCGCTGTCTGCTTCCTACAGGTCACAGCCTTGACAGCCCTGTGAGGTGCAGCTCCCCTGCACACATGCTCCACCATGGGGGACATCACCAGACTGGGTGCAGGCAACAGCCCAACACTGTCACAGAGAGTGACACCACAGTGACCTGAGAGTCAGCTGCAGCAGTGGAAGGGCTGGTCCTACTGGATATGGAGTTACCAAGATAGTGGTGTCACTGTCACCCAGTATGGTAATTTGTCCTTGCCTCCCCTCCCATGCTACCTGCCATCAGGGTGTGGGTGGCCAGGACAGGGCACCCCTCGTTAGGCAGAGAGGAGGGTTTCCACCTTGACCCATGAAAACTGTTGGGAGCTGGGGCGAGACCAGGCCCTCCACACACCAGGCAGGCAGCTTGGTGGCCAGCCCCACTCACCCCTGAGCAGGAGGAGGGGAGTGACATCAACCCGAGTGATGGCAGCTGAATTTGCTGTTCTTGTCCATTGCTGCTGATGACACCACCACCCCATGCGTGCCGCAGAAAGTTCCGGTGGGTCTCCAGCGAGCACTACTTAGGAACGTGAGCCTAAGTTCTGATACTCTGCCTCCTCGGCCTCAGTACCGGCCTAAAGACAGCACTGTGGCCCAAACTGGAACCACAAAAATGAAAAGCAAACCCACTGCTGCTGATTCCGACTCTTAGCAACCCAGTTCCCAAGGAGCGCCTGGTGGATTCAAACTGCCGACCTTTTGGTTGGCGGACACAGCCTTTACCCACTAAGCCACCATGGCATCCAATCAGAGTCTATTTTCTGGCCCTGTGTGTACGGGTCCCGGAGAAGACAAGCGTCTTCTGGGGCCACTCCTCTGGGATTTAGAAAGCCTCAGCCACTAGGTGCCACATGCTCCATCCTTCCTCGCCCCCTCGCTGTTCCCCAGCTGCAGAGGAGGCTCATGGAGAACATGAGGAGAGTGGAGACCGGAAGGGTGCTCACCACCCCATGTGAACTTCTGGGTGGGGCTTAAAACTGGTTCTGCCTGGGTCACTTGTGGCTGAACAAGTGACACTGGGTCAGGACAGAACCAAATTTCTGTCATTTGAGCCAGCTGAAACAGTAAACTGAATGGGAAACACTATGGGTCAATGCCCTGTTAGAAACCTAACACCCCTATCAGACAGCAAAGTCAGTGTATGCATCAGACACCTACTGAAGCCCTGGCCTTCGGGTTTCTGCATTCAGAAGGGGCGCTGGGCCCACCTGATGGCCCTGACCCTGCTGCACCTCGTGTCACGCCCCACAGTCCCGGCAACAAGCTGGCCTCAAGTGGCAGGCTCCTCCAACAGCTTACTAGGCCTCTTCTGAGTCTCTCATTCCAGGGTTTCTGCCCCTAATTCTTCCCATTCTGGGATCAAATCGTAAAAACTTGAGTTTGCTCCCATTCTGTAGGCCATGAGTGAACAACTTCAAAGCCCAGCCACTGAGGCTGCCATCAGCCCCTTGGACTGGTTACACAGGATAACAAACAGTTTCGTTATCTGACTGACCAGACGCGGGCAGTTAACTCCTCAGTTCAAGCTGCCTCTGTTTATCTCCACTTGCCTTATCTGAACCTAGGGAAAAGTCAGGCATCCCCGAGCAAAAGGCACAGCCAAATGATGAAATATCTAAACTATGCTCCCCCTTCTGAGATTCTGTGATCAACAGCAGTCAAAGAGGAGAAGCACTTGTTTCTCTCCAGATTTGGAATGTCAGTGAGGATTTCTCAGGAATTCTGAAGGCTGGAGGTGACAGCACACAGTGATCTGGGCTGCTCCTCTCTACTCCATGCCACAAAGAACCAACTGTCACAAAATTGCTAATTGCTTAGTGATACTACAGCATACCAGACAAGGTTCACAAGTATTTTAAGGTCCCCAAGAGCCAGATGGAAAAGCTGGCACTGGTTAGTGGTAAGAAGCCACTAAGAGGTCACTGTAGAATCTGGTGAGAACGTTTGGAATGCCAGTCCTGCACAAAGAAACCCTGGTGGCCTAGTGGTTAAGTGCCACGGCTGTTAACTAAGAAACTGGCAGTTCGAATCTACCAGGTGCTCCTTGGAAACTCTGTGGGGCAGTTCTCCTCGGTCCTATAGACTTAACATGAGTCAGAACAGACTCAGTAGCAACAGGTTTGACTTTTGGTTTTATCCGGCAAAAATCCTCTGAATACACAAACCATTCTGGTGTTGGTTTAATTCCACAAAGCTGGGACACCTTTCCCTTTAGCTCAATACAAGTTTATCTTCACAATGCTACTGAAGCAAGTCCCCAAACTTTACCATTTCTCTCATCTTTTGCTCAAGGGTTTTTTTAAAGCATTAAATACCATATTTTTAAAATCCAATAGACTACCTTTTAAAATTTGTATTATTTTAAATTACAAAATGTTTGCCAACCAGTAGGAGTCTTAAACTAACATTCAAACTAAGAAGGCATCATCACTGACTTCCTGTTCCACTGTACCAGTCAGACAGGCGGGTCCCCTGTACCCTCATCAAGTGTCAGTGCTAGAAAAGTGCTCACACTCTGACAGCACTGTCTTGTACCTTGTCATGGGTTGAATTGTGTTCCCCCAAAAATATGTGCAGCCGTGTGGCTGGGACATGATCCCCAGTGTCTTGGGACTGTCCTCCATTCTGTGGTTTCACTAAACTGTATGCTAAAGGAGCTGTAAATTCCTGCATAGGATTACTTCCTTGCTCTGCTGTGGGGGGAGTTTCCCTGGAGTATGGCTTGCCCCACCCTTAATGTTTTCAGCCTGCAAGAGATAAATAGGGAAAAAGAAACAAGGAGAATTGGGAGCCTCCTTACCATCAAGAGAGCAGCACCAGGAGAGGAGCGGCGTCCTTCAGACCTGAGGTTCCTGTGCCGGGACGCTCCCTGGACAAAGACTGATGCAATGCCAGACTTTCCTCCAGAGCCAACAAGGGGAAGGCCTTCCCTGGAGCGGTCACCCTGAATATGGACTTGCAACCTACTGGACTGTGTAATTACCCTGAATATGGACTTGCAACCTACCGGACTGTGTAAGAATAAACCTTCCTGTGTTAAAGCCATCCACTGTGTGGTATTTCTGTTAGAGCAGCCCTAGCTATCTAAAACATACCTCTTGCATACTGAGGCACAAAGTCTTATTCTGCCAATATTCTCTATTATTCTAATAATTTCTCAGCTACAAACCAAAAAATCAAACCCATTGCAGTCAAGTCGGGTCTGACTCATAGTAACCCTATAGACAGAGTAGAACTGCCCCTAGTTTCCAAGGAGCGCCTAGTGGATTTGAACCGCTCACCTTTTGGTTAGCAGATGTGGCATGTAACCCACTGCACCACCGGGGTTTCCTCTGAGCTACAAAAGTGAGAAAAAACTGCAACATCAGCAAACTGGCACACTCTACAGTCTTCTAACACAATCTGTCACACTCATCTTTTGATACAGCCAACCCATCCCACTGTAGTCTTCTGATACAACTAACCTGTGATACTCATTTTCTAATACAACCTGTCACACTGTAGACCTGTATTACAGTAGCCAAATCTGTCAGACTCCACTGTCCTCTAATACAGTAAATGAATCAATAAAGTGGACAGCCACACCAACTTACCACCACTAAATCAGTTTTAAAATGTTAGGAATATAATAAAAGTATACATTCTAAATACTGTTTTTTTCTTGTATGTCTCCTTTTTTAATATGCACACTTCCCATGTCTTTTTCCTTAGATTCTGTAGCATAGGCAAGCATAAAACAATACTGAAATAAACATCAACAAAGTAAGTATTGTATCAATGTTGTCAGCCTGTAAAACTAGTCTCTAAAAAATAAGTGACTCAGCCAGAAGTGACTATGGAGAAAGCTTAGCCTCCAATCTTAAGCTCTTCATGGGTTGACCTGCTTGGGAGGCTTTGTACATGGCAATGACGAGGGTTCCAATTTTCCACACCTAAATGCCAAGAAAATCCATGGTGCCCCTCAGTGGACTGTCTACAGCGGACAGACCATGAGTCACGTAGCATTACTCCACTGCTAACCATTTCTTAAGAAACTTCCAGCTTACACTGTACTGACTCTTGTCACTACGTCAAGAACTTGGGTTTGATATTCTGCAACCTTAGTTGAGTGGCTCATTTATCTAATGATTTTCTGCAGCGAAGCCCACTAATGTTCTGTTGGCTAGATGGTATGTTTCACCTGGAGGCTGTCCCAATCAGGGCCGCTGCCGAGCACTCAGTCCTGCCAAGACAGCTCTGCGCTGTCAGGTCACCTGACTGCTGACCTGCTCCCCCGACTCCGCAGCCCGCCTCACTGTCACCGACAGAGCCAGGCTGATCCCAGCTCCATGTCCAGGGCTCCCGTGGGGCAGATGGAGCACGTGACAACTGCCATGACTGCGGCTCACTCTGTCTCTCTTCATTCTGCTCCTACGCTGCTCAGTTCTCCTTAGTTCTTATCAATTTGTTTTAAAAAAATGCCTTTTAAGAAGTGAAAAAACACTAAACTCACTGAAAACATATGTTCAGACTTGTTTCTACAGCACTGTAACATCTGATACATCAGACAAATCACCAGTCAAGTGCTGTCCGCTCACCGACTACTGAAGCTGTGCAAGTTCCCAGGGAACGTCCCGGGCGACGTTAAGTTTTAATTATCTCAAAAAGGGTACATGAACCAACGAGCCTCTTACCTGTAGATGAATCAAAAGTCTATCCCTTTATCAAGTTATCTGTGAAATCAAAAGCAAAAACACAGGCAGACAAGGAAATACACTACTAGCAGGGACACACTGCACAATAAATCGAAACTTTTTATTTAACTTACATCTGCTTAGTTTTTTACTTAGTGAAGTACAAAGGCCCAGTTAATCAACTCATTAGATTGGTCAAGGCAAGACACTGGAACTACACAACAGGATTTAAAAAGCAATTGGTCTTTTAGTAGTTCTCTGGCAATCACACGTACACACAGACACACAAACTGGTAGAGTACTCTGGATACAGGATTTTCCCCATAATCTTGAATAATGCACTGTTCACAATCTGTGGGATTCTGGAATCTAAATAAATTGGACATGACCAAATTAGAGATGTCTGGTAAACGCTTATAAAGTATTTGGGAACTACAGCTGTATCCCCAGAAACATCTATTTTAAACTATAAAAAAGAAAAATTCATATAAAACCACAATAGATTTAACAGACATCCTTTGGGAAAAAAAAAATCAAATAGTAACTCAGTTTTCTACTATTTCAAATATGACTTTAAAAAAAAGTTACAAGTAGTAATGTTTACTTTTGAAACTATTAACTAGGTGAATCGAAAGAAGAAACAAGAAAAGAAAGAAAGAAAAGAAAAAAGGGGAAGCTATACAGTATGATTGCACTCCACGCATGTGCACGACTCCAGAACAGGCCAGCACGGAAACACTGTCTTGCACTGAGGTTTTCCAAGAGGTCCAACGCGCCTGCGCAGGAAGCATCCGGTCTGTACTAACAGCTTGCTGTCTTCAGTACAGGCCTTCATAACGTCAGTCACGCTGCTCTTGCAAAAATCCCTTCATGTCTGAAAGACACACAAAAGGAACTTTTATCTTAAAAATCACCCTGATAAACTCTCTCAGAGAGTCAATCACAAAAGAAGTGAGACCCTCACTGCTATGCAAAAGTCAACACCTCTCCACAGTCACACACACATCTCATCCTAAATTTGCACAAAGAATCCGCATCCTCTTAGGAACTAATTATTCCAAGTTGAGAGGACATGTGCACATACCTACCCTACATACTAATACATTACCTCTGCCCGCTGTGAGTGCACAGTCAAAGGTGTTAAAGGCCCAGTTATTAAGCCTTGTAGATAAAAGACCACCTTATGTAACTGTGACAGGTCCAAACTTTCCTGATTTACTAATAAATGTTAATGAAAAAAGCACACATCTGTTAAATCTGAAGCTGGAATGTCATGTAATTTCTAGTAACGGAACAGCGGCTCACCCCCGAGTCTCCGCGCTGACAGGCGGGGCTATGACCGATGGTGCGGGATGGAATCCAGGTGCACATTCAGCTTCATCTCGTTGTCAAGAATCTGAACCAGCTGCTGCATGGATGGGAGGTGGCCGGACTCCAGCTTAGACCACACAGGGACATCTAGGAGAGCAAACACGAACACTCGGTCACATTCGCTCCCTCCACAAATACCGTCTGTGTCCACAGCCAAGGATACAAAAGTCAAAGAGGCCCTTCTTGTGCCCCCGTGGAGTTCACATTCTAGCAGGGAACCAAAACTGCATAAATCACTACAAAATGACCATCATGCCGAGTACTACAAATTAAAACCGCAAGGTGCAGGTACCTGCTTTTTGGAGCAGGTACTAGAAGCAGGTACGACAGAGGCCTCCAACAAGGACTGGTCAGAGAAGTAATGCCATCTCAGTCGAGATCTAAAAGATCCTGTCACCAAGACAGAGGCAGTCCGCGGGAGCAGAGAGCCAGAAAACCTCTGAGGCAGAGAGAACAGTCAGGGCCTGAGGGGAGCTTGTCACATGAGGTGAAGAGGCAAGGTGGCAGGAGGGAAGGCACACGGAAGCAGGCGGAGACACAGCCCAGACACAGGGCGACACGCTCAGAGAACCAGGTACAGGGAGGCGGGGGGAGGGGGCGTGGCAGGGCCCAGATAGTGTCAAACTCAGAGGACCAAGTACAGGGAGGTGGGGGGCAGGGGGCTGGCACAGCCCAGACAGAAGGTGACAAGCTCAGAGGACCAGGTACAGGGAGGTGGGGGGCAGGGGTGGCAGGGCCCAGATCGAGGACGACAAACTCAAGAGGACCAGGTATGGGGAGGGGCGGCTCAGATAGAGGGCGACAAACCCAGAGGACCAGGCTTTGGAGGATACATGTGGTCTCCATCACTCCTCCTCAAGGACAGAACATCAGATTAAGGATATCATACAGGTACTCACATAACCAGAGAGAAAATACATTTCCACAAGTTTTTCATTCACGAAATTGAAAACGTTAATTCACAGACATTGAAATTTGAATTGTATATAATTTTCAAGCATCAGACAATATTCTGAATTTTTTTCCCCTATTAAAAACTGTACAAACAATTCTCAGTTCACAGGCTGTGTTTACCAAGTCCTGGTTTAGGGAAGGGACTGGAGGGGACTCAGGGAATTGTGGCCTGGACGAGGGTGATGGCAGGACAGATGAACAGAGGTGGAGGTCTGTGAGTTACGGGCAGCAGCACCCCATCAGCTGTGAGCGGCAAGGGCGGTGGAGCTGTCGACCTGGGCTTCTGACAGGGACAAGTGGGGGCCGCCGATGACGGTGTCCTCACTGAGAAATGCTGACAGAGGGCAAGGGAGGTTAACAGGAAGCACGGGAAAGAGAGGCCACCAACAGCTGCCTCCTGGCAGGTTCTAAGTTTTAAGACCCCCGGGAACAGCCCCTAGGGGAAAGGCGGAGTACAGACTGGAGCTACACGCTCAGGAATCGGCCTCAGACAAGGAGGTGAGGACCACAGGCAGAGACACAGGACGTGAAGACCAGCTCTCTACAGAATTCCAAAATAAAAGTTCAAGTAGAGATGAAGACAGAGAATACACTGAAATTTTCTAAATTCTACTATATCATGAAGTTTCAAATTTCTTTCCAATATATTTCACTTGGAAGCCCTGGTGGTATAATGAGTTAAGTGCTACATCTGCTAACCCAAAAGTCAGCAGTTCAAATCCCCCAGGTACTCCTGGGAAACGCTATGGGGCAGTTCTACTCTCCAGTAGGGTCGCTATTAGTTGGAATCGACTCAGATGCAACAGGTATGGGTTTTTACGCTACTCTTTTACGGAACATTCAAGTTTCTCTTATTTTGAAAAACAGAAAAGCCTGCACCTGACTATCCACCACTTTATACTGATCGCAAAATGCAAACCCACTCTTTTGGACCCACCATTCAAGGTGATCTCAAACGCTCCTGTGGACATACACTGGTTCTCAACCATGTTGCTCAGGAAGAAAACCATCATACACGCATAGACCTATGAGAAAACACACGTTAGCACAGCAGGCACAATCACCCTGAAGGTGACACAAGACAATTTAAGACATAAACCCCAAACCAAACCCATTGCCACTGAGTTGATTCCAAGTCACAGTCACCCCACAGCACAGAGCCAGAATGCCCCACATACTTTCCAGGGAGCACCTGGCGGCGTCCAACTACCAGCCTTTTGGTTAGCAGATGTAGCACTTACCCACTACGCCACGAGAGTTTCCTGAATTGAAACATAGTCATCTTTTTAATACAGTCTCATATTTGGCAAATGCTCTTTTTAAACATGCTTCAGAAAGATTGATTTTGCCACTTTTATAATGCATGCATTCACAAGAGACTACTGATGCAATAATAAGCAATTCTATGCAGGCATCTGACTGCTTCTAAGCTCACTAAGCTTATCTTAATCATCAATACAACCTATCCACAGTCCAAACAATTTAAGTCAAACTAAGGGAAAAAAAAGACTAAAGATCAGTAGCAAATTACGGCGTGTATGTTCATTCACCTTTTGAAGGCAAATCTATACCTCCCCAGGGGAAACGAGAAGCTCCCTGCTGGAGAGATTAACATAGGATGCAGACGGACTCTGATCCTTAGTGAAGCGTGCCAGAAAAGTACACCAGAACGCCCACAGCAGGTGGGCCTTGATGTGTAATGGTTACCCCAGCATTTCAGAACACGTTTACAGGATTCTGAAGTATATTTACACTGATTCTTTAAGGTGATCTGTTAAACACAGGACACTGCCATGAAAGCTACAGCTCGCAAAGGACACTCGTATTCCACCTGAGATCAACAAGGGCACCTGTGTTTACAGAAGTGCACTGAGACAGCCTGCCACTAGCAGGATTCGTAAATGCAGCACAAATCGGTATCAATCCGTGCGTCACCTCTGAGCCTTCAGCTTTGCAGTTAGCGTTTCATTACCACCAGGACAGTGACCGACTCGGGTTACTGGAAGGTCCCGAGGAGTTCACACAGGGCAGCCTAGCCTACTGCAACTAAGTGGTTGCCTAAGAAAAAAGCAGTGTAGGATTCTGCTAAAGGGCTGACTAAGGCCCCAAACGAAAATACTTCAGAGAAGGAAACCTTGCTTTAGTGTTCAAAAACGAAATTAAAATTAGCTTCAATTCTGACAGCAGAAAGATGGCCTCACCCAAAAAGATGATTTTAAATCAAAGTAACACAAAACTCCTAAGTAGACTTATACTGATTCTTTCAGGCAACTGGACTAACAGATCTACACAACATGTAATTTGTTAAGAGTCACTTTGGCAAGCATAAATTCACAGAAATCCCCTTTTTAATATACGAGCAAACCCACTAATACCCATGTTAATTAGTATAAAAGGCCCACACTATGTATATGTTTTGCTGGATATGCTCTGAATGTAAATTGTATAAAAGAAACCTAGCAGTAATTTATTCTGTGCCTAGTCTACTCAAAGTACTATAGCATTATCTACCCACTCTGCCCAACAATAATCAAAAGGTAAAACCTCATCACACTTAACATGAAAACAAGGAAACTGAGACTCAGGGAGGTAAAATGGTTCAGCATACACTAAAACAACACATGTGAACAGGTCAGTCACTCACGTCACTCCCCAGACAGACACCACATTCCCACTGACCACCGGCCGGCCAAGTCAGGAAGTGACCTACCTTATTTTCTTGGCCCCACTGCCAGATGCTGGGAGCCTGCATGCCAACGAAAGCAAAGGGGTCCTTGCCGACAATTATTAAGCCTATTAATACTAGTTTGAAGACTGACAGGAAAGATGCTATGTGTCTATCAAAAAAAAAGACAAAAAACAAAAGTCACAATTTCTCATCTGCTTCAAGATTATTATAATTCAAGCACATACATAAACACTTTCTAGATACCAAATCTAAAAAGTTATTAATTTGAGAAAAACCTAGTAACCAAAGTTTACTTTGTAGTTTTAAATAAACGTTTAGCATCTTTTAAATCAACAGATTAATTCACAAAATTATACAGGAGAGGCATTTTAAAATACTAGTATTCTAATACAGTACTTAATACCAATGACTTTCTATAAGGATTTGGGAGTTCTTGGTCTATTTCTACAATAAAAAGTACACACAAAAACACATTTTTGGAAGGACTGCTATGCCTGCAACGACCCTCTTCGTCTTTCTTGTACACAAAAAAACCTGAATGTGGAAAGCAGCATTCTGTTTATAATAACCAACAAAGGGGTTACACCAACTAAGGAAAGTTAACCCCGCCGATTCCCACCCTAGAAAGCCCCGCACTCCTGGGGCGCCCTCACCTGTAGATGGGCCGAGGGAGGTAATTCTCCCCTTCGATGCGGATGTCTGGGTACCGCTGGCTGATGACCCGCATGTACTCCTCAAACACCCGCCGGTAGCCTCAGGAGACGCTGCGGAGAGACCAGGGCTTCCATGAGGGGCGGAGGACACACCCAGGCTGACCCTGCAGTCAGCCAGAGCCTCCAGTGACCGCCACGACGACAAAAGCAGTGTCTCTCCGCATCAGCCACAAAGGAACAACTGACACGGGTGACGGGTACAGTGAGGTTTTACACACGTCCGAATTTTATCTGAGGTGAGGGCTTCCATTCACACGTTAAGCTCTGTGGTTCCTCAGAGAACAAGAACAGTGCTCATCCAATCCAGCAGTGCCACTCCGAGGTGTGTGCCCAAACCCTCGAAAGCAGAGACTCACACAGATAGGTGTTCACCACAGCCCTGTTCACAACAGGTAAAAAGTACATACAACCGAGATGCCCGTCAGCGGACGGACGGACAAACAAAACGCGGCAGGAACATGAAATGGAACCCGACGCGGCCACTGGGTGAAAGGAAGTCGTGATATACGCTCCCGAGTGGATGGAGCCGAAGACAGGGCCAGGGCAAAGTCAGTCTATCACAAAAGGGCTGGTATCCGATGACCTTACATACAAAAAAACAACAACAGGCAAACGTACTGAGACTGAACGTTATTAACAGACACCAGCGGCCGGAACAGGGGAAGCCGCGAGTCACTGCCTAAGCCGTACGGGGTTTCAGTTTACAGTGATGGGAAAATCACACTGATCAATATTAATTGCTGTCTGTATGTCTTACATGTGTGGAAAGTTGAAATGGCAAAAGCTGTGTAATAGACACACAACAATAACAAAAAGAGCAGCAGCTGAGGCTGCTTGTGTACAACCACACACTTCACGGGATCTGGTTCCTTAGTCTGGAGTTTCAGGGTTAGGGTTTCAGGGGTCATTTCAGGTAACAGGCCCAATACTGTGTCTGGCACTACTGGATCCTAGTTCACTGCGTAGGGTCTGGAGTCTTAAAAACCTGCAAGGGGCCATCCAAGGCCCAGCAACTGGCCTCTCTCACCTAGAGCAGCAGAGAAGGTGGCAAGTCAGGAACAGGAGGAGCAAACGGTGTTTGTGGGTAACTGCCTCCATCAAGAGACCAGACATAGCCAATGGTGCCCAGCTACCACACTATTTTCAGCCAAGATTCTACAGACGAATCCTGATCAAAACGGGGAAACTGTACAGTAAGATTTCATACTGTCATGGAATCCAGCATTTCTGGAGTGATGGAGGCTGAACCCCCCAAAACAACTGTCCCATGATCATCTTTAAACCTTAAACCTGAAATAATCCTTGAAGTTTTCTTAAAACCAAAAAACACTTTAGCTTAACTGGTACAGAAAGTCTGCCTTGGGCCATGTGCTCTTTTAGGATCTGTTTGGGATCACACTGACAAGAGCAACTCGAAAGATGAAACAGGAAATTTGGAGGGCAGTGGGCTCATGCTGATACAGGAGGAACACCTCAGAAAGGAGGGCAGTGACAATCACACAGATGGGAGAACGCCATCCACGTCACTGAACTGCTCGTGCAGAAACCGCGGAACTGCTGTTTACAGTACTGTGTCCATGCTCAACGACAAAAATTAAAATACACGACCAAAACACCGTGCTTTCCAGATTTGGGTTTTTTGCTGGCCAGCAGCAAATGTCTACTCACACCAGTCTGCACACTTCAAGCTGTCACACCTATCTGTTCCCTCTTTTGGGATGTCAGTTTCTAAGACTGTCAGGATGTAGTTTTAGGCAAGTTATGTAACATGTATTCCCTCCTTGTATTTCCCGTCAGGTTTGTAAAGGAAAACCAGGAATAACTGCCCTCCCCAAGATAATTTTTCTGTTTTGAAAAAAGTAATTGCTAATGTTTTTCAAAGCAAGGCACGCCTGGCATTTACCAAGGTGGAGAAATCACTGAATTAAAAGCATTCGCAGCAGCCCACCAGTCACCGTCCCACCTCCCCACCACGCCCAGCTCTTCCAGCTTGACTTTTTCCAGGTCATGGCGTCAATCTCTCAGACTCCCAGTGTCCCTCCAGCAAATAAATACGTGAACATAATGAAAAGATGTCACCGCTGTCTCCCACTTGTTCCCTCTGGCTCTGGGTCCAAGACGCTAAGGAAGCAAACCCACACCTAGAAAGCGAAGCTTTTGTGTAAGGTTCCAGGCATCTTGCAAATTCCTGAGAAGGCCAGCTACATGGTGGTGTTAACTACCATAGCTGCTCCATTTTATGTATTTTTCATACTAAACAGTATTCTTCTAAAAAAAAAACTTGCCTACATACTACATAATCTACATCTAGTGATCAGAAAGGAAATTTAGCAAATACAGAAAAACCTCTGGTCCACTTAAGCATTTCAGATAGATTCTGCACATTTAAATCCATCACACGTTCAAAATCCAACATGTGTCCAAAGTCCAACTCACGGTATCAGCCACCCACATCACCCTTCTCTCCCTGTCTCTAGCGGGAGTCAAAACGCCTAGGTAACTCTGCCGCTACTGGTCACACCCTCCTCCGTGAAGGACCATGTGGCAGAATCTAGCCTTTATGGTTGTGAAGTAAACACCTGAGATTTCTCCTAGCTGCAGCAGCTCTTGAACCCAACCTGCCCTTTGGTTCAGTGACTCTGACCTCTCTCCAGCCCCCACAATTGTCCTTCTCATCCCCATCGGCTCCTGGTGGCTCTATGTACAGACACTCAAGCCCATGTCACAGCTGATGTTCCAGAGACAGTAACCTGTCACAGTGAGGCCTTCTCCAGTGTGCAGGGGTAAATACTGAATAACACAGCTGGAGGGGAAAGAGAAGGCACATTCTTCAAGGTGGCTCACAGAGGAACAGATAAACCAATCTCTGGAGACTGATGGGAATCAGAGAAGGAGCAGAGCCTCCTGGGGTGGTCGAGTCCCCATTCAGCACCCAGAGGCCCTGGTGTCATCCTCTCTGCCTCTGGGTTCCATGACTGTCACTTGAATAACCTTTTAACGTACTTCCTGTTCTTTAAAATCAGCTCAAATGTGTTTCTTTTACTTGTACCCCGAGAATTTCAACTAGTATTTCTCCCACCTACCAAGAAAATTAGGAAGGCATTTTGTAAATACTGTGGTTTCTAATTGCCTATACCACACTGATCAACTCCAAGGCTCATGGAGTACTGAAAACCAACTATTGCATTTTTAGACACAATCTGTTTGAGTCAAGAAGAAACAGATGCACAGTGCACAACCTACTCTCAGTGTTTTGGGTGATGAACTCGGAACAAGGTGCTCCACGAGCCACGCCAGAAGGAGACACTGAGCAAGAGAATAACAAAACTTATCTGGTGTCTTTGGTTTTTTAAGTTCCACAGAAGAGTGTACACAATTTTGGAAGAAGATCAAAAATGCAGACTTTTAACATGCATGCATGCACAAGTCCTCAGGTGGCTTCTGAGAGGTTCAGAGTCCCCACTTTGTTAGGGGTTCCTTCCAGTGTCACCTGAAATCAGTCTACAAACAACAGGTCAAAGGACGACACACGGAGGAAAGCCACACACAAAGCAGCCAACAGGCCTTGTCAGTTTGGGCCATCAGTTATGGTATTTTACTTTTTTTTATCAGGCTTCCTGTAACTTATAAAAACGCACTGAAAGACAATGAAATAATAAAAATATGAAGTAGTGTGTGAAGGACTGGAAACGTAATTCCTTCAAAGCGCAGAAGTCACCACTGACTTTCGCCTTTACTGAGCGCCTCCACATCACATAAACCCGTTAGTGCAAATGCGTTCCCTATATACAAGAGAGCACACAGAGGGAACAGTCACAGAAGCTGCCCATACACACTGAAACACCCGCAGGGATCAATTAACTAGGGCTGAGGACTAGGGCCGCAGGGGACCACCCTGGTCAACTGACAGTTAACACTGTTTGTACAGGAAACGTGGTAGGAACCCTACCTTGCTGAGTAGTACCTGGAGTCTGTAACAGCTTGCAAGCAGCCATCTAGGACACATTTACCGGTCCCATCCCACTGGAGAAAAGGAGAATGAAGAAAACAGAAGACTCAAGGACAATGTCAGCCCGAAGGACTAACGGGCCAGAGAAACCAAGCCGGAGCTCAGAAGCACATGGCGTCTGCTCCACCACCAACCACTCCACAGGCGTCACCAGGGAGGGACCCAGACAGACAGGGGAAAATGGAGAATAGAGTGCAAACTCACAAACAAGCCCAGACTTACCAACGTGACAGAGACCGGAGCAACCCCCAAGACTATGATCCCTGGACCCTCTGACAACTCAGAGCTGAAGCCACTCCCGAGGCCAACCTTTCAGCCAGGGACTAGACAGGCCTATAAACTGTGACACACGTAAGGAACGTGTTCCTTGGATCAATCACATGCACGAGACCAAGTGGACAACACCTGCCCAAGAGCAAAGAGGAGATGGATGGAAAGAGGAACTCTAGAGCGGAGAGGGAAGAGTGCTGACAAGTCGCAGGGACTGTAGACAACGACACACAGCGATCTGTGTACACTTCTGATCTTCAGAGTCCTCTACTACTCAGGAGCAACCTTCTTCTCCTGTTACTGCCCTTGCTGAGTCTTCTAATGTAATCAAACTATTATCAACTTCCCGCCCCCCAGTGTCTGACTTCTCATAGCAGCCCTACAGGACACAGCAGAACTGCTGCACACGTTTCCAAGGAGCAGTTGGGGGGTGGGAACTGCTGGGCTTTGGTTAGCAGCCAGAGCCCTTAACCACTATACCACCAAGGTTTCCCATCTTCCCTATAAAACTGACCAATTTCCTGTCACCTAGTTCTCATCCTTCCAAGTGCCAAGAGAAGGAACCCGCCTTTTCGAATACCCTAACGCATGCTGTCAATGCTGTCAATACCAGCACACAGCGCCAGACCCACACTGCTAATGCTGGTCCCCATGGTATTCTGCATATACACAGTCTCCCCAAACACAGCCTACTTCCTAAAGACCAAAATCATCTCAGGCTTTGTTTTAGAGCTCCCACAGTGCCTAGCACAAAGAATGCCATGCACGGCGGACACTGAGCTTCTAGGAAGGACACTTCAGGAACAGATACAGGTGACAACTGAGCAACATGCTGAATGTTAATGTCACTGAACTGTACACAGGAAGGTTGCTGCAACGTTTTACAGAATTTTAGTCTACACAATTCTATTTTTCTACTACAAGCCTACTATCAAACATTTCATAACTCCTAAATTAATAGTATCTGTTTCTTACCAAATTGTTCTTTCCACAATGATAACTTTCCTCTTCTTATCTGGAAACTCTGGTGGCCCAGAGGTTTAGGGCTACAGCTGCTAACCAAAGGACGGGCAGCTCCAATCAGCCTCAGGGGCAGGTCCGCCCTGACTCACGGGGTGCTGCAGAGGGAATCCATCTACCGCAGCGGGGCTGGCTTCCTCTTCTGACCTACTGGCTGCTCCCCCGCCTCCTTCACGCGTTGATCCATCTCCACTACCACTCTGTTACTATTCCTCCTGGCTGCACTGAGTGTGAGCAAGCAAACCTGGATCCTCCGGGGAGCTCTGCCCTTACATGTCTGCAAACCCTCCCATCAGCCCCTGAGTGGTCTCAGCCAGTTTCTTCTGTACCTACATGCCTTCCTAAGCTCAGTCCTCGCTCCGGTGGCACAGTAGTTAAGAGAGACTTCACTTCTGGTCACACAACCATGTGACCTGTTTCCCAAGTAAAAGTCCTCAGGCTTGTTTTCAACTTTCTGTCACTAAAATGTATCTTAAAATCTTCGTGTTGTACTGTTTGGTTAAGACTCAGTCTGACAATCTAATCTGCAGCTTCTAAGAATTACCACCCAGAATTCCCACTGGACCCACTCCTAGCTCCTGAGACTCTACCTGAACAATGAGCGGATTCCGAACACCATCTGTTTTCTGGACACCTCTTCACAGGTCCATTCCACCGCTTTCATTACTGCAACAGACCCTATACACCCAACTTCCTGACACTCTTGCCCAGCTGCACCCAACTGCTTCACAACTCTGCGCCTTCTCTTGATCCCAAGGTCTTCAAGGTCTTCAGATTTTCTGGTCAACCTAAAACACTCTGTCTCTTGATGAGTAACTGTGTTTTCTCCTAGGCCCAGCCTGGCCTCGCTACCATTCCTCTTTTGCACCTTGTACGAAACCAGTGAACTGTGTATCTGTATCTATAACTGCCAGAGTTCTTTGGAGTGTGACAGTTACCTTGACAAGATTCGCTCTCCAGAAAACTCAAGAATCAACCAGTGGCCAAGACATCACATGCTGAGCAGCTCAGAGAACTTAAGAAGATAAACACATCCTCATATTAATTACTCTGAGCCTTTCCATCATCTCTGAATCTTTTTCTCTTAAAACACCTCCAACTTCAACTTGCTTAAAAGCAAGGACAATGTCCCCAGAGTATCTAAGTTGGCAGCATCAAATTTTATACGTGTTTTCTTTTAGACTCCACGCACCTGCCACTGACATCACCTGACACTCTGCCAAGCAAAGGACAGCCCCCCCCCCAAAAACAACTATGGTACAAAAAGAGACAGACAGATCAATGGAACAGAATCGAAACCTCAGCGATGACACCATCTTCCTATGAACAGCTGATACTCAACAAAAGCCCTAAGACACTAAACTGGGGTAAAAACAATCTCTTCAACAAACGGTGCTGGCAAAATTGGATATCCATCTGCAATAAACTAAAACAAGATCTGTATTTTACACAAAAACCACTCAAACTGGATAAAAGACCTAAATATAAAACCTAAAATGATAAAGCTCATCCAAGAAAAAGTAGGAACAACAATGGAAGTTTTAATATACAACACAGACAGACTTCAAAATGGGTCAAACAAACCACAAATGACAGAAGAGAAAATAGATAAATGGGAACTATTACGAAGCAAACACTTCTGCTCATCCAAAGACTTTATTAATAGAATGAAAAGGCCACCTACAGAATGAGAAAAAAATATTTGGCAACTGTATGTCAGACTGATGCCTGATCTCCATAATCTATAAGGTACTACAAAGTATCAATAAGAAAAAGATAAATCATCCAATTAAGCAATGAGCAAAAGAGATGGACAGACACTTCTCTGAAGAGGAGATCCAGGCAGCCAAAAAACACTTGAGGACATACTCACAATCATTAGCTATTAAAGAAATTCAAATCAAAACCACAATGAGATACCATCTCACCCCAACAAGATTGGCCAGGACCCCCAAAACATAAAACAACAAGCGCTGGAGAGGCTGTGGAAAAATTGAAACTCGCCTACACTGTTGGTGGGATTGCAAAATGGTGCAATCTGTTTGAAAAGCACTCTGGTGCTTCCTTAAAAACCTGGATCTAGATATACCATTTGACCCAGTAATTCCACTGCTCAGAATATATCCTACAGAATCAAGGCCATTCACACCAACTGATACATGCAGACAAATGTTTATCACAGCACAGTTCACATAACAAAACGATGGAATCAACCCAGATGGCCAAAAACAGAGGAACAGATACATAAACTATGGTATACATACTCAATAGAACAGTATGTATGCAATGATAAAAAACAATGCTGATTTTAGGAAACATCTCATAACCTGGTTTCAACTGGAGGACATTATGTTGAGTGAAAGTAGTCAGTGACCAAAAGACAAATGTTGTATGAGACCCCTACAATAAGAACTTACAAACAGACTCATGCATAGAAGACTCTGACAGCAGCAAGAGCAGGGAGGGAGGGAGGGCGAACCGGTGGGGGAGAGCCTGGACAGTTGACAGAAATTTGGTTGGGTGAAATCTGTGCATACATTAGAAAGAAGATCAATATTAACTGGACTTCAACATAACATTAGCACTCCTCCCATCTTTACCCAATATTGCAAGGATAGAGCAGCTGGGGTGGGGGGCCAGGGACCATGCTCTCAGGGGAAACCGAGGCCAACTGGCACAACTAGCGTTTTGCTAAGAGAGCCCTCTGCACCCCACATTGATGAGAAGGAGTCCAGGGTCTTAAAAGCTGCCAAGCTGCCATCTGAGGGGCACAGCAAATGGTCCCAACTCAGCAGTAATGGGTGATCACCAAGGACCAAAATGACATAGCGGATAGAGAACTCAGAAGACAGTGAGACCCACACAAGTGGGTAACTACATCGACTTGTGACCAGAAGAACCGGATGGAGCCCGGCCACAACCAGTGATAGTCATGATGGAGCTCACAAAGTTGAGTCTCACTGGCAACACAAGAATAAAAAGTGAGATCTCCACTAAAAGACTGCAACTGATGGTCCAGGGGCTCTGGGGTTTCCCTGGGAGCACGGCTCCTGGACCTGATATAGCCCCTGTGCATAAATCGTAATAGTGGTTAACTCATTGGACAGGAATGGTTTGGACTTGGCGACACAGAGTGACCACATCACGTGAGCATTATATGGTTCTATGCATCTATAGGACGTCATCCTGCTGACCTCTTCCTGAAGGAAGGGGAGTGAGTGGAGAGGAGGGGACAGGAGACTGTTGGGAGGATAGGACACGTATGGAGCAGAGAGGAAGGGTGTGCTGTCACTGGCAGGGAGATGAATGGGACCTGCATATAGGTGGGCATGCAAATTTATATGGGAATGTACATTCTCATTCAATCATTAAAAAAAAAACTATGAAAGCTTTTTGAACTATATCCAGTCCGTGTAGATGATTAAGTAGTTACTGCGCAAGTGTTCTGACTTTTCCTAATGTAACAAGAAGCATGCTGTAGTAGAGATGCCAAGCCAAGTAGCCAAGAGCCGTCGAGTCGGATCCGACTCATGGCGATGGCAAACTTAAATAAAAATGCCCAGTTCTGTTAAAAAATCTCAAAAGCTTCACTCAACCTCATGTCAAAAGAAGGCAGAGAGAGAACACGAGTAAATGCTATCCTGAATTCTAACGTAGCTCTTTAATAAAAATAAATATGCTGAAGTTTGTACTATGTGTACAGGGGGAGCTGGCAGGAAGGTATAACTGTCACACAAGCCTACATGAAAGAGAAAGTGTCTTCTAAAACATCTGCCTAAGAAATCCATCAGTAATACAGGATTTACTATCAATAACATCACACATGTGTAAAATTTTGCTCCAGATCGTTCAAAAGTGACTGCAGTACTACATAATAGGGAGCGGCCGGAAATGCAAGCCGGACTCAGCAGGGGGTGTGGAACATGGGAGTCGGATGAGAGCAGAGAACGACGGGAAGACGCTCACCTGTGTTTTACTGACTATGCAAAGGCACCCACTGCGTGGACCACAGCATACTACGGAAATAACACTGTGACGAACGGGAATCCAGCGGCTCACCTGCCCTGGAGGAACTCAGACCAGGAAGCAGTCACTTGAACACAACAAGTGGACACCTGGCAGTTTAAAAGGTGTCAGGGCCTTTCACCACACTCATTCAGTCTGTAGCCTGAGCCAGCAGTTCAGCAGGGGACATGTTTTCCGGATGCACCAGCCCCGGAAGGGTGACATCATGCTTGGTGAAGCAGGGGTCAACGGGAAAGATCCCCACCACGAAGGACTCACACCAGTGGCTGCCACAAAGGGCTAACAGCCGTGGACACGGCCCAGACTGAAACGTTTCCTCCTGCTGTACACAGGGTCACTACGGGTCACTGTGAGTCAGAACCAATTCCACGACAGACAACAATAACAAGAAGGAAGTACGTGGGGGGTTTAGACGGTGTTTTTAAAGAATAAGCACAACCAAATAACCAAAACAAAACTGATTAAAAGAATAAAAATTACAACAAAACAAGGTTTGGGGGTTAATGCAAAATGTCACAAAAATGGCTTTTCAGCTATAAGCTAAACAAAATTATGGACAAAATACTCTTAAAACATAAAACATACCCACTGCTATCAAGTGCACCCAACTCAGTACAACCCTGTAGAACAGTACAACTGCCCCATCAAGTTTCCAAGGAGCAGCAGGTGGATATGAAGTGCTGACCTTATGGTTTGCAGTCAAACTCTTCACCACAGTGCCACTATGGCTCTGAAAATAGCACTTTCCAACCTTGTTTTTCTCCTAACTTATCCAGGAGAAAAATGATTAAAATTCATATAACACCTATGTGCTCAAAGTATCTGTCTGCATTCTTAATTAATCCTAGGGCAATCCCTCGAGGTTTTACAATTTCTACTTACAGTTGAAGTTCAGAGAGGTTCGTCCAAGTCACGTGAGGCCCTAAAGCACAGTACTCCTCAATAAAGCAAAGCATCGTTAGAGCAGAAAGAGCAATTTAAAAATAACAACCACCAAAAACCTGACCAAATCCATTGCCTTAGAGCTGATTCCGACTCATAACAACCCTAAAGGACAGAGAACTGTTCCACAGGATTCCACAAAGCACCTGGTGGATGCTAACTGCCAACCTTTGATTAGCGGTGTGTCAGTTTTCTCTCTGGCCAATCACAAGACAATGGTCAGGTCAACTGACCTTCCTGTTTCACACATCCAGGAGCCGTGGTGGTGCAGTGGTGAAGTGTTCAGCAGCCAACGACAAGGTCAGCAGTTGGAACCCACTGGCTGCCCTGAGGTACAAGGATGTGACAGCTGACAGTCTGCTCCCATGCAGATTTACAGCCTTGAAAACCCTACGAGGCAGCAGGACTCTTGTCCTCCAGGGTTGCTGAGCCGGAATCAACCTGATGGCAATGGGCTTGGTTTTTATGGTTTCTGTCACACACTCACTTTCATGTACTGACAGGAGTAACCACAGTATACAACCATGGCGCACACAAGATAAAAAATGATCAGCTGCTCCCTGCTCATGGTAATCCCATCCGTGTCACAGGAGAACTGTGCTCCACAGGGTTTTCAAGGCAGGACTCTTCAGAAGCAGGTCGCCAGGCCTTTCTACTGAGGCTCCCCATGGTGAACGCAGACTGCCCAACTTTCAGTCCGCAGTCAAGCGCGTTACCAGCCTTCACCACACAAGGTAAGGCACGTGACGGTGGGGCACATGTGTCAGCAAGTCATCATCACGGTCACCAGGAAAACGTTAACAGCGCACAGTCACTGTAAATGAGAACACATCTCTCAGCCTCCTTTCCTAGGGGACTTTGCAGTCTCGTTTCAGGGCGACAAATATGGAGCAAACCCTGGGGTACAATTAGAAGCTGACACAGAGGTAAGTTACCTGCAGTGTGACACAGATCATCCACACAGGCGCTAAAGTAAAGGGCCGGCTCAACTGGCCTTTACGGCAACACTTCTCGCGTCTAACTACCTGGATGGACTAATGACCTATCCCTTCTACTAGTAAAATGGGGAAAAAATAAAACATGAAGCAAATAAAACCCCAAAGCCAAAGCCGTGAAGTCAATTACAACTCACAGTGACTACTAAACTGATCCAATGTCAGCTAACTTACGACGAGACTTACCCACCAAGGTGCAAAGTGGTGACACCGAGGACCGGCAGTGCTAAGCCAACCAAGTCACGGTTGTTAGAGGCTCTCGTCAGTGACACAACCGTGTCCGTATGAACCACTTGTCAAGGGGAAGAGACAAGGGACATTCTGAAGGACAAGACTGTGGCTGTACTTGTGGTCAAGATGCCTGGCTCTGTGACGACGAGGAACCCGAACAACGGCTGCGGCCACCTTCAGGCAAGCACTGCTACGCCCCGGCAAGAGGAGGCACCACAGCGTCCACTTTCATCCTCAGAGCAGCCACGCCAGGGACCTCGGACACCCTTTCACTGGCTTTCCGTGTTTACTTACCAGTCACAATTACTTCTCTAAAACATGAACTGCTAAAAATCTTTAACAGACCTTTTTGTTCAGTTTCACTCAGATACTCAACTGGCCTTTACGGCAACACTTCTCGCGTCCAACTACCTGGATGGACTAATGACCTATCCCTTCTACGCAGATTCTGAAATCACAGCAACTGACACAAACAGACCACAGGAAGGTAGTCAGTGTCACTGAACTGCTGACGCAAAAACCGCTGAACTGACAATGCTGTGTTGTGTATACACACCTCCCAGTTTTTTAAGTCAGCTGGCAAAAAGGGTGCGTGCGTGCGTGTCACTGACACTAACCAAGAAGCTAATGACACAACCCAGGAGAAAAATGATGCCCATCAGAAAGCAGACAGAAGGGACAGGATTAAGAAAAGTACCTACCCTCTGCTTTAGGGAATTCCTATCTGACCGCTCCCAGACCTAAGGCTGATGCCAAAGGGAGAACAGGCCGTGGTCCCTCAGCCTCAGCGAGAGCACATCAAGTCCGGTGGGTGCTGCCGGCCCGACTTCCTACACCCTAGCAGAGGCTGCTTAAAAAAGAAAGGAAGAAAAACACTGATCAAGTAAGCGGTGTGCTGGGCACCCAGGACAGCAGACAGCAGTGCGGCGAGCTCCGGAAGGTGCCACCCAGCCCCACCGGGAGACCGTGAGACCGTGAGACCCTGCCAAGAGGACTGCTAAGAGCAGACACCGACCAAGGAAAACCCCGGCAGAAAGCAGGCAGAGCAGGGACTGCCGATCGGTACCCGAGCTGGGGACGTAACGGGGGCACAGGCCACACCACGGCCCACCCCAGGGCACTGCCACAGCACATGCATTCGTTCTTCACCCCCTGAACTGACAGCAGGTGGAGGCCCAGGGACACAGCAGCGAGCAGGAGAGACAAGCCCTGGGCCTTCTCAGGGTGAGTGGGGACGCTGCCAGGTAGCAGGATCATGAGTTGTTTACTTCTGTCTTGTCTGAGAGAAGCGAGGAGAAAAAGATGGAAAAACAAAAGCAACCTGTGGGACAAAGGGAAAAAATGTCACAGAACAACAAAAGCCAAGAGCAGAAACCACAACCAAGAGTCAAAACAAGAGGCAGCATCCCAAAACGGTCTTCGAGAGGCAGGAGGATGACAAGACAGACAAGGACCTCCAGAAACCCCAATGAAAATCAAACCAATTTTGAAGCCCTAAAGAATCCTAGTGGCGCAGTGGGTTAAGTGCTGCATCTGCTCACCAGAAGGTCGGGAGTTTAAATCCACCAGGCGCGCCTTCCAAACTCCATGGGGCAGTTCTACTCTGCCCTACAGGGTCCCTACCCTACTAGCAGACACCGTTTTCCCATTGTCTAATAACACTCCACTGCTACCCCGAGCCCCTTCTAAAGGTGCTGGCCTCTGCGGATCAGGATTCCAGAAAGCGCGTTACTCCAAATTTATCATCTCTGAAACATGACCGTCACCGTACAATCATCACTGCGGCATAGCTTATGGCAGCATTTTCTCCTTCCGAGGGGTACAGGCTGCCTCTCCCTCCCCTAAATACAGATCCACTGCCAAGAGCGGTTAGTTTACCCCAGAGCTCTCTCAATCCTGTCCTCTTCTCTGTTTCTATTATCACCTTTCAATTTCGCCCTCATCACCTCCGCCTGGATACAGCACCTGCCTTAAAGAGCTCCCCCGTCCCTTCTTCATCCCAGAGTCGTCTCCACAGAGCCGTTGGTCATAGAACACCAAGTGGACCTCAACACACCCACAGCCCACCGCAGCCTGCACTGAACACACCAGAGTCCCCATAGACTTTTAGGTTTAAGGCCAAAACCCCAGCGTGCCCCCAGCACTGGGCAGGGACCGGGCCGTTCTCTCCACGGTCTCCCAGTCAGGAGCCTCTCTTCCAAGTAAGCTGTGCATTCTCCTCTAAGGGACCACGGCACCTGTTAGTCCCACAGCCAGGGGAAGCGCCTTCTCAGCTCTGCACCTAAGTCTCCCTTACCCTTCAAACCTCAGCTCCAAGTTCATTTCCTCCAAGAATCGTTGCCTGATCCCTGCCTGGCTCTCTCTCATACCACTAAACACCCGTCCTTCACAGCAGATAAACTAGCTCCAGTTATACACTGTATCTGACCCAAGGACTACCACTGCCTTCTTTACGTCCTGTCAAAGCCCTGAGAACACTGAACTCTTAGCACCAAGCCAAGCACTTGCATACCGCAGGTGCTCCAATTTCTGTCAAACGTGTATGCATGAAGTCTGCACAGGAGCCCTAGTGGCACACTGGTTTAGCACTCAGCTGCCAATCAAAAGGCTGGTGGCTCAAACTCAGCAGTGCTCCCCAGGACAGTGAAGCAGCAGTCCGATTCCCGAAACAACAGCAGCCTACGAAACCGCAGGGGGTGGTCCTACTCCATCTTATAGAGTCCCCATTGGATTCCCTAAAGAACGACAGCCTCAGAAACCCCAGGGGGTAGTTCTACTCCATCTTATAGGGTCCCTACTACATGAATCAGCAACAGGCTAAGTCTAAGGTAACCAACGTGATCTAACATGACCTGTTTCTCAGATCGCTTCAATTCAGCAACTTAGGAACTTTAATTAGTACTGGCACCCAAACTAGTCCTGAGTCTGACTTCCTTACCACGAATAAGGACTGAAGCGGGACACATCTGAAAGAAAACCTGTGATTATTACCTCTTCAAACTCCAACGTGGAGTTGCCCTAAAATTATAATAGCTGATTCCTAAATTAACAAAAATTTGAAAATCCTGCTATGTTGTGCTGATGTTTTACGATCTTCACATTATTTATTTTCTCAGTTAATCCACTGTCACCTGCTCTAACGAGTATTAACTGTAAAGAACTGTAGCCAGTAATCAATCTCTTTAAACTGTTGACTGAATACTGCAGAAACGGCTACATGTTAAATCATGCATGACGCATACTTACTGGCTGATAATCACTAACTTCAACTGCTCCCACTCTGCCTACTTCCTCTTCACCTAAACACCACTCTCCTAAATAATTCCAAAGCACTGAATATATGTGAACCTTAAAAATCAGAAGAAACAAGAATGGGACAATGGAACTTTATTTTAAGCTCGGAGTAGACAACTTCATCTTTTGTTCAACGCTTAAAAGTCGAAATAAACAGGATAAATTTTTCCCAAATATAAAATCAATTTCATGGAAAATCACTCTTACTGTTCAATAAGCCACGACGGAGATGCAGACTAACACTGTGTGGTCTCTGGGCTTCCTGAGAGGCCACATCAGTCTTGTTAGTCACACCTTTAACCCCTGGCACACAGCAGGTAATGAACCGACACTTACTGAAAAAAAAAATCACACAAACACAGTACACGAAAGCTTGTTTTAGGCTCTTTTTCAAGCCAGTGCTCTCTCCCTTCTGCATTGTGTGCTGTGTTATGATCCTGTTCCATTAGCAACTACGGAAGTAACAGCTACCAGGAACCAGAACTGATACTTACAGAAAAGGTATTTGTGCAAAAGGTAATCAAAGACAACAGCAACTGAGAAGAAGGTAACAACGGTTCTCTCCCGATCGCTAAGAGGTGGTTAATGAAAACTGTGTCTCACACTGCTCGGATTTCCAATAAACCAGTTCTGAAGGCAGAAAAGAATTCTCACATCAACAGTCTCAGCTTCCTCTCCTTTCCCAAAGTGAACGGCCAAGAAAAGCAACCAAAACCAAACACCCAGTATTCACTAGAGGGTCACAATGAGTCAGCACGGACTGCAAGCGAGCTATCCACAGATAATCCTGGGGGGTGGGGGAGCAGCAAAAGAGAGCCCCGTTTATGTGTCTTGGTTAAAAAACAAACAAATTCCCAATGGTGTCGAGTAGATTCTGCGTTGGTTCCCGGTACTTAGGTACCTAATTAAAGCTCTCTCTCGGAAGCATGCACGTTAGTAACAGGCCTAGAGCAGCTACAGAAGAAAACTGCACTGGGCTTGTAAGACAAGCGCAAAGCAAAAACAAGCAAGAAGGCCAACAAAAGTACTAACAACTTTTTAAAAAAGGTTTAATATGAAGTATCAAATTCCTTTTCCTATCTTGAGTTACATCTTTTGAAAAACGTTGTTATGAATATTCTCAGTGGAAGGCATATCAAATATTCCAATAGTGTGATTGTAAAAGAGTAATTTGAGAGAAAAAAAAGAGAGAGAGAAAACAGAAGACAGAAAAATGACAAACTGAAAACCAGTCTTGCTTCAATTGCTTAAATCCAAAAGCATAGAACAATCTTTACAGGTTGGTAAGATGACTAACACTTTCAGATTAAAAAATATATATATATGTATTAAGCAAAATAAATAAATATAACATAAATGGTGAAGTCATGACTCCCACCGGTGTTATTATATGGAATGACACATGTCAAGACTGGGACCTTTTTTTTTTTTAATTCATCAGGGATAAGTTGGAAGGTATTTTGATTTTATAATATTAATAAAATCTACCTTATTTTTACCCTCTAGTTTAAAGGTCACCTTAAGCTGATTTTCTTAAGATTACGCAAAAGCTACCTACGGAAATCGAAAAATCTAAATTTTAGTACACCTACACGTGTGCTATGAGTCGGAATCAATCTGAAAGCAGCGGAAGCCTGGTGGCCTAATGGTTAAGTGCTATATACAACCAAAGCTGAGCAGTTTGAATCCACCCAGCACTCCCTGGACACTCGATGGGGCAGTTCTACTCTGACCTACAGGGTCGCTATGAGTTGGAATCAACTGGACAGCAACGAGTTCTATGGGTGTGGCTTATACAATAAATGATTAGAAACTACTTTTGTAACACACATTTTCCCACTGTTAATACATGACGTTTTAAAAGCTGGCTTTAAATACAATGAGGGCCAACACCAATAATCCAAATTATCAGGCTCCTACAGATTTATCACCTGACTATCCCATTATGGGAAAACATCATCTTTTAAAAGTACAAGACTCTTGTTTCTGCGATTTTACTGTTTTTAAGAAAGTCTTCCAAGGCTTTCCAAATCTTCCCCAAGCTCACTTACCTACTCCATGCTACTTAACACCTGTTGTTGCTGGTGCCGTGGAGGCAGCTCCGATTCACAGTGGCCCTACAGGTCAGGGCAGAACTGCCCCACCGAGTTTCCAAGGAGGGCCTGGTGGACTTGAACTGCCGACTTCTTGGTTAGCAGACACAGCACTTCACCACTACGCTTCAGGGCTCCCAACACTTAATTAAAAAAAAATAAATAACCAACCAACCCCTGCCTTCAAGTCGCGTCAGACTCATCACGACCGTAGAGTCAGAGGACAACTGCCCCATAGAGTTTCCAAGGAGCGCCTGGCGGATCTGAACTACCGATCTTTTGGTTAGCAGACGTTGCACTTAACTAGGCAACAACCAAATCGCTGAACGGTTTATTTCTTGGAATGCACCAGAAGACATGTGAAAAGCAGACAGACACTGCCGCAGCCAGTCTGGGAGGGACAGAAGACTCAGCCTTTGGGGGCGAAGTTTAGAAGCACAACGCGCTCCCGCGGCGACACCTGGAGACCCCAGCACCCCAGACCTCTCCCCTCCCTCCCGGCGCACCCCAGCTGTCAGACGCCCCACTGCTGACTCCACGATCACTCCGAAGGTCCCAGAGAAAAAAGCGCCCATCACTCCCGGGTCCCCGCAGGGAGCCTTCGCCTTTCAGGGTCCCAGAGAAGCGCAGAGCAAAGCGACTGGGTGACACTGCTTGAAGCGCCTCAGCGACGATGCGCCGACTCATCGCCACCTCCGCAGGCGGCCGGGGTGGCCCTGGCATGACGCCACCGGTACCTCGCATCCTCGTTTTTCCGCGTTTCTTCTCCTCGCGCCCCGTTTGCCCACTCCCATCAATGCAAGGACCCCAAGAGAAGTGAGCGAGGAGAAAGGAGTCGAGCAGGCCGCCCCAGGGAAGGACCCCAAAGAAGAGAGGCTGCTGTCGCAGTTTCCTGGGGTCCGGGAAGACGCGGCCGGCTAGGCCGCGAAGCCGGGGCCTCGCGTAGCCCACAGCGCCGAGGCGAGGCGGGGCGGGGCGGCCGGAGCCCCGGCGGACATACTTACCAAATCTGGAATTTCAGCAGCGGCCCCGTGGCGTACTGCATCTTTAATCTCTTGCCGGGCACGCCGCCCAGGTTGGCCGAGGCCTCGCTCCGGACCACCGCCGACGCCGCCATCAGGAGCAGCAGCAGAAGCCTCATCTTCAGGGACGAGCCCGCCGCTCCGGCCGCCCTCAAGCCGAGACTGCAGCCCTCGCGCGACCGAGCCCGAGCCGCTAGCCACGCCACACCGCGCAGGCGCGGCCCGCCAAGGTCGGGCAGGGAGGCCGCACCGCGCCTGCGCGGCCCGGCGCGCGCCTGCGCGGCCCGGCGGGAAGAGCGGGGGTGTCGCTGTCCCTGCCCTCCATCTTGGACCCGCGCGGCGATCCTTGGCGGGCGACCGAGGGGTGGCGGCGAGGGTCGGCGGCGGCCGTGGATTCGGAAGCGACGCTCAGCGACCGTATGGGGAAGAGTGGAGCTGCCCCAGATGGTTTCCAGGGAGCGGCTGGTGGACTGGAACCGCTGGCCTTATGGTTAGCGGCCGAGCTGTCAGCCACTACGTCACCGGGGCCCCCAGAGGACGGAAGAGCAGGCGACACGTCAGAAGCCTGTCAGCCCCAGGTCGCAGCCCCTGCACATTTGGGCCCTGCATCGAGTTTCTTTAATTCAGACATTGGTCGGCCTGAGACACTTGAGAACGGCGACTGTTGGCAGCCTCGTTTCAGGTAGGGTGGGTGACAGGAGACAGAGCCCAGCCCTCTGGACGTGATTCTGGCGTGCATGGTACGATGACGTTCTTTCCTAACACTGTTTGGAAATGAAAAACCTTTGGAAAATTTCAAATCTAATTAAAAAAAAAATACAACATGCTTTTACCCAGGACTTGAACGATTACTGACATTTTGACAGTCTTCATTCCTCTATACCTCTTTCTTCCCTCCCAAACGACTATTTTGAAGCAAATCTTAGACATCACATTTCATCTATAAATATGTTAGAATGTGTCTCTAAAAATAAGTATTCATGTTTTAAAAAAATGATCCCACCTTTGAAAAACTGGTGTTTGCCTAATATCAAATATCTAGTTAGGGTCCAGAATTTTTCCCATTGTCTCATACTTATTTTTCTACTGTTGATTTATTCAAACTAAGATCCAGATAAAGTTCATTCATTACTATTGGTTGGCAAAGCCCTAAGACCAGAAATACACTTGCTGTTACTACAAATGGGGTTTTATTACTCCTTGCAGCCTGGGAGAAGCATAGACCTTGGGGAACCTGAGAGGCTCAACCGAGAGTGTTAGAAATAATCCATCATTGGGTCTGGGCTTTGGTCGGAGAATTTGGGGAAGGAAGCTGTCAGAAGAAGTTGCTAAGTAATGCCAACACTTTGGCTGCCAAGTAAAAGATTGAAGGTTCCAGTCTACCCAGAGGCACCTCGGAAGACAGGCCTGTCAATCTCTTTCTGAAAAATCAGTCACTGAAAACCTGCTGAACACAGCTCTAGTCTGACACACCTGGGATCGCCAGGAGAATCCATTCCGTGCCAAATGGTTTTCTGCAGACAGAAAGCATGGGCAATTCTGTGATTGCACGCCTCAAAGAGAGGAGACTGGAACAAAGATAAAGCTGCCACTGGTGAAGAATGAGCAGTTCCTTACTGCAGACAAGAGAAGTGTGGGGTATTTTGTGTGTAACACAGCGACCTTGTGTTTTTCCTGGGCTCGGACAAAATTAAATAGCTATATGCTCCTTCCTTCTTTTCCCCTGGCTCTGTCCTATGGAGTATCTTACGGACTAGGTGTTGCTGATTACTTTTGCTTTGAGAAGTATCTTGGTCACATGTATATCTGTAAGTTTGTAGTTAGATCTAGAGGACTAAACAAGTTCAAGTTATTTTTTTTCTTGGTCAAACTACAGAAGGCGTTATTGTCTTCATGACGTGAAAACATCAGCATGAACACAAGAACAGACACAGAAAGGTAACTGCTGTTTGGGCATAAGCCATGCCAGTAATACATGACAACAACTTACTTTAGGTAGTAAGTTGGCACCAGGATCGTTATAAACAAAGAGTAAAACTCTGGCACTAAGATTAAAAAAAAAAAAACCACCACCGTTGAGTCGATTCCAACTCATAGTGACCCTAGAGGTCAGAGTAGAACTGCCCCATAGAGTTTCCAAGGGGCTTCCCGCAGATTTGAACTGCTGAGTGCTTCCTTAGCAGATGTAGCACTTAACTGACTAGGCTACCAGGGTTTCCAGCACTAAGACAGATGATAGTAGTTCCTCATTCTGCTGTTCCGAAACATGAAAATGTTAGTCTTTTCTTAGATTATTATAGAAGCTTGTAACAAAATTTGAAAATTCTCTTGGAGAAGCTGGAAGCCTTTGAGACTAGTGTCTACTGATGGTGACATCAGCGTTTGTTATTAAATATACTAGGCTATTCTTAGGTGCTCAAATACTGTCACTTTGTGTTGTAATATTTTATCTCAGTATTGGCTTAAATCTGATTTAGAATTTATTTATACTTTGAGATGTACCCAGAAAGTTATATGCTGTGTCAAAACTCTTATCTATCAAAAATCTAACAAAACTGAACTTCTTCTGAAACTGTTCTGAATACCTTCCTATATAAAAAGCTTTGTCAGGTACATGTGTGTGCATGTATAGCTTTGGTGGTGCGTATTCCTACATGTATGTTTGTGTGTGCTACATGTGTAGTCACATATGTAAGAGCATACAGGGGGTGCAGTCATGGAAACTTCTTAGATACAACCAAACACCACCTGGGACTGAGTTACTGAACTTGAAGCATAGGGGCCACACTCTGAGGGGCATCTGAGTCAACAGGCATGACAGCTTCCTAAAGACAGTGTTCTACATCTGGGATACTGTTCTAGCATCTAGGATTTTAAAAGCTTATACGAAGCTGCCATTCTGAGGTACAGCAGATGGCCCCAATTCAACTCAAAGAGATGATGACCAAGGACAACAGTGACATGACAGGAGGACAACCCAGAAGACAGACCCACATGAATGGGTGACTACATAAACACGTGACCAGAAGAACCAGATGGTGCCCGGCTACCCCCAGTGACAGCTGTGATGAGGCTCACAGTGTTGAGTCCCAGTGGCAACATGAGAAAAAAAGGGTGCCCCCTGAGACCTCTGCTAAAAGACTGCAACCGATGGTCTGAAGGCCTGGCAGTTCCCCTGGGAGCATGGCCCCTAGACCTGATGCTGCCCCTGATCATAAATCATTACTGAGGTCAACTCTTCAGACAGGAATGGATCGGACTCGAGGATGCAGAGCGACTATGTTGGGAGGGCACTTTATGGTTCTGGGCATCTATAGCATGGCGTCCTACTGACCTCTTACTAGAGGGGAGTAGAGAGGAGGGGACAGGAGATGGTTAAGAGGATATGACATGTATGGAATGGAAGGGAGGAGTGTGCTATCCCTGGGCAAGGAGGGCAGAAGGAGCTGCAGATAGGTTGGGCACACAAATTTAAACTGGATTGTACACATGCACTCAATCACAGTAAAAAAAGGGCTCACAAGCTGCCATCTGAGTTAAAACTGTTGGTTTCTTTTTTGTCTCATGCAAAGGAGAAAGAAGAAAACCAAAGACTGAAAGGAATCTAAGGGACCCTAAGAAGTGCAGCCTCCACCAGCCTGGGATGAGAAATACCACACGGTGTACAGCCACCGTCACCCCCTGCCCTGACCAGATCGCCACAGAATGTCCCAGTTAGAATGGGGAGAAAATAGAGACCACAACTCAAATGCACAAGGAAAGACCAGACTTACTGGCCTGAGGGGGACTGGAAGAACCCCTGAGACTATGGCCTTAACTCACCCTTCTAACATGGAGCTAAAGCCACTCCTGGAAATCAGCTTTCATCTCAATAAGGGGCAGGCCTGTAAGAGAAACAGTAACACCCGTGAGGCAAGTGTTCCTGATGACAATCATCTGTACAAGGCCAAAAGGGCAACATCTGCCCCGATGCAAAGATGAGGAGGGGGGCAGGGGCAGGAAAACTGGCTGATGGAAACAGGAAACTGAGGGCAGTGATGGAGAGTGCTGACACACGGCAGGAATGCAACCTGATTTGCTCAGTAAGCCTTCCCCTGAAGCACAAGAAAATGCTCACAACAAACAAAAAGACGTGACTTGGGAGATTAAAAATACCTGCACCTCTGTCTTATACCTGGTGGTTTGAATTCCCAGTCCTACAGATGACTGAAGTTGAGAGTCTTAGTGTTTATTAATTATCAGTAATTTCCTGAAAGTGAAATTGAAATACAGTCTACTCCAGAAATTGATGAGATGTCCTTTATAAAGCGGGTAGATTCTCTTAAGGGTGATTTAAAAAAATAAATTTTTTTTTGGAAATAGATAGTGGTGATGGTGAATGTAATTCTTGTCACTGGGTGTAAAATGGTTGAACTTGCTATATGTACTTCACCACAGTAAAATTTACAAAGAGGAAAGGATAGGGCATTACAGGGATAAAGGAAAGAAGAGGACCCAAGAGGGAAGATGGGGAGAAGAGGTTCCGCAATCTGGGTCCCAGCCCTTCACCAGGAGTCTGGAAACTTCTCTTTCTCCAGAACTAAATTCCATTGAACTGTCATTCTCCTTTCTCCCCAGAGATGGATCATTTTTCTTGGGACAAGAATTTAAGGTAAGTGATTTTAGTAACACCTGTCACTGACTGTTCTTTCTCCAAGTGCACAGGAACCACAGGAAGAACAGCCTGGGGGTGGCCTTCAGAGCTATGGATCACTTCTGTGTGGCCCTCCTCATCAGGGTCTTCTAACTCCCACTCCAGTGATGGAGCAGGACTGTGCAAATAGGGTGATTGTGGCCCACCAAGGGGACCATCAGCTTTTTTATTCCACTGGGCTTGAAATGAGCCATCCCTGAGCAGAAAGAGAAGATCTCACTGATGACGTTACCAAGGGGACCTGGTGGTAATCACAGATGAGATGGTTCCTTCTTGATAGTTGTGAAGGACACAACAAGCCACCTGACTGTGTGGGACCGGACTACACGCACAAGAAGAACCTCCTGAAGGTGACCCATTCCCTATTTCCATCCTATCACCATATCGTTATCATATTCTGTGAGAGGAGACCCATCATGCCGTTGCTGACCTATGGCCCCAAACCCAAAACCAAGTCGCTACCTCCCCTCCCATCTGACATCATCCTCTGCTTTTGCCAATAAGAGACCCCCCAAATCTGCACAGGGTCTTTCTCCACTCATGGAGACTAACCTGCTCCCTCTTTGGATCATGGTTTCACTTAATAAAACTTTGCTGCCACGAAGATTGCATACCTTGGGGGAGGAAGAGACTGGCTTGGCATCCATTGGGAGACCAGGCATGCTAGCCCAATCTCCAGGACCCGAACCAAGTCACTTGGGGTCTGATCAGTTGTGAGATCTCAACACAACTACCACCAGGAAAGGAGAGCTAAGAGTGTGTCCCTTGGACCAGGAGACTGCAAGAGAGAGAGAGCTGTAACCTTGAAGACGGCAGAAGCGGTGCTGTGAAATGCCAGCAGGAGAGACTGGCAGGAGGTGGCATGGTGGGCTTCCTGGTCCACAGAGCAAGAAAGCTGAGTGACTGGGCAGGAGACTTGCCTGAAGAGTCAGGTGTCTCCAGGCACTTTGTAGAGCTAGGTTTGCAGACCCACTGAGCTGGAGTTGAGTGCCTTCAGACCAAGGCTTGCTGGCTGAGTGGGGTGCCTAGGGGCAAGTACCAGCAAAGCTAAAAACAAGAGCTTTGTATTACTTGCCTGAGCAGGGTAGAGGCCAAGAGGCCAGAGACTACCTGTAAGCACAGCTGGAAAGACGCTGTCCTGATGGAACCACTGTATCCAGTGTGTTCCTGAACTTGAATTCTAACTTGTTACTTCTCTAATAAACTCCATGTCATAGTTCACGTTGTGCACCCACAAAATATGTATTAACTTGGTTAGGCCATGATTCCCAGTATTGCATGGTGTTCTCCATTGTTGTGATTATAATTTTATATTAAAGAGGATTAGGGTGGGATTGTAATACCCTTACTAAGGCCACATTCTTGATCCAGTTTCAAGAAAGTTTCCATAAAGAGTGGCTTGCACCACCTCTGACCTTATAGGACAGAAAAGGGAACTGAGTGGCGGAGGGGGGTTCCCAAACTACCAGGAAAGAAGCACTGGGAATAGAGAGCACACTTTGAACCTGGGTTCCTGTGCAGAAACACTCCTAGTCCGGGGAAGATTGATGAGAAGGACCTTCCTCCTGAGCCAACAGAAAGGGAAAGCCTTCCCTCAGCACTCATGCCGAGTTTGGACTTTTAGCCTACTAGACTGTGGGAAAATAAATGTCTTTGTTAAAGCCTGTGCTATTTCTGTTACAGCAGCACTAGATGCCTAAGATATCCCTTGATCATGAGTATTGTCTCTGAGTTCTGTGTAAAAGTCACAGTGTATCATCAAACCCAGCAGAGAAGTAGAGAGCGTGGTGGAGGGATGGTTGGTATCAGAATCAGTAGAGATGGCAGACAGAGGAAGCATGTCTGACCTCTGTCTCCTAGGAATCCAACTTAGGCTGTTGATCTTGACTCTCCTTCCCTTTTTGTGAAATTAGAGGTCAGATGCCATCCCCACGATAACACCCAAGTTCCTTGACTGTCCTCCCTGGAGAGACACAAGCTAGAACAGATGACCTTAGTATTTGACTTCTCTGGCCTTCTCTCAGGTGAAACTGCATGTCACGAAGAAATAGACAAAGTACTGGCGAATTTGGTCATCCTTTAAAAAATAAAAATCAGTATTAATAAAGAGCTCCCAGGGTGGTACCAATGGTTTGTGCTGGACAACTAATGGATGGTGGTTGGATCCACACAGTGGTACCTTGCAAGGCAGGCCTGGCAATCTATTTCTATAAGACAGATTACAGCCGTGGAGCAGTTCTCTGTAACACGTGGGATCCTCGTGAGTTGGAACTGACTTGACAGAAATGGGTTTCATTTATAAATACCCATCATTCCAGGAGCTTTAGCTTAGATAGTCCAGTCATAAAATACATCAGATATAAACAGTGGAATACAGACTTTCCCAATAAACACAGACTTCATATCCAGTGGCTGGGATGTGGCACGTCACGGCATTTTCTTCCCTGATTTAAGAGTTCAGTGAAAAGCCGAAAAATTCTGACGTCTGCTAAGATCCCTTCACTTTTTAAAAACTGAGTGACTTTAAAACAAACCATATATACCTAAGGAAAAAAGGAACTATAGAACTGAACTTTTACACTATTTTCTGTAATCATAGTGTTGGTGTTAAAATAATACTGTTGTGTTTATTATTATTCCAAGATTGCTGTAGGCATTGTGTGGGAAGAGAAGAGAAAAAAGACCCAAATGCCTTTAAAGAAATAGTAGATCTCTAAGGATAAAGGGAACTGCGAAACAAAGGTCTGAAACTGTTTTAAGTACTGACATTGTGGGTGTTCGCATTCATGTTTTTATTCTTGGACTGCTTGCATGTATTGTGATGTAAAACAGAGTAATTATGCTGGTGTCAATGGGAATGGTTCCTGGGAACGAGACAAAGGAAACAACTTTGAGTTAATGTGTGAACAACATACATCATGAGAATACTGAGATAATTACAGGTTACAGGAATTTTTTTTAATTTAAAAAATGTCATTGGCATTCTTTGCAGTAATGGATTAGAGAAGAAATATCACCTTACCATCTCAACAGACAGAACAGGACTTGATAAAATTCAACTGTCACTATAAAGATTTCCACCAACTTAGATGGATATTTCCTTACCTTCATGAAGAGTATCGGACATCATACTTAATCTGAAAGATTAAAAACCCAGTAAATTCCCATTTCAGCCAGTAACAAGTTTGAGTATGCCCACTGTCAGTGCTCATATTCATGCTGAAGATTTCAGCTATTAAAAGTCAGATTTAAAAAGAGGAATTAAAATGTACTTTAGGGACTCCAAAGAAAGAAACGCAAGTGCAATTGTCTTGGCAAATAATAAGAACATACCAAGAAAACCCTAAAGAATCTACAGACAAACTTGGAATACAGCAAGGACGCTGAACACATGTTCTACACAAAAACCAAAAGAGCAGTTTTTCACCAACAATTAGAAATGTAATTCACTCTTTTAGAGTAAGTCTAAAATGAGAGGTTCATAGTATTTATAAAGAAGTGTAAATCTTTGAGAGAGACTTAAGACCTAAATAACTGGAGAGATCAACTATGTTTATCAAAAGGATGAATCAGTTTCATCCCTGCTTTCCCCCAAACCCTTCAACCAGTGCACCTCAGATCCAATTCTCAGCACGATGTTTCTCGGCACTTGACAAGTTGATGCTGAATATTCATGTGGAATGACAGCACATGATTCCATTTCCCCTGGAGTCATCTCTAGCTCCGGGTGACTCCCTGGCTGCCACAGTGGAACTGTGCTCCATAGGGCTTTCAGTGACTGATTTTTTCAAAGTAGAGATCACCAGATCTTTCTCCTGAGGTGCCTGTGGGTGGCCATGGACCGCACAACTTTTGGTGAATAGTCGAGTGTGTTCACCATTTACCCTACCCAAGGACTTCTAAAGCACAGTTGGAACACGTTTAAACACACACAAAAGGAGAAAGCCAAAGCCAAAGATCAGAGAAGGAAAAACAGAACTGAAAGATTGTAACACTATTCATATTTCCCATGCTGTAATCTAGAATTTTAAACTCTTTTTTTAAAGAACTTATTTTTTGTCAACAATTAGAAAATGTAATTTAGAATAATAAAGGCCCTCATATAGCCAGCACAGCTTTGATATAGAAGAAAGGGCATGTCTCTAAAACACCAACTTTTACTATAAAGCTGTTAAGAATAACATTTGTTTGATGTTGACTCATAATTAGCCAAACAGAACAATGGAATCAATAAGGATCTCAGAAATAGACACACACATACTTATGAATTTCTTATATGATACAGACAGTATTACTATAAACGCTGGGAAAATGATGGGACTACTGATAATCCCGCCCAGGTGTCTGGCAGTTTATTACACTATGAGGGCTTGTGTGGAGCTGTGATGCTGAAAGCTGTGTCACTGGTATTGAGACACCAGCAGAGTCACCCAGAGGGGACAGGTTTCAGCTGAGATTCTAGAGTGAGCAGATGGAACTTCAACCTGAAAGTGAAGGAAATTAGAAGTATGCAAGAGCCAAAGCATGACCTTGAGTAGGTCCCACCTGAGTTTAGAGATCATCTCAAGAATGGATTTGACACGCTGGACATGAATGACTGAAGACTGATGAGTTGTGAAATGACATCAAGGCAGAAGGACCCAGCAGTCTACTTCTGAAAAGGATTAGCCAGTAAAAACCTAACAGCAGAACACTGTCTTTTACAGTGTCAGAAAATCAGCCCCCCCGTTTGGAAGGCTCTCAGAAGACAACTGGGGAAGAGCTGCCTCCTCAGAGCCGAGTCGACCTTAGTGACGCGGACGGAGTCAAGCCCTCAGGACCCTCATCTGCTGATGTGGCTCCACTCAAAATGACAAAAACCAGCTGCAAACATCCATTAGTAGTTGGGACATGGAAACTGGAAATTGTCAAAAATGAAACGGACCACAAAAAAACAAATATCCCAGGCATTAGTGAGCTGAAATGGACTGGTATGGGCCATTCTGAATCAGACAGTCACGCGGTCTGCCATGCCGGGAATGGTAGCTTGGCGGGGAATGGCATTGCATTCGTTGTCAACAAACACTTCAAGATCTAACCTGAAGTACAGTGTTGTCGGTGATATGACAAGACCACCTATATCCTTACAAAGAAGACTAGTTAACATGACTATTATTTAAATTCACACAACACCCACTAAGGCCAAGATGAGGAAACTGAAGATTTTTACCAGGTTCCACAGTCTGAAATTGATCGAACACACAATCAGGATGCATTGCTAATTACTGGTGACTGGAACATGAAAGTTGGAAACAGAAGAATTGGTAGTTAGAAAATTTGCTCTGCAGCCGCAGCTCTTAACCACTATGCCACCAGGGTTTCCTAACTAGGCCCCACATATTATGTAGCTGGTCTTACATCTTTGTCCAAGGCTGGTCACTTCTACAGCACCATCAGTATAACCAAACTGTATCTGACATTCCTTGAAAACGTCTTTCACTGCCAGTGTTTAAAAAGAACATGTTGGCTTCAGTTCTGTGGTCCAGACTTGTTATTTCTGTCAATCAGCAAGTGTGACCGGATTGTCTCTGATTTGAATGGCAAGTGGTGGTGGCCGTGAGCGGCTGCTGACTTGGTTCTGACTCTCAGCAACCCCATGTACAACAGAGGAAACACTGCCTGGACTGTGCAACAGCCCCACTTGTTGCAGGTTGAGCACTGGGGTGCAGGAGAGGGACCAGGAGGGGCGGAGGCGGGTGCAGACACCAGGTGCTTCAGCTTCCTGAATCGGGGGCCAGGTGTTCCCACCGGGAAGAAGAGGAGAATTCAAAAAGAGGCCATGTTAGTAAGACCTGTCTTGGGTAGCTTCCATTTAAAACAGTGAAACAGACAAAACTGCGTCTCACGAGGTAGCTGTAAGAAGCTCTCCTTTGCCGGGTCTTTAGGAACTAAAAATATAGCTGACTTTTCTTTAAAAAGGAACTTAATTCCAAGAGAGATGTGAAAATATTGCCAAGTCACAGGCGCCTGACGGGCAGCTATCCCTGGGATAAAATGATGAGTTAAACGTCATCAGGAAAAACCAATCCCTAGAAAAGGATGTAAAGCAGGAGGTCAGTAGAAAGGGGGGACCCCTCAGGGAGATGGCCACATGCCATAGCCACTCAACAGACATAAGCGTGCCAGCGACAGTGAGGACAGCACAAGGTCAGACAACCTCATGTCCTGTACCCCTTCCCTTTCCTCTCCCCTCCCTGCTCACGGACAAGACACTGAGACCCTGTCCCACAGGCCGTGTCGCTGACCCAGCGTCACTGTCTCTTTCCCTCATGCCTCTTCCCTTTCTGTGTCTGTGTCATTAGATCCTTTGCTCTATAACTCCTTTCTCTCTTTCCCTCCTCACTTCTACTTTTTTGCTTAATAATCTTAGGAAAAGTTCTGTCCTTTGTTTCTTTCCCTTTCTTCATTTGTGAACTCTACAAAAAACCAAAAGTCCACTGCCATCAAGTCGATTCCAACTCATAGTGACCCTACAGACAGAGTAGGACTACTCCATAGAGTTTCCAAGGAGCGCCTGGCGGATTTGAACTGCCGACCTTCTGGATGGCATCCATAGCACTTAAAAACACCACCACCATGGTTTCCCATGACCTCATTCCTGGTTAAGTTTAAGAAGAGTGAGAAACTTGTTTCAAGGACAATGGAAGTTTACAGGTATGTGGTAAAGAACCAGTATCTAAAGTACATCAAGATGACCAAAACGATCCTTAGGAGTCTCCTAATAATGCTCTTTTCCTTCATTTAAATCTGCTTTTTCTAAACAAAAACTTGCTTGCAAACCTTCCAAAAGAACTCTCATTCTGTTTCCTTATGTTTTGTATTCTGGCATTACTTTTTTTTTTCTTTACTGATTTGATGACACCTAACAATTTTTTTTTCCTAATGAAGTCTACACCCAACTCTTCAGAGTTTTGATGGGCTCACCTCAGCACCCATAACCATTTACAAGAAATCTATGGAGAAACATATTCCATTTTCCATACAGCTGACCACCAGACAAACTCTTGGCACAGAGTCACTGGCAGCCAACAGCAAACGCAGAGAGAACAAGTCCAGCGCAAGGGCAGGAAGGAGAGTAACTGCAAGGGTATAAATTAAAGACAGTTCAGTCAAAGCGCCTGACGACAAAGAAACAGCGGTAGTGCAGAGGCTACCGACACGGACAGTTTTACGGAAGTGAACACTTTTTCTAAACGCCTTCTCAGATTTCTAATTCCACATGCACTGTCCTAGGCTCCGATCTTTGGCACCCTCTAGTGACCAAACAGAATGCTCTCCATTTGAAAGTGCAAGTATAAATATTATAAACTTTTCAAAAAAATCTTCACAAGTGTGCTTTTCTGACTTCCAGTTTAAGAAGGCAGCAGAGACAAATGCATTCGCCTCTTTTCTTTCTCAGGATCTCAGCCACACGACAGGTAATGATGTAAGCGATAAATCCATGGCAACCTCAAAAAGAAAGGGCAGGAGGCTGCGCAAAAACTCGAGAGAACTCTACTGACTGGCTCACCTACGATTTCTGTAACACACTGGGGCCTGGCTGTAGTGAAGACAGGAGCTGGCGAAGGCCTGGAGCCTGCGGGAACCAAGTGAGCAATGCTGTAAAGGGGGGAATGGCTCACTGCCAGCCGAGTGGCAAACCGAAAACCACAGTGGGTGGCCCAGTGATTAAGAGCTATGCTGCAGACCAAAAGCTAGGCAGTTTGTACACGGCAGGTGTTCTCTGGAAACTCTATGGGGCGGTTCTACCTTGTCTTCCAGGGTTGCTGAGTTAGAATTGACTCGATGGCAATGCGTTTGGTGTTTTGGAGTGGTAAAGTACCACCTGAGAAACTGCTGGCTAAGGACCCTTCTCCACAGCTAAAGAGCAAGGATGGCCAGGCTGCGTCCTAAATCCTTCAGATGTGTTGCGAGGGGGGACCAACCCCTGCAGAAAGACCTCACACTCGGTAGAGGGTCAGCGAAAAAGAGGAAGACCCCCAACGAGATGGACTGACACCCTGGCTTCAAGGCTGGGGGGAGGCACTGCAATGACTGTGGGCATGGCCTGGGGTCGGGTCTTGCCTCCTCCTGTTGTATGCCAGGTAGCCAGGTGCTGGAACTCACCTGACACCGCCTAGCAACGAAGAATGAGTGCCAGCAGCAGTTGCCTCTGGCTGGTGTCCTGTCAACTGTTTTGCAAAGGCCGTCCCAAGCGAGGCAACTCAGGCCACCACACAGTCCTCAAGAACAAAAGGAAAGCTCCATCGCTAAAGGAGACTGTGGTGGTCCACAGGCATCTTGCCATCTCACAGAAAAGACACCTGCTGTCACAGGGTCCAGCCGCTGAGCACATGTCGGCAGTGGGACCCTAACTCGGGAGGCCTCCTGTGTATAAAGCTCTCCATGATCCAGAGGTTGTCTGCGTCCTCTGAACACCCAACCTTGTCTGTCCGCTGGCTGGGCTGGCCCCGCAGAGCTGTCACCTTACGGCTGGGGCCTGACAGGGCAGAGGGCTCTCAGTCTGAGCAGGACCACCGACTGGGTCCTTGCACAGAGAGCTGAAGGGCAAAGAATAAAACGCTCACCGTACAAGCTACGGTTAGAAAAGATGTTTTTTTTTTCATGTCTTTGGAATGGGTCACAAACATCACAGACTTTGACATAAAACACATTTGTCTTGGAACTTAACGCAAGTTACCATATTTTTGGCGTGTTCAAATCAGTTAAAAATGAATGCTGGAACGGTTTGTCTAATGCAGGCTGGTGGCCTTGTCAACCCTGTGAATAAGGAAATGTTTAAATAATTCTATCTGTAATATAATATTCTATCTATGTCAAAATCACTCTGGTCAGTTACTTTACTTTCCTTTGAAAATAAATGCTATTAATACGTCAGTGTGCTGAGTCACTGAACACCAGTCTCCAAGTGTTAGCAGTGCCAACAGACACCGTGGGAGAGCATACTGAGCAGGTAACAGGCTGCGGCTGGTGACAGAGACACGTGAGAGACTTCCGAAAACAAAAGGAATGCTTCAATGTCTGGGTTTAGACAATGCCAGCAATTCCCCTTCTAGGAATCTGTATAAAGGAGACCACAGCATGGTAGCTGTACACTGATTATGAAGGAGGTTCAAGCTCCTTGCATGTTCTTGCAGTCAACACCAAACATTTAGTGTGTGGCTGTCCTGAGCTTTTTACCTCCATACTTAACATCTCCAGAGAAAACAGTCCTGTTTTCAAAAGATCCAGTATTATGTGACAACTATATATGCATGCTTTAACATAAATGATCTCTCTCTTTTGTAAGAGGAGAATTGTTTTAGGGTTAGCAAGTTGGCTTTCCTCCTTACTAGAAAGCTTGCTTAACAAAAAGAAGAATCTTTGTTGATGGACGTTCTTCGCCTCAAGCTCACGAGGCTCTCTAGAAATCCCACAGGAGTCCTGGGCCAGCACTTGGCTGATAACCACGAGATGGGTGGAACCAGCCAGCGACCCTATGTGAGAGAGACCTGGTGATCTGTTCCCGTTAACGATTACAGCCAGGAAAACCCCATGAGATGCCTAATACATTCCTGAGATGGTTAAGGCAGAGAAACTGCCACAAGAACCCAGGATTCATGGGTTTCCCTTAATAACGACAGTTGTGTATTCGACACGTCCTTTTCAAGCCGACTTCCACTGTCTTTAAATTCCTAGAAAATGCATTTAAAATAAAACCCAAACACATACTCAAAACACATCTCAATAATTTTTATACTGATATGTGTCCAGAAATAAATGGATTAAATGGTTATAGCAATAAAAAACAATTCTAAATAATGAGTCTGAGAATCTCCTTAGGAAAGTCAACTAGGGGAAACAAACCACCGGACTAAAACAAAAGGTCTCACTGAGTGTGAGATAAATATTTTTAAAATGATTAATATGTTTACTAGGAAAAAAGAACCCTGACCTTGTAGGCATTTGTAAGGGGACATGATAAATGGTAATTTTAAGTGTGTGATTAGGCTTCTGGGCCAAGAGACACTACGCTATCTCATGGTGCAATATTCAACACTGTATTAGAAAAACAACTTAAAAGCAATCTCCTGTAAAAGTATATAATCTATCTTCTTAAGTATTATTATCAGAAATGAATTAATTCTGAAGGCAATTATATGTACATGTGAATACACACATACATCATAAACCATTTACAGTAATGCTCAAATTTCAGGTTGTATATTATGTCTTGATCAAACCTCAGAAGCTCTGGAGCCTCAGTCCACTCAGCTCAGCTGTGTTTCTCACAGTACTTCCGGTTTCTTTCTTCTCGCCTATCAACTCAAGGACGAGCCTCGGGAAATGAAGACGAAGACTGGCACAGACGGTCTGTGTGCCTTGAGACCGCACAGCCGGTGTCTGAATCCGGCCAGTGGCACCCTGGAAGAAGCGCCTGGCAATCTGCTTCTGTAAGGATTCTCCCCAAGAAAACCCTCTAGAGAGCAGTTCTCCTCCGCAGCACGGGGGTCAGTATGACTCGAAATCTACCGAGAGCAACAGGTTTGGTTTTCATATCAATGTTAATAAAATAAAAAAATTTCCAACACAAATCTGACATAAAAAAAGCAAACTGTAATGGACTTTGAACTCAAATCTACATTAGCTTGAATGGTCCTGTATCGTGGATCATCACTGCGTCTTTTTTCATCATCAGAAGAGACAATCAAAACAGGGCATGACTACAGCCCAGTAATCACAGTTCACGCTTAGAAAACATTTACTTCATCCTTAAGTCGTTATGTTTATTATTTGAGATATCAAAATAAAATGTTTTTCTATTTTTCATTTCAAAACTAACCAGAAAAGTTTGACCTTGAGTATTATAAAGAATATAAAGAGCTGAATACATTTAGTATAACCTGATTTTTAAAGCTTTTCTTTACAATTTGGCAACATAATACAGTATTGGATGGTGAAAGCCCTATTAGATGTTCAAATGAAAAACTGCCCAAACTTATCTTATAAATTCATAAAAGATTTCTTAATTTACAGAGTAAAAGCCCAAAATGATTACAGTTAAAATGCCTTTATTCACTTAGAGCGTAAATGCTGTTTTTTTACAGAAAAACAATGCCATCCAGCTTAGCAAAAATTTAATGTCTCTCTATTCTCTATCATGTCCTCACATGATATAGTACATATGAAAAGTCAATTTAATAGATATTATTATGGAATAATTGCAGACATAATGCGGCTCTTGGAGACATGGTTACAATTAGAGAAGAAAGCTTTGTGTGGGTGCACAGACTTTGCCGTGAGACCAGGCTCAAACAGAGGCATGTTCACGCCAATTCCTGGCAATGAGCTTCCCATCTGTGCTTCTTCACATACCCAATTCCAAATCTTCCAGCTCCTCCAGCAAGGCTTTCTCTTTCTGGATCTTCTCCAACTAGAAAAATTTAAAACAATACAGTTACTAAGTACGAAATAAATCGACTAATTCAATGTTTTTGGATCTCTAGCCAAAATAGCAAAGGGAAAAAAAATATTTTTGACACTTCATCAGATCATTAGTAAATACAGATTAAGAACTACAGGAAAAAAACCTGACTCTTTGTTACGCAGCATGAATCCAAGGCCACGAGAGAGACGCAGTCTGCCTGCCTGCTCTGGGTGTGATCCGCTTTCCCTCTGAGCTCCTAGGTGCTCAGGAAGGTGGGGGGGGGAGCGGCAGGCAGAGCCCCTTGGGCCGAGGGAAGCTGTCTGCTATGAGCAGCGCCCGCGCCGCCAGCAGGAAGCTGTCTGCTATGAGCAGCGCCCGCGCCGCCAGCAGGAAGCTGTCTGCTATGAGCAGCGCCCGCGCCGCCAGCAGGAAGCTGTCTGCTATGAGCAGCGCCCGCGCCGCCAGCAGGAAGCTGTCTGCTATGAGCAGCGCCCGCGCCGCCAGCAGGAAGCTGTCTGCTATGAGCAGCGCCCGCGCCGCCAGCAGGAAGCTGTCTGCTATGAGCAGCGCCCGCGCCGCCAGCAGGAAGCTGTCTGCTATGAGCAGCGCCCGCGCCGCCAGCAGGAAGCTGTCTGCTATGAGCAGCGCCCGCGCCGCCAGCAGGAAGCTGTCTGCTATGAGCAGCGCCCGCGCCGCCAGCAGGAAGCTGTCTGCTATGAGCAGCGCCCGCGCCGCCAGCAGGAAGCTGTCTGCTATGAGCAGCGCCCGCGCCGCCAGCAGGAAGCTGTCTGCTATGAGCAGCGCCCGCGCCGCCAGCAGGAAGCTGTCTGCTATGAGCAGCGCCCGCGCCGCCAGCAGGAAGCTGTCTGCTATGAGCAGCGCCCGCGCCGTCAGCAGGAAGCTGTCTGCTATGAGCAGCGCCCGCACCATCAGCAGCTACAGCCTCGGTCTGCAGCTCAGGACGAGTGACTGGCTCACTCCGCAGGATGTACACAATTTCTTCCCCTGTCCTTTCCTGCTGAAGAGTCAAACCCTTCACAGGAACATGGTATGTCCTTTTCAAAGCATGCCATATTCTTTATAAGGTTCTCCTAGCTGATGCCACAACTGCTCACATTAAAAAAGGGGCGGACGGGGCTTCCCAGGAGCCAGGGGGAAACATGCAGAAAATACCTGATTTTTCTCCAGCTGTTTCCCACCTGCTGCTTGTTCTTTCAGCTGTTCAATTGCTTTCAGCTTCTGTGAACAGGACATAGGAGTCAGGACAGAAGCCACTGTAGGACGCAGATGTCCCTATTAACAACTTAATCATATCAAAGTGTACCCTGACCAAACAGGTTTAGTAACCTTATCTTTCTGTCAAGAACCATCACCACTCTACGGTAAAAATGATTTTTTAAAAGTTACACGTAAAACCTGAAATGTTAAGAACATGGCATGTGGAAAAAAATTTTGTTTCAGGCTTTTAATTAATGTTTTATCGATATGTACGCATGTTTAAATTATATACATAGCTATATACGTGTAATACATACTCATTGCTGTTGGGTCAATTTTGACTCACAGCGACCCTGTAGAACAGAGTTTCCAAGGAGCAGCTGGTGGATTTGAACAGTTGACCTTTGGGTTAGCAGCCCAACTCTTAGCCATAAAACGTATCAACCACCAATTTCATCACCTATTCCAGCACCTCACTGCTCTCACACCCAGGTGACACTGCAGTTCGAGAAGACTTGGGTCTGGCTGGCAGGAGGAGATGGAGGGGCTCTGGGAATGGCTTCTACCCCATGGGCACCACTACACAGGGGTTGCAATTTTGTCTCCATTCCTTCCCATCAGGTAAGTCTGTTTCTATTTATGTCACAGGTGTCTAATGAAACACAGAAGTTCACCATACTTCTGTTCAAACAGACTGTTTCTTATTATTCTAAAACATCAAAAAGACTAATAGGCTTAAGGCATCTATGAACGAGACTAAAATCAGCACCACTCACAAGTTCCAAAACTTCAGTGAGAAATCAACTGTGAAAGCCACTAATACACATCTGGACGTAATTTTCATGTGCTCGTTTTAAAACAACATCTTACCTTCTTCAGATTCTTAATTTTTTTGTCCACCTCAGGGTCCCCAGAAGTAGACTGAGGGGCAGGGTTTCGCGGGGCATTCTGTGGGGCAGGAATAGGGGCCAAATCCAGACTCTTGTCACTTCTGGCTTCCTACAGGAAATTGTTTTTTAAAAAATGCAGTTTTCTAAAATGAAAACATTAAAGTATTTCAACCAGTACAGAGCTGGTATAGAAAGTATAAAAACCAACCATGTGATTTGTCTTTTACATGGCACTTTCTATAACGAAAGAATCTAAACTGAAGGCCTCGTGAAGGAATGCCACACACTCCCATAATACGACAGAAAACATGCAGCTCTGAAAAAATCCACATTATGAGACACCCTGGAGATTCTGACTACGTGACGGTCATGTGAAGCACTTTGTTAGATACAGAACTTAAACTAACAGAATGAGTACTAAAAAATAGACTACTGTATTAGCAATGTAGCAAGATGACAAATGAAAAGACAAGAAACAACCTTGGCACAGTCAACCGGCAGCCTTCTTTATCAACTAACAAGTCTTTTGGACATTAGGTTTCTGAGATCCTGAAACACTAAAAGTGACACTGCACTCAACAAATTGTTTATAGAAACTGTTTACAGATCTCTGCAGCATGTGGACTAAAGCATCTGGCCTCCTTATGAGACGTTCGTCCCGGGGTGCCACTGCCAAGAGGACTGCTCTGATGACTTGTGACCAGGGCCAGTCGAGGTGCTGGGCCACAGTGGCATGAGAATGCATCCCACTCATGAAGTGATTATTTCACCTGGCATGATCGATCCCCAGTCTCTTTAGAGGTATTTCTGGAGGTATGAACTGTGTTAACTACAATGACATTTTGAAGCCCAGATTCTAGCAAAACATGGTTACATAATGCAATTCTCCACCTTAAATGGTAACTGCCCACATAAAACACATAAGCAACCTAGAACTGTCAAAAAGTCAAGCATATCAGCAAGACCGCACTGCTCGGTCCCCAGCCTTCTCATCCATCCCCTCCTGTCTGACTTTCAAAAATATGGTCACCATGACATCGCCAGCCAGGCAGTTTCGGGCCAGCTAATCACACCATCACCAGGATCCATGTACACCACCTAGGTTTTCAACTGTATAATCAAATAAAAAATTATTTAAGAACAATCCTGTTGTTTACATACTTCTGATGGTTAGACTCCCAGAAGAACACTGTATCTATATATAAATGCTACATAAAACCAAAAATGAAATCCACTGCTGTCAATTCCAGCTCACAATTCCCTGACGGGACATGGCAGAAGCCACAACCAGGGTTTCCACATATAGAATACTGTGTGAGCAAGTGGCTTGACAGTCACCCAAGTGCTAGCCTCTCTACACGCACGCTTTAAAAGTGCCAGCTACAGCACTCCCCACAGGCCCCAGCAGCAGCTCCCGGGCAAGCACACAATGCACACTGCCATTCTGGTCTCCAGGAGGTGCCAGCTACAGCACTCCCCACAGGCCTCAGCAGCAGCTCCCGGGCAAGCACACAATGCACACTGCCATTCTGGTCTCCATGTGGAGGCCAGGTCCAGGGTCCTCAGTCACAGGCTGCGTGTGCACCACCATTCAGAAAGTCACAGACGCTTTGGGGACCAGAGATGCCTTTTACAAGGTGACAAACACGTCTCAAGGACCAAAGTTCCCCACAATAGAAAGCTCACTGTCTGCTTTCCACAACTGTCTTGCTCTGAAGGGACTGTCCCCTGAATACCTGTTTCGCAGCCTTCTTGGCCTCATGCTTCCGCTGATTTTTAAGGGCTGTTTTTGATAACGGCTTATCACTTCCAGACTGTGGTTTCATATTCTGAGGTGGTTCTTCCTCATGCTATGAAAAACAGAAATCATACTGAGATGGAGCCCACATTTTTAAAAACATATACAACAGGAAATTACACAACTCTTACTGGTATGAGATCAATTCAAAAAGTATTTCAAAACCTTCATTAACCCGTTTGCTATCGAGTCAACTGCGACACTACAAGACAGAGACGGACCTCCCCATGGATTTCCACAGAGCAGCTGGTGGATTCAAACCGCCAACCTTCTGGTAAGCAGCTGAGCTCTTAACCACCGTACCACCAGGCCTCCTAACTTGGACGGTGGTGATGTATTCCAAGCGTCAGGGTGGACTGAATTAGAGCCTTGAACTGACACTTGACATTCTTCAGTTATGTAAGACTCGTGCTAGTCACTTCCCTCAGTTTGCTTAAACAGTGGGATTTTTCCACGTACTGCTACTGGTCCATGATTCTGATGAAATTCGGCCCCAACGCTCACTTCTTCTGAGGTCTTTTTGGATCTGACTGCTGCCAGAAACCTAGCTGCCTCGCTTCTTTTGTTTGCATGAAGAATTACTTGTCAGATTTTTCCCTGCAAAGCCAGAAACTATAAAGCTTAAAATGACAGCAAACGAAAAACTCAAACAGACAGAAAATAAGCCAGAAAGAAAGAGATGAGTAAGTAGCTATAAATCTGGGCTCAGTATGAAGAAGAGCCCCCCAAAATTAAATGACACATCAAGCTCCTAGACAGACAGACAAAGAGGTCTAGGAGCGGGTCCTTACACAGCCACACAGCACAGGCACTCCACAGCAGAGACAGGGCAACCGAAGTACGGGTTCCAAGTGCCTCCAGAGTGGCCTTCACCTAACCCTAAGGGACAGCACTACCATGCCTTACCGCAGCGACCTAAAGAACACCCACTGTCTGGTATTAACCGTACCTCAGACCATCCTCAGTGTGTGGAAGGAACAGCATTGCCATGGCTTACCGCAGTGATCTCAGTAACGTCCATTTTGTAGTATTAACCATACCTCAGGCCATCCTCAGTGTGCAGAAGGTGGCAGTGCTCCCTGAAGCCCCCGACGGACTGAGTTTCAGATTGACACCCACTTACAGCCATCTATGGAGCCAAGGCAGCACACTGGTTAAGAGCTCAGCTGCTAACTACAAGCTCTGGAGTTCAGATCCACCAGCTACTCCTCGAAAGCCCCGCAGGTAACTTCTGCTCTGTCCTGTGGGGTCACTACGAGTCAGAACCAACTCAGCAGCAGTGAATCTATGAGCCCTACAAGGAGACAGACAGGGCTAAAACACTGAGAATCCACAGTGATACAGAAGAGACCAAAGCCACCTATCTTAGCAGCTACCTTACCTATCTCAAGTCATCCAAGTTCTGTGGGTCCCTACCCTACTTTAAGCAAACTAAATGCACGAGAACCATGTCCATACAACAGACATAGCAGGAAGCAAGTCTCTTCAACCTCTTTCACACGTCCACTGCCTAATATGTTAGGTAAGATGAACAGCACGTGATCATGTGACCCACAAACAGGACAATTCTTTCAGCGCACACACTCTTCTACAGCACCTTTCTGTAGCTGAAAAAGTTTCTGCTCATGAGAACTTTTAAAAAAACAGAAAATCCATTACAAATTATGAAAGCAACAGTTACAGACTCTTCCACACTTATGAGCACCATGTGGTCCACGATCAACTTTCATTTTAGACCAAAAAAGCCCAGTGACCATGGTGGGTCACGCATGTCCGCCTTCAGCAGAACACACTCACTGAGCGCAGCGTGGGAGCTCTGGCTGACGCCACCTGTTTCTTCAGTCTACCAGTCAGTCTATGATCAGTTTTGATGAACGTGTGGCAAAAGTGATTGCTTGGAGGGCCAAAAAAATATTTTTTTGAAAAAGTGTAATTTTTAGAGGAATTTTTGTTACAAGAAAATTAATTTTTCTCCAAGGAAGAATCCCAGTTCTGTTTCTCCTTCCTCTGTGTAACCCCAGAAACCCTGGTGGCATAGTGGCTAAGTGCCATGGCTACTAGCCACGGCCAGTTGAAATCTGAAAGGTGCTCCCTGGAAACTCAATGAGGCAGTTCTGCCTATAGGGTCGCTGTGAGTCAGAACTGGATCAACGGCACTGGGTTTGGTTTTGATGTAACCTAGGACTTGAAGCCCTTACTGATAAAGACCCAAGATAGTAGAGATGATACCTCAACACAGACAAAACAAACATCCTCACAACTGGGCCAATAAGCAACACTATGACACTGAAAACACTGAAGTCATCGAGGATTTCACGTTACTCAAAATTAGAATCCATGCCCATGGATTCTAGAAATCAGATCTGTTACAACAGACCTCTTTAAGGCAAAAATGTCATTTTGGGGACTAAGGTGTGTCTAACCCAAGCCACGGTATCTTCGATCACCTCATATACATGCAAAGGCTGAACCTTGAATAAGTTCAGACTGAAGAGCTCATACCCTGAATTACAGTATCAGTGAAGAATACTGTATACACCATGGATTACCAGAAGAAAGAACAAATCTGTCTTGGAAGAAGTACAGCCAGAATCCTCCTTACAAGTTAAGAACTGCACGACTTGTCTCACATGCTTGGGACATGCTGTCAGCAGGGACCAGTCCCTGGAGAACAACAACATGACTGGTAGAGGGTGAGCAAAAACCAGGAAGACCTTTAATGAGACGCTGCAACACCAGGCTCAAAGTCAGCAACAACAGCGAGGCAGAGGTTGTGGTACACGGGGTTGGAGCTGGGCGCCGGGACCCACTCGCCAGCACCTAATAATAATAATGCAACCCTTCTTTACAAAATTATCTACTACACTGTCTGCTTCTCATGATTTCCTAGTAGTACTTTCTTTGCCACTGACCTCATTCTAGAATTAGGTACAAACAAAAATGTCTTATTTGTGGGCAGGTAGTTTCTCCAACTATAATGATTTTCTGAGATCACATGATGACTACGACACACACAAAAGTAAAAATCTAGTACAAATCTTAAATGTTACGAAAGAGGTTTTAACAACTGATCATTTTCAAAGTATCATACATACTTCTATATTAATTTCTGCTCCCTACCAAAACAAAGTAGTTTTATGAACCAGAAAATAAAAACACACACTAATTCAAGATCTCTTCCTCTGCCATGTCACACAGATTCAGGGAGCAGCATGGGTTTGGGCTACTTGTGGTTTTATCCTACCAAAAACCAAACAAACTCACTGCCATCAAGTGGATTCCAACTCACAAAGACCCTACAGGAAGGAGCAGAACTCCCATCCAAGGAGTGCCTCATGGAGTCACACTGGGGACTCTGTGGTTAATGCCCAAGGCCTCAACCACTGTGCCACCAGGGACCCAAAGGGAAACTTCCACACAGTGGTGAGGCAGGTCTCAAGACTACTTGAAAAAAAAAGAACTGTCTTTTCTAAGTCCAAATATCATAAATAAGCTGTTACATATTCTTAATAAGTGAAATAATGAAACTGTTTAAACAGCATCGTGAATGGAAGTGAAAACATCACAGACCACTGCTGCATTTAACGGGGAAGGTGGGTGATCTGTTTGCTCACTGACCCGAGGGAGGCAGCAGAGGAACAGGGGAGGGGTGAGAGTGGCACTTCTCTGATATAGTAGCTCCTTCCCTGAGCACCTGATAATTAAGTGACTGCATTTCCACTCACTGAGGAGTCCCCGCTCACGTCCGACACACAGTCACCTGTCTAAAAACACCAGCGCAATACTACTGTTGGTCTCTCTTGCACCACCCCAGAGACAGGACATTAACAAACGCCCTCCACTGAGCCCTGAAAGGCTAACAGTTTAAAAGCAGGACTGGCCCCTAAACGACTGGAATCTGACCAGCACTCCAGTGTTTACAAGCAAGGAACAGATGGCCTAAGGTGTGTGAATGTGCTTTATGAGAAAACAGTTTTAAAAAGGGAGAAATTTTACCTAAGTGTTCAGATCTGTTTTGTCTTGAAAGAATAAACACTTTGGCAAACAGGGCCTAAAATCACCCAAGGAGGCAACCTGCTCTTCCTGCGTAGCTGCTGTGCCCTTTAAAGAGGGCGTGCGTTCTGTTTCCCAATCTCTGCCACACCTGCAGCCTCACGTGACCAGCCTGACACACATGGGGTTTTGAGCACGTATCTACAAAACCCGCAGGTCACACTCTCCCAGAGCCATGACAACGTGAACTGTTTTGAACGGGTTACACTGTCGACGTAACACAGCTGTTGACGGTCTTCAGCGGCTGGCCTTGGATCAGTTCTACCCTCTGCTTTATAATCCAGGAAGGTACTAAGTACCCCAAGAATATGAGGAAAAGGTCAAGGGAATGCCACACACGGAAAACTCTTTTTTCCTCAAGTCCTAAACTGACTTACCAGTTTAGAATTGGTGACTGGTTTATTTCTTAAGGCTGGGGGTCTGTAAGCTGTTGCAACTTTACGTTCTTCAGTGGGTACTTCACTTGGAACTGCTTGGTAAGTTATTGTTTTTGCTGGAAATATCCCATCTAAAAACGGCTGCCAGGACACCTGCCATATTTCTGCATTCGACGGCACGTCGTACTTGTGTAAGACAGAGCCGGTGTAATGCCAGATCTTGTACCCGTTGTTAACACGCAACCTGGGGGCACACGTGGCCGTCAGGATGTGCTCACCGTCGGGGCACCACGCAAAGTATGTGGAATCAGTGGCCACAGGTTTAGAAATCAGTTTGTAGTTTTTGACATCCCACACTTCCATCTGTCCCCTCAGGTTCCCGAATCCGGCCAGGACCAGTATGTCTCCATGAGGGCTATAGTAGGCCGCATTACGAGGACCAGTCCCAAAGTCAAACACAGGATCACACTTCAAGTTGAAAATCGTCGCTTTGGCAGGCATAAAACCATAAACGACACAAAACTCAGTAGAACTAGAATTCCAAACTACATCATAAATGGGGCCATTCTTGGCTAGAGAAAGAATATAAAACTCAAGTTAGCAATAAAAACAATCACACAGATAAAATACTTATTAGCACAAGTTACAATCGCAGCACTCACACACAAGTCAAATGGTGAGAAATCCCAACACGCCCAAATTAAAATATTCTTCCACAATATACTACGTCGAATACCAGGACTCCTACCGGTCTCGGTTTCTTTCAAACATTTGGTGACACGGGCACACAGAAGCATTGGTTATTATTAACCAATTCACTGAAATAAAGCATCTCTGCCACAAATACACACACACACACACACACACACACACACACACACACACACACACACACACACACACACACACACACACACACGACAAATTTCTAGATCTCTGGGATTTCACCAAATGTTGTATCCTGGAGGTTGGACCGACTGTTTTTCTTCAGCTGCACTGTACTGCATTATAAACCACCACATGTTCTCCACAGCGAGTTCACACAAACACATTTGAACACGGAGCCCACCACGCTAAGGGGCGTGTTATGGATTTAACGAAACACCACCCAGGGGCCCTCCATGGGAAGTGCATCAATTTACACTCCTCTCACCAGTTTCTGACTGGGCCACTCTCCTTGCTGTCAACCCTAGCATGATTTTTCTATGGATTGTCATTTTTGGGCAGAATCATTTTCGTGTTGGCCAACCTATTAAGTGAAAAAACAGTGTCTCATTTTGGCTCCTATTTCTTTTTCTTTAATTACAGACTTCATCTACAGGAGCAGACGTGAATCTATTTTCTCTTTTCAAATTTGTATGTCATATTCTTACACAAATAATGTGCGTCTTCTAGGTTTGTTTGCCATTCGCTCTCCCCTCCAACGAGGTATGTTTATGAGAAAAGAACATTAACAGCAACAACAAACAATGAAATCTGCATGAAGTACTTACAAAGATACCTCCCGGGGCTGGGGGGTGGCGGCTGGGAAATACGCAGAAGACGAGCAGTATCTGCATAAGACACAGTGTCCCCTTCATTTCTTGTAGTCGGGTAACACTGACTGAGTCCTCCAGGGTGTTAACTAATCACAGAAGAGCCATCTGTGTTTTATTTTGGATTTCAATGGGAACAGAGTTTTTTGGAGGGAAACTGAACTTATTTTCACGAGCTCAATTTAAAATAAAAAACTGAGGGGGCTACCCTAACTGAAGCCCGCACTACGTCAAGATCATTTTCGCTCATCAGAACCACTGCAGCTGGGCCTTCTCAGAGTTTATCAACAGCTCTGAAGAGAGTGCCAGCCTCACAGAGCACACTACTGTCACACTTAGGTACACAAATCCTGAGACAGCTGGGACAATAGCAAACTCCCCACAAAAGTGCTGGCACACCTCAACTAACTCATTGGATTCTGTCAAAATTAGGTATATTTAGGGAAGATTTTAGGTTCCTTAATTCAGAGGATTTTCACCCTGAAGGCCATTAAGACATGCGCGTCGAGTCACTTGATCAAGAATTCTAGCTGACCACGTATTCACGGTCACACAGGCCACCAGCACTGTTTTCCCCCAGGAAGCCTGTGGCCACACTTACGTAGCTGCACAACGGCACTCTCTCCATGGGCTGCGATGTAGTGCAGCGTCTGCTCCCCGTAGTAGGACGCTCCCGTCTTGTCCACGTCGGTACTGGCGATTACCAGCACAGCAGTAGCTGTAACAGTGAAAGGTTCCACTTGAGACACAAATTAACCTAGTGCTGATAAGAAAACATTACAGCCACTGGCAGAGCACGCATCACCTTCCATTACAAGGCAGGGAGGCTCTTTTCTTCTAAATGCAGAGGAGCAGGTGTCTCAGTTAACATTTGGTGAACAAAACAAGGATGAATACAGAGTTAGCATACCTTTTTTATTCCACAGCATTGTGACCTTATCAGCCTTAAAGAAACTCTTGTTGGCTAAAGCTGCATGAGGCCCCCCAAAGTTGGGGTACTGATATAACCGAACAAACGACGGTGCACCCTTACTTCCTGGCACATAGACAGCTACCTAAGAGACACACAGAGAAAGCAGGACTGAATTTTTTGAGGCATATAAACTCAACAGGCACATTTTTAACACGCAGTAAGGATTACAAAAAAGTTTAATTACATACCACTCAATGTGAGCCAACAAAATACAGCGGTTACCTTATATGGCTGGGGTCCAGGTGACAGCACAAAGTCATTAATTTTTTGCAAATGTAATTTATTTGCAATCGTACCTAAAAAAAACAATGAGACGGTGTTAGGTTGATGACAGAAGAGCCAACAGGGTACATTCCAGCCGGTTAACGCAGCTCAGTGTTAGTGACACAGACCTACTCGTGTGAGAGAGCAAGTGCCGTGGACTGAGATACATGCTGTATGTCCACATCCACGTGCACCCACGGACGGGGTGGACACGACTCAGGAGTAACCAAGGCTGCTGGAGAAAGAACTTATTACACTAAAACGGATACAGGGAAAGAGGACTTGCCCTGCCTTGCCTCTACAAAGGGTAGGACTAGGTAACCACACAGTAGACAGGGGAGATTTCTCTTTACAGAGTATCACTTACGAGGCAGTCTTGCCCTCACCCCCCAACAAAAGATGAACCTGAGGGCGATCAACACTAGATCCAATCAGCAATTTACAGGGGCAGATGAACAGACTAGTTACAGAATGGGGTGCAATATCCAAGTTTAAACAGGAAATACAGAAGAGAAGCAACCTGGCTCCTTAACTGATAAATTACAGGGAAGGGAAGAGACAAAGCGGAGATCTACAGAGTGAAGTAAAGGAAGCTTAAAAGATAAGTCAGTAAGTGGTAACATGTGGGACCTTATTCAGATTCCAAGTTTTACATACAATAGGATATTTACGATTATTAGAAGTCTGAACACTGACCAGAAATCTAATATGAGCACAGATGATGTATTTAATCTAAACACTCACCAGGTATTTAATGATTTGTGATAATGGCATTGTAGCTAAATTAAAAAAAAATAAGAGCTCTAATCTTCAGAAATACCAAGTATTTTGAGGTAAAACCACAGGGTTTGATCAGTCCAGTAAGACGGACAGTATGAGCACCCAGACGGGCCGTGGGCTAACAGCTGCTGGGATTAAGGGCCACTTTTATGTTTGAAATTCTCCACAGTGAATTTTTTTTTAATTTAAAAAACTTAATTTGTGTCACAGAATTTCAACAGCAATTAAAATCATTACAAAAATATTTGCATGCTTTAATTTACTGGCAGTTACCAAATAACAGATTATATAAGAAAATCTTTGTTACACAACCTCATTCGGAGGTACCTTATAAATAGCTATTCAAATGAATTAACATAGCAGCAACTAGTGACTGACCAAATAGACACTACTTAGAAGACCCGCGTGATGCTCTGTAAGGTCATAAAACTGTTTATATTTATAAGAAACAGTAAGATGATTCCATACTAAAATTGTTGTTTTCAAAGAAGTGAACTTCATTGTTGACATTTCTGGCACACACAGCTTCATCTTCGGACCACGACGGACACCTGTGTTGGGAGGAAGGGGAGCGCATTCAGACAGACTGAAACATCACGGGCAACACGTGCCAGCTTGTGATATAACGCAGCCCACTAGGAATAAAGTTCTCAGAAATACAGTAAGTCTGTTACTAATAGTTTCAGTCCCTGTGTGTAAGTGAAAAATACTATTTCTGTTCATTCAAATATTAAGCAAAAGAACTATCTAAGTTTTTACTCTACCAGCTTAAATGAAGATTATAACTGTATCTGGCTTTTGGTCTGACATGTTACTTTTGAGATCAATGCCAAAGAAACATATATAATGAAGATATTTAAATTTTAATATTTTGTATATAACTAGTACTTTAAAGTACTTATCTACCAATTTTGCATTTTCTTCTGGATAAAAGACTTCAAACATGTTCCAGTTTTCAAGTCATAAAGCTGGAGGTTGGGTGTTCCAGCTGTGCCATCTTTTGAAGCTGCAATAAAAACAATTAGCTTTGCAACAACCACCTCTCAACATTTGTAAAAAAAAAAAATTCATTCCGAGACAACACTCAACAAGATTACACAGATCTGGTAAAAGGGTTGCTTTGAAGTAATGTCCCCTCCGGTCTCAAATGGGGCTGAAGCCAGGCCACCTGCTGGTGAGTGAGGACCCAGCCCCTCTGAATGAGCTCCTCACCACAGGCTTGAGGCATCTGTCAGAGACTTCTGTCCTGCGAAGTGTGACATGGTTTGTTGTCACATGGATTAAAGCCTTATTATGAAAGCCTCTGCCTTGTCAGTCACCAAAAATTTTTTCAAAAAGTTATATAAAACAACTCATGAGTCTCCCTTGAGTCTCAAATTCTTTGTATTCACACAGACAAATAAGCTTCATTACAAAGTGTGTCCCTTGCAATAATAAACCAGGTAGTTTACTGCCTAACCACTGAACTAGTATCATATTCTTACTTAACAATACCCATGTTTGTTAGAAAACACTGCTTCCAAGTCAGCTTCTGCTACCCCGGTATCCCCCTGCTCACCTGCGGAGCAGCACGACGTCAGATGTTCACATAACCTCTGACTACCAGAGGTCTTGGTCTGCAAACAGCGTACTTCCTCCAGTGCCTCCCGCCACCCACGTCTCCTGGACCCTGCTGTCCACTGTACTTCCTCTTCCCCTTACAGTGATGACTTAACACATTTTTGATATTTTAAAAGTCATTATTCTTCGACTTTTGAGAACCACTCTCCCCTAGTAGCTTAGTCTTTCTCAATGTTCCCTTAAGGTTTCTCTTCTCCTCTGTCTCACACTGAATCTTTTCACTAACTTATCACACCTGGAAACCACATGAAGCACACTGCATGCGGAGACTGCAAGATGCGCTGATGATCAACAATGTCCATAAATACAATTTACCATCATAAAGTCCAGTTACTTGAGACCAGGTTGTAAAGTCTCATCATCATGTTTTCCTCTGAATTTAACGGGTCATGCCAGAATACTTTTACAACTGGCAAATACTTACTAGTGTAAGGCTGCCACGTGGCCAAGACAGTGTTTTTTGGCGAGAACTCAAGGCAGACGGCCTTCGGGAGGTCGAAGAAATGCAGGAGTCCCTTGTTGGTGACATCAATAACACTGACTCTGGTTTCAAAACAAATTCCTTCAGCCATGAAATACTGTTTCATAATGAACAACGCCAATGCACGCTTCTTGTCAAACAGAGACTATTTAGAAGTATTCACTTTTCACAAAAGTCCATTTTCTGTTAGTTTTAGAAAATATCCCATCACTACCTTAATTAAAGGGTGTCTGCTTCACCAAAAGACCCCTACAGAAGGTTGGTGCTGGGGAGTCACCTTTACAGAAGGGCTGTGACACCTCTCCTCTGGAGCGGGGTGGCGGGGCAAACCACTGACCTTCCGGTCAGCAGCCAAGCACCTGACCACTGTGCCTCCAGGGTTCCCCTCCGTCAGGAGCACAGCCTTGGAGACCCTGTGGGGCACGGCTACTCCTCCGCTCTGCAGAGTCGCTATCAGTCAGCGGAGACGGGATGGCAACAGGTTTGGTTTTGTTCAATTACAGAACTGGTGAAGCTGAGGCTTAGAAGCATATGACTTGCTCAACATGATATACTGGCAAACTGCCAGGGTCAAACTCTGGAACCAATTTGACCTGCCATATTTTCATACACTCTGGGGTTAAAAAAAGAAAAAAGGCAACTGCTCAAATAACTTTGTCCCACTAAGGTTTGAGAACACCCATGTTCTGGTAAAAGCAAAAACGGGTTAAGAAGGAAACTACACAACTTACTGGAAGTAAGTTAAACATTTTAGGATGAAATAAAGCTTTTTTGTTTTGCTTTTTTCTTTTGTTGATAGATTTTTAACAGTGATTTTCAGTTTAATGAAAGGTATTTATTTTAGTTTAAAATACAGAAATATGTACACAGACACAAACACATACTTATGAAGAAAATCAGTTCCAGATTCTGACTTCATTAACTGCTAACTCCCCAAAGATGACAGCTGACACACGACATCTGACTTACTTGCCCCCTCTCAAACAATATGTACCGTTGTGGTCCCCACACTTTATGAAATAAATGCTAGAACTAGATACAGAAAATATTTGTGAAAATGATGGGCAAGACATAGGAGAATATAGTAAAAAGATTCAGACCCAAGTCCAAATAGAAGCCTAAGCACAGATATGAAGGAAGTACATACTTCTGGATGCTAACTGCAAGGTAAAAGTGGACTTTTTTGACAGAAACTAAGCTATTTAAATAAGGAGCACCTGAAAAGATAATAAACAATGAAAAGACATGTGGTATGGCTTATGAGACAATATTATATTTTTTCTATTATTTCTAGATTTCTATTAACTCATTACTCAAATAGTATAAACTAAAACATGGATTAAAAACAAAAACACTTCAACTACCCAGTAAAAGAAAGAAATAAAATCTGTGTGTCTGCGAGTCTACCCTCAGTTTAAGGCCAAGATGAAGACTGGTCTGTGAGAAAAGACCTAATATAATCATGTTTTTAATAATTAGAAAGAATTCATTTAATGGTTGGATTCAGTAACTCAAAAAACTATTATTTTTTCCATTAAAAAGTTTACACTGACAGCCATTTATAGTCATAAAATGTGAATCAACTAACTGAACACATTCTTTTTAATTTTTAAAAATCATGTGTTTAATCCAAACTGATCTGATAGTTGGAAGACTTCAGAATACATTACTACGGTGTAAAGAATAACATTTTATAAAGTACTTTTCAAACTAATGTATACATATTTCCCCTTAAAAACTAAACCTACCCATCTTAAATTTGGTTAAAGAGAACAAAAATAATTGTAAGCCAGACAACAAACAGTTGAGCATTTTCTTGTTTCTCTGAACTGAAATGTTGTAATGACCCTTGGAAAAGCTAAAAATGACTAATTTTCTCAGTGAAATTTTAAGCATTTAATAAAAATATTTATTGTTTTGTAAGACCAGTTTTACATTTTATGTAACACAGATCATGCTGTGTGTTCTTCCCAGTAATTTAAACTTAGATGACACACTTTGATACACAATTAAGATCAACAGAAAGAACCGCAGACCAGTTATTTCACAGCAAAGATACAAAGTATGCAAATCAGAGGTAAAGAGGCATCTCAGAGAATTACTCCCCAAGCCTGAGTGCAGAATTGAAGACACCCTAAACAGCAATCTGGAGCACTATTTAAAACAATCTCTCAGCTTCTGCAAAGCAAAAAGAACAAGTATTACATCAACTGCCCTTTCTGTCATGTATTTTTAATTCTAAGTAACTAGATAAATCAGGATGCATAAACAGAAACTCACAATTTGGGGTGAGGGGTCCACGACACTGCCTGAGACAGCAGACGTAACTACACTGTAACACTCAAAGGTGGGCTGCCTTTACCTTATCAGAATGCACGTTATTCCAGCTAAGATCGTATATTGACAACACACAACACAGCATGTAACATCATGTAAAAAGAACACTAACTTCTCTCCATTGCCCCAGGCAAACAAGGTCCCGTCCTTACTAAAGGCATAGACTTTGCAGTTTTTCCCAGATTCCCTGGAAAAGACCAAAAAAAAAAAAGCTTCAATTAGTAGGCATTAACACTTTTCAAAAATCTGATTGCAAAGTCCACAGTCTTACTACTACTATAATCTTTACCACTAAGAGTTTACATAAATTTTTAAAAAGTCCACAATGCTTTCGTATGTCAAAACACTTTATTACTCAAAACGCAGGAACCAAGACCCCTGTAAAGGAAAACCCACTGCTGTCCTCTGATTCTGACTCACGGTGGCCCTACAGGACCGAGTGCGAGTGCCCTGTAGGGTTCCCAAGGAGCAGCTGGTCAATTCCAATGCCGACCTTCTGGTGAGCAGCCAAGCTCTTAACCACTGTGTCACCAAGCCACCAAGCTGCTAATGAATTTTATACCAACAGATTAATCTTAAGAAGGAAATTAGAGTCCTTTTGGGTAAGTAACTAGTTTGTGTGAAAAGCCAAAAATGTCAGTGGGCATGAAAGCTATCAGCTGTCCTGATGCTGCTGAGAGGGCTGCAGGATTTCAACATAGAGAACATTCCAGAATGCCCACAAAAACAATGGTGCCCAGGATATCCTCCAGTTGCCAACAAGTGCCCCTCGATGGAAGGACAGAGACATCCTGTCCCAGTCACATGCAGAGACAGAAAAGCACCAGCACCAGCACGAGGACCTCTGCACTAAATAAAGGCTGATGAGGGACTCTGTACAAGAACACACCTGTGCAGTGGGATAACCTGGAAATGAACAGCAACAAATGTTTGACAGCTTGAAGAAGGTGAACAATGCCAGCACTTTACACTACAGAAGTTGTTGAACTGGCACAAGTTTTGTAGCATACATTTTCACAATCAAAAAACAAAAACAAAAAGCGGATCCACGGAAATCAGAAGAGACTGTTTGGCAAAAGCACTCTATCACGGAATTATTAAAACTGCAAAACTGCAGGTACCATATCTCCCCAGCTGGAAATGGCCACAGTGACTGCATCTCCAAGTCACAGGAAGATCCCGACTGACGTGTGAGGATGGGGTCCTGTGTCTACTACCCACGCAGTCACACCACTGGGCCAGAACGGAAGAGGCACACCACTGCTGTCGAGCTCACTCTGCCCCCTGCCAACCCTACAGGACTGAGTACAACCGCCCCACAGTTTCCAAGAAGGTCTAGTAGAACAGAACTGCCGACCTTCTGGTTAACAGCGGTGGCCCTTAGCCACCACACCACCAGGGTTTCCAGAGCAAGACTTAGTGTCTAATAAACATGGGAACTGTTAACGACAAACTGGCACTGAGAACTGACTGGTTTGCGCTCCCATAAGCCGGATGCTGTCGCTGGATTAATTCAGCCTAAACTGACATTTCTGTTTCTGCAGTCACATAATAAAAAACCCAGTGGTGTCACACAGATTCCCACTCTTGGTGCCTGCACAGGACAGAGCAGAATGGCCCCATGGGGTCCCAAGGAGCAGGTAAAGGATTTGAACTACCAACCTTATGGTTACCAGCCGAGCTGTTACGCACCACACCCCCAGGACTCCCACACAATGGTAGCTTTTCAGTTTGACATGTTGGTGTAAAATTAGTTACCTGAACATCTCCACCCCTCTCTCAGACGAACAGCCCTGACCAATGCTGACCTCCCCCCATCAGAGCTGTGCAATTCCTTTCTGAGCCTAAAAAGCAGAATTTTACAATTTCCCTGATTGAATCCCACCCTTTCAGTTTTGGGCTACCATTTCAGCCTAGTGAGATCTACTTAAAATCTCAACTACTGAGCCCAGCAGGGAAGTAGAGGGTGTCACAGCAGGGACAGTTAGTGTCAAACTGGTCAAGACGGAGGACAGAGGAGGCACGTCTCACTGCCACCTTGGGCTACTGCTCTGGAGTCTGACTTCCCCTTTATGAAGAAAGAGGCGGCCACACACTGTCCCCATGCCATTTTTACAGCCGTCATCTAAATGATTTATCACAAGAATGTTAAAAGAACTCTGAACAGGTCCTGTGGTCACCAGTAATGCCTTTTCTCTAGCTAAAGTCATTAATCAGTTGAATTCATAGGCTTCACAGTCGGCAACTCGTCACTTCAGCCAACCCACAGACCTCCTCACTCCTTGGATTTCCCCTCATGTCTACAGTTCTGTTATTCTGAAGTATCTAGAAACTCTACTCAGAAAGGAAGAGAGATAAACCTGAAAATTTGCTCTCAGCAAGCTCACTCAGACTCCAACCACCACCCTCTTATCTTAATGCTCTTCAGATGACCTTTTAATAACCCATTCTAGATTTGTGTTTAAGACTGAGGGCACGCATCTTAATTTCAAGTATCCAAAATTCAATTACTTTCTTAATTTTGGTGTAGAAATGGCATGACAGACTCATCTGACCTCTTCCAGCTTCATAGGGGCGGGGACGGGAAAGCAGATTAAAAGCCCAAGGCTGATTCCTATGGGGTGAGACCTCCTCCACCTTCCCTGCAGCCATTTCACCAATTCTGACACCAGTCACCTGTCACCCCTCCCTTAGAATGCTCTACTCTGCTAGCTTCCAAAAATTCACTGCTGTCAAGTCCATTCTGACTCACAGAGACCCCACAGGTCAGAGTAAAACCACCTCATAGAGTTTCCAAGGTGGATTTGAATTGCCAACCTTTTGGTTACTAGATGTAGCAGTTACCCAGTACACACCAGGGTTTAAACGGAGAAGTCAACTTAAAAGAACAAGCTCCTTAAGGATTCAGGGACACCACTGCTATTCTACAAAGAAGAGTGCAACTTCACCGCTGGCCTTTCTAACAGCTCAAGTCCGGAAGAACACACAAGAATGTTCCGTGAGAGACACGAGGAGGCCTGTATTTGAGAAATGGAGGAGAAAGAATGAGCTTAAACTCTGCTTGAGAGGTTCTGTTTAAATGTCTGCAAGAATATCTGTCTGCAAAATCAACCCCTGGAGGGAGGAAGTGATGGAGAGTCTACACCACAGCCTTTCCCCAGAACACTGCCGGTACAGCCCTGCGCAAGGTCAAAAGGACAACAGGGAAAAGTCATCAGAATCTCTTTTAACATCGGGTTCTTCTGTTGACAATACTCAAATTCTCAGAAACTTTTCTGCTGGGTTCAATAACTCTTGGCAATGGTCACACAAAACTCAGAGACCACATTCACAGTTGTGGCGCTTGTCAGGGAAGTCACAGATTATAAAACACATGATTAGGGACAACTCGGGACACAGTTCTTCAGGCAGGACAGACTCTCCTCAATCTATCACTTTACTCTTATGCTGAAAAATCCTGGTTCCTAATGACATAGCTGTTTTATCCTACAGTACAATAAAACTAACAAAATGACACATTTTTCTTAACAATAAACTATTAAATGCATTGAAGATTTTTGAGGTTCTTTATGTGGTAACCCCACCAACTTGACATACAGTTAGGTTCGTTTGTTTCACTTTTCCGTCTTTTTATTTATAACAGTTACATGATCCAAAGTTAAAACTTCTAAACAAAGTTCAATCAGACATGCTGTCACTCTGTCTCCCTCTATAATAATCACCTTCATAAGTTTTTGGTTTACCCTTGCATTGTTTCTTTATGAAAGATCCAGTTTTCTAGCCCTGGTGGTACAGTGGTTGCAAGTTTAGCTGCTAACCAAAAGGTCAGCAATTCAAAGCCACCGGTCGACCCTTGGAGACGCTGTGGGGCGTTCTGCTCAGCACTATAGGGTCATTATGAGCTGAACTGATTCACTGGCAAAAGGCTTTTTTATCTAGATATACAGGATGTGGGAACCCTGGTGTTCTAATTGTTAAGCACTACAGCTACTAACCAAAAGGTCGGCAGTTTGAATGTCCCAGGTACTCCCTGGGAACCTACGGGGCAGTTCTGCTCCGTCCTATAGGGTCACTAATGATTTGGAATCTAGGTGACAGCAACAGGTTTTTTTTTTTAAGCATATGTTATATACATCTCCTTCCTTTTTTCTATCTTTTTCATTCTTTGATTTCACAGCGATTACTGGTAGTGGTATGACTATCACATTTGCAGAGTTTTTCTCACTCCCCAAGACAAACATTTTCTAAGAAGACTGAACTCAGTTAGGCTAGTTAGTACCTAAGCTTTCTCTTAATTCTGCCCCCCCACCCTCTTTTTAAATGGGCTTAACATATTTTCAAATATGAATATCATTTTCCTTGACGGAGAACATGTATTCTTTCTGATGTATTCATATTATACAATGTGTCCCAAGAAACTATTAATAGTTTATCTGTTGCTTTTCTTTTTCCCAGAACAGAACAACAAAACCATCATTTACAAAGTACTGTTCAGCTCCCCGTCACATGAGTCGACAAGCCACAGAGTACCTTACAAACGCAGAGCTCTCAGTAAAATGCGGCGGCCCGTTCACCAGGTAGAGCCCATCCGACCCTCGGACTGAAGAAACAAAACGGAAAGAACCACCTTCACTTTGTATTCAAGACTTACGCTATCACAGTGTCTTCAAAAGGACGAAAAGACCTGCAGTCAAAAGGATTAGTAAAATTCTTACAACATTCCACAGAACTGTAGAACAGTAGCATTCTCAAGGCCCGTTTCTCACCCTCTGTGGGAGCGTGTCCCTAACATGGAAAATGCAAGAAAGAAGGATCTCCAGGAGAAGCCCACCCTGCCCCCTGGGGCTTTCGCTGCAAGGTCTAGAGGCAGATGGTTAACTTCAGAACTAATGCTGCTGCAGTCTAACCTCAGACAGAGCCGAGGGGATGCAATGTGTCTCCCTGACGCCCGGAAAGCTGACCTCGAGGCCGTGGGCATTTCAAGCCCAGGTTGCACCCTGGAGCCTTCCGCCTCCGGCCCCTCCATGCGCACAGAGCCCTCTGCTGTAAGAGATGCAGACAGTCAGGGGCCCCCGGCCCCTCTGTTCCCTTCTCCAGGATGTACCGAGGGGCTATCAGGACACAGAAGAGATCTGTCAACTCACCAGGGGACAAAGGACCTTTTGGAGGCTGGAGAGGGCAAAAACCAGTTTGAAAGGAAATTTTACCCTTTCCTCTCTGTTTCTATTACTATGTAAGTAATAAAACCAATCCAAACCCACTGCCAGTGAGTCAATCTCAATTCCTAACAACCCTACACACTGGAGCACAACTGTCCCATGGGGCTTCCAAGGCTGTACGTTTTCACAGAAGCTGCCTGCCAAGAAGCTGCCTGCCACACTTGCCTTGACAGCACAGCCAGCAGGTTCCAATTGTGCCCTTTCGGTCACAGGCTGAGCACCTTAACCACTGAACTACCAGGGCTCCCACGTAAGTAACAAAACTCATAAAAACGCCCCTCAGTAAGTGTCAGTTATTCATCAGGGACTCCAGCCCTGAACCAACATATTTTCATTTTCATCCTTGGCTCATCGCATGCTACTGCATAAATCCATCTAACTGCTGAGAAATAACAGGCAACATCCCTCTTATTTTATTAATCATCTTAGTTTCATGTTTCCTAATTATTTTCTAACCTTACTTCCAAACTATACGGATGTTGTCAGCTAAGAAACAGAAGTAGAAGTTGGAGCTTCTTTCTATCAGTTTATCGTCTCAAATCATCTTCACAAAGAAAGAGACCAAAAATTTCATTTTCGTTTTCTGAAAGGCAGCTGTGGGGTACAGAAAGTACACGAACCCCAAAGTACAGCTGGGTTCACATGCTGGCTGTAGAACCCTGGCTATATCACCATCTCTGAATCCGTATCCTATTCTGTAAAAATGAAATGATACTGGAACACTGGGCAGCTGTGTGGCTTACCTAAGATCCTACGTGGAAATTTAGTATATGTTTCAAGTTCTCAGAAATGTAAGGCATTATTAACACATTCACAATTTTTTAAAATTGGTTAGCAAGTGGGATAATACATTTAATGAACATCAAATTATAGCAGTATCTTACAGTGTTAAAAGAACAAAGTTGAAGATTAAATACGCAAAATAAATCTATACAATTAGATTGCACATTTTTAAACTGCTGAACTAGATGTTTCCAAAGCTGAACTAAATGAATTAATGGATTCACCCATTCAACCTATCCTTACAGGAAAAACTCACCTTCCAGACACTGACCACATAAAAACAGGGAAGATTGGCCTCGTCCCTGACCACATTCAACTTATCAGACATTAATCAAATGGGCCAAATATACCGGACACCCTGGTGGTGCAGTGGTTATGGGCTTCGGTAGCGAATCAAAACGACGTGCGTTCCAATCTGCAAGGTGCTCCCAGGAAACCCCACAGGGCAGTTCTGGGTTCTACGAGGTTGCTATGAGTTGGAATCAACTCAACAGCAATGGGTTTGGTTTTTATTTTTTAACCATGCTTAATAGTAGAAAGAAAGGATAGATACTGCTGTAGGAGCATGTAATACTGCCCTGACCTAAAAAACGGAACGTTGGAGCAAGCTCCCTTGAGTCAGTGATCTGCAGGCTGATGAATCAGTTAACGAGCACAGAGAACAGTAACAACACAAAAACCCCACAGCACAATGGATGACACAGCACCAGGAAGACAGAGAAAAGGCCCATGTGGCCACAGGAAGACGGAGGGGGTTGGCCAACGGGGTGCAGGGCCTGCAGAGGCTTGTAGCCTACGGTGAGCAATGCTGGTTTGTATCCTGAGGATGGTGGAGATGTTCACGCAGATTTTATTTTTAAAAAAACCTTTTTTTATTGTGGCAAGATACATAAAACATAAAATTTCTATTTTAACAATTGTTAAGTGTGTAATTCAGTGATATCAAATTTTGAGACACTGTATATTCATTACCACTACCTTCAAAACTCAGCCACCATTACCATTCCAAATCGAAGTTCTGTACCTATTAAACAGTGTTTCCTTCCTTCTACTCTGAGGCCCTGATAATCCCTTATTAATCATCTGCCATAATAGCAATGATTTAGATTTAACACTATAGCTAAAACTTTAACAATACTTAAAGGATTAATAAAAAATTAATTCCTCCAGCTAGGAAGCTTAGTGACCAGATCAGATACAACTCTAAGACAACAAAACAGCACACTGTCACTACAGCCCCAGTGATGACAGACCATGACTAGAGACTGTGCTGGACGATCACGCTGTCTAACTGTGGTCTGCTTTCTCCAGCAGCCGGCACCACAGGCCTCACACGCCTCAGCTGATCAGCCAGTGTGAAAAAGGACCTCTCCCCACCTTCCCTCAGCGCCCTGTGCTGTTCTCACGACCCCTGTAATCAGTGCCCCTGGAGCTCTGTAATTGTTGATTCTGCCGTTATCACCAACCACAGTGCTTACCTGGGGAACTTTCAAAATTCCGTCCACTACCAAAATGCCAGTTATGGGTTAATACTGACAGCACCCAATAAACAACTAGGTGCCAGCTGTATCCCAGAAGAGGCCATGAAAGTACCCTTTCTAGCGACAGCAGTGGGAACTTTCAGGGTCTTAGGACAACCTGTCACCACTCATCTGTCAGTGTGCCATACTGTGGTGGCTTGTGTGTTGCTGGGAGTGATGCTGCCTGTATTCCAAATATCCACAGGGCCACCCACTGTGATGGCTGATGTAACGTGCCAACTCTCAGTGCTGCGGCAGATGTGGAACTCAATGTTCTTCCACAATGTGACATAATGTAATCACTGCCACAATGAGATCTGCTAGGAGTAGCCAATCAGTTGAAAGGTGAGTTTCCTTGGGGGTGTGGTCTGCCTCTACTATATAAACAGATGTTCCAGCACAGGCTCTTACTCTGCATCTTGCATCTGATGCATCGTTGTCTGACTCCTGCTTTTTGGAACATGAGCCAGCAGTCTGCTGTCTGATCTGCTGATTCTGGGTTTGTCAACCTCTACAAACATGAGTCAGGAGAAGCTCCAGCCTGACACCTGACCCACGGATTTGGGACCTGCCAGCCTCCACAGCTGTGTCAGCTATTTCCTTGACTTGAATCTCTCTATGTATTTTTATATATACCTTTCACTATTTTTACACTTCTAGAGAACCCAGCCTAAGAAATCCATGGGAGACACGTTTCAAAGAAGCCTCTAGACTGAAACTAAGAGGAAGGAACTATCTACGTCCACAAGAAAACAGTCAGTAAAAACTTGACAAACGCTGTCTAACACAGTGCCAGAAGATGAACCCCTGAGATCAGAAGGCACTAAAAATACGACTGAGGAAGTGCTGCCCCTTCTAGCAGATTACAGCTCTCAGGGATTGAATTACATTCCCCCAAAATGTGTATCCATTTAAGTGGGCCATAATTCCCAGTACAGTGTGATTGTTCTCCCTTCTGTGATTGTGATCTTACGTTAAAGAGGATTAAGGTGGCACTGTCAAACACCCTTACTAAGGCCACATCCCTGATCCAACTTAAAGGGTTTTCCCCAAGCTGTGGCCTGTACCACCTTTTCTCTCTCAAGAGATAAAAAGGAAAGCATGCAGGGAGTTGAGGAATTCATACCACCAGGGTGGCAGGGACAGTAACAGAGCACACTGTTTGGACCTGAGGCTCCTGTGCTGAGATGTGTCCAGACAAAAGAAGACTAAAGAATGAATCACAAGGACCTTCCTCCTGAGCCCACAGACAGAGAAAACCTTCCCCTGGAGCAGGTTCTCTGAATTCAGACTTCTAGCTACTGGACTGGACTGCAAGAGAATAGATTTCTCTTTGCTCAAGTCATCCACTTGTGGGCTTTCTATTATAGCAGCACTAGATAACTAAGACAAGAACTTAGTGACATGGACGGAATCGAAACTTTCAGGACCTTCATTTACTGATGTGGCGTGACTCAAAATGACAAGAAATAGCTGCAAACATCCATTAACAATGGGAACATGGAATGTACAAAGTATGAATCTAGGAAAATTAGAAGTTTTCAAAATTAAAATAGAAGGCTTAAAGATACATATTCTAGGCATCAGTGAGCTGAAATGGACTTGTTTAAGTCATTCTGAATCTGACGGTCACAAGATCTACCATGCCAGGAACGAACAGCTGAAGAGAAATGGCACTACATTATTATCAAAAGGAATTATTTCAAGATCTATCCTGAAGTACAGTGCTGTCAGTGACAGACAGGATAATATCCATATAGATACAAGGAAGACCAGTTAACATATTTTTATTCAAATTTACGCACCAACCACTAATGCAAAAGATGAAGAAATTCAAGATTTCCACCAACTTCTGCAGTTTGAAATTGATCAAACACGCAATCAAGATAAGACAACAATCACAGTGATTAGACCACCAAAGTTAGGGGAAAAGAAGGATCAGTAGCTGGAAGGAAAGGTTGTGGTGACTAGAAATTGCACGACAGAAATCTTTAAGACCAATGCCCTATTTACTGGGAATATCTTTTCAACATCAGAGACAGTGACTACACCTGGCGACCTAATACACAGGACTCAAAGCGGTCACCGCTGTGGAAAGACATGACGGGTGACGCTCAGTATCATCAGTCAGAACAGTGCTGTGGGCAGACTGCACAGTGTGCCATCAACTCATATGCAACTTCAAGGTGAAGGTGAAGAAAACGAAGACAGGTCCATGAGACCCAAAGTACAGTGCTGGGAATCCCCGGAAACAGATGTGATGCACTGAACACTAACGACTGAAGACCAGGAGAGTTGCTGGATGACATCAAGGATATAATACAACAAGAAAGCAAAAGGTCATTAGAAAGAAAGGAAAAAAAAAGACCAAACTGGATGTCAGAAGAGACTCTGAAACTTGCCCTTGAATGTCGAGTAGCTAAAGCACATGGAAGAAATGATGAAGTCAAATGGCTGAAGGGACGAGAAGACAAAGTATTATAATCACATGTGCAAGAACCTGAAGTTAGAAAACCCAAGGGGAAGAACATGCTCAGGATTTCTTAATTTGTAAGAACTGAAGGAAAAATTCAACCTGGATTCTATGGGCAAATCCTGAACGATGCAGGGAGCATCAGAAGGTGATGAAGGGAATAGAGTCGTTGTACCAAAAAGAACTGGTTGACCTTCAACCATCTCAGAAGGGGCACTCAATCAGGAACCAACGGTACTGAGGGAAGAGATCCAAGCTGTGCTGAAGGGAATGGCAAGAAACAAGACTCCAGGAACTGAGGGAATACCCACGGAGACACCTGAAAACTGAAGGGAACAATGGACGTGCTCATTCGCCACTGTGAAGAAATCTGGGAGACAGCGATCTGGCCAACTGACTGGAAGGGATGCTTGTTTATTCCCCTTCCAAAGAAAGGAGTCCCAGAACAATGTCACATCCAAGTAAAATTTGGGTAGTTCAAAAGCTGTAGCACTAGTTTATCAAGAGGGGCACTACCAGAAACTCACGTATCACTGCGCATCGATCACTTTTGCAGCTTCCCTACTGTTTTAGCAGGCACTGTGAATGGTACGAGGGTGCCCTGGTGCCGCAGTGATTAAAGCAATCGACTGCTAACTGCGAAGTAACCAGTGTGAAACTACCAGCAGCTCCTTCAGAGGACAAAGGGGCAATCTGCTTCCACACAGATTTACAGCTGTGGAAATCCCAGGGGTCACTTTGGAATCGACTTGTCGGCAGTGGGTTTTGGGTTTGGGTAAGTGGCACGCAGCTCAGTGGTTAAAGCACTTGGCTGCTAACCGAAGGGTTGGGGGTTTGAACTCGTAAGTGGCTCTGTGGGAGAAAGATGTGGCAGTTTGCTTCTGTCAAGATTTACAGCCTTGGAAGCCCTACGGAGCTGTCCTATAGGGTCAGTATGAGTTGGAATCCACTAGATGGTGGTGGGGTTGGATGGGTAAAGTCCTGAGAAGGCAGACATGAGTAAGACACTGCTCCCGCCATTAATGAGCTCAGAGTCTAGCAGTGAGGGAAGAAACCACACTGAAACAACTTGATAATTATCCTATGTGGTAAGTGGGACAGGGAGGAAAAAAACACATACGAGGCATAAAAACAATTTCAGGGAGTGATCTACTATCTGGTAAAGGTTGGGCAAGGTTCCACTGAGAAATGAGAAATGACTTCTGAAATGGATTTAAGAGAGGAAAAGCTTGCAAATCAACACACAGAACAGAATGATTCTAGGTGGAAGTAATGACCTGTTGATCAAGTTAGGACATTATCTTTACGTTCAGACCACTGGGAACCTGCACAGTTACCACAGCGCCATTCTCTTCAGTTTCATAAATCTCATCTGATCGGTCTTTTGAGATAGGCCCTCTTTCTCAAAACCTACACTGGGCTCCAGTCATTTCCTCTCATCTGCTCTCAAAAACAGCTGTAGCTATTCAAAGAAGAAATGCATCTTCGACTGCTACAAAGCTAACCAACTGCCATCTAAGGAGCATCAACTGGTCCCAATCTACCTGGAGTAGAGGAAAAAGAAGGACATCAAAGATATGAGGAAAATATGAGCCCGAGAGACAGAAGGGGCCATATCATTGATAAAATACATCAGCATGAGACCAAAAGAACCAGATGGTACCTGGCCACCATCAGCGACTGCCCTGACACAAAATACAACATACAGTCCCTGATGTAGCGGGAGGAAAGTGGGGATGCATACCCAGAACTCTAGACTTGACCGTCTGACATCCTCAAGGGTCGCCTGAGAACATGGCCTCTGGACTTGCTGCTAGCCCAGAGCTAAAACCAGTACTGAAGCCAACACTTCAGACGAAAATTGGACTGGACTGTAAGACACAGGGAAATCCTGACGGTACAGCAATGAAGCGCTACATCTGCTAACCAACAGGCCCGCCGTTCGAATCCACCAGACACTCTGTGGAGTTCTACTCCGTCCTACAGGGTCGCTGTGAATCAGAAGAGACTCCATGGCAGTGTTTTTCTTTTTTTAAGACATACGTGATTCAGAATGTATGTACTTCTTGACTTAAATATACACACGAGGCTGTCTGAAAGCTCCGGTCTATAGGTGAGAAGGGAACAGGTGCTGGCTGAACGAACACAGGATCACGGACGGGGAAGGAGTGAGGTGTCACAGGGTGCGGGGAGCAGACAGAGTTGTACAAAGACGTGTGTTCGAGGTTTTATAAGGCAAACTGATTTGCACTGTCAACTTTAACTTAACCACACACACAAAAATAAAGTTGTAGCTAGCTAACGCATGGCGTACAGAATTCGGTATGACATAAGAAAGAACGTATTTAACGTGTGTGGCCGTTCCCGAGTGCTGAGTCATAAGCCTATTTCTGTCACCTCGTTAATAACTTCATACCGTCAACAGAGTCTGTCGCGACGTTGAGGACCCCTGCAATACCAGTGCTGCAAACCCCAGAGGCCCCAGACCCAACGAGCACTTTCTGTTTCTACTGCCCTTCTTCCACTCCTGCAAAAAAATGAAAAGACAAGGAAGCGCGACGAACCGGCAGCCGAGAAGGGAAGCCTGGAGCCCAGGGGCGGAGGCTTCCCTTCCGACGGCCGCGCTGCACCGCGAAACCCGAAAAGCCCTAGGGCCCTTCCGCCAGGAAAGAAAAGGCGGAGCAGATGTCAAGGTTTCTTGGCCAAGGGCAAAGTCACCTAAAAGAAATCGCTGCGAAGAAAACAAGAGGTCCCCGCTCGCCCCAACCTTACCTGCCAGCAGTGGCGTGGACGGCGCCATCTTGTCCCGGAAAGAGAAACTCACCCGTTCGGGTCAGAGGTCACGAGGGTCGAACCCAGCCCCTACACGTCTTCTCCGGCGTGGACCGGAGAGGGGTATTTCCGGGGTCACTAGCCTCGGGGCCAGTGTGCTTCCGGTTTGGAGAGCCGTGGCGACGGAGCCCGGCCGCGCAGGCGCAGTCCGCCGCTGAGCGCGCGGGCGGGTCGCGCTGGGCCGGACCGCCGCCGGCTGCCTCCCGCTGGCCGTCCCCGGCGGGCGGAGCCGCACTTCCGCGGGGCGGGGCGCGCCCGGTGCTGACGTGGGCAGCCGGGCGCCGCGTACTTAGAGGCGGCGGGCCGCACCGTCCGGCCGTGGCGTCGCTCTTCCGGCCTCTTTCGCTCCGCGCAGCCGGCGGCGGCCTGCTCCCGTCCGCGCCCCACGCGCCCGCCGCCGCTCTCGCCGGCCGGCCCCGCGTCGCCCCCCTCGGCGGGCGGCCCGCGCCCCTCTGCCGCCCCGTCGCCGCGCGCGCGCCGCGCCCAGGCCCAGCGGCCGGAGCTCGCGCCCCCTGAGCCCCCTCGCGCCGGCGGCGCGGACCCCACGAGCGGAGCCTCGCAGCGGCCCGGAGGGTGGCTGGGGCCGGTGGTGGCGCCGGGAAGATGGTCGCCAAGCAGCGGATCCGTATGGCCAACGAGAAACACAGCAAGAACATTACCCAGCGCGGCAACGTCGCCAAGACCTCGGTGAGGACAGCCGGCGCCGCGTCCGGATCCCCCCCCGCCGGGTCCCCTGGAGGGTCGAGGGCGGAAGGGACACCCGCGAGGTTAGGGAGACCGGCGACCGCCGGGGGACCCGGGGCCGAGTGGCTCCTCTGCGTCTAAGACGCCGCGTTTTTCTTTTTGCAGAGAAATGCCCCCGAAGAGAAGGCGTCTGTAGGACCCTGGTTATTGGCTCTTTTCATTTTTGTTGTTTGTGGCTCCGGTAAGTGTGTTTCGGGGCTTCCCAGCGGGCAGGGTGTTGGGTGGCGGATTAGGGATGACGTGGTGACCTGTCAGTGGCGAGTCGTCCGCACGGAGCTCTCAACCCACCTGCCCGCAGCGCCAGATAATTCCGTTTCATCGGTACCCAAGTGTGTGGCCCACATACGTGTGGAGCATGGTGCACCAGCCTCTTGATCTGTGCTCCCAGGAGATCAGAAAGGAGGTCAGGCTCTGGGGGTGATCACGCTGGGAGGAATTTAAAACCAAAAAAAAAAAAAAAATTTAGAATGAGAATCTGGAATGTTTTGGAACCTCGTTTCAGTGCCTTTGCAAAGAACTTGTTTGTGAAATTAAAGTGCATGTAATATGAACCTTATGTACGTGTAGATGGCTGAAACAGATCTGATACCGACCAGAATCAAATGTCGTGAGTCACAGTTGGTATGAAATATTTATTGCATAAATCTGGTACAGAGAGTTGACTCTCTGTAGAGGAAGTGTACCCGATTGGGAGTTGAACTATGTGAGGTAAATGTTTTTAGATTTTTTAAAAGTGTGATATACGTTAGGAAAAATTAGGGCAGCCTGCTGTTAGAGCCTGGCTCTTTGCTTTCCAGAATGCGTTACAAATTGTCATTCCTCTCTTCGTTTGATACCTTAATATGCAAGCTGTGAGTCTGGCACTAGATGTTTCTGTGTTCCACATTATGACATTCTAATGAGATTTGTGTTTAATATTTCACTTTTCTCCTGAATTTAGCAGTTGGCAGCTTTTTGGAGAAATGGCTAGAAGCCAAGCAATTTATATAACTGAAAGGTGATTGAATTTCAGCCGGCTGAGAATAAGGAAACTTGTGTATAGTATCAGCCAAGTCTAAAAAGGACACTCATGGCTATACCAAAATAATTCTGTTCTGGAAAAACCTGTTAAATAAGTTCTTTCTGAAATGATTAACCACCTGTAAGCTCTCTTGGACACTTTAGGAAATTTGAAGAAGCTGAGATTTTGAAAGAAGAATTGATGGGCATTTAATTGTTTTGTTGAGATAGACTTGGTTTTGCTTTGCCTCCTTCCCCCCCCCCCCCCCCCCGTCATTGCTTCTTATGACAGTGGAGTTCTGTAGCATTTTGGAACTACACTGATACCTGCCAGTCATCAGACCTGTTTTATTTAAGACTTGTTTTAATGTTTGGTCTCCTTCTTTGCAGCCATCTTCCAGATTATTCAGAGTATCAGGATGGGCATGTGAAGTGACTGAGCCTTACCGTGTCTCCATTCTCCTGTGAATTTTAACTTGAACTCATTCCTGATGTTTGATCCCTGTTTCAAAACAATTGAGTAAACATCCTGCCTCAGAGCGACTCCACATGATCCTTCACGTACCATTCCAAGGTTTCTTCCTGAGCCATTCCGAGGTCCCTAGTTCGTACCACAGTGCCTTGCAAAAGCACCACATGACTAAAGCAATAAAGTTTGATTGTTAAGCCACAGTAGTGGACCCTTCTTCAGTTAGTAAGCCAAGTAAAGAGGACGTTTTCCTATGTGGTTGTTGAAACTGTGTGCAGTATGGCCAGTCAGGTCAGATCTGTATTATACGGGATCTAGTTTGGGTTCACCTTAACGTGTAAATGCAGTGAGCTGAATTTAAAATTTGCACTGGATGGTTTTTATGGAGCTGGGCCCTTTATTAATTCTCTCTTGAACTGAAAGCACACTCGCTTATAGGGTCACGTAACCGTCCTGTGATGAGGTGCTTACAGATGGGACAGCTACACAGTTAGCCTCGTTTTTCCAAAGCCCTTCACACCTGGAAGTTTGAAAAGGCTTCTCAATGCCACTGTAAACAGAGATGCCTACAGCCACAACCTCAGTTTTAACAATATTTCTGTGACACTACCTTGGATTTTGCATGAGTGAATTTACAAACTTAAGATGTCATAAAAAAAAAAAAAACCTCGATTGAGCTTTTTGTGTTGCAGTCATTTCAGATTCACTAAAAGCTACCGCGATGGAACCAAGTCAGGAAGTTCCCGTCATCATCAGTTTCACCAGAATTTTTTAAATGTATCACGGGTTTACTATGCTAGACAGAATTTTAAGGGAAAAAACTGCTGAAAACAAATGCCTCATCAGGACACATTGTTGAGTCCCGTGTGCTGTAAGACATGAGCATGTAAATAGCACTTTTAATACCAAAAAAGGCACATCCACAGAATTAAGTTACACTTAGTTTGGAAATGTGTTTTCTGTATTTATGATTCAAATGCCATTGGGTTTCTAGATAATCAGGCTAGAGTAACATCAGCAATTAAGTGAATTTACTGAGTAGGATAAATCTGTAATCTTTTGTTGTATGCTTTTATGGATCAGATTGACTAGATTTTCTTCTTACTAATGGGAGGGCTAAGAGTGGGAGAAGGCAGGTTTGGGGTTTTCTACTACTATTGAAAAACTGCCAGTATTGGCTGCTTTCGTGTTTCACCCTAACTTAGTGCAAAAAGGCTGGGAGGTGTCTTGTGTATTCACCAATTGGAAAGGAAGCCGCCTCTGTTTGCTTTGTTAATTGCCTCAGGATGTCGCTTAAAAATAAGCTGTTTTAAGAGGAACAGAAGGGAAATCTACCTAGTGCACACAGAGTATGAACCTCCCAGAGCACTTACAGCTGAGTTTGGGGGAGAGAAGAAGGGCCCCAAAACCTTGAGGGACTTGACCCTTCATGGTTTTTTTTACTTGCGGATAATGAAGGAATAGGAAAGGAGTCAGTGACGTGGAGGCAGCAGGTTTCTAACTGCATCGTTGACCTGCCTGCCTTACCAGTAATCAACCTCTGTGCTTGTTTCCTTCCTTGAAACAGTTGTCTTGGTTAACTGATTCTATTTTACTGTTATGACTTTACCAATAAGAATTATTGTTCTAAGTTCATAGCAGGTGCCTTAATTTTTGCTTTGAGTCAAACCATTCCATATCAGTTTCTCTTGATTATAGAAAATTGGCTTTAAAAAAAATTTTTTTAATAATGTCCAGCATCTTGATTAATCTGTTAATTGCTATCAGTGGCCATCTTTCCATATGTAAAACTGCATTCCCTTTGTATTTCATGTATAACTTACCAACGGAGTACATTTTATATTAAGGATGGATTATGCATGTTTGAGTAAATGAAGGCTGTCTTTATTTGATTAGCTCTTTAAAAATAAAGTTCCCTGAATATTTGATTCATTTCTTATAAAAGAAAATTATTTCACACAGTTCTTATCTGAGTGCATTCTTTATAGTTAGTTGAAGATGAGTTTTTAAAATGCAATGCCTGGTGTTTATGTTCTTGAGTTAAACAGTATCCAGAGGCATGGATACAAGGTTTATAGCTACAAGGTCAATAATGAGAAAAGTGTCCTGTGAATTAAATACTCCCTCTAGAATTTACCCTTCTCTCATGATGACCCAGGTCCCCTTCAAAGAGAAATCAGTCCTTTATCTCCTTTCCCCACAGGTGAGTTTTATGTATTATCAGTGTTGAGCACACAATAAAAATAAATGCTGCCTTGAGGTTGTCTGAATTACCCCGTGACTGGTAACAGCAGTATCAGAGGGGGCTGTCAGTTGCTTCATTGTATCTGTCAGTTTGTACATCATAGTGCTCGGAATAACTGATTGGGCTCCAGAAATAACCATCTTACTGTAACAATACATTGCTGGTGGCTTTGCATCACATAAAAGCCATTTGTCCTGCAGTGGGCAGAGCACCTCTTCCCAAGGGAGCTGTGTCAGCACCAAGGACTGTCCTGGAGAACTGGGTTCTCCTCTGGGGCTCAGGATCAGGTTCCTGAGCACAGGACTGTGCTCTCCCATCTGCGATGTTGAGAACGACATCAAGTGCTGAAGCCTCCCTTGGCCTTTACATGTCTTTTTAGTCGGTATTTTAATACACTGCTTGAGAAAGCAAGCAGCTTTCAAAAGGCTTGGCTTGGCTTGGCTTTAACAGCAAGCCACGGAGAGCCCTTCTAAACTTAGACCTGTGCCACCCTACCTTAGACTTGTTGGGATTGTTGAGTCCTCGCATTGGATTTGGGCCAAAATTTCCTCATCTGGAAAAAGTACTGATGGGCAAAGGAAAAGAGTAAACTGGGCTACAGAGAGGAAGGAACATCAACTCTGAACTTAGGTAATTCATACTAAATTAATGTACACCACAGAACCAGAAGAGCTTTTTTTTTTTTTTTTTTTTTTAGTTGTCTCAATTTACAGCAAAACACATTCATTTATTCGATGGATATTAAGTCACTTGTGCCCAATTCGAAAAATACAGGTTACAGTGGCTCTTGAGAGGACTGGGGAGAACAAGGACAACATGACCATCATCGTGGTTAGGGCTTCGGTGGGAAAGTAAAACCAGATGGTGTCTCTGCTGTCACACAGCTTGGGGAGGAACAGAAACTGGAACCCAGGTTTCCTCACTGTGTTTTAGAAGAGACCCTGCATCGAGCAAGGGGCAACCTTGCTCCACTGTGAAGGTCAAAGTCAAGCCCATCCAGAGGTGCCTGGGAAGAAAGGCCTGGAAATCTGAAAAGTCAGCCACTGCCAATAGTCCTACTCTGACCCACATGGAGTGGCTGTGAGTCACACATCACAGCCAGTGGTGACAGTATCCTGTAGAAACCACGGGAATGATTACCAGATCTCCACAGGAGATACTTCTCTTTTCGTGGGAACTTGGCTTCTGCTTTTAGAAACATTATTTTTTTCAAGTTGCCAATTTAAAGAGGAAAGTAAAAGGAACTTGTTAGGAGCTCATCAAATCCTTTGGTTCCTTGGCTGGGAGGTTTCCAGTGGCTTTCCCCTCCCACTGAGATGAAATAACGGGGTCCCTGGGAGTCAGAATCAGGTTCACAGCATAACCTCCATCTACCCGCATTTCCAGCCTCATTTCCCTGAAGCCTCTCTCCACAGACCTCTGGAGCCCCAAGAGTCTGTTGACATGTTTCCAACACCTTAGAATGGTTTTTGTGTTTCCCAACATTAGATATTGCCTGTGCTAAATCGGGTTTGAATTTCACCTTCACCTCTGCAGAAGCACTCTCTTCCCCTGTTTGGCCCTGAAAAGGGCTTGCCTCTGGACCCGTTAATTAGCATTCAATATATGTAGCCTTGTTTATTGATTTTGTTTCTTTTTTTTCTCAACCAGAGTATAAAAAACCCACCCACTGCTTCAAGTCGATTCCGTCTCGTAGCAACCCTGTAGGACAGGGTAGAACTGCACCGTAGAGCTTCCTAGGAGTGCCTGGTGGATTCAAACTGTCAGCCACCTGGTTAGCCGCGGTTAACACTTAACCACTATGCCACCAGGGTTTCCAATGGCATCCTTCGAAACTTTCGTCTCCTGTCCACCACTGAGGCTAGAAAGGTGCTTTACACCCAAAGTGGGGGCACCCACAGTGTGTACACCGGGCGAAAAACGTCCTAGAGTATCAGAGCTGTCTTTAGAGGCGCAGCTGATCAAGTCCTCTGACCTGGCACAACAGCCCGACCCGGCTCAGGGCCAGACTGTGGATTCCGCCCTTGAAATGAACTCACCCCGGGTTAGGCTGCGTGTTTGTAAAGACAACTGTGCTGTTTGTCCTTCAGTCAGTGCAATTTAAGAACCGCTCATAACAAGCTTTGAGAAAGCTCGAAATGCCTCATCACAGATAACGGTCGCCTTCCCCACCCCAGCCTGTCCCGTGAAGAGCCCAGCAGCCACACTTGCGTTCAGAGCAGGTGCTGTGGGCTGGCAGCTGCGTCCCCAGAGAGCTACCGCCAGCTAACTTCCTAGGGCGCGCGACGCTCGCAGGCAGGGGCGTATTAACCAGTAAACAAGGTACGCACAGGCTGCCTCGTGCCTACTTACTCATCTGCGGTGCGCAGTGCCATAAAAGCCGTGAAGTTGCGCACTCGAGATTAGTCAATAATCACAAGTAAGCCCCTTGCGCACCCGGCTTATCCGTAATCAGCCTGGGCTCCGAGGACACCACGCAGAAGCGCCCTTCGCCACGCCAGTCGCGCGCACACGCAGCCTGGCTGGGCGCGCCGCCGGGCAGCTCCAGTCCCTGGGGAGAGGGGGGCTGCTTCTGCGCTCCAGGAGATTCCCAAGCAAGGCCACGCACGCGGGCTGAGGCCCTGCTGCAAAGCATTTCGAACGTGGTGATTTCCAAGCCAGATCTCAGATGCTGGGCAAGGGAGCCTCCCCAAGGTGCTTCTTGGGAAAACGCTATCCACGCAGACTCGCACAGTGCAGATTCCCAAACAAGGCACATGCATCTGGGATAGAGACAAGTGGTAATTTCCAACCATGCCCAAGTCATTCCGGTGAGCCAAACAGTGAGAGGGAATCCTAGCACACTTCTCGGCTTCGTGTGCACGACCTACCACTGATCACGGATGGATTACATGAAGAAGACAGTGCCCCAGGAAACGAAAACCACCTGAAAATCAAACAGTCGTTTCTGCTTGATAGGCTACAGCTTCGGGGTGTTTTTGAAGGCAGGAACCTTCTGTTTTGCTAAGCCTCACCTTGAAATCCACCTGGGTCCCCAAGCACCTGCAGAGAAAACTGACCAGCTGGGTTTAATACTCAGCCTCATCTGCTGCTCACTGTGTTCCGAGACCAGCAGTAACCTGAAATGCAGAATCCCAGGCCACACCCAAAACTAAACACCCAACCCCACTGCCAAGAGTCAGTTTTGACTCAGAGAGATCCCATAGAGATTCCAAGGAAGCCGACTACCACGTCTCCCGTGGAGCCGCGGACGATGGTTTCCCCCAGCCCCCCTTTTGTTTAGCAGTGGTTGGCTTTAACCCATAAGCCACCAGGGCTCAGACTCCACCCTGCAGCCAGCGCCTAGGAATCTGCGTTTTCACAGATCCTGAGATGATCTGCATTAAATTAAACTTGGAGAGGAGTGGATGAGGACTCCAAGTTCTGGTTCCAGCAGGTCCGAATTCCTTGGCCTTAAGCAAATCCTGAAAGCTCACTGGCCTTCCTTCTCTTTACCTTAAAAAAAAAAAACAAAAAACAAAAAACCAACCAGTTACCCTCCTGCCTCCTGGGGCTATTTGAAAACACAAAAACTCTTTAAAAAGTTAGAAATACGTTATGCAAATAAAAAACCACTAAACTTAACAGCGGCAAAAACCCAGAGAGTTCTGATAGGTAGAGGCACTGTCCCTTTTGCAAATCAGGACTATGAGTCTTTGTATTTGACTTGGCAGGAAGTCACCAGCTGTCTCAGTATCACCTGCTATTTATACGTCTAGAATGATCATTTTACCTGTTTCGAGTTTTGCTGCTTCTCAGACCTGAGAGGACTATGAGTCATATTTAGCTTGCTAGCCCGCTGCCACATGATGTTTGCCTACAGCAGGTCGTCAACGGAAATTTACTGCCTTGGGGAAACTGAATGGCAATCAGACAGCATGTTGGTCCCAGAAATTGCTCATCCACACTGTTGACTCCTGCTTCCGGCACCCTTCTGAGCAAGACACTGCTGCTGTCTCCTGGCACATGTGTGAAACACATCACGCCTACAGGGGATGCCACCTGGGGCATGAAAAACACACTCGGCATAAAACTTGTCCCTGAATATGTGTACTTTATGGTTCTGTACATTTATAGGATGCTGTCCAACTGATCTCTTTCTAGATGGGAGAGGAGAGGGTGGAGAGGTGAGGACAGCAGATAGTTATGAGGATACAACTAGTATACAATAAATGGGGGCAGTGTGCTGTCACTGGGCAAGGTGAGCAGAAGGAGCTGTAGATAGGCGGGCATGAAAATTTAACTTGGATTGCATATTTTCACTTAATCATAATTAAAAACAAAACACTTGTCCCTGGAAAAGCTTGAATTCCTACTAAAAGAAAACATGAAAATATTTAGAAAAAGACATATGGAGTTTGCTTTCCTACCTTCACTTCTTTTCAAAATAAACCTAAGTTTTACACAACATCCCAAAGATAGCAGAGTTCCTGTGAAGCTTTGACTCAGTTTTCCCTAATATGAACACAACTTACAGCCACCAACACAAACAAAAACCCAAACTCTGTTGCTTGTTGAGTTGATCAGGACAGTGTAGAACTGCCTCACAGGGTTTCCGTGGAGTGGCTGGTGGATTTGAACCACTAGCCTTTTGGTTAGCAACCGAGCTCTTAGCCACTCACCACCAGGGCTCCAAAATCTTGCGTAACTGTGGTGCATTTGTCAAAACCCAGAAATGGACACTGGAACAATCCTACCACCTGGGGTCCTGTTTGAATTTCACCAGATATTTGAATTAATATCTTTTTTTCTGTTTCAGGAACCAGTCCAACTTAGGACATTGCAGTTTAGCTTTTACTGTGTTCTTTTAATGAGCAAATGATGCCTAATATAGAATTTAGGCTTTCTATTGTTGAAATTTTAAACTATATAAAACTTCAGCTAGACATAAAATGACAGATATCTATATCCAATTGTCAGTGTTCCAGTTGTGACCATTTTGCCATATTTGCTTCAAAGCTCTTTCTTAAAGATATAAATAAAATATTATTGATATGACCAAAGCACCTATTTGTTGCCCTCTGAAGTCAGTATCATCATTCATATATATTTTCCTACCTTTAAAATATGATTTATTTTGTTGTTGTTGAGAATATACACAGAAGAATACACAATTTGACAATTTCCACAAGCATAGTGTGGTGACATTAATCACACTCCTCCAGCTGTGTGACCATTTTCACTCTCCTTTTTTTAGTTGTCCTCTCCCTTTAACAGAAACTCCCTGCCCCCTAAATCTCCTGCTTTCTGAAGTTGCTGTTTTCAGTTTCATCACATACACACAGATCTTAAAAAAAGCAGAATGCTCAAGGCAGACATTCTTCGCTAGTTAAACTAGAACACTGTTTGCTTCTAAAAAGACTTCAGGGGATATTTTTGATTTCAGATTTAAAGATGATCATCGGGCAATCATTTTAGGGGTAGATCCATCCTCCATGGCGCCAGAAATGCTGGATTCCGTGAAAATTTGAAATTCTGTTCCACATTTCTCCTCTTTTGATCAGGATTAATGAACCAGAAGGTAGGACAAAAGCACTGAACACATTATTAGGCCAGTTAACTGCGATGTCTCATGAAATTATGACCCTAAGCCTCCAAATGAAGCAACAGAATCTTCTCAGATCTTTGATTGTACCTCAGCAGCCTCAGCAGCTTCTCTCTTCTCTTCTTTTTCGGTTGTTGTCAATATGCCTATTACACAACTTCTGTCAACTCAACTTTTTTACAGATGTACAAGTTATCTACATTCTTATAATTTTACTACATATATGAGGAGCCCTGGTGGTGCAAGGATTAAAGTGCTCGGCTGGTTATCAAAAGTTTGGTTCACCCACCAGCTGCTCCGTGGGAGAAAGATGCGGCAGTCTGCTCCCGTAAAGATTAAAACCTTAAAAACCCTTTGGTGCTTTCTACTCTGTTTTATAGGGTCTCTATGAGTTGGAACCAACTGATGACAGTGGGTGTGGTTCGGAGCTTACTACATACGTGTAAATGCATAAATAATACTTGTACACTTTAAAAGTTTACATGGGTAGTGTTAAACTATATTTTCATCTGCAACTTTCCTTTTTCTCTCAACATCATTCTGCGGTTTTTCCAGTGAAACTCATGCATTAATTTTAATTGCTATACAGAGTAGACTCCTTGCACAAACAAACCACATTTGTCTATCTACTTTCCTTCTGTAAGACAGTGATGCTGTTTCCACTTGTACACTCTTGCTGTCTGGGATGCCATGAATGCCCACGTTTATACATTGTCTCCTTAGCTAGATGTTTACAGATCACCTCCTCATCTAGATGTAAATAGAATTTCTCTAGCTTAGAAGTACAACTGCTGGACATGAGCCATGTGCCTCTTCAAATGTATTAGGTATGATGAAATTTCTGAAAATTATTGAACATTGTTGACAGATCTAACTAAATGGAAAGACAAACAGTGTTCATGGATCAGAAGGCTTAATATTGTTAAAACGGCAATGCTCCTTCCGTTTATTTACACAGTCAACACGTCCAATCAGAACCTCGGGTGTCTTTGTAAAAATTGACAAACTGGTTCTAAAATCCATGCAGAAACTTAAGGGATCCACAGTGGCCAGAACCTTGACATTTTTGGGTGACTCTTTTAATAAGCTGAAATTACTTACACACAGGAAGCTTTAAAATTCCGTAGTTACAAAAGATTTAAAATATGAAAAGGTTTGTGAAAGGCACTGCAGGCAAGTCGTGACTTGATGTATTTCTGATGGTAGTAGGGTGCCACCTGGTGTTCAATTTCTGCAACTACTTACCTTGCAAATTCAAAACCAAGATCTTACAGTTGTGTTGGGAACTGACTTCTCGTTGATTTCTTTGTGATGGCAAATGAAGATCGACAAGAATGTCTGTGATTTCAAAATTAATCTAGAATATCGACATGCTACTAAAATATGAAAAGCAGGCCTGTACACTGTAGTTTCAAATGCAGAATTCTGCCTCCTTTGAATTTTATCGTCGTATCAACAGGATGGGTAAGTAGCTGGAGCCGGTATGAAGAGTCTGAACATGATACAGACTAGTGAAAACCAGGGATTTGTACACAATCCATGATGATTACAGAACAAAGCATTTATTCTAAACACATGTTTCATAAGGGGAGGCGGTAATCGACGGAAAACGAGAAAATGATTAGCACATTTTCCCCTTTTTCTCTAAACAGGAGATATTGTGGTCTTTTACACAGCAAATTTTGTTACAACAAAAGAATCATATGAGTTTAACATTTGACTCAAGATATGTAGCATAGCAGATTGAAGAAAAAAACACTTGAAAATACACATGGAAGAAAATCAGTCTGGTTTAACAAACTTCACTCAAGCTAGCGACGAGGTAATCAGCCTCAGGGATATTGACCAAGATGCAGATTGCACAACAATCATCTGAAAAACGGGAATGTAAGATGTTGAGTTCACTTAAGATGTCCTCACTGGTTCAGAGCACCTCCAAGGTCACCACACTGGATTCTGGCATCATCTCCTGGGACAAACGTAACCTGCAGAGCTTGTCCTGGCAGCAGACCAGGTGGCCTCCGATGTCCAGCTTCCCCAGTGATGTGGTGAAAAATTGCCTCACTTTGTTGTGCAGCTGTTTTATAGGTCCACCGATAGAATATCTGAGGTCTTTCCCCAGACTGATATTCTCAGCTTTATTCTGACCACACAAACACACTGCTGCCACTTGTCCCCTGTTCAATATTTACATTTCTGGGGTCTGTGGGGCCACTCACCGTGACCACCAATTCTCTTTATCTCCAGCTCCTTCTCTTCCTTATCAGTGCACCTGTCTGTACCATCATTCTTGGGCATGGCTTGGGTGGGGGTCGGGGGTCTCCCATCCCCTGCTGTGCCCCACACATCCTTTGGGGCAGACATGATGGCATGCTGGAGAGGGCCTTTAGTTGAGGGTGAATTCTGACCCTTTCTCCCCTCTACATTTTTCAGAGTTCTGTATTCTCCTTCTATTCTCTCAGTGGACACTCTTTAAACTCAACCAGGCATATTTGAGGAAGTCTAAAATTAATCTTGATTTCTACTTGCTTCCTGAACAAAAATTAAATGCTTTAATTTTAACCACCGCTTTTTCCACAGAGTATGTTAACTAGTCTAGTTTCTTTGCCCCCCAAATTACCTGTTACCACTGTTGTTTTATGAGCGTGGGCTTTTTTTTTTACATTTCTTTATATTTACTCTCTTCTGTACTTACCATTCCTCCTTGCCTCTCATTTCTTCTGGGTTCAATTTCCTTGTTCCTAAAGAGCATCCATGGGAGCCTGGTGGCTCAGTGGTTAAGAGCTTGGCTGCTAACCCAACGATCAGCAGCTCAAATCCACCAGTCGCTCCTTGGAAACCTGATGGGGTGTTTCTACTCCACCTTTGGGGTTGCTATGAATTGGAATCGACTGAATGGCAGCGGGCTTCTTAGTGCTTCTTTCAGTAATGTCAGTAAATGATAAATTCTTTCTGTTTATTTACATGAAAAGGTTATTGGGTCTCCTTGAAGAACCTGGATGTTGATTCTGAATGAACAATTATTGTCTATCAGCTACTGGGAGATGCTATTTCATTCTCTCCTGACCTCTCTTTTACAGTAAAAACAGTGAGAGCTGGAATCAAACGAGCTGCTCCAAGAAGTTTCCCACCTATGACAGGGTGCTGTCTTATTCCTTAAAATGCTGTCATTCATTTTAGTGGAAAATGTTTTCCTTTTTCTTTTCCGACAGGTTCCTGCCCTACACAGGTTCCGGCTCTCACAGGTTTTCCTGTCTTCAACCTGTTGCTGTCGAGTTGATTCTGACCCTGGGTGGTCCCAAGTGGTGCAGAGTGGGATTGCCCCGTAGGGTTTTCCTGGCTGTAACTTGACGAAAGCAGGTCACCAGCCTTTGTGCCGGGGTGCTGCTGAGTGGACGCCCACAACCAGTCTTGAAGTCATGCACACACCAGACCCACCCCCACACCCGGGAACCTCGGACTTGTCTGCGCTGTTGCTGGTATAATATCTGCCATCAGCTGAGTTATCTTTCCTTTCTGGGATTCTTTGAAGGCTTCCTTTTTTGTTTTCAGTTTCACTAAAGTGTCTAGAGTTGTGCAGATTTTGTTTGTATCTGATTTGGATCCCAGTCTTCCTTGAATCTGAGGATATATGTGTTTCACCAGGTCTGAGGTGTGCGGAGGACACCTATGAATTTCATTCCCCTAATAATCTCCATTCTTTACTTTCTGAATTCCTAACTCAAACACCTTTAACCTTCTGACCCTGTTTCTGTCTCCTAATGTCTTTGTCATGTCTGCTTCTCTTTAGTTTCCTGTACTGTTTGGGTCATTTTTTAAATACATATCTTCCAGTTCAATATTTCTCTCCTTAGTTTGGTTTAATGGGTTGTATGCCTGTCTACCGTATTTTCTTATTTCAGTAACTATTTTTCACTTCTGAAATTTCAATTGCATTTTCAAAAGAATTATTTTTTTTTATTTTGCCAAATATAACTGTTTTAGATTTTCCCCCATAGAATATTGCTGTTTTCTTTCATTTTGACTTTTTCTAATTTGTGTGTGTATGTGAGAGAGAGAGATTATGTGAAAGTATACAATCCAAATCGATTTTGCATGCCCACCTAATTGCAGCTCCTTATGCTAATGTTTTTCAAGTTTTAAAAGTATTTTATTCTCTCTGACTATCTTATTCTTATCTCAAGTTCTGACTCTTACTTTTGGTGGGCTATTTCCCAGGCTTTAACAATCTTTGTAGTAAACTCACCTTTGGTGGGAGCTTGTGTTTTCCATCAGAATTGTCTGTGGCCTGGATGGTAGAAAGCTTCTTCTGCAGAAAGTATCAGCATCTCCAGGGAGGCCCTGGCGTGTGTCTAAATGCATATTATTTTATGTTAGGCTCTCAGTTTGGGGACCGGTTGGAGTTCTTGACTCAAATTCTTACAACAAAAACTGAGTGAGGTGAGTCCCTCGCTTTACACTTCTCCGAAGAGATCTGTTTTCAATCCAGAGTCTGTCACAGACGCAGACACAGACAATTTCTCTGACATCCCCCTGACTTGGTAGACCCGTGTTGCTGAAGACGTAGACCTTCAAAGACTTCCGTTGACTCACAGTCACCTCCTGACGGCTGTGGAATCAGCACGTTTGTCATTCGGAGGACAGCCACAGGATTATCTCGGGTGACTTCAGCTTTGGTGCTCCATTCCTTCTTCACTGTGGCAACTGGGGGATAATTCTTTCTAACTTGTGAGTTTAGCGACCCATTTGTTGTGAATGGAATCGTACCCTCCAAACTGTGTATCAGTTTGGCTAGGTCATGATTCCCAGTATGGCGCGGTTGTCTGCAATTCCATGATCGGATGTGATTATCCTGTGTGTTGTAAATCTTACCCTCTGTGACATTAATGAAGCAGGATCAGAGGCAGTTACATGAACAAGGCAGGGCTCCATCTATAGGTTAGATTGTATCTTGAGTCAGTCTCTTTTGAGATATAAAAGAACTAAGCAGAGAGGATGGTGACCTCATAGCACCAACAGAGGAGCACTAGAAATGGATTGTGTCCTTTGGACCTGGGTCCATGCACTGAGACTAGGGAAAGAGTGATGACAAGGACTTTCTTCCAGAGCGAATAAATTTCCCCAGAGCTGACACCCTGAATTTGGGCTTCTAGCCTCCTAGAGCGGGAGAGAATAAATCTCTGTTTGTTAAAGCTACCCTCTTGTGATATGTCTGTTATAATAGTGCTAGATATCATTTAAGAAGATTGTTGTTATAGTTTACTTGGCAATTCTTTGAATTAAATGATAGACTTTTCTAGTTCTCCTTCTTAGTGGAATTTGGAGGTTTGACCTTGTTAAAAGATGTATTTTTTTTTAAAGTGTAAAGTTGTGGCTTGCCTATAGATATCAAATGACTATATATCAAAGATTTTATTTAACATTGTTAATGAAGGAACTAGTAAGATATTACAACCAGTTCAAAGGAGAAATCAAAGAAGCTCAAATTTATACGGGGTAAAACAATGTTGAAATTAAGCTATGAATGGGTGGGGAAACTAGCTGCTTCCATCTGGAGGAGAAAAGCAATTAAAGCTCCACCAGACAATTTATTTGCATGTGTATAAACAAGAATTATTTTGCATGATAATCACCTATCTATAATTTACAGAGATGTAAATTAGCTCCAAGACTATGAAAAGCTACAATTAAATAACCCAAATGGGTCAGCTCTAAACACTGAGTAATTTTCTACTGCAGATATCCAAGAATCTTTTTTGCTATTTCTAAACGCCCTGATAACTTTCAATTTTTAAGTAATTTTTCAGAGAAGACTTGGACAAAAAATTTTTTTGTTTTCCTCAAAATGGAAGAAAGCAGAATTTTCTGCTTTAGCTCTGGTTCAGTTGATGAAGCCTAGTTTGGAAGCAGGCTGTATTAGGCTGGTTCTTGAGAAGCAAAACCACTCAAGTGTAAAAATATGAATCGATAGTTACATCAAGGAAATGGCTCATGTAATTGTAGAGGTGGGAATGTCATGAGTCTGTTAGTCAAGATAGAGGCTTCCCCTGATGCTTGTGACTCCATGAGCTGGTGAACCCAAGACTGGTAGGTTAGAAAGCAGGGCTCTTGATCACAGGCTGTGAAGATCAACAAATCTCAGGATCTGCAGTTAAGCTTCTAGCTCAGTTCCTGAGAACCAGAGGTCAGATGAACAGGAGCCAACTGGAGAAGTTCTACTCTGCACACGTGAGGGTCCTATGAGTCATGATCAACTCAAGGATTGCTGGGTAACAGCAACAGTGGGTGTGAAGTGGCCTCACATTGCTGTTTCAGTTTGCAGTCTTCTGATGGCTAACAATGCTGAGTATCTTCTCATGTGTTTATTGTCATTTTTACATTTATTGTCTTTGGAGAGACATGTATTCAGATTCTTTGCTCTTTTTAAAAAAATGGGTTGTCTTCTATTACTGAGTTGTAATAACTCTTTTTGTGTCATAAATACAGGTTGTCCCTTATTAGACACATGATTTGTAAATTTTCCCATTTTTCGGATTGTTTTTTCGCTTTTTTGATGGTGTCTTTTGACATAAAGGAAGTTTTTCATTTTGATGATGTCCACTTTATCTATTTTTTTCTTTTGTTGCCTCTGATTTTTGTGTTGCTTCCAAGAAACCCCAGATTACTAAGATTTATGCTATATTTATCATTTTGGCTCTTCCATTTGATTCATTTTGTGTAAGATGTGAGGTAGGGGTCTGACTTCATTGTTTTCCATATGGCCATCCTCCTGCCCCAGAATCATTGAAAAAATCATACTTTTCCATTTAATTGACTTGCCACGTGTGTCAAAAATAGACCATAATTGTAAGGGTGTGTTTTTAGACCCTCACTTTATTCCATTTATCTACATGTCTATTCTTGCCAGTGCCACACTGTCTTGATACTGTAACTTTGTAGTAAGTTCTGAAATCAGTGGATATCCTCCCGCTTTGTTTTTTCAATCTTGTTTTGCTACTGTAGGTCCCTTGAAGCTCCATGTGACTCTGTCAATTTCCATAATGATGTCAGGTGGGATTTTGATAGGGATTACATTGAATCTACAGATCAATCTCAGGAGCATTGCCAGTTTAAGAATATTGTCTTCTGACCCGTCAACATGAGTTTCTTTTCTTTAGGTCTTTAATTTTTTTAAACAACATTTTCTAGTTTTCAGGTATAAGTCTTGCACTTCCTTTGTTAAATTTATTTCTATTTTCTTCTTTCTGATGGTATTATAAAGGAAATTGCCTTCTTAATTTCATTTTTTATTTGCTCACTGCTACTACATAGAAGGAAGCCCTGGTCGTGTAGTTTTTAAAGTGCTATGTCACCTAACCAGAAGGTTGGCAGTTCAAATCCACCAGGAGCTCACTGGAAACTCTACAAGGCAGTTCTACTCTCTCCTACAAGGTCACTATGAGCTGGAATTGACAGCAGTGGGTTTGGTTTGGGTTTCTGTTGACAGACTGTTGCCTATTTCGGCATTTACTATCATTGATGCTAGGGTAGATGACCTGGATTTTATTCTTAGACCTGACCTCTGCAAGTCAGCTACTCTTTCTGGACTTCAGTGTTTCTTTAGCAAAAACAAAAGCATTATTCTTTTATTAACAGCCACTGAAAAGAAAGAAATTGATAGCAGACATCTTTTTTCTTCTTCCTTTGGATGTTTTGGGTTTTCTTACTCATGAAACCAAATATTCACTTTGAAGAAATCCTTGATCAAAATTAATTCACCAGTGGCATTTCTTCACCCCAAACTACAAATCCCTTTTTTCTTGTGTGAAGCTGGAGTCACTAAAATATGAACTTCAAATGATGCAGATGAGAGAGTGTGCAGAGAACATGTCATGACCCGGTATAAGTTGATTTCACAAAAGGGGAGGGGAAAAGTGGGGAAAACATGGACAATTGTCTTGCTCAGGGCTTCTGGCTGAGAGTGACTCAGCAATAGTAATATAGCTTGTTTATAACCTTGAAACTCATGTATCTGGCTGCAAGCCACCTTTATTTAAGCCTGTATATAAGGCCACTGTGCCATGATGCTGAATGCTGTACCTGCCTGCCACCGCTACAGAAATAAAGCTGGTACAACTGCATCTATTGTGTCTCCATTGCTGAGTCTGCCCAAAACATTCATCAATGTTCCTGCCATTGAATGCCTGCATTACGACAAGGACAATCAATCATGTAAAGTTTAGCCAACGGTTGATCTTCTGTATTGCCCTGTGGTTAAGAGCTGGCTGCTAATGCAAAGGTTAGCAATTCAAATCCCCTAGCCACTCCTTAAAAGCCCTATGGGGCAGTTCCACTCTGTCCTATAGGGTTGCTATTGTTACCAGAAAAGTCTGGCTGTGGACACAGGCTGCCTCTCACTACTAAGCCAATTATGCAGAGACAGGGATTAAGTTTTCAGAAGTGTTTTATTCCAATTGCTGGCAACCTGAGAAGATGGTAGGTTAGCACCCTAAAAATCATCTTGACATCACAGTCCAGGCTGGTAAGTTGTATAAGGTTTAGGGAAGGGAATGAGGGGAGGTGAGGACTAGGCATTGTATAGGCAAGTTGTATAGAAGGGTTTAGGGAAGAGGGAGGGGGAGAGGGAGGCATTATAGGTACTCAGAGGAGGAGGGGTTGGTGGAGAAATACTTTTTTTTTGTTTCAAGATCAGTTGTCCTTGATGTCTGGAGTCTGGTTATCTTTTCTCACAAACTATGTTGCTTATCTGCATAAAAAAGAACCAAAACCAAACTGAGCACTGTTGAGTTGATTCCAACTCATAGCGACCCTATAGGACATAGTAGAACTGCTTCATAGAGTTTCCAAGGACCACCTGGCAGATTTGAACTGCTGACTTTTTTGGATAGCAGCCCTAGTACACCACCAGGTTTTCCCTTATCTGCATACTGGGCTGCAAAGTGGTGTCACGTTGTCCAGTCAGTGCTTAAGAACAGCCTGGAAAAACAATCTCAAAATCTTTACGAGTACCAGTGAGAAGGAAGGTTACCACTTTATGTGTCAGCATTCCTGGGGGAGGAAGGGGTTTAAGTATTAAGAAGCTAGCTAAGAATTAACCGCACCCACTATGAGCCACAATCAAATCAATAGCAACAGGTCTGGTTTCTGTTTGTTTTAACCAGAACTATTTGTCCTGGAGTCGATTCCAACTCATGGCAACCCCACGGGTGCCTGAGTAGAACTGTGCTTCGCTGAGTTTTCAGGGGCTGAGTTTGGGAGTAGTATCAACAGAAAGTTCTTCCCAGGTGCCTCTGGGCAGACTTTAACTGCCAACCTCTCAGTCAGTGATCCAGAATATTAGCCGTTTGCCCATCCAGGTACTCCAGAAGGGCTGCCCTCCCACTGTAGGTTTCTCCAGACTTGAGCTTGCACCAGAACCACCCGAAAACCTGTTGCTGTTGAGTCAAGTTGCCTCTGACTCATAGTGAGCTGAAGGGCTTGTTAGAACACATGTCACTGCCAGCCCAGACTCTTGAGTTTCTGGTTGAGTGGACCTGTATTTCTAAGAAGTTCCCAGGTGATGCTGATGCTGCTGACATGAGGACCACACTTTAAGGACTCATGTCTAAGGGTAAAATTTTAATATCAGAGGGAACCACACCTCACAGTGTCTGCTGACTGACTCTGTACAACAACATATTATCCTAAGTGTTTTACTTATTTTGTCTTTACAACTTTTGTGGTTTCTAAATGAGGAAACTGAGTCACAGAGAGGTTAACTACCTTTTCCTAAAGTCACCTGGTGAGTAAGTTCTAGTGCTAGACTACGAACTGTAGGAGTCAGCCCCAGAGTCCATTGGTCTAAATTAATCTGTATGGCATGGAGTAGAGAAATCCTGGTAGCACAATGGTTAAGTGCTCTGTCTGGTAACCAAAAGGCCAGCAGCTCAAATCCACCAGGCACTCCTAGGAAACTCTGTGGGGCAACTTTACCCTGTCCTACAGAGTCACTGTGAGTTGGAATTGATGGCAACTTTTTTTTTTTTTTTTAATACGCAGTAGTATATCGGAGGGCTTGAAATGAGGACATTGGCATATGTTTTTCCATTTACTTATGTATCAGTGTATAAAAATTTGGAGATGCGTAAGAAAAAATCTATCTTGTCAGACTGGATTATGGGACATAAAGGGGTACAGGTAATATGTGTACTCCTTAGCTTAATATTTATATGAGGCTCTCCAACTGGTTCCTCTCTACAAGGGAGAGGGAAAGGTAGAGAGGAGGGGACAGGTGTTGGTTGAGTGGATACTGGAAATAAAGAGTAGAAAGGAATAGTGTGCTGTCACTGGGCGAGGGCAGCAGATATTGGTGCGGCAGCAGGTGCTCAGGGTTTTATATGGCAAATTGGTTTGGTTTGTAAACTTTCACTTAATCACAATAAAAATAAAACTTAAAAAAAAAAGAAAGAAAATCTATCTTGTTGATCTTAACCAGTAGTTGCATTTTTCAACCAGTCTATTCATTTCCTCCCCCAAATGGGAGACCAGAATGAGGGGTATCATAAAACTTTTCATGGACAAATTTAAAGAAAGCTCACCTGTCAAAAATGAAAAGTATCAAGACACGTTGTTTCTTTTCTGTCCCTTTCGGATGGTGTAGTGATTAAGAGTTCACCTGCTAACCAAAAGTTTGGCAGTCCAAATCTACCAGGCACTCCTTGGAAACTCTGTGGGGCAATTCTACTGTATCCTATAGGGTCACTATGGGTCAGAATTGACTCAACCGCAGTGGGTTTCTCCCTTTCTCACAGATTCCTCCAATCAGCCTTCAGTCATGGCAGTATTTATTCAAGCACTTGAATCATCTCTGAATTTGTGGCTTATTACTTTTCCCTGAAGAAAGGTCTGTCCGTAGTTTCCCTCTGTGCTCCACTGATGCTTTAATCCGGGCTTTTCCAAGAGCTGAAGCTGAAAAGCATTACTGGTTTGAGAATTTCCTGCTCGAATGACTGTCAATTGTGACACATTAGCTCCTCTGGGGTCTCCATACCTGTGACCATGATAATTGAAAGCAGGAGGAAGAGAGGTCTCAAACTCATGCTACCACATTTCATACAGTCTAAGATGGCCCTGATTGTAGGAAGACTCATTATGTTACATACCACTAAGAACAAAAACCAGAAACCCTGGTGGCGTAGTGGTTAAGTCCTACGTCTGCTAACCCCAAAAGTCAGCAGTTTGAATCCACCAGGCACTCCTTGGAAACTCTGTGCAGCAGATCTGTTCTATCCTATAGGGTTGCTATGAGCTAGAACAGATTGATGGCAATGGGTTTGGATTTTCAAAGAACAAACAAAAGCGCTGCCAGTTAAATCAAGCCCCAAATGCGTTGCCGTCAAGTTGATTACTGACTCATGGGGGCCTACAGCACCAAGAGGAACTGCCCCACAGTTCCCAAGGAGCACCTGGTGAATTACATGGCATTTAACCGCTGTGTCACCAGGTGTCCATGACCTATTAAATAATGACACAATGTCTCAGCTGAGTCCTTCTGAAATAATTGGTCACAGTAGCCTCCGGTTGCTTTGAGAATTCTTTATTCTGGAGAGTTTTGGTGAAAATTCCTTCAGGTGCATTCTCTTGGCCTGGGATCTTGTTAAAATGCAGATTCTGAGGCAGCAGGACTGGGATCCTGTATTTCTAAAAAGCTGCCAGGTGGCAGGTGGCAGTGCTGCTGGTTTTAGACCCTGTGTTTATCTCAGACTTCGTCTCCTCTGTATGTACTGTTGAGTGTCCTCCTGAAGTCTTGTAAAGCACTTGCTTGTTGTTTTGCAAGAAAACAACCAGTGCCTGTTGCTGTCGAGTCAATGCCAACTGTCTTAGCCAGCTAGTGGTGCTTTAACAGAAACACCACAACTGGATACTTGAACTAAGGACCGTTTATTTGTACACAGTCCAGTAGGCTTGAAGTCTGAATTCAGGATATCCACTCCAGGGAAAGGCTTTCCTTCTTTGTTGGCTTTGGAGGAAGGTCCTTGTGTTGTACCCATCTTTGGTCAGGGGGCATCTTGGCGCAGGAACCTCAGGTCTGAAGGAAGCGCTCTACTCCCAATGCTGCCCTCCTTTAGGTCTCAGGAGACTGTCTCAAGGCATAAACCAATCTTAGACACTGAGTCCTGCCCTGCCCTGCCCACAACCCATGGACCCTCATTGACACTACAAAGGCAGGGTTTACACCAGGGAGGAACATCACACAACACCAGGAATCATGGCCTAGCAAAATTGCTACACAGATTTGTTTTGGGAACACAGTTCAATCCACGATACCAAATCGTCACGACCCCGTGTGTACTGGAGTAGATCCATGCTCCATAGGATATCCAGGGGCTGATTTTCTGTAAGTAGATCAGCAGGCCTTTTCTGCAATGAGCCTCTGGGTAGACCCAGTCCTCTCATGTTTGGGTTAGCCACTGAGCATGCCCACAGAGTCCACAACCAAACCTAAACGCCACAGCCATTCTCCAGTAAAGATCTTTGCTTTTTAAATATCACACTTGTGGCCTACCGCTTCATGATCAGGCCTTTCTTTGTACCCAGTGGTTTTTTTGTTTCAACTATGAATCGCAACGTAAGCTTTTCAAAGACATTTAGAAGACACATAAATTTAATGCAGACAATAAGAGCAATGTATGTCACCCAACAGGAGTGACCAAATGGACAGCTGAGGCCAAGTTCATGAACGGACAGGCAATGACAACTGTATCACAGCTGCCACCTGGCTGCCAGCAGTCACAGGACATCATCAGCTGGATAGTGCATTCTGATTGGTGCAATTCAAAAATACAAAAAAAAAAAAGACTAAAATTTTGAAGTCTATACAAAGAATAAGAACAGTAAGGGGGTAAGGATAAGACACAACCATATACAGTGCCTTTATCCAGGACACACTTACTATTAGACACGGGGAAACCCTGGTGGAGTAGTGGTTAGCCATAGCTGCAAACCCAAAGTTCAGCTGTTCAAGTCTATCAGTTGCTTTTTGAAAATACTTTGGAGCAGTTTGCCTGTGTCTTATAGGATCATTATCAGTCAAAAGCATGAGGTACTTATTACCCATAACAGTGTGCTCTGAGGAATTCACCTCTCCTGTCCACCTATGACGTACAACTCACCGGAAGACTAAAGAGAAGTTGTCACTGTTGTTAGGTGCTGTCAAGTCAGTTTCAACTCACAGTGACCCTAATGTGCAGCACAATGAAACACTGCCCGATCCTGTGCCATGCCCACAGTCTTTTTTATGCTTATGCCCATCGTTGCAGCCACTGTGTCAACCCATCTCCCTGAGGGTCTTCCTCTTTTTCGCTGACCCTCCACTCTACCAAGCATGACAGCCTTCTCCAGGGATTGATCCTTCCTGACAACATGTCCAAAATATGTAAGACGCAGTCTTGCCAACTTCACTTCCAAGGAGCGCTCTTGTTGTACTTCTTCCAGAACAGATCTGCTTGTTCTTTTAGCAATCCAAGGTACAGTCAACATTCTTCTCTAATACCACAATCCAAAGGCGTCAATTCTTCTTCTGTCTTCCTTATTCATTGTCCAGCTTTCACATGCATGTGATGTGATTGAAAATACTGTGGCTTGGGTCCGGTGCACCTTAGTCTTCAAGGTGATATTTTTACTTTTCAATACCTTGAAGAGGTCTTTTGCTGCAGATTTTCCCAATGTAATGTGTCTTTTGATTTCTTGACTGCTATTTCCATGGGCGTTGATTGTGGAACAAATTAAAACAAAATCCTTGAGAACCTCAGTCCTTTTTCCATTTAGCACAATGTTGCTGACTGGTCCAGTTGTGAGGACTTTTGCTTTCTTGATATTGATGTGCAATCCATACTGAAGGCTGTGGTCTTTGATCTTCATCAGTAAATCTTTGAAGTCCTCTTCACTTCTTTAAGTATAACCATTACAGGAAGGAGCGCTAGAAAATGCTAGAAGACATTTAGCATTGTTACTCATTGAACTTATTGGCAGTGTGAAAGAACATGCTGCCTAATGAAAACAAACAGAATAAAAGGCATGAGGGAAATTTATCATTGGTTTTCACTAAGAAAAAAGTAGGTCCCTGCACTCAAAATGTGTGGCCCTCCACGAGGAACAATGATTTGTTCATTGTTTGCTGTTGTTTTTAACAATAGAGAGGTCAGACAGTAGCAGGACCTTTGATACTACGTGATTTTCAATACCACATTTTTGAATCCATATTAAAAAGTACGCATGTATCCAGGGGTACCTTTCACAGCAGTTGATGAAGTTGGGTGGACCCACGAGGCTGTCAGCCTCACTGCCATGACCTCTTACCACTGAGTCGATTCCAACTCTTAGAGACCCTAGAGGATGCCACCCCACAAGCTTTCCGAGGAGCAGCTGGTGGATTCCAATGCCAGCCTTTCTGTTAGCGGCCATGGCTCTTAAACACTGCACCACCTGGAAGAAGGTGATTCCAGAACTAAGTCTGAAAGTTAAGAAGACTGTGCTTTAGTCCTTGTAAAGGAGCCAAACAAGGAAAGCAAAGCATAAATTCATATTTTACTAATTTCTATAATAATTACGTTTTTCCAGTTTGCGCACGTTTTCTGATGAAAGAATTTGACCTAAAGTACAAGAGGAAGGAATTGAACCAAGGTTTTCCCCCCAGTTCCATTACGAGTGTCTGTTGTGCTGTCCCACCACCAGGTGGGGACCAAACAAAGCTAATTAAAATACTCCCCACCCTGCAGCGTGGACCTGAATTTGACCAACTCTTGGAAAAGCTATGGAGCAGTTCTACTTTGTCCTATAGGGTTGCTATGAGCTGGAATGGACTCTACAGCAATGTTTTTTTTTTTTTTTTTTTTAGTCTTCTTCAGCGGTGGGTAGAGAGTTTTACTCTTGTGAGCCACTGACCTAAGACAGGAGGCGGTTGTGACCCCCCATAGATCAAAGACCCCATGTGAATGAAAAACAAACATCACTGGGAGAAGAAAAGTGTAACGTGTTCAAGTCAATTCCTCCAAAGGAAATCGGGAAACATGAAAATTCTAAATAAGTTGAACAAAAGTAAGTCTATTTTCCAGCTCCATGAAGGCAGTTACAGAATGGGGGCAGGGAGGTGGAACAGAGAAACACGAGTGGGGGTGGGGGTCAAAGAAGTAGGGAAAGAGAGAACCAGACACGGGCACACACAGAGGGAAACAGCAAGTGGTGGGGGCCCAGCTGGGGAAGAGAAGAGGACCAGGGAGGGACAGCCAAGCTGGCTGCTCCGCTGCGGGGCCAGCATGCTCTCGCACCTTCCTGCCCCCTCGGGCCCAGGGTGTTTGGATCCACGACCCACACAACTCTCTCAAATACTGATTCACCGCCAAACACTTCTCTTTTGAACTGGGCACTGAGGAAGCTTTCATTTTTTAACTTCAAAGTTTAATTTTAAAATGGAGATTTCTTTTTCCACCAATCTTGAAAGACCGTCCTACCCTAGGTAAAGACATCACTGGGTTCAGTGGTTCAAGAGCTCGGCTCTTAACCAGAATATGGACACTGGGAATCTCATCAGCCTCTCCCTGGAAATCCTACGGAGCAGTCCTACTCTGTCCTATAGGGTCACTGTGAGTCGGAATTGATTTAATGGCAATGGGTTTGGTTTGGGGGGCTTTTCCTTTGGGGGACAGAAATTTAATATTAACAAGCCATCAGATGGACTTACTCCCATTTTTCTGTAAGAGTTTTCCGTAAGAGTTTCTTCATCTATAATATTCAGAACCTGTAAGGATTCTGTTCTTGTTGGTTGCTCGTTAAGACAGTATTGACTTGTAATGACCCCCCCCACATACAGAGCAGATCTGAGCTCTGCTGAGTTTTCAAGGCCCTTAGGACCTTTGCAATGCAGATGGCCACACCGTACTTCTGTGGCACCCATGGGTGAATTTGAACCGCTGGTGACCACAGAAGTGTTCTGAGCATAAAAGCATGCTGATCAATCATAGCTTGGCCAGTAAAGCCCATGTGCACGTGCCTGGTCAGAGCCTGGTGAACGTGTGTTGTGATGCAGACCGAGGCAAATCTCCCCTGGGAGAACTCAGCGTGCAAGCAGACCCCACTGTCTGTCCCTTAAGGGATCCTGACGTTTCAGTCACTGCAGCTGACCACAGGGAGGGGGAAACAGTGCTGTGGCCGTACTCACTTCTCCTTATTTACCGGGAACTGGACTCCGTCAAATTAGGAACCAGCTCTTGGTACCAGGCAGAACTTGTCCATGAAGGGGCTCAATGTTCAGAGGAATGTCTGGCGAACCGACTGGCACTCCTGTCACAGTGACTGACAAGCAGTGGGGGTACTGGAACCAGTCTTGTGACTTCAGAAATGCTTATCCCCAAAGAACTGTGAATAATCAGCATTTGCCACATTTAGACTTCTGAGAAGTTCCAGCATCAGAAAGTCAGTGTCCTTTTAACAAACATTTCTTCCTGTGCCACTTACGGATTCAAAAAAAAGGGAACAAAACAATAAAATGAACACTTAGCTATTAGCGGTAACCCTGGTGGCATAGCGGTTAAGTGCTACGTCTGCTAAACAAAAAGTTGGCAGTCCGACTCCCACGGGTGCTTCTTAGAAACTCTATGGGGCAGTTCTACTCAGTCCTGTAGGGTTGTTATGAGTCAGAACTGTCTCTGGCAATGGATTTGCTTTTTGGTTTAGTTATTTAACAACTGCCTGTTTTCTTTTTAAGAACTTGAAAAGAAAATAGCCTCATTAGAAATCAGCTGTGTGACCCTGAGCTACTCACTGAACCTCTCTGGTGTCTGAGACGCGGGGCTTTGGAGTCCTGCTGAGAATCTGTGCTTGTAACAGGTTCCCAGGAGGTGCCAGGGCTGCTGGTTAGGGAGCACCTCTGAGAACCATGAGCAGAGCAGTGGTCCTCCAAGAGTACTGCCCATGTAATACGCAGACTGACAGTTAAGATCAGGGACCCACCCTAGAAAAAGGGCTACACACCTCATTGCTGAATCTCACTATGGTCACCTTTGAAGGCTTCACCTTGAGAAGCTACGTACCGACCCCAGCGCCTAGTCCATCCTTCAACGCAATTTTGCAACTCTTTCTGGAATGGCCATCAGAGCGGTCATGTTGCCCTTGATGTCCTGAATGTCATCCAAATGTCCTCCTATTAATATTTCTTTTCTTTTTGGGTAAAGAAAAAAGTCACTGGGGGCCAAATCAGGTGAGTCAGGAGGGTGTTCTGATATTTGTTGACTGGTTAAAAACTCCCACACAGACATCTATACAGTTAAGTTGGCAAACTTGCCAGCATGCCACCACATACAGTGGCCATTCCAGAAAGAGTTCCAAAATTGATTCGATGGGTGGACGAGGCTCTGGTGTCAGTGCATAACTTCCCAACGGAAACGTTTTGAGGGTGACTGTAGTGAGATTCAGCAATGGGGTGTATGTAGCACTTAGAACAATGAAGTTCATAGACTGAATTGCCAGACCTCATACGTATATACATACCTGGGGACAGAGGCCTAAAGTGGGGAGTGAAGGTAGGGGAAGTGTTCACTTGAGGTGAGGTGACAACCTGCAGTTTCTGTCGGTCGTCCCAGTTTCCATCACCCTGTGAGGGACCATTCAGCACTCCAACACTAACTGCTGTAGGTGCTAATTTCTACACCCACCTGGAGATCTTGTTCAAATGCAGATTCTGATTCAGTATATCTAGGGGTAGAAATGTAAATTCTCAGCAGGGATTCAAACCAACTGGTTTGAAGTCTTCCAGAGAAGGAGCCCTGTGATCAGTGGTTAAGAGCTCCAGGGCTGACCAAAACCTGGGCAGCTGGAACCCACCAGCTGTTCCATAGGAGAAAAGGGTGGCCATCCGCCTCCATAAAGGTTGACGGCCTTGGAAACCCTTTGGAGCAGTTCTACTCTGTCCTATGGTATTGCTAGGAGTCAGAACTGACTTTAAGGTAGCAGGCATTGTGGTATCTGAATCTTAAAGGTGGTGCAGGCACCTTCGGGGTGGTGGGCAAGTACAAGATAACTCACTGGGGAACTGGAAAAAGGTTAGTGCCTTGTATATGTATTTTTTTCCATTTAAAGTATACCCAATCCAAACCAAATCCAGCGCCGTTGAGTCAATTCTGACCCATAGCAACGCTATAGGACAGAGTAGAACTGCCCTACAGAGTTTCCAGGGAGCGCCTGGCAGATCTGAACTGCTAGCCTCACGGTTAGCAGACATAGCACTTAAGCCACCATGCCACCACGGCTTCCATCTAAAGTATAAGGAGAAAAAAAACAAGATTTCCCCAATATTGATAAATGGATCAAAAAGGTAAATTATTTGTAAATGTACTGATTTTAGGTGTCTGCTCAAAACTTTCTAAACTACACTTGAGGACTGCAATCAATGCCACAAAAGTTTGTATATAAATTTTTTATGGTGAAACAAATTGCTGTTGTACATTTTCAACTAAAACATGCATACACACACACACACACATAAAAGTAAAAAATAAAAATTTAGCAGCCCTCCCCTTCCCCTTACGAGTAAATATTGGAGCCCTGGCTGTATGGTAGCTTGGCTGTTCATCAAAAGGTCAGCAGTTCAAATCCACTAGCTGCAATTTGGAAACTTTATGGGGTGTCTCTGAGGCAGAACTGACTCCACGGCAACATGTTGGGTGGGGTTCTGGAAATCTTATTTTTAACAAGCATCTCTGGTGATTCTTGTGATTAGGCAAGTTTGGAAAGTACTTTACCAAGAAACAGGAAGACCAGAAAAAGATTCTGTAGAAAGTAACTATTTTAGAGAGCAGAAAACAGTATGGCAGAGAAACCAACTATAAAGAAGGGAAAGAAGCAATTTAAACCAGGTGCTAAAATGCTGAGAACGACCTAAATATTTCTAAACTAATGCAATAAACTTCCTTTCGTTCTGAGTGAGCAGACACTAAGAGATTTCTTCCTGAAAAGCTTGGTCTGGAGTCCAGGAGAGTGGTCCAGACCCAGCGCGGAGTAGGTGCGGAAGAAAGCCTGCTTGAAGTGAGCGTCCACCTGCAAAGTCTGCCCCTTGGGCAGTGCTCCCGCTCCTGGCCTTGAAGAGCTGGGGGCAGGAGACAGAGGAGGTGCTCTGAAGCTGTCACACAGAGTGGATCAGGCAAGCCACAGACATGGTGGTAGGGGACAGTCCTCACCTTCAGAAGTAACTATCACAGCTGACTTAATTTCCTAGTGCTAAAACTCTGTTCCCAGTAAATTCTAACATTCACAATCTCAATAATGCAGGAAAGCAAGCCTTGCACTTTATCAAAACCTAATAAAATGTGTGTTAAAATTCTCTGATCGTCTATCTCTGTCCCAACTCAAACGTAATGGATACTAAGTTTGGAAAGTATTTTGCTGATCTTTTAATATGCATATATACAGCGTTAAAATTAAAATTATCATTGATACTGTTCTATAACTTTTAGTAAACAATATTTCATGGGCATTTTTTCCTGTGTATAACATAAAAATCTAGCCAATTCTTTTGAACACCAGCAGATTTTAAATACTTAACAATTACTTAACTTATTTGATCACAGAACACTTTGAAAAACAGAATATACTTTAACTGTCCAAATGTCAACATAAGCTCAAAGGGGGTAACGTGTGCTTCAAATAAAGAAACAGCTAAAAAATATCTTCTGGACAGATTAATACTGCAAGAAATCATACACAAATTTATTTCATTTAAAAGTCTTTATGACAGGAAGGAAAAATAAAAATGAAAGAAATTGAATTGTATTTTACTAAGAACACACACTACGGTCACCTTTGAAGTCCTTCCCTTGGGAAGCTATGTACCGACCCTAGCGCCCACCCTTCAACTCAATTTTGCAACTCATTCTGGAATGGCCATCAGAGTTGTGTTGACCTTGATGTCCTGAATGTCATCCAAATGTCTTCCTTTCAGTATTTCTTTTTTCTTTGGGTAAAGAAAAAAGTCACTGGGGGCCGGATCAGGTGAGTCGGGAGGGTGTTCTGATATTTGTTGACTGCCTAAAAACTCCCAAACTGCAAAACAGTGTTTTGGAGATCTTTTATTGCAGAGTCTAATGGATGTAATAGTGTTTGGGGCCAAAATTTTCATTTGATATAAGGACTGCCAATTAAGCTCACAAACTTATCCTAGAAGAAGTACTACACACCTCATTGTTGAATATCACTATGGTCACCTTCCCACTGGGAAGCTAGGCACTAACACCAGTGCCTAGTCCACCCTTCACAGCAATTTTGGAACTCTTTTTCTGGAATGGTCATCAGAGCTGTCATCACATTACCCTTGATGTCCTGAATGTCATCTAAATGTTTTCCTTTCAGTATTTCTTTCATCTTCAGGTAAGAAAAAAAGTCACTGGGAACCAGATCAAGTGAGTAGGGAGGGTGGTGCAATACAGTTATTTGTTTATTGGCTAAAAACTCCCTCACAGACAACCGAACAATTAAGTTCACAAACTTGCCACTGTGCCACTGCGTACAGTGGCCATTCCAGAACAAGTTCCAAAATTGCTTTGAAGGCTTAAGTAGGCATTGGCGTTGGTGCATAGCTTCCCAAGGGGAGTACGTTGAAGGTGACTGTAGTGATACTCAGCAAGGAGGTATGTAGCACTTACAGCAATTAAGTTCACGGACTCAATTGTCAGGTCTCACTCATAAGACATCAAGTCTGCTAACTGTTGCCCTATTACAGAACAATACAAAGACCCCATTTTAAAATAAAAGAACACTGAGGACAAAGGAGAGAAGGGCATGAAGACCCCAGATTTAATCACCATCTTTTTAAGTTTAAAATTATTTGTCATGATTGTAATATAATTAGGTTGTTGATTAATTGTGGATGAATATAATCATAATGATCATTTAATTGAGAAAACATTTTTAGCACCTTGAACTTTATGGTCACAGGTAATAAAACTGTTTGATCTATAAACATCACTGTCATTGCAAAGTAGAATGAAACCCAAACCAAAGCTGTTTATGTAGAGATGATTTCAACTCAAGGTGACCCAATAGGATAGAGTAGAATTGCCCCATAAAGTTTCCAAGGGGTAACCGGTAGATTCCAACTGCTGCTGACTTGGTGGTACGACTCTCTCCGCTCACTTCTCTCTTTTCTGTTCCACAAGCTTGTAGCTTGAGTTCTGCCTCATCAACCCAACTGCGGCCCATTCTCTCTCATCAACATCCAAAGGCAGGATTCACAACGCACAGCAGGAATCACACCAGAGTGGGACTCATGGCTGAGTCAAATTGACACAATTGCAGCCCAAGACAATTGGTACCTGGTCGCTATGAGATTTAGAGCTCTACTCAATAGTTTACAAGTATGATGTAACACTTTTTTCTTTTTAAAAACTGAGTATATGATATATACAGTTGAGAACTGATGTAATATTTCCATTTAAAGATACCAATTTTTATAACAGTCTGGATATTATAAAGAAGACATTTTAAACGTGGGGTCAGAATTAGTTTGGAAATTGTCTTTAATTGGGGATTGTATATTTGAAAAGACTGGGCAAAAGACAGTACAGACATGTGATCTGTGACTGATGAAAAATCAGTGAGATGAGCCCTAGCTTTCTTCCGAGAAGCAATATCCAGATGACCGCACAGGGATGGGGAGCTCAGTAGAGAAGTTTCACTGAGTTGAGAAGATTGAGACAAGAGCTTGTGAAGCTCAGATTGGCTGGACTTGCTGGGTGGAGTGCTGGAGAAGAGTGAGTTTCACAGAGAAATGTTGTCGTTGCTGTTAGATGCTGCCAAGTCGGTTCTGCCTCACAATGACCCTATGCGAAACAGAACAAAACACTGCCCAGTCCTGCGCCATGCCCACAATCGTTTTCACACTTAAGCCCATTGTTGCAGCCACTGTGTCAGTTCACCTCAAGGGCCTTCCACTTTTTCGCTGTCTACTTTGCCAAGCATGATGTCCTTCTCTAGGGACTGATCTCTCCTGATAACAGTCTCATCATCTTTGCTTCTAAGGACCACTCTGGTTGTACTTCTTCCAGAACAGATCTGTTTGTTCTTTTGGCAATCCATGGTAGGTTCAATAGTCTTCTCCAGCACCACAATTCAAATACATCGATTCTTCTTCTGTCTTCCTTATTCATTGTCCAACTTTCACATGCATATGATGAGACTGAAAACACTATGTCTTGGATCAGGTGCAACCTAGTCTTCAAGGTGACATCTTTACTTTTCAACACTTTAAAGAGATCCTTTGCAGCAGATTTTCCAAGCAATGTATCTTCTGATAGCTTCAGAAAACTGTATGGCTGTCTCCTGGAGTATGTGTCTCAATACCAAGTTGGTGTATGTGTCGGGTGAAATTGCTTGAGCTGGGCCAAAAACCACCCCAACTGCCGTTGAGTAGAGTCCGACTCATAGCGACCAAGCATCTAAAAAGTTAATAGTTCCCAGAGCTTACTGTGACCCATCCCAAGTGTAAAATCTTCAGTGAAGACCAGTGCCTCCCACAGAGGAGTTACACCTTACAAAATAGGCTGATCTAGCTCCAGAGCAAAGGCTAGCCTGTAGCTGTTGCTGTTGTTGGGTACCGGTTCTGACTCACAGGTACCCAACAGAAGGAGACACTGCCTGGCCCTTTGCTGTCCTTACAACCTTGTTGTCTTTGAGTCCATTGTTGGTTGCAGCCACTGTGTCAATCTATTTCCTTGAGGCTTTTCCTCTTTTTCACCGATCCTCAACTTTACTGAGCGTGATGTCCTCCAGGATCCCTCCTGACAACATATCCAGAGTACACGAGGCAGAGTCTGACCATTCTCCTTTCTAAGGAGCCTTTTCGCTGTACTTCTTGCAAAACAGAGCTGTTCATTTTTCTGGCAGTCCATGGGATATATAATATTCTTCACCAATACCCTAATTCAATGACATTGATTCTTCTTCAGTCTTCCTTGTTCATTGTCCAGCTTTTGCACGCATCTGAAGCAAGTCAAAACAACCATGACTTGGATCAGATGCACCATAGTCCTTAAAGTGACATTTTTACCTTTCAACAATTTAAAAAGGATTTTTTTTCCAGCAAATTTGCCCAATGCAATGCATCGGCTGGTTTCTTGACTGCTGTTTCCATGAGCATTGATTGTGAATCCAAGTAAAAGGAAATCTCTGACAACTTAGTTATTTTCTCCACTTATTATGATGTAGCTTTTCAGTTTTGACGATCTTTGTTTTCTTGATGTTGAGGTGTAATCGCTACTGAAGGCTGTGGTCTTTGATCATCGTCAGTAAGTACTTCAGGTCCTCTTCACTTTCAGCGGAAGGGGTTGTGTTATCGTCTGCATACTGCAGGTTGTTAATGAGTCTTCCACCAACCCTGATGCCTCGGTCTTCTTCGTGTAGTCCAGCTCCTCAGTTTATTTGCTCTGCATACAGATCCAGCAAGTACTGTAAAGAATGCAACCCTGATATATACCTTTCCTGATTTCAGACCACTCAGTATCCTCTTGTTCTGTCTAAACGACGGCTTCTTGGTCTAAGCACAGGCTTTGTGTGAGTACAATGAGTTGTTCTGGAATTTTCCTTCTTCTCAATGTTATCCCTAATTTATTATGATCCACAGTCAGCTGCCTTGCGTTGTCAATAAAACACAGGTAAACATCTTTATAGTATTCTCTGTTTTTTGCCAAGTTCTGTCTGGTATCAGCAATCACATCCCTCCCTTCTCATTGCCTTGGATGGACTCAAGTCCATAAAAAGCAAACATTCTGCTCTGTGGCTAAACTAAAGACATGAAAAGAATGTTTCTAGGGGAGGGTCTTGTGCCAAGAATCCCCTCAGCAGCTATCAGGAAATGTTTTAAGATAAGTGATTTGTGACCACCCGTAAACTCTCCTTAGGCATGTATTTTAACTAACAGATCCAAACAGTTCACATTCTTGTTTCCAGCCAATTACCGTGAAGCTCCTGTTTCAATTTGTCTCACCTCCAGCTTACCTAACCTTGCAACCTCCAATCTGTACATGGGTTCCTTTCCACCTGAGAAGTGTATCACAGTGATGTACACAAGTCTCTTCACAGGCATTAGGTTGGTCTTTTATATCACAGCATTGGTTATACATTTCATGCAACATATAATTATCCAAATAATTACTGCCACAACAATTCATATCAGTAATCCAGTTAGCAATATACATCTAATCCAACAGACAAAATCAGCCAGGAAAACTGTAGATAAAAACTGAGACTGAGTTCATCACTATTATAAGGTTCTTGAACTTGGGAATAATGTTTTGAATAATGGGTCAAAGATTGGCGATATGTAAGTGTATCTTGTTGTATTAAGTTGGGCTCCTTGTACAGCATATGTGGCATGGACGTGGGAGTGGCCGCTACAGTTTTGTAAGAAGTGAATTTGTGCTTTCCAAATGGAATAGATCTTAGATTTAGGAGTACTAAGGGAAGAATTTTAGCCCAAGGTAGGGTTAATGAATACCTTGGGTTTTATTGACATGATTGGTTCTTTCTACCAATCCAGAAGACTGTGAATAATATGGACAGCAGAGTCTTTGATGAACCAGAAAATGTTTATGTGTCTCTTGAATCATTTGCCTAGTAAAATGAGTATCCCAGTCCCTGTAGAACATTTTTGGGGTTCCCCAAATGGGGGCAATATTCTCAAATAGTTTTTTGACTGTCAAAGTAGCAGTAGCAGTTTTACATGGAGAAGTTTCCACCCTGCATGAGAATAAGCATGTCATTACTAAAACATACTTGTATCCATTTGATGACAGGAGCTGAGTAAAATCTACTTCAGGGATACGCCCAGAGGGTCAAGGCATATTACACTGGGGACACATTCAACAGCTTCAAAGAATTTATCTCACCAGTTGTCCTAGTTATCTAGTATTGCTGTAACAGAAGTGCCACAAGTGGTTGGCTTTAAACAGAGAAATTTATTTCCTCACAGTAAAGCAGGCTAAAAATCCAGATACGGGGTGTCAGTTCCAGGGAAGAATTCCTCTCTCTGTTGGCCTTCTCATCAATCTTCCCTTACTGAGAGCTTCTCCATGTGGGAATTCTGGCTCCAAAGGATGCACTCTGCTCCCAGTACAGCTTGCTTGGTGATACGAGACCCCTTGTCTCTCTGCTTGTTTCTCTCTTTTATATTCCCAAAGAAACCAAATCAAGACATAATCTGATCCTGTAGATTGAGTCATGCCTCACTAACACAACTGATAACCGTCTTTCCACATTAGCATTACAAAGGCAGGATTTACAACCTACAGGGAAATCCCATCAGATGACACAATGAAGGACAATCACACAATACTGGAACTCATGGCCTAACCAAAGTGATAGACCTATTTTTTGGGGAGGGGACACAACTCAATGTAAAAGATAAATATGTCTTCAAGGTTTCAGTTTTTTTTAACTTTTTCTAGATCGGATCCGACTTGACAACGCTTGGCTGGCCTTGGCTAGATTGGAATTTGAATGGAAAGCCCATTGCCGTAGGGACACGTAGAGATCTGGGAAGGACAAATTTATCACTAGGTCCCATCCATAACCTAGTAGTTGGTGCTAAAAGAGTAACTTGATTGTTTCTGATCTTCAGCTTCTGCAATGGGAGTGATCTGTTGTCTTCCAAGAAGGCTTTTTAAAGTCACTTTTGAAGGGGTCCTATCCTTCATGATCACATCATGGATGTCCTTATTTCTCTCCTTTCCATCATGATCTGAGCTTTCATGGTTTCATACTAGAATTTCTTCAGGTATTATAGTGGAAAGGGGATTTGAGAGGCAAGCTGCTTTATCTGCTAAACTGCTCTCTTTAATTTCCTCTGATGTATTCCTTTAGATAGATAGGCTCACATTATTTTGATGATAGCAAACTCAAAGGAAAGCAAGGGAGCTTCTAAGAGATCTTCCACTAGAGGCCCCTTTTTAACTGGGTTCCAGAGGATATTAGGAACTCCTCTGTGTTTCCATTAAAAAAAATCAAACCCACTGTCACCGAGTTGATTACTGTTTTATTGCATCCCTAAAATCCTGAACACACCCCAAATCATACCTCAAGTAACAGTTTCTGACCATTCAGAAATCTGTTGACGTTAACAGCCATCTATTCAGCCTGTTGAGCTGAGGTGACTCTAGGGAGGGCACTGCTTTCAAGAACTTCAGTAAAGGTGGTAACAGCATAATGTCCCCCTGATACTGAGAGCTGTTGGGACTGTACCTTAAATAGGAATCCTCTCCAGATGGAATCAAATCAAGGTTAATGAGAAGAGTTTCCAAAAACACAAAGAAAATATCAGTCCAAAGGATTAATGGACCACATGAAACACAGCCTCCACCAGCCGTAGCCCCAAACAAGTAGGAGGTACCTGGCTAAGACCACTGACCACTCTGACAGGGCTCACAATAGACGGTTCTGGAAAGAGTAGGAGAAAAGTTTAGAACAAAATTCTAATTCACAAAAAGGAACAAACTTACCGGTCTGACGGAGACTGGAGTTTATCTCTAGACACTGAGAACTGAGAACTGAAGCTAATTCCCAAATCTGCCTATGAGGCAAAGATTAGAAAAGCCTATGAAGTAAATCATAACACACAAGAAGAATGTGCTTCTTGGTTCAGCCAAGTACACAAGACCAAAAAGGCAACACCTGCCTGAAAGCCAGTATGAGAAAGCAGGAAGGGAAAGGAAATCTGAACAAACGGACACAAGGAACCTGGGGTATAAATAGAAAGGGGAAGAGTGCTGACACATGGTGGGAATACCAACCAATATCATAAAACAATTAGTATCTAAGTTTTTGAATGAGAAACTGATTTGTTCTGTAAACTTTCATCTAAAACACAATTAAAAAAAATAAAAAAAGAGGATAAGAGTTGTTCAGTTAAGTCTAAGCAATTGGGTAGGGGTGTGGGGTGTTTGCTGTCATCTGGAGCGGGTAGAAGGGTGGCTGGGTTTAAGCAGATCACTGTGTGTAGCTGAATGGAAGAGGCAGCCAGAAGGACCTTGTAAGAAGTCAGCCTGCTAGCTGACTAATGTTTTATTAAATTTGAAATGGTAGATGCTGTACGAGGAATGTAAACATCCAGGCAGTTTCCTAAACTTGTATCTGCCATTGCTTCCATTAGTCTGGCCACGGCAGCAACTGCTCTGCAGCAAGGACAGTCACCCCTGCCAGTCGAATCTAGTCAGAGGCTATAGTACCAATGGGTCTTTGTTGTCTTCCGTGTTTCTGACTAAGGATCCCAGACCCCTTACGAACAAAACGTGAAAAATCTAAGTGATAATTAAACCAAAAAACAAACAGAAAAATCCACCGCCTTCAAGTCAATTCTGACTCCTAGTGACCCCACAGAGTTTCCAAGGCCATACATCTATATGGAAGCAGGCTGACATGTCTTCTTTGGCAGAGCCACTCATAGTTTTGAACTGGTGACCATTTGGCTAGTAGCTGATTGCTTTAATCACTGTGCCACAGGGCTCCTAATTGATAATCAGGGAAACCTAAATCGAAGTGCCAGTTAATGACTTCTTTAACGTCAGTATGGCCCTTTTGCCATCCCTAGAAAACTGAAGGGGATCAGACTCTAAGCCTTTAGGTAATGATACAATGGTTGCACCAGCAAAGAAAACGTTAGTATCCAAGTTTGGCAATATCTACTTGTTGCCAGTAAGTTGATTCTGACTCATAGCAACCCTATAGGACAGAGTACAATTGCCCCAGAGGGTTTCCAAGGAGGTGGTCTGAAACTGTGAACCTTTTGATTATCAGCCAGTCTCTTAACCACTGTGACATTAGCAAAGCCACCACTGTGACATTAGGGCTTTTGAAATAGTCACAGATCTTTCAAACCCACTAAGTTGTGTTTTTGCACCAGGTGCAGCAAAAGTTAGTATGGTCTTTTTTCTTTGGGGGTCAGTAGTGACCCCTTTTGTCGAGATTATGTGGCCTATTTATCTGATGACCAGGGAAGTTGCAATTTCTCTTTAGAGGTCTTGTGCCCACTATCAGCCAAATGTTTTAATAAAAAATGCTGTCTTTCAGGTAAGCCTATTGAGAATTAGAGCAAAATGTTAAATATTGCTTGACTGTAATAAAGTAGATTCATGAACAAACTGTAAATATTGTAGGTCTGCATGTAAAGTCTGAGAAAAATAAACGGTGAATTTTGAAGAGGAGTTGAGGCATCACAGTCTAAATTTATTGTCACTCCCTGCAAGTAAAAGCAAACAAATTTTGGCTCTCTGAGTGTACAAGAATACTGAAAAATATACTGCAAAGATATATTTTTACAATATAGTGCAAAGTGATAGGCTTCAGGGGGTATGTTAGAAAAGAATAAACATGGATTAGGAACTACAGAAAAGCTAGAAGCCATAAGGTGGTTAGCAGCACATAGATCCTGGGCAAAACTCCATCTACAAGTGTTTAGTTTCTTAACTTGGAAAACAGGAGTATCACAGGCAGTACTACAGGGAATAACAAAGCCTTTAGCAAGAAAATCCTGAATTATTGCAATAAGTCCCTCTTTTGCCTTTAATTTTAAAGGGTACTGGTAAATTTTAGGTAAAGGTTTGGAGGTATCCATTTGAATTACAATGGGATCTTCTGAAAATCTCCAGTTGACACTTGTGGGAGATGTGGCCCACCGAGTTTCTAGTACCAAAGAGAGACAGTTTGAAAGATGGAAAGGCTCAGAGGAGCTTCATTCTTGTAGGGACAAAGTAATTGCTTGTAAGTAATAAAAAGTCTCCTCCCTGTAATGGTCCCTGAATTTTATGGTAACTGTTGGGGAGCTTAACAATTTTTCCCTTTTTCATTAAACTGCATATGACAATTCATTTAGCAAATCCTATTAAATTAAGTAATGTATCATGACTAAATAGAGAAGGGTGTAGATCATTCATAAGATCAAAAGATATGGGATTTAGATTAGGTTACAGTTTATTCTTGATTAGTGACTTCCATAACTTTAGAGGTTTTAGTACTCTAGAGCAGGGGCTTCTGTAAGATTGTGGGGTTGATGATAGACTAGTGCCAATGAAAAATTTATAACTTTTTAACTTGCATAACTGTTTTCCTTGAGGATTTAAAGCCTCCACAGAAAAAGCCCCTGTTTTACTCCCAGATCCTTTTCATTATGATTGAGTTCTGTCTAATGGCAGATTTTTTTTTTAAATTAATTGTCACTAAGTGAAAGTATACAATCCAAATTATATTTGCATGCCCGCGTATCTGCAGCTCCTTCTACTCTCCTTGCCCAGTGGCAGTACCCTCCTCCTTTTCATTCTATACTTGTTCTATCCTCTTAACAAGCTCCTGTCCCTCCTCTCCACCCTCTTCTCTCCCACCTAAGAAAGAAAGCAGTAGGACAGCGTCCCACGAATGCTCAGAACCATAAAGTACACATGCCATATGGTCACATTGTGTCTCCAAGTCCAGTCCATTTTTGTCCAAAGAGTTGACAGTTGACCTCGGTACGGTTTTCTGGACAGGAGCAGCAGCAGATCTAGGGGCCATGCTCCCAGGGGATCCCACAGGTCATCAGACCCTTGATTGTGGTCTTTTAGTAGAGTTCTTGAGCTGTACCCCTTTCTCTCATGTTGTAATGGCAGATTCTTTTACTTTACACAGGTCTTCATAAAAAGCCCAGGATTTTTTTTGTTTTCCATAATAACAAGCACACAGTTTAGTGCTTCCAAAGGATTGAACTGCCATTTGATTAGGAGAGTGTACCTACTGTAACTGTAAAGCCATAAATTTACTAGTTTTGACAGTTTGCTTAATATCTAAGATTTGAGCAAGTTCATGAGCTGAAATAGTCAGCCTGGCCATCACAAACAGCAGCCTTCCAATTCATGCAGTGACATGTTTGTACGAAAGCTGAAAAGTTAGGATTAAGACTGGACACAAAGTCTGCATTAAAAACTACTGACATCCCCAGGATAAAAGGACAAGTCCAGAAAGTTCAGTAAATTTCTGAGGGAGCTTGTTTTGGTAATCATAAACGCATTCGTCTTTACTCAGTATGTAAGAGTAGAGTTTGGTCTGGTCTATTGTGAGGGGAAAGGCTTTACTAAGGCTGCCAAGTAAATCCTACCCGTTTTTTCCAGGATTCTTGGAGCATATCATCAGCTGTCTTTCTGGCATCTCTAGCTAGACTAGAGGATCTTTGCAATTAGCATGCCCCAACCACAACTGAACACCCCTGGGGCTTGTGAACACGTGAACCAATGGACAGGACTCAGGTGACCTGGATTGGTAAGCTTAAATAAGGATTCAAAATTCTTTAGCAAATTTATAGTATTCCTCTCACACAACTGGAAAACTTTTAACAATGGTATGCAATTCAGTGTGTGTCTAAGAACAAAGCGCACACTTGTTCCTTTGGGAGTTTCTCTAGTACCAGCTCCAGGACTCAGGAATTAGATTGTAGCGACAGGTTTTTCTACCTGGAGTAGATTCCTTAGGAAAGAACGGACGTTTTAGCAAGGTGTTAGCAGAAGAGTCAGAAGGGAGGGACAGACACACAGACGATACAGCTGAGGAGCAGAAAGCCTGGGAGTCAGCACTTGGCATTATAACTGTATTTGTCTTTTAGTCAATTTAGAAATGGAATCTTGCATGGAAGCTGGCCTGTTGTCTTGGTGTCTTTTAGAGACTTCCTTATACCAATCAAAATAAGCATCCTGTTGTATTTGTCAAATTACGGAGCCTTTATTTTCTAATTGGCTGTGCAGAAAAATAAGTTTGTCTAGGTCGCCATGACGACTCGACGGCACTTGGCTTGGCAGGTCAAATCTGGTGTAAAGTCATACCAGTGCTCCAGAAACTTACAGGTATGGGGGCCGAGATGTTTGCTCATATGAGTAGCCAGTGTGCCCACAGGCAGTTGCCTTAGAACTAGCATTTCCCATCTTACTAAAACAGTAAATTGAATGTGCTGGAAAATCTGAATGTGCACTGAAGAAAAATAGGTGAGTTCAAATTTAATGGTTGAAACTTTGGTCTTCTCAAAAGTCTGTGCATATTAGACTTGAGAGTCTCTTGGTAATGGCCTCACCAAACTTAATCTGATGACCAAACAAAACCAAAAACCCCCTGCTGTTGAGTTAATGCTGACTCACAGTAACCCTATGAGACAGAGTAGAACTGCCCCATAGGGTTTCCAAGGAGGACCTAGAGAATTTGAACTGCTGGCCTTTTGCTTAGCAGGCGTAGGACTTGACCACTACACCACCAGAGTTTCCAATTTGACGGCAAAACCCTTCTAAGTGCTTAGAACAAGCTAAAAGGGAAAATGGAAGGGAAAGCTGATGATAAATCTTGAAGCACTCGGAACAAGGAAGTAGAGCTTGATCTTAGACGCACTTTACCCGGGATGACTTCCAGGAATCCATGGAAACAGATGAGCCTCCAAGGTCTCGTGCCTGGTAGGGAAGCCCAGGTCCTCGATGCCTCAGGGGCCATTGAAGGCAATGAACCTTTGATGTAAGAATGCAGACTCTGTAAAAAACAGGGCACATTTCTGTTCTCAGAAAAGGAACCAAGTATTCCCAAATGGTGCAGTTAGAGGGACATAGTTATGAGGTAAAATACAACAGTCTGACAGGAGGCTGCAATGTTAGGTGAGCAGGGGACGGCTTCAAAGGAAACCTTCTGTTATGTAGTTAAGTCTGACTAGAAGTTTGAGAGTTGCAGGGAAAATCCTTTGCTGTGTACTTGGGTCAGACTAAAGGTTTGACAGTTGAAGGGGAAATAAGGAAAAGCTAAAATGGACTTGGAGTTCAGACGTGGGCCAGTCCTTCTGACACAAGCCAGGTGCATCAGTGTTGGCACTGTCATACAAAAGTCACACGAAATAGATTCTCTGACCACAATAGCATTTAATCAGAAGTCTTCAAGGAAGGGACTTAAAAATCTCCAACTATCTGAAAATTAAATAACATACTTCTGTATAACCCATGGGTTGAGAAAGAAACCACGTGGGAAAATAGAAAATACTTCAAATGGAATTAAAAAAAAGAGAGAGAAAATTTGTGGGACTCAGCTAACGCAGTGTAGGGAAATTTAAGGCACTAAATACATACATTAGAAAAAAGGTCTCAAATCCATGGTCTCAGCTCCTAACCTCAAGAACCTAGAATAAAAACAAACAAAACCCAAAGTCAGCAGAAAGAAGGAAATGAAAGGCAGAAATCAATGAAAGTGAAAATAAATAAATAAATGGGGAAAAAAATCAATAAAACCTTAAGTTGGCTCTTTGAAAAATCAACAAAACTGACACGCATTTGGCTAGAGTAACCCAAAAGAAAGAGAGAAGTCACATTGAGTTGAGTCCCATCAGTTGCAGTATTTATGTTCCATACAGTCCCTGCAAGCCCTGAATTAGTGAACACAGAACTAGCCTTGTTCAACCTCAGCTGGGAATTTTTTGCCACTCTGCAACCATGAACGTCTGTGACGACTGGAAAAACACCAGGAAAATTTGTAGTGAGAAGGCAAATTTACGAACAGGAACTTACAAATAAGGAGGACCAACTATGTTTTTTAAATCAGGAATGAAAGAGGGATCCATCACTGGTAACCCTCAAGAAATTAAAAGGATTATGAAGGAATACTAAAAACAATTTTATGCCAACAAATTCCACAACCTGGATGAAACAGAAAAATAAGTAGAATGACACAAATTACCAAAGAAATTATACAATTGGTTTGTACTTGTAACAAGCACAGACACTCAATTAGTGATTAAAAAGCTTCCCATAAAGAAGTGCCTGGGCCCACACAACTCTGGCTTAGTTTCCTACTGCTCCACAACAAATTACCATGAATTTAGCCAGCTTCAAATAATACTCATTCATTAACTCACCATTCTGTGGGTCAGAAGCACGACACTGCATAGTTGGTGCAGGGTATCTCAAGGCTGAAATCAAGGTGTCCTCTGAACGGGGTTCTCATCTGGAGACTTTCGGGAAGAATCCACTTCCAAATTAATTCAGGTTATGGGCATAATTCATTTCCTTGATGTAGAACGGGAGTTCTTGTTTGCTTGCAGGCTGCTGGCCAAGGGCTGCCCTCAGCTCCTGGAGGCTGTGCGCATCCCTCACCATGTGGTCCAATCCACCTTCGAGGCAGGGATGGTACACTGAATACACCTCATGCTTCCACTCTTCAGCTTCCTTTTTTGATACCAGCCAGCCAAAAATTCTGCTTTTAGAGAACTCAGGTGATAATCATGTGGATAATCTCCCTTCCTTGAAGTCACCTGTGCCATATAACATAACCTAACAACGAAAGTGAAATCCATCATGTTCACCATTGCAGGAATTAGGGAAATCTTGGGGACCATCTTAGAGTCTTGTCTACCACAGCTTCGCTGGTAAATTCTATCAAAAATTTAAGAAGAAATAACATCAATGATTGACAAAGTCTTTTAGGAAGTAGGAGAGGAGAGAACCTTTCCAACTCCTTCTATGATGGAGGCATTGTCTAGATAACAAAGCCAGGCAAAGATGTCACAAAATAAGAAAACTACCAGCTAATATCCTTCATGAGCATGGATGCCAAAAATCCATTAATAAATACCAGCAAACTGAACCCAGCAACATATAAGAAAGATGCTATACTGTGACTAAGGGGATGTACTGATATATGCTGTCATGGTTTGAATTGTGTCCCCCCAAAAATGTGTGCAGCCATGTGGCTGGGATATGGTTCCCAGTATCTTGGAAATGTCCTCCATTGTGTGGTTTTGCTAACCTGTATGTTAAAGGATTAGGGTGGGGCTGTGAATTCCTGCTATGGGGGAAGTTTCCCTGGAGTATGGCTTGCCCCACCCTTAATGCTTTTAGCTTGCAAGGAATAAAAGGAAAAAAAACCAAGGACAATTTGAGAACCTCGCTACCATCAAGCAAGCAGCACCGGGAGCAGAGCGCGTCGTTCAGACCAGAGGTTCTTGCGTTAGGACACTCCCTGGACAGTGACTGATGCAATACCGGACTTTCCTCCAGAGTCATCAAGGGGAAAGTCTTTTCCTGGAGCGGACACCCTGAATATGGACTTGCAACCTGCCGGACTGTGTAAGAATAAATCTTTCCTTGTTAAAGCCATCCACTCTGTGGTATTTCTGTTAGAGCAGCCCTAGCTGACTAAAACATATGCATTCCAACAATTAAATTCATTAACTTAATTGTTCTAAGTGCTACACACTTCATTGCTGTATATCACTACAGTCCCCTTGGGAAGCTATGCACTGATGCCAGCACCTAGTCCAACCTTCCAAGCAATTTTGGAACTCCTTCTGGAATGGCCATTGTGCATGGTGGCATGGTGGCAAGTTTGCGAACTTAATCGTACAGTTGTCTGTGAGGAAGTTTTTAGCCAGTAAACAAATAACCGTATCAGAACACTCTCCCTATGCACTTCATTCTGGTCGCCAATGACTTTTTTCTTTACCCAAAGATGAAGGAAATATTGAAAGGAAGACATTTGGATGACATTCAGGATATCAGGTGTCATACAATAACAGCTCAGATGGCCATTCCAGAAAAACAGTTCCAAAATGCTTTGAAGGGTGGACTAGGCGCTGGCATCAGTGCACAGCTTCCCAAGTGGAGTACTTTGAAGGTGACCGCAGTGATATTCAGCAATGAGGGATGTAGCACTTTTTCTAGGATGAGTTCACGAAGTTAACTGGCAGTCCTTATATATTAATAAACTATAAGACAAAAAGCACAGGATCATCTCATAGATGCAGAATGACACAATCCAGTGTTCATTCACAGTAACAGCTCTCACCAAAGTAGGACTAGAAGGGAACCTCCTCAACATGACTAAAAAACAAAAAACCTACAGCTAACAATCAACTTACAGTGAAAGACCAGAAAAACCAAAGAAAACGCATTGCCATTGAGTCAGCTCCAACCCATAGCAAGCCTACAGGACAGAGTAGAACTGCCCAGAGGATTTCCAAGGCTGCAGTCTTTATGGAAGCATGCTGTTACATCATTCTTCCATGGATTGGCTGGTGGGTTTGATCCACCAATCTTTCAGTTAGAAGGCAAGCTTGTAACCTCAACAGCACCAGGCCTCCTCAATGGTGAAAGATCGAATCCTTTCTCCCTACCATCAGAACTAAGACAAGGAGTTTTGCTAGTCCCTTGTATTCAATGTTTTAATAGAGAGAAGTTCTGAACAGTGATAGAACAATTAAAAACAAAAAGGAAAAAGTCATTGAATTCCAGTCATCCAAATTGGAAAGGAAGAAATAAGAGTCTTATCTGAAGATGACATGATCCCTTATGTGGAAAATTCTAAAGAACACTTTCTGCCCCTTCCCTCTTCCCTGCTAAAAGCCACTAGAAGTAATAAATGAATTGAGCAAGGTTACAGGGTAAGATCAATATACAAAAATAAAAAATAAAACTCTATTGTATTTCTATATACTAATAGTGAACAATCTGAAAATCAACTTAAAACTATGACATTCACAAAAGCATCAGAAAGAATGAATTTCTACTAACTTCATCAGAAAAAGAAATTGTAAAACAATCAGGAAAAGAGAAATGCAACAATTGCACACTGAAAATTGCAAACCATTGGTGAGGGAATTAAAGACTTAACCAAACAGAGAGAGACTTGATGTTCATGGAACAGAAGATTCAGTATAAGAGGCAATTTTCCCCAGATGGTCTATGGATTCAATCCCTATCAAAATCTCATCAAGTGGGGGTGGGGGGGTGGGGGAGTCAATGCAAGGGAGGAGAGGGAGGGAGGGAGGGGGGAAGGGTTAGATTAGATAGTTGCTAGAAATCTAGTTGGGTGAAATCGGTGATAGCACACATTAGAAACAAGAACAATATTAAGTGGACTTCAGCATAACTTGAACACTCCTTCCATCTTAACCCAATATTGCAAGGATAGAGTAGCTGGTGCGGGGGGCAGGGGACCGTGCTCTTAGGCGAAATCGAGGCCAGTTGGCACAACTAGCATTTTGCTAAGAGGGCTCTCTGCACCCCACATTGGTGAGTGGCATCTGGGGTCTTAAAAGCTGCCAAGCTGCCATCCGAGGGCACAGCAAATGGTGCCAACTCAGCAGGAATGGATGCTCACCGAGGACCAAAAGGACATGCGGTAAAGACAACCCAGAAGATAGAGAGATCCACATGAGTTGGTGCCCACATCGACTTGAGACCAGAAGAAACGGATGGTGCCCGGCCACCACCAGTGATAGCCGCGATGGAGCTCACTGAGTTGAGTCTCACTGGCAACACAAGAAGAAAAAGTGGTGCATCCTGAGATCTCCACTGAAAGACCTCAATTGATGGTCCAGCGGTTTTGGGGTTCCCCTGGGAGCATGGCCCCTGTCTCTGATGCTGCCCTTGCCCATAAATCATAACGAAAGTCCATTCTTCGGACACGAATGGATTGGACTTGGCGATGCAGAGTGACCATATATTGGATGAACTATGGTTCTATGCATCCGACTCGACGGCACTTGGCTGGCTTGGCATCTATAGGATATCATCCTGCTGACCTCTGGCTGGAGAAAGGAGAGTGGGTAGAGAGCAGGGGAAAGGAGACTGTTGGGAGGATGAGACATGTATGGAGCAGAGAGGAATAGTGTTCTGTCACTGGACAGGGAGAGCAGTGGAAGCTGCATATAGGTGGGCATGTAAATTTATATGGGAATGTACATTTTCACTCAGTCATATTAAATAAAAAAAAGAAAAAATCTCATCAAGTTTCATTTATTTACTTGTACAAATTGACAAGATGAGTCTAACATTTATCTGGAAATGCAAGAACCTAATACAGCCACAACGATTTTAAAGAGAACACACTTAAGGATTTACACTATCTGATTTTGAAACCAAGTATAGTAAGTAACAGTTGAAAAATCAAGATTGTGTTGTCCTGACATAAACCTATGGCCACTGACTAGATTCCAACTCATAGAAACCCTATAGGACACAGTAAGGACAGGCATACAGACTAATAGAACACAACTGACAGTTTAAAAATAGTTCATTTTATAGTTCATTGATTTTTCCAATAGTACCAAGGTACCATGGGAAAGGACAATTTTAACAAACTGGGCCAGCTGAACACTCCTATGCAAAATAATAAATTCTGGCTCTTTATATTTATACACACAAATTAACTCAAGATGGATCAGAGACCTAAATGTAAAAGCTAGAACTATAAACATTTTAGAAGGCAACAGAGGAGAAAATCTTCCTGCCTCTAGGATAGGCCAATATTTCTCCTTAGTTAAGAAAGCCTCTAAAACAGAATTCATAAAAGAAAAATCTGGTAAATTGTACTCCATCCAATCAAAGCCTTCTGTTCAAAATGGAAAGGAAATCCACAAGCTACGGGAAAATATTAGCTAGTTTTATTTTTTTTTAAAGAAATTTCTTCATTGAAAAATTTCAGTGGGTACATGCTCACTGGGAGTCCTGGTGGAACAGTGGCCAAGAGCTTGGCTGCTGTCTCGGTCATCTAGTGCCGCTGTGACAAATACCGTAAGTGGGTGGCTTCAACAGAGACACATTTATTCTCTCACAGTATAAACCTGCTGCTGTCACTGTATAGTAGGCCCAAAGGCAAAATTTAAGGCCTCAGCTCCAGGGGAAGATTTTCTCTCTCTGTTGGCTCTGAAGGAAGGCCCCTGTCACCTGTCTTCCCCTGGACTAGGAGCTTCTCTGTGCACCAATCCCAGGTCCAAAGAAGGAGCTTGGCTCCCGGCACTGCTTTCTGGGTGGTATGAGGCCCCCAATTCTCCGCTTGCTTCCCTGTCCTTTGATCTCTTGCCAGATAAATGGTGGCGCAGGCTGCACCCCAGGGAAACGTCCTTTACGTGGGGTCACAGACATGACCTGTGAAAGGGTGTTACATCCCACCCTAATTCTCTTTAACCACAGGCAGAGAGGATGATGTATACCATATAGAAAAATCCTCAAATAGAGGACAACCCCACAATATCGGGAATCATGGCCTAACCAAGTTGATACATATTTTGGGCAGGACACGATTCAGTGCATGAGATTGGCAGTTTGAATCCACCAACTAAACCAAGAGAACCAGCTACTGTTGATTTGATTCTGACTCATAGCGACCCTACAGGACAGAGCAGAACTGCCCCACAGGGTTTCTGAGGAGCTTATGAAACCCTGGTGGCCCAGTGGTTAAGGGCTGTGGCTGCCAATCAAAAGGTCAGCAGTTCAAATCCATCAGCTGCTCCTTGTGACTCAGAATGGACTTGGTGACAGTAGGTTTGGTTTTGGTTCCTCTTCTGCACAGAGGCCAAGTAAATCAGAGAGATGGTAAACTGATGGCAGCTGGCTTGCAGTGGTATGCACAGAACTTACCGTTCTTCCCTCTAAGGAGGGTCCACTGTGGTATTGTTCTCATCTTGCCCTCCACATGTGGCTGTCTCTTACAGCCTCCTTAATGAGACAAACAGATGGATCAATGAATAGAATTTCAGTACTGCTTCCATGTCATTTCCTCCAGAAAAGGAGCTCTTTCTATTTGTGGCCTCTAACCTATCTGAGGAAACCCTGGTGGCGTAGAGGGTTAAGTGCCACATCTGCTAACCAAAAGGTCGGCAGTTCAAATCTGCCCAGGTGCTCCTTGGAAACTCTGTGGGCACCTTTACTCTGAACTCTAGGGTTACCATGAGTCAGACCCAACTGGACAGCAGTAGGTATTTTTTAAAACCTGTTTGAAGCTGTCAAGGATTTCATTTTACTTGAATCCACAATCAATACCCCTAGCAGCAGTCAAGAAATGAAATGACACACTGCACCGGGAAAATCTACTACCAAAGACATCTTTAAAATGTTAAAACAGCCAACATGTCACTTTGAAGACAAAGGTGTGCCTGACCCATAGTGATAGCATGGGAAAGGGTAGAACCACCCCATAGGGTTTTCTTGCCTGTAAACCTCACAAAGATAGATTACCAGATCTTTCTCCCTCAGAGCTGATAGGTAAGTTCAAACTTCAAATTTGGGGGATCGAGGCTGAGAGCTTAACCACTATGCGAGAACCAGGGCTCCCTTTAGCTCATCGGGGTGATTGAATTATCACAGAAGCTGTTATCAGGACCTAAAACAAAGCCTAGTCTTCTGCAGAAACTTCTCATCCAAGGCAGCCCTGGGGCAGCGGGTCAGAGCTTGGCTGCTCACTGGTAAACCCTGTGGGGGCAGTCCGACTGTGTCCTGCAAGGTCTCTGAGAGTTGAAATCGACTGTATCATAACATGTTTGTTTTTGTCTGATCAATAAGTGATGAAAAAAGAGTGTGACCTTCACCAGGTGCCTACCAAGAGGTCAAAACGAAAGCAAGACAAGCATTTGTTGTATCCTTCCTATATGCCAAGTTGCAGCAAAGTAACAGATTTTATCTCCTGTTAATTCTCAAAACAAGCTTTTGATCTGCTGACATTGGGTTGTGTGCACAGATCAGAAAACTCATCATTAAAGAATTTCTAACACAGTGTAAACCCTCATTCATTTGTTCTTTTGTCCATTTAAGGGACATATAGACTATGTTTTCTGGGTGTCAGGAACACAGCTATAACGAAGCAAATGGAAGTACCTTATCTTCTAAGGGGTTTGATGTTTCCCAGCTAGCAAGGGGCATGGGCGATTCTCATCCAAAGTTCTACGTTTGACTTCAGGCTCTAGGTGTTGGCAACCTCCTGTGTTAGGTTTTCCAGCCTATTCCTTTTAAATCCCATCTGCCTCTAGGTCTCAGAACCCTGACACCCCTCTCTCCTGTCCCTGGAAAACGACTCCTCCTCCGCGCTTTGTTGAAGACCTGTCTGTTTGCTGCAAACTCCGGAGTCATCATCCTCGGAGTCTTCAGGTGCTGGAGCTTGTGTCGACCTGTGTTTCCTCCCAAGGTGTAATGACCTCAGCAGAGGAAGCCTCCAGGAAAAGCGCTTTCTCCGGTGAGTCAGCTGCCTTTGGAGCCATTACCTAATGCTGAACGGGGCCAGCTTGGGAAGCTTAAATCAGTGAAACTGCTAAGACTCACAGACGTGGAACTCAGAGGCTGGCTGTGTTCCCGCGCCCTGTGCCAAATCTTCAGTGGTTCGCTCTTGGAGAACAGGGCAGGGCAACCTTCAAGAGTCCCTTCTGAAAAGAGGTTGCTATGCCTGGGAGCAGACTTTTCGAAACTTTTTACGTGAGTGCTTTCTTGCGGAGGTGACTGAGTGGCACCCTCCCTTGGGGGACCGCACGGATCTCAAACTTTTTCAGTGGGGTCACCGGAAAGCGGGCACTTATGCCAAGCACCTAGGTTCTTAAGTTAATGTTTCCACAACACTGTAACCTCTTCTGTGTCCACCAAAAGACCCTAAGACTGTATTAAGAACTGGTAACAAAGACAACAGGGCACGCTGGTACCAGGATGGCCCATCTGGATGGACTCTGCTTAGCACGCAGCGGAGGTCACCCACCCACACCAAGTCTTTCTTGGTAAACTTCCTGGCTCGCTCTTGGCTTTCATGGAAAGTATCTTCAGCCTCGATTTGGCAGAAAGAAAGTCCATCTCTCATTCGTAGCACTATTCACCCTCCAGATGCTCAGGGCAAGCTAACCTGCCTTTCCTGGCTGTGCGTCTGAACCTGCCCCCACTCTGCCCAGATATGGGCTTCCTGCCCCCAGCCCCTCAAGGTCCTCTTGACTCAGAAGTGATTCCTGTGTTTGCAGCAAACAGGCAAGTCTTCAGGTCGGCATTTCCCGTCAGCAACTTTGCTGTTTTTTTTTGGTTATGGTTTCCTGGTTTCTCCCTGCTAGCGTTGGAAACCAGCACCCGGCGATGGCTCACTTCACTCTCTTATTCTTTCTTCCCCAAACACAAGGTCAGAGAGAGTCCTCCGCAATCACTGTTTCTTGTTCCTTTTGAAGGACTACACTCACTTTGAAAACTGGGCAGAAGGAACTTCCTGCCTTTTTGTATGAACAGCACCCAGGGTTACAAACAGTTTTGATAAGAGGGAGAATTATCTCACTAATGAGTGAAAAGGGCTGGTTAAATGAACAGGCTCATGGAGTTGGTCTATGACGATCAGTGCTGCGAACATCACAGCAGAGCCAGGCAGACACACAGCGATGGGAATACACCCCGCCCCTCCCCCGCCACGGTTGCCGATTGTGACTCGTGGTTTCAGAGCAGAACTGCACTCCTTGGGTTTTCATGTCTGTGATCCAGTGGAGGCAGAGTGCCAGGACTTTCTTACATGGTACCTCTGAGTAATCAACCTTTTGGTTAGTGGCTGAATGCTTAACCATTTCTGCCATCCTTGCACTCCAAAATGTATGCCGCTATTTATGAATTAATCTTGATGAAAGACAAACTTGAATCTGATTAAGCTTCTAAATTTAAGGAACTGATTTATAGGGAACCGGGGAGACAGGAGTCTGCAGAAATGCCATCACTAAAATCCAGACTTTGGGGAAAAACTACAGAAAAAACAACCCTGATTCTTTAACAATTTGCAATGGGGAAAAAAGTGAGAAAAAGGGAAAAGAAAACCGATAGATTAAAACAGACTTCAGAGGCATGACACCTGGGCATTATTTTGATCTGGATTCGGTTACACTTTGAAAAATTTAAAGATAATCAGGGACATGCGGACATTGACTAGTTTTGAATGCTATTAAGGAATTGTTAATTTTGAGGATAATGGTATTATGGTTATGTGTGTATGTGTGTGTTTTTTCCTTAAACTCTTATCTTTTATGGATATATGTTGGAAATAACACATATAGATTAAGTAAAGTTGATATCTTAGGTTTTCTTCAAAATAACGCAGAGGAATGTGAGGGAATGGTGGGAGAATAGGTACTAAGAGATGGGCCATAAGGTGCTAATCGTCAGCTGGGTCACAGGACTGTGGGGTTCATTACACTGTTTATTTTTGTCTATGGTTGAAAATTTCCACAACAAAACTATATTTAAAAGAATTGTTAACCGGGGGAGGAAGGGACATGAAACGTATAACTTTCAAACTATCACAAAACAAAAAAACCTGCTGCTGTCAAATCAATTCCAACTCACAGCCACCCTGTAGGACAGAGTATAACTGCTCCATAGGGTTTCCAAGGAGCGCCCAGTGGATTCGAACTGCCCATCTTTTGGTTAACAGACATAGAGCTTAACCATTATGACAGCAGGGTTTCCTTCCAAACTGTCCAAGCCAAACCAAACCTACTGCTGTTGAGTCACGTCCGACCCATAGTGACCCGAGAGGTCAGAGTAGAACTGTGCCATAAGTTTCCAAGGAGCACCTGGAGGACTTGAACTGCTGACCTTCTGGTTAGCAGAGGTAGCACTTAACCACTAGGCCACCAGGGTTTCCTTCCAAACTATCAGAGGGGTAAAAATAATTAATAAGAAAATTTAATCAATTGAGTAAAAGGCAGGAAAGCGGGCCAGGGAGAGGGGGACCTAAAAAGCATTGAAAACAACACAAAATAAGACGGCAGAAATACAGCCAGGTATGCTGTAATGTTAATAAGTGAAATGGATTATATTCACCTATTAAAAGATTGACTGGGTTAAAACATTAAAAATTCAGGACAAAAACCTTGACAAAGGGAAATCCCTAAAACAAAATGAAAAGGAAGAAACTAGATGGAAGAAGACCTACTAAACAAATGACAGGAAACAGAAATTAGGCAAAACAGTTCAGTACGCCAGGAACTGAAAAACGTCCAATGGCATTAGCAACACAGTGACCATGGATGACCTTGGCAAGGATTTTAGTGGCAACTGCAGTGGCCTAGTGGGAGGTGACCGTCTTGAAAGAAGTGCAGCCAGAATGTTGCTCAGAAGCAAGGAGGAGGAGGCTGTCTCACCACAGACGTGTCAGCAAGAGGGAGCAATCCCTGGAGAAGGACACGGCACTTGGTAGAGTACAGGGACAGTGAAAAAGAGGAAGACCCTCAATGAGATGGACTGACCCAGTGGCTGCACAACAACGGGATCCAGCCTAACGCTGATGGTGAGGGTGGGCCAAGACCGGGAAGCCTTTACTTCTGCTGTCGGTTGGGTCACTGGGGGGCGGCAGTGAATCCACACACCCAACAGCGATGAACAGGAGGTGGAAACAGACTGCACTGAGATGAGCAGTGAGGAGAAAAGGAAGAGGCAGAAAGGAAGAAAGAAGGTAGAGGGACACCTGAGTGGAAAGAGAGCATCCTCAGGTAAGGAGGCTGGTTGCTTATTCATTTATCGTTTGTTTACCAAGCCTGTTACAGATACTCATACCCATTGCCATCAAGTTGATTTACATCTCAAAGAAATCCTATAGGACAGAGGAGAACTGCCCCATAGGGTTTCCAAAGAGCACCTGGTGGATTCAAACTGCTGACCTTTTGGCTAGCAGCTGTAGCACTTAACCACTATGCTACCACTATGCTACGTTTCCTGTACCCATAGAGAGATGTGATGAAGCCGGGGAGAAGAAATGGGGGAGGGAAGAACCGTGTGCAGGAGCAAGAAATTTGAGGACGGTGAGACCCAGAGCACCACTGGAGGCATTAGCAGCAGACAAGAAGGAAACACTTTCTGTTTCATTTTATTTCTAATTTATTGTCATTACACAAACAATACATGAATGCATACTCAAAAAATGTTAACCATTACAGTGAAAGCTAACGCACTCCACCAAACTACTGTTAACAGTTTGGTTAGTATGCTTCCAGACCTTTTCTACACATTTATATAACACACAGATATGTACTTACAGAAGTACACTATATATTATTTGTGAGTGTGTATTTCCACTTGGCTGGCTATTTCCATGTGGGGGTGTGTGTTTTAACATCAATGGTATCATATGTATTACACGTATAGACCTTCAATTTTTTTTTTCAAATTAAAAATACAAGCTTAATGTCTCTGGGTGATCTTTCCATGTCAGTCCACATAGAATGCTCTTTCTTTTTCACTGATGCCTAATATTTTACAGCATATCACACTCCCTCCTTTTGATGGGTATTTTTGTGTCTCTGATTTTATACTATCGCAAAGGTGCAATCGAAACCATCGTATAAGCCCTTTGTGAACATGGCTGTGTTTCTAGAGATGTATATTAACAATTGAAATCTCTTGGTTACAGAGTTTGTGAATTTTAAATTTTAACTACTACTACTCAATAGCCTTTATAAGAGGGCTTGCCAACTTATAAGCTCACCAGCAATGCAGGATTCCTGTTCTCCCACCCTCTTACCAGTGCTACATTTTATGTAGTTTTAAAATGTTTGCCAATCTGATTTAATTTCTTATGTGTTTGTGTGCATCTCATGTCACAGAGGCTGAGTGTCTACTTGTACCCTATTTGTAAAACTTAGCTCTTGTGCAATTTCACAAGGAGAGGGTATCCAACTTTCAATTTCTACAAGGGATACCTGCCTCCTAAGACTGCCAGTTTTGCTAGAATTAATTTTTTTGTGAGTTAGAAGTGTATCTGCATTTTTTCTCAAATGATTATGTGGCCCTAATCCTATTTTTTCCTTTGCAGATTTGAAATGCCACTTTGATAACTCATGTCTTTCTGGATTCTTAGCCCTATTAGAGATGTATTTTTGGCACCAGTCACCTGATTTCTTCTTAACTCGGCTCACTGAATGGTGGTTGATTTTTGTCAGCCCAGATAATGAGTGCATTGCTTGTGTGACAATGGACAGTGTAATTCATGACACACAAATTCTATTCTGATTAGGTTTAATAGAAATCAGTTCCATTATCTACAAACTTAGGATATTAAGAAATGTGTAAACTTCTCTCTCTGATAAGACAGTTTCTCTTTTTTGGAGGACACCTCACAGGCTCAATGGAAAGATGGAGTGGACCCAAGCTCTGGTGCCCAGGAAATACACTACACCTCTAAATGACCCTGTGGGATGTTCTGTGAGAAACAGGAGCCCCACTGTGGCCCAAGTTTTCTCTTTCTAAAGGTATTGTTTGATGTTAAAGCTTTTTGGTAATTTCAAGTTGTTTCCTGGCAATGCCAAAAGGTTTCACGTGGCATGGCAATATTGCTGTTGGCATACATGAACCTTACTTTAGTCAACGAAATGATATGAGGTCCACAAACTGTGGTCTGGCTAAATGAGATGGCATGTCAGCTTTGCTTCTGCATTAGACTAGTTGCTGCTGGAGGGCACAGATCATGACCTACTCAGCTCTCCATCCTTAAACCACATTTCAACAATGGTTTTGTCCAAAATAAAATAAAATACAACCCGAATTTACTAAAACTTTTGCTTCAAGGTCTTTGCAAAGTTACACAGATTTACTCACATATTTCTTATTCTGTCCATGCCAGTCTGCCACCTGATGAAATCCAGGGATTATTTTTAGTAGGAAAACTAGAATTAGACTCTGACCTGGAATGATTTTATGTTCCAGTATGGGGAAAACGTTGTCTTACTGTCCGTGGAATTCCTCAGGTCTGATTTATCTATAGATGTGCTGCTTGCCTGTAAAATGACACTGAAAACCGTGATCTGGGAAACTTGGGGATGTAGCACGTAAAAAAGCCTTACAGCTGTTATACAGAAATATTTCAGGCATGCAGAAGAATGCAAAGGGGAAAGCTTTCATATGGGGGAATTGGTGGCGTGTGACGCTGGACTTCTTATAAACCTCAGTGATTTTTATGACCTAATTTAGCAGAGCTTTTTCTCCTCCCCACTTCACAAGGGGTGACTCTGGCTTCTCTGGGCCATTGGCGAGTTTGTAAACTCAGGCACTGTTTCATAGCTGGATCTACAGTATCACACCACGGGAGAAGTCCCCGAAGTCCCCAACCAGCCACTCTGTCTGGTGAGAAGAGACATGATAAAGCTAAGTCCCCATCCAGGTCTGCCAAACAAATCCAACTAGCGGATCTCCTGGTGCAAAACACAGCCTCTAGCTCTACCACCCTGAGGCATGGAAGGCTGGCTTCTTTTTACTTACAGCGATTCCATTAAAAAATAAAAATGAAAGTGCAGCCTGTGAACTTGAACTTGCTTTGTACATGGCTCATGTAGCATCTTTCACGTGAACGTAACCTGTCACGTCAATTGTTTCTTGCTAAGGAAAGAATTACAGTCGTGTTTTCACAATCATCTTTCCTTCTACAAAGGGCCTGCGTGCATTCAGAGTGGATCTTACTCCATTTAGCTTGTGACCTGGGGTGGGAATACAGAGACAGGGGTGCAGCCTGGAACCTCAAAAAGAAGAAAAACTAAAGCAAACTCAGACCTCCAGGTTGATTCTGACTCATGGCAACAGAGGGTGCAAACACACATTACTGAAGAGTCAGTGACTGGAGTGGCTGGAGACGGGATAACGGATCACTGAGAGACTTGAGGAGGAGGTGGTGGGTGGGGGAAGGGACAGGTCAGTGCTGTTCAGGAGAGGACTAAAGAGAAGGAAGAGACGGTTGGCACTGCCCTGTGGCAGATGGTGAAAGGTGGAAGCCTAGCGAAACTCTTGACTCCGGCTGTCAGTATCTGCCACAGGGCAAGACCTCAGGTTATGCTCCCCCGGGAGCAAGGAATGAACGGTTCAGTGGGAAAGGGTTTGGACTCCCTAATCCTGGTCACCATAAAAAGACCAAATCTGGATTACCTTTAGGGCTGAATTAACACAGAGACTTAACGTGACTGCCAAGAGGCCTCTAAGGTCCCCCACTCTTGGTTCAATTCTTGAAATTCCTTTAGCAGGAAACAAAGACTGGGATTTCTCTGAGATAAATGACAGTTGGAAAGACAAAATTCACCCCAAGTCTTACATATGCATTGGATGGGGCCACTGCTTTTTCCCTGGAGGACAGCAACAGCAGGAGAAACCATGTTGGGAACGGAATGTCCATTGTGGAGGAACAAGTGACCCCAGACCCCTCCACGTAACCTTGCTTAAGTCACTCTTGCCACCTGGATTATCATTGTCCCTCCTAAATGACTTCTCGGTTTCCAGTTCCCAGCTCCCCCAGCCTCCCTCCATCTGCACCGGAAGGACATCTTTTTAAAGCCACACCTGGACAAGAAAACCCCTTGACAGCATCCTTCCATAAGTCACTCTTGGATTCTGAATAGATACGAAACTACTAATGTCACTTGTTGCCTGTCACTCTGGCTCCTATGAAACAGCTCTGTGGCTATCCTCAGAGGCTCGGGCACTCTCTCAGGGTTTGTCCTTGGGATGAAGGCCCTCCCCACTGGCTAACTCTTGTAGAGCCTTCAAGATCCAGGTGTCATCATTTTGAGTCAACACCCCCTGATAAAGCCATCCTTGACTGTATATACCCCAATCCAAACCACATCATTGCTTTTGCATTGATTTCAATTCTGTAATCCTACAAGACAGAGTACCCCTCCCAAAAAAACCCCAAGGCCACTGAGTCAGTTCTGACTCACAGCGACCCTACAGGTCAGAGTAGAACTGTCCCAGTTTCCAAGGAGTGCCTGGCAGGTGAAGAACTTAACCGCTATGCCACCAGGCTTTCTACAGGACAGAGAAGTGCTCTGCAGGGTTTCCTTCTAGTGCTGTCAATCTTAAGGAAACAGACTGCTTTTTCTCCTACGCAGCAGCTGGTGGGTTTTTACCGCTGACCTCTCTGTTACCAGCTGAATGCCGCCAGGGCTCCCTCCCATGTGTAGGCAAGTATTCCTTGTACTGTTTGCTCAGTTGGCTCATCTATAGCCTCAATGGGACTGTGAATCTTGTGGGCTGGGCTTTGTTCTTTTAATGGCTCACAGAATGCAGCCTTGTCCCCAAGTACCTGCCACTGAACTTCCTCTAAAAAGTACTTGATTTTACATCATCTTAAAACTGTTTGCAGAAAATTGTTCCACTTCTGCATCTACAAAAGTATCATACATGAAGTGCAGAGATGTTCTGGTTATTCTAATTTCACTGTCCTAAGGATGCTTGAAACGATTTTTTTTTTTTTTTAAATTAGTTTGGGGCTTGAATAACCAGTATAATCTCTGATCTTTGACAATTCTTAGTCACGGCAGTTGTGATGACTAGTCACTGGGGCCTTACGGCAATGCCTTCTTGTCCCAGTACTTCTCAGGAACCAGGAATGCTGGAGGCACAATTTCCAGCTTCCAGCGATTCGGGACCCACTGCTGTGAGCAGCAGTAATGACGTATTGAGGTGTTGCCACCTTTTTTTTTGGTACGCCGAGTGCTAAGACCACCAAAAATAAAGTTCCTTGGCAGAAAACTTCGTTTGCACTGCAGACACAAGACACTATCAAAAATCAAACTTTCTACGTATGATTTCTGGCTGGCTAAATAAACCAATGGAAGGTTTATGTGGCACACTTTAAGTCTATGGGCACTGCACGGAGAAAATTAAAGCAGCTAGTGTTCCTGTGTTCCTAACTGGCATCTCCACCAACTGATTCCAGTTACGCAAAGCAAAGACCCTCACTCTCCGAGGTAACGCAGTAAGTTATGTAAGATCCTAAACGAATCAGTCAGTTGGGGAAATGCCTGAAATTGTTTTCAAAGGCAATAGATCTGATATAAACCTCACAGCACCCCCACCCTTACCATTTGTCCCTGACTCTGCAGCGGGCGTGTGCCTTATGGGAGCAGGTTTAGGAAGACAGGCACCAGAATTCTGCATTTTTTTTTAAAAAAAAACAAAACACTGCATCATGAGTTGAGTACCACCTCCTGTCATTAAACTGAAAAAGCTTCTTAAATAGCTGTTTAATAGTCCATCTTATGGATGTAGATTATTCTTGACACCTAACTTTTCAATATTTCAAACATCCTTAATTGCACTTCTAAATCATGAGAATAGACTCCTAGAAATACTACGAAATCAGAAGCTACTACTTAAGGCTTTTCATACACCTTGCCAAATGACTCTCCGGAAGTACACAGCAAAGTCTCTCTCTAACATTAAGTCCCACTGCATAAAAAGGACACTTTGGTTCTCTTAGGAACTATCCATGGGTTTTTCCCTTTTGCACTGGGGTACTAGTGTTTTGTTTGGGGATTTTTCAAAAATGTAAACGTGTCTTGAGTTTAAACTTTCTATCATCTTCTGTAACTGCTACTCCTTTTAAGTTTATCACGTATTTTTCCATCCCCTGGACCCAAATTCAGTCTGTTCACAAAAATCTCAAATACTGCCCCACACCAGGTGTTGCCCGCCTGTCTGGACCACCACGTTGCCAGCACGTTTGCAGGGGGCACCCCTGGCGAACCTTCGGGCTGTCGCGTTTCACTCGGCCTCGCCTGTCGGGCCTTGCCTCTCTCTCCACTTTTAGGGCCACTTAGCCAAGCCTATCCACTTACTTCCTTTAGGTTTTTCCACTGTTAACACTAAAACTTTCTTTACTGACCAATATACACTCCACAGCACAACTAGACCATAAAATATTTGGTAATTTGGTTTGTACCTCAATTTTTACGCCTTTTTTTGGGGGGGTGAGTGGCTACACTGAGTATGTCAAATAGATAAAGAAAGCGACCTTCCCTTCACGTGGAGAACCACCACTGGGTTCTCAGTCACTCCCGCGCAGCCGTCAGCTACGGTTACAGAGCACGGTCATTTCCACACGCACCTCTCTGAATTCAAGTCAAAGTTTTGGTAAACAAGCATTTGCTACTTAAACATCATTAACATAATACGAATATTGAATACAAATATTGCTCACTTTTTTCATTCCTTTAGAATATTTCCTTGGAGAATCTAAAAACTGTCATTAAATCATTAATAACAGATTTTTACTTAAGGAATATTCTTAAATGTGAAAATACAAATCTAAACCAACTAAGTTTTCAACACATATAGAGCCAAATATTTCAACAAAACTGCAGTTTAATTTCAGAAAATGTGTTAAAATATATATTTATACATCAATTTCTGACATACACTTAATGTGTTAGTATACACAAAATGATGCTTTCTCTTGAAACTGTATTTATGAAATGTACAGTTTAATTTAAACACTCAGTATACACTGCACTTCATCTGCATGTTGCATTTATTAAATACATTAAAATCTGCAATGTAACAAAACGTTTTCTGCATACGAAATTCAAAACACCATTTTAAATGAACAAGAAGATGGCTCACTTCATTTTTTTTTTTACAACTAGTGTACAGCACACCAGCTCCGCTCCACCGTCCCACCTGCTCGTCCTTTTTTCCTTGACATTGTTCACAGACTCGTACATATTACAATAAGAGTGCTGGATACAAACATGAGGTACAAAAGTGGTTCCAAGATTACAGGTCATGCAGATCATGCCAGACAGCAAAGAAAATTGTGACCGAGAAAACACTAAATAAAAATACATAAAGAATGTGCATTATAAAAAAAACAAACCAAAAAAAAAAAACCCAAAAACAAAAAAACTCCATTACACAGCTTTGCTTCTTTGGTTACAAAGTAGGTTGAACAATTTCACAGCTTTTTATTCCCACCCGAAAAAAAAAAGTCATACGAAATGTCAAAGAGCAGAAGAATCGTGGCAATTTCTCTATTAGAAAGTAGAAACAAATGAACAAAGTTTTCTTCATCAAAATAGCCCAATTATTTATTATATCACAATAACTGGTGACTATCTGTACAGTTGCACTATGGTCTTCATACTTACACTATACAAAATTTACATTCAAGCTGGGTCTTAACTACTGAAAATAAATACCGAAGGTCAATTGCCATTAGTGTTAGAAATATGGCAGGATTCTTTTGTTCAATTATTGCCTAAACGTTTTATCTGTTAAATGTAATCCTGTCTTTCAATTCCTTTACTGATACTTATATTTATTTAAAAAAATTAAAAAAGTTCTGTGACATTGTTCATGTACATTATGAAAAATAGCAGCCCTGTAATAAATAAAACACAAATAAATGAAAACTTATGTAGGCAAATGTTACTGATATTGAAAGAAAAGTGGTTCTTTAGATGAACTGTTATTTCTCATGTGACAGAAGGCTCAGGGTAACCCGGGGAGATGGGTAACATGGGACAGCCACCACGGTTCCTAGAGACCTCCCCCCACGCACCAGCGAGAACGCCGACTTTGCTCCCGGTAACACCCCTCATCCATTCTTCTCCTTTTGTACTGATGACACAGAACTGGACACCAACAGCGCTGCAGGACATCTCAGAGAGGAAAAGCTCTGGTAGAATGATTGTCTAATACTGAAAAGGCCAAACACACAACCGAAGCATGGCTACTTGCTTTCGTATCAAGTGGGAAGAACACCAGTGGCACACAGGATAGACTGCTGTCCGTTTTTGCTGAGTGAGGCAGAGAGCACTACGCAGAGGAGACATTCGGCTGCGGCGGAGGTTGGGTCGGCTGTGGCGGCTGTGCCATCGCGGCTGGCTGCTGCTGAGAGGTGCTACCGGGACTGGCCTGCTGGGTGGGGAGTTGGGATAACTGATCACTGTTTGAGAGAGATTTTAACAGTGCATTTTCTCGTTCAAGTAAAGAGTTTCTTTCAACTAATTCTTTTATTTGTTCCTTTAGAACTTCCACTTCTTCTCTTACTGCATACATCAAATGGCTTTTCACCAGATCCTGTGAAAAACAAAATCAAGATCGTGAAGAAAAAAAAACATATGGGCAAGGTTCTAGCCTACAAGGCACCTTGTGAACCCCAACTCCTTGTTCTGCTCTTGCCGCGCTCTGGGTTTCCCATCTCTCCTGCTCGGCCCCAGGAGATGGGGTGGACAATCCAGTTCCCAGCCAGAGCAGCAAGCCCATAGCTTGCGCTTGATTTGATGTGATTTCAAAATCTGAGCCACTTCTAAAAATTCTAGCTCCTTCAACAGTCAACTGTAAGCTCAGAACGCAAAACAAGTTTAACAACCTGTTTTAGACATTAAGACTAAGAAAAGGGGAGGGGCAGCACCCTGGCGGCAGCCAGCTGACCACTGCCAGGGCCGTCAACCACTCTGGACGACGGGCCTCACACTGCCACCTCAAGGCTTGGGGCCATCCGGACATCTCAACACCCACAGCACAGCCTGACTGAGATAGGGAATGATTTTAAGGGGGAAAAAAAACAATATTTTCCAGGAAACTGATAATAATAGAAGAAATCATAACCAGAATCACCAGAAACAAATTTATGAAACCCTATAGGATCACCATGAGTCGGAATCAACTCCACGGCAACCGTACCCTTTGTTTTTTAAAAGTACAACGGTGCCTGTATACGACCCAAGGGCGACCAAGATTTCCAGGTGAAGTTTTCACTTCAATTTACTCTTTTGTCTTTAAACAATTTGATGCTGAAATATTTTTGGAATAAGACTGCATTTCAATTATCCATGTCCCCCCGAAATAGCTCGTTATCAGTGGTATTCAAATGAGGAAATAACTTTCTTAATTTTATTTGTAGACTCTAAGTGCTCAAGAACATTCCAACATCTTCCACTAAACCTCCCACAGAAAAATGTAACCTGGTCGCCTCTGGTTCGGGACACTAGGTGCCGCCTCACTGACCCGCCGACCACCTGTGCGGCGGGAGGGCAGCTCGCGGTACTTACCATCGCTTGTTCTATTTTGTTGTCAATGGCCACACCACCTCCCCCAGAGGCACTGGAAAAAAGTAGAATACTTCAGTAATTATTCTAAAAAATGTAACCTCCTTTCCAAGTCATAAAATAATATAAAAACATTTGTGCTTTACTTAATAATGAACATGGTAAATTAAAACAGCTTAGTAAGTCTATTCTCACACTTCTGACACTCAGGTCTGTCAAAATGAGAATCTGTTATTAGACGGCTTCCGAAACTCTTCCGTGTGGCACCACTTCCCACCGGCCTGACGCCCGCTGCTGGACAGCACCGCCCAGGTGCAGTGAGGGGTTCTCCACTCAGTGGTCTCCAGAGGACACACTGAACAAACAGGGGCCTCTCCCAACTGCTCGCCTTTATCCTCCAACTATGCATTCTTTACTGCCTTAGAATTTAGTGATGACTTTCATTCTAGAGGCTAGTATATTTTAATATCTAGTTTTAGTTTTTTAGATCTGGCTTCTAAAAATGGTTCATAGCAGTATTTGCTGGGCTGGTTAACAAGGAATTCAACATTCTGACTGTCCTACGGGCTTTGGCTGTAGGTTACTCAGTGTCAAAAACCACTTAGTAAGTATGTGGTTTAGACTAGTTTTTCCTAGAAAAAGTTTGAAGTTGCTAGCTGGGTGAGCACGTTCTAAAATAACTGTCTTTTCTGGTCCATTTATTTCTCCTAAGAATTAACTTACATCAAGAACGGCAAGAATCTACAATCTATTCTTGGTGGTTCTGTACATTCTGAAACACAAACTAGGGGTCTGTCTGGGGCCCTAATGATACAGTGGTAAAAAGCTACGGTTGCTAACTAGATGGTCTGCAGTTCAAATTCAGCCATTCCCTGGAAATCCTACGGGCCAATTGTACTCTCCTATAGGGTTGCTATGAGTCGGCATCACCTCAGCAGCACCAGATTTTTGGTTTTTATGGGGTCGCTATAAGCTGGAATCCACTCGATGGCAACATGGTTTTCTGGTTCTAGAGAAAAATAAATCTGATACTTTGATCTATCAGTAATAAAAGAAATCTTTCAAACAATTTTTATACAAAACTACTGAACAGTCACGATAAAGTATACCCTACCTAAGACAACTTGGGGACTAAAATAGGAGAAGACTATTTTTGTATGGTGGACCCTCGATACTGTTAGCAGACTGAGCCTGAGGACTAGCCCGTCCGATGCAGCGGAGCCTCGTACACTGTGAGCCGGAGTTCTCCTGGCACTGCCACCACCACTGGTGTGACCATCAGCAGATCACCTATTGAACTCCCCTGGACTTCATCTGAAAAATGAAGGGGTGGGTGTCCATACTCCAGTGGATGTTAGATAAACTCTGGGTAGAGAGGGAACAGACAGAAACGCAGAACTGGGAAGTGAAAGGTAAGGGCGACTATACTCCTTTCTCTACGATAAATTTATTTACTGGCATCGAGGCACCGCAAAAGAACAAAATAAGCTTTAATTTAGTGTTTAAATAAAGCTAAACACAATGGCATGTCACTGGGGAAGTAAAACCCCTTTGACTCATCAATGCTGCACTACAGTGAATCACCCTGGCTTCCCAGCCAGTCCAACCACCTTTTCACTAACCCCACCAGGATCCTGCCGCAGCCGGCTGCTCTTCCCAGGCCCCCTCACCCTCCTGACAGAGGTCACTGAGAAGAGCAGGCAGGGGCGAGCACCCGTTTCTCCAGCTCTCCACCTTTCCATCCTCCTTGCTGGGCGAACTGTTCCATCTACGCTCTCAGCCCAGAGACACGGGCCTATCTTTGTCAGTCTTTTCTCTCTAAAAAGAAGAACCAGTGAAGGCAGAGCCAGGATCATTTCTTCTCTTATTTTTTAAAAGAAATTTGTGAGAAATCAACCTTTTTCTTTATCTGTAGACATGCTGAGAAACAGATAATGGCTACATACACTTAAGATAGAAATTAATATAGCAACTGGGCAGAGAAAAGAAACACTCAATTTAGTGCGTCCTTAAAACAAGCCTCAGTGACATCCTCATCTAACAACTGAGGGAATTACGGCCAGGGAACTTGCTCCAAGACAAAGCTAGTACGAGATTCAAAGCCACACACTCTGTCAAAATGCCTTTTCTACCACGACAGTAAGAGACTACCCATGATGACCTCCAGGAAATCCAGAGCTGTGCATATTGTTATGAAAAGTGCTTTAACTGGGTACCAGTGTTAACTACAAAACCATAAACATGGAGTCAGAGATGAAACCATGTTCGCCATGTCCATTTATCTTCTTGGGCACATTCCTAGAAGCTGTTCAGCTCTGAGAACAAGGGAGGCAACTTCTCAGAAAAAGCACTCCCTCCTCTTCAGATAGCCATTACCATTTACCTGTTCACTCAGAACACACTTTTTTTTGGTTTGTTAGAAAGCTGAATTCATCTTAAAATTATGCCTCCATAAGCAAAATATTGTAAAAAAAAAGACTGCTTTATTCAAAGACATCTCTAACTTTCTGTGTTGAACTCAATCACAATGTTAAATCCACTAATTCCCTAAGTTACAGAATCAAATCATTGGCAGTCAGAACGATGCCTGACTGAGCTGCTAAAAAGCCTGTGTTCCCTCTCACGCTTCCTTACGCACCCGACGGATTAAAACGGCTCTTCAGGAACTCACAGGCAGAAGTCCTTACCTTTCCAGAGGTCAGCCTTAGCGATCATGGCTTGTTCTCAGTAAATCATCTACCACCTTCACACCCCATTCCCGACGTTAAGTTTTAAGTTCTGTAATAACATCCTCACTACTAAACCACATTTTTTCTAACCTACGCAATATTTTGCCTTTTCATAAAAGGTATGTTTTGTTTGCCAATTAGAAAGAAAATCTGGAAGAGGCATGTTGCTGACTGCAAAAAAGTAAACTTAACAAATCTACAGCTCAGCAAGCCTATGAAAGTCAAATTTTTAAAAATCCATTACTCTTCTGTAAGAGCGCATTAAAAGATAGAGCCTAACATTGATTTTTAAGAACAAGTAATAATTCTCCCTCTGAAAGAGCCTATGTAGACAAAAATCCATGTACACTACAGCTGGAACCTGGGAAGGTGGAAACTTGTCAGAGAAGGAAAACGTGTTTTCCACTGCTAGTGGCAAACCCTGTCAATGGTGGCAATCTAGAGATCACGTGAAAACCAGGTCGTCTCACCGAGTTCCGGCTCTCACAAGTTCCCCTGCTTAACATAAATACTATGTACTAACAGGCTTAAAAGGACTGTCTTATAAATGAGAAAACAAAGCTGTATGTAATACAGTAAGCCCCAATAATTTAATTTCTACCTTCACCCTAAATACCAACCCTAAACTTTTCTACTGAATTACCACTTTTACAACAAAATCTTCTGGCCAGCTACAAACCTCACAGTTATGAATACATGATTTACAGAAATAATAAATTAATAACTCAAAATTTTAAGTATTCAAATTACTGACCATAAAGTCGACCAATTAATCTGTTTGATTTCATGATTAAAAAAGCTCCATGTTGATCTTTATTATCAGCGGCACAAAAATCAGTGCCTTTTAAACTATTATTCACTCTGAGCAAGTAAGATGGCTAAACAAATTTTATTATTTTTCCCAAGTGACTAGTCTTACAACAGTGTGAAAAAAACTTTTACTAAGACCTATTAAACCTTGGTGGCATAATGGTTAAGTGCTATGGCTGCTCACCAAAAGGTCAGCAGTTCACATCCACCCAATGCTCCTCAGAAACTCTGGAGCGGGTCTCCTCTATCCTGTAAGGTTGCTGTGAGTCGGTACTGACTTGACAGCAGTGGGTTTGGTTTGGGGCAGTAAAGCCCATTCAAGTACTTATATAAAAATATGAAACAAAGACTAGGTTCCTCTCCTATCTCAGACTTACAGTGTCCACAGATAACCACACCATTTATATTAATGGCCCTAAAAAAGCCAATTTTGGAAGAGTTCTGTTAATATTCTGGAGTATTTCTGTTAATATTCTGGAATATTCTGTTAATATTCTGGCTAAAAATATAAAAACGTTAAAAACTTTTCCAAAAATCTCCTTAAAATATAAAGTACTTTTAGAAATTTGAGACAGGAACTCAAAATAAATATGGGTAGAACTCACGTGGACAGCTCATAACACATGAAAAAAACACTCAATATCTCACTCATAATAAAAATACACACTGAAACTACAGTGTAATGCCATTTTCCAAAATAGACTGTCAAAGCCATTAAAACTGAATGCGCTGTTACAGGGAGCCTCTGGGAAAACAGACCTTCATCAACGCACTGGTGTAAGTGGTGTAATGTTTAAATGATACAGAGAGCAATTTGGTGGTATCATCCTAGGTCACTGCTACAGCTGCTAACCAAAAGGTCAGCAGTTAGTCTACTGAAAGAGTAAACCAGATAGTCTGACACCCTAGAGTGTCCCCCTGCTCCCTGAGAACAAGGCCCCCTGGACTTGCTGCTAGCCCAGAGCTAAAGCCAGTACAAAGCCAGTACTTTGGACTTGACTATATAAAGACCTGGAGTGACTAGTCTCACAACAGTGTGAAAAAAACTTCGACTAAGGAACTATTAAACCCTGGTGGTGTAGTGGTTAAAGTGCTGTGACTGCTAACTAAAATGCCAGCAGTTCAAGTCTGCCAGATGCTCCTTGGACTTGACCGTGAGTGCTCCTTGGCTTCAATATATACATGAGGCTGTCCAAGCAGCTCCTCTCTAGGTGAGATAGGAAGGTGGAGTAGACAGGAGTTAGTTGAAGGAATAAGGAAAACACAGGGTAGAAAAGAGGGGTGTGCAGAGTGGGGAGAACAGCTAGAGTTGCATACAGGTGTGTATGAGGGCTTTTATATGGCAAATTGACTTGGATTATAAACTTTCACTAATCCCACTGTATCTGTTATCTCTACCTATACGTATACACACACACATAAACCAAACTAAACCAAACCAAAACCCAGTGCTGTTGTGTCCATTCCAACTCATAGTGACCCTACAGGTCACAGCAGAACTGCCCCATAGTGTTTCCAAGGAGCGCCTGGCAGATCTGAACTGCTGACCATTTGGTTAGCAGTCACAGCACTTAACCACCACGCCACCGGGGTTTCATATATATATATATGTATGTGTGTGTGTGTGTGTGTATATATAAATTCAGAAAGAAATAAAAAGTCAGCAGTTCAAATCTGTCCTACAGGATCCCTATGAGTCAGAACTGACTTGATGGCAATGTTATTTTAAACACAATTTTACACAGAACACACACATATTTAGTCTTGGAGTCAGAAATCCTACAACTGGGAACCAATCCTATCGGTATTTTTTATACACAGGAAACAGTGTGCTCACAAGGGCACGCACTGCAGCGCTGTTTACAGCAGCAGTGCCTCTCTCCGTTGGGAACTGGCTACATGCACACTGAATACTACGTCTCTATAAAAACCACTCTGTCCTGTAATTCCCCTTCTGCTTCATGTTAGCCATAATTTGTCACGATCCACACGGTCAAATGCTTTTGCAGTCAGTAAAACCTGTAGGGTTCTGCGTCATCTCTCATCTGACAAACAGCACTGTTACCCTTCCTTTCAGCCCTCTAAACGAACCCAACTCACACTATGGCAGTTCCCTACTGACATCAGGCTCCAGTTGGGTTTGACTTATATGCAGCAAAGATCTGCTAGCAGTGATAGTAATGACACTCTTTAATCATTTTCACACTCTACTTGATGGCCTGTCTTTGGAACGGGCACAGTAAAGCTCTCTTCTCATCTGTCAGCCGGGCAGCCATCTTCCAAATTTCTTCACAGTCCTTCCGGAGTCGTAACTATTTGCCAAAGCATCTTAACTAGGATGCAGTCAATTCCTGGAACCTTGTTTTCCACCAGGGTCTGTAGTGCAGCCTGAACAACTTCCTTTGGTATCACTGGTTCTTCATCATGTGCCACTTACTACAATGGTTCAATGTCGACCACTTCTTTTTGGAACAGTGACTGTGTATTCTGGCCATCTTTTTTTTCTCCTTCCTATGTGAGAATTCTTCATCAACTCAAGGCTTCAATTTTCTCTTCAGTTCTTTCACCTGGAGATATGCCAACTGTGTTCCACCTTTTGGTTTTCAAACTTTTCAGGTCTCTGCACGTACCTTGAACAGTTCACCTTGTGTTTTTGAGCTGTCCTCTGAAATCTGCTCCATGCTTTTACACCGTGATTTCCATCATTCACTGCAGTGACACTGAGGTCAAGAGCAAGTTTAAAAGTCTTTTCTGATACCCATCTTTTTCATGATCTCTCACTTTCTTTGTGTATGACATACTTGGTATCTTCTCACAATTCCTGACCTGTACACAGATCACGAGGCAGTTGTTTGAACAGAACAAAGGAACACTGCATAGTTCAAAATTGGTCAAGAAAGGTGAGCATCAGGGTGGTATCCTTTCTCCTTATTCAATCTGTACGCTGAACCAGTAAATCAAGAAGCTGGTCTACATGAAGAACACTGCACCAGAAGTGGAAGAAGACTCACTAACTCTAGGTGTGCCGACAACATACACAACCATGCGTGCTGAGAACGAAGACCACCTGAAGTGTACAGCTTTCAGTATGGATTACCGCAACATGAAGAAAATGAAAATCCTCGCTGGACTGAAACAGTATCGCGATAAACGAAGCTCCACTTGAAACTGCCAATGACTTTGGATCAACAATCAACATTCATGGAAGCTGCAGGCAAGAAGTCAAATGACACACTGTCTTGGGCCAATCTGCTGCAAGACTTCTTTAAAATTTTAAAAAGCAAAGACATCACTTTGAGGACTACAGTGGGCCCGTTTCATATGCCTGCAAAAGCTGGACAACGTGAAGAGACAGAAGTGACACATTTGAACTGTGCTGATGGTGACGAATACTGACATACCATGGAGTGCCGGAAGGACGGGCACCTCAGTCTTAGAAGAAACAAAACCATAAACCTCCTTAAAAGAAGGACTGAGACTCCGTCTTATTCCGGACAAAACCCGACACCCTCCAATCGATTCTGACTCATCAGGAAAGACCAACTGCTAGGAGAGGGTACTGAGTTTAGCTGGAGATTAGCAAATACGAGGGAAACGCTCAGTGGGATGGACTGACACAGCAGCTGCAAAGGAGACTCACACCCATCAACAAGCACAAAGAGGGCACTGGAGCAGGGAACCTCTGCTCTGTGACACGTTCAGCCACCCAGCATGGCAGCCTACTCAATGGCACCTAACAACATAAAAAAAAAGCTGTTTTCCTGTGTGCTGAGATGGGGACAACGTATCAAGCGCATCTTTCAAGTAAAGGTGCAGCAGCTTGTGTTGCATGTCATGTCCTGTGTGAAAACAAAGCTGGCTGGAATGATGCATGTTCTATTTGCTTGCATATACACAAAGAAACCAGGAGACACACATGCATGCCCAGAGAGCGGTGATCCTGGGAAGGGAGGCAGATGGACGGGGTGAAAGCCAAGACTACTTTCATTACACTTTGGAGAATATGGAATAACAGATTCCAGAATGAAAATGACTCACACAGGATGTTATACCCTGTGAGTATGAACCGAAGACATGAACACATGACAGGAAAAGTAACAGGAAACGACAACAGAGAAAGCAGGGAAGAGGTGGCCGGAACGCCGCCTCCTCCTCCAGGGAACCACTTCACTCTGGCGGATGAGGTATTGTTCAGCAGACGTGACAACAATCAACTCTCCTCATTAAAGAGTATTATTTCCTGCCTTAAATATGCGTGATTTGTAAACTTTATTTCCTTGGTTTACGGGGGAACTGAACATGGTAGAAACAATGTCTGTAATTCCCAGTATAGTTCTTTCTGTTCACTGGAAGCGAGCCTGCTAAGGGAACACACCAATCCCTCTGGGAGCTACAAACCAGCAGGGCCTCCTTGGATCTCCAGACCTCACAAGTGTCCTGTTTCTGACAGGGTGTACTCAGGCCACTTTTCTAATGCTCTCTATTTGTAGAAAACACTGACGTTTTCCTTTTCTGACAGGATTTATGCCTTCTGCAGGTTACAGCTTTTGCAGGATTTATCATATGGTGAAAATCTGTGGTGGACATCTATGATACAATAGTTTATATAAAATAAAAAAAAATGTTGAACCAAACAAAGTATTTCAAAGAATGTGTAAGTTAAGATTAATATTAACCTCCTTTTTTTCCAGAACTCTTTACATTTGCTAGTTATGTCCTTTTGGGATATCATTATGTGGTAGTTAAATTCTTACATAAACACAGATTTTCCTTGTATAGCCACTCTACAGGGCAACTTAATTTAAAAATTAAATGAGCTAAGATTCTATCACAACTTTACAAGTATAAAAATTTAATCTGGAAAAACCAGAGACTGGTAAAAGTGCAACATGCAGAGAAATTTTAACATTACAACCCAAGTGTTCTAAATAAACTAAGAAAATTCAGTTAATATTCTATTATTTTAAGTTAAATACTTGTATGTTACAAGACACACAACCTTATCTATGTAAGATAAATGCATTTATGCACTAGCTATTCCTTATTTGACTAGCATCAGGCAAACTCTGACAGGATGAAAAGATGATTTCCTTCCTCTGAGTCAGAGGGAAACAAGAAAGGGTGTGAGAAAAGGGTAGGAGGAGGGTGGCACTTCCCCCGAGGCTGCAGGGCTTACATTTAAAGAAAGCTCTCTGGAAACAGCTCTCATTGTCCTGCTTACACACCACCAAGTAGGTAATCTAATGACAGCATAATTCACTACTGGGGAGGGAAGGTTACATACCCAGGGGTTTTAAGCTGAAATTAAAACGGTGACACTACAGTGCTGACTACTTGAAACTACTTCCTTGAAACTGCAAAACCAGCATAAGCCTGACAATCACCCAAGACTGACACGTACGTATATTGTAGCTCAGACCAAAAAAAAAGAGAGTTGAAAGGATTTCAAATTTTGTCAAGTGAGTTCCAGCTCAGAACAGCTGACAACAACCTAAATACCACGGCTATTCTAAAATGCAAAGAAGCACCGTCTCCTACGTTCACTTTAAATATTCTAAAACCATTCCGTGAGTCTGGCAGAACAGCAGCTGATGGATAACCACCTTCTTAAAAATACACAGCATTAGTGACTCACACAAAACACCATGTCTGTCAATTCCAACCCACAGGGGCCCTGCAGGACAGAGCAGCAATGCCCTGAAAGGTTCTCTACAGGGTGGCTGGTGGACGCCAACTGTCAGCCTTTTGGTTAGCAGTCAAACACTGGAACCACTGCACCACCGCACCACCAGGGAACCTTGTGATTCAAGCACACCTTAAAGTCTAGTAAAAAGATTTGTGTTTTTCAACACTGATTTTAAAGGGGTATCTTTCCTAGAAAGTACAAAATTTAAACAACGAGGACAGACAAACTCAGTAAAACTTCTTAACAGGAAGACATCAAAACTAAGAGTTCAAATTACTCCACCTGGGTTAGGAAAAGAAATTAAGAAAAAGGCTTCCACGGAAATAATTACATTTAACATCTATTCTGTAGCAGAGGTCAAGTCTCTTTTAATATATTAAGGAAAGATTTCTTTCCTTAGACTGCAAGGAAGTCTAAATCTGGAGAAAGAACATAAAAGAAAAGAAAGTCAAGGGGAAAAAAGGTAAAACTTTGAGAAGATTTGCATTCTATTTTAGAAACCAACAAGCACTGAATAAATTTTCACTCAGCAGTGGCCAGTTATAAAAACAACCTTATTTACACACTAAATTCACCTAATATTTCAAAGTAATTCAGAATTCTGCAGCAAAGACATATAAACAGGCCAAAAATAAGGATCAGTAACTAGCCTATGAATGAAAGGCTGCTGTAGTTACGTTGACTTTTAATCCCAATCCCTGCTTTCTTTGCTCTATTCCAAATGTCTGCTCAACTTTCAAACTGGGTGGTCTTTGACTCCCAGAGACCCTTCCTGGTATGACCACACTCCCTGCCTGCACTGCTCTCTGAACACGGTGGAGGCGCTGTCCTTCCTCCCTAGCTCACTGCAATGCTCTCCACAAAGGCTTCTCTCACCAAGCCAGAGGGAGCAGTATGGTTATACAGCATGCCAGGCAAGCTGTGCCCCACCATTCCCCTGGTGACACTAACCACTGACAGCTGGTCCCTCCTACCAAATACAGTGACATGCTACACAAAAGTCTACCATGAGACTGGAAGCGATGGGCTCAATTCATATGCTGCAGGAGCCTGAACTCTCACACTGAATTTTTGAAATTTGAGTCCTCAATACCTGTACCTGCTGCTTCGATTCTGGGGTGTTTTTCTCTAGCTACAACATGAACTAGCTGTTACTAGCTCACCTCCAAAATCTTTGCCTGTGCTTTCGGCAAGCACTGACTTTCCCCACGGCAGCTCTCGGTACCTAGTAGCCACAGGTAGCTAAACTGCAGACAGACGGCTGGGGAGACAGCCTTTAATCTCATCCCGTACTTTCAGTCTGAAGACAAAGCTGTTGTCTCTTCTCTTGCTGCCTAATAACCTAATTCTCGCATCTTGGTAAGTCAAATTCCTTTGGGGCCAAAGGTTGTAAATCCTGAACAAACTTCTCTTCTTTCCTATCTAGCCAAATCTCCACATTAGTCCTTCTACATGACACTTTCATACGAAAATGACTAACCCTACCATCTCCTCTACAGGGTCACTATGAGTGGGAAACGACTCAGTGGCAGTTGATCATCACTGGAAGAACAGTGTGACATTGGGCAGGGCCCACTGCACCCGCAGGAAGCCACAGTGTGTGATTCGTAAACACATGCTGCAGCTTGACCTGAGCTTGAATCAGCTGAGACCTGAAGCTCACCTGGCGTTTCTGCCTATCTTAAAAAAAGAAGTCATCTAGCCTGAGGCCTTTAACCACACCCTTTCAGCTTGACTGTTCTAGTCAATTCTTTGAGATGTTTCCTACCTCCCGACCAGAACGGGGAAGTCAGTTACTTTTAATGATCCAATCCCAAACACCCAAGTGCTGGAGGGAAAGAGCGGTAAAAAGGCGTGACAGTAACATGCAAGCAAGCGCTGGGAAAAGAGTGACCTGGGCTGGCAAGCGGGGAAGACGACCAGCAGGACACCGTTAACTGACTGGTCACAGGTGAGAAAAAGCAGTGTTCCGAGGGAAAACAAAAGAGTTTGTACAACTAAAGCATGGAGAACAGTGAGAAGGACGAGGATGGGATCCTCTCTGTGAGGAAGAAAATGCCACGGACCACCGGGCCTTTTAGCCTGGAACAAGAGGGAGCAGGGAGATGGTCAGTGTGTCACCGGAGGAAGGCTGGGCTTCTACGCAGGGGTAAGTGAGTGGCAGAGGAAAAAAATGACAAATCTTAAGTTTCACTTGGGATAGCAGAATTTTGAGATATCTGGGATGCTGGAAACAGGTATCTGGAACACCAGAGTAATTCTCCTCTAGAAGTCTACATATGAGGGTTGTCAAAAACTGTAGGGAGCTCCAGCAGGGGTGGGGGGGGTGGGGGGGGCGGAGATGAGACCAGCTAAACAGGGAGAAGTTACACGGGGCAGGAACACCAAGAGTGAAGAGCCGCGCAGGAGGCCGGCTGGGGAAGAACCTCTCCGGCTGGGGAAGAACCTCTCCGGCTGGGGGAGCGCTGTGAAGTGCCCTGAAGCGCCGTGAAGCTCGCCTCCTCTCCACGGCATCCGGCACACAGCTCCCTTCAGCTCAGCAGCCGCTCTCCAACACATCCTCTCAAGCCCATTTCCTGGGCTGTACCTATCTCAAGGGGCCCTGGTCACACAGTGGGAGAGAGGTGCTGTGGGGACTACGGCCTGAGCAAAGTGGAAGTGAGGCTTCTAGATACTTAGTATGCCAAAAATCAAATTTCAGAGAAGAGATCTGCAATCATTTTGCTCACCTTACGGCTATTCTTTTTATTTATACCCACTTCTTGAAGGTGCAGAGAAAGTGTAATTCTACGGATATCCTATCTGACAAAGTTTGCTTAGTCTAGTCACTAGGGTCAGCTGATCAAAACACTCAGCTTCAGCATGTAGGTTATTGACTAAACCGTTTTTTGTTACCTCCTGACACCTTCTAGTTGCACCCCCAAGTCAGAGGCAGCAACAGATAAAGACTGCCAAGTGTCCATTTCAAAATAGGGCTACACTCAGAAGATTAAAAGAAAGATTATGAGGTCTTTAGAGAAATCAGGACTTCATTCTAATGTAGTCACGAGGGACAAGACTAAAAGCAGAACTACACACTGTCATCACCCCTGAATGACTTGGACAAAAGACCAGTAAGGGGGCAAAATCTGATCTTGATTATTTCAACTTAATAAGTAAACAAGTATTTTGCACTTGAGATGTTTTAAAAATATGAATTAGTTTGCGTCTAAAGAAAAAATTAGGATTTCATCTTCAAGAAATACAAAGAGAGCACTGTGAGCAAACATCTCTCTCAGGAGCTCAGGCAGTCTGTGCAGCAGCAGACTATAGCCGAACTCAGCCTTCTTTTGCTCTCGACTTCACTCTGCGGACAGACAGTTCACCTTTAGCACTTGCCTAAGCAAAACAGCTGTAATTCCAAAAAAAAATAAAAAGATAATAAAGTGGTTTAAAACACACACAGGCCTTGAATTAGAAAAACTAGTTTCAGATTCTGAGTCCAGCAGCTACCAGCAGTATGATCCTAGTCAACAGACTGCAACCACAATTTCCTCATCTGTAAAATGGGGGTCATGGCTGTAGCCTTTTTTAAAGGGTTATCATAAAGGTTATGTGAGACAACTAACTAGTAAACACTTTAAAGAAGAAATGGAAACGCTGGTGGCACAGTGGTTAAGTGCTACGGCTTGCTGACCAGGTCAGCAGTTCAAATTCACCAGGCGCTCTCTGGAAACTATGAGCAGTTTTACTCTGTTCACAGGGTCGGTAGGAACTAGAATCAACTCGATGGCACTGTTTTTTGTTTTTTTTTTGCTTTGTTTAAAGAAGAATTAGCCCCCTTCTGTGTATGGCTCAACAGGGACTTCAGTACTTTCTAAGGCCCACTGTTCCAGCACAGAAACCATGGTGGCTAGTGGTTAAATGGTATGGATGCTAACCAAAAAATCAGCAGTTCAGATCTGTGAGGCACTCCTTATAAACCCCGCAGGGTAGTCCTGCTCCATCCCATAGGGTTGGAATCAACCCATGGAGTTGGAATCAACTCGCGGGCAAAGGGATTGGTTTTTGGTTTTTATTCCAGGCATCCTAAATTACAAATTAAGAGCTAAGGCCTTGCAGCAGTAAGATACAAATAAAACTCAATTACCACTAGCACTAAGGAGTGGGCTTTATGTACTACTGAAAGAATAAAGTTCTTACTTATCCTCTTGAGAATCTAAATGTTTATTGTTTGTTATAAAAATAATCTCAACCTATTGTGACAGAGAAACTTTTCCAAAGACCACAGAAGTATCACTGACTTAATTTCACCATAAAATTTACAAAAATTTTCTAACTAAAAATCTCATGCCTTCATTTAGTATAATATGAGGCTTTAAAAATAAACATCACTGTAACAAATCAAAACAGTGGGGCCACATGTTGCTTGGTTTCTATACCACATATCATCCCAGCTACTTCCTAGGAATTCTGGTGTAGGTCAATAAAGAAAAGTACAGTCTACTATAAAAGTTCTCAGTCCTTTTATTTAAGCAGAACTGTACACAAATAGGTACATTTTCAGTGACAAAAAACTTCTATACCCAACAATTTATTTCACAATCTAAATCCATACGCTTGAAGTTTTCTACGCAATGAAACCTCTACTAATTTAGATGCAGTGAGTAAAACAAACTTGCATTAGTTTGTGCACATCTGTTTTTGTAAAATTACTAAGTTACATCTAGACGTGTATCACAATCTGAAATTTGTTAAAATCAAGTTAGATTCTAGAGATGAGATCTGTCATCCAAGATGGGATGACATTCTCTAGCCCTCTTCCTTCTTGCCAAAAGGCCCTGCCCCAGGGCTCTAACAAATACTTTTGTTTATGTTATCTTTATCAAATGGTTCTCTTTTGAATTAAACCTTAAAGGCATGGACTTAGAGAGGAACCATTTGCGAAATCAAGTGAAAGGCTCAATTCTTCTTAAATACCTACCTGCGGGTTCTCTGTAGACAATGAGAATGGAATCTAAAGGGAAGAAGAGAAAAAAAAAAAGCCAGTGTCCCGAAAAGGTTTGAAGGCCTACTCAGCAGTGCTGGGCAGGGGTGGGGCAGTGGGCTGGGCAGTGCTGGGCAGGGTGTAGGGAGACGAGCTGGGCAGTGCTGGGCAGGGTGTAGGGAGACGAGCTGGGCAGTGCTGAGTGGGGAGTCGAGGATGAGTTGGCTAGGAGGGATCGGGAGTCAGAGTCTGGAGAGAAATATCCAGGCTGGGAGAACAGGTTTGAATGCTGAAGGAAGAGAGAGCTTCCCAGAGCTTCAAGATGATGCTCTGTGTGCTCCGGGTGACATGAAGAATGTGCAAAGTGGGTCTGGACAGCAATCCTAAAGATACTAATAATATTTAAAAGGACATACAGAAAGGACAAGTCTGCTAAAGGGACTGTGAGGTAAAAACCTACAGGGACAGGAAGAAAAACAGGGAGAAGTGGTATCTCAGACACCAAAATTCAAAATCTATCACATATGGATATTAACTTCACGCATACGAATACATATTTGGAACACTATAAACTATTTAAGAGCTTCTTATCCATTGTGACCGCAGTTACCAACATGCAGGCACACGTGCTCAGCATCTGAAGGGACACGCAGACCACCAAACAGTCATCAAGGGAAAAACTCGGGACCAGGTATGATGTTCTTATTCCATTTTCCAAACTTTTGATTTTTGAAAGGCAAATACATTACTAGTAAAGAAGCTGGGGGTGTAAATGTACAATCCAAAAGGCTTTTAGAAAAGGATTCTTACACGAATCCTTGATCACTAACTCATTTGTACATTTTTAACCATGGTGCTAAACACATTAAATATGTACTTGATCTACAGATTATTTCAATTTAACTGAAGAGTAAAACTGGAAAACAGTCTAAACTCTCATACCGTACTTGTTTTCGTCTCTGGCACTACTACTGTGGATGTGGAAACTGTGGTGGCACAGTATATAAAACTAGGTAAAACCAGGTAAACAGGTGATGACTACTCTTTGCTACTGAATGGTTTGGAGCCCATCCAAGAGAGAAAGTGAATCAAAAGATTTGTAAAAATTTCAAGCTTGATTAAAAAAAAGTCCCCTTATTCAAAATTTTGTGGGATGTTTTAAAAACAGGCATGAGAGATTTCTTAATGGAATTACTCAGAACTAATGAAAATGGTAAATTCGGATGTAGTTTTTGACAGGGGGTTGTACGCGCAACTCACTCCCTGACCCCAAGAAACATTTGCAGCACGAAATAGCTTTCAAAAAAAAAAAAGCATTATAGTGTTTGCTATCTATAAATACTATTACAGTGTGAGTTCCTTAACTGGTTACAATTAGTAAAATACTTCTCCAATAAGTACTAAGACTCTTCTAAAAATTATACAGAAACACAATGTACCTATGTTTATAATCATGAGCATTACATTTGAATATAAGTTTTATTCCACTGCAATAAATACTAAATTTCAGATGTTAAGCAACATATAAAATGTGTTTCTCGTGAAGTGGTTTAAAAGGTGGCTTTGTAAACAGGTGATGACAACTCACTGCTATGTAAGTTAACAGCAAGTCAAAGTGACGCAGCCACATCATCCAGTACTGAAGTCTGCCTTATTCTTTACGTCTTCTGGGGTCATGTGTATGCCAGTGAGAACCCTGGTTCTAGTGGAAACCTGGTAACAGATCCTAGCCCCACTACTTATAAGGTATGTACCCTGAGTAAGCTTCTTCACCATTCTAAGCTTTTGTGTTCCTTCTCTGTAAACTGAGAAACCAACAGCACCCACAGAGTAAGGCCACTATAAGAATCAAATGATATAATGTGCAAAAAATCCTGGTATGGTGCCTGACACATAGTAACCACTCAACATCACATACCTTCACTAAGAAATCCAAGGAACATTCAAGCACAGAGACCTACAGTATAAAATTCCTAAACCCCCAAATGGCTAGGCTCTGATTTGTTCCATCTAACAGCCACTTACACTATGCTAAGGCCTTGGACAAGTATCTCAGTGCACTCACTAAAAATTCTCTTTCATTAGTCACATAACTTGGGTGTCATCTACCAAGACTTGTTCTGTAGACACAAACTCACCAACAGGCTTTTCCTCAACTATTTCTGATAATCTGATAAAAACTCTGAACTCACCAAAACTGAAAATACCTAAAATTCTACTCAAAATTCCATAAAGCTTAAGATCCCCTGGAGTCTATTCACTGACTGCTATTGATACCTTACACTAGACAAGGTAGAAATTACTTTTCTAACTACTAGTTACATATATTTATTGTAGAAAATGAAGAACACAGAAAAACATACAAAATAAAGTACAGTTGTATAACAGTTTGTAGCTATTTTTTCCAGACTACTGCTGACTGCAACTTACTGGCTTAAGAAATGTTAAGTTTATAAAATGATCAAAGTCAAGTCATGAAACACCACATCAGAGACAATCCTGAGCATCAGTCAGAAAACAAACTGGGCAAACATGTACATGTGTACAGCGGGGAAGACAACCCACTACGGTTAAGGATACAGTCAGAAATAGATATGGTGTTCTCTGAGATGAGACATACTTTTTGACTTTTTGGGAGGAAATGAGGTAATCTTAGCTAATCTTTGACAGACTTGCAGGATAGCTGAACCACAGTTTAATGCTACCACTGTATGATGTTGGACATTTAACTCAGGCTCTTTTTTTACCCCCTCTAATCTGCAAAACGCGATCTTCAGACCCAAGACTTCAGCCTGATCTTTCTGTTTCTACAAGTCCCTCTTACAAAATACAGCTGTGTAAAATAATGCAAAATTAGCAAGTATATAAAACAAACCAAAAAAAAAAAAGCATTTTTGTTTTCTAAGCAGTAAACAATTTGGAAAGGAAATTTTTAATTTTCAGGGCTACAGAAATGTCTATTAGATGCTAACACACCCTTTCCATGAAGCATTAGTATTTCAGGGGTTCTCACTCAATGTAAGAGCGGAGACAATTTTTTTTTAATTTTAGAGGCATTTAGAAGAAAAATACCTTTTATTAACAGAATTCCCAAAGTAATAAAATTAATTTGTACTATGTTTTATGAAGAAATTGGATACAATTTTTATTTTCTTTTAAGTTAAACTTAAGAGATTGATACACGGCTTCTCTAAGAGCTCTTGAAGTAATAACAACTGTAAAGTATCTGGAACCTTTTAATATACTGTAAGCAAATGTGACAGTAATATTTATATAATTTTACTGTAGTACAGGATTACTTTTTAATAAATTGATGTATCTATTAAATACCAGTGCAAAGATACGGCTTTAGCCTCCTAAAACTTTCACAGGATCACATACTTCATTACTAACTTATTTTCCAAGTTTTTACTTATATTTACTGATAATATTCTTACACAGTGTGCTCATTTTGTTTGTAAATATTCATCTCAACACAATAACACCAGGCACAATAATACATAAAATCTAATCCATTAAGTCTTACCAATTTATGACCTGACGAGACACTCTTGTGGACAACCCTCAGTCCTTAGGAGCTAGAATAACCCTCCAACCATGTGAGGGCATCACAACTCTCTCATTTAAACTCTCGGCTTTCGATCATTACTATGTCACATTCCTCCTCCGATGCTGAATTCTAAAAAAAATTCTAGCAAAGAGTTTAAGTAAATAAGTGTTTAATCAAATAGCCTTTAAAAATCTTTTACAGCACAGCTTTATGTTTTACAATGATCACATGACTGATGTTTTGTACTTTAGTATGTTTTTTAAATGTAGCATAATTTCATATTTGATCTAGATACTTCAAACATCAACACAGACTTCCATTAGGAATATTTGTCAGTAAAGAGTCAAGCAGACATGAAACCAATTATAGGTTTAAGATCGCAATCTAGAACTTAAGATTTAACACTCTAACCGAGCTCTGCAGCCTTGCAGAAGGGCACCGGGTTCCCTCATTTGGCCCATATCCATGAGGGCTTTCTGTACTCACAGCAAAGGTGGCTGGATCAGCAGCAGTCTACACTGATTTTTATAACTAAATCTTAGTCTGACTGTCCCCATCATCCCCAATTTGAAAAACAGAAAGCACAAGGGCAAGATTACAACTGTGTCACGTGCTGTGTGTAACAGATACAGCAACACTGTTCTCTCCAACAGTGGTCCCGTGCTGCAGCTGTGCACAGGTGCAGGAGACGACTGCTGGCATGGAAAACTAACAATGGCAAAAGTGACGACTCAGTAAGGGCAAAAACTTCCTCACTATGAATGCCATTTTAAATTTACTAAATTTTTCTAAGAAGGCTTTCAATTGGTCCTTTGATCTCCAAAGTGTAATACTAAGAATATATTCTGTCTAGTAAGAATCACATTTTTAGTTGCTAGTGATTCACAAAAGAGGCAACCCATACATTTGTTGGTCTATTTTTGCCTAAATTAATCCTACCATAAAATGACATGAGGTGGGGGCAGGGCAGCTGAGTTAAGGAGGAAGCCACCACTGAGGAAGGTAAGGTGCACACAGGTCACCCTACTAAAAACTCACTGACAGCACTGTGGAAGACACTGCATGGTTGTAAGATGCCTGACCCGAATGTAGGGGTCTTTGACTATCTGGTTTTAAAACTTTTAATGTAACTCTTCTATACCTGTGGTCATTTCAAAGTCCCCCAAACAATCTCCCAAGAACTACTAGAATTTTTCCAATTTACAATTACAGTCATCCTAAATGTAATCTTACAACACATTTGACTTCAACAAAACCATTCAACTTTACTGTGACAATGTAATCACCCTGGTGAAGGCAAAAATCCATGTTTATGAGGAGAAGTAAGAGTTTAAAACTGTGGTTACATCATCGACACATTATTAACCAAATGGTTTTCGAAAGTCTGTATGCAATTCTGCCTCCTTTCAAGCAAAATATTACCATAATTTTTAAAACTTAGATGATTTATTCATTTGTGGGACAAGTCCCATAGGAAGATCAATACCCAGTCATACCCGGAAAGGTCAATGCTTCCTGAAATACAGCTCTATATTGCTGTCAATTTGCTTGTCTGTGAGGCTTTGATGAACTATCATTAAGGGGCAGACTGACCCTTTGTTACAGAGCCTGTCAACAGCAAGCATGGTTAATACTAAATACCTGGAAAACCTCTGAAAGACAAAATTAAACCAGCCACATAAAGAAAATTTAGATACTATTTTACCATGAAAAAAATGAAGTTTTTAAGGGTGTGTGCTGTATTCAAATGTGTGGTAAATTCAGAACTTAGAAACTGTATAAACCAAATCAGACCTGTTGCCATCAAGTCAATTCTGACTCATAATGACCTTTTAGGACACGCCGAGTTGCCCCAATGAGTTTCCAAGGAGCAGGTGGACTTGAACTGCTGCCCTTGTGGTTAGCAGCTGTAGCACTTAATCACCGCACTACCAGGGTCTGCAAGAATTGTAGACATTTTAAAAACTACAATACTTTTACATCAATTTTTTTCCCTACGCTAGAATTTTAAAAATTAGTTGCTCTCAAGTACAGGGGTCACATTTAAAGAGTTTCAATCATTAAATTTCAACAGGTAGCAAATGCTTACCAGAAATCCGAAATAAAACTAAGTTACTAAAATGCTTATGGATGAATGCGGTTCAGATTAATCAGAAACTTTTAAAATTTAAAGTGAGAATTCTTATTGAAAACCAGTATCTGCTCAGAAACTTGTACTACTGTACCAATTATAATCTTGAATCGATGTAAGACCACCATTCTGGACATTTCCCTAGGCTGTTCATTCATCATTTCATTCTTTTTTCTATCTGTGAGGAGCAAAAAAAAAAACTTGCAACTAAGATTATGTTACAAGTTCCCATAGTATACTCCAATAAGAACTAGGCTTAAGTTTACCCTTATTTCTCAAAAAAAGTGGATGATTTAAAATTTCCAAGAAACCAGACATGCTAAATCAGACATAAGGGGTCAGGAACCCGCCTTTTGTGTGTTTGCCTTAGCTTAACACAAAACTTTATTGTACTATTTTGGGAAATCTCAGCCACCATAGATCAGTGCTCATGTCAGAAATGCTCATCTTTCAATGGCTAAAGAGGGAAACTGGGGCGACTTAGTAGGTCCCCAGTTAACTACATACAGTCTCTCCACAGACCCTATACTGTGGAAATGAGGCTGGAGACAGCAGAGACTGACTTAGGGAAAAATCAATCCACATGTACCAAATAGAATCAGGACACTGGTAGGACAGCACGCCCTCAGAAATTCACACGTGAAGACGCACAAACTGCAGGACACCTCCTTTGGCTCTATACTTCAAGGCACAACAGTCAGACCCGGTTACAGACTGAACTGTGTCCCCCAAAAACATGTCATCAACTTCACTAGGCCGTAATTCCCAGTACTGTGTGACTGTCCACTATTCTGTCTTCAGCTGAGATTTTCCTAAGTCTTGTAGATCCTGTCTGTGTTAACAAGGTAAGACTAAAGAGGCAGTTACATTAAGACAGCAGAACTCAAATCTACAAGATTTGGTGGTATCCTGAGTCAGTGTCTTTTGATATACAAAAAGAGAGGAGCAAGTTGAGACACTGGGACCACCTAGGAAGAAGAAAGAGGAGAGTGCATCCTCTGGACCAGAGGTCCCCACACTGAGAAGCTTCCGTCAGAGCTGACACAGAGAAAGCCTTCCCCTGGAGCTGGCAGCTGAATTTGGACTTCTACCCTCCCAGAATGTGAGAGAATCACTCTCTTTCTTAAAGCCATCTGCTTGTGGTACTTTGGTTATAAAGCACTAGATAAATATAAAAATAAAACGTTCTTTAAAACATGTCATGGATTATATCAAACACAGCTATTGGTGGATGAAAAGCAAATAGGTAAATAAAGAATTTCTGTAATACAGCTCTGAAAAACAATCAAGTTATCATACTGGTATTTTCAAAAGATCATGCTTATCCATCTATAATTTATATTCCCTTATGTTTTCAAAAGCTATAGAAACAACTTATGAAGGATACGAAGAGGGGGAAGGAACTAAAACCGTGAATGGCTGAGGAAGACAAAAATGGAAAATAAGTTAGTGGAGATAGGTGACACACCACTACAATATATGCCACTAAGGAGCTGCCCACTGTGTTAATCATAACCACAACGGGCAATCATAGCCAAATAAAGAAGGACAAGGGCTTCCAAAATTTAAGAGATCATTCCATGTTAACTCTTTTGAGTTGATACCTGGTATTTCTCGAAACAAAGTATGTTATAACTATCCAAGAAATACAGTTAACAACACTTTCTGGGCTAAATTAGCAATATCTAAACTAAAATCAGCTGCTGCAAATAAACACAGGAGTCTTCTGAAGATCACTGTTCCAGAGCCACCGTGATGAGAAGGGCTCAGTCCAGCCAACTCTCCCTCCTGGTTCCCTTCCAGTAGAGAGGAGTGGAGAGAACATATCTTCTTTATCTTGGTATTTCCACGCAGCTCTGTAGAAAGCTATGCTTTTGCTTCCAGGATAAAGGTTACACAGATAACGAACATCCTGCTGTCAGCAGAAAACGGCTAACTGTCGTGGATACCACTATTTGCACCAACACTGAAGACGTTAAAAACAAAATTCAACTGTGGCCTTCTGTAACTTGTCAACAGGGACAGTTGTGCTGTCCTCAAACACGCTTTACCTTACTGAGGACACCACCATTTCTGGGCCAAATAGCACAGAATCTAAAACTGCAAACAAATACAATGAACAACTTCTAAATCTGTGTGTATTTATAACCAAGGATCCCTCACCTTTGAAAACAGAAAATAAACTGGCATTAAAATGCTACATCTTGAGACTACTTAACAAAGGACACCCATAAACCGTTGCTCTTACCAGTTGCCTGAGTGGACACCAGCTCACCACTATCCCGTGCACACCAGAACAAAATACTGCCCAGTCCTGTGTCCCCCACCGCCCACAACAGGCTGTGGAACAGACTGCTGTAACCCACAGGGTTTTCACTGGGTGAATTATCACTACTTGTTTAACTTTATTTCTGTCCACTAAGAAAAATGTTTAGGAATAGCCAACTGAAGTCTAAACACAAAGTAATTCTGGGTAGTCATCTGCAGTTCAAATCCACCAGGCGATCCCTGGAAACTCAACGGAGCAGCGCTGCTCTGTCTATAAGGTCGTTGAGTCAGAATAGACTCAGCAGCAATGGGTTTGGTGTTTTGGCTTAAGGTATTTAAAAGCTCTATGCTGGCAATAAAAGTCACATACATCCCTGGTTTGAGTGATCTGGACTATTAATGGGTTAATCAAAAACGTGAGCTACTTACTAGAAACCCCGGTGGCATACGTCTGCTAACCAAAAGGTTGGCAGTTCAAGTCCACCAGACACTCTTTGGAAACTCTATGGGGCAGTTCTACTGTCTTGTCAGGTCGCTATGAGTTGAAATCGACTTGATGGCAATGGGTTTAGGTTTTTTTCTTTTGGTTTAACTACCTGCTATACCAATTTTTTTTTTTTAAATGTATTTATTGTGATTGAGTGAAAGCATACAATCCAGTTTAAATCTGCATGCCCACCTATGTGCAGCTCCTACTGCTCTCCTTGCCTGGTGACAGCATGCTGCTTTCTCTTCTATACATGTAATATCCTCTTAACAATCTCCTGTTCCCTCTTCTCCACCCTCCTCACTCTCCTCTAGTAAGAGGCCCTTAAGACTATATCCTACAGATGCACAGAACCATAAAGTGCACACACGATACGGTCACTCTGTGTCGCCGAGTCCAGTCTATTCCTGTCCGAGGAGCTGACCTCAGTAATGATTTATGGACAGGGGCAGCCATCAGCTCTAGCGGCCATGTTCCCAGGGGAACCCCGAGGCCTTCGGACCATCAGTTGTGATCTTTTAGTGGAGTTCTCAGGATGCACCCCTTTCTATTCTCATGTTGCCACTGAGACTTCACTTTTGTGAGCCCCATCACAGCTGTCACTGGTGGCAGCCAGGCTTACACCAAATCTTAATGAAACAACAACAACAAAATTAAAATACTTTTACCTTAAGTTGTCTGTCTGCCCTAAACACTGTCAGATTATCCAACGGTATGCAATTACTTCCAACATTCCGCTTCTTTTCAGCCAGGTGACCCCATTCTCACAATCTCTTCACCTCCAGGCTTTTCCTACCCTCTAAATGCAGGTGGTGCTGCCCAAGTCCTGGGCTTGACCACTGTACCCTACTCTACCTCCTTGGCAGCCCAGTCATTCCTAAATCTTGAACTCTTAAAAAAAAAAAAAGACTTCAAACACTTCCCATCTTCACTTGCATACTAAACTGCAGCTACATTCTGAATCCTACCCTGACTTCCTAACAGCTCTTTAGCTCATCAAAAAAGCAGCCAAACAAAAACCCTAACTGGTATTTCTCCTTCCCAAAGCACATGGTACACCACCACCACGCAACAGTCCCAGCCCCCATTTCCTCTCTCAACTGGGGTTGACACTGATAGCTTCTTCCCCATCATATCCAATCAACGTAAAATCCTCTAATTCCTACCTTCTGGTAAACATTCCTTCTTCATCTCCCCTAATTTAGATTTTCATTACTTTTCCAGTACTTAACTCAAACATCTTTGAATCTATCTAATCGAATTTTTGTTCTCTTTCAATATTTTAAACACAAATCAAATTTAACCATCTTCATCACGTACGCAAAGTCCTGGTGGCACAGTGGTTGAGAGCTACGGCTGCTAATCACAAGAAAGACTGGCAGAGTGAATCCATCAGCCTTCCTTGGAAATCTACAGAGTAGCTCTACTCTGTCCTCTAGGGTCACTATGAGTCAGAAACAACTTGATAGCAACGGTGTTTGTGTTTCAGCACAAACGTCCTGTACTTCCACAAGTGACTCACAGTGTTATGTCTCCCTTCACTCAGTTCTCAAACTACTGACTTCTTCATAGTTCAATAATCTCCTAGAAGGCTAACTATGGAAGCTACACTGTTTATTTCACTAAAGATAAATAGTCTACAGCACAGAGTTTGGGCTTCCTAAGAAAGGGCTGAATTATTTTTGAGCTTTCAGTATCCACTGTTCTTGTACCTGAAGATGGTTTCAGCTGACTGATTTCACCTACAACTCAGCAAATGACAAAAACAGTCTACAGGACAATGATGGCACCTACAGGAAAAGGGACAGGATGGCTTCAGAGTAGCTTCAACTTTGGGACAATAACTGAATAAAGCACTAGGAAGGAAAAAGCATGTATCTAAACATAGGCACAGGCTGACTGGTTGGTGAAAAGTCCCTTAATTCGCTAATTTTAACTTAAATAGAGAAGGAAACAAAGCAGTCAGTTAGAAAACTTTATTCTGATTAAAAGACTCTGCTAAATTGAACTAACTGTAAACCCACTGCCATTAAGTTGGGTCTCAATAACTGTAGGAGGGGAAAAATGCCCCAGTCTTTCAAGTAAGGCAAAATCAGGGATCTTCTATAGCAGGTTTAATCAACACTGGCACAGGCCTTAAAGGTGTCCATACTGAAAATGATTTCCAAGATTTCATGAACAGGAGACTGAAATTTGTGTCTCAAAATAAGATGAAGGCAGCAGAAGACATTAAAGGACTTAAAGTCCCTTAACCTCCTGAATAGTTTTATTTAATAATAGATGCATCCCCAACAAACTACTTATTTCACTATTAATTTGATAAAGAATAATCCTTAACTACAATACTCCAAAATGAATGGATTTGGTGAGGTCCAGAAGAAATAAGGTCATGGTAAGTTATAATTAATAGTTTTAAAGGTTTAACTCACACAAATCTTTAATCTCTGCCTGTGATGGAAAAGAATAAACAGCTCCACAATATTTCACTAGCTAAATACACCTATTAGCAAGTCTGGGGATGTTTACCAACTGAATCTGCAGATTGTCAGAACCATTAAAGCGAGTCACTACTGCTCTTCTCCACTGAAAACAGAGGAAGCTTGCTGAAAGGAAGCCATCAGTTTCTGCAGGGCTGTGCTTGTCACTTGGTACCAACAGGCCAACTTAACAATGAAGAACAGCTGATCTAAAACACAAGTTCCTATGGTAACTTGGCATTAACACCACAAATATCCATCAACTTCTGAGACTCTGAACAACAAGCTCCAAGGAGAGAAATACTTTCAACCCATAAGAAACTACAGACACAGCATCTTAATTACGATACCCTTACCGTTTCTGGTATCTTAAAAAACAACAACAACAACAAAAAAACAGAGATAAGGAGTATTTAACTGAAACAACAATGATGAACAGAAAATTACAATTGTTGTTTTATAAGGAAATGAGAGAAAATTTTTAACATTAGATCCACATGATAAAAGATAAAGCTCAAACCTCTGTAGCAGTTTTGAAGAAAACAATATATATTATTCACCACTGTCACCATGGCAGGCCATGGAAGTTAGCTGTGGGAAACAAATCATCATACATTTAAAAACTCCTATCATTACATTTGTAAGTGTTAATTTTCTCTTTTCTAAGGGAAATATAACAAGGACAATCCCAAAGCACCCTCACTCCAGTGACATTTGGTAAAGGAGGTACATGATTAAGCCTTCATGCTCATTTGTCTTTATATTGCTAGATACAAGTTATTCGAATTTGATTTTATAATCATGGTACTACTGCTTCTACAGTAACTATGAAGGACTCAGCTGTTCATCACACACTGGGCTCTGAGCACACCAGGGCACAGAGGGGAAGAAAGGGGCAGTCTGCTTCCGTACAGACTTAAAGCCTCACAAACCCTGCGGGGCAGTCTTACTCTGTCCTACAGTGTTGCTATGAGTTGGAATTGATTTCTTTTTTTCTCCTTTGCGGGGGGGCTACGGAACACATCACCAAAAAGACATTCTACTACAGAATTTCTTTACAGTGACACACACACGCAAATCAAGCCTAAGACTGTTATCACTTCTAGGCAATGCAGACCATGTCTTCCTATGACATGTACATGCACTCAATAGAGAAGGAGTTAAGCCCATGAGTATTATCCAGAACTATGCCAGAGGACACAAACGCGTTGCCAGGCAGTCAAGAGAATCTAACAGAAGTTTTGTGTGAATTTTAAAGACTGTGTCAACTTCTAGTAATTAAACACAAAAGGATGCAGCACTATAGCCAGCAAAGACTAGAGCAGCGCATACACTACTTAGAATGTGCTCAGCAAAACAATAAACCAAAGCATCTCTTGCCATAAACGCCAAGACTTGAGTCTATATTTCAAAATGTTAAAAGTAAAATCTACATAACATTTTTGTGAGAAAGCAAACTTTTTTTTAGTGGTTTACAAATCAGTAATGCAGATCTCTAGCAAACAAACTTGATGTACAAGCTTTTTGCCAAAAATTAAGAAATGACTACTCTGGTACCCTGTCTTGTCCCTCTTCCAAGTTCTTCATCTGAATTAACATTTTTCTTTGAGTCACTAGCGCTTTTACTGAGGAACGGTATAAAACAGCACGGAAATTAAAACAGCTAGTCTGTTCCGCAGAGTAAGTTTCCACATTAAAATAAACATGGGTAAATGGATGTTTCATATCATTAAATTCAACGTAACATGTAAATCCTTAAGAAATATACTTAAATCACACGAAATATGGTAAAAAGAAAAGTACATTTATATGTTATATAATATATAGGTGGTATTTTTGGTTTATTTTTCTGCTTTGTCCCATGCTAGATACCAAGTGACTCCCCTCCCCTAAAATAACAAATCAAGATCCGTTTTACTGATGAGAAACCAGAACAGTGCAAAGCAACTCATGCATACACTTTTGCAGGTATGCATTCCATACTAAGTATTCATACCTATCCCAGAGGTTCTTTGATTCCTGAAAGGTGTTCAAATGGAACGCTTGGTAGAAAGCAGCTGAAGGGTTCCTGTGAGATCCAAGAATCAGATGGAAACGAGGTTGAGAATGTACAGTAAAATCACTGCTTTTCCAAATAGGGTGGAAGATACAGCATAAGTGCTTTAACATACAAACAACAAATACATCAGCTTGCTTAAACACTGAAATTAAAAATGGTCAAAATCCAACACACAGAGACAACAGTTAAAGATCACAGTTCTAAAGGAAAAGTAACTGGCATCCATTGTGTATGTGTGTGATACACACATGAATCTGACTCGTTCATCTCCTAATTAGCACTACTGCTCATCAGACACCTTTACAAATCCCAACGTGCTAGTGCTCTGCATTCAACAAAATTGTTCCCAGGTACAGTATTCACGTAAAAAAAAGCTGTAACTTCATGACGTAAACACTCTTCTTAGGTCTGTTACAAGAGGGAAGAGTTTTCTAATACCAACAAAGAGTCCTTTCCTGGACTGGACTTGATATCGAGACCCCCCCCCCCCTTTTTAATGCGTAGTTTCTCTGAATTTGGGCAAGAAATGGTGCTGCAATAGTTTAATGTAACCATGTGTGTTCGTACAGTGTTCCCTTAAGAAGTATGAGTTTATTTACCATAACCCTCACCCATTTCCACCTTGGAGAGCAAGGAATACCTCCTACAGGGCTCTCACCATTCTCAAGGGCTGTCACCACAGAATCACACAACTGATGGGCTCATGTGAGGACGCCACCAGTATACATGCTTTACGTCTCATCTCTCCAGCAGTTTCTGTGGGGACTAAACTGCAACAGACCTGCTCCGTAACAGGCCTCCTCACTTCAGCATATTCCCGTGGTACCCTGCTCCCCTACCCCAACCCTTGCTTGCCATTAGTTAGGAAACTCACAAAAGGTTGTCACTATCACTCCTAAAATTCTTAACCTAGGTTGTAGCAGAGTTAACAGCAGCTGTTTTAGGAAATCAGGGATCTTTCTAGACCAGATATTAGTCTGGTGTCTCGTATTTATTAACCTAATTCTCACAGCAGCCTCTTTCATTATTATCCTTATCTCACAGAACAAGATCCGATCAGAATCAGAGACAAGTAGCTTGCCTGATGTCATAAAGCTAGCAAGTGGCACTCTGGTCTCAGAGTGTATGTTTGTAATCCACCATGCAGAGCTAAATTTTAACCTTGCCAAGTCTGTCTCCTGATCTGTGAAACAGCGATATTACTATCTATCCCTGCAGGACGGTTGAAGAATTAAGAATGTATGTACAGCTCCTGGCATACAGTCAATGCTCAATAAATGACAGCTATGATTTCATCATCAAAATGAGGTTCACATACAGCACTGCATTTCTAAGGCCCTAGGAAGTGTCTTACAAGTTTCTGTGCCATCACTAGTACAGTAAAAACACTATTTCCAAGGCCTGTTGGGATAGCAATCAAGTCTGAACCATCACTAAACAAAACATATCTTCAGTGTAATACTCTAAGAACTCAGATTACGATTCCTTAAATTGTGTTATCTACTGAATTAAAAAAAATATTTTTTAGGAAGTATTTTTAATTTTAACCAGTAATGTGCTTTTTCAACGACCCCAAATTAGGAAAGTCAGAAAAACATTAGGCACCAACCAAAGTGTTACTGAAGCAACTGTCTGATTAACTAAGTGTGTTTAACATGGAAACCCCAGTGGCCTGTTGGTCAGCATCTGGAATGTACCAGGTGCTCCATGGAAACCCTATGGCGCAGTCCTACTCTGTCTTATAGGGTCGCTGTTAGAATGGATTTGGTTTTGGTGTTTTATATACGTGCACTTCTCTGTTTGCCCTATTCCTCTGGCCTTTTCCGTTTTGTTTTGTTTTCTTACTAGGTCTAAGGCAATTAAAGGCACTGATTAGGCCTCCAATTGCTGTAATGGCTTACCAGGCATCTAACTACTGCTCACTGCTGATTTAACAGTTTACATACTTTCAAGACATATTAGGTCATTTTTTCACTCTACTCAGAAATCAGTGTGCCACATCAAACGAAACTCTTAAGAACAACTGAGCCAACTAAAAACGCTCTGTTTTTTTAAACCAGGCCGACTAAGGGCCATATGGAAACCAGTGAGCTACCTATCGCTATAGTTTATTTGAAGACCTCGGGTTTAAAATAAACTGGAGTGACTCAAAGAGGGATGTTGTAAATACTAAACAATAACAGAGTAAACCTGAAGTTATTCTTCAAGTTCGGTATTAGAAATTCATTAAGGGAAGAGTATTGACAATATAGGCAATAAGGATGACAGTCTTTAAAAGAATGTCATATTTCCAGACTTACGAAGAAAAATGGCAACATCATGTGACTTAATCTGAATCAAACTGATACCCAAAATAGATCTGAAATAAAGTCACAGGACTTAAGTTATGAAATTCCAGCATATTTTGGGCATAGCTTCTAACAGTAAAATGTTTATCATAAGTCAAATGCAGAAGTGTAAAAAGAGCACATAGGCAGCTAATAAATTCTGGAGTGTGAAAATAATCTGTGCAGTGAAATATTACAAAGGATTCTCAAGTCTTCACAAAATGTCAGAACACAGCGGTTGCGAAAGCTAGCAGCTAATAAATAAATCACCTTTTTTACATACATGTAAAATAAAATAGCCATCTAGCTATACAATCTGTGCAACAATATAAAATTTTAAACAGCCTGATTCTAAGATAAAAATCTAGACAGTCTACTGTAAAAAAGGAGCTGAGGTGGCTTGTGTGGTTAAGACTTCAGCTGCCAACCAAAAAGCCAGCAGCTAGGATCTACCAGCCACTTCCTAGAAAGCCCAGGGGACAGTTCTACGCTATCCTGCACAGTCACTAGGAGTGGAAATTGATCTGATGACAGTGATCTTTGTCACTTAAAAAATATGAAATTTTTGGTTTCTGGAATACTGCAGGAAACCCTGGTAATGCAGTGGTTAAGTGCTACAGCTGCTAAGCAAAAGATCAGCAGTTCAAACTTGCGATGCCCTCCTTGAGAACTCTATGGGGGAGTTCTAGTCTGACCTATAGGGTCACTATGAGTCAGCATGACTCAACAGCTGTGGTTTGGTTTGGTTTGGACTCCTTCAAGTGACATGGTATCTGTAAACTGAAGGATTTTTAGCCAACAGCCACCATAACTAGCCTCCAAACACTGATTTACAGGAAAAGATTAAAGAAGGCAACGAAGCCTAGCTGCTCTGAGGGTCAGAAGTGAAAGTCACCCATAAATACATAAGGACTTCATCATAAAAGTTTCTTTTATGGAGTGACATAAAATTGGAAAATATTAAGAGCTTCAGGAAAATCCCTGATAATGGGAATCATGTCAGGGTTAACAGTCCATGAAACCTGAAGGCATCAACCTGAAACTATGTTAAAAACTTTGAAATACTGAATTTTATGCAGCTCAAGAGAGAAAAATCTAACAACATATTTGATGTCAATATAAACGATACCAACCTAACTACAGAGCTCACAAAGCAAGTCTTAGGGAGATCGAGACACAGTTTCTTCAGAATCCATTCTGTCTCCCTAAATGAAAATGTGATGTTCTCACTGGTAGACATTTTTCAAAACCAAGAAAAGAATCTGTTCTTCTCTTCCTGATTTTATATACTGAAATAGTCTATCCTGTATACGTGCAAGTACCTGAAAGTTAGTGCGTGAGAAAGAGACTCAAAGGGTGTGACTGGATCTACCTGCACGATACCTGTTTCTGTTGGGTAATTAAGTACAACAGGGAAGGAACATGAACACGAACACGAACACGAACACACACACACACACACACAGAGCAAAGCTACGAAAACCACAGAAGCTTAAAGGATGAAGTACATGAGGCCTGAACTCAGCGAACACCCCCTCTCTTACCCACACCAAAACTCAACTCCAGGGATCTCTAAAGAGGAATCAGGGAATACAATAAGCTAAGAGTTGACTAGGACTACCATCTGTAACATCACTATCTGGAAATTTAAAATACTTTTTAAGGTAGAGGGTTATAACACATCAGTGGCTACAGTCGCTCTTCCCTTCCTCCCACTTGACAATCGGCAACCATAAAACGCCTACCTCAGGGAGTACCCAAAAGCATGGCTTTGGGCACAGAAGGCCTGTGTCTGAATCTGGGCTCTGCAACTAACAGCTGCATGACTCAAGTTCTTAGAGCTCTGGTTTCCTTAATCCATAGAAAAAGGGAGGAAACCACTTTCCTCATACGTTGTTGAAAAGATCAAATGAGATTATATACACACAGAGCCTGGCACAATTAAGACTGGTTTGTGTGTTTAGTACAGGATTACAGTTTCCAAATTACGCTGCAGGAAAATCAGTTTTTGGCTGAGTACCATAACATGTGGAACCCGTGGTGGTGTAGCAGTCAGGTGCTACATCTGGTAACCAGAGAGCTGGCAGTTTAAATCCACCAGGCACTCTGAAAACTCTATGGAGCAGCTCCACTCTGTCCAATAGGGTCGCCGTGAGTCAGAATCGACTAGGTGGCAGCAGGTTTGACGTTTTCGGTTTATCTTACTTGACATGTACTAAACACCTCAACATCATGAAGGTGATACTGAGGCAAATGCAATCCTTAAGGAAACTTAAGCTCAGAGCCAGGTATACGCATCTACGTAGTTCATTCCACTGGATGGGAACTCTGGCTTCAGGGACTTGGCACTCCCTTCAAGGTATTCCCTGTGTACAACTTGATCACAAGATTTAACAAAAAATGCCATAATCACTAAAAAGGGTAAAAAAATGGCTCTAGATACATACTTTAGTAACAACAATGTCAAGAATCACTTAACAGCAACCATAAACCTAACAATAAAATCTAAATTCCTTACCTTGACATTTAGAAGTCTTCATTCTGGTTTCTGTTAAATTAATTACATCATTTCATAAATCTTAACATTCTCACTCCACTGTACAGTCAAATAAGCTACCTTCTCCCTCTACACGGAAAACCACCTTTTCCACTTTATCAGTGACCCACTAAATGACCCTACTGAGGCTCAGCTCAAGAGTTAGCCTCACAAGAAAGCACAAGTCACAATGGGTTGTTTCTAAACAGAAATTGTAAGTGGAGAACAAAGGTGGCTGCAAAGCTTTTCAATTTCTCTTCTGTATATCTGGAAAGTGTTCACTTATGCAAGAGAATGAATCTGTGGATGGAAAAAGCCAGTCTAACAACTATCTCTCCAGACAGTATGAACGAATGCCTCAGGTAATACGCCCGTAACAGCTTCTGTTTATTCCAGCACAAACCCACCAAACAGTACACACGTGATAACCATTTTCACATAGCTTCAGATCCTGAAGGCAGGAGACGTTATTTCTGTATCCCAGTGGTTACCACTCAGAGAGCATCAAGTTGAAAGGCTGTTCAATTGTTACTTAAAAATATTTTCTTGAGCATTCAACCTTCTCAATGGCTATCTGGAAACTTCATTTCTTACCACCTAATACTCTGGTGGCACCAAGAGCGGTGTTCTCTGTCTCATGAAGCATGTGTACAGGTATGGACTCCTATGAACAGAGGTAGAAGATACATATAATCTAACCAAGTAACAAAATTCTGATTTTACCAAGGAGGAAAAAGGAGAGACCCTAGAGGGCATGACCAGAGAAAGTGAAATGTTAGAAGAGCCAGGCAGAACATAATTTGCTGTACTTCTGACTCTACCATGATTTCTAGGACCTAAAACAAAGTCTCTTTTTCTGTATGTCTACATCACACAGTTTACACTGGATCATTCCAAGTGTTCCTCTGTACCAACATTGCTATGATTTATGCCATTTCAAGGTGATCTGGAAGAGTCGTTTGGACACGGAAGAAATACTGACATTTCTGTGGTGTATGGAAGAGCCTTGGTGGTACAGTGATTGAAATGCTCAGCTGCAAAATGGAAGGCTGACAGTCTGAACCCACCAGCTGCTCCAGGGAGAAGGACACGGCAGTCTGCTTCTGTAAGGACCAATGGCCCTAAAAAATCCTATAGGGTAGTTTTACCACGCTACTGGGTGGCTATAAGTCCCAATTGATTGGAGGCAGTGGGGTTTGGTCTGTGATGTATGGCTGCTCCACATATTGTCCACATTACAGATTGTTCAAAAATTACTTGCATACTACATTGAACCCTCTTAAAACTTTCAAAGAAAGGCACATCCCCATTTTTCATATAAGGAATCAAAAGCCTCAGAGCGCTAAGTGACTAGCCCAATGTCCAGTGGCTTAACCTGTACAGAGGTGATCTCAGCCTCACTGCTTCTCTTCTGATAAGCTAATACAGATTTATTATAGTCTCCCTTTTTTGTTCTGTCTTTAAAAGCTAGGTAGACCTTACAATAAAGCAAGGATTTGTTTTGGTTTAACATACAAAAGTTGGTAAAACTAGAGTCTACCTTAGAACTAGTGGGCCCTGACTGTGCTTCGAGAATCATTTACTCCCAGATTAAACTCCTTGCGTAAATAGTGGAGACATAGCCTAAAACACTGAAAGACAGCACTTTAAAATACACTAGCCCTTATTTACAATTCGTAACTTAATTACAAAGTCTCTCTTCTGTACTATTCTAGCAGTCTAGCAGTACTGTTCAAAGTTTAGTGCAAGGTGACGGGAAAGGATGCTTTAAATAATTTAATATTCAGATTTTACTGATTTGGACTGCCTACTCTGATTAATACAAATTAGCAAGACTATCATTAACAGCATAGGCTCCAGGTGAACACAAATAAAACATTTAACTCAGTGATCTGCAGAAGTGTCACTTAAGCATTGTCTATAAATGTACAACTTAAGGAATTTTTTTTTTTTTTAAATCTAGTAGCTTGGCTGCAAAGAAATAAAACTAAATATTTAAATCTAAGTTGGGACTTTAAATTTAAAAGGTAAGCCAGTATTCAGAGCAGCATACCTGAAGTTCACCCAATTTAAAACTAGAAATTATGCACACATTTATTAGAAATAAATCAGTTTAACTTCATCATTACCAAATTTGAAGTAAATACATGAAAATATATTATGGCAAGTTAAAGAATGATGTATGGAATGATACAAACTGGTTCCTGTTTCTACATCTTTATAAGCAGAGATCCAATTTTTGCCCTAAGTAACATCAGATTAAGAGAACAACAAATATGGAATAACTTGGCATATTCAAGAATTACTATGGGAAAATCTTAAGTTATACCAATGATTCCAGGCTATATATTTTTTGTGACTGCTGTAATAAGTATCACACTAACCAAAATAGCACCCTCAAATCACAAGCCCACCAGTTTGATATAAAGAAACACCATACGCTTAAAGCAGTTATTCTAATTCATGAATTTCATTACATATTCCCCATAAATACTGCCAACTATTACGATTTCTTATTTAAAAATCTGATTTTCTCTCTAAGACGGCTGCACTTAATCAGCCTGGTCTGCTTTTGTAAGGTCTCTTTTCCTCCTCACAGTAATGTATGTAAAGAGTAATACAATTAAATACTATGTTCAGGAAAGGAAATATACTATTTTAAAACAATTAAGAGAGGGAACTAGACCTCTGTTCCATTAACAAGTATTCCGACTCCTTCTGAGGCCACATTTCATGACACTTTCCCTTTTTTCTTCTTCTGTTCAGCTTATCTGCCACCCCTTCCTCCCTCCTGCAACTCCCTCACTGTTCCCCTATTAACCATTCCTCTAGCAGTAAAGAGATTCACTTTGGTTTCTAAAACCTTTGATGGGTGGGGCTGCTCTTTGTTACTGGGGGACCCTAGAGACCAAGACTGTTTCCAGTCTCTCCTGATACAGAGAAAGACTAAACCCCAAATTACTAAATACCAGATCCATACACCCAGTAACATGTTTTACTATTTCCAAATTAGTGCTCTAAGACTTCCCTCAGTAACAGAACATTCTCCAAGACAGAGGCAGGGACAAGATGGTGGCTAGCTGGTGTTCTGATTAATTGTAAAGCTGGAAAGGCGAAACTACCCGCAGAATCTCAATGGCTTAAAAAAAAAGAGGGGGGGGCCAGGGGGAGGAGCTTTTATTTCTAAAGACAAAACACTGAGATTTTCATTCAACAGATTTCTAAGTTCTTTCAGGTTTAACAGCAGCAAAGTTAGAGTGAACATATGAAATATCCCTGCCTGTCTCCTGACATACATTTGCATCATCCTTTCATTTAAGCTTCAAGAAACAGAGATAAACAAAAAGAAATCCACTGTAACACACACACACACACACACATACACACACGCCTGGTTGCACAGCGGTGAAGAGCTTGGCTGTATACCAAAAGGTCAGCAGTTCAAATCCACCAGCTACTTTGCCCAGCAGGGTTGCCGTGACTCGGAATCGACTCTATGAGTCAGAACCGACTCAACAGCAACGGGTTTTTACGCGTGTGTATTATGTGCTGTAGGGGTTTAATGCTAACTCAAAGGCCAGCAGTTCATATCCATCAGGCACTCTTGGGACACTCTATGGGGTAGTTCTACTCTGTCCTACAGGGTTGCTTAATGAGTTAACAGCACTGGGTTTTTTGGGTACTTATGCACTTACATATAAATTTGGATAAACAAAATTTGTTAACACATACCAGGACACGCCACTTAACACTCACAATCTGTAATACTTTATCAGTAGTAGTTAGCAAACTGCACAAATAAAACTCTCAACAAGATTGGAAGATATGTGCCTCTAAGAGGCTCTTTACAATCAGGTTTTCAATGGTCAGCAAAAGGGCTGCATTTGACAGCTGACAATCACAGCCGTTCACTGGAGTTCCAGGAATGCAGCCTTCACAGCACACACTGGTTAGCCAGTGTGGAAAATGAGCTGTACTCAGGTCCTTTTCCAAAAAGAGCAGGAATATTTTGCACCTCCCTCTACTTACAGAAAAAGAGTGTGTTAATGTGTAGGTAGTTTAAACAAATTTTGTAATGCTCACAATGTGATCACACATTTTTCTAGGAACCCTATTTTCAATCATCATTACATAAGCCAGTTCACACAAAATCAACCTGAATGGTCTTAAACGACCGACCATAAGTCACTCTACTCAGATAGGCTAGAAGGACATCATAGGAGTGATGATATGGTCACCAATGAGACAGGGTCAACAGCAAAGCTAACTGAGAAGACTTTTAAGACAATTCCTTACTTTTGTATCACAGAACCCACCAGCCCTTTTAAAGGTATGGTAATATTATCAAGAACTATAAACATGAGATCTGGTTCTGCAACACACAGATGGTTTCAACAATGAGACAGCAGATACAGCCCTGTAACAGGTAATGGAAGGAAAACCACAAAGTTTTCCTCATCAACTTCAACCACCTCAGTATCTTTGTGTTAATCTCCCATTTTCCTTCCTTCCTTCCTTCTCAGATAGACTATTTTCACTAACATTTTAAAGTTTTTTAAGCGAACATATTATTGATAAAAACCTCCCCAGGGTCTGAAATTTGTCAACCTATTAACAAAGTTTACACAGTAGTAACTCTCATGAACAACCATATCACCTACCTATATGATATCATTCTAGCAACACTGGAGAGAAAGGCTTAAGGTCACCTCAATTTGTTTTATTTTACCTCTGAATGACTGCAATTAAAACTGTACAGATTTTAACTTGAGAAGACAACCTCAAATCACCATGTTACAATTAAGATTTGCAAGTCAGATAGTACTGTCTCCTCAAAGGTCCTCATCTCTGCAATTAAATTTGTCCAAAAACCCTGTCATTTCATTATAAACACACAACTTCAAAATGCCCTTTTCTTTTACAAAGGCTTTCCACTAAAAAAAAAAAAAAAAAACCCAACTATTTCTATTTAATAGATTTATTCCTTCACCAGGTGTGTCAATCTAAGGATAAAACAGTCAAATGTGTAAGATTACATCTTAGAAACCAGCAAATTAAAAACCTCCCCAAATTAAGAAAGCAGCTGTGACACGAGATGCAGATTTAGAAAGGCTGGGGAGCAGGGTCAAGGACCTGCATGCACATCAAAGCCCCTGACCTGGTCAGCACACGGATGCAGCAGTCTCTGTAGTTCACTCACGTTTGGAAAGGAGATTCTGAATTCTCTTTAACAAGGAGAAGAAATAAATACATTTTTGAGGCCCCTAAAGAATACATTCCAGAGTTTCCGTTAGTCAGCGACCTCTCTGCATCCTGACATGTCATCCTACAAAAGTTCTGGGGAATGTAACTTACACAGGCTGTGAACTAAGAGAGGTGTGGAGAGGAGGTCAGTACTGGTGGTCACGGTCACGTGGGCTGGGCTGGGGGGAGAAGCTGAGAAGCCAGGAGCCAGATGGGGGCCAGTGCGCAGGAGCAGAGGTGAGCCAGCGGTCCTTTACCAAGGTGTCAGAAGACACGGGCTTTTGCCTACTGACTCCCCACAGGTGAGAAAATCCCCTGCATCTACATCCTGGGCGGGCCTCTGGGTGGGAGAGGGAAGCGACCATCAGAGAAGTGAGGGATTTCTCTGAGCGGCTTGTGGGATCAGCTTCTTCCCTTGGTAGTCCCAGCCACACAAAGCTTCTCAATGACTAAGCTAGCTGAGCTCACGTTGGGACTCTGCATCGCTAACAGTTCTCAAGTGGAAGAAAGGCTCACCACAAGCAAGTCACCTATGAAAAAAAGATAAGCTTTAAATTACAAACAGCAAACAGGATGAAATTCAGTGGGCATTTTTCAGACCAACAGAAGTAGGTAACAAAAATCCAGGCTAACCACAAAGGGAAAGGAAACCGAGCGAAGGAACTCAGAGAACACATAAAAAGCCTGACCAGTTCTCACTGTATTCTTCTACACACCACCTAGTCTAGAAATCCACAACAATAGCTCTGACCCTTTAACACACCTAAACTGAACCTCTCTCCCAACAAAAACCCCAACAAATAAATGTCTGTCAAATGCCTGAAACTCTGTAATTTTTAAACGTAATTTTAAAGCTTTCCAACAACTCAGTTTTAAAAATTTGTTATTACAAGCCAGTCTGCCAAGTTTTCATGTGACATTTCTTCAAAACCACTAAAACTCCTCATTAAACCATCACCAGACATCAACGGTTGTGCAATCGGTGTGTGACAACGCACTAATTTTCACTTCAGCCACAGCCAATTGGCGGCACTTACACTTTTACTATAGAAATCTCTCTCTAATTTCAAAAACAAAAATCAAGACCAGCGACAGCTCGGCTCCCGCCGCGAGGCTGGGCCACACCCCCGGCCCGCGGCGGAGACAATAACGGGAGACCGAGCATCCTCCGTGCACGCCCTCTGCTCGCCGAGCGACCCGCAAACCGGGGCGGCCTCCCCTCCCTGCCACTCAAGGGCTGGACTTCGCGCCGGTCCTTCCGCGCCGGGCTGGACAGGGCACCCTTCCTCTCCAGCCCTCCCCGGCACCCTGGGGAAGGCTCCTCAGGTGGCTGTCTTTCTCCCACGGGTGCTGCTGCTAGCTTTACGGAAGGGGACACTTTTCTAAGGAACTCCATCTCTCAGCCTGCAACTCAAACTGCCGAAAAACGCCACCACCGTCCCAGCGTGCCCGTGATCTAAGCACAGGCCAGTGCTGGGGCGCAGAGGCCACCAGCTGCTAGCGCTGCACTCTGGGGGCCGAGCTCAGGGCCACCTTTCCGAAGGGGCGGCTCTGCACGCGCCCCACTGGAGCACCCGGGAAAGCCTGGGACCCGACACCGCGCCCGCGACACGGCGGCCCCTCTTCCCCCCAGCCTGCCTCCCGAGGACAGCCCCTGCCTGGGCTGGGCGCCCGGCGGCGGCAGCGCCGCGCTCCGTACCTGTCCTCGTCACCGTCCACAGGGATCGCTATGCTGAACACCGAGGTGGCCAGGCTGTTCATGGGTGTCAACTGCAGGGGGTTGGCCGGGGCGTCGGGCCCGGGGGCCTTCCCTGCGGGCTTGGCTTCCGCGACGAGAGGGAGCGGCGCTTGAGGTAGGGCTTCAGGCTTCCTCCGGGCGTCGTCTGCCGGCCCGACGGCGGCCTGCGGCGGCGCCGGGAACGGGCCGAGCTCAGCCGGCGGCGGGCCCAGGGGCGCGGGGACATTCGGCACAGGAGCAGCAGCGCTGGGCACACTAGGCACGCTGGGGGCGGGCATGGCCGCAGGCACGGTGGCGACCCCGGGCGCCAGGGTGTGGGGCGCGGCGGGCGCCGGCGCGGGGAGCCCGATCTGCGGCGCGCCGGCGGGCAGGCCCAGCGGCACCGCGCCGCCCCCCGCGGCTGGCGGGCCCGGGGCTTCGGCCGGCGGCCCGGGGGCGGGCGCGGCGGGGCCGGCGGCCGGGGGCGGCGGCGGGCCGGGCACGTGCGGCGGCGCCGGCAGGTAGTCGCCGGGGCCGGCGGGCGGGCCGGGCAGCAGGTGCGCCGGCGGGGGCGGGGCGTAGGCGAACGGCGGCGGCGCCCCGGGGCCCGCGCTGGCGGCCGCGGGGAAGGCCACGGGCCCTGCTCCGGGCGCCGGCGCCGGCGGCTGGCTCGGCTTCTCCGGCGGGGGCAGCTGCGGCCCCGCCGTCGAGGAGGAGCTGTCGGCAGCTGCGTCCGGCCCGGGCGTCCCCTGCACCGAGGCCACCACCACCACCACCGAGCCCCCGGTGGCGCCCAGGCCGCTGTCCCGCTCCGCCGCGGGCTCGAAGGTGCTGCTGTGGCGGATGCAGTCGCCGGAGCGGGTCAGCACGCTGCTGTCGGCGTCCCGCTCGTAGTACTCCACGCACGTCCATCGGCCGCGCCGGTAGGGCTCGCCGCTGCCGTGGTCCAGCTTGATGACGCGGAACCGGGAGCCGCAGGCGGCGGCCGGCGGCGGCGGCGGCGCGGCGGCGGCAGAGCCCGCGGCCGGGGCGGGGGGCGCGGGGCCGGCGGGCGCCCCGGCCGCGCTCCGGACCGGCGGGGCGCCCCCTCCGTTGGCGGGCGCGGCCGCGGAAGCCGCCAGCTGCCCGTCCAGGAGGAGGTTCGGGGAGACGGTCCCGGGCGTCTCCGTGTCCCCGACGTTGTTGAGAGTCTCTTCGGATGAGCTGCGCTCGCAGACCTCCTCGGGGCCGTAATCCGTGGCCCGGGACACGTCGAAGATCTCGGAGGAGACGTCTTCAGTGCGTGACTCGTCCGGGTCGTCCAGGCTCTCGGTGTCCTCGGTGATGCTGGTGGCCACCTGGGCCGTGGTGACACTGGTGATCTGGAAGCAGCTTTTCTTCTTGGCCGGCATCTTGGACATGGTGAGGGCGGCTGGCTGGCCGCGAGGGGCCGCCGGAAGCCGGGAAGGGCCGAGCGCCGGCCCTGGAGACAAAGTCCGCGTCGGGGTCTGGGGCCGCCGCTCCGACAGTCACCGCCTGGCCCCGGCCGCTCGGGGACGCATCCTCCTCTGGCTTCCTCCGCAGTGGCGGCCTGCGCGGCGGCTCCTCCTTCCTCTGCGCCCCCTGCAGCCGCGGCGCCTCGATTCAGTGCCCCCGGCGGCGGCGGCTCGGCTCTGCTTCCTCCCGGCTCCGGCCGCCGCGGGCAGCCCGGCAGGCGCGCGGCGCGGTCAGCAGGCCTCGGCCGGGCGGGAGTGGGAGGGCGCGGGGCGGCGGCGGCGGCGGCGGCGTGAGGGGCGGCGCTGGCCGCTCGGCTCCTCAGGCCGGGCCGGCGTCAGCTCCGCTCTCCGACGCCGAGGGAAGAAGGGGGAGGAGTGCGAGGCCGGAGCCGGGGTCCTGACTCAGCCCGGTCGGCCGGCGGGCGGGCGGGCGGCCCTCCCCGGCTCTAGCCGGAGCTCAGCCGCGGGGACATGGTGGCCGTCCCCGGCGGAAGCCCACTCCGGGGAGGGGATGCCGGCTCGGTCCTCCCCTCAGAGAGGGTGCCACCCCGCGGGCGGGCGGTCTCGGCCTCCCCTCGCGGCTCTGGAGAGAGGGGCGGCGGCGGCGGCGGCAGGCGCTCTGGTCAGCGAGCCGAGGCGCTCGGGCTGCCTGTGAGGGAGCGACGGCGTCTCCTCTGGCTTCTCCTCGGTTCAAAGACGCTAGAGAAACGGAAATTCAAACTGCTCCAGCGGCGGCTGCAGCTCCCTCTCCTCGGCCAAGATGGGGCTGAAATGGCCGCGCCAAGGATGCTGGGAGGAGCAGCAGCCCCACCGCCGCCGCTGCCGCTGCCGCTGCCGACTAAAATGCTGCCGCAGCCACCGCCGGCGCCGCAGCCGCCGCCGTTCCGTGACGCACCGACGTCGTGACGTCACCGCCCCGCCCCCTCCGGTTTCCTGCGGAGTTTCGCGTGGAAGCCCGAGGAGGGAGGGGAGGGGGGCGGGGAGGCGGGGCTAAAGGGGAAGTCGGGGAGCGGTTTCTCTATTTCAAATTTTTTAAATTTAAATTTTGCGCTGGAGGTCGTTTAGGAGTTGGAGAGCTGGAGCGCTCTTCAGTTTGGAGCCTTAGAGGAGCTTACGGTCGCGCTCATCAAGTGTTTTTGTGTCGTTTGTTCCCTCGAAGATTGGAGGTCATGTTCCGTGTCTTGATATTTGGCAAAATCTTCGTGAAACGAGGGCGATAGGGACGGGGTTGGGATTTAGTGGGGTGCAAGAGGAGGACGGCCTGGAGGAATCGAATCACTTAAATCTGTGCTGAAGACAAATGATGACACTATCGTCAGAAGTGAAATGTGGAAAGAAGTGGGGACGATTAAGTGAAAACTGCAAGCCAGACTGAGTCAGAAAAATGATCTTTCAGCCAGAAGTTCTGTCTCCAACAATGGCATCAGGGAATAGTTAACTTGCCCAGGATGAGGTCAGTTTAAAACAAGGTTAGGGGTTACCAACATACTCCTAATTTTCCTGAATTTGCTGTGATTTCAGCATTGGAGAGTTCATTTAAACTCTAGACACTGTTTTTACTTTCAGCACGAAATCAGCTTATGGGCACCATAAATGTAGAAACCACTGTGCTAAATAGTTAAGAGTTCTCCTTTCTGCTTATTCTAAAACCCTTAGTTGGATACAGAATGTTGTGTGATTTGGATTGGGCCATGAACAGCCACACGGGAGTCAGAGAGCACTCTTTTCCTGTCCCAGCAGAGAGAACAGCTGTGAGTAAGTATACCGGCGATTTTTATCAACTTCTAGCTACTTTCTGGTAAAGGAAAATGGTAAGGCCATTATAGTGCACAGTGAAAAAAACGGGCAATGAGGAGGGCAGAGACCTCGAAATTTGACATAGTAATGCAGTCAACCCCTGGGATAAAATACAGAAGTCTTTCGAGAAATCGAGATGGTGTATCGCATCTTCAACAATCATACCAAGATTGACATAAATCATTAAAAATGTGTAGAATGTTATACTCAGTTCTTTAATCTAAGAATTAAAATTTATATACAGTCTTTTTGAGGTTCTTAGTTGTAAATAAGTTCTAGAGACACAGTTTTAACCTTAGTAGAAACTATCTGCTCTAAATCCAAGTGACTGAGGTCAACCAGGATGTAAATAGAATAGACCATATAATAACATCCCTGTTTCTTAAGGGGGTGGGAGGGAGTAAGGGAACAAAGTGCAACGTGAGGCTGCTATTATGGCCCAGATAGCTAATGGAATGTTTCATTTCTAAGTCTGTCATTTCAGTAATTGTAAGAGGTAGTTTTCCATCAATAAGTTAGATCAACTGGTTAAATCTAATAGGCACTTGTAAGAGCTTATTTAGTTATTTTAGAGTGGATTTACTACATTGTTAAAAATTAGTTGTCAATGTGGTATTGAGGTAGGGCTTTTGAAAAAATAAGCATCTTATGCCTGCTTGTCTGATGACATTATCTTATTACATAAATTTCTTGACTACTTGTGATGATGCTCTTTAATCACACATGTAAAGGACAATCTTAAAATAATGTGTCATACCATTTCCCCTTAAAGGAGACATAAAGGATTTGTTATGAAATTAAAGTATAGATAAAGGTCATTTAGAAGAGATCAAGAGGTGAGTTGTATTCCTCTGGGGTCTTAAAAGCCTGGGAGTGGCCATTTAGGATACTTCATTGGTCTCACTCCTTCGGGAATAAGGGAGGAAGAAGAAAGCTAAAGATAAAAGGGAAAGATTAGGCTGCAGAACTGATGAACCACAGCTACAGCAGCCTCCACCAGAGTGGGTCCAGAACAACCAGATGATACCCAGCTAGCACCACTGACTGCTCTCTGACAAGGGATCACAGCAGAGAATCCCAGACAGAGCTGGCAAAAATGTACAACGAAATTCTAACTCAAAAAGGAAGATCAGACTTGCTGGCCTAGCAGAGACTGGAGAAACTCTGAGAGCATGAAACTGCCCCTTCCCCGCACCATTTAAATTCAGTGATGAAGTTGCTACTGAGATTCACCCTTCAACCAATTGGACAGACCCATAGAAACAAAGCAAACTAAAGGGGCACGCCAGCCCGGGGCAAGGACCAGAAGGCGGGAGGGAACAGGAAAGCTGGTAAGAGGAAACCCAAGACTGAGAAGGGAGATCATTGACGTGTTGTGGGGTTGATAACAGGTGTCATAAAACAATGTATGTGATGTTTAATGAGAAGCTAGTTTATTCTGTAACACCTCCATCTAAAATAACCCACTGCTGTCAAGTCAGGTCCAACTCATAGCCACCCCGGAGGTCAGAATAGAACTGCTCCATAGAGCTTCCCATGAGTGCCTGGTGGCTTTGAACTGCTGACCTTTTGGTTAGCAAATGTAGCACTTAACCCACTACACCACCAGGGTTTCCTTATCTAAAATACAATTAAAAAAAAAGATGTAGGTATATTCCTGGTAAAGGTGGAGTTAAAGATGTTAAAAAAACCTCTTGGGGGAAAAATAAGGTTCATAAAATCAAACCATTTCATTTTGATTATAAAGACTTATGTATGGGCTTAAACTTGAAAATTGTTCTCCAAAAGTTTTAAAGGCCTTAGCTTCATTTTAGACACTTGCCCGTAAAAGAACAATTACAAATAATTTAAAAAAGAACCCAAACCTGTTGCCATTGAGTCAATTCCAACTCATGGTGATCCCATGTAAGTATGAGACTGAAGAAGAATATAGAGTTCATTGCATAAAACTGCACAGATTATCAGGATCCTGGTTGTTGCAAATAAATTTGAAATCATTGTAGAAAGGACAAACATGATATAAACTACTGTTGTTGAGTTGACTCCGACGATAGCGACCCTGTAGAACAGAGTGGAACTGCCCGATAGCGTTTCCAAGAGTGGCTGGTAGACTCAGACTGCATGCCTTTTGGTGAACAACCGTAGCTCTTAACTGCTGTGCCACCAAATATGATATAACTATCATCAAACTACAAAAACGTGTTATTCATAGTTGACCTGTAAAGAATTAAAAGGCAAATACATATGGTCAGTATATGATGAGTTGATAAAAAGTGACATGGTAGCCTAGGGGCTAATGGCTCAGCTCCCTAGAACCAGTGAGATCCCTGGAGACCCTAATCTCAAAACAATGGGTCTTAGTGCAGTTTGCCTGGGTTCATACCTGTACCCAGAGACCATAGGTGGGGACTGTAGAACCCTCAACTTCTGTTCCTAGGGCCCCCGTTTCCCTGACCTACACTCGATACACCCTGCAAAGTTTTCAGATTGAAGCAATGCACGGTAACTCCATTTAGGAACAACGATGCAAGAAAAAGGAAAAAAAAAACAAAACACCTCAGAAACTAAGGATTATTTTCACTAACAGACAAAACGGTTGCAGCAAGATCCTTTCATCATTTGTAAGCATCTACCCCCCGCACCCCCCAATTCTACTGGGTGAACATTATCTAACAGCAGCAGTATCAGATGGTAAGTTATTTCATAGTCAGAAGATACTGGAAGTTGACCAGCAGACACCCAAGAAAACAGAGTCCCCTGTCCCCCTCAGGAATGTGTATTATATTTAAAATAATAATGATCCATTAATTTAACCATAAGGGCAAATAAAATTCCTAATTTCTGTGGAAATTAAGCAAGTGCCTCAGCTAAGAGAACTAATCTTTTAGAATCAGTACAGTCAGTCAATTGGTGACGTTTGCTGAGTACTCCCTCTGTGTATAAGTACACCGGTACTCCAGCCAACAAATTTGTCAGGGGTGTAGAAGTAGCTTATGTTTATTTTCTGTGTTTTTATCAGTACATTGCTTTAAACCTCCAAAAATGCAGGAGTGGTTTTAAAATAACAGTTGTCCAAATAAGTAGTACTTGACTTATTACTATGATTTTCCTTGGGTTCCATTTCTGGAAAGATGTCATACTAATAACCCTTTGCAGGGAGACTCTTCTGTGACACTATCCCCAAAGGGGGGACAAATTGCAGTGGGAAGAAGATAAAGGCTACTGACATTCCACGAACACTTTTACCAAGAAAAACATAACCTGATTTGGATGCATAAACACAAACATGAGAACCAAGTGCTTAAGATTCTCACATCAAAGGAAAATACCACAGATCCTCTTTTAGTTTGAGATGCTATGAAATGACATAATGGTAAAACTTCCCCTGAGTACCAGAGACCTTGAAATTCAGACAAAACATAGCAGTAAGGTGGAAGAAAAGAGTGCATTTTCAACTAAAATGTGATGTTGTATCAAGGCCTATTCTAGTCTAATGGGAAATTTAACTTAGAATCTAAAACAGTTCTGGAGTTCTAAAACCTAGCCTAAATAATGCAATTTGTAGGGCAATACGAATCCTCATGTCTGCACAACTGATGACCCCAACAGCCTAGGCAGTGTGTGGAAGAAGGGGACATGTTGGTGGTGCTTTGGCATCTTTGGAAGAAAGAATAGCAACTCAGTGTCACATTATTGGCAGTAATATTTTAAATTCATTTGTTCATAAAAAGGACAGCAGTCTACATGAGTTTAAGAAAAAGATACATCCCCCAAATGTCACAAGTAACTGAAATACTATGAGAAGAATTATTTTCACTTTGCACTCGAGCCAGTTATCTGCAAACATACCATGGTACATCTGTTGGTAACGGGAATCATCACTACCTATGTCTTTCTTGTACGTATGAATTTGGTGTGTACACAAGTGTGATTCTGTGTAGTTAAAAGTGGTAGTATGTAATTTTAAACTGTGATTTTGACACTCCCAAAAGAGAAGTGAAAGACACTGCCAATTTCTGGACTCTTGGGGTATAGTTTTCTCTGTGTTATTGGCTCATAGAGTTAAAAAAAAAAAAAACAATGTGCTTGAGTGTATAAACTTGTACAAACTGGATTTAGACATAAAAATGGACTAAAAGTTCTTGACAAATAATCTCAAGGTCATTCTAACCTGGCTGGTTAAACCCAAACAACAAAACAATATAAAACTCACTGCCACTGAGTTGATTCCAACTCAGAGGGACTCTGCAGGACAGAGTCAAACTGTCCTTTACAGCTTCCAAGGAGCAGCAGACGAATTCAAACTGTGGACCTTTGGATTACCGGCCAAGCTCTCCACCCCAACTGGATTACTGTTGGCTCGCAAGATCCCAAGGTTGAAATGCACAGATAGTATCCTGACCACCTTGTATTCCCAGTCATATTTTAATTTCAAAATCACTAGCTCTTTAGTCACTGAAAACACAATGGTTTTAGCACTGAACCTGAGAATACCTGAAATCCTGCGTTGAAAGCATTCATGCTTACTCACTAAATGGCCCGCTCAGGCCCAGGCTTTTCACAAGGACTTGGGTGTTACTTAAAATGACCATGTAATGAGTTGCTTCTATGAACACTGCTCCTCTTAGTTATTCCCAGCCTGGGATCTAGAGAAAGAGGAAGCCAGCAGGAAAAACACGGGAGAAGGAATGCAAAATCCAAATGCAGGGTCATTCCAGATTGAACCACCAGAGCCTAAATGCAATATTAACAGCATTGTGAGGCCACACGTTATACAGCCTCTAACTATTTTTTAAACCAAATTGACTAGATCCAAACATATTTTCATCTTCAAAAATTTAGAATAATTTTATCCATTGTTTGCCCAGTTTTTTTTTCCCCTGAATTTGTTACCTACTCCAGAACTGATCTCGTTCTAGAGTTTTTGCTTCTAAGTATTGTATTGGTCTCATAGGTATTCCATTAAAGCAGTTGTTCAACACTCTGAAAAATCAATCCCTCCCACAAAAGATACATATTTTCAAAAAACACAAATTATGTGGTGATGATTCATTCACGTTAATCCAGGCATTTGAATGTCTTCAACCTGGCTTAAAATTAAAAATGATTTTGCTTATAAATATTTCATTTAAACTATTTTATTTTGGTATAAGAAAAAATTCTTATGTAGCGTCAAACTTGTGTTTTGCATATAATGACTCCAGCTCTACATCTCTATTCATTTGACAGGTATTTAGAGGCCTATGTACTACAGACTATAAACTCTGCTGGCATAATGGTTAAGAGCTGTGGCTGCTAACTGAAAGGTCAGCAGTTCAAGTCCACCAGGCACTCCTTGGAAATTCCACGGGACAGTTCTGCTCTGTCCTATGGAGTCTCTATGAGTCAGAATCGGCTTGATGGCAGTGAGTTTGTTTTTCTTCTTTTTGGTTAGTGGCTTTGTGGAAACTCTGGTGGTGTCATGGTTAGATACTATGTCTGCTAACCAAAAGGTTCACAGTTTGAATCCACCAGACACTCCTCGGAAACTCTATGGGGCAGTTCTACTCTGTCCTATAGAGGCACTTGATGGCAAGGGGTTTTTATGTACTGATTCTTGCTAAACTAGGGAAACCAACTGTAGGGAAGACAAGAAGAGGAAATTTCTTCTAATACATTTTACATTTTAATAGGGAAAACAGACTTCTAATAAATAAACAAGGCCGTGTTAAATAGTACTATGTGTCAAGAAAGCCTACAACAGTATGGGGAGGGGGCAGCACACTTGAGGTCGATGATGGCACAGGTGTGTTTGGGGGAGACTCTTTGAATCAAGGCCAAGCTCACCCAGTGCCAGAGGGAGAGGATTTGGGCATGGGGGGCTGGGTGGGGGTGGGGATGGACCTGCGGTGGAAACTGGTATGCAGTGGGGAAGTGAGGTGTAGCAGGCCTCTGAGAGGGAAGGGGAAACTGGCTTATACAGATCTTGTAGACTAAAACCAAGAGCTGCTGCTGCTGCTAGCCAAAAGGCGGCAGTTGGAATCCTCCAGGCACTCTTTGAAAACTGATTGGGGCAGTTCCACCCTGTCTCCTATAGGGGTACTATGAGTCAGAATCATCTCGATGGTAAGGGGTTTGACAGATCAAAAGAAGTGTGTGTCTGTGTGTGTGTGTTTAATGTAACGGGAAGCCAATGAGCCCATGTGTACTTTATTTATTGGACAGTTCACCCCTGCTGGATACCCTGGTGCCATAGTGGTTAACTGCTGCATCTTCTAGCCAAAAGGCTGACAGTTCCAATCACCCAGGTACTCTTTGAAAACTGTGGAGCAGTGCTACTCTGTTCTATAGGGTCACTATGAGTTGGAACTGACTTGAACGGAGTGGGTTTGGTTTTTTTTTTTAAAAAAAAACAAAACCCTCTTAACAATCCATATGCTTATTTCTTATACAAAAATGTAATGACTTTGTAAAAGCACAACCAATTCAATACCTGTAAGAGGGAAGTCGTCTCTTTAACAAAACAGTTTAACGTAATGGCAGTGATAGTTTTACTGAAGAAGCTTAAAATAGCCTTTTTTTCTTTTTTAACTCTGAACAACCCTGAAGGAAAAAAATCATTTTGTTGAAATGTAATCACTGAATTCCTATGATAGAACCATTAAACAGACAGATGACAGAGACATAGTGTCCTTCCAACAAATAGAGCTTAGGGATGAGTCTCATTTTTCCACATGAGACAAAAATTAATAAAAAACAGAAAAACCAAACCCACTGGCGGCAACACAATTCTGACTCATAGTGATCCTATAGGACACAGTAGGATATCTCTACAGGGTTCCCAAGGACCAGCTGGTGGATTGGAACCACCAATCTTTTGGTTAGCAGCCAGCTCTTAACCACTTGGCCACAAGGGCCAACATATACATAGGTAAATCTAAGGACATTGCCAAGAATTCAATTTGAGTGAAAGGCCCGAAGGGTGGAACCCATAAAGAAAAGGCAAGGGGGAAGGCCAGACATTGTGGTATTGGTGGGTCACTTTTCTTTTAGATAGGGAAATAATTTTTTTTCCTTGCTCAGGTACAGTTAGGCCATGAGTGATTCTTACTCTGCTTCACGAACTGTTTCTTTATTAGCAAGAGAACGAGAAGACAGTTTCTTTAATGAAGTTATCCTTGATGTTCCAGTGGAGATAATGAGCCTGGGCACTTTGTTTATGTCTCCCTTTATCTTCTCCCAATTCTAGACAGACAAGTACAGAGACAACATTTGTTCTTACTTAAGTCAAGTTGAAAGCTGGACCACCTTGACTGAGAGCTCCATGGAGATGGATGCCCAGGTACTGTTGCTCTCCTACAAGCCAGAGAAGTGATGTCATTCTCCAGCTGGACATGCAAGAAGAAGCATGTGGATGTTTGGTACCAGTGGCTCCAAAGGAAACATGAGCAGGCTGGTATAAATTGCTCCCACCCACCCAAAAAAGCGGAGAACAGGTTCTTATTTCATCTAGTTCTTTTGAAATATATTGATTTTTAAAAGTTTGATGGAATTTAGTATTTTATAAGGTGTGATTACTAAGACGTCAAAACTGAAAAAAAGGAAGGCATAGTATACCAAGGTCATTGTACACATTCTTTCAAAGGGGTATTGCTTTTTTCATCTGTTTTTGTTAAATGGCATTGTAAAACAGCTCAGGTATTTTCCAACTCAATTATAAAGCAAGGGAAGGCTGGTGGCTCAGTGGGTAAGTGCTCAGCGGCTTCACCCAGAGGTCAGTGGTTCAAGCCTACCAGCAGATCCAGTGAAGACAAGACCTGGCCATCTGCTCCCGTCAAGGTTACAGGCCAGAAACCCTACGGGGAAGTACTGCTCTGTCCTATGGGGTCTCCATGGCTTGGAATCTATTCAGCACCGAACAACAACAGTCATAAAGCTTACGGATACTGATCAGGTTACCTTCCAGCAGCACCTTGTTATGGGTAGAAAAATATTACCTAAACTATATAGCCCATATGATTAATGAACTTAACCTCTAGTTGGCTTATTTTTATTTAAACATCAAAACCATTTTTTGGAGATAAACATTTGTCATAATTGGATGCTATTTTTAAAATGTTAAATATGGTAGACTACCAAGTTAAAAACAAAAAGAACAGTAAAAAACATGCATTTTATCTTTGAAAGAAAATTATATATATGTATAAGAAAGTGATTTGGGAGGAAATACTTCAGAATTTTAGTATCAGTTACTTCTGGGTGATGGGATTATAAGCCTTTTTTCTTTTTTTCTGCTTTATGTTAAAAGAAAAAAAATTGCTATGGAGTCAATTACAACTCACAGTGACCCTACATGACAGAGAAGAACTGCCCCACGGGTTTTCCAGGGAGTGACTGATGGATTCAAACTCCTGATCTTTTGGTTAGCAGTCATAGCTCTTAACTACTGCATCACCTATATATATATATATATATATATATAGGTATTTTCCATACAATGATCACATACAATTTTTATCTGAATATGTTACTTTTACAGAAAAAGTACCCATGGACTGCAGCATAAATCAAAAGTAGACATGTAACAACACACAAGACTACAGTGTTAGTCATTGAGATGTGATCAATGACACTTCACATTTGCTTTTCCAGGACAAATGGGCCTCAGGAATACTACCTGTTTCAGTGCTGTCAAAAGATCCTATTAGGAAGGACTGCTCCTTTTCCTCTTGAATCAAATGAATGCAAAGATGCTTTTAAGAGTTAATTTATGAAATAAAGGGGGAATTTACAAAAGAGTTCAAAGGGCATAAAGGACAAAAACAGAATTAAAATATGTGAAGTACAGCAGAAAGAAATGGAGTGTCAGGAAGCCTTGCCAGCTCTGCAGAGTATTCTCTTGCTGTGTGTCCTTGTAGAAGTCATACCACTCTGGGTCTCAGTGTCTTTATCTGTAAAATAAGTGGGCTGGCTGTGAAGATGACATTTTAGAGCTAAGATCTGGTGGCTCTAGATTCCTGAAGAACGTGTTTAGATTCTTGGTTTAATGTGTGACCGCCAGCGTACAGACGGGTCCACAAGATGTCTCTGCTTCTGCTTTGGTGACATTTAAGCCTGGTGGTTATTGACACCTTTCTCCTCTCCTTAACCCTTTCTCTGCCCTCCTCTGTGTTCCCAAGAGGAGATGCTATGGACTTCATCACCAAGATCCTTTGTCCTCTGGCTTCGCGTTGGGCTCAGCCAGTGAGAGGTCCTGGAAGGAGATCAGACAGTGGGACAAGGGAGAGCTTTGGGTATTGCTTTCCCATCTCCCATCATTGCTGGCCTGTGATGCTGGTAGTGACAGCAGCCTTCTACTCTATCAGCTCCTATCGGCATCCCTTTCAAAGCCCCAGCTCTCTCTGGGCTCCTTCAAATCCAAGTGTGCTAACAACTTCCCAAGATAACAACCCGTGAATGCCTCAACTTTCCTTGTGGATCTGGCTGAGGAACTCTGTCCACATTTCTGTAATTATTCCTTTGAATAGTTTATCCTCAAAATCTCCTTTGAATGGTGCCTTCAGCTTCATGCCAGGATGGAGTGAATACGTCCAAGAGATTTTCTTTTCTGATTTTCGTAACTTTGCTCCAATCCAATGTTTTCCATCTTGCTCAGTTGTGAGGGGTAAAGTCCTGATGAAAAGCCATGTGATCAGTGGTGTACTTACTCTGCTCCAGCCACAGCAGTCTCCCAACTATTCTTCAAGCACTTCAAGGTACCCTCCTGCCTCAGGACTTTTGTTCTTGCTATACTCTTCTACCCCATAGGGTTTCCAAGGAGCAGAAGATAGATTCCAACTGCCAACCTTTTGGTTAACACCCATGGCTGACAACCACTGGACTGTTAGGGCCCTTTGACACTTGCTATACCTTCTTTTTATACCCTGAAGTATTTGCTAATCCCCTCACCTCCTTCAAGTTTTAGTTTGTATATCACCTTTTCAAGGCGGCCGATCCTACTACTATTTAAAACTGCAAGTCTCTCCTCTTCCCATTCCTCTTCCTTGCTTTTTTTTCTCTGTAACATATGTCACCTTCTAATAAACTATGTCCTTTACTTATTTGCTGTCTTTTTCCCACACTGAAATGTCGTGCTCTAGGACAGAAAGGGGTTTCATCTGTTTTGTTCATTGTTTTGTTTTCCTCATTTACAATGGAACATGGCACATAGTAAGTTCTCAATAAATATCATGTAAATAAATGAATCTTCCATTTGTACAACATCCTACAAGATTTTCATTCAGTGCTACAAAAGGAAAGCAATAAGTATGCCCCAAATCATGGAATGTTGGTATAGGGGGAAATTTCCTGTGAAGACAGGTACTTCTGTAAATGTGAAGAGAAATGTTGAAGAGAAAAGGTAAGATCATTTTCAGTATTAGACAGCAATGATTACTTTTTTTTTTTTTACAAAAGCAATTCCACTGTTTAAAAAAAAAAAAATCAGACAATTTGAAAGATACGTTTTGGATCATATACAGAAGTTTCTAGTATACATCATCTTTAGCACTCTGTAGAAAGTGTAGATTGAAATTTTGATCAAGAATACACATTACTTTAGTCATTCTTAATGATACATAATTCAAGGCACTTTGAGCTATCCTCAATATTTGCTCTAAGAGAAACCCATTGCCATTGAGTCGATTCTGACTCATAGCAACCCTCTAGAAAAAGTAGAACTGCCCTGTAGAGTTTCCAGGGAGTGCCTGGGGGATTTGAACTGCCAACCCTCCAGTTAGCCGCCATAACACTAAACCCCTCTGCCACCAGGGTTTCCATTTGCTGTAAGAGGGTAGTTTAAATAGCATTTCTTTTTACACAGGAAATTTCAATAAACAGAGCCACTCTCGGAAAAAAATCTTACCATCTAGTTTTTAAAATGCATGTTTGTAGGTATACGATAGTAACAAACTATTGGGGAAAAGAGTCTATTTTGAATAGACAGAGTCTAAAGGCTATGGATTAATAAATACCTAGGTTTTAAAATATATATGTATTATAGACTCTTTGGATTTTATTTATTCGTCTGGTTTGGTTACTCTCATTTTCATGGTTGTTCTCATTAGGGTTTGAATTTCATCTGGCCCACTCTGCAATGGGAACCAATGTCTTGCCATGTGACCCTAACTTTCCATTATATCCTAAAGTATTTGGAGTCCCAGAGGCAAAAAATTTATGGTTGGTACAGGAGAGATGGAACCGTCACATACAAGAAGACAAATCTGGAAACATATTTTTCCTTGGTGCCAATACATAATTTCAGGATAATGAAATGCAGAATAATAAACTAATGACCAAAAAGAAAAAAGACTCATTGGTGAAACTCTATTTGGCATATAATAGCTAATGTTTCTAGTTGGTTGATAATTTTCATAGCAACCATGGGATTTGGCACGTCCTAAATACCTTTCATTAGAAGCCCTCAGACCCAGGGTAGCAGCTCATTATGCCCTGAAACAGTCCTGAGAGTCACGAAGAATAACACTCAAGTTTTGCTGATTATCTGTGGCTGCAGAGACAGCATAGCATAGCAGGCACATCAAATGCACTGCAAGATTTCTTGACAATTCTGTAGCCAAGCAGGAAACTTAATAGATGTAGCAAGAGAAACTCAGAGGAACTGAAAGTCAGTCTCAAAGTTAGAATTTGGTCAGAATCCCAAAATCAACTGTTTTGTTTTTTCAGTAAGTAAATCATTAAAAGAGTCTTAACTGGCTATTTCAAAGTAGTCACAACTAATATAAAAACGTGGTACCATATTTCCAAGAAGTTCTGTATCCTTCCCCTAATTTCTTCTTATTCCTTATCATGTCTCTGTGGGACCTTGACCAAGTCATTCAGCTCATGGCCATGATTCCCCATTGGGTGAGCTTGGTTTAATAGATGCTCTATACTAAGTCTACAGGAATGCTTCACAGTTTGTAATAAAGTAGTGGAAAGCATTAGGAATACTTTAAAAGAAAGGTGTTAGTATAAAGGCAGAGTACTACTACTCATCTAGGGCCCTGGAGGCATGGTGGTTAAGAGCTCGTCCTGCTAAACAAAAGGCTTGCATGTTGAATCCACCAGCAGCATCTTGGAAACCCTATGGGACAGTTCAACTCTGTCCTCCAGGGTTGTCATGAGTCAGAATGGACAACTTTTTTTAATTATTGTTTACCTAGTTTGGGAAACTAGAGAAACTACTTAAATTGCATTGGTCCTAAGTATTCACCACCATATCGGTGCCAAGAAGGACAGAGAATCAGAGATTAGAGGGTTAATATATTAGTTAAAAAGCATGAGGTTTTATCATAAAGGGCAAAATATTACCTCATAAGTGAAGAATAGTACTTCCAAAAGAATACATTCTAATATTCAGACCACGAACTCGTAAATTTTATTTAAAGTTACCAAACTAAATGAATCAATCAGTTATTGAGCATATTGTAAGAACCAATGACAAAACAAATTTATTTCAAAAGAGTCCCAGTTTGGGGGCTATTAACCTCAGAAATTATTATGACATACATAAACTGATGAGATAAATACACAATATCATTAACAGAAATAATATGTTTGGAATATATACATACAGAATAATTTTTCATGAGCATCTGTTAAGGTGATCAGCTACTATGGCCTTGACACTAATATTTCATGTAGCTTACATATTAACAGAAAAGCTCCTTAAGAAGCCATAAAACCTGTTGCTGTTAATTCAGACTCATAGTGACCCATTAGGACAGAGACTACCCTCATAGGGCTTTCAAGGAGTGGCTCGTGGATTTGAACTGCTGACCTTTGGTTAGTGGCCAAACTCTTAACCACTGGGCTACCTGGACTCTTCCTTAGGAAACTTGTAAAGAGAAGGTACTTTCTTTTTCCTTTTGAGCCCTCATGATGTTGGATGAAGAGGCTAAGAGACGGGTTGAACAAGGCAGGCAGGAATGGGAGACAAAGGGCTACTGACAGGTTCTTTGCAGGGGCAGAAGTGGGCCGGAGGCAGCTGCCTGCCACAGGAAAGAAGCGATGAGTCAGCTTTGGGGTGCACCAGTTAACGGGACCCATGTGTTGGGAACCAGTGTTATGGTTGGGTAAGTCCCTCTGCAGGACTGTCTGCTCACTTCTATTGAGAACAGATTTCATAATGTAAGATAAAGAATTTCATTGTTCTATTTTTAAAAAAGCATGTTCAGGTGTCATTCTATTTCAATTCGAGTGCAGATGAAAATTTAGTTGGAATTGATGTGTAACTGTCTTGGAATTCAATTCTTCAAGGTCAGACAAGCAAATTCCCAGGATACCAGGCAATGTTTTCGGCAGGTTGCTACCGCTTCCTGAACCTGAGATGAAGACACTTTGATTCCAGTTCCAGCTTTACAACTGGCAAGTCACCTCACCTTTCTCAGGGTCTGGTTTTCCTTCTCTGAAAAGGATCAGGCGGAACCTGATAGCTTCTATAGCCCGTTCCAGACCTTCCACTGTTTAGTTCCATGAGAAGAAGAGAAATCATAGATTATCCCTTAGGCCCTCTGAGGGGAAAAAACCACAGCAATTATCTTCCATGATAATATAATTCCCCAGAGATTTAAAGTCCAACAGTCCTGTACACTTACCTGGTAACATGTCATCTGATATTTCATACACTTATTTTTGGATGGGTTTTAGCATTATAAACATTTTCTGTAGGCTAAAATTTTGCTAGGAATTTCAAATCTGTACATCTCACTTTAAGATTGAAAATAAGTCACTTGTTGGGGTGTTCTATTTAAAAAATTTTTTAAACCTCAAATAATCTTGTCAAACACTCCAAAAATTACTCTCATCTTCTTAAGTTATTTTAGGGACCGTTGCTTGCTGTGTGGACTAGAATAGATGAAAATTTAGATGTTCTAATATCTCACTGAAACATTTATATCTCAATGAAGAATTCAAGTCAAATGGAAATGTTTTACTTTTGTGTTCTTTTATCCTTTTTCTATGCATAGAAACTCTAGTGGCATAGCGGTTAAGTGCTACAGCTGCTAACTATAAAAGTTATAACTATAAATCTGCATGGTGCTCCCTGGAAACCTGATGGGGCAGTTAGTTCTACTCTGTCCTATAGGGTCACCACAACTCAGAATTGACCCGACAGCAACGGGTTTGGTTTTTCCTATGCACAAGATTCATGCATACATAAATGGCTGGATAATCTTAGTAGGAAAACAGAAAGACTAAATTGTGTGAAGACAGGTTGATCTTCATTAGGACTTCTTGTTTCCGCAGCAGACAAGACTCAAAGTTCTGTGCCAGTTGCTAGCTGAGCCCTGGTGTTGAAGTGATTAAAGCGTTAGGCTGCCAGCCAGAGAGTCAGAGGTTCAAATCTACCAGCTGCTCTGCAGGAGAAAGACATGGCCTACATGTAAAGAAGAAAGCCTTGAAAACTCTACAGGGCAGTTCTACTCTGTCCTATCTGGTCACTGTGAATCAAGATTGACTCAGCAGCAATGGGTTTGGTTTTTACATTACCTCACTTGAACCTATGAGATGACAGTCTTGTTTTTTTCATGTCACCCACAAAGAAACTGAGTTCCACAGGTTAAGTTATTGTAACAGTTAGTGTATTCTTATTTGCTCAATATCCACTGATCCTATTTAACAAGAGCTGGGACTGGCTGTCTTTTTCACTGGGTATCTCCGACACTTAACACAGGACCCGGAATGTAATAGGGGCTCAAGGTGTATCTGATGGGTTAATAAATACTGGGTCACAGATAAGCGTTAGCTGTACCAACTTCTTAGTCTCCTTACCCTTGGAGCAAGTGTTTTTTTATTCCACCTTGCTGCCTCTTTAATTATACATGTTTAGTATTAACAGGTTTGATGCCTAAGGTCTGGAAAAAGAATTAAGCACTGCCTGATTTTTTTAAATGAGGGAAGAAATAGCCTTTGGAAAACAGAATTGCGAGCTCTTGCAAATATACCAGGACACTTCCAACCTCGACTGAAAAGCCAAGCCAAGTGATTCTTTTTTTTTTTTTAAATGAAAAAACAATTACATCATATACATAAGCTGTCTCATTGTTGAATGGTTTGGAATGATTTTGAATTGGATGTTAGAGGCGATGGCAGCAAGTCTGAGGGCCTTGCAGCACTTGGCACGTGTGTGTTACCAGTAATTCGTGTGATATGTGTGCAGCTCAGTTCATGGCTAGATGCTAAGGCACACAGTGATCAGCACTTTACAATATAAGGATGGATTTCAACATGACCTTGGCAAAATCGAGAGTTCTTAATCCTAAACGGGAAAATGTGTAGGCAGGAAAGACCGATGTCCAGAAACACAGTTGCAATATGCAACTGCGGGCAGAAGGGGATTTAGAGCACCATTTTCAGGAACCACAAAGTCATTCTTGTATTACATTCTTCAGGCTGTTACCGGAATATTCTGGCCAGTTTGGGCCCTACCAGTTTAAGAGATTTGCAACAAATTACATAAAATCCAGAGGCTACAGAAAATAATTAGACGCTTGGAAATGTGGGAATCTGAAAGCATTTCAGTCATGTCAAGTCTCAAAATTTTTTTTACCTTGCATATGCCCATTTTCTGAAGTGATTTGAAGATGGGCTTCATCAAAAAGAAGGAGAAAAAGGCAGACGCACAAGACAGGCCGCAGAAATTCCCAGGGGATGGGGATGAAGAGCCCAGGTGGCCAGTGGCCTGCCAGGTGATGCACGTTGTAAGATGGGAGGAGGCTCTTTTTAAAGAAGGGGATATTGGAAGAATTCGGATGAATCTGAACATAATGAGAAAAAAGTGAAGCTGCTGATGGCAAGTTTGGAATTAAAGTACTGACACAAACGAAACAAAAACTCCATTGCTGTGGAGCTGATTTCAACTCACAGTGACCCTACTGGGCAGAGAACTGTCCCATAGAGATTTCAGGGAGCGCTCAATGGTTTCGAACTGCCGATCTTTTGGTTAGCAGCCACAGCACTTAACCACTAGCCATCAGGATTTCCAAAGTAGGGATAGTACATGGAATACGTGGCATGACCAAACTTAACTCCAGGGAGAGCAAAGATTAAGCAAAAAAATTAAAAAAGGGGAAAAAATTATACATACTACAGGGCTTAGCTATAAACAATATTCACACACCTACAATAATAGGAACCGTAAAAACCGACATCGCCAAAATGATGGTTCAATTAGGTTGAGTGGATAGAGAAGGGTACGGATGCCTGTGTGGGGGGAGGCGGGAGATGGTGATACCATAAAGTTACGTCCTCAGACACCACAGCGCCAAGTCACGGAAACTGTCTGCACCTGAGACATCAAAGCAGCAACCCCAGCACCTAGAGCATATTTTCAAAAAAACCCAAACCAAACCCACTGCCATCCCGACTCATAGCGACCCTACAGGTCAGACTAGAACTGTCCCATAGAGTTTCCAAGGAGTGCCTGGCAGGTTTGAGCTGCCGACCTTTTGGTTAGCAGGCGTAGCTCTTAACCCACCACACCACGAGGGTTTCCAGAGCATATTTAGGTGGCGCAAATGATTTGTGCTCTGCCGCTTACTTTCAGCTTGGCAGTTACAATTTATGGAGAGGCACTGCAGAAGAAACGACTGGCGATGTGCCTTTTTTTAAAAAAAAGTAAATAGTCACGTTAAGTCAAAGTTTACAATCCAAGTCAATCTGCCCCATAAAACCCAGCACACACACCTCTGTGCAACCCCTGCCGCTTTTCCCACCCTGGGAGACCACACTCTTCCCTCCTACCCTGTACTGCCCTGGATTCATTCAACCAGCCCCTGTGCCCTCCTCGCCTGCCACCCTCGTCATCCGGCCTCTGGAGAGGGGCAGCTACGACAGCCTCAAGCATGTATTCAAGCCAGCACGGTGACGCACCTTTTTGAAGATGACAGCCAGGAAAGGCCTGTGGAGTGTCCTTCCGCTCTGACCGACAGGGAGTTGCCATGAGTGGGAATCGACTATACTGTCACGGCTTTAAAATGGTAAACACACAAACCACCAACCAATCCACGAACGGAACAAAGCATGATAGTGGAAAACATGGCCCGTGGTTGTCTTTGGCGTGAAGGGAAGGGTGCTCACGCGGGTGTGCAAAGGGCTGCTGTTTATTCACAATGCATTTGTATGGGGGATTCTTTCAATTATTTGCAGGTATAACTTTGATTCAAAGAATCAAAAACAATTTTTTGAGCACATAGTAGTTAATGGGCAACCTAACCCATTGCTCATTGCTGTGGAGTCAATTCTGACTGATAGGGACCCTATAGGGCAGAGCAGAGCTGTCCCATAGGGTTTCTAAGAAAAAGCTGACAGATTTGAACTGCTGACTTTTTAGTTAGCACCTGTGGCTCTTAATCACTGTGCCACCAAGGCAATAGGAGTCTGTAAACAGAAGTGACATTTGCTGTCCTGGAGCTGGGTGGGAATAACTACTCAGCAACAGGGCATGTTTCTGTGAGGCCCCAGGGCACTACCTTGGTCATATTCTGGGTGCCTTATGACTCTGTGGGCTGCTGGCAGAGGTGTGGTGAGAAGATCTAAGGGCAAATTCCAGGTCCATCAGTTGTTAATTATGTGACCTCAGAAAAGTTACCTAACCCATCTGCACCTTAATTTCCTCATCTGTAAAATGGGTTTGGTGCTACCTGCCTCACAGCAGTGCTGAGTGATTAACTGAAATTATGTTTATAAAGCCTGTGCCAGATGCTCAAAAAGTATCAGTTCTTTCCCTTCTGAGGTAGCAATCTCCTTACAGCTTCTGAACAGTAGTTATTTGAATCACATAAGGATGGTGTCTACTATTGAACTGGAGGCCTCGTGGCACAGTGGTGAGGAGCTTGGCTGCTGTCATGGATTGGTTTCTGCTCCCCCCAAACTACCTGTCGAAATTTGGCTGGGCCAGTTTTCCTGGTATTGTGGGCTGGTCCTTCCTCCCTGCTATAAATCCTGCCTCTATGATGTTAATGAGGGTGGATGGGTGGCCCTTGTGTTTGTAGGGCAGGACAAGATTGTTTTGTGCCTTGGGGCAGTCTCTTGAGATACAAACAAAGCTAGCAGAGATATTTGGGGACCTCATACCACGAAGAAGCAGTGCCAGGAGCTGAGCATGTATGTCCTTTGAAAAAGACCGGGTACCTGCGCCTCAGAAATTTCCAGTCCAGGGGCAGATGGATGACAAGGACCTCCCTCCAGAGCCAACAGAAAAAGCTTTGTCTTGGGTCGGATACCCTGAATTTGGACTTACAGCTTAATGAACTGTGACAAAGAAAATCTCTCTTTTTAAGGCTTGTGGTGTTTCTGTTAGAGCAGCACTAGCTGACTAATACAGCTGCTGACCAACAGGTGGTCAGCAGATTCAGTCTACCAGCCAATCATTGGAAACCCCATGGGGCAGCTCTACTTTGTCCTACATGGTCACTATGAGTAGGCGTCGACTCAAGGGCAATTGGTTTTTAAACTCGAACAAATCAGATAGGGAAGCCAAAGCCAGCCAAGAAGTAATACATATATTTTTAAATACCTAATTTATTTTACCTTTTACATGATATAAAACACCAGTTCTTGTACCCTAGATGGATATGCTTTAAAAATAACTAAGTTGCTCATATTAGTTATTTTGATGTCTGCTAGGCTTAACTTGAGTGTATATGTGTTCCATGTGGCCCAGTACCAGAAGTCTTCAGAAATGCTCAAGGCCTAGGGATGGTAGAATGGTCCCAACATGCCCCATCCAGCCAGTCACCCAAATTGCTGTATCAACCTCCCTCCCCTGAGACCCTGTGAATCATAACTTATAAACAACTATTCATAGACACAGGTATTTCCCCTGGGTATTATTTATATGAGCTGCTAAGAGCAATTGGAATTCTTTCTTTGTGTGTGTGTGTGTTGCTGAGAAAGGGCAAGGTTAAGAGAGAATTCGCTCAGGAAGAAAGGAGAAGAAAAGGAAGAGAGAAAAAGAAAAGCCAGACTTACAAGAACGGCCTTCCTAAGGAACAAGGGCTTTGTAGTCTTACAACCGGCAATAACCAAAGTGCCGACACTTGGTGCCAAGAATAAATACCGTAATCCTGGTTGATGAAGAGCACTCTATTATTTACCTAGCTTTGTGACAGCCACCAAGTAGATTCCAGCACAAAAGATCAGAAAATCATCTACTTTCGCTGGTGCTTCTTTTCAAATCTGCTTGGATATTCACAATTTTGTGGCTGTAAGAGCAGTGCTTATTTTCTCACTGAATTTCTTTCATTCAAGAAAGATATTTCCATATTTAAAAAAATGCAACCAGTGAATGTTTTTATTTTTCCTGAAATTAGCTTGTTGCAAAATAGACACCACAACTTTCTTCAGGAAACAGCACTGAGTTCCTATATTATTCTCTTTCCTCTGCCTCAAACAGGCATAGAAATACTTTTAGTTGCCCATCAATTGAATTCATCGGTTCATTGAACCGGGCACCTGCAGGACTCTGGAGACACCAAGACGACTTTGCCTGAGTTAACTGCCTGGTTGATGTTGTTACGTCCTGTCCGGTCAGTTCCGACTCAGAACAGCCCTGTGGAAACAGAACGAAACCCTGCCCAGTGCTGGCCCATTCTCGGAATCACTGTCATGCTTGAGCCCTCCGCTACGGACACTGTGTCGCTCCATCTCACTTTCTCTCTTTTTTGCTGACCTTCTACTCTATCAAGCATTTCTTTCTCCAGGGACTGGTCCCTCCTGATAACATGTCCACAGTCTGTGGGATACAGTCTTGTCATCCTTGCTTCCAAGGAGCACTCTGGCTGTGCTTCTTTCAAGAGAAATTTGTTCATTCTTTTGGCAGTCCGTGGTGGAGTCAATGTTTTCTTCCAATACCACAACTCAAAGGTGTCAGTTCTTCTGCTTTCCTTATTCAGCATCTAGCTTTCGCACACATGTGAGACAATTGACAACAGCTGAGCTTGGGTCGGGCACACTTTAACATTCAAGGTGATGTCTTTGCTTTTTAACACTTTAAAGAGGCTCTGTGTACCAGATTTGCCCAATGCAATGTGTTTTTAAATTTATTTTTGTAACTGCCCTGCAGTATCTGTTTATTTCCTCTTTGGGGTGATGGAGGAGGGTGGGAGATACAGACACAGAGACAGACAGCGGTGACAGGGGTGACATAAAAGTGTGTACCGCGTATTGAGAGTGTCACGAGGGCACTGCTGACAGTGAGGACAGCCTGTGGCGAGGCAGGAGACCCGTTTGGAGTAGCTCAGGTGACAGGTTCTGAACTGTGGCAATAAGCATGTCAAGGATGAGATGATCAACCATTATAAAATGTTAAATACTACATAAAAACATACAAAGTAGTTAATTGTTGAATTGAAATGGAAGAGCAAACATTATTTAATGGATCCCTGCCTATCTGTCCCAGCTTGGAGTTTGTTGTCACAACCTGTTGTCATCAGGTGCTGTTAAGACAAATTCCAATGCTGTCATCTTTATGAAAGCAGACTGCCACATTGTTCTCCCATAGAGCGGCTGGTGGGTAAGAACTGCCAACCTCTTGGTTAGGAGCGGTCACTTAGCTACGGTACCGCAAGGCCTCCTTTGTCACCGCCTACTCCCCATTTGGTGAACACTTCTCGTGGCCAGTCTAAAGCACAACACCACTGAAAGTAGATATGATCCTTTCGTGACTTCCCAGAATTTATGTAAGAGCTATTTGTAGAACAAGCACATTTTAGTTTCATTAAACATCATAAAACAAGCTTAGATTGGCCATTTTATTTTCTTAGGGTGTCCTGCAGAAGATGATGAACTTTGCTTTAGCATAAAAGATAGTGTCATGGTGAAGAATGTAACCAACGTCACTAAATAAGAAACCAAAATCAAACACACTACCGTTGAGTTGATTCCAACTCACAGAGACTACGAATGATATGCTCCCCAAAACTCATCACTGTCCAGTCAATTCAGATCCAAAGCGAGTGCCTCACAGTGACATTGCAGGGCCCTACGGTGTAGCACTGCCCCATAGTTTCCCAAGAGCAACTGGTGAATTTGAACTGCTGTCATTTTGACTAGCAGCTAAGCCCGTGGCCAGGGCTCCCAACAATAACCTGTCAGCCGAGAACCTAGTCTCCTGTGTAAATGTTCATCAGAAACGCAATAAAATATTTTTATTTTGCAAAAGAAAATGTCAATCTAACTTTTATGAAATTGGTAAAAGTGTGAAATTTAATGATGTGGCCAAGGATGTCTGGGATTTTATAGGGTTTTCACTTAGGTGAATGAACGGACAGCTTTTCAGCCTTTCTAGTCTGTGAAAAAATGAAATCGAGTTGAAGATTCTTTTAACCTTCATTGTAAGGAGCCAAGTGGCACTTGTGAGGTGATACATAAACATTTATAACAAGTTTGGATTTGACTGTGATTTTGTATTCTGACCCAACTGCTATGAGAAATCCATCAATGAGACGGTTGAGGAAATCATTTCTGGAAGATCTGTTACTGGTCTTCAGGGTTTCTTAGCAGGAAACAAAGCATGGTGGTACATGCTTCCCTGGGGGATGTGGTGTGTCATTCATTGTGTAGGACTTTGCTTCCCACCTGTATTCATTCACATTTTTGTATCAGCTTCCCCTTCCAGGATAATTCGATGAAGTCAGTTCCTCAAGGACAGAAAATGCCTTTTTATTTTTTTATGGTCAGATTTCCTTTTCTCCCCAGGGAGAGAGGAACATGATTTAAAAAGAAGGAAAATGGAAGTAGCCAGAATGAATTATTTTGAAATTTGAAACAGGCATGATGGCAATATGAAATAGTCATTGAATGATTTTAATAATCTAGGAACAATCTAGGAGGGCAAGTGGAAACCCTGGTGGTGTAGTGGCTAAGCGCTGCGTCTGCTAATCCCGAAGTCGGCAGTTCAAGTCAGCCAGGTGCTCCCTGGAAACTCTATGGGGCAGTTCTACTCTGTCCTGTAGGGACACTGTAAGTCAAAGTCGACCCGACAGCACTGGGTTTGGGTTTGGTTTAAGAGGACAAATGCTTTCAGTTATATGAAAATAAAGGCTGTCACCATTCTGAAGCTATTGAAGACACAAGACTTTAGAAAACCTGGGATAAGACAAGAAAAGCCATTGTTTTCTGAAGGAAGCTATGATTTTATGAGGTCTAGTTTTCACTATATAGTTTCTTTGCTTTCTTTTACGTGTTACTTCCCCGAGCCGCTTTCTTAAATGGATAGGGAAACATCTCTCCACTCTTAGATGGGAAAGTAGTAGGATAAAATGCTTTTACGGAAAAATTAACATGTTCACTTTAACTGTTTCAAACACCTGGGCCAGTGGTTTTTCAACCCTGCCTGCATATTAGAATCATCTGCAGAATTAAAAGAAACCCCAACGTCCAGGACCCACCCCTAGAATTACTGATTTGATTGGTATGCAGCGGGACCTCAGTATTTATGTTTCGTAAAACCTCCAGAGCTGAGTCATACAGCAGAGCAGGGACCACTGACCTTTTCTGGGCTTTATACAGGTGTCCCCAGGCTCTTTTTCAGCTGCCAGACCTGCCTTCCCTGATCACCCACTTCAGGCTGTTCTTGAGATGACGGAGAAGTCCACACCATGGTCTCCAAAGTAAGGAGCCCATGAAAACCTGTTGGGGTGTGGAAACATGAGGACTCTGGTTCTACTTCTCTCATCCTTTAACAGTATCCATGTCTAAAATAGCTTATGATGTACACAATATAAGACTGTAAGTTGCCATATATGTTATTTACAAATACTCTGTGTAGCACTCATGCTCAGAGTTTTTGCTGTTGAAGATACACTATCCTAATTGTTCACAATCGCTGGGATAAGCACATTTTTTTTTTTCCATTACTTAAACCAAAAAATCCAAACCCACTGCCATCAAGTTGATTCTGACTCATAATGGCCCTATGGGACAGAACAGAACTACCCCACTGAGTTTCCAAGGCTGTAAGTCTTTACAGAAGCAGACTGCCACGTCTTTCTCCCACACAGAGTGCTTGGTGGTTTTGAACCACCGACCATTCAGTCAGCAGCCAAGGACTTTAACCATTGTCTCAGCAAGGCTCCTCAGGTCCCCTAATTCTTTGTTGTCCTCGAGAGCAGCTTTGCCTTCTGATGTCTGCTCGAGAGCTTTGCAGGGAGTGTCCTGAATGCTTGGTCTCTACTTTCCAGCTTCTGCCATATGGGCTACTGTACAGTGTGATCTCTCTTGCTGAGTCTCTTTGTTTTTCCAGATTTCCTCAAGTGGTTTCAACTCCTGACCCACTCTGTTGTAAAGTTTTCTCTCTGTACTCCCAAATTCTTTTAAAATACACTTGTGTTTTTAGGTACAGTAGTAGGAGAGAATTTAGGGTAGAGACGGCTTTAAAATGTCCACTAATGTTTGATGGAAAGCAGGACAATGAATAAGGGGGACAGAAGAAGTGTGTCACTGTTGAATCATGGTGTTGGAGAAGAATATGGACTAGACCACGGACTGCCAAAAGAAGGAAGAAATCTGTCTTGGAAAAAATACAACCAGGGAGCTCCTTAGAAGCAAAGCTGGCGAGACTATGTCTTACATACCTTGGACACGTTGTCAGGAGGGATCAGTCCCTGGGAAAATGCATCATGCTTGGTAGTGGGTCAACAAAAAAGAGGAAGACCCTTGACGAGAGAAGTGACACAGCTGCTGCTACAGTGCGCCCAAGCTTAACAGCGATTCTGAAGATAGCAGAGGTCCGGGCAGTGTTTCATGCTGTTGGACATCGGGTCGCTGTGAGTCGGAACCAACGTGATGGTGCGTGACAATAGTGTTTGATGACATTATGAAATAATTTTTTTGAAGCTATAGTGATAACAGGGTTATTGTAAAATGAATAAAACAAATAATTTTCTTTTAGTAATACTGTAGTATTTATGGCTGGAATGATACCGTGTCTGGAATGTGCTTTGAACTAATGTGAGAAGGGTGGAAACCCGTGAGGCATGATTGGCCAGCATTTGAGACCTGTTGGATCTGAGCAGTGTCTTTGTAGAAGCCAAGATTATATAACCCATATACTTTTTTGCATGTTCCATTTTCCATAATAAAAAAAGTTCTAAAAAATATTTCATATCATTTAACCCATTGTTGCTAAGTCGATTCCAATCCACAGCTGCCCTAAAAGACAGAGCGAAACTGCCTCTGAGCATTTCCGAGGATCTGAACTACCAACCTCCTGGCTAGCAGTCTCAGCTCTTAACCGCTTTACTATCAGGGCTTCCTAGGATCCTTATGAACCCCCCTCCAAATTCAATACAGCTAGGGCCCCCCAAACTATAACTCTGGGGTCTGAACCCCGTGTGGCTCGCTTTCAGACACAAGTCTCAGTTTGCAGTCGGGAGTGAATTCCAGTCTTTCTAAAGCTGTTTTCCGTCTTCTTCTCAATTTCCCATGCCTTTCACTCAGCCCGCTGACACACACTTTTCTGCAGCTAGCACTTGTATAGAGTGTCCGTCTCCTATCTTGTCCCCTTTTTCTGCCTTCAGTTGCCTTATCAAATCATTTTGCTCTCTACTCACCCTCCATCCCCCTTAGATGTCAAATAGTTAAGTCTCATCTGTGTCCAAGCACCAACTGAAGGGATGGAATGTACAGTCTACCTGGAGGCACCTAAGAAGAAAGGCCTGGCTGTCTACTTCTGAAATATCAGCAACTGAAAAGCAGACAGCATGCAGCTGTACCCTAACATACATGAGGTCAGCACGACTTGAGGTTTGCAACAACTGGTTTCTACTGGTCTCTGTAGACCACTGTCTTACCACACTATCTAACTTTGCCAGGCAGCCTGGCCCAGGGCGGAGTCCTACTCTGCTGGTTGTCTGGGCTGGGGACTGGTAAATCAGCAGCATCCGAAGAGCACCTTCTCTCACCGCCCTGGAGGGCAATTCTCTGCGCCCTGACTCGGGCCTGCAGCGGCATCTTGTGTGGACCCTCCCAGCTTTGTCCTGAAACCCTCCACCAGTGGATTTCAGGCGTTTGGGGACTGGGAGAAGGTGACCTTTTTCTTCTGTCAGGCGGGGTGGTAACTTCCCCAGACCCCCATCCACCTTACCGAATGTGTCGTGGAAACTCGAGTTGCAGGTTTCAGAGTTGCTGCTGCGGGGATTTCTGGGATGCTTATGAGTTTTCCTGCGCTTCTGTGCCCCAAGAGTCACTGAAGTCCCTAAAGCAGTTAAGATCATCTTTGCAATCCCTGATATTTGGATAACTTCCAGGTTTTCAAACAACTTGGGTGTACATCGCCTCCTGTGAACAATTCTTATTGTTTCTCTGCGCCACCCACAGTTCCGGGTGTGCAATTTCTGTAGCTGGAGGTCAGAAGGGACCTCTTCACTTTGATACAAGCTCCCTGACCCCGTACCCCAGGAACTTTCTGGCCCCCCGCCCCTAGCATGGCCATTCGCTGTTACATCACCTCTCCCCTTTCCCCGACCGACCGCTCTGTGACCTACCACGTGGGCGTGGGCAGCCGCGCGCCTCCAGTTAATGCAGAGAGGCCCGCGGGAGGGGCTGCGGGAGGGGGGCGGGGCCGGGCCGGGCCGGGGGCGGGGCCGGGCCGGGGCGGGGGCGGAGCCGGGGCGGGGGGCGGGGGCGGAGCCGGGGCGGGGGGCGGAGCCGGGGCGGGGGGCGGAGCCGGGGCGGCGGGACCAGGCGGGTCGGGGCTCCCCCTCCCCTCGGACGACTTCCACTTTTAGAGTGGGCAGACGCACGTCTTCCAGGCACCCAGGGGCGGGGCCCCCAATTCAGCTCGTGACTCCAGACGGCTAGGAGAGTGAAGACGATGACTGTTTAGGGCGCCTGCACCCACGGTCCTAGTACTGAGACCAATTAGGAGGGGGACAGAACAGCCACCGGGGCAGCTCAAGTCAGTCCTAGGAAAAGAGAGAAGGGAGATGGGAGAACAGACAATGTGAGACGAAGAAAAAGGGAGAGGAGAGGAGGAGGGACCAGTCTTCACCTGTTTCTCGTGTTAGAAGGGAAGCTAATTATTGCGACTTCCAAGTGGTAGGTGAGCTGTACACGCAGATTTTGTGGGTAAAATAAGGCAGTTATTTAGATACTTCTGAAAACAAGTTTCTGTACTTAGGAGAGTCATTTGTTGGTGATATTCAACCAGATTTATTCACTGCTCCTCAGTCATGTATTTTACTATATATATTCATTCGTTTTTCTGTAGTATATGTACACGTATAAAGGTATATACACACACATGTGTAAAGCCCACTACCGTCGAGTGGATTCCGGCTACAGGACAGAATAGTACAGCCGCATATGGCTTTCAAGGAGTGGCTGGTGGATTCGAACAAGACACCGAGCTCTAACCATCAGGACGCCGTATATATATTTCGCATTTGGCTGACGTTTGGACTCAGTCTTCTAGGGCTGTTTTATTTTAGTGGTGTCCTGGCGGTGTAGTGGTTAAGAGCTCAGCTACCAACCCAAAAGTTGGCAGTTAAAATCCACCAGCTGCTCCTTAGAAATCTTAATTGTTCTGAGTGCTACATACCTTGCTGCTAAATATCACTACAGTCACCTTGGGAGTACTCCCCTTGGGAAGCTATGCACTGACGTCAGCACCGAGTCCACCCTTGAGAGCAGTTTTGAAACTACTTCTGTAATGACCATTGTGCATGGTGGCACGCGGTGAGTTCACAAACTTAATTGTATAGTTTTCAGGGAGGGAATTTTTAGGCAGTAAACAAATAACTGTATCGGAATACCCTCCCTACTCACCTGATCTGGCTCTCAATGAAACGTTTTTTTCTTTACCTGAAGATGAAGGAAATATTGACAGGATGACATTCAGGACATCAAAGGTAATACAATCACAGCTCTGATGGCCATTCCAGAAAAACAGTTCCCAAATTGCTCTGAAGGGAGGACCAGGTGCTGGCATTGGTGCATAGCTTCTCAAGGGGAGAACTTCGAAGGTGACCATAGTGACATTCAACAACGAAGCATGCAGCACTTTTTCTAGGATGAGTTTGTGAACTTAACTGACAGTTGCATATGTTTACTTAAGGCAACCTAGGAAATATGGAAAAAGTACAAAAAAATAGAAAAGAAAAAAAACCTTCAGACCCGAGGTTCCTACCCCAAGATGCTCCCTAACCACAGACTGATGCCACACAAGGACCTTCCTCCAGAGCTGACCCAGAAGGACAGCCTTCCCCTGGAGCAAACGTCCTAAATTCAGACATAAAACCTACTGGGCTGTGTAAGAGTCAACTTGGCTTTGCTAAAGCCCCCCAAATAAAATAAACTATAAAATATAAGTTTCAACCCTGAGAGACAATAGCCGTTCAGATCTGATGCGTCTCCATCCCAGTCACCTCCATCCCGTTCTGCCTTCTGTGCACTCGTCCTCGGATCCCTCTTCCTTCCTCCTCCTGATGAAGGATCACGGTGTTCACTCCAGGATGTTGCAGCCTCCTTTGTGTTGAACATTGTGTTGTTGTTGTTGTTGGAGGCTGCTGTCGAGTTGGCCGCTGAGGGACCCTGCACACAATAAAAGGAGAGAGAAAGGCTCCTCGGCCCCGCCCCATCCCTGTGACGGCTGGCAGATTGGACCCTGTGGCTCCTGGGGCTTTCATTGGCTGATTTTCTGAAGTAGGTTGCCTGGCCTTTCATCCCAGTCTCTCCTAGTTTAGAAGCTGTGCTGAAACAGACTGAGCACTTGTGGTTAGGGGCCACTGAGTCAGTTCTGACACATAGTGACACTATGTGTACAACAGAATGAGACCCTGCCCAGTCCTGTGCCATCCTGACACTCACTGTGACGCTTGAGCCCATTGTTGTAGCTACTTAGTCAGTCCATCTCATTGACGCACTTCTTCTTCTTTGCTGACCTACTTGAGCGAGCATGGTGTCCTTCTCCAGGGACTGATCCCTCCTGACAACATGTCCAAAGGGTGTGACACGTAGTCTTGCCACCCTTACTTCTAAGCAATGCCCTGGTTGTACTTCTTCCAAGACCGATTTGTTTATTCTTCTGGCTGTCCATAGCACACTCAGTATTCTTTGCCAGCACCGTAATTCCAAAGCATCAATTCTTCTCCAGTCTTCCTTATTCATTGTCTAGCTTTTGCATGTGTACGAGGCAGTTGAAAGTACCACGGCTTGGGTCAGGAGCACCTTAGTCTCCCAGGTGGTATCTTTGCTTTTTAATATATTAAAAAGATCTTTTGCAGCAGATTTGCCCAGTGCGATGTGTTTTTTGATTTCTTGACTGCTGCTCCCGTGGACACAGCTCTAAGTAAAATGAAATCATTCACAGTGTCAGTCTTTTCTCTATTTATCATAATGTTGCTTATCAGTTCAGTTGTGCAGAGTTTTGTTTTATGTTGAGGTGTAATCCATATTGAAGGCTGTGGTCTTTGATCTTCATCAGTAAGTGCTTCAAGTTCTCTTCATTTTCAGCAAGGAAGGATGTGTCATCTGAACAACGCAAGTTGTTAATGAGACTTCCTCCAACCCTGATGCCGCGTGCTTTTTTCACATAGTTAGGCTTCTCCAGTTATTTGCTCAGTATGCAGACTGAATAGGTAAGGTGGAAGGATACAGCCCTCAGGCATACCATTCCTGACTTTAAGTCATGCCTTGTTTGAAAGACTACCTCTTGGTCTATAGACAGGTTTTTCGTAAACAGATTCAAGTGTTCTGGAATTCTGATTCTTTGCAATGTTATCCATAAATTGTGATAAATGACACTGTCAGATCCCTTTGCATAGTCAATAAAACACAGGAAAACACCTTTCTGTTTAGTTGTGTTTTATGGCCAAGATCTGTCTGACATCAGCAATGATAAACCGCATTCCAAATCCTCTCCTGAGTCACTCAGTTCACCACTGGCAGGTTCACGGTGACTGCACTTGTGGTCCACTAGCTGGGACGCAAACCCAAGTCTCCCGCATGGAAGGTAGGAATTCTACCACTGAGCCATGAGCGCCACCATAGAACTCTATACCTTAGATAAATATTCCTGTGTATGTAACAGGAATAATAGTTACATATAAGAAATACAAATTGTATTGCAGTGTAGCATAGAGAAGACAGAAATTGTAAGCGTGCTGCTTTATGATTGATATTTAACATTCTCATATGATTAGAACAACCATTTGGTATGGTTTGATTTATTAGGATAAAACTAATTGGGAAGCATAAAGACAGTTTCCCAAATGGACTTAAGATATCTCATAACCTAGCCTGGTATTGGGGGGAAACTTGTCTTATTCTCAGCTACTGTGGAAGTGTGATGGTGTTAATTAGCCTTTGACATGGCTTTTCTTTCCCCTATTAAGTATTTATGTTAGAAAGTCTAAAGTATTCATTTTTTCAGAATTAATCTTAAAGTGCTTAATAGTTTTGCCATTTAAAATGGTTGTGATCAAGATGAATTTGTGATGAGTAAACTTAGTTTTTTTGTACTTGTGGAATAGAAATGACTAATTTTAATTTAAGAGCCAGATTAAGCCGTAGCGCATATAAATGCATTCAAATTGGATGTTATCCTTTAGTGATTAGATTTGTTATTTTTCACAGAAGTTAAATTAGGGCAGATTTACACATATTTACCCTTACATGTCTTAACCATTTTTAGTTCTGTTGAGATTATTCTGACACAAATAAATGTCATTAAATCAGATTCACAGGCTCTGGGATCCTTTACTTTCTCAGGTGCAAACTCTCTGGTAGTTCTTCAAAACTCATCTGACCTTATCAATGCGACGCTTGGACTGAACAGAATGGAACTTGGAGCTGGAAACTACTACAGCAAGTCTTTGTGAGCTGTGCAGAGTGGTTTAGGCCAGAGCTTTCCAAGGCATGCTTCACGAAATCGTGGTTGGGGAGGGCTGTGAGCAGTGTCGTCTGTAGATGAACACAGCGAAAAAGCATGTAGTGGTCAAATTAATCTGGAGCGTAATAGGTTAAACCAAGTCAACCAGATGTCCCCAATGCTGGGCTAATCAAAGCCTTTAACAAGCTTATGTGGCTGTCAACACCTTGGTGGGGGTACAGAGGGGAGCACAGTTAAGAGGTATAGTGTTTCCAAAACTGAGACTTCAGGGTGACTTCCGGATCCTGTCTGGTGTTTCCAGCATCTACTTCAGGAGATACTAGTTTCCAGAAAGATGCTTCCCCGCAAGGTCAACGTTTCAACCTAGCCCCTGATGACCACCGCCAACCCCCAACTCTGAAATGGAATGGACAATTTTGGTGCTTTTCTCTGTCTTGTGTCCCGGAACTAAAAAGTGTGTGTAATTCTGGTTTCCATACGGGAGTCCCTTCTATATTCCAATCCCTTCCTTCATTCAAAAATTATTTATGAACTCGTACTATTCCCTCAAAAACCCTGGCAGTGTAATAGTTAAGTGCTATGGCTTCTAACCAAAAGGTCAGCTGTTCAAATCCACCAGGTGCTCCTTGGAAACTCTGTGGTGCAGTTCTACTCCCTCTACAGAGTCACTGTGAATCGAATTGGCTCGACGGCAGCGGGTTTGGTTTGGTAGTATTCCCCAGAATAGTCTTGCCCTGGGTGCTCCCAGGACTGGAGGACTCCTTGTCCATTCTCTGCTCAGATGCTGCGGTCCAGCCACTTCGTCTCACACTGTCCTCCCCACCCTTCACTGCTCTTCAGCATGTTGCTCCATTTTATTATCTTCTTGGCACTTGTCATGATCTGAAAATGTTTATCTATGTCTTTATCTGTCACTCGTCTGGCTTATCCTGCTCGACTGAATCTCTGTGATTTCAAGGACTGGGTCTCCCTTTTTCTTTGTATTTCCAGTTGCTACAACAGTTTATAGATGGCACAGTGGGCACCAGGAGACGTCCAGCCTCTGTTTAGGGAATTGGGGTTCTAGAAAGATACAACGACAGAGTACCATGTGTTACTATCTGCGCTTGAGGATACAACGGGACATTTGGGGAGGCGTTCTGCTTTGGGGTTGGGGGCTACTGGGGGTGGACAAAGGGTATCATCAAAGATTTCCTGCAGACCACTTCTGAACTGAGTCTTGAAGTCCAAGCAGGATGAGCAGTGTTGCTGGCCCAGAAACAGCCCATGCAAAGGGCTTAAGGTGAATTAGATGATTCAGAGAAGGAAAAATGGTTGAGGTGAGAGTCACTGGCAGAGGGTAAGAACTGAGGCTGGCCAGGCAGGCAGAGGTGGTGGCAGGCCTGGAAGTGTGTGGCAACGGGTTGGGGCTTTACGCTGAACTTGAAAGGGAACAGTTCAGTGGGAAGGATCATAATCACATTCAAATGAGTATTTTAGAAGAGTCTCCTGTCAGAAGCAAAGAAGATAGATGGTAGGGGAGGGTACTACAGGTGGAAAGGCCGATTCACATCAGTTACTCAGTGGTCAGGAGACACACTATATGCTGTCCTTGCTCTTTGCTTTGGTCACAGCGTTGCTTTGGTAGGGACACATCTTTTCTTCCACCTCCACAGGCTTCACTGTCACCTATTGTTCAAGGCCGAGCTTGGTGGTGCAGTGGTTACGGTCTCAGAGGCTGTCCAAAAAGTTGATATCTTGGATCCACCAAGATGTCCTTGGAAACCTTAGGGGACAGTTCTGCTCTGTCCTGTAGAGTCACTAGAAGTTGAAATTGACTCAATGGCAATGGGCTTTGATTTTTTTTGAAGGACTTAATGTGAGACCTGTGGGCCAAAAGGAATCAAGTATGTACCTGGATCTGTTTCTGAGGACATGTAGTTGGAGGTTATCCTGATCTTTCATGTATTTGTTCTGGGGATTTGTGACTTTGTAGAGCTACTTAGTGTTTTGTTAGTTCCTGTATGCCAGGCGTTGGGTGCACTTCTATGTTTGCAAGAATTACTGTTGAATCCTCACAACTATCTGTACGGTAAAACCTGCAAGAGTTGGAACCTGCAAAATGTCGAAACCTGTCAGAGAAGGAAAATCCAAATATTTTCCACTAACAGAGAACAACAAAAAACCCATCTCTGTCAAGTCAGTTCCAACTCACTGGGATCGTATTAATATACAGAGAGGTGGTAAGACGGCACCCCGTGAACAGTGGAAAAGCCGCAAGACCCAGAAAAGCCAGGCAGTCTCATTGAGTTCTGGCTCCCACAGCTTCCATTGTACTAAAAAAAAAAAAAAAACTGAAACCCATTGCTGTCTAGTTGATTCCAACTCATAGCGACCCTATAGGGCAGAGTAGGACTGCCCGCTAGAGTTTCCAAGGAGCACCTGTTAGATAAATTCGAACTGCTGACCTTTTGGTTAGCTGCCATAGCACTTAACCACTAACATACTAGGGTTTCCTCCACTGTGCTAGGTACTATTATTAGTTATTGTTATTGGCTTCCTACTATGGGTTACTCTACAGAGGCGCAGCTTTGTAAATAATTCATTCAGTTACACCACTGTTAGTCAAGATTAGAAATGGAATCTTGACAGACTGCCCTTGGCACTATAATAACAGTGTTATCTTGTAAACAGCATTTGACCAAAAGTCGGTAGAGCTGGATTGGAGTTAATAATTAATAACAACCATATGCCCTGCTCACCAGCCCAGCAACATAGGCGTTATCATCCCCATTTCAATAGGAAAAAGTCCTGCAGATCAAAGAGCATGAACTAATTGCACAAGACCACCCAGCTGGGATTTGAACCCAGATTTCTCTGAGTCTGAAGTCAATGATTTTAACCACCTAGAAATGGTCTTCCCAGCAGCTCTGAGGGTAATCCCTTTGAACTGCCTATAACTTTAGACTCTGAGGTCTCAGCATCCTCATCTCCAACATGAAGGAACCAGACTAAATGGCATCTAGGAGGCCTTCTGCTCTTGGATTCTGTGATTTAGAAGCACCCTCTCAGAAGCCCCCATGGGTTTCTTTCCCCGTCATTCATCTTCACTGCCTCTGGTTGGGTTTATTTCCTCAAGAGGGAGTGACAAATGAATAAAGACGGTAACCTGGACAGGTGGCTTGTGAGCTGAGCATGGGACAGAGAGTGGACCACTGGCTCCCAGCCAATTGGAAGCTGAAAATACAGTTGAGCTGAGGAGTAACCTGAAGCCAAGCTCCATGGAGCCACTGGAGAGCACTGGGGGGAAACGGCTCCGGAGTTCACTCCGACGGAGAGGCCCTGTGAGGATCACGAGGGGACAGCGAAGAGTGTGTGAGCAATGCGTGCACGTGGCAGAAGTGGGGATGGAGCTGAGAGTGAAATTCAATGAAGAGAAAGCAGGGCTTAGTGGGCTGCCGATGGAGACAACACTGTATGGAGAATAAAGGTGGAGAAGCAGGCCGGCTGGGTGATACCTGATCAAGGCAGCTTGTCTACCATGCAAAGGTCACAGGCCATTCAGGGACACTTCCGGGGCAGGGTGTCTGCAGAAAGCCCAAGCTTTAGTGGATAAAGTGCTGGGACGGCTTTCAGGACAGGAGATGCAGGTCATGTTGATGTGTCTAATTACGTGATGTTTATTTGGGGCTTTGAGGATTTCATTAGTAACTTGCTTGTTTTCTTTTCCAGCAACAGACAGACAGAAGCCTAAGAGATGAGAAGAGTGAGGTTTTAAGGGAGTGAAGAAGAAGCAGCTAGCTTAATTGGCACATGATAAAGAAAAAAATGTAGAAAAATAGAAACTTTTGTTGTGCAATCCAACTGCAGTGGATTGTTGGGAAGGGAGGCACCATTCTCAAGGCTGCAGGCCTCTCGACAATTGCTTAACTGTTTCTGCCTGCAGTATTCAGGCAAAGTTGTAAAGAGAACGAGTGGAAAGATCCAGAGAACATTCTTGCACCGGAGTGCTTTTCTGTGTTATAAATTTAATGAGATTCCATTCTTCTAGAGGGTTAACCAAGGAGCCTGGTGATTAAAAATGCTCATTTCATTAGCTTTCTATCTAATTTTTCTCACAAAGAATAAGACTTAATAAGTAAGACATGTTCACATGACTGTAAGTCAATGAATACTTACAAAAAAGAAGAAATACAATACAGATTGGAGGTATAGCAGCAGCAAGCCATTAGAGGGACAGAAAAGTGTATTTTGTATTTGCATTGTCCCAACAAGGGCAATGAAGTACAATTCTGAGAAGGTGACATGCCTACGATAATAAGATAACCAACCAGACTGCTGTGTCATGATTAAAAGAAACCCACCCACTGCCGTGACATTGATTCCATCTTGTGGTGACTATATCTTGTAAGACAGAGTTGAACTGTCCCAAGAGAGTTTCCAAGCAGCAGCTGGTGTATTTGAACTCTCAACCTTTTGGTTAGCAGCCATAGCTCTTACCAACTGAGCCACCAGGGGTCCATGCTGTGAAGAAGAGTCAGGAAGATCAAAACCAGGACTGTTTTAGGGTAGATGGCGACATGACGCAAGATAGTTCCTGTTTTAGTTATCTAGTGCTGCTACAACAGAAACACCACGAGTGGATGACTTTAACAAATGGAATTTTATTCTGTCCCAGTCTAGGGGGCTATCATTGTTGTTAGCTGCCATCAAGTCGATGTAGACTTGTAGTGACTCTAGGAGCGGCAGAACAGACACAGCCTGGTCCTGAGCCATGTCCACAATCATTTTTATGCTTAAAGCCTTTGTTGCAGCCACTGTGTCAATCCATCTCCTTGAGGATCTTCTTTTTCACTGACCCTCTAGACCAGGAGGCTAGAGGTCCAAATTCAGGCTGCCAGCTCCAGAGGAAGGCTTTCTTCCTCTGCTGGTTCTGGAAGAATGTCTTTGTCATCAATCTTCCCCTGGTCTAGGAGCTTCTCCATGCAGGAACCCCAGATCCAAAGGCTGTGTTTGCTCCTGGCACTGCTTTCTTCATGGAGGAAAGTCCTCCTGTCACTCTGCTTGAGTCTCTGTTTTATACCTCCAAAGAGACTGATTTAAAATACAGTCTAATCTTGTAGGTTGGAAACCTTGGTGGTGCAGTGGTTTAAGTGCTACTTCTGCTAACCAAAAGGTCAGCAGTTCAAAACTGCCCAGCTGTCCTTGGAAAGTCTATGGGAGCAGTTCTACTCTGACCTCTAGGGTTGCTATGAGTTGGACCCAACTTGGCGGTACCGGGTTTTTTTTTTTAATCTTGTAGATTGAGTCCTGCCTCATTAACATAACTACCTCTAATCCCACCTCATTCACATCATAGAGGTAGGATTTACAACCTTTAAGAAAATCTCATCAGATGACAAAATGATAAGCAATGGCACAGTTCTGGGAATCATGGCCTACCCAAGTTGACACACATTTGGAGGGGGGAAGAGTTCAATTCAGGACAGTTCCCAAGAGGCAGATGTATTGATATTAAGGTAGAAACTACCTTAATATCATACTTACATATGTTTAAGTGTGTTGGAAAAATAAGGATCTTTCTTAAATGAGTGACATACAAGGACTGCCAGTTAAGTTCACGAACTCATCCTAGAAAAAGTTCTACATATCTCATTGCTGAATATCACTGCAGTCACCTTCGAAGTCCTCCCGTTGGGAAACTACGCACTGACACTCATGATCAGTCCAGCTTCAAAGCAATTTTGGAACTCTATCTGAAGTGGCCATCAGATCTGTTATCGTATTACCCATGATGTCCTGAGTGTCATCCAAATGTCTTCATTTCAATATTTCCTTTACCTTTGGGTAAAGAAAAAAGTCACTGGGGATCAGATCAGGTGAGTAGGGAGGGTGTTTCAATTTAGTTATTTGTTTACTGGCTAAAAACTCCCTCACAGATAGCTACACAATTAAGTTTGCAAACTTGCCATTGTGCATGGTGGCACAATGCCATTCCAGAAAGAGTTCTAAAATTGCTTTGAGGGGTGGGCTAATCACTGGTGTCAGTCTATAGCTTCCCAAGGGGAGTACTTCGAAGGTGACCATAGTGCTATTCAGCAGTGAGGTATATACCACTTAGAACAATTGAGTTCATGGGCTTAATTGTCAGATGTTGTATATCATGAAGCATGATGATTCTCAGTAGTTTTTCCATAGGCCTTTCTTTTTCTTCTTAATCTACTCCTAAATAATGACAGTGAGAAAAGAAAGACCACAGCTTCCTTATTCCTCCATAGCTTTTATTAAACTGAGATCAGGTTTATAGGACGTTGCCCTAGAGAAAAGAACTCACGATTACGGAACCAGGACAAATCCTCTTATAAATGAGCAAAGAAGTAAGTATGTAATATTTATTGAGCATCTATTTAGTTCCAGCTACTTCATTGGCTGGAAACCCTGGTAGCATCGTGGTTAAGACCTATAGCTGCTAACCCAGTGGCTGGTAGTTTTAAATCCACCAGGCACTCCTTGGAAACTCTATGGGGCAGCTCTACTCTGTCCTGTACCGTTGTCGTGAGTTGGAATTGACTCAGCAGCAACGAGTTTTTTTATTTATTTCGTTTGCATCAGCTGCTTTCAGAAGTTCAGTCTTTATTTGAAAGATGAGCCATCAGAGATTCAGAAGTTAAACACTCGCTTCAAGTCAAATAGCTACTTGGGATTTGTCCCCAACCAAATTATGTTCTTTCTTAAAGTATCCGACTTTTAACATCACAATGTGAGATTGAAGGCATGAATAGGTAGTTGCACACCAGTGCTCACTGTGTCATTATTCACAGGGGCCAAAGATGGATGGGAACAACCTGTGTCTGTCTACCGAAGAATAAATAAACAAAACGTAGTGAGCACATTCATTGAAGTGATGTTCAGTCATAAAAAGAAATGAAGTTCTGACATGGGCTATGACATGGATGAGCCTGGAAAACATTATCCTAGGTGAAATAAACCAGACAGAAATTATTGTATGATCCCACTTGTGTGAAGTATCTACAATAAGCAAAAGCGTGAAGACAAGAGTCAATTTGTAGTAACCCGGGACTGGGAAGAGAAGAGAATGGGGAGCAATAATTTAAAAAAATAAAATAAGAATAAAAAAGGTTGAGAATAACATACCATGGGGGAAATGATATTAACTAAGAAAATAAAAATTATCATATAAATCATTAAAAGGCAGCTATGGCTTGACAGGTGGGTTGTAGGATAGGAAGATTGCCCAGCGATTTGCCTTAGGGGTGATGTAGAGACATTAAATACTCCTAGAACTTGGCTGCTAACTAAAAAGTCAGCAGTTCGAATCCACCAGTTGCTCCTTGAAAACGCCATGGGGCAATTCTACACTCTTACAGGGTCGCTATGGGTCAGAATCAACTCAGTGACAGTGGGTTTGACTTTTGGGGGTTTTTACCCCATATACCTTTAAATAAAATAATAATAATAATAGTTCTATCGTTGCAAAGATAATATAAGTTTAGTATAGTGCATTCAAATATGTGACAGAGAAAAAGTAGAAAATAAAAGTTACCAAAAATCTTGCTGTCCAGCGATAACCAGGGTTAATATTTTTATTCTCTTTCTAGTGATTTTTCCATGCTTATGTATTTATAAATATAATGCTCATACAAAGATCTACTTTTTACAAAAAGTACCTGCAACGTACGTGCAGTGAAACCTCTAAAAGCCAGAACCTGTGTAAGGTGGGAAACTGTCAGAGCAAGAAAACTCACATACAGAGTTTTGACTGAAATGAGAGGTAGGAAAACAGTTAAGACTACAGACTGTTAAAGATGGTAAACTTGCAAGACCCGGAAAAACAAGGCAGTCCCCTCAAGTTCTTCTCTATCTCACAACTGTCACTCTACTTGATTTTCAAACTGAGTTTTGCTGATTCAAATTTACTGCATGGGGAAAAAGGTTTCTCTATCTTCTGATTATTAGGACTGGGTAATTTAACACTCTTTTTGGTAACAAACAAAAAAACCTACTACCTGTTGCTTTAATGAATGTAAATTATAATATTTATTTAATTTATTGAGAGCGCCAGACCTGTTGCCATCAAATTGATTTTGACTCATAGCAACCCTACAGGGTGGAGTAGAACTGCCCCATGGAATTTCCTAGGAGTGGCTGGTGGAACTGAACTGCCAACCTCTTGGTTAGCAGCCAAGCTCTCAACCACTGTACCACCAGGACTCTGAGGGTACCAAGCCCAAAACCAAACCCACTACCATTGAGTCGGATCTGATGCATAGCAACCCTAGAGATCAGAGTAGAACTGCCCCACAGAGTTTCCAAGGAGCACCTGGCGGATCTGAACTGCCAACCTTTATGGTTGGCAAATATAGCACTTAACTCACTATGCCACCAGGGTTTCCTTTTGAGGGTACAGGAAGAGAAATAAAATTAATAAAAAAAAGTCTTGGCTTGGCTAACTCTACTGAAACTTCTAAAATAGTATTTAATATGTGAAACAGAATAGACTAATCTCACATGTGTTTGATGTCCAACACTAGTATCAGTGCTCAAAGGCTTGGGTACCCCAAATTTACCTGTATATTTGTATTTGAACCTGGAATTTTTATGTACCCTCAATCAGCAATGATGAGCACTGGAGTCACTCCTTCGTACGTTAAAAGACTTTAGACCATCTGTTATTAATGAGCAAAAAAGATGAAGGTGCTTAACAAGGTAAGGTGACCAAGTGGCTACAGCAGTGGCCTCCAGCATGACGATTTTGAGGATGGGGCGCTACCAGGCAGTGTTTCGAGTCAGAAATCACTTGATGGCACTCAACAACAACAAGCAGATTTGAAAAGCAGTAACATCAAAACTGAAAAGTAGATAATTCTCTGACCTTGCATCCTGAAATCTCTCTGCAGCCTTTTACAAAGCTAGGTAAATGACAGAGTGCTCTTTATCAAACAGGATTATGGTACTTATTCTTGGCACCAAGTCTGGGCACCTTGATTATTGCCAGCTATAGGATGGCATAGCCCTTGTTCCTTAGGAAGGCCTCTTTGTAAGGCTGGCTTTTCTTTGTTTCCCTGGAAGGGACCTCTTGAACCTTTCTTCCCAAGTGGTATCTCTCTCACTCCTGCCCATTTTCAGCAAGGCAAAATTAGAATAACAATAAAGCTACATTTTAGCAGCCTCACATAAATAATAACCAGGGGAGATCCCTGTATCTATGAATAGTTGTTTATAAGTTATGATTCACAGGGTCCCAGGGGTGATGTAGCTGTTGGGGTGACCAGCTGGAAGGGGTGTAGCAGTGATCATGTGGATGGACCAGGACCAGGCAGTGATGGGTTCTGTTGTGCACAGGCTCCATGGCACCTAACAACAACAACAAACAAGCCTGGCTTTGGGCAGTAATATTCGGAGAGTACTTGCTGACATGTTATTCACTGAGTCTGCTAGGGTCCGAGCTCATCCTTGGAAAGAATAAGGTCTTTCGGCTGCGGTGTCTTTATCCGTCTTGAAACCCGTCACTGGCTTTAACGAGGTGTGTTAATGAGATACATGCAAGAAGCAGGTACCGGACATTCACACCTACGTTTCCTGTCAGATGCTGTTGAGGACAGTGTCTACCGCATCGCCCGATGCTCCTACCATTAAACCCTCTGCCAAACCCTCTGAGAGAATTGTTTTAGATGACAGTACCAGTGACAAACTGTCTTGCTGAGTGACTTACGTGTCTCTTCCTTCATCCTAAAGCAGCAATTTATTATTTTTTTATTAACATTGATTATAATGGTTATGATTCCTAACCTTCCCCAACCTGCAACTAGGAAGCTTAGAGCCAAACTGGATGCCAAATAAAATAAAACTGTATTATTTCTTAATATCAACAGGTTTGGACTTTTCCTTTATATTATTTTCTGTTTTTATTACTTGTATTGTTGTGTTTGTATATAAAGGACAAATCTTCCTCACTTCTGCTCTTTTTTGATAGAAAGCCGAAGTAAAAATCTTTTTTTATGGGTGTTTCTATATTACTTTGCTTTAGGTGAAAGTTTACAAAGCAAATTGATTTCTCGTTCAAAATTGATGAACAAATCGTTTTGTGATGTTAGTTGTAGCGCCCACACTATGTCAGCGTTTTCTGCTTTTCTATCCCGGGTTCCCCAGTTTCATTTGTCCAGTTTTCTTGTCCCTTCTTGCCTTCTATCTGCTTTTTAGACAAGTGTTGTTCCTTTGGTCTCGTGTACTTCCTTGATGTAAGAAGTGGGTTGCTCGTGTGTGTTATTATTTTATAGATGTAGCTAATCTTTGCTGAAAGGCGGACTTCAGGAGCAGCTTACTTCGGACTTAGAAGGGTATCTGGGGACCTTTATCTTAGGGATTCTTCCAATCTCTGTCAGACCAGTAAGTCTGGTCTTCTTTGGGAATCTGAATTTTGTTCTCCATTTTTCTCTTACTGCATCCGAGGTCCTCTATTACAATCTCAGTCAGGGCAGTGGGTGGTTGTAGCTGGGGACATCTAGTTTTAAGCCCACACTGGTGAAGGCTGTGGACTATATTTTCCTTGTATCTTCTGTTTTCTTCTTTCTTCTTTGCTTTAGATGGGACGGGACTAATGGATGGGGCTTAGAAGGCTATTTGCAAGATTTTAAGACTCCAGGTCAAAGCAAAGGACTTTTTTAGTTAAAACCAAAAAAACCCGTTGAGACGATTCTGACTCACAGCAACTCTAAAGAAATGTGGTATTATGAGACAGTGTATTTCCCCGCTCTACTGGTTTGTTTTGTTCATTTAAATTTACTGTATATGTGTAAGCTTGTAGGGTTCTTTTTTTCACTTGGAATTTAGAAAATGCCTCCGGATGTAGCTAGCTGTGGCTCGTTTTGCAATAATCCACCCTTGCAATTAATGAACCATCTTGAGTTGAAGAGTAAAATCCCTCTTCAGCTCGGAGAAATTCTATTCTGTTATTATTTTTTTGATCTTTACTTCACCTCTGTGTAATCTAGTCTCTCATGAAGCTACCTTTTTCTTCAAATTAAACAGAGCTCCATTCAACGATTCAGAGTGACCAACTTGTTCCAGGTTACCTGGGACTTTCCCAGTTTTAGCAAAAACATCAGTCACCCTCTCCTTGGCTGAGCTGCTGTGTACCCAAAGACAGTGATTTTTAAACTATTTGTGGTGACAGAGGAAAATTGAAAAGAATTATTACTTTTTTCTAATCCATCATGGGTTGATCTTGTTGAAAATGGATAATTAAAGGGAACACAACAGAAAGGAAATTTAAAAAGAGACACGCAAAATAGAAACCTGATTTTAATCACTATTATTAGATTCAATAGTTGCACAATTACTCTGTCAAATCTCTCTAAAAGTGTCTAAATGCTCGTCCTTAGTTTCTGTAAGATTTTGTGTCAGCTGTGGAGAGTACTCTGAATAGCCCTACTCCAGGCTTTTGCTGGGATTTTCTAGTCTTGCTTCTCTTCCACCTCACCTTCTGTTGCTTCCATTCTGGGCTAAATGCTTTTCCAGGGTGTTCAGGTGATCATTACTTTAAGCTGTGTGCTTTAATTGAGGTCTCATTACCTTTCTAGGTTTAGCATCCATCACACTGCCAGACAAGGAGTTTGTTAGACTGTTGTATAGATTATTGTTATAGTCATTGAGTCTTTAATGGGCAGTCAGGCCTGAAGGCAGGAAGGCAACCCAGGAAGGCTGGGTTGTCTGGAGCCTTTGCAATGGACCTGGTACCTTATGGATGACCCACTGGGTGGATCTTGCTTCTGAAGTTTGGTTGTTGTACAGGACACTCTCACCTTCTCTTCATCAGAGCTATCCTCCACCCCAGTGAATACTCCCAGCCGAGGAGCCCAAGTACACAACGATGGTGACTATGATTCAGGACCAGACAATGTTTTGTTCTAGCATGCGTAAAGCTGCCTTGAATCAGAACCAACTCAATGGAAACGCAGGACCTTCTCCCTTTAGATGGACAGAGAGATGTATTAACATCAGGAAAGTTTCAGTCTTACAGACTCTTTCTCGTCAAACACAGAGCAGATACCCAATGCTTCCAAACCCTCTTTCTCTCTTCCTCAATTAGAATGGCTGTCTCATCTTACAAATTCACTCCTTGGGTTTCTAATTGAAGCTATAGTCCTCATAGCCCTCTGATCCCCCAGGCTTCTCCTGGCTAGGTACCATGGACATACGGAATAACCCCAGAGATCCCTTGACCAGCCCTTTCGTGTCCCCACTTGTCCCGAGCATGATTACGTTCTGCGCGCACTGTAGCACCCACGCTAACTCCCCTCTGCCTTCTCAGTGGCCGGGTCTCCTCTAGCCCGGCTCTCCCCTACCTGACTTTTTCAATTCTCCCTTCTTGTCACACCATCAGAGGTTTCATCTGACCTTCAAGAAATTAAATTCTTTGATCCTTGTGCACTAGCAAATTCTTGCAGCAAACATGAGCGTGTTTTCATACAGTCTTTAAAACATAATTATATATCCATTTCCAGGGAGGACTCACCCCTCTTTGGGAGAGGATTTTATTTTTTAGCTACACAGTCTGTGAAAGATGCGAGTGGGAGGGAGAGGGGACGTGTAAAGGAAACGGAGTAGTGTTAATAAGACAGCAAATTATACTGAGAGAAGTCTCCAACAGGGGATAAGGAAAGAAGGAAAAGGAGGGCCGTTTCTGCTGGGTTGAAGGTGTTGGCATAAAGCTGTGTTGCTGTTGTCTCACCTGCCAGAGAATCATCACCCAACTCATGATGGCTCATGTGCAGTGGGACAACACACCGTGGGGTCCTGTGCCATCACTGTGACTGGCTAGGGATCAGACCGTTGTGATCCACCCGGTGTTCTTGGGTTGATTTTCAGAAGTGGGTCACTAAGCCTGTCTTCCTAGTCTGTTTTTGGTCTGGAAGCTCTCCTAAACCTTGTCAGTATCACTGCAACATACACGCCTCCAATGACAGCTGGGTGGCGGCCGCACTTGAGGTGCACTGGGTGAGAACTGAACCCTGGTCTCTCTCACAGAAGGCAAGCATTCTACCACTGGACTGCCAGGGGCTGGTTAACCCAGAAAGAGGGAAACCCAGCCACAGCTGTAGCCATGCATCTTGTGTTGACATTTCACTGGACTAGAAACTAGCTGTAGGAAAACAACAAGCGAGGTCACGTAGCTCATCTTCTGATGAGTAGGTGCTTCCGGAGCAAGCAAAGATGAAGTGGTTACCTGCACCCCCCTTTGTTTGCAGGAGTAGGACCTGAAAAATTCCAGCTGCCCCTATCATGGCATAGGTGTCTGACTGGAAGAAACAGCTTGCATAGTTATGACCCTCCTGCCCTGGTGGCGCAGTGGTTAGGAGCTTGGCTGTTCACCAGCAGGTCGGCAGTTCTGATCTACCAGCTGCTCCTTGGAAACGTTATGAGGCAATTCGACTCTGACTTATGGGATCACTGTAAGTCACAATCAGCTCAAAGGCAATGGGCTTTCTTTCAGGCATTGATTCACTCTTAAATGATTATACTTGGGTCTCTTGTTCTCTGCAGGTTTCTGGAGGAAATTGGTATTACTTTTAGGAAAGTAATTTGGCTGAAACTTCTACCAGGTTTGAAACCAATATTTCTACTTCTGGGCTTTTTGCCTAGAAATTAATCTGAAATATGGAAAAAGCATAATCTCATATACAGAAAAAAGAAAAACAACTATCTTTGTAGTCTAAGCACTGAAAAAATTGAAGCAATAAGGGAAAAATTAAAATGCATGTCTCAGTGAAACATAAACACTGTGATAAAGATTGTACCTCAAAAATGTGTGATGATAGGAAATTATAGTATAAAATAATACATGTAACATGATCACAAGTATGTTAATTTGAAAAAAGAGGAATGGAAGAAAATACAACAAGATTTTGATGATGGTTGTTTTAGGGGAGTAGGGGGTTGTCGGAGGACTTATCTTCTTTTATGTACTTTCTGTTGCTAGGTGCAACTCTTAAGGACTCTTAACTGACTCGAGTCAGTTCCAACTCTTAGCGACCCTACGCGTGACAGAATGAAACACCACCTGGTCTAATGTCATGCCTACAATCGTTTTTGTGCTTAAGCCCCTTGTTGCAGCCACTGTGTCAGTCCATCTCGTCGAGGGCCTTCCTCTTTTTCACTGATGCTCTACTCTACCAAGCATGACATCCTTCTCCAGGGAATGATCCCTCCCAACAAATACCTTACAGTATTTCCTAATTTTTTTTTTGAAAGATACATATAGCCCCACAGACCAACCAACTAACCAACCTGTTGTCACTGAGTTGATTGTAACTCACGGAGAACTTGGAGGACAGACTGAAACCCCCGCAGGGTTTCCAGGGTGGGCTTGAACTGCTAACCTTTCGGTGAGCAGCCAAGCTCTTAATCACAGGGCCATCAGGGCTCCAAAACACGTGATACTACCTTTTCAAATGGACAGATTTAAGCCTTATTTTTAACCACTGATATTGTGGAATAAGTGGGGGCTTCTGGTGAGCAAAACATCCCCTCTGACAGGGGGGTTGATTGCAGGACAGAGGCCAGCTTGTGTGAGAAAAAGAAAACAACCCTAAACAATTCCTGTCATCAGTGAGGAGCAGGATGCTATTTTCATCCTACTGCATTGGGAAAATCATCAAGGGATTCAAGTGCTTCATGAGAAGACAGTTAGTGAAATTTTTTTTTTAAAAAAAACAGGTTTTCCCCTAAACATAGAAGACAAAAAATGTTTCCTTTTCACACAGTATCCCTGTTTGAGTGGCTTGTGACACTGCGATGCCCAGTAGCCTCATTTGCCTTGTTCAGATGCTGGACTATCTGGATGTGACCATTTCAGCAATGACTGATGAGCTCTGACTTGCCCACCCAGACAATAGAGCTGTTTGAACAGGCAGTTACTCACATTTTTAAAAGTGACTTATCTGTAAAGTACAATATGACTAATTTAGCAGCTAAGCAGTTTCGTTGTGATCCCAGTGTCAGTGGAATTCTTGTCACCTATCCAACAATTAAGTCATATTGCATAATTGCAGGGTGACATCACCATGCTACCAGATTACTGGCTGAAGAACAGAAAAAAAAAAAAAGTTTCCTGGACCGTCAGCCTTTCCAGTATCTGAATGAACAACTTGTCCTATTACTGTGGTGCAGCCAGAGATGAAAGGGAACAAAAAAGGGGGGGAGGTGGTGAAGTGGCCTGGTTTTGGGATGTCACTGGAACTCTGCATGTTTGTAGCATACAGGTCTCCAAGGGGGATCCTCGAACAGTTCTAACTCGAGGTCTCTTCCTTTTGTGTTGGACCCCACACTGCTAGTCGTTAGGCGTGGGTCGGAGAGCTGGGGACAGTGGCAGTCTCGTGTTGTAGAGGCCTTTAATGTTTCTGAGTACTTCACAGCGCTCTCTTTGGAATAGTTTAAAATGCAGTCCACCATCTGCTGGACACATAGACACTGAAGAGATGGTCAGCTGAGACCCAGTTGAAAACCTTTTATGGCTGAAAGCCTGGCTTATTGCCCAGGAAACTAGTAGTCTAAGTTAATCACCATGGAATATACAAACTTGAACTTTATGTGATTGTGGAAAATACCAAGGTTTAAAATTAGGCACGGAAATGTCTAGAAACAGGAGCTATGGCTCATCAGAATTTGTAATGCTGCAATGTTTTGTTTTGTTTACAGATGCCAGCGCTGTGATAAGCCTTTTACATAGATGAATTCCCTCAATCCTGTGAGGCAGATACTATCGTTATCCCCAATTTACAGATAAGGGAATCAAAACTTGGGAGTCATCTAATTGGTGAAGAGTGGAAATAGGACTTGACCCCAGGGAATTCCGCTACAGAGGACACAGTCCTATCTGCAGCCGTTCACTGCACCTTGTACAACAACAACACACACTGTTGCTACTACTTCTGTTTGCTGAGCACTTTTTATGTGACATTCTCTGTATCACAACCATCGCATGCTTCCATCAGCTCTGTGATGTAGAAGCTGTGCCCTCATTATCCCCTTTTCACAGATTAGGAGAATGAGGCACAGAGAAAACAGGACACGCAGAGATGCCTGCCAGATTTCAGACTTGTTAGGTCTGGGTCCGGACTCCCTGCTGTGAATCACCACGCTGGTCTGCCTTTCCACAGTTACCCTTCATTGTGTATCTACTACCGTGCAATTCTCGTAACGACCTTTCACTGGAAGTATTATGATTCCCAATTTAGTGATGAGAAAACTGAGCCTGCAAGAGATGGAATCTCTTGTCAGCTTCCAAGTGGCAGAGCCAGGCTTCTTCCAAGTCCCCTGGGGTCCACCGTACCACACTGAGACAAACAGAACTCACCAGACCCAAAGACTCTGAGTGGATTGCAGTCATGGCTACCGTGCAGGCTACCAGGTGGGACTGCCTCGTCGAGTTTTTTTTTGCCTGGCTTCTCTAACGCCCAGGGGTGAGTTTGAACCGCCAACCTGTAGGTTCGTAGCAGCGCACAAACTGCTTGTGGCACCCTGGTGGCTTTTCCATACCGTACTACCTCCTCCCCAAATCCAGGAGGAGTGTCAGAGGATGTCAGGAAAATGGATGGTATCTCAGGATTCACCTGGTGCAGGAAGTGGTACCCTGGAACTGTCCCAGAATGGCTGGATCTCCTCTCCAAAGGGTAGGCCCCAGGGAAAAGGTGCCAGAGGGTGCTGGAAATCAGCTGTCACCTATGGGTGGTGCTCTGATTGACGGGCACCCTTTCACAAGAGCCTCCCCTCCACTTGTGGATTCTAGGGAATTTCCTAATGTGATCAGACTCCCCTACCTCCTCTCAATTCTCTTTCTCTTTTCATTCTGGTTCTTTCCAAAACTGTGCCCCTCCATCCTCCTTTACCTCACACATGCTCAGTTCTCTGTTGTGTAAGGGTTTTCTCCCCACCCTCACCCTCACCCTCTCTCCTAGAGTCTGTTCAGTTCCCTGGAACACTGCCCCTCATAAGCTGGATATACATTTTCAAAGGGTTTTAGGCATGCATGTGATGAATGCGTTTAATTTTGTTAAAGAAGCCTATCAGCGTCACACATTTGGTACCTGTTAATTTCATGAGATGATTGCCCTGTCTTCAAAACCACAGTCACTTTCAGGAATCTGAAACCCCAGTAAGAAGCAAAAGCAAACTAAAAATCAAATCAACACATACAGGAAGGAGAAAGAGTTGGACTATTACAAGAGGATTTCTACTAGAGTTGTCAAGAATGAAGAATGTCTCTAGAGAACTTTTAGATTTGTACTCTCTGAAAGGAAATTAGATGTATCCAATTCTTCATTTAAGAAATATTTATTAGGGAGGAGATAGAGAACAAAACACGAGTACTTGTCCTGGATGCACCAAAATACTTAAAACACAAAATCAAATGTCAGTAAGAGTGAAACAAGTTGAGAGGTAGGGCTGGACCAATGAGGAAGCGAGCCAGCAGTCTGGAGACCATCAGGAGAAGAGGGCTGGCTGCGACAAGAAGAACTTGTAGCATTGTTATAGATCTGGATTAGAAGTAACAGAAAGGACAGTCCATACAGGGAGCTTGTTGTTAGCTGCTAGGGGGTCAGCTGTTGGCTCTTGGGAATCCCACGTGCAGCAAGGTCCAACTATGGTGATTCACAGGGTTTTCATTGGCTTATTTGGAAGTAACTCACCAGACCTATCTCCCAAGTCTATCTTAACTAAAAAAACCAACAAAAAGAACCAAACCATGGCCACTGCTGATGAATTGATTCTAACTCATACAACTTATAGGACAGAGTAGAACTGCTCCATAGTTTTCAAGGAGCTTCTGTTGGATTTGAACAGCTAACCCTTTGGTTAGCAGATGTAACACTTAACCACTGAAGACAGGGTTTCTTGTCTTCACTAGTGTGAGACAAAAAGACCGTATGAAGGGACAAGGCCATAAATCTTTCTCTAAAATACACAGCAATTAAGTAATGTCAGAACCTTCCAAAAAGATTGAGAGCAATGGCTCATTCCATATTCTGCTTTGTATTGAAGAATAGAATGGAATGGAATGAGAAAGTGTGTCTCATTCCAAAAATAGAGAAATGGGAAGATCATGAAACACATTTCATTATAAGCTGGCTGTCTCCTGGACCCATGACTCTTCCTTTAATGCAGACAGGTGAAGACTCAGCATCACAAACAAGTCAACAGCACCCAGAAAGGGTGTTCATCTAACACTCATTCTGGTAAATCTCAGGGGACAGGGAGTCTACTCTTGGGTCATCTGACGTTCAGCGTGCTCCAGGATCAATCACCCCACCTTCCCTATTCTGTGTCTTCCCATGTTCCTGAAACACAACAAGGTCCTTTTATTTGGACAGGGGTTGAGTGATACCTGGGAACTTCTCTCTAGTGCTGGTTGTGGTCCTAACAGTTGCCTGGGAGTGACTTTGTTATGTCAAAGCCTGTCCTATGACAAGTGAGTTAATTTGGGTACTTTGGCCAGTAAGCACTTTGGGATATGGTCCAGAGGGGGTCATTCTGTTCACCCATTCATTTGGACATTGAATGAATGCCTACTATGTGCACTGGCCTCCAAGAGGGTCCCCCTGACCCCTGCCTCCTGGTACTCATCTCCTTGTTTAGTCCCCTTCCACACCTTCCAGAGTTGGTCTGGGTGACCAACAGCATATGTCAAAAATGATGGCATGTCATCTCAGACGATATGTTTGAGGTAGATTATAGGAGATGTTACAGCCTCTGCTTTGTTCTCCCTCCTGGATGTCCTGTGATGGGAGAAGCTAGCTGCCATGTCTAGGTATAACACACAGTCTGGGCAGAGGCTGGTGTGGTGAGGGACTGAGATTTGTGTTGACAGTTGTGTAAGTCACTTTGGAAGTAGGTTCTCCAGAGCCAGTAAGCCTTGGGTGACAGCAGTCCTGACTGACACTTGGCTTGAGTCTTATGAAAGACTGTGAGCCACAACCCACCCATCAAAGCTGTTCTTGTATTCCTGATGCTTAGCACTAGGTGAGACAATAAACTGTTGTTTTAAGCTAGTATTTTGGGGGATAATTTGTTACACAACAATACACAACTGATATAGAACTGACTTAACAGCAACGCGTTTGGGTGTTTGGTTTTTGCTGTCCTAGAACTCACATGGGTGTCCTAGCTAAGGAAGATGGGTTTTACTGAGACGTGGGAAACCACCGACAGATTTTATGCGTGGGAATGACATAAAATGTGTGTCTTAGACACACAGCTATTTGTGGGGTTCTCCCGAAGGATGTGGTGGGCCTGGAGACCGGGGGGGTCAGATAGAAAAGTACTGTAGCTCTTCCCAGCAGCTACTCACGAGAGACCAGTGACCTTCTGATGAGATTCTTATAGTGCTTTTTTCAAGATAAATACGTACTTTATTTTTATAATGGTTTTCAAGTTTCCATTTAGAAATAATTTCAGGCTTACAGAAAGTTTGAAAAAATGGCACAAGGAATTCCTGTATACTTTTTATGCAGTTTCCTCCAATGTCAACATTTTTCCAAGGGGTGCCTGCTGGCCTCAAACTGCCTACCTTTTGGTTAGCAGCCATTGTTGTTAACCACTGCACCACCAGGGTTTCAATCACAGTACAGTTAGTAAAATCAAGGCATTAACATGATACAATACTTTTAATTCATCTAACTGACCTTATTCAAATTAAACCCATTGTCCTTTTAGATTCCTTCTCTGGTCTAGGATCATAGCTCGGTGTGGTAACTATTAGTTGTCAGGTGTCCTTTAATCCTGGGCCATGTCTCAGTCCCTTGTCTTTTGTGACCTAGACACTAATAAAGAGTAAACAAACCAAGCCAAATCAAACCAAACCGACTGCAGTGGAGTCCCATGCCTAGGGTCATCATAGGACAGAGTAGAACTGCCCCATAGTGTTTCCATGGAGTGGCTGGTAGATTCAAACTGCTGATCTTTTGGTTGGTAGCCAAGTTCTCAACCACTGTACTCCAGAGCTCCCCATTGAAGAGTACACTGTGATGTCACTTTGTAAAATGTTCATCAACTTGAGTTTAGTGTATCAGCATTTCCCAGGATTAAGTTCAAGTTGTGAATTTTGTGCAGAAATACTTCTGGGGTGGTATCATGCCCTCAGTGCACCCCACAGGAAGGCTCTTGACATTGATGTGTTGAAATACTAGTGATGTTGACGTTCATTTAGATACCTCACTGAAGGTCATCGTCACCAAGCTTTCCAGTGTCCAGTTACAGGTATTCCGTTTGTAAGAAGTAACTATCTTGTGAGAACCTACTTTGAGACTACGCAGATTTCCTGTTTCTCTTCAAACTTTCACCCACTAATTTTAATGTCCATTGAGGATTTTTGCCTGAGATAGTTTTTATGGTAGTGTTTGCCAAATGATTAAAATAAAGAGATTTTTTAAAATTAGGTTATGTAATTATGTCAAAACAGGTTCACGAATCCTTTGGCACGCCAATCCTTTAAAAAAAATGGAGGCTTGTTCTCCTCCCCTTGGGTGTGGGCTGTGCTTAGTGACTCTCTTGTATCAAACAGAATATGACAGAAGTGGCAATTTATGACTCGCGAGACAAGGTCATACACAGCACTGTGGTTTCCGTCTTGCTCTCTCGGGTCACTCACTTGATCTGAGGAAGTCAGTGGCTGTGTCATGATGACACTCAAGCAGTCCCATGAAGAGGTCCACGTGGAGAGGAACCGAGGCCGTCTGCAGTAGCCAGCACTCACTGCAGGACAGGTGAGCCATCCCCCTCAGAAAAGAATCCTCCAGTCCCAGGGAAGCCTTCAGACTGCCTGCAACCTCATGAAAAGCTGAACCGCCCAGCTAAGGCACTTTTGGATTCCTGACCTACAGGAATGGGTGTGTGAGATAATACACGTTTACTATTTTAAGCCTAGGTTTGGGTATAATTTGTTATGCTGCAATAGATAACTAATATCGGTAGATAACCTAGATTGGTAGGGAGGCAAGAAGTCATCAAAAGGAAGGACAGGAGGGGCAAATACCAGGAAAGAATGTGTACAAAGAAAACATGGGGTAAGAATGCATATTGAAATGAAAATAGCATTCTAGTAGCCACCCAACAGATCAGCCAGAATAAACAGTTCTGACAGCACCAGGTATTGGGACCTCTTGTTTCCTGCTGGCCGGAGCATAAGTTGGTACACTCCTTTAGGAAAATAGTTTGACATTACTTAGTAAAAGGGAGGTGCTCTGGTGGCACAGTTGTTAAGAACTTGGCTGTTAACTAAACAGTCAACAGTTTGAATCCATCAGGTTCTCCTTGGAAATCATATGGTGCAGTTCTACTCTGTCCCATAGGGTCATTATGCGTCAGAATTGACTACATGGCAATGTGTTTGGTTTGGGGATTGGTAAAGACAGAGATACAAATACCCACCATATAGGATACTTCTAGATACATACACCACAGAAATACGTGCATGTGTACAACAAGAGACAACTGCATGAATATTCACAGCAGCGTTGCTCATAACAGCTTCAAACTGGAAAATCCATCAACAACAGAATGTCTAAACAAGTTGTGGAATATTCATTCACTCCAGTGCTGCATAGGAATGAAAAACAACAAATTACAGCCTCAGCCAGTGATACGGCTGGATCTTAAGAACAACATCCATTGTGAAGGGTTTGACACGAAGACAGATATATCATATGACTGTACTTCTGTACGGAAAGTTCAGCGGCAGGCACAGTTCAGCGATGTCGTCTAATGCTGCGTGCTTAGGTAATGAATCTATAAAGAAAATCAAGAAAGGTGAATATCATAAAAAAGTAGAACAATAGCTTCTCCAGACCCAAATAAAGGAGCAGTGACTGGGAAGGGACCATGGGTGAGGGATGTGTGTTTTCTTTAAAAAATGATTCTTGATGAGGTTTAAACCAGTTGCCATTGAGTCGATTCTGACTCATTTCAACCCTACATGTGTCAGAGTGGTGCTTGCCTCCATGGGGTTTTCAGAAGTTCATTTATCTGAACTGGATCACCAGGCTTTTTTTCTGAGGCCCGTTTGGGAAGTCTTGAGCTTCTAACCTCTTGTTTAGTGTCTTAGTCATCTAGTGCTGCTATAATGAAAATATCTCAAGTGGGTGGTTTTAACAAAGAGCAGTTTATTCTCTCACAGTCCAACAGGGCACCAGTTAAAATTCAGGCAATCAGCTCTGAGGGAAGGCTTTCTCTCTCTGTTGGCTCTGGAGGAAGGTTGCTGGGATGCATCTTCAGTCTTCCCATGGCCTGGGAGCATCTCAGTGCTGGAACCTCAGGTCCAGAGGCTGTACTCTGCTCCTGGCACTGCTTTCTTGGTGGTGTGAGGTCGCCATCTCTCTGCTGGCTTCCCTTTTCTCTCTTGTAGGATAAAAGATGGTATAAGCTGCACCCCAGGGAAACTTCCATTGCAGTGACCTTGGTAAGGGTGTTACAATCCTACTCTAACTGTCTTCAACATAATCCAGTCTTGCCCTATTAAACACAGGCAAAGATTAGGATTGCAACACAGGAAAATCATGCAATGGAGGATAATCACACAATACTGGGAATCATAGATCAGTCAAGCTCAGATACAGTTCAATCCAGGACAGTCAGTTGGTCGATCCCATTAGACATTTGCACCATCCTGAACTCATTACCAAGGGTTGCCTTTCATAAAATAAAATTAATGTGACATTTATTGACCTGTATGGTGGTTATGCAGGTGCTGACTTGACCATAATTCATTAAACTAGACATTTGGGCTTAGTGTTCTATGCCAGCCAAGCTTCTATATGTGTCATATTTTACAGTTAAAAAGGTTAAAAATAAAGTACAAAAACCGCAGAGGATCTTGGGAATGAGACTGGATTGAAGGGGGAACATGAGCTAGCAATTAGGGCTTCTGTTAAAAACAGTGAACCTTTTTCAAGAGACAGGAATGAAGGTCGCAGATGCTAGACAAGAAATTAACCTCCTGGCTTACACATGGGAGCCTTGGCGTCACAGTCGTTGAGAGCTATAGCTGCTAATCCAAAGGCAGGCAGTTCAAATCCATCAGCTGTTCTGTCCTGTGGAGTGGCCATGAGTCGACTCATAAACAGATTTCACAACAATGGGTTTAGTTTTGTGTTACATGTGAAAGCACTTTAGGCCAGTGGTCAGATCCTGACTGCCAAGCAGGTTCTAAAGCCAGCATGACAACTTAAAGAGTTTTTCACCTTGAGAACAGAAAGTGGATGGACCCCAGAGAGGGTAGTTTTTCACCTTGAGAGCAGAAAGTGGATGGACCCCAGAGAGGGTAGACTTGATGGCAAAACTATGAATGAGATAAAACCTTAGGTCCTCACTCCCTCTGGGCTTGTCCTATGCTTGCACTTTGCTTTTCTTCAGTTTCCTTGGACACTCACCAGCCTGTCCTTATCCCTCTCTTCCTGTTACATTAAAACGATGCTGTTGAGTCGATTCCAACTCACGGCAACCCCTGTGTGTTGCAGAGTAGAACTGTGCTCTGTAAGGTTTTCAATGGCTTTAATCTTTATGGCAGGAGTCCCTGGTTGGCCCAAGTGGTTACGCACTCAACTACCAGCTGAAAGATTGGTAGTTTGAACACACCCAACTGCACCTTGGAAGAGGGGGCAGCATTCCACTTCTGAAAGGTCGCAGACTTGGAAGTTTCACAGAGGACAGTTCTACCCGACACACAGGGGATGCCCACGAGCATGTCAACAACAATAAACCTTTATGGAAGTAGATCACTAAATCTTCCTTCCATGGTGCTCCTGGGTGGATTTGAACCATTGACCCTTCAGTTAGTAGCTGAGCGGAAACCATGTGTACTACTAGGGACCTTACATGTAAATCCAGAGTCAAAGCAGCCTCTGAAGTCTGGCTTTAATGATGCCTGGTCCAATTCACGGAAACCCAGGTGGCATAGCTGTTACGAGCTATGGCTGCTAACCAAAAGGCTGGCAGTTCAAATCCACCAGCCACTTCTTGGAAACTCTATATGGGGCAGTTCTACTCTGTCCTATAGGGTTCCCATGAGTCAGAATTGACTAGACAGCAAAGGGTTTGGTTTAGTTTTTGGGGATCCAGTTAGTGGTATTTCTACCCTAATACACTGGATGAAAGTATTTGAACCCTTGTCTTGGATCTCTGGATATGGAATGATAGATTTTGTTTCCTATTAAAAAGATTTCAGTTACCAAGGACTGCTTGTGGGAGGTGTGTTTTGGGTCAACTGGGCCTTCCTGTCCCTGAAGTAACAATCCTGTAGGCTGTCTGGTATGGTATGCCGTGGGGAGGTGGTGTCAGATGACTTTAAAAAAATCACCACAGGTGATTCAGGTATGACAACCTGTATGACAGCTTGTGTTCTCTGCACACCCCACCCCTTGCTGAGAAATATTCATTTACAGGAAGGCCACTCACTGAGCAGATATAATATCCAGTCACTTATTCATTCAACAGTGGTTTCCTGAGCTCTGTGTGCCCAGCCTTGACCTACCATTGCTGATTTGGAGGTAAGCAAAGACAGGCATAGCCTTGCCTTTTGGAGGGTTTAGTACAAGATGTATGTTAATCAAATCAAGTAGTGAGCTCAATAAATCTGGATTTATTCATATGCAAGAGAGATGATCTGAGTCTCAATAAAGATAACTCTTCAAGTGTAGAGTGAACAGATTACCTAGAGAAGAATGGCTAGCAACCCTACACTGAGAAAAGACATTAGCAAGGAGCTTTTCCATGGTTTCAGGGGATGTCTAGCTCAACTGGCAAAGCATAGTTTATAAAGAAAATGTTCTGCATTTTATTTTGATGAGTAGCATCTAGGGTCCTAAAAGCTCGTGAGCTGCCACTTCAGATGCTCTACCGATCTGGCCCCATCTAGACCAGGGGCCCATGAAGAAAACCAAAGACATAAGTGAAACCTTAGTCCAAAGGACTAATGGACCACAGTGGCCAGAGCCCTGACCAGACTGAGTTCAGCACAACTGGCTGGTGCCCGTCTGCTGCTCTGACAGGGATCACAACAGAGGGTCCCAGACAGAGCTGGAGAAAAACATAGAACAAAACCCTAGCTCACAAAAAAAGACCAGCTATACTGGTCTGACGGAAACTAGAGAAACCCCAGGATTATGACCCCTGACATCCTTTTGAGTGCTGAAATCATTCCTGACATTCACCCTTCAGTCCGAGATTATGTGGCAAAAAACAAACACTACACATAGCTCAAGAATCTCTACTAGACTAAATGGGCGCACCAGCTCAGGATCAAGGACAAGAAGGTGGGAGGGAACTGGAAATATGGATGAACAGAAATGAGGAGCCCAAGGTCGAGAAGAGGAGACTGTTGACATACTGCAAGGTTGGCAACCAGCATCACAAAATAATATGTGATTTAATGGGAAACTAATTTGATCTATAAACCTTCGTCTAAAGCACAATTTAAAAAGAGTTTTTTCTGTAGCATAAAGAATTTAAAGCAATAGGGAAGACCTCTCTCTGCCAGGGAAATCTTGGTGGCACCGTGGCTAAGTGCTATGTCTGCTAACCAAAAGATCAGCAGTTCAGATCTGCCAAGCACTCCTTGGAAACTGTGGGACACTTCAACTCTGTCCTACAGGGTCATTATGAGTTGGAATCGACTTGATGGAAGTGGGTTTGGTTTGGTTTTGGTCTCTGCCAGGCAGGACATGGTGTTAAGTAATTATGTGTATGTACATATATTAATATCCTCACAAGAACCCTACAGAGAGAAAACATTGAAACTCAGACAGATGAAATACTTGGCTAATGTCACTCAACTTATATATTCAGTAATGACTTGACTGAGATACAATTCACATACCATAAAAGTTGTGTTCTTAAGATATACAATTCCATGGTGTATTTGCATGTAAGTATGACTCTAAATATATATGTGAATATTTTAGTGTATGCATAGAGCTATGAAACCATTAAAAGTCCAAACCAAACCTGTTGCTGTAGAGTCAGCTCTGATTCATGGTCACTTGTGGCACAGAAGAGCACTGAGCTCCATGTGATGTTTTAAGCTGTAACCTTTCCAGAACTGGATGGCCAGGCCTTTCACCTGTGGTGCCAGTGAGTGGGCTGAAACCATCACCACTATCTAATTTTACATTCTTTTTGTTACTCACAAAAGTAACCTTGCACACATCAGTCTTTGCTTCCTCTTCCTCACTTCTCTAACCTGTGGGGGTTACCAATATACTTTCCATCCCTAGGGATTTGTCCACATTGGACATTTAATATAAATAGAATTAGACAACACTTGGCCTCTTGTGTCTAGCTTCTTTCATTTATCAAAATGTTTTCAAGATTCATCCATGTTGTAGAGGGACTTCATTTCTTTTTATTAATCAATAATGTTTTATTGAATAGATACACCACATTTTGTTTATTCATTTGTCAGTTAACAGGTATTTGGCCTGTGTCCTCTTCTTTGGCTGTTATGAACAATGTTGCTATGAACACGTGTGTACAAGTTTTGTGTGGACATATGTTTACTTTCTTGTTGGGTATGTACCTAGGTGTGGAATTGCTGAGTTGTATGGCAACCCTAGTTGCATAGTGGTTAAGTGTTACGTCTGCTAACCAAAAGGTTGGCATTTCAAATCCACCAGACACTCCTTGGGAACTCTATGGAGCAGTTCTACTCTGTCCTCTAGGGTTGCTATGAGTCAGAATCAACTCGACAACACTTTTTTTTTAAGTGGCAACCCTCTGTTTAACATTTTGAAGAATTGCCAGATTCTTCAGTGGCACCGCTTTACATTCCCACCAGCAGCATATGAGAGTTCTGGTTTCTTCATATCCTCACCGACACTTGTTAATATTGATCTTTTTTTATTACAGCTATCCTAGTGTATGTGCTGCAGTGTTTCATTGGGGTGTTGATTCACATTTAAAAATGTTGAGTATCTGTTGTCTTCTTAAAAATTAATAAACTTTACTTCTTAGAGATGTTTTAGGTTTACAGAAAAATTGAGAAGAAAGCACTGATAGTTTTCATGTACTTCTCCTATCCACAGTTTCCTCTCAGTATTGACACCTTGGATTGGTGGGGTACATCTGTTACAGCTGATGAACAGTATCTGTATGTTATTATTAACTAAACTCCATAGATTATGTTAAGGTTAACTCTTTGTGTTGTAGGACCCCCCTATACCAGTATGGCCTCATTTAACTTAGCTGAGAACAAAAGAAAAACTGATTTCCAAACAAAGCCATATTTACAAGTGAAGAGGTTGGAACTTCTGAATCTATTTCTTGGGGACACAGTTCAACTGATAACAAAGCCCTTTATGAAATACACAAATGGCAAGTTTTTCTCCTATTCTGTGGGTTTTTTCAATGTCATTTCTTCTTATGATCAAATAATATTCCATTATATGCATATCCCACATTATGTTTATTCCTCAGTTGGTGGACATTAGGTTTATATCTTAGTTATCTATGCCTTCTGTAACAGAAATATCACAAGTGGATGGCTTTAACAAAGAGGAATTTATTCTCTCAGAGTCCAGTAGGCTAGAAGTCTAAATTTGGGGTGCCAGCTCCACAGGAAGGCTTTTTCTCTCTGTAGGCTCTGGGGAAGGGCTTCATCATAGATCTTTGCTGGGCTTAGGAGCTTCTGCACACAGAAGCCTCAGGCACAAAGGACACTCTCTGCTCCCAGCACTGCTTTCTTGGTGGTATTAGGTTCCTGTGTTTCTCTGTTCTCATCTTCCTTTTATATCTCAAATGTCATTAGTGCAAGACACAGGCTCGTCTTGGAGACTGAGTCCTGCCTTGTCATCATAACTGCTGCTAATCCTCTCTCATCAATGTCACACATGTAAGGTTTACAACACCTAAGAAAATCACATCGGAGGACAGAAGGGTGGACAGTCAGACAATACTGGGAATCAGGGTCTAGCCAAACTGACATATATTTTGGGGGACACAATTAAATCCATGATATGTTATTTTCACTGTTTGGGCTACTGTGAAAAGTGCTTCTATGAACATTTGTGTGCAAGTGTTCGAGTACAAATATGTTTTCAGTTCTTCCAGGTATAGTCCTAGGAGAGGGATTGCTAGGTCATGTGGTAACTCTATTTTAACATTTTGAGGAACTACCAAACTGTTCTCCAAAGTGACTGAAAATTTTACAACCCCACTGACTATGTATGAAGATTCCAGTTTCTCTACATTCTCATCAATGTTGTTTTAGCCATCTAGCGACTTGATGTTATGACTTGATGGCAAAAATCTGCTGTAAAGGAACTCTTCAAAGTACTGAAAAGTAAATATGTCACCTAAGATGTGTCTGGCCCAAGCCATAGTATTTTCAATAGCAATAATATTCTTGCAAAAGCTGGACAATGAACAAGGAAGACAGAAGAAGAATTGATGCCTTTGAATTGTCGTATAAGAGAAGAATGTTGAATGTACCATGGACCGCCAAAAGAACAAACAGATCTGTTCTAGAAGAAGCACAACCAGAGTTCTCCTTGGAAGTGAAGATGGCAAGACTGTGTTTTATGTGCTTTGGACATGTTGTTAGGAGAGATCAGTCCCTGGAGAAGGACATCATGCTTGGTAGAGTGAAGAGTCAGCAAAAAAGAGGAAGACTCTAGATGAGATAGATGTGACACAGTGCCTTTGCAACAATGCGCTTCAGCATAAAAATGATTGTGGGCATGGTGCAAGACTGAGCAATGTTTTGTTCTGTTGTGCATAGGGTTGCTATGAGTTGGAACCAACTTGATGGCACCTAACAACAACAACAGTGAGTGTAAGGAGCCCTGGTGGCATAGTGGTTAAGGGCTATTACTGTTAACCCAAAGGTTGGCAGTTCTAATGCACCAGGAGGTCCTTGGAAACTCTACAGGGCAGTTAGTTCTATTCTGTCCTATATGGTTGCTGTGAGTCAGAATCGACTTAATGGCAGTGGGTTGGGTTTTGAGGCTTAGTGGGCGTAAGGAGCCCAGGTTGTAGGTTTATTTCTTAACAGCCCTGGCTGCTAACCAAATGACCAGCAGTTTGAATCCACCAGCCCTCTTTGGAAACTACGGGGCAGTTCATCTCTGCCCTATAAGTTCTCTATGAGTTGACAGCGGTGGGTCAATTAATGGGTAGTGAATGTAAAGTGGTATCCTATGGTTTTCCTTTGCATTTTCACATAGCTAATATTTATGAAAGTTAGATTGGAATTCAAGTCTAAAGCCTGAGTTCTTAACCAGTGCTCTATTATATCTCTCCCGTACTAGTTAGAAAAAAAGGAAAGATTTTCTAAAACCGGGTTACTTGTTGGATTGGGTTTTAATCATCATTTTGTGGACTCACTGTGGCAGCCTCAAAAAACAAGGTACTGTCTCTCTAGGATGTGCTGGTGAGCAGTTAGCAACCCATGGGAGGTGCTGGAATGGGGCTAGGGCTGTAGGAGTTCTGATCTGTAGCACTGGTTGATTTTCATGGTGTGAATAATTTCACCAGCTCCAGTTTCAAGCTAAGAGCTATAGCTGCTCACCAAAAGTTGGCAGTTTGAATCCACCAGTTGCTTGTTGGAAACCCTAAGGGGCAGTTCTCCTGTCCTATAGGGCTGCTACACATCAGGACTGACTCTGTGGCACCTGACAACAATGACAGCCAGCTTTGGTAGCTGTCAGCCAGCTTACAAAACTGAAAATCTACCAATTGTCTCTGGAAGCAGGCAAGAGCCACAACTAGCTTCAGAGTTTCATTTTAACTTCAGAGACCAAAAAACCCAAACCCATTGCCTCTGAGTCGATTCCAACTCACAGTGATCCTATAACTTCAGTAAGGCACTCTTGGATTGTGAACGTCTTTGCACATAAAAGAAGAAGGCAAAATGATTCGTAGTTGCAGAAGATGACATCATATTTGTAGAAAAATTTACCAAAATCCATATACAGTTATGGGCAACAAGCAAATTCACTCAGGTGACTAGATACAAAAGAATTACACAAGTAGGTGTTTCAGTGATGATAACTAATAGCAAATGTAATAGTGAAGATTTAGCAGTCACAGTACCAATGACACAACAGCAACAAAACCATAAAATACCTGGAAATAAATTGACAAAGGATTATGCATTTTTAATTTACTAAGGAACATGCCGTTTCTACATGAAGAAAGGAGTCCTGGGGGGACAGTGGTTAACAGTCTGGCTGCTGTCATGGATTGAGTTGTGTTCCCCAACATATCTGTCAACTTGGCTAGGCTGTGGTTGCCAGTATTGCATGATTGCCAGTATTGCGTGACTGCCAGTATTGCCTGACTGCCCACCACTTTGTCACCTGATGTGATTTTCCTGTGTGTTGTAAATCCTGTCACTATGATGTCAATGAGATGAATTAGGGGCAGTTATGTTGATGACATCTGCAAGATTAGATTGTTTTATAAACCAATCTCTTCGCGATATAAAAGAGAGAAGCCATCAGAGAGACATGGGAATCTCACACCACCACGAAAGTAGTGCTGGGAGGAGAGTGCATCCTTTGAACCCAGAGTTCCTGCATGGAGAAGCTTGTAGACCAGGAGAAGATTAATGACGAGGACCTTCCTCCAGAGCTGCTCCAGAAAGACTTCCCCTGGAGCTGATACCCTAAATTTAGACTTCCAGCCTACTAGACTGTGATATAATAAAATTCTGTTTCTTAAAGCCACCCACTTGTGATATTTCTATTATAGCAGCACTAGATAACTAAGATGAAAATGCTTCATATATATATGTGTATATATATATATATATATATAAATACAAACCCAAACCCAAACCCAAACCCAGTGCTGTTGAGTCAACTCTGACTCATAGTAACCCTATAGGACAGAGTAGAACTGCTCCATATGGTTTCCAAGGAGCGGCTGGTGACTTCCAACTGCCAACCTTTTGGTTAGCAGCTGTAGCATTTAACCAGTATGCAACCAAGGTCTATTTTTGATATCTTGTATTTAAGTATATATATGCAAGTTTATATCTATTTATAAACTATATGTTGTGTATATTTAAATATATATAATGTATACATAATGTATATGTATATATTATGTATACACAATATATATTATGTATACATAATAATATACATACATGTATGTTTATATTATATATAAACACTATATTATATAAACATTATTATATAAACATTATTATATTATATATATTTAAATACAAGTAGCTTGTATTTAAATATATATATACATTTATACATATGTATCTTGTATATATATTACATATACATTTGAATATATATCTATATTTATTGATATATATTTAAATACAAAATACCAAAAATAGGTAAACCAATACATAAGAAGACGAAAAGACTATGCCTCAAACTGTGAGTAGTGAGGGTAGTTGAGGGACAGGATCATGGGACACTTTCACTTCTTAAGCTCTGCATTCTGCACTGCTAGTTACTGTGACAACAGGTGTCTTTTTTTTAGTAATTAGAAAAACAAAGCACAGATATTAATAATATTGATAAGAAAGTAGAGAGAGGCAAGCCACTTGGGAATCTTAGAAAGCCAGAAGTGCTCCCCAGCTACTGTGTTCTTCCTTCGTGCTGTGTCCCAAGGGGCAGCAGGTGTGGAGGTAGGGTAGTGTATTGGATTTTCAGCGTTTCTCCATAGTAACAAGGCTTTAAGTAGGGGGTGAGATTCCAAGGCTAGCCCAGTCATAGGTTCCAAGGATAGCCTAGTTATAAGTTACATTGGGGCTTCTGAGGCCTATCTTGCGAACCCAACTACTATTTTTTAGTATAGATCCCACAGGAATATGCATTTTAATGTCCGAATGCTCAGCTTTTGAATGACTGCATCTCTATATATTATCGTAGGGAACTGCCTAGACAGGGAAACAGAATGAATAAATACGGGATTTTGAGTAGGAAGGTGGCATGCCGTGGCAATGTGGTTTAATGCTTTTATTCTCTTTCACCACAGAATATTTTTCTGATTTCTCAGTTGCTATTTGTGTGCCTCCAAAAGGCAATTCTGTATCTACTTTAATATTTCAAGAAATAATATTGATAGCAGAATGCATAAACCTTCTGAATGTGTAATACCTCCTTTTTCAAACTGATCGATTTTTTCAGAAAATGGAAAATATAAACTATTCTTTCTGGAATGTACTATTTTTTGCAGCCGTTTATTCTGGAGTGAATATTTATGGACTAAGTAGAATCCCCTGAAAATAGAAATGTTGCCACACTCTTGTTTATATGTGACACTTATTTATTACAAGTGGCAGGAAATGCTAATTTAAAACTCTTAAAATGAGTGCAGAGAAGCTTAGTTTAGACCTAACTTTATAGCTTGACTATTTTGAGGGAATATTTGGGTCACTTTATTATTCACTGAGACTGTTGAAAATTTATAGGATGATCATACTGATTCCACTGCCAGGCAGAAGACGTACTTTCAGTGGAAACTCCCACACCAAACAACAACTAAGGTTACTGAAATGGTACAAAGAGAAGAACCCCGGAGTCATTTGCAACGTGTATGTGTATCTAAGTTGTGGAAACCATGGTGGCTTAGTGGTTGAGTGCTACTACTGGTAACTAGAAGGTCCACAGTTTGAGCCTACCAGGCGCTCCTTGGAAACTCTATGGGGCAATTCTACTTTGTCCTGTATGGTCACCATGAACCATAATCAACTGGACAGCAATGTGTTTGGTTTGACATGTGGGTTATGGAGGAAATTCTGGTGGTGTAGTCGTTAGGTGCTATAGCTGCGAACCAAAAGGTTGGCAGTTTGAATCCACCAGGTATTCCTTGGAAACTCTATGATATTCAGTCCTATAGGGTTGCTATGAGCTGGAATCAACTCAGTGGCAACGAGGTTGATTTTTTTGGTGGGTTATGGTGTGTGTGCAATCCTTTAACAATCCTTGAAATCCTGGAATACTAATGAGTAACACCCTTTGCTTCCTGTGCCACTGCACTAATATTTGACAGACAGCTGTTTCGGGGGGCTCTCTGAGCATCTGGCGAAGGCCTAGTTTTGTCCCCTGACTTCACCCTCTGGGACCCAAGGCAGCTTGCCCACATTCAAGCTGTGTCTCGGTGACAGGCTCTGTGGCGGACAGAGTGCCTCTCTGTCCAGAGCACTGCGGGCACCAGGATGAACACATAAGGACTGTGTACTTTGAATATTTTTGTATGGCTCAGTATAAATGCATACATTCATAGCCTCATGAGTGCGGGTCTTGATAGCTCTCTGCATTTTCCTCACTAGCCAGTGAGTTCTCGGGATCTTTTATAAATCTTTTCCTATTCCTGGCAAGGAAGTACTAAACGTCTGAGGTTTCAACTAACACCCTGTTTCACTTAAACGGTGTAGAAAATATGCCAGTATTTATTATTTTTATGTCTTTTTATTTTAATTTCTATTGTTTTTTTAAATAACACAAATAATGCATATTCGTAACAGGAAACCTACAAAATTTGGACAAGCAAAAAGAAAAAATATCATAGCTAATCCTACCACTTGGAAATAATACCCATTGCCGCCAAGTTGATTCTGATTCATAGAGACCCCATAGGACAGAGCAGAACTACCTCATAGGGTATCCAAGGAGCCCCTGATAGATTCAAGAGGCCTACCTTTTGTTAGCAGCTGAAGTTCTTAACCCCTGTGCCACCAGGTTTTCTGGAAATGATAATAGCCCTAATAAGTCAGCTCTATGCTTTTTAGACTTTTTTCCCTACATGCCTATAGTTTTTCACAAAAACCGGATATCCTACAGCTGTCCTAAAACCGCCAAACACTGTTTTTAAATTTTAGTATACAATGGATATCTCTCCATTTCCAACATAACATTTAATGGCTATGGACCAAGGGGATTCTAGTTACATGGGACCTGAACGTACTTACCCTGATGCCTTCAGCCACTTTTGGGGTCTGTCCTCCTGAGGGTGGGCTGTACCACTTCGACATCAGAAGGTAGGCAAGAGGTAGCCATTCAGAATGTTTGGGTGCTCAGGTGCATGTGTGTGTGTTGGGGTGGAGTCGGGAGTACCTCACCATGTGCAGCTGAGCTGGGGTTGAAACAGGATGGCAATAGGGTAGAGGTCAAAGTTCAAGGGCTAAGATCTGGGAGTCTGAATGCCCCCACATTACCACCAAGAATTCTACATTCAATCCTGGTCTTCAGGTTATTTTCAAGAAAGATAGATTCTATTTGATGTAACATTTTGTTAGCTTGCTTTATACTTTTTAAATATCTTATGTATGGCAGGTAGGTGGACCTCCGTTTGTATTGACTGCAGGCCCCGTAAATATCAGAATAACTTTCTAGAGGAAACCCTGGTGGTGTAGTGGTTAAGTGCTATGTCTGCTAACCAAAAGGTTATCAGTTCAAATCCACCAGGTTCTCCTTGGAAATTCTACGGAGCAGTTCTACTCTGTCCTGTAGCATAGAACATCGACTTAACAGCAGTGGGTTTTTTTTCAGAACTTTCTAGAAAGGAACCCTGGTGGTATAATGATGAGTGCTCAGTTGCTAAGCAAAAGGTTCAAATCTACCCAGCATCTCCGAGGGAAAACAGCTGGTGTTCTGCTTCCATAAAAATCACAGCCTAGAAAACCATACGGAACAGTTCTAGTTCTTCACACAGGGTTGCTCTGAGTGGAAAACTGACCGGAAAGCATCCGGCAACAAGCAGTTTCCAGAATCCATTGCCATCAAGTTGACTCTAACTCACAGTGACCCTAATGGACAGGGCAGAACTGCCCCATCAGCTATAAACTTCTGTGAAAACAAACTGCCACATCTTTCTGCTGCTGATTTTTTTGGCTAGCAGTCTAATGTTTTAACCACTGTGCTATCAGGGCACCAGTGAACTAAGGTACAGGCAGTAGGAATCGTGAAAAGTGAGCGGGGAGGAGTGAGACGAGGAGGTGGGTGTGAGGGAACTAGCAGTTGATCAGGTGTAGGGTGGGGAAGGAGATTACTAGCTCGAAGGCCTGAGTGGGTGGGACGAATACAAGAAAGCTAAGGGAGAGAGGAGCAAGAACACGTTGGGTGGTGGAAGATAATGAGTTCTATTTGGACGTGTTAAGTTGCAGGTATTTATGGGTCTCCAAGGTGAAGATGTACAGCAGGCAGATGACGGTATAGGCTTGGGGCTCATGCAGGAGAGATGAGGGTAAGAGAAATAGTTGTACTGATGTGTAAATGCTTAGTCATCTATTTGGCTTGTAATGCAAGATTTCTGTTAGTCCCAGCAAGGAAGTCAACCTAATGATTATCTCTGGTGTAATCACCATAAAAGCTTGGCTGATTAGCTCAACTGAGTAGCATCTCTCTACTCTGAGATCCTTCTATAAAGGATTCTTTGACTTTACCTACGAGTGGTTCCTTCTCTTCCTCTCTTTATTAGTGTACGTTTCCTACAGCTCCTTCCAGATTGAGGGTAGGCCTTTTATCATACTTGTTTTAATCAGCTAGTGCTGCCTTGACAGACATATCACAAGTGGATGGCTTTCAAAAGAGAAATGTTTACCCTTACATAATGCAGAGGAATATCAGTTTCCATTCAGGGTGTCAGCTCCAGGGGAAGGCTTTCTCTGCTGGCACTAGAGGAAGGTCTTTGTTGTCAGTCTTCCCCTGGACAGGGGGCTTCTGAGGCTGAGGGACTCCACCCTGAGGACGCACTCAACTCCCAGCACCACTTCTTATTGGTGTGAGGTCCCCAACTCTCAGCTTGCCTCCTGTTCTTTTACTTCCCAAAAGGCCACCCCAAGCCACAGTACAGTCCTCCACACCAAGTCCTGCCCCACCAACTCAACTGCAACCCAGCCGCCACCTTCATTAACACTACAGAGGCAGAATTTATAACAGGAAGGACATCACACAATACCAGAAAGCGTGGCGCAGCCAAATTGCTACAGATTTGGGGGGGAACACAATTCAATTCATGACAGTACTTAAGCTGGTATTTCACACAGTGTCCTGCATAAGGTTTTGTTTGATGCTGTCGAATGAGTTCTGACTCATAGGAACCCTATGTACAATGGAACAAAACACTGCACAGTCCCGCTCCATCCTCACAACCGTTGTTATGCTCAAGGCCATTGTTGCAGGCACTGTGACAGTCCGTCTTGTAGATGTCCAGCCAGCCTCTGATGACCTGCGTTTAGCTTGGAGAGACTCAAGATCATGCAGCAATCTGCGTGGAGAGGGTCACAGAGAGTGAACTTTGGGCAGCGTGCTGGCCAGAGACCTGGAGAAAATTCAAGACTGGGATTCAGGTAGAAGCAGTCTAGATAGTTTTAATGTGAAATCCAGAGCTAGTAAGGAAGGACAGAGGTCCCCAGAGATCAACAGGAAGAGTGGAATATTCAAGCTGTCCATGAAAGGCCTGTTCTTTCTTGGGTATTGTTAGAGTGTAGGACACTCTATAAGACAATGTTGTGTCTTGCCCATTTCAAATTGATTTTGAAAAAATTTTAACCGTTTTTGAGTTAGGATCTGTCTAGAGCAAGCAAATGTGTTTAAGAGTTAAAAAATAAAAGATGGCCAGATCCCTAATAACTGATGCAATTCCCTTCTAAAGTAACAAAAAAAAGAAAAAACAGAAGTCCAACACCAATCACTTCCTTTCAGAGAAATGAAACAAAACAAAGTCAGTTTTGCTTATGGCATTTCAGATTCTCCTCAGCTTTACTGGAAATCACTGTGAGCTGGGCAGAATGATCTTAAGTGGAGACTTAGGTGGATCTTAAGTGGTGACTAGGTGATCCTGTACATTCTCTGTGGGATGTCATATATGTTCTGGGCATCCCAGTAGAAGACAAAAGGTGAACACGCCATGAGTATTTCAAGGTATCTGTCTGTGAGGATGAGCCAAGTGGGGAAGATTCTAGAATTTGTCTGGAGCATCTTTCTGGATGCCACAGGAAGAAAGGGTTTTCTAGCACTACCATCTCTGAAACCCAGCAGTACAGAAAACAAAAAGGGAGTACATTTGATTCCATTGACCTATTCAGCTAACAGAAACCAGAGATATGGGGATCAATAGGCTAGATCTCAGTCATCCAGAAGAAAGATGACGATAGCCAGGACTTGTGGGAGCTCCGAGATCAGCTCTGTCACCTACGGCAGCCACTAGCCACTCATGAATAAGGAAGCGCTAGCTACGTGTTAGCAGGGAAGACCCAAGAAAAACTGACACGTTTCACTTATGTTGCCGGCAAAGAATATCGAACACACCATGGGCTGCTGTAAGAATGACTAAATCCATTTCATAAAAACAGCCAGAATCCTCCCCAGAAGTGAGAATGGCAAGACTTTTCACCTGCTTTGGACAAGGAAAGCCTGGTGGTACAGTGGTTAAGTGCTACATCTGCTAACCAGAAGTTGGGCAGTTCAAATCCACCAGGCACTCCTTGGAAACTCTGTGAGGCTGTTCTACTCTGTCCTATAGGGTTGCTATGAGTTAGAATCTACTCGATGGCAGTGGGTTGCGGGTTTGGTACTTTGGCCATGTTGTCTGGAGGGACCAGTTCTTGAAAAAGAACATCATGGCTTGGTGAAGCGGAGGGTCAGTGAAGAAGAGGAAGACTCTTGAGCAGAGTCCACCAACAGACCCAAACACAGCGATGACCGTGATGACGGTGCAGGCCTGGGCAGTGCTTTGTTTTGTATCTGGGGTCCCTGTGAGTCTGAACTACACTAACAGCACCTGACAACAAACAACAGCCACATGCGGCTCAGGAACCCTTGAAACGTGCCAGGCCGAAGCGCAGATGTGCTGTAAGTATAGACACACACCGGGTTTCAAAGACTTCGTTTGAAAAATCTGCAAAAGAATTCATTCATAACTGCTTATATTGATTAAATGTGGAAATGATAATATTTTGGAGATACTGGGCTAAATAAAATATTTTAGACTGAAGGATTCCCTGAAACTATGGCCCCGGGACAGTCTGCTAATGCAGAGTAAAACCATTCCCAAAGGCTACTCTTTAGACAAACATTAGGCCTAGGGTCGCCATGAGTCGGATCCAACTCGACAGCACTTGGCTTGGCTTAGGCCTACAAAACAAAAAATAACACACATGACGAATATACTTCTTAGTTCATTCGAATATATGAGACCACACAGGCAACTGTTGTCTAAAAACAGGACAATAAGGCAGGAAGGCACAGCAACTAGACAAAGGGGCACAGGGAGCCTAGGGTGGAAAAAGATGATGTTGTCACATTGTATGGATTGTGACCAATGTCACAAAACAGTACGTGCATACATTTTTTAATGAGAAATGAACTTGAGTGTAGCCAAAGAAAGAAGCAAAATATATTGCTGATGTTAATTTTACCAATTCCTTTTTAAATTTGGAAACCCTGGTGGCCTAGTGGTTAAGTGCTACATCTGCTAACCGTGAGGTTCACAGTTCAAATCCGCTAGGAGCAGTTCTGTTCTGTCCTGTAAGATTGTTATGAGTCAGAACCCACTCAATGGCAGCAGGTTTTGTTTGTTTGTTTGTTTTTTAATTTGGCAACTAGAATATTTACAAGGAAAGCAAACCCCTCAAATCTGCTGCTGTCCAGTCAGTTCTGACTTGTAGCAACCCTATAGGACAGAGTAGATCTGCCCTATAGAGTTTCTAAGGAGTGTCTGGCAGATTTGAATTGCTGACCTTTTGGTTTATAGCTACAGCACTTAACCACTAGACCACCAGGGTTTCCAACAAGGAAAGAGTGGTTCACATTACCTGTGTGTTGGACAGCATCTGAGACTGAACCACCACCGGAAAAGTATATATTCTGGTCTTCACAGATGCAGAGATTACAGAAATCTGTCTTCGCTCACATTAATCATGCCCAGCTGTATATAAATGTGGCTTTATTGTTTGTATAATAGCCCTCTGCGTATCTGGAGAGCCTTTCATCTGACGATCCCAAACACTAATTAATTCCCTCTAAACAGCTGATGAAGACTAGTATTTTTAATTCCATTCTAGAGATGAGAAAACTGAGGCATGGGAAGATTGAAATGATTTGCCCAAGGCTACCCCGGGTAGTGAGGCAGCTCAAAATAGCAATTGTGTTGTTGTTGGGAGGTGCCCTCCAGCCAGTTCTGGCTGACAAAGACCCTATGAACAACAGAAAGCTGTGAGTCATTGTAATTAATCACGCAGTCAAGTCAGCAAACTAGATTTTTTTTCGTTCCTGATCAGGGGAAGTTTCTTCAGGGTCTAGACCATGCCGTATGGTCACTGTGAGTCAAAAATCAATTCAAGGTAATGAGTTTGGTTTGGTTTAAAAAGAAGAGGTAAATACATGGCATTTTTAATTGTATGCAGGTTTTTATCAAATGCCCTTGAGTAAAGAATTCATAATTCCAACTTTGAAAGGAGATAAACAACCCCTCAGCTTTGATTAGTTCATCTCATTTTAAAAAGTTAATTTCCATGGTTTTATTTTGAGATTTTGAAGAGAAAGCATTCCAAGCAGGCTGGTCTGGATTTGAATTCTAGACTGGCCAACAGAGAACACGGCTTTAGGACCCTGTGGTACTCTTCCCACTCCTCTGTCTCCTTCCACCTGAGATGTGAATGTCTCTTACAAGTTCAGGCAGCCCACTGCAGGTGAATGAGTATTCTCAGAGGATTGCACCTTTATGCAACTTACCTAGAAACAGACGTCAGACTTCCCAGGCAAAAGCTCTGTTTGGCAGATCCTATTTTTGCTTCCAGAATTTGTGTTCATTTGTCTTGTGTTGGATGAGGGAGGGGAAAAAAAAAAAAGAATAAATTCTATTATAGCCTCTGATTCTATTCCCTTTCATTGGTACTGATTCTCAATATCACTAAAATTTTAGGCCACTAAAATGCCTACATTTAGCAGGAGAATTAGAAAGTTAGAGAAACCATTCATTCATTCATTTATTCAACAGTATGTGCTCTGCATTACATGTTGGAAAATATTCATTGTGAAAACAGGAGTGAGAAGTTCCTAAACCAAAGAAAACTAAACCAAACTCAACGCCATGGAGTCAATTCTAACTCAAAGCGACCCTATAGGACAGAGTAGGACTGCCCCATGGGGTTTCCAAGGAGTGGGCTGGTGGATTCAAACTGCTTAGCAGTCAAACTCTTAACTACTGCACCACCAGGGCGCCCAGAGATTTCTGCACCACTTCACTTCTGTTCTTCGTAAAAATCATTTGAATAAAATGTAGTATTTTTCAAGAATGATCAAAGGATGTTCATTTTTTGGCCGATATGCATATATGTGTACAAGGGGAATGAACACAATACAGACATGCAATACATGAATACAATACAATACACTGATAAAATACATTCTGCTTTCATTGCCAACAGAATGAACCCTGATAAGTTCTCCACGTGTCATCCCGTCCTTGTGACAGGAAATATGATGAGACTGCTGAAAGGCTTTTAATTATACTCACTGTCACCTCAGGTAATGATAACCTGCTTGTGGGCACATGTCTCAGAGGAGACTCATGGGCCGTGTGCTTCGTGCATCAGACGGGTTCCTGAATTTCCTCCACCTTGTGCTGGAACCTGAAAAATGCCTTAGAGAACTTCGTGGACACTCCCTTAGCGTCCCCATCCCATGATGGTGGTCCTGAGGTGTGAGATTTAAGTCAGCGAAAGTTTCAATATCTTTGATCTCTCTGATAGTCTAGGCTCCAGATGGAAAGGAGTGCAAGGGGATAAAATTAGGGGGTGGGAACAGGACTGAGTAAGTGACCTTATAAGGAAAAGCCTACAAACTCCATTCTGGAAAAACCTTTGCCACTTAGCATTCCTTATTTTCTCAAAGCTGATGAATTTTGCTTTTGAAGAGCTAGGTTAAGATAGTATTTTTGCTTTCAGTATTCATGTTGATTTGTCTAGTATAGGGTAAGAAAAGAAAAAAGAATAAAATCTACTATAGCCTTGTAATGCCATTCCTTTTGGCTGGTACTGATTCTCAATGTCCCTCTAAAATATTGGGCCACTAAAATGGTTGAGATCCATCACATGTTCTTTGGAAACTCTATGGGGACAGTTCTACTCTGTCCCACAGGGTTGCTCCGAGTTGGAATTGACAGCAGCAGGTTTTGGGGTTACAATGCCTAAGCTTAGGAGTAGAATTGGGAAGTTAGAGAAACCATTCATTCATTCGTTCATTCATTCCTGAGTGGTTGGCCACTGAGTAGATTCTGGCTTATAGCAACCCTATCTACTGTAGAATAGAACTACCCTCCACAGGGTTTTCCAGGCTGTGGTCATTATGAAAGGTGATCGTCAGGCCTTTGCTCTGAGCTGTCCCTGAGGGGTTCACACTGCCAGTGTTTTCTGGTCATAGTCAAGTGAGTAACTGTTTGCATCACCCGGGGACCCTGGGGAAGATAGAGATGACGATACCTGCATACTGAGTCCTGTGAACATTTTCTCCCAACATGGTCCCAGCAAATCTCCTTGGTTACTACTTCCGGCCATCCAGTTTGCCCAGGTGTGTTCACTTTCTCACCATCGCAAAGCCACTCGGCACCTCACCGCAAAAGCAGTCCGATACTGGTTCTAGCAGATCTCTGTGGGCCAAGAAGTCCCAAAGACCTGCATGACAGTGGTCCTTTAACTTTACAGTACAGCGGGTGATTCTGTGAGCCTCTGACACTGACTTAGAAGCAGAGATCACTAAGGCATGGCAAGCAGGGTGTCACTTGGGAAGGGACACGGGATGTGAGACGTGGGACGCGGGACACTACTGAGCAGTATCTATTGGTCATTGCAGTCTGCGTTGCTGCAGTGAGATGTCATTCAGCCTTTTAACACTAACGGTCATAGGTACTATATTCCGCAGTTAGGCCACTGTTTGAAAGATGAGATCTTCTACACAAACAAGCCCTGTGGTTGTGGATTCATGCTACTGAGCACGAATGTGGACTTGGGTTTTCAATATCTGACAGTGGGTTCATGGATTGATGCCTTACAGCCTTCTAGGAAAAAAAATGTCTGTAAAAATAGACTGCCCGTTGGACACCCTGCTACTTTATGATCAAAGCCACTGCCAAAGTCCACCTTTCAGCCACAGATTAGACAGACTCATAAAACAAACAGTAACATGTGGAAAAGGTGCTTTTCAGTTCAGTCCAGTACATGAGACCGAATTGGCAATCCTTACCGGAAACCAAGGCAGGGACAGGAACACAGGCTAAACGGGCTCTGGGAACCCAGGGTACAAAGGCAGAGGGGGAGAGCACTGACACATCGCCAGATTTGTGACTAACGTCCCAAACAACTTGTGCATAAATTTTTGAACGAGACCCGGATTTGTGCTGTCAACTTCCACCTCAAGTACAATGAAATTAAGGAAAACAAACAAAACCAATTCAGACCACCTTCATTCTTTCAGCCACTGGGCTCAATCTGTATTCCCTAACCCACCAGGCAGTCCTGTCTGAACGGTCAATGGAAAGAATCCTTTCCAACTTGGGTCTTTATTTAGCAAAGCTTTACTACATAAAGTATAAATTTTTCAGTGAGGATAAATGCAAGTCCTGAGAAGATGGTATCCTACTTGAGCCGAGTTAATGAACTGAGGTCACTTCCCAGTGACGGAGGGCATGCTGGAAACGCGAGGTGGGGAATAAGAGGCTGAAGGAATTCCAGGGCATCATGAATTCTGAAAACAAATGTTTTCCCTTTTTGACGGGCCCTCCAGGGACAATTCTTAGAAAGTGGCCTAAAAAGGTTCCACTACCAGAGGCACACCACCACCGGGGGCAAGAGCAGGCGCCTTCTGGCAGGGCTTCAGTTCACCCCAGCAGAATAGCAATCTGTTCCCCGGGCACCGGGCACAATGCAGGCCCTCTAAGCGGCCACCGCGCCCGGCCTGTGAACACTTGCTGCTCTTGTTTCCAGTTCTTGGCGTCGCTGGCGCGGGGAGAGTGGAGAGAGCTGACACTTCCGTGCTGGGAAAGGCAGGGCCCCTGGCGGGCTGGAAAGTTGTCCCTCCGCTGGCCTGGGCAATGCCAGCCACCCGAAGAGCCGGAGGGGATCTTATGCCTCCCAACAAACCTGCCAACCATCCAGGAATTTGGGGTTGTGTTTCCAGAAAGTCTAGTCTCTTCCCCCTCGTCTCCAACTGTAGGAATAAAGACACCCACCAGAACAAACTGATTAAAATGTCTTTCGGTGTGGCAAACAGACGCACCATGCAGCCTTCTGCTGTCATCAGGGGCTCTCGCGTTGACTTCTGACTCACAGTGACCCAGTGTGATGGAGTAGAACTACCCCACAGAGTTTCCCAGGCTGTAATCTTTCCAGAAGCAGGTTGCCAGGTGTCTTCCTCCCTGGAGCAGGTTGCTGGCTGAGCTCAAACAGCTCAATGCCTAGCCGTTGCACCACCAAACAACAAAAGCAACTCAACAAACCCACTGCCATCCCGTGGATTCTGACTCATAGCAACTTATATGGGTAGCGCTATCCCTTAGGGTTACAAGGTTACAAGGAGCAGCTGGCGCTGACCTCTTGCTGAGCACCTGAGTGCTTAACCACTTCACCACCGGAGCTCCTTAAACATCTTTCTAGTGCCCTTTAAAGCAGTGTGGCTGACAAACCCCCAAGCAGCACTGGAGTAACCATTAGGTACATATTCTCGGCCGGGATGGGTAAAAAGTGACGATGGTAAAGGTGATTGGCGATTGTGACCAGTAGACAGATGTCTTGGTGAGTGTTGGAAGTATCATGCTCATCCCTCGTCTTTACAGTGCAGCCATCCATCGTACCGCGTCAAAAACATACCCACAATACATGTTCCTTACAAGACAGAGCAAAACATTCCTAAGCTAGTAGCATAGTTACATATCAAGTGAATCTCAAAGCTTGTTTTCAAGTAAATATTGACGCTAGTTCCCTGACAATTTATTTTTGTTCTTCTAATTTTTTATTGTGCTTTAGGTGTCTCCAGAGCAAGTTTGTTTCCCACTTGGTAGTTTGTACATGCACTCTTCTATTTCATTGGTTTCATTTCCCACAATGCGTCAGCATGTCCCCATTTCCACCCTAGCTGCCCTGTTTCTTTTTGTCCTGATTTTTTATACCTTCTCTTGGAAACCCTGGTGAGGTAGGGGTTAAATGCTATGGCTGCTAACCAATAGGTCACAGTTCCAATCCACCACGCACTCCTTGGAAGCCCTATGGGGCAGTTCTGCTCCATCCGTAGTGTCACTATAAACTGGAATCGACTCCACAGGATTAGGTTTGGTTTTCCTGCCTTCTCATCTTTGCTTCTGGGCAAATGTTGCTCTTTTGATCTCATATAATTGATTGTTCTGAGAAGCTTGTTCCTCTTGGATGCCATTGTTTATTTTACGGGCTTGCCTGTGGCTTGGCTGGAAGGTGGTCTCTGTGGATGGCTTTCGTTCTAGTTCAGAAGGGTGCCTTAGGGCAATAGTCTTGGGGGTTCCTTCAGTCTCTGTCAGACCCAGAAGTCTGCTCTCTTTTGTGAATTGAATGTTTTGTTCTACAGTTTTTCTCCAGTTTTGTCCAGGACTGTCTGCTGTGGTCCCAGTCTGAGTGATCAGTAGTGGTAGCTGGGCACCATCTAGTTCTTCTGGTCTTGCCTGCCAATTTAAAGAGTGAAGGGGGCAATGATGCTGTTTTAGGATAAAAATAATAGGGGTTGCTTCTTCGAGTGCTATGTTCCCAGGATTTTAAGCATGTTAACCGACTTAAGAGTAACGGCAGTGTTTCCAGGTAAGCTCTGTTGTTCGCAATTTATGTACAAAGGTGGACTCTGAGACCCAGAACAATTAGGAAAGTTCTCCCGGCCTCCTAAGGTAGGTCTCTTAAGAATGAACTGCCTAGCTGGGTCTAAAAGGAGACACATGTCTTGAGGCATGAAATTAATAATTCTTTACTGCTCTTTTTCTTAAAAATTCCAGTTTTTCTTAATTCTGAATTAGAGCTTTGTATTAAAGAAGTACCCATAGTTGCTCTTTGCAGACAAGACATTGCAACATCCAATACTGAGAAGAACAGTGAGCATTGCCATTTTTGCTACGTGACTCCCCAGCGGGCCAATAAGGTCTAGCCTCGGTCTCCTCCTCGGCCAAGAATGTGAGGACATGCTGAGTCAGTCGTCTCTTGTGCTGGCACACAACTTAACATGAGTCACTGAAGGATGAGACACTTGGGGGCAGGCCACCAATGTTGTTAGTTCTGTACAACTGAAAATGTTCAGGCATCAGTTATGGTACTCTTGGATGTAGCTCGTTCGTTCACTGATTTGTTTATTTCTTCCATAAATATCTATTCTCATCCTCTCATTTAAATATAAACAAGAGGGTGAAAAAACTTAGCACAAAGTAAATACTCAGCAAAAAAGAAAACTTCTCACCCCGCCCTTCTAGTTCCTACAGTTATCAATTTCTTGGGGATCCATCTAGAGATATTCTGATCAATATGCCTTTTCCTTAGTTTTTATAACCTTTACTAAATCCCTGCTATCACCTGGACACCGTGGACAAAGTGGCGAACAGTACTTGGTCCATGTTCTTGAAGAGGAGATAGACACTGAAACTAGTTGTCCCAAAGATTGATATGTCCCCTAATAGAGATACTTAAAGAGGTGGTGGCTGATCAGAGCTGAAATATTGATGTGTCTGATCATCAAATTGTTACTGATTATGAGTACCAATGTTTGCATGTGGCTTTCCAAAATAGATGAGAGTTTATCTCTGTGATAGTCACCCTCACTTGCATTCTGACTTGTTGTTGTGAGTGGGAGAGAAAGATGTGGAGATCAGGCTGGTTCACTGAGATTTATGTGTGGCTTTGGGCACATCCGTGGGTGTGTTCTCATGTGGTTAAGATCTGGTGAAGATTCTAGAGAATTGAAAATTGCAGCGATTCAGGATGCAACGGGAGCATACTTCCTGTTTATGGGGGAGCCTTGGACAGCTTTCCCCAACTAATGTGTGCCTCACCTTTGCAGGGATATTTGTCTCCTAGTTGCCTGGTTTTGAAATACTCATACTTGTAACAGAAAGAGGAAACCCTGGTGGCATAGTGGTTAAGTGCTATAGCGGTTAACCAGAAGGTTGGCAGTTCAAATCCGCCAGGCAATTCTCAGAAACTCTAGGGGTCAGTTCTACTCTGCCTGTAGGGTCACTGTTAGTTGGAATTGACTTGAAGGCAGTGGGTGGGTGAGAGAATGAAGTCAGAAAGTGGCAAAGCCACCCATCTGAATCAAATACAGCTGAGGACAGCAGTGTCTGCAAGGTGAAGCAGATAACACTCCGCAGATTGAAGAGACAGAGCTACTGGTGATGGGCTTGGAGCAAAACCCTTCAGGGCAGCTCAGACCGATGGGAGCCACGCCACAGCCTTTGAGGAGGTGCGTCCAGCCTCGATTTGGTTCACGCAGAGTTCATGATTTCTTCGGTTCACCTGGATCCTCGCCCTGTCTTGCGTTTTACTCCCAGCACGCCTGTAAACCAACTCCAGCCTCTGCTCAATGTGTGCTGGGGAGTAAAAGAAGGAAAAGAAAAAAATGGCATGACTCAGTTTCACATGATTTGCAGGCCAAGCGATGAGCCAGCCCATGCTCATTTAAGGAGCCAGGGGCAGGGAAACTTTTGCAAACTTCAGTGACCCATTCAGAAAGCCTAAAACGGTGTACATCCTGCTTTCGGGAGAAAGCCCAGAACCGGTTAGATTTGCCCTGTTCCACTGTTTGTATCTCAACAGCCTCTCTGTCTTCCAAAGGTGCCCTCCAAGGGGCAAGGAGGTTTGCTGGCGAATGCTGACATGTGAAGCAAAAATGTATCTTGGAATGAAGCACAGCTGAACGGCTGAAGGCAGGTCTATAAAACAGAATCTTTCCCAAGGGTTTCTTTTTCAGGAGCTCAGAAAGCAGCCTCCAACACGGGCTCTCGGCTGACTTAAACTTTCTTATCATGTCAGAAAAATACATAATTCTTCTCGTTCACTCAAGAAACCCATCACCCAAATTTGTACTGTTGAGCAAAATTCACGGGAAGAACTACGTAAACAGTGTGATGACGTTCTTTTCCAGTCTACTGTACAAGCTAAGGTCTAAGCTACAGGGTCGGAGAGTCTCCTCCACCCTCCCTTCCTCTCCCACCCTTCTTTCCTGCATTCGTTTGTTTGTTCCTTCTGGAGGGAATACTAAGCAGCACCAGATCTGAGAGGAATCCTGCCTTTTCACCGATTTCTTTTTTCCCCTGGCTGAGTTCAGTGGAGAACAAAAGAGAGCGCATTTCCCACTTAAGCACCTCATGAGATCTTGTCGAGTCATTTCTTCCCCTGCTTTGAAAAGGGCCCACAAAGAGATAAAATTACTTGCATCAATTCTCACAGAAGGCCAGCCAAGGTTTTATTAAAAACACTGTCCTTCATTCCCTTGCATATTTTCTTTCCCTCACAAGTGTGTCAGAGTATCAAATGTAAGAGAAATAAAAATGTGAAACTCTTCTTTCATCTTTGCTCAATTTCCAAAATCTTCCAACCCGTCATCCTATTTTTCTTGATTAAACTTTAAAGCCAAGCAAATCGAGCAGTTTATTTGACTCTTGAGGGTGCAGAGGACCCGATGATGGCCTGTCTACATGCCTCATGTCACTCTTTACAGCCTATGTTCGCACACAGTTAAGATCTTCTCATCCCATAATGGGGCTGGCAAAATATTTTTATACCTTGGGGAACATGTTCAAACTAATTGGCTTCCTGTGGGACTCCGAATTCTGGATGTTCCTGCGATTATGTTCCTTGATGGGACCGGGTTCTTTGATTTTTAAGGGGAAACAAAGAGATGAAACAGTATCATTTGACACATAGTTGAATACATTTTAAAGAAAGATCAAGGTTTCTCCTTAAACATATCATATATTACCAAGGAAAGAGATATACTCTGAAATATATATGAAAAATAATTTCATGCTGAGATAGAATGATGAAATGTAATTTAGGGATAAAGAATTATTTAGTGAAAAATGTTTGATGACCTGGATTCCTTCCTTCCTTCCTCCTTCCCTTCCTGACACCCTCCCTCCCTCCTTTCCTCTCTTTCCTTCCCTAATTTTGTTCACTGAAGACATTTCTGTCAAAAGCCCTCTCTAAAAACAATGATTATGAGGCAGATTCTAGCAAAATGGAGCAAAATGATTTTGTTAGCAGGTTAAGTGGGAAGAAATTGATTTTTTTTTAAAAAAAAGAAGGAAAGAATACATACCAACAGAATAGCCTAGAATTCTTACTTTTTTTCTTTCCTGTTTAAATTACTTTTCTCACAACAAAAAACCAAACAGAGGCTTCATGCTTTAAGCGAGTCTGATTAATCCTGGACCACCCTGTGTTGGGAGATACAGCTCTCTGACTTCCCGTACGTGTGTGCTTTAACCTTGGAATGGTTCCTCGGAAGCTTGATGCTGTCGGATAAAATCTCAGCCCTTTAAGAGAATACTGGAGCAGCGCAGTATGTGCTGGGATAAACATCCTGAAAGCCAGCAAAGAAGGAGGTTCCTCACTCAGGAATGAGCACACCTGAGTTTTTGTAAGTCTGACTCAGGCACCCATCGTGTGGTGAAATCCTCGATCCGCAGAGGATGCCTCCTCTGTACTGAACTCACTGGAATCAGCATTTAGCCCTCACAAGGCCAGGCACTGAGCAGCAGAGGCCAGCTCGGCTCTGTCAGACCTGCTCTCAGTGATGCCCTGCTTCCCCAGGGCTTCATCTTTGGGAAATGTTCTAACACCCTGCTGGAAATGATACCAGAGCCCAGGGCTTTGACAGCTTGATCAAACCTTATTTTATCCTGAGACAGAGGAAATCTGCTGCTGGGAGGGGCTGAATTATCAAAGGCAGCAGCATCCAGCCACAGTAACTAAACCGACAGGCAAGAGCACCTTTGAACTTGCTGGGATATTAACAGCCCAGGTGCAGACTCCTGGGAGAAGCTCTCTTGCTGAAAGGTAACAGGCCAGTAAATGGCCTTCTGGCTGGAGAAAGGGGCAGAAGGCAGAAGCCAGCCAGAGCCAGAATCCCTGTGGAATTCTTGCCCTCTGTGAGGGAGTGAACCTGAGACATTCATGAGATGGGGCTGAAAGCAGACTGCCAAAACAAGAGGTTGGGCAAACTTGTTTTCCTTTTGCCTTGTGGACCAGAATTTAAAATATCAGTTTGAACAGGGAGTCAATTGGACTTGGAGAAGTTACAAGTCATGAACCATTAGGGACTCAGCTGATTCAGCAATGCCAAGGCCAGTTCTCTTCCTAGGGACTCTACGAAGTCGGGAGAAGCTGGGGACACAGAGGGTGAAGGGGGGGATGGGACTTAGGATGACGACTGACTTGGTTGTCGTCTCTTTTCTGCAAAGCATTGACTACCTCCCTCTTCCTCACTGATTTCAGCAAGTTCTTCACGGCTTTCTGTGCCTGGCCTCTGCTGGGCATTTGGCACTCAAAGATGAACACAGAATTCCTGCTCAAAATGTGTCTGGAGCAAATTTTCAATAGCAACTGATTTTCCGTTCTTGGTCTCATGAGGAGGAGTGGGTCCCAAGACAGACATACTGTCCCATGTTTCTGTCATTTTAGGTTGCTGATTGTGAGGTTTTTCTTGTCTCACATAGTTTTACATTCTTTTCAATAAAGATGATTCATTAAAAGTATAAAGGGGGCTAAATTTTTATTTACTTCTAAAGCCTTTTCACCTAAGTAAATCCGTTTATTAGAAAAGAAAATCTCACGTCAGACAGACCTTCCAGTCTAGTGGTTGTTTTTTCTAATGACACGGTTACTGTATACATTGTATGAGCCTTTTCTACACATTGGAATCATGGGTAGCATTAGAAAGGGATTTGAACTTTGGGCAAGATGAATTATTTTTATCAGCCAGGTACTTAGCTAGTCTACAAAAAACTATCCCAAAGGGTTTTTGGGTGTTTTTGCCCATGGAAATATCTAGCGGCCACCATACAACCAAAATACAAAGGTTTGTAATAAGTATCTCCCTTTTAGTCCTACCCAATCCTCTTTCAAGAGAGGAGAAAAAGATTCTGCAACTTTACAAGAAACAAAAAACAATTAAGATTTTGATAAGTCACATTATACTCATGACCTGTAATATATTAAGCTTTCAGAAGAAACATTTCTGATCAGTCACTAGGTAATACAAGAACTCTTTCTAACTTGAGATTCACTGCTTCTCCTGTCCCACAGGTTATCTTCTTGTGCTCACTGGGAGCCTTGGGCAAACGGAAACTTCTCCAGTTCCACACCCAATGTATACAACAGTCAGTACATACACCCCCTACATGTGCATACACAGAAAGCTAGTGTATCTCTTTTTCTATATTTTTTGAAGTTCGTTTTCCATTGTAAAGACAATACTTGCTTATTACAGAAAATGGGCAAAGTCTTAAAAAATGACCCACAGTTCCAACACTCCAATATAATTATGGTTGATGTTTGAGTGCACACTCCTCTGTTTCTCTTTTGGGGTGTCAAAGCAGCTGTGATCAGATCCTATATACCATGTGTTCTCCAAACCAAACCCATTTACTCTAGTAACAAATCCAATAATGTGCCTTGCTTATCCCGGCCATTTAGCCTCCTGCTTGAAGTGACAGGTTCTCACAGAAATCAGAAGTGACATGCCTTCAGTGTGCAGAAGACCCATTAGAGTGTCCAGCGTTTGGAGCTGGCCCCTGGCAGGAAGTGATTAGCAGCTGGGGGTACCAGGCCCTTGCAAGATGATTGACATCAGCTAGCAGTCATCCAGGGTAGGTGTTCTTTTTATATTTAGGACCAGCAAGCGTATGAGGGGCCGCAGTCCCGCTGTCCTCCAACAACTCGTGTTTATATCTCCGTATGCCTCTTAAGGGAATCAGTTGTTGTGTGCTCTCTGATTCTTCACAGCGACCCTATAGGACAGAGTAGATTTCCCCATGAGGCTTGCTAGGCTGTAGTCTTAAGAGGAGCAGATTCCCAGGAAGTCTCTCTTGCAGTACAGCTGACGGGTTCCGACTACCAGCCTCTCAGTTAGCAGCCTACCACTTGACCCCAGCGGCACCCAAGCTCCCTGGCAGTGCAGTAGTTCCCAACTCAGGCTGCGAACCAAAAGGCTGGTGGTTGAAATCCACCAGCTGCTCCTCGGAAGTCCTATGGGGCAGTTCTACTTGGTCCTATAGGGTCACTATGAGTCAGCACCCAACACCCAACACCACTTCTCTCGATTCTGCTCCTTTCAGGAGGGCTGTGCAAGTGTAGATCAACTGAGATGCTGATCTAGAACAAGGACACCCTGGGAGGAGCTCCACAGCATGTTTACACAGTCGTAGGTTTATGTAAAATTTGAACAAGTGTGATACTTTCCTTGCAATTGGCCAAGACTGCTGTCTCCGTCCACACTGCCAGCCACCACTGCCAGCACACACTTTTCCAGGGTATTATTGCACGCTTCTGGGCATCTTAATCTCAGTATTGTGTTGTTTTCTGTTTTGAACAGGGGCTGAAAAATCGTGTAAACTTTGGGTCATAAGAACCTGAGTATACCTTTTGGTCTACAAATTGGAAAAAAAGGACTATGTTTGAACAGCTCTTTAATTGCTTTGTACTGTGAGCGTAATTCCTGTGTAATTTGTTAGTCTTCTTCAGAATCCTCTTTGCTTACTTAACTGAGAGTCAATTCATTGGGAGTTTCAGAGCCTTGAGAATTAAGAATTAGAGGATTCCTCCAGAGATGAATCTGTTCTAAGTGGTTGTGTGTCATCGCCAACGTTGTTTTAGTAAAATCCCATAGGTCTTCAAGGAGACTCTCTCACTGTGGTCGCAGAACCCCATTCAGGTCCTCCATGGATAGGTTTTGAAGAACACGGCTGCTTCTCCAGTTGTCCACCATGACCCTGAATTCAGAAAGAACCAAATAAATGTGGTTTATTCAACTTAACACTTTTGGACAAAAAAAAAGATTGATCCCAACTCACAGGGACACTGTAGGACATAGCAGAACTGCCTTTAGGGTTTCAAAGGAGCAGCTGGTGTGGTCAAACTGCCAACAAGTTGGTTAGCAGCTGAGCTCCTAACCACTGTACCATCAGGCTCCAGATAGTACTAGCCAGTAGGAAACTGACTGTAAAAAACTACACAATGTGCTGAGTGTTTACGCATTCCATCTCTTGATCCGAGACATTTCTTTTTCTTTTTTTTAAAGCTTGGTTCTGAGGTTCTTCCTATGCAGTTTTTCCTTCCCACTCTCCTTTCACAGGTGACAGACTGGATGACCGCGTGAAGGCTCTCGGTGTACCCCTGTTCCCTGCCTCTTGAGTTTTCTCTGGCTTTCCCACCTAAATCACTTAAACAACTTCTTGACATTTTAAATTCAAATTAACACACATGTGGCAGCCACGGAAATGTGCCATTCCCTTTAGGAGAGCCTGGCTGTTGGGTGCCAGCAGGGTGAGAAGGCCAGCTGCCACACGGAGCCATCACTCTGAGCCACACCTCTCGAGGCAGCTCACAGCCAGCTGCTAATGCTGTTGGGGTGCTAGGGCAGGAGTGTACCCTATCTTGCCTGACATCAAACGATCCAAACCAAACCTGTTGCCATCAAGTCGATTCCAACTCATAGCAGCACTGTAGGACAGAGGAGAACTGCCCCATAGGGTTTCCACGGAGCGGCCGGTGGGGTCCAACTGAATCTTTGGTTTGCAGCTGAGCTCTTAACCACTGCACTACCAGCGCTCTTTTTCTATGTGACACAAGGCTCCTCTAGTGGGTGAATTTGGTTTAAGGACTCCCCAACAACCTGGTAAAGCTTGGTTCTGAGGTTCTTCCTACGCAGTTTTTCCTTCCCACTCTTCTTTCACAGGTGACAGACTGGATGACCGCGTGAAGGCTCTCGGTGTACCCCTGTTCCCTGACTCTTGAGTCTTCTCTGGCTTTCCCCCGTAAATCGCTCACACCCCGCATCCCACCTCGGCGTCTGCTTCCCCTGGGTCCTAATTAAGAGAGGCTGACTGCAGGGCTTATATTAAAAAGCCAATAACCTCCTGCCTGTCCTCTCAATCATCTCCCCCGTCTAGTTCCTTCTTTTAACGGTTTTTGTTCTTTGCTCTGTGGGCAGTTACCACCAAATCTCTACAATGATGACATATACGTATGTCATTAGATCTTTCTTTTCTTTTTTAACTACTATATTGAGGTATGATTCACATACTGTAAACGGCATAGATTTAAAGTGAGCAATTTGAGAGGTTTTTGATGTTTGTATACACCATGACACTAGCACCACAGTGAAAACAGCAAATACACTCATCACCGTTGTCATCATACCTGTCCCTGATCTACCTCCTATCACTATAGATTAGTTCTCTTTATCTGAGAATTTTATATAAATGAATTCATACAGTATATACTCTTACTTCTCCTGGCTTTTTTGGCTTAGCATAGTTACTCTGAGATTCACTCATGTAGCTGTTGTACCTATAGTTGGTAGTAGATGCTGCTGTAGGGGTGTAGTGCAATTTGTTTATCCATTTACTTGGTGGACACTTGGGTTGTCTGCAGTTTGGGTCTTAGGAATAACACTGCTATGAGTAGATTGTATGGACACATATTTTCTTTTGTCTTTCAGACATCATTGTTGTCTATTGCCTGACGTCGACTGTCTTGGATGCCACTGTTTCTTTCTTTTTCGTTTCTTTTTTGGTGTGGTGTCCCAGTTGTTTCAGGCAGGATGGTAAATTCAGGCCCCCTTACTCCATCTGACTATGAGCACGAGTATTGCACACGTCTTGATCACAATCCACCTGCAGGCGGTTCTACTCCACTTCGTCTACAACGTGAGACCCTCCGGTGTGTCTCCATTCCTTCCCTCACAGCCTTTGCGCTGCCGTTGTTATACATTCTGCTTTCATATTTTATAAATCCTTCAATGCATTGTCATTATTTTCCTATTTCTAGGAACACCTATTTCTAGGCATTCTATATTTGTTTTTTCTGACACTTGTCATTGTTATTAGGTGCCATCAAGTCGGTTCTGACTCATAGTGACTCTATGAACAACAGAACGAAACACTGCCCAGGCTTGCACCATGTCCACAATCATTTTTATGCTTAAGTCCATTGTTGCAGCCACTGTATCAGTCCATCTTGTCAAGGGTCTTCCTCTTTTTCACTAACCCTCCACTCTACCAAGCATGATGTCCTTCTCCCAGGACTGATCCTTCCTGACAACATGTCCAAAGTATGTAAGATAGTCTTTGCTTCCAAGGAGCGCTCTGGTTGTACTTCTTACAGATAGATCTGTTTGTTCTTTTGGCAGTCCATGGTACATTCAACATTCTTCTCCAGCACTACAATTCAAAGGCATCAGTTTTTCTTCTTCCTTCTTTGTTCATTGTCTTTGACCGTGGTTATGGGTTCAGCTTACTTGTCTCACCTCCTCCAAACATGACTTTCCTTCGCAGTGTAATGATGCCACTATTTTTAGACACTTTCTATTAGTTGCTTTATAACCATGTAAAATATGCACCATCCTGCTGCCTAATTTCATCAATTATTGACAATATTGCTTGACAGTTTATTAGGTGAATATGTACATGTTTTGTCTTTTCCGTCATCTCTCCATTCCTTATTCCAAACAATTATTTATTTTTAAGTGATGTCAATAAAGAAAACCTGGACCATATTCTGTAACTAAACCTAAACCTTCCTTCAGCCTGATATGTGGATTGATCCCAAGAGCTGAAAGTTGATCAACAGTCGTTACAACATTATGACAATGATTGTTCACTGCTCAGCCATATATATGTGTCATGGATCCCATTGTCTTCCCCCCAAAATATCTGCCAACTTGTCTAGGTTATGATTTCCACTGTTGTATGATTGTCTACCATTTTATCATCTGATATGATTTCCCTATGTGCTGTCAATCCTATCACTATGATGTAATGAGATGGACTAGCAGCAGCTCTATTTATGAGATCTACAAGATTAGGTAGTGTCTTAACTCAATGTCTTATGAGGTATAAAAGACAGAAGAGACGTGGGTACCCATACCACTAAGAACGCTGTGCCTAGAGCAGAGCATGTCCTTTGGACCTGAGGGTCCCATGCAGAAAAGCTCTTAGGCCAAAGGAAGGCTGGTGACATGGACCTTCTTCCAGAGCCAGCAGAGAAAGCCTTCCCTTGAAGCTGATACCCTGAAGGTGGACTCGTCGCCTAACAGGCTGTGACAGAATAAATTTCTCTTTGTTAAAGCCACCTGCTTGTGATATTTCTGTTAGAGCAGCACTACATAACTAAGACATTACAGTTACAGGTGTTTGTCACCCAATCTAGTTTTTTTTCTTGGAACTTCTAATTGTCTTCTCCCACCCCCACCTCTCGTATTAGCTGGCTTTTTTATACCTTGGTGTTACAGCTTCTTAAAAGAAGTATTGAATCTGGACCCTTTCTACTGACATATGCTTTTGTCCTCAGACACTCGCACTTTGGAACCCTTGGTCCACCATCTGTGAACCAGACCCTTCATCTCTAGGTTTGTTGAGCAGCTGTTAAACTAGATCTTTTTTCCTTTTTTCTCCTAGTTGGCTTAAAAGTTTTTGAACTCCACATTTTTCTCTTTTTTTGCTTTACTCTCTTGTTTTGCTGGAGCACACCCTTGAATCACTTCCGTAGAAAAGGAATGTAGGAGGTGAATTCACTGAGTCTTTCCATTACTTAGCATATCTTTATTCTACCCTCAAATTTAATTGATAATTTGATTGAAGATTAAGCTGAATTTTTCATTTGAAATTATTTTCCCTCAGAACTTTGAAGGCAATGTTTCATTGTCTTTCAGCATCCTATATTACGGAAGGGAAGTTTGGTGACAAACTTTTTCTTTTTTTAAAAAAGATTTTTTTTTTTCCCCTTAAATTTTCTCTCTGAAAAGATTTTAGATCTTAAAACATCTTTGATACTTTGAAATTTCACCAAATTATGACTGGACATGGGTCATTTTCATTTATGATGTTTGGCAGTATAGTGTCTGTGCCTTTTTTCTCCCCTTTGGTGTGGAATCACATCTTTCAGCTTTGAAAAATTATATTTTTATTATTTCTGCAGTTATACCTTCCTCTCGTTTCATCTGTTGTTTATGGGGCCTCTATTAATTTGGCATTGGCTTCCTGGATTTATACCTTACAACTTAACCTGTCTTTCACATTTTACCATGCCTGTGTTTTCCCACTATTTTGAAAATTACTTTGCTTTTACCTTTTAATCTGTTTACTGAAATTTTTACTTAGACAACCATGTTTTGAACTTCTAAGAGCTCTTTCTTACTGGGTTGTTCTTTTCTTATTTTTCTTACGGCAATCAGTTCTTGATTTATAACCTGACTAGTTTTATGATTTTCTCTGCAGATACTGTTTACAGTTAAAAGATCATTTTCTAGCACAAATTCTTAAGATGTTCAAATTTGTGTCTATCTTGCTTGGACTGTGCGTCTGGACACATCCACGGAGACACCTTCCCCGAGCGCTGGCAGCTGTAAAGTCACCTTAGCCTTTGGTGTTCTCCCTCTTGGTAGAGGGTAGCTCTCCTTGTCACAAGCCTTCAAACTGCGGAGTGCGCATGCTCGGCAGAAGTACTTCAATTCCCCACTGACCCAGAGCCGCTGCCGCAAGAAATTACCGTCAGTGAACGTTGCTTTTCTCTTTTCAAAAATTCAGGAAGTCCTTTCCTTTCTATTATACAGTTATGCTCTGCCAGTTGATGGTCTGAGGCCAAGTGGTCATTACTGTCTGACCAGAGACAAACTGAGGTGCCTTAGCAGTCAGGATACCAACTCTTGCAAAGGTTCAAAAACCCTCCCTCAGGGTGCTGCAGGGCTGGCTTCTGAGATGTGGGTGCAGTGGGTGGAGAGGGGAGAAACTCGTTATGCAGGTGGTTGACCCCTTAGCATCTGCCCTTCACCGGACAGACTAATTGGGTGATCTGACTGCACAGTGGTTCAGAGTTGGAACAGCACGTGCAGCTTGACTGGCTGTGCACCACAATGTTAGCTGTGCTGCTTTCCGGGTCTTGGGATATGGGGTCTCATTTTTCCTATTTTTAAAATTATATATTTGTACTTTGAAATTTTCTACAGCAAACATGATTAATTATGCAATGAGAAAAAAGTGAGCTTTTTGTTTGTTTGTTTGTTTTAAGTATTAAAGTTTTTCCCCTGAATCTGCACTTACTGTACTGGAAGTAGTGAAAACTAAACAAATGAAACAAAATAAAGTGAAAAACCAATTTTCTCCCTGGGATTAATGACTACATACCTACAGCAAAAAGATTAAATCCCCCAAGTGAGCGGATCCAGACTATGGTGGAGAAGAGATGGGAAGCAGAGGTGTGGTGAGGATGCAGGAGACGCTACAGAGACACAGACGGGGGGCAGAGAGGGGACAGAGCCTCGGCTGTACTCTCTGCCCTTCTCAAAGCTCACAATGATGGAAGCATGGCTTTGGAAATAGTCAGGATTTCTGGACTGAAATAAAACTGAAACTGGGCTTCTGAACCCTCACGATTGCCTTGGTACATGCCCATGAGCTGGGTTTTCTGCCCTGGTGCAGTAGTTCAGACATAAGTTTCATACGTGGTTGGATGGTACGTGTACTATTGACAGTCCATTGGCACAGGCAATGTTCAGATGGCTCACACCACCCAGGCAGCCTCTGCTTTGAGGAGGCCTTTTGAGAGGAGACTGGCTTCTCCCTACTAAAGATCTATTCATTTATAAAATCAACAGAAGCTACAAAACTTGTACTAATTTTTTTTTAACTTAGAGACCAGCATTTAAGATGCTGCCAGGCTGGAAAGGAGTATATAACCCACATCGCCACAAAACTGTATTCATGAACAATCTGGAAGACGAACCAAAAGTAAAATTTTGATTTGTTCTTAAAAGGAGAACAAAGCATTGGGGAAATGGTTTTTGTTTTCCCCCTTTGTTCACAGAAGGATGAATACTATCTGTTTTGTGGCGCTCCCCATAATGCGGGGACTTATATCCCTGAGTATTATTGGAAAATATTTATGTGTATAAATCCTGTACCTTGAATGGCTTGTTGAATTGTATACAGTCTGCATCAGACAACCATCAACCAGCCTGAGAAACTTACTTGATAATTCTAAGTCTATAGGGTTTCTATGAGTCAGCATTGACTCGACAGCAGTGGGTTTAAGTCTAGAGAATCTAAGATTTTGAACCCAACCCCTGACTTTGAGAGGTCAAATTTCAGAACTGCTTTATTTAAATGGTAAGTTTCATTATACTTTTGATATAATGATTACCACTAAAAATAGATTTTAAATAACTAATAATGATTCACAAGAGCCCTGATGGTTCAGTGGTTCAGAGCTTGGCTGCTAACCAAAATGTTGGCAGTTCTAAGCCATGAACCACTCTCTGGAAACCCTGTGGGGCAGTTCTACTCTGTCCTATAGGGTCACTATGACTTGAAATTGACTCAGTGATAATGGATTAAACAGGTTAACAATTCAAGGACAAATTAATTCTAACTGTAGTATGCTTTTCAATGTATAATGTACCTCTTCAAATTGAGTCATTTTCAAACTATAATGAATGCAGTGACTTGCTGTCTCTTGCCACACGATCTTTGGTTTCTAAGTCTCAGGGGCGCCCATTTCTTTCATTTTGCTGAGAGAAACTTTCCATCTACTCCCCTGAAAACAAACAAACAAACATACCCAAACATCATCATATTTGACTGACATATTTAAGGCGGGGCCATCTTTGTATAACAAGATCTTAAGAAGCATAACCATACCAGGTAACATGGTTGAGTTTTTGTGGTATGCCCAGCATTGTTCTCAGTTCTTTACACGTATTAACTTATTTAATCCTCAGAAAAACCTGATCAGGTCTTAGGGTGCTATGGTTAATGTCCCTGCTTTTGTCTGAGGAAACTCAGGGGCGTAGAGGTTAAGTAGCTTGCTGAAAATGACACGGCTAGGAAGTGGGACAGAAACCCGGGCAGTCTGGATCCTGAGTCGGCTCTTCTAATGGCTAAGATATTCAACCTCTTGGGATTTAATTATGGTAGATGATGTCTTCAGTTCCAACCCTCCTTGTTAACTTCCTTCCATACAATTTGGGGCACAATTAAGATGAGCCATTGATTACTGCACCCACAAAATAAAACAACATAAGAACATCAACCAAACCCAAACCAGACCTACTGTCATTAATTCTGACCCACAGAGACCCCATAGGACAGAGTAGAGCTGCCCCATAGAGTTTCCAAGGAGTGCCTGGAAGAACAATGATAGAACATCCAACACATGGGTGTTCTTAAACCCTTAGATCAAACACTGTGAGTTGAGCATCGTACCAGGAACTGATACCAGGAAGACGTCAACGTTCTGGTTTCTGTGTAGGAGTTACTGCTTCACAAGGGGAAGACGCTCCTTAAGCAGAAGACTCTGACAGACGTGTACAGGGGAACGGTAAATTAAATCTGCTGGGGAGGGGGTCTGCAGTGGTGAATGGAGGCTGGATATATATACCCTAGCAGCTAGAATTTTATGAACACAGTAATGAAGAAACAACAGAGATCCAAGCAAACACTTGACAAGCCTGCTTCTATTAAATGAGAATAGCTGTAGATGATACTTGCTTCTCTGCTTCTCACAGCTACGTTCCAAAGGTTGACTGGCTTACAGTCTAATATCACCCACGAGGGGAAATCCTGGGGAACAAGGACCAGATTCTCACAGTCAATCAAATCCATATTTCAGGAACCCAGGGCCAGTGACGGAAGAAAGTCTCAGCATCAGCGTATCTGTAAAACTGAGGCAGAAGTGGCCAGCTTCAGTCTTTGGGTTACATCTGGATCAGAGTCATGCTTTGTTTCACCTTTACTGTGTCAGCCAACCCTGAAAATTGGTAGCTATTCTGCAATTTCTGGATTTCTGTCTCTTCTCTGGGGGAAAAAAAAAAAGATACGTAATACTGGGCCTACATTCCTTCAGGTGCTTCCTCTGTATATTAGTCAGGATAGGCGAGACTGTGCTGTAGTAACAATCACGCCCAAGGATGTAATGAACCAACACAGGAAACCTTTGCTTCTTACTCACGTTAAACTCCACATATCAAGATGAATTAGACAGCTCTGCTCCAAGTGATGACTCAGGGACCACTCTTTCCCTCTGATGACCCTGCCATATTCATTTCCTGAATTCCAAGTTTTCCCTGAGTGTCTTTTCCACTTCAGTTGGAGGCAAAGAAAGAGTGCAGGATTGAAGAGGACATTTCTCATAGGCCAGGCCTGGATGTGGCATTTGTTGCTTCCACTCTCATTCTACTGGCTAGAATTCAAACCACCATGGCCCCAACTAACTGTAAGGAAAGCTGGGAAATATAGTCAAGCAAGAAGAGAAGAAACTCCTCATGTGCTTCCTCCTTTACCAGGCCTCCTACCCAGCTTTCTTCACTAGGTTGTCATCTATTTAACATCTGTAGGCATCTAAATTGGCCATCTGCAATTTAGGTGTTGGGTTGAAGCAGACATTACCTCGATTTGGATCTAGGCAGGTCTCTATTTGAAAATCTGTTGGCCACAGTATTGCTTACAATAATTGTGTGTTAAGAGAAACTGAAACACGCCAGCTTCAATGAGACAGAAGTTTACTTGTCCCTCACTCCTAAGTCCAAGTTGGTAGGTGATCCTAGGATACAGAGCAGCTCTAATCCATGAGGTCATCCAGGAACCTAATCTTCTTCAGTCTGGTTGCTCTTCATTTCCTAGTCTGTGTGGTTCACCGCCACTGCTAGTGGGAAGGGGGAGAGAGGAAGTGGCAGGTAAGACCCCGAAGTTAGTAACACCCCTTCTTTCCACTCACAGCCTATTAATCAAATATAGTCACAGGGTCCTCAAAGCTTCAAAGAAGCCTAGAATGAGGGCTTTTGCTGAGCACCATGTACTCAGCTATAACTCAGAGGACTCTGTGACTAGGAGGAGAAAAGGGAGACAACTATCAGTTGGCCACAGCTACTTTATATTTGGGTGGCTTTAGAAGCACGATATCATCTGTGTGTTGCAGCATCTTGATCTGTAAGAAGGTAGTAACAATACCTTCCTGTGTCTGTTATGAACATATCTGGCTGCAAGCCACAGAAAACCTTCCTGCAGTGGATTAAATAAGAGGGAGTTAACATTCTTATATGACAAGAGAGCCAAAGGTAAGTTGTTTACTTAGGAGGCTGATGATATTTTGGAATATATTTCTGTGATTTTCTTTTTGCAACCTTTCTCTCATGATGCTAAGATAGCTGCTCAAGCTTCAGCTATCACATACACATCCAAGGCAAGAGGAAAGGGAGTGAAGGCAGCACTATTTGCATCTTTAATCTCAAGAAACAAACATCTTCCCATAGCTCCCAGATACTCCATGACTAATAAATAGATATTATCGGAGAGAAAACATTTAACTACCTTGAACTCAGATTCCTCATTTATAACACAGCTATGCTAATACCTATCTCATGTAGTTGTTGAGAGAATCAATAAAATAATATTGTTAGTGTGTCTAAAACTCTGCCAGACAAATGACAGATGCTCAACAAGGGAAGGAATCGTTACTATAGTTGGTAGAAGGGGCACTGGCTTTGATAGTTTTACGTTTGAATTCTGGCTCCAGTTTCCATGACTCTAAGTTGTGTATCCTCTTTGGTTTCCTCATTTTGAAAAATGTGGATAAATAGTATTATCTTTATAGGATTGTTGTGAAGATTAAGTGGCATTACGTACATTAAGTACCTGGTTTACAGGAGCAATTCTTTCAACGTTTGAGTGGGAACCACCCTGACTTTGCTTGGGGTGAGTAGGAGGGAGGTAGTGCTGTTGGGTGTGAGTCTCTGAGCTAGCTTCTTGCAGCACACCCACAGAGGGATGGGGCTGAATGACCATGATGCAGAAAGCAAAAATGTGACACTGAAGCATGACGGGAAAGCACTGCACTCTTCTGGTTAGTAAATCAGCACAGACAAATGGTACCACCAGGGATCTGGATTTGCCTAGTCTCCACATTTCATGTAAATAACATTATACAGTATGTGGCCTTTCATTAATCATTTCTTTCACTGAACATGTTTTTAAGGTTTATCTATAGTGTAGCATGTATCAGCACTCCCTTCCTTTTTATGGTCAGACAATATTCCCTGATACGGATGTAGCACTTTCATTTGTCCAGCCACCAACTGATAGGCATTTAGGTTGTTTCTACTTTGGGGTTACTATGAATAACCAACAGACACATAAGCTTAGGACCAGTTCCCTCTTCTGCTCTGCCTAAGACGGAAACAGCTAGCCACGTGAGCTTGAAGAGGACTCCTGTTAACCTGCCTCCGCAGGAGGCCAGACCTTTCTCAGCTTGAGCAGCGGTGGTGGGCTCCCATGGCCTGGAAGTGACCACAGACACTGAAGGGGCCTGGTCAGTGCAAGAACAGTCAGGTTTTAGGGTAACACACAGCTCAGGGAGGGCTCAGGAGGAAGACTTCTTCAGCAGGAAGGCTGGGCACCTTCCTGAGGCCACACAGGAGGACACGCCATGCAGACACGGGAGAGGTTGGCTTCGTGAATTAGCAGGTGGCTGACTGTTATGATTGGCTGTGAGGGCTTCATTTCCTTGGGACAAGTTAGCTGACTTCAGGAAGAGGGCCCTCCCTGCCTATGACTCCTGGAATGGGTTGTTGGATCCAGAGATGAGGAGGAGATAAATTCAACATAGGTCAGTGTTTAGCCCAACCAGCTTGCTTCCCATTTTATTGACATATAATTCACATTCTGTAAAATTTACCCATTAAAGGTACAGTGGAACCACCAGTGGGGTGGTGGTTAAGTGCTACGGCTGCTGGCCAAAAGGTCCGCAGTTCAAACTTGCCAGGCGCTTCTTAGAAACAGTGGAGCACTTCTACTTTGCACTATAGGGTCGCTATGAGTCGGAATCAACTCGACAGCAGTGAGTTTGGTTTTAAAGTGTACGGTTCACTGGGTCTTCACATATTCACAGAATTGTGCAACTGTACCCACTGATTCCAGAAGGTTTTCATCACTCCACAAACAGATTCTCATACCTGTTAGAAGTTGTGCCCCATTCCTTCCTTCCACTCAGCCCCCAGCAACCAATAATATTCTTTCTCTCTATAGATCTGTATATCGTGGATATTTCATATAAGCACCAAAAATATAGGCCCACTGTTGTTGAGCTTATTCTGACTCATAGTGATCCCTTGTGTCGCAGAGTAGAACACAGCTCCTCAGGGTTTTCTCGGCTGTAACCTTGATGGAAGCAGATCACTAGAACTTTCTTCTGTGGTGTGTTGGCTGGGTTCATAGACGAGTGCAGACCATTTCCACCACCAGGGATCTGAATTTGTCTCCACATTTCATATAAATATAATTACACAACACATGGCCTTTCATCAATGGCCTCTAAGGCTCATCTACATTGTAGCATGTATCAGTACTCTATTCCTTTTTATGGTCAGATAACATCCCTTGTATAGATATACCACTTTTATTTGTCCATTCATTAGTTGGTAGACCTTTGGATTGTTTCCACTTTTTGTTTATTATGAATAATGCTGCTGCTATGAATATATACAAGATCTGACAAGTCCACAAACTCATCCTAGGAAAAGTGTTACCCATCTCATTGCTGAATATCACTATGGACACCTTCAAAGTACTCCCCTTGGGAAGCTGTGCACTGACACCAGCACTTAGTCTACCTTTCAAAATAAGTTTGGAGCTCTTTTTCTGGAATGGCCATCAGAGCTGTCGTTGTATTACCCTTGATGTCCTGAATGTCACCAAAATGCCTTCCTTTCAATATTTCCTTTATCTTTTGGTAAAGAAAAAAGTCATCAGGGGCCAGATCAGGTGAGTAGGGAGGGTGTCCCAATACAGTTATTTGTTTACTGGCTAAAAACTCCCTCACAAACAACTGTACAATTAGGCTCACAAACTTGCCACTGCACCACTCTGCACAATAGCAAGTCCAGAAAGACTTCCAAAATTGCTTTGAAGTGCAGACTAGGTGCTGGAATTAGTGCATACCTTCACAAGGAGAGAATTTTGAAGATGACCATAGAGATATTCAGCAGTGAGGTATGTAGCACTCAGAATGATTAAGTTCATGGACTTGATTATCAGACCTTGTATGCTTTTCTGCAGATGTATGCTTTTGTTGCTCTTGGGCTTATACCTAGGAGTGGAATTGCTGGGTCATATGGCAATCCTGTGTTTAAGCTTTTGAAGAAATTCCAGGTTGTTAATCAATGTGGCTATACCACTTCCATTTCCACCAGCAGTGTATGAGGTTTCCAGTTTCTCCACATCTGTCTTAGGCTGGGTTTTCCAGGGAAGCAAAACCAGTAACATGTGCATGTACAAGGAAAGATTTATATATATATAAAGTACAAGGAAAGATATTTACATCTATATATAGATACAGATATAGGAAATAGCTCACACAACTGCAGAAGCTGAATGTCCCAAGTCCTGGCACAAGCCTCACATGGCCACGGAAGCTGGTGAACCCAAGGGCGGCAGGTCAGAAACCAGAGTTCTAGATCACCAGTTGTGCTCATTGGCACATCCCAAGCTGGCAGCAGGACGGAGCTGCAGAGGCTGGCGAACCCAGGATCGGCAGGCCAGGGAATAGGACTCTCAAGTGTCGGCTGTAAGGGTTGATGAATCCAACAGCTGCTAGTTCAAGTCCAGGAACCAGATGACAGAAGAGAGCAGGAGCTGATGGCTATATGAGCAGACCGGCCTTAGGTGGTGGAAGGTGGGGAGATGAGACCCGAGGGGTGGGAAGCCACCACAGGCCCTTCCCTGCCACTTACTAGAGCCGCCAATGATGGAGTAGCCAAGCTGACATAATCCTGACCACCACAACATCCTCGTCAACACTCGCTGTTGTCTTGTCATTTTTACTATAGCCCGTTCTAGTGGGGTGCGAAGGAGTACCTGGGTGGCCCTGGTGGTGGTTAATGATTTTGAACACCACGACTTTTTCTGGAAAGAAAGTTGAACGCCTCCATCTGTGGGACAAAGCTTGGAGACCACCCCCGTTTCTGGTAGGGCAGGGGAGAGGAAGGTTCCTATCCCCTCTCAGGGTGCCTTCTGGGCCTGAACGGAGCTGTGTTCCTACTGTAAGTTTGAAGTTGCTCTGAGATGCATGGTAGTTAATATAGCCAAACATGCATTGGCATTAAGCAGCTCCATTAGATTTTGCTGGAAACAAGGTTCATGAACAAGGTCAAGAATTTGTTGAGTGCTCTAGCAAGTCTTAGGCAGAAAAGAATTTAGCATTTAGAGCCCTGGTTGCCTGCCTCTTGCTGAGTTCACCCTTCCCATGAGCACATACTGGTAATTAAAGACCTCCCGAATTGCTAGCAGAGAATGGGCATTCACTTATGGCCATTTCTTGCCCAACTAGATAACACTGCTCTCTGAATCTCCCATACTTGCACACTGAGGTCACGAAGAGGCTGCCTCAAGCCCCAGGGTGAGAGGAAGCAAACTCTGTTTTGTTTTGTTTTAAGCACTAAACTTACCTCTCTGCTTCCTCCCTGTGCACCCAATCCCCACCCCCATCTTGGCATCTTTCTTCCCTGCAGCCATAAAGCAACGGAGTAGAGCTGAGATCATGAAATCTTGCCTTGAGTGTTCTTCCCAAGAAATTCTCCCTGGGCTGGTTCAGGGAGCAGGACCGGAGAGTAATCCTCATCCTCTGTCTGGGGAAAGACTGGAATGGTTCCTTAGACTTGTAGCAGGGAGGAAGCACTGACACTTGGCTCTGCTGGTTGTTCCTTCAAGCAACAGACAGAATGCTCTATTTCCAAACAGCACACTCGGTCTCCTCTAATGGAGAGGTTTTAGAAGGGGCTGGGTAGGGAGGATGGAAGCTGGTTTACAAACGGAAGGCCAGTTGCCTGAAAGATTTGCTTCTTTCAAGTGTCTGGAATTTTCCTCTTCAAAGAACTGCTAATCTTGCAGAGGTTCTGAAAACTTCTACAGACTTTCAGCAGCTTTCTTGGGTTATGTGGAGACAACTCACATACTTAAAGGAAAATTTAAAAAAAAGTCTGTAAGATCTATTCTGCTTTGCGTCTGTTTGGGGAAAATTCCCAGCCGAGAAAGACATGAGTCATGCTCCGCGGAGGAGGGAGTTGACTGCAGCTCTCATTTTATTGGTCAAGAATGAGGAGTAAAGACAGAGAGATTATCTCAAACAGTGGGGAAGGAAGTGGACACATACACGTGTTGCAATTCAAACCAAGAGATTTCCTTGTGTGCTTTTATATGACTGATGGAGTGCTGATGGCACCGTGGTTAGAGCTTGGCTACTAATGCAAAGGTCAGCGGTTCAAATCCACCAGCTGCTCCTCGGAACTCTATGGGAGCAGTTCTACTCTGTCCTATAAGATTGCTCCGAGATAGAATCAACTCAACAGCAGTTTTTATTTTTATTTTTGGTTTGAGGACAAAATATGCTCATGACGAAAAAAAGAGGACAGGGAAAAAAGTCTTTCTTCTGGAATGTTCTTGGATGGGATTGAGGTGGAGCAAGAGATCAAGTGGTACCGTAAGAATGTATCTGTGTTCTAATGATTGGTATTCTGATGGAGAAATGAATGGTTCAACCCCCAAACCAACTCCAAAGATAGAAAGTTTCCTGGAATCAAGAATTTATCTTCAATCTAAAAGGTATAAAATCTTTTACATATAAATATATTTCTCTAATGTGTTCCCTGAACATCAGTAGCCACAATTAATTTTTCCTGTGGAGGTAAAGGGATAGAACTTATATTTCATACCTACTGTTCTTTATCAGAAAACCCTGGTGGTGTAGTGGTTAAGTGCTATATCTGCTAATCGAAAAGTCAGCAGTTCTAATCTGCCGGGCACTCTTTGGAAACTCTATGAGGCAGTTCTACTCTGTCCTATAGAGTTGCTATGAGTTGGAATTGATTCAACAGCAGTGAGTTTGGTTTGGTTTTTGTTCTTTATCAGGAAATCCTGCTGGCTGAATGCCTCAGGTGCTCCTTGGAAACTATGAGGGCAGTTCTACTCTGTCCTAAAGCCTTGCTGTGAGTCAGAATTGACAGCAGTAGTCTTTTTATTGGTCAAGGATGACGATGTTTGTTTGTTTTTTTTTTTTGGTTCTTTATCATCGTCTAACGCCATAGAAGAAACCCTAGCGGCATCATGGTTAAGTGCTACACCTGCTAACCAAAAGGCTGGCACTTCAGACCCACCAGGCACTCCTTGGAACTCTATGGGGCAGTTCTACTCTGTCCTATAGCGTGACTATGAGTTGGAATCGACTCAACAGAAGCGGGTTTAGTTTTCTTTTCTTTCGTTAATGCTATAGATGATTTTCAAAAGAACATTTTGTAGATACCTAAAACCAAACCAAATCCATTGTCGTTGAGTTAATTCCAACTCATAGAGAGCCCATAGGACACAATAAAAATATCCCACAGTTTCCAAGGAGCAGCTGGTGGATTTGAACCACCAACCTCTTGGTTAGCAGCCATAGGTCTTAACCACCAGAGCTCTGAAGGAATAGGGCAGGGAAAAGAAAGGATGAAGCTACATATAGCTTACAGTACCAATCCCTGTGGTCCAGGAATCCAAAAATCAAAGACTGTTCTAGTCATCACTTTATCATAGTTAATCCTTTTGAATTCTTAGAAGGATTAAGGTAATTTACATGAAACATTTTCTTTATCGAGTTCACCTTGTTAATCCACTTGTGGAGATGCGTAGTCCCACCGAAATGTGGTCTTAGGTTGAAAACTGGAGTGTGTGCATGCTTGCAGCATTGAGCAGAACCATGTGGGAGGTTCAAGTGCTGTAACTATACCAATTATTTAAAAATAAAGCTATTTGCGTGCCAAAGTTGATATAAAAGCATTCCTCTGCATGAATAAGAAAATAAACACACAATATTCTGGAAGGGATTTGTCTAATAGTTTGGTAAAAATTGTTTCATAGAAGATAGAGAACTGAAAACAGATTTCAAACCGTCCATGAAAGTTCAAGCCATTTGGTTTTACAAGGGAGATTTGGACACATTAAATAAATTTTGCAATTGCCAAGGTACACTTGAAAACCATAAAAAGATATGTTACATTGCTTGGGTATGTCCATTGTTGTTACTGTTGTGTAATTGGGTATCAGAAATTTTACTAGGATTTCTGATTGAGTTTAATAGGATTTCTTTTTTTATGTGACAAAATGCCACTATTTGTCCATAGGTTGCCCCTTGGAACATGAAAGAGCATGCATGTGTCGTAGTTTATAGGCTTTTGTTAATATAAGTCCCCAAAGCCTGCAATTTAGGAACGGCTTACATTCCAGAAGTTTGCTTACAAGTCACTTGTTTGGTAGTTGAGTTCCAAAACCAATCAGCAGAAATTTTTTTGACCTATAAAGTAACTGAAACAAAGCACCAGCATTATAATCAAAATTAAATACTAGGTTTGACAATGCTTTTACAGTTGAGGGCATTCAAAGTTCAGTTTGGGGTGCCAGCAGCTGACTTTTTCCTCCTAGAAACCCAAATCCTGTTGCTTTCAAGATTCTGACTCACAGTGACCCTGTACTGCTAGAATCAGCTTTGAAATGGGAGTAGGAGTACTCCACCCCTAATTCCAAGACAATCAAGGAAGCTGCCACCCAAGAGGGCCAGGTTCAGGTTTTGTGATGGCCTAATGATACCACTTGAGGAAGACATCTTTAAGAATACACAGTAATAAATACAAAATCGGGCCTCAGGCCTAGGAAGGGGTCTGTGTAACAAAGGACTCTGGAAACCTAAGCCTCCCAGTAAATCCACCTCAACCCCTGTGACAGAGCCCAGGCAGGGTGACAATTGATTCACTGGCAGGAGGCTTGGCAGGCAAAGTGATGGCTAGTGAAGAGGAGGTGAAGGCGTGCGGGAGCAGACCCCAGGACCCGAGCCTGGCCATGGAGGGGTGGGACATTGGATAGCTGGCTTGTTTGTCTTGGTGCCAGGAATGGTTTGGCCAGTTGGAGCAAGCGACAGGTTGTTGGCGGGGCAGGGCTTTTGGGGTAACAGGATGGGGCTATATATGAGAAACTAACTGGGTCAGTGAAAGGATGGATGGGACTGCCTCAAAGGTTGAAAGGGGGTACTGATTCTGCAAGTGAAGCAAGATACAGCCCAGGGGTTCAGGTTAGCTCTGTACTGCTGGGAACGCAGGGTGGAGGGACTGAGTCAGCACCAGGGAAAGGGACTTGGAGGAAGAAAGGGTGGCACCTTCTCACCTGTAGCAAGAAGTGACAGGTGCAGCTGGGCAGTGACGGGCAATGCAGCCATGAGACCATGAGTCAGGCACCGCCTGCATTCCTGAAGAATGGCAGCACTCAAATCAGACCACATATGAAGAGGAAAACCTCCATCATTTCAGAGGAGTTAAAACAATGAGTTAGCAAACCCCCAAGGGTCTGTAATTTGTCTGCAGTAGTTATGCTCAGGATAAACTTGAGTGAGCACAGCAGTTGGGACAAGAGACAGGCCCACGGTCTTTAAACAAAGGCCAGAACTTGGTCAAGAATGATCATCTTTCCTCATGAGTAAGTGAAACAGGCCTTTGATTTCTTACACAGGAGCCGTTTGAAACAAAGCCAGTAGAGACATGAAGTCGGTATTGGAGCATCACACAGCTATGTCTCCTGGTGACCTCTGCCAGGAAAAGGCTCTGAATCCTTGCTTTCTCCTGCAGCAGGACAAGGCCCTGGATGTCTCATCTAGTAACTGAAACATTGGCAGTTCAAACCCACCCAGGGGTGCCATGGAAAATAAGTCCCGGTGATCGTTTCTAGAGATGACAGCCCAGGTACTGTATGGAGCAGTTCTACTCTGTCACACACGGGGTCATGAGGCATCCCAATCCACTGCCATGGCATGAAGTTTGGCTTTGGTTCCCAGATCAGCTACCGCCGGCTCAACTGTGGGCACTCACATGACCCTGGGCCACTATTCCGAGGTCTATCCAGAGCGGTCTCCCCATTTAGTGCTTCAAGTATCCCGATTTTGAAAAGACTGTAAAGATTAAGATTTCCCAAGTGTGGGTCTACAGTGAGCCTGGGTGGCCCAGTGGTTAAGAGCTTGTCTGCTGACCAAAAGGCTAGCAGTTCACACCCACTAGCTGATTCTCAGAAACACTATGGGGCTGTTCTACTGTGTCCTATAAGGCTACTGTGAGATAGAATTGACTCACCAGCGACAGGTTTGGCTTCAGTTTCATGTGTCTACGAACAGTGGCCTTCCGAAAATCACCTACAGCAGTACACAAAAAACAACCAAATCTATTCTTGTCAAGTCACATGAAACTCATAGTGACCCCTGAGAACAGAGTAGAAGTGCCACCTAGAGTTTCTGAGGAGTTACCTGGTGGATTTCATCAGGCAAAGATGAAGAATGGTAGGTGTCATGGATTGAACTGCCCTCCCCCAAAACTGCCTGTAGCCATTTGGATGGGCCATGATTCCCAAAATTTTATGACTGCCCTTCATTTTGTAATTTTCCTATACTGTACATTCAAGAGGATGAGGGTGGGACTGTAAATCCCTTCCTAAGGTCACCTTCCTGCTCTGGTTTAAAGAGAGTTTCCCCGGAGTGTGACTTGTACCACCTTTTATCCTACCAGAGATAAGAGGAAAGGGAAGCAAGCAGAGAGCTGGGAACCTCACACCATCAAGTAAGCAGCACTGGGAGAAGAGCACATCCTTCAGATCTGAGGTTCCTGTGCCAAGATGCTCCCTGACCAAAGACTGATGCAATACCAGACTTTCCTCCAGAGTTCACAGAGGGAAAGCCTTTCCCTGGAGTGGACACCCTAAATTTGGACTTGTAGCCTGCTGGACTGTGTAAGAATAAACTTTTCTTTGTTAAAGCCATCCACTTTATGGTATTTCTGTTAGAGTAGCACTAGCTGACTAAAACAGTAGGGAAGAGCTACAGGCATGGGATGCCCCAACTACCCGAACGCTAAGGGTGTTGTTCCAAGTCCTGTGAGCTAAAGCTAAAGGAAAACAAACCCACTGCCATCGAGGTGGGTCTGACTCAGTGACCCTAAAGGTCAGAGCGGAACTGTCCCATAGAGTTTCTGAGGAGCATCTGGTGGATTTGAACTGCCGACCTTTTGCTTAGCAGATGTAGCACTTAACCCACTACACCACTAGGGTTTCTAGAATCATATATTATATAAAGTAGCTTCGTTTTTCACAAGGGCGTTTTAAAGGAAGAAATAGAAAATGGGCATTTATGAAATGTATCAGTGAGGTGCTCTCATCATTCCAAAAACCATTCCAGGAATTTTCCTACAGAGAACATTTGAAGTAGGGAATTGGCTATATAGGAAACAGAGGAGCTGACAAGTCAGACGTAGAATTCAGAGAGGAACTTCAAAGACTGGCAACAATATAAGACCTAGGACTTAGGCAGTAGGAAGAAGCAATGTTATCAGAACCCAGAAACCTGTCATCAGATGGAGTTAGAACCATAGTGGAAGCTTCCCAGTGGGGGCTGAAGACCACAGCTACTGGAGTAGAAATACCCTGGCTTCTTTCTTCCTCCAGCCCTTCTCGTTAGTAACCCTAGCTTTCACTGCAGAAGCCAGCTGAACACTGGACATCAAAGGTGCCTGAGAAACTGAGCTCCCTGTGACCAAAACAGGCAGTGAGCCCACATGAGAGCAAAATGGAAGTTGACTGCATGTCACAAAACATTCCCATTTCTAGACTGCAGCGTGGTATCCAATTCCTTAGAATTACACCGCAAGGAATAGTATCAGCCTTGTATTACTGTCATAAGAAAAATATTGCTATACAATCACTGAAATTCTTGAACTGACACCTTCATGATTTTTGATATAAAAAATATCTCAGGCAATGCAATGACACAGAATAAAATTCCACAGTTCTGTAAGGGTGTGGAGTCCCAGCCACTCTCGGCTATCACCCATCTGATCCATTTACTCAAAAGCAGCATTTCTGGCTAGCTTTTTTGTGGGGGGTGGGGGCAGGGGTAACCTTGCCTGTATCTAAGTCTGTATCTTTACCATCTTCTCTATGTGTGGCAGAGACATACTTACTTCCCCCATATGGTAGCATACACTAACATATTGCTCTAGTGAGCTAAACTTTAGAACCCACTGGAAGCTACCAATTTAATACCTATTTCTTGTTGGTGGAAATGAAATGGGTGTGCCCATTGGGTCAGATGTCCCTAGCTGACCAAGGGCTATAAATCAGGAGGCTGCAGACATCCAACTCTCAACCAATCATGCAAAGAATTCTCCCAAGCAGTAATTCAGCGGAAGTTTGTCAGGTCTGTCAGAGTGATTCAAGGGTTTGGAATGACTCATTGGGGCTTGGGTTAAATAATCTTGGCTTAATTACGTCACTTGGAGCAAAGGTAAGCCGAAAATTTAAAGCGTGGCAGTTCAGTCTCTCCTGTGGACACTGGCAAGAAATTACCAACCCAGAGACAGCGTTGGGGCAGAAGAGAAACTCCAAATGCCTTGCATGATCCTGTGCGCCCAGATACCATCACTGGGTGTAAAGAGTGTGTCTTTGTGAAGGGAGCCCTGTTTGCTCCATGGTTAGGGCCATGGCTGCTAACCAAAAAATCAGCAGTGTCAATCTACCAGACACTCCTTGGAAACCCTGTGGGGCAGTTCTACTTTGTCCTACAGGGCCACTATGAGTCAGAATAAACTAGAAGACTTTTTTTTTAATGTATATGTATACACAGGAAACACTGGTGGCAAAGTGATGAAGTGCTACAGGCTGCTAACCAAAAAGTCAGCAGTTCAAATCCACCTGGCACTCCTTGTAAATTCTATGGGCACGTCCTACTCTGTTCTATAGGGTCAATATGAGTTGGAATCGACTCAACGGCAGTAGGTTTTGGAGGGTACACACACACACACATTCATAAATATTCACATATATATTCACATACACATGCATTCATATATGTTACATGTATACCCTAGAAGAAAATAGATTTTAAAATTTCTCAAAGTTCTGGAGCAAGGATTCCTTTTAAGCTCAGAAATCATAGACTTAGTTATAAAGGTTAAAAACATACAGAGTTGATTATAAGAACATTTAGATGTTCTGCATACAGAAAACACAAGAACACAAGAAAACACAGCACACAATGCTTTTTACAAGCATGACAAAGGGGTGATATCATAATTATTTAATGCAGTCACATGAGGCCATACAGTGTGATGAGCTAGGGCCTCAGCTGTGATGTCAGACTTCCCATGTGAATGTCTCTCTCTTTCAGTTTCTTCACCTGTGAAACGTTGTTGTTAGGTGCTGTCCAGTGGCTTCCAGCTCACAGCGAACCCAGGCACGAGACACGAATGAGACCCTGCCTGGTCCTGCGCCGCGTCCACCAATATTTTCACGCTTAAGCCCATCGTTGCAGCCACTGTGTTAATCCACCTTGTTGAGGGCCTTCCTCTTTTTTGCTGACCCTCTATCTGTGAAATGAGGATAATAATAATACTTACTGAGCTTTTCTGAGGTTTAATTGTAATATGCATATAAAGTACTGAGAACAGTACTTGCGATTTTATGAATGCTCAGTAAAGCGCTATTACTATTAATAAATAAAACGTTAAGACAAATAAATGGAAAAAAGAATCCGAATGGTCAGTTTTACCAAATGTAATGAACACATGAACACAAGAAAAAAAACGTGCAAATCTGTCATTAATTCAAGAAATACATTGTTCTCCTTTTCCTATAATCATTTAAACAATTCATACCCAACTCCTTCGAGGATGAAGTAAAACTAATACTGTTTTTGTTTTGGCAATAAAATTAGAACTATCTTTTAAATCATAAAAATAATTCATATTTGTGGTTTTTAAAAGGTAATCATTACAGGGGGACACAGAGCCGGAAGTCAAAGTCCCCCAGTCACCTCCCCCCAATTTCCCTCCCTCCATTTCTGCCCCTCCCCCTCCTCAGAGACAATTAGGGACGTGTGCCTCCAGCCCCTTCTCTGCCTTTGTACATAGTATAGTATCCAAACCCACTCTGCACACGTGTTTCTTACATTACGGGGATAATTACCCTTCTGTAACCTGCTGTTTTCATTTCGCTGATTAGTCTTTGATCTACTTCCTTATTAGTTTCTAAGAGATCCATCTCACTTTTTTTTTTTTCCACTGTGCTTTAGATGCAGGGAAACCCTGGTGCTACAGTGGTTAAGAGCTCCAGCTGCTGACCAAAAGATCAGCACTTCAAATCTACCAGGTGATCTTGGAAACTGTATGGGGCAGTTCTACTCTATCTTATGGGATGGCTATGAGTTGGAATTTACTCGACAGCAGCAGCTTTGGTTTTGGTTTGATTACTGAGTGGCATACAAATTTGTTTCCCCACCCCTCCCAATTCGTTTCCTAAAACTGGAGGTTCAGGTAGGACAAAAAGCTACAATATGCCTACAGATGATTTCCTGGTTGAGTATAGTCTACATGTTTTTATCTAGATGATAGAGTCCCCAGGGTCAAATCTCAGATCACAATACGGCTGCCATCACTCACCATGACACAAGCTATGAGACAAGGAGGTCCACTGTAATGACAATAAACTAGGCTGCCATTCATAACCTGATTATGGTGACTCTGGCCCTATGCTACGTGCTTTTATACCCTACATTATGCAATCTGGGCCACAACCCCTCTGACGAAGATACACTCATTGTCTCTATGACACAGTTGAGGAACCTGGGTGATACAGAAGTTGAGAAACTTGCCCACGATCATATAGCTAGTTAATGGCAGTAACCTAGACATACTGACTCCCACAGGGAATAACTATCGTTAACCCTTGACGTACTCAGTCTTAGAAGTAGACCCAAATGTTTATTAGAAGCAAGGATAGCAAGACTTTGTCTTATGTCCTTTGGACCTGTTATCAGGCAGGACCAGTCACGCTTGGTAGAGGAAGACCCTTAATGAGACAGATGAATACAGTGGTTGTAACAATGGAGTCGAGGATGGCAGTGATTGTGAGCACAGCCCAGGAACGGGTAGTGTTTCATTCCATTGGACGCAGGGCTGCTGTGAGTTGGAACCAACTAGTGGCACCTAATAACGATGTACTCCAGGAGCAGGCTGGGTCCACTTTCCCATTTCGCCGTTGCAACTTCCTTTTCCTGTTTTTATTCACAGACATCAACTGGTTCTGAACGTCGCCCCGGAAAGACAGCTTTGAGTTGCCTCTTCCCCAAGTACACGACCTACACCATAATCCTTCGGTCCTATAGCATGAGACTCGGACCCCAGCAGCCTGCTTAGCACACTGCAGTCACTGCCTTCCCCGGCAGAACCCCAAAGCTACTTAATATTTCCAGTGGAGAGCTGTCCTCTCTCTCAGTTACAGAATCAGTGGACAGACCATGAGTCTGTCATCCATGACACACAGTGAATGCGGCAGTGTTTATCTGTGGGCTTGGCCATCAGTGATAAGGGGAAATAGAAGCGCCTTTTTTTTTTTTTTTTAACGGTTGGCCGAGGCCCAATCCAGCTGTCAGCAGCTCCTCCCACGGCCAGAGGTTTCACGGAGCTTCTGGTGCCGAAGAAAAAAAAAAGATGAGATCATTCGACAGGTATTACTCACCCTTCTGCCAGGGTTCATGGTACGTTCATGGTATGTTCCCAGCAGTTTCCTTTGATGGGACTCTTCTGTCTTAGCTTAATGTTTTTGGGTGGACCACAAAAGTGTTACTATGGTGCCATGTCAGCAGAAGTCAGAGGGGGCTTAATTCAGAATAGCTTGCAAGTCAGCACTTGAGACTTGAGATACTGTCACACGTGACCCAGTTGAACAAGGAAATACATGCAACCAGTGAATGATCTGGAAAATGTTCATGACACTTCTTAAGCGAAAACAGCACTGTATGAAACAGCATTTGAAATATGCACAGAAAAGATGGCAAGGACAGGCACAGCCACGTTAAGCATGGTTACTTCTACATGGTGAGAACATGGATGAGTTCCTCTTAATTTCTTTCTTCACTGAAACACTACCGAGTTGCTCCCATGACTGAGGTATAACAGGTTCTCAATGTGTGTATTTTCATGGGTGTGTTTAAAATAGATGATCTACAAACATCTGTTTCTTCCATGATTAAAAGAAAAAAAGCTGTTTATAAAAGACTACCTCACACCTTTAAAAAAAGTTTTACCTCCTTAGAAGAAAATCCAGCGTCCAGAAATTCAAGAACTACCTACAGATAAACTAGGAAGAGACCATTTGTTTGGTAAGTGCGTTCACAGTGCAGCTCTTTTAAGGAGAGTGAGTTCAATGTCTGATTCAGTTTGCAACCAGACGCCTCAATAATGAGGGAACACATAGATTCAGACTCTGTAAACTGAGACAAAATTATTTACATACCTTTTGGTTTAGCTTTTGAAGCCAAACTGGAATCAGTCAATGAGAAAAGTAAACTAGGCTGATGAAACGTGCTTGTCCACAGACTGCAGACACCCAGACTGCAGACACAGCCCGCGTGGCGCAGGCGTGTCCTCCCGCCTCCAGTGTCCCTCGCGGGTCCAGCAGGTTCAATATGGCGCCCGGGACGCTGCCGCTCTGGCCCCGCCCTTTCATGTTCCCATCAGCCCCCTGGGTTCCCCTCAGTCATCACCGCATTGGCTAAAATAGAGGCCGGAGGTGTGACGTCACGACCTGCCGTGCACGCTCCCAGAAGGCAATAGCATCAGTCCCACTCAGCATTAACTACAAGAACGTGACCAACTGTCAAATCCATCATTCCACGTCCCAAGTTGGTTTATTTTACAGTCAAGATTCTAGTCCTAATAACATGCTTAGTGCTCTGCCCTGTGGGGCTGTCTTTAAAAAGGGAAGATTTCTGGCTGCTAACTAAAAGGTGGGCAGTTTGTATCCACCAGCAGCCTCTTGGAAACACTATAGGGCAGTTCTCCTCTATCTTACTGGGTTTTATGAGTTGGAATCCACTCAGTGGTTGTAAGTATGGTCAGAAGGGAGTTCCTAGGCAACACAAATGGTTAAAGATTCAACTGAGAGAGGGGAACGCTTTTAAGAAGATTCCACTTTAAAATTCACAGAAGCCCAGATGCGTTTCTCCAGCACCAGCTCAAGGATGCTTCGCCCTCCCCTCACAGAATTTCTTGTGATAAGCCCCACTTCTAAGGGAAGAGGAATTTCTGCCCTGTAACTTGACACTGACGGCTTATCTCTGCTTCTGTAAGTTTGCTGGCGCCAATAGAAAAGCAGTATGTAAATCTGTAAACCTGCTAATGCCAATTAGAAAGCTGTATGGAAATGTCTTTGTCTGCTTTCTTGAGGAAATGTGTAAAAAGGATGTTTAGATAAAAGGACAGGGTGCGTGGCCGTTTTGGACCTGGGTCTGTCCACTGCATCGCTAGCAATAAAGCCCTTTCTCTTTAAACAAAGTGGTGTTTAAGGTGTTTTCTGCTCTGCGGGCCAAACTTATCTTTTTTCTACAACACAACTATTAGCTAAGAGGTATGCAGTTCAAGATCACCCAGAGGTGCCACAGAAGACATGCCTGGTTATCTATTTCTGAATGGTCACAGCCTTGGAAAACCTATGGAACTGTCCTCTGCACACATGGAATTACCATGAGTTGGAATCGAGTTGATGGCACCACCACCACCAATCAGAGAGAAAAAACTCAAAACCCTTGTCATTCTTAAAACCATCACCAGTTCATGACACTGTTACTTACACACTTTGAAAAAAAGAACACTCAAAATTGTTGTTTCTGAACACTGGAAAAGATTGAAGCTGTCAGGGTTTCATTTTATTGGTTATTGGATCCGCTATCAATGCCTATGGAAGCAACAGTCAGTAAATCTGCACTGAACAACTCTGCTGCAAAAAACCTCTTTAAAGTGTTGAAAAGCAAAGATGTCATCTTGAAGACTAAGGTGTATCTTACCCAAGTCATGGTGTTTTCAATCGCCTCCTGTGCATGTGAAAGCTGGATGATGAATAAAGAAGACTGAAGAACAATTGACATCTTTGAATTCTGGTTCTGGAGAAGAACACTGAATATGCCATTGACCGCCAAAAGAATGAACAGATCTTTCTTGGAAGAAGCACAACCAGCATGCTTCTTAGAAGCAGGGACAGTGAAACTACAGCTCATATATTTTGGACATATTGTCAGGGGGGATTGGTCTCCAGAGAAGGACAACATACTTGGTAAAGTAGAGGGTCAGCAAAAAAGAGCAAGACCCTCAGTTAGATGGAGTGTCGCAGTGGCTGCAACAAAGGGGTCAAGCACAACTACGATTGTGAGGATGGCGAAGGACCAGGCAGTGTTTCGGTCTGTTGTTCACAGGGTTGCTGTGAGTCGGAGGCAACTCAAAGGTACCTAACAACAACAACAGCAGGAGTGATATTTGAAACTATTCTATGAAATTTATAAAGCAGGTAAACTTCTGAAATGTATCTAATAAGTGAACTGGAGTCTAAGATAAATGTTGGCCTAAGTCCACAGATTGTTTCTTAAAATGACTCTTCTTTCTCCTAAATTTTCTCTCAACCGGCTTGTCCCAAACCTCAGCCCTCTTCATTCTGTTCTCTCAATAACTATAGACCCTCCTCTCAATAAATCTTGAAATCATAACCACCCTTCTTAAAACTCCTTCCAAACCACAACCACTGGCCTTTTCTTTCTAGTTACCTCATCCTCCAAACTACAGCCCCCCTTTTCAAAACCTCTCTTTAGCTCACTCCTCAAACACAGTCTCTTTTCCCAAATCTACTACACTGAGCTGCTGTTGCCTTTCTGAAACCAATAGAAACACCACCCTTCATTTATTCAGTGAGTGTGGGACCAATTCAGGGAGAGAAGGAACCAGGGTGTTATCACCCTGTGGGAGATGTGGAGGAATGTGGGAAAGTGACCTGAGAACAGTGACTTCCATGCCCCTTGGACAAACCCCAGGGTGGGGGCTGCTTCCTTCACTTGGCTGGGCTTTGATTTTCTCATCTGGCATGAACTGAGCTCCTGGCTCACAGGAGGCCCGCAGTAATAATATTCGTTGACTTGATCGAGTGGTTGGGTGAAGGACTAAGACTAGGCGACCTCTAAATTCCTTTCAGCTCTGTGTAAAACTCTAATATCCATGCAGTCAAGACAAAGAGGATTGGCAGAAATTTGAAAGTTTGAATCGTCTCATCAGTTGTCTTTTGTTTCTCATGTTGTTTGTGTAGATGAAGACTTCTGCCCTCCCTCCCTCTCCCCAAGGAGAAAAGTAAATGGAATTTTACTGGGGAGAGATACAAGACAATTAATTCTTCCTCCTTTGGACGCCGAACTCCTTGATGATGTATTTGTCAGTGAACTGCTAATGAAAGTAACCTTGGTTCCATGGACTAACTATGAGGACAATGAAATCTGGGGATATGAATTGGGAGTAGAGGATATCCAATGAGAAATTTTCTAAATTGCTCACAAGGCACTAATGAAAGTGAAATGCCATGGTTAATAAATATTTGTTGATTGATTAAAGAACATGAAATCCTTGATGTACCTTTGATAACGGTATCTTGTAGCTTATAGACCAAGAAGCAGATGTAAATTGGTATGCTGATTTTAATTAACAAGTAACACCTTCTGAACTAGCTTTCTAAGAGTTCTAAGAAAAAAAATTAACTTAAAATTAAGCACAGATTGACGTGTAAAAAGTAAAACTTAGACAATGTTTAGAAGAAAACATGAAAAAATTATCATAACCTTGGATTAGGCAAAGAGTTTTTAGATACAACACCAAAGGCACAATTCACAAAAGAAAAAAGTAAGATAAATTGATTTTTTACAATATGCAAAACCTTGTTTTGTAAAAGACATTCTTAAGAGAATGAAAAGACTAGTTTGGCCCTGGAATAAAATTTTTGGAAGTCACATATCCGTCAAGAACTTGATCCACAATACATAAAGAACTCTTAAAATTTAAGAAGAAGACAAAGAACTTGATAAAAGTGAGTAAAAAATTTGAATAGACACTGCATGAAAAAAGATCTATAAATAGCAATTAAACATATGAAAAGATGCACAGGAGTGTTTTGCCATTAGGGAGCTACAACTTCAAACCACTATGAGACACTACTTCACAACTACTAGAATGGCTACACACAAAAACAAACCTGACATTTCCAAGTGCTGACAAGGGTGCAGGGCAACTGGAACTTTCATACTTTACTGGTAGGAATGCACAATCGTGTAGCCACTACGGAAAAACAGTTTGGCAATTTCTTATAAGGTAAAACATACACAAACCATATAACGTAACAGTCCCACTCCTAGATATTTACCCCAGAGAAATGAAAGCTTATGCTAAGGAGATGCCCTTCCATGGGTAGATGAAGAAACAAACCAGTTCGTCCGCTGAACGGAATGCTACTCAGCAACAAAGAGGAAATGGTTCTGATCCATGCAACAATATCCATCAACCTCAAATGTATTGTGCTCAGGGAAAGAAGCCAGATTCTAAAGGTTACATAATGTGTGATTCAATCCATATGTCATTCTGGAAGAGACACAAATATAGCAGACAGAGAACACACAGGTCAGTGGTTACCAGAGGCTGGGGGTGGGTGAAGGACTGACCTGCAAGGGGGAAGCACTGGGGACTTTTTTAGGGTGAGGAAATCATTCTGTATGCTGATTGTGGTGATGGTTTATATGCATTTGTCGAAACTTACTTTATGCGTTGTCAAAACTTACAGAATCATACACCAAATAAAACAAAGTGAATTCACTGTATGTGATTTAGAAGAGAAAAAAAAGTTCTACAAAGAAAAAAGTTGGGGAAAAAACCAAAAAACTGTCATCAGGGAACTACTCCAATTAGTCATAAGGCTTTTTTACTTCAAGTGCTTCTTCTGCTTTTGACACCTAATAGCTCCTTGGGTACAAATGACCATTTTCCTGATACAACATTTGCGTACCTACTAAGGTGACCCTTAAAGATCTGAAAAACAGGGCAGTTTGATCCCTTTCCCTTTCCCAGCCAAGCTGTCTGACACTCAAGATCCTATGACCTCAGAAGAATTATGACTGAACAATCAAACAAACTGCTGATAACACCACGCCCTGCACTTGTCACCTGAGCAAATGTCACCAAGGACTCATGAGCGTCATCTGCCTTGGTGAGTGCAGTGGCCTGAATGCTGAGTCCATGGGAGTCATCTTGTGACCTCCTCTCCAAGTCCTCCTTGTCCTTGCCCTGCTGATTAGCCCCTACATTGATGACAGGTGGGAGACCCGTCTGGACTGCCCTCCGGCTGGCCTCACCTTTGACAAGCTGGATTGAGCTCTCTGCTTCTTTTCCCTACAAATTCGGTCATCATTCACTGTTTAGGAATTAAAGGTCTCCTTGAGTGTCCTTTTGTTCCTTGCCAGCCTCTTGCAAGCGTTTCACTGGCCTCTGGCCCCGCTGTTTCTCTGCCAGCCCGAGGCTCCATTCTGAGGCTCTGAGGAAGCGAGAAAGGGCTTAGCCCTAACCTCGATGGTTCTTAAATCACAACCCACCTGAACATCCTCAGGTTCCAAGAGGGATACCACAGAGTCCTGGCTGTCCAGGACATTTTTGTGTGTGCTTTTTGGTAGTCTTCCAAAGTTTACTGTATGAATTATGAGTCCTTTATTGAAGTTTCTCATGTCTGGATAGTAAGTTTCGAAAATGGAACTAACAGAACTTCCATCTGAATTTCCAAGGCCAATAGAATTGTGTTCTCTCTGTCCCCTCTTTCTCTCTTGTGACATCCCATCCACCGCTGCAGCATGTATTCAGCATGAAGCAGCCAAACTTGCTTTCCTCCAGAAATGACTCCCCTGCCCCTTGATACAAAGCTGAGATTCCAGGATTCTGGCCTTAAAGGAAATCTAATCCAAGAAGACAAGTAGAACCGAGAGGTCTGGGGAGAAGGAAAGTTGGAAGGAAAAAACTCACAGCTCGTTTGGGGGATGAACAGAAAACTAGTTCAGCAAAATGTGAGCACATTTTTTCCAGGAGCTCCAGCTGAGGAAGGGGACCGGGGGGATATAAGAAGGGGACTGCCTTTTGCACTCCTTCTCAGTTTTAGCGTTTAGGTCTCCAGCCACACCAGGGCTTCCTACTTGTTTGTTTGTTTGCATTTTTGTTGCTCATAATCCCTTTGGCTACTCTGTCAGCTGTGAGTCCTGGAGTTCTACTTTCCCTGGCTTGCTCTCCCTCCTGCAGTTCCGAGAGAACTGAAGTGGACATTCCCCTGGGAGTGGGACCGGACCCAGCCATCTGGGGTGGTGTCTGTTCCTTCCTGTGCTAATCGTTCTACTGATTTTGAAACCTTTGCTTTGCGAAGGAGATGTAATCCTTATGCTTCTACCTCATTTACACTCCATTTAAGAAAGACCTCTTTCATAACAGCCTGTGATGTTCAGGGAGCCTTCTAGACATGTGCCTTTTGTGAGCTTCTAAAATCGTCTTCTGCTTCAGAAATAGGAAGCACTGTTTTCTAAATTGAAGATCTAACTAAACACATGTATGCATGAGCTCATGTGATCACACACACACACACACACACACACACACACACACACACACACACACACACACACACACACACACACAAACACAGCTTGCAATTTAGGGGAATGCTGACCTGAGCCCTGAATTTTTTGCCAACTCCTACCCTCTCACATACGTGCGAAGGCTGCACAGTGAATAACGAAGACAGAAGAAGAACTGATGACGTCGAACTTTAGAGTTGGAGAAGAATATTGAATGCGCCATGAACTACTGAAAGAACAACAGATCCGTTTGGGAAGAAGTACAACCGGAGTGTTCCTTAGAAGCAGAGGTGGCGAGATCGCGTCTCACATGCTTTGCCCGTGTTGTCTGGTGGGATCTGTGCCTGGAGAAGGACATGACGCCTGGTAGAGTGGAGGGTCAGTGAAAAAGAGGAAGACTCTGGACAAGATGGGTAGATACAGTGGCCGCCACCGTGGGCTTAAGCATAAAAATGAATGTGAGCATGGTACAGGACAAGGCAGCATTGCATTTTGTTGTACGTGATGGTGTTACTAAGATTTGGAACCAACTCAACAGCACCTAACAACGACAACAACAACACTCCCTAAAGTATCTGAGAGCACTGAAATTTTAGAGTCTGTAAAAAGAGTCCATGATGCGTGCTAACAATTCAGTTCCTCCATCCGGAAGCTGTCACCCTCTAGCAAGTGAGACCACTGGGAAGCTGCACATTCAAATTTTGTAGGTCCCTTTGGCTCCTCGTAGCAGAGATGAAGCTCCTGGACCCTGGAGTCCAGCAACCTGCATTTGAGACCTGCCTTTGCCTCTGAAGTTGGTCGTCAACAGTGAACAAGCTAATATAGTAAAGCACTTAGCTCAGTGCCTGACATAGCCACCTCCAGGTGAGTCATGGCCACTAAGGGTTTGCAAATGGCTGTCGGCACTCATTGGGGGATAATGTAAGAAATGCCTTTATCACAAGAATATATTTTTGCAAGCATTATAAAGCTACTTTTGAAGAAGCTGCTCTGTTTTGCCTGGTGACTTGCTTTGTAGAGAACAATTCTTTTGTTCAATTCATGTTAGATAATTCAAGCTAGAAAAATAAACATACATAAACATGATGCTCCTGATGGACAAAAATGTTGGCTTTAATGAGGTAAGTGCAGATAAATGGCTGATTCTGAATTCTTCTTTTATTTTCTGCTCCAGCTGCCAGGAAGCCACTATTTATGTTCAGCTGGAGTACCAATCCTTGGCTTCATGATAACAGCATAATAATAACTCTCGTCAAAATAAAACTACTTGATGTTTAGGAGAATTTGAGTGTTATTGTTAGGTTTTTGTACTAGCTCCAAAACCAAAATTAAAGTAAGGCTATTACTGCTAATAAATATACTTGAAATTGATAGACAAAGTCTCACTTGAGTCCCTTGTCTTATTCCTGCTCAGGCTCTGACCTGATATAAACTGGAATGAAAGTATGGTCCAATGTTACAGTTTTCAGCAGCTATTAAAATTACACAGCAATTGTCCATTCACACTGTGTAGAGTTACACTGTGGTGAATTTGCTGGTAGTGTATAGGGAAAAGTCAACATGTAGGTACTGAGGAATACTTGTCTTAGGCTGGGTTCTTCAGAGATGCAAAAACTGGTGAAGTATACAAATATATATACATACAGAGAGATTTATATCAAGCAAAAGGCTCACGTGCTTGCAGAGGCCGGAACATCATGAGTCTGTGTGTCAGGATAGAGGATTCTTCTGACTCACAGAGGCACAGGGGCTGCTGAACCCAAGATTGGAAGGTTAAACAGCAGGCCTCTTGCTGACAGGCTGTGAAGACCAATGAATCCCAAGACACCCAGGCAAAATGGCAAGTAAGTGGCTAGCTGCTCAAGTCTCAAGAACTGGAGGTCAGATGAACAGGAGCCAGCTCCAGGATCCAGAGCAAGCAAAACTCCAGAGCCTTGTCAGAAAGTTCACCTGTATTGGATGCAGGTCACACCCCAAAGGAGACTCCCTTTCAAATGATTGGCTGCTCACAGTAGATCTTGTCATGGAGGTGATCACATTGCATCAAATCTCATCATGGAAATGATCACATCACCACCTGTCTGCCAAACTACATCGTAACTGCCAAATCACTGAGGAGCATGGTTCAGCCAAATTGACGCACTACTTTAACCATCACCAAACAAACAAAAAACCCCTGCACAACACTCGTTAAAGCAGACCACACTCGCATGTGTAGACACACACACATGTACACTTGACTCTTTGTTTTTCTTGTTGTGTAAGACACACACCCCACGCTTTCTGTGACTTTTTCTAATTCTTCTCTTTCTCATGAATGTGCACATGAACGTAAAGCACACAGATGACCAGAGTCCCTGACCAAACCCCGGGTCACAGGGCAGCCAAGGCAGGCCCACATCCAGATTTCAGCTCCTGGAGACCCCAGGTAGAATTTATTTAGGATTTATCATCCAAACTGGGATATTTCTGAGAGTGAAAAGAGGCCCAATGAATAATTACATCTACAAGTATAAACCTACCCTAGACAAATCAGGATATGTGATCACTGTACGTAACAAGATTAATCAGGGAAAATCTGCTACTGTGCTTTGTGGGGTACTGGAAAAGTCTTTGACTCCAAATGTCTCTGTACCTTCCTTTCCTCACTGTCAACTTAATTTTTACCATCACTCATTCATTTGTTTGGATCAGTGGTTTTTACCAGAGGCAGTTTTGCCCCCTTCCCCCTGGGAGGGCACATTTGTCAATGTGTGATGACAGCTTTGTCCCCCAGGGGACATTTGTCAATATGTGATGACATTTTTGATGACCACAACTCAGAGATGGCACTGCTACTGGTACCAGTGTATTCTACAATGCACAGGACAGCCCCCACATTGCCTCAAAAAGTGCCTATAGTGGCAAAGTTGAGAAACTCTGTTTTGGATTAAGTACCGTTTCTTCTCTAACATGTACTAAAGATGTAAGTCCCTCATACTTCATACTGAGTGATTTTATCAAACAGAAAGAGGAAGTGACAGATAATGGGGAATAGCAAGGTCAAAATATTACCAGCTTTAGAACTTTGCCAAGCAGATCTGACTGCAGTGGACTGGGAGGGAGTCGGGAGACAAGGGTGGTGACTACAACTCTGATGCTCTGAGATCTGGGAAAAAAAATCATTCATTTGCTTATTTGTTCATCCACCAAAAGGTTCTATTAAGTCCCTGCTATTGGCCCCAGTCTGGGAAACTTTCCCCATGGCCTTTCCATGCGTAAAACCCCAAACCAAACCCAATGCTGTTGAGTTGATTCTGCCATTCTGACTCATAGCAACCCTAGGTGCATCCTAAAAACAGACACAAGCACACGTCCTGTCAGCTCCCCTTGTGGCCTACACAGGCTTGCAAGTCATGGTGCTAGACCTATGCCAGCAGATTAAAACTTTGAGTATGAGCCTTAAACTTGGGCTATTGCTTCCTCACACGCAAGTAGGATGGTTTCACTTAGTATTACATACTTCGCTTTTGTATTCTCTAGGTGAATCCCAAATTGCAGCAAAGCTCTGAGTTTCTGCTGTTGTTAGGTACCATTGAGTAGGTTCTGACTCACGGTCACCCTGTGTACAGCAGAATGAAACGCTGCCCGGTCCCTGTGCTGCCCTCAGAAGCACTGCTGTGCTTCAGCTCATTGTTGCGACACTGTGTCTGTTCACCCTGTTGAGAGTCGTCTTCTTAGTCTCTGATCTGCCACTTGACCAAGCACGAGGTCCTTCTCCAAGACTGATCTCTCTCGGTACTATCTCCAACATATATGACGTGAAGTCTCTCCTTTCTAAAGAGTTTCTGAGAGTGTAGAAAATGGGCCCAATCACAGAGGCCCTCGATTCTAGATCTTTAAAATGAGCAGGAGAAAAAGAGAGGCATTGGTTTGGAGGGGCATTTCCTTTAGTGTACCGAGCATGCCCATGAAGGACTCTTGTCTCTTCAAATGTCCCAACCTAAGCTACATCTCGCCAGTTTTCTTCCAGAATCTGTCTAGTCTCATGAATTGCAGGCTCAGAGACATTCAGAGGGTGCCCAAGCAGCACCCAGAAATGCCGACCCTTGTCACAATGAGGACACCAGTCCCTGTGCTGAGGCCTCATGATGGATGTATGGATGGTGACCGCAGCATGTGCTGAGCCTTGGGAAAAGCTATTCATACTTTGCCTCATTCCAGGCAGCTGTGGTGAGTTCCCTTCCCCCACACCAGTCACAGAGTCTTTGGATTCCCCCAAAGCAGCCTCATTTTCCACCCCCACAATTCCCCTTCTCACAGATGGATTCCGAGGAATCATTTTTTCTGTGGAATCTCAGTTAAGGAAAGCAGTAGCTTAACTGAACATCCAGAGACTTAGAAATTGTAACTGCCTGACATTTTCCAGGCAACTGTTATTCTATGACAAATATTATTTTTTTCCTCTTTATTACAATTTGGGGATGGATGAGAAGAGGGATTATTTTAGATATCATCAAGCTGTCTTTGCTGTCTTTCTCTTTAAAATTTCTTCATTACCCTCTTGCCTTCTCAGTTCACATAATTTCAAGTGCCAGATTCTCCTGGTGTTTCCCGAGTTCAGTGTCTGGCCGTTTACCACCATCCTTTACTGCCTGGTTCTTCTTTCTGGTCAATCCATGCCTTTCATGTTTCATCCCATTTACTAAGGGATTTTCTGCGTGCACTTCTGTACTTACTTTCCTTGCCTTTTCACTCTCACTTTTAGCACCTGAATCCCTGGTGGTGCAGTGGTTGAGCACTCAGCTCCGAACCAGAAAGTTGGTGGTTCAAATCTTCCAGCTGCTCCACAGGAGGAAGGCCTGGCAGCCCACTTCTGTAAAGACTCACGGCCTTTGGGGGCCGCTCTACTCTGCCCTGTAAGGTGGTTTTGAGTCGGAATCAACTTGACAGCCACAGGTTTGCTTTGGTTTAGTGCCTAATCCTTGTGATCGAGGTCCGTGTCTTCTTTCACGACTAACGACAGGTTTTCTTGCTTGTGGGGGTTATCTCCGAGAAGAGAGATTGTAAACATCTAATACATCTTATTACGGACATCTTTATTTCTTGAGTCATGTTTGGAACTGGGTATGTTCTCTCTTGTTGCCACAGATTTTCTGAGACTCGGCTACAATCTGGCACTTTCTTACAGCCTAATCTAATTACAAGCATAGAAAAAAGGGAAGGCAGATGATCAGAACAACGGGGCTAAGATGATCTGCTACTGTGGTTTGGATTTGTGAGAGCGCTTGATCGCTCCGTGGGCTTTGGGGGCTGCCTCGGAGGGTGAGGAGCTGGCCACAGAACTCCTCCCCAAGAGCATCCTCTGCGAACATCTTCCAACTCTGACTGCACTGGGGGAGTTTCTGGGATAGACGTTTCATGGACTCTAACACACTGTGAAGGATCTTAAGGTGCATTACCAAAAGTGTCAGGGAACTCAGAGGGCCAGAGGAGCTCAGGGACACCACGGAGACTGAGTTAAGGTACTAAAAAATGAGGCGGGAACCAGTATGGCCAAGTTGTTCGGGAAATCTCAGCACAAGCGAAAAATAAACTAGACTTGGCCTGCGAGTCCCCTGGGAGCTGGGTTATATCACTTCCCTAATCACTTTGATGAATTAGTTATTTACAGCGGAGAAGCCACGTTCCGCTGGCCACGTGTGTCCAGCTTCCTTTCTAGAAATCTGGCCCTAGATTCCTGACCCCTAGTGTCCTAACCAAGAATAGCGAGGAAAAAAACAAAAACCAAACAAAAAACACACCAAACGCGGGATGGCTGAGTCCTTCTCACCCCTAGCAACTCCAGAGGACCAAGTAGCTTTGCCCCACGGGGTTCCCAGGGAGCAGCTGGTAGACTCGAACTGCTGACCTTTTGGTTAACAGTGAGCTCTTAAACACAGCACCACCCGGGTAGGCAGGAATGAACAATTCAACGTTTTTGCTGGAATTCTTCCTGGGTGATGCTGAAATGTGCCCATTTCTAATATTGCTTGAAATAAGAAGGCCACTGATGGTATGAATTTTATCATTATTATATTATTATTTGTTTGAAGAAGTGCTAATACCAACTAGATGGCATCCTGGGACTAATGTAAATTTACTGAGGATTAGAGATGCCCCTGTTCTTGCTTTTCACAAGGCAGTCATGGAGCCAAGCCCAAAGTTCTGTGTGTTGTTGGCAATTAGCAAATATTTGTTGAACCAAGACACGAAGAAGTAAACACTTTTCAGTTAGTTAGAAGGCACCCTGAGTGATTAGCTTTGTATTTCTACTTCCAGAGTAAAGTCAACAGACATGTGCCCACCAAGAATCCTTTCTTCTTGAGTTTGCTTGTCTCTCAGGCACAACAGGGGCCAGCTTTTCCTGCCTGAGGATTTATGGGGATGGGCACCCACGAGTCATGTTCCCAGTTTTCAGAGAGTCCTCTGGAAGAGTTTGAGGTGGACAGTCTCCCTGGGGGTGGACAGTCTCCCTGGGGCACAAAAGCCTATCATTTCCACCGGCCATTCAGAGCAAGGCTTGTTCAGGAACCGTCTGAGCTAGAAAGCAGCACAGAGGACTGACACAGATCCAAACAGGAAGAGATCTGGATCACACTTCTCGGGAACTGATACTCCCCGGGGTGACACACAGATCTGCTCCAACCCAGAGCTGCTCCCTGTGCCATAAAGTCAAGGAATAGAAAGCTAAACCAAGAGGTTTTTCCTGCCAGCGGTTTGGCAAAGTCAGAGTTTCTGCACGTTGAAAGGAAGACAGATAAAAATACTTCACAAAACAAACACTGTTAGGGAATTTGCAGTGTGAGTCACACGTTCACTTTGACTTCCGACTTGCACAGGGTGGCTGGCCAGTGATCAGACACACGCAGAACGAGGGTAAGGAAATGACGACTGCCTAACAGCGACAATCTTATCAGTGAAGTGGTAATTCAGTGTGCCATGTCTGGGCACAGCTCGAATTCAAAGGCATACTTCTACTGTATGGACCTTGGGGTAACTTTGAGCCTGTTTGCTACCTGTGACTAGGGCTTGAACTCTCTCCATGACGCAGACACGGCCTGGGCAGTGCTCTGCACCAGGCAATCGGTCCTGCAGATAAAGAAATTGAGGCTGTAGGGACTGCCTGGCTGTGGGGTGATTGCACGACGCTGGTGTAACTGAAGGAAGCTGGGAAACACGGTCTGACACCAGTTTGGCCCCTTTACTCCTGAGAGCACAGCACATACACCGGCTGGCGAGTGGATTTCCTGCCCTTCCTCCACCTGACTGTGACACATTCCTTTTGAATGGACTAGTGATTCAGACACGAGGAGGGAGGTCAGGGTTTCTGCCACGACGACATTTTTTAAAAAAGACTCTTCAGTGATGTAAGCTGTCAGGCTCAGACTCGCTATAAGTCTGCAGGCTGGTAACCACGATTTCATACACATTTTTCTTGATAAACTTTGGTTAGATGATGAAGCGTAGTGTACTCAATAGCTAGACAGTATTTATAATACCTCCTAGTTGAGCATTACATAAAAGTTTAACTTCCATTTTTGACATAGCACATCATGGCTGAATTGGAATTTTATGTAGCAAGACAGGCCATCGATTTGTTTAGTCAGCACTATCAAATAAATTACGTTGTGTATACCCTCGGCATCATTCACAAACTGATGGCATGGTGGTTAAGTGCTATGGCTTCTAACCAGAAGGTCAGCAGTTCAAACGTTCCTGGCACTCCTTGGAAACTCTGTCAAGCAGTTCTACTCTGTCCTACAGGGTTGCTCTGAGTTGGGATGGACTCGAAGGCAATGAGTTGGGGTTTGAATCATTTGATTGTTTGCTGCCATCCAATCCATTCCCATTCACGGTGAGCTTGTGTCCAACAGAACGAAGGGTCTCTTGATCCCGTAGCACCCTCGCAATCCACAGCATGTTGGAATACGTGGTTGCAGCTACTGGGTCAGCTCATCTACCCTCGCCCTCTTTGGCCCTCTGTGTCACCAAACATGATGTCCTCTTCTAGTGACTGGTCCCTCTTGCAGACATATCTGAAGTAAGCTGGTCAGGCAATGTTCTGCTGGGAGCCATAGGTTTTCACTGGCTGATTGGGGGATGAGGGTGGCCAGGCCTCCTTTCTTCCTCGTCTGCTTTAGTCTGGAAGCTTGTCTGAAACCTGCTAGTTAACTTCCTTCTAGTTATTTTTAAAAATAATTTTTCTTCGTTAGAAATCACACATATCCAACACACACACACACACACACACACACACACAAACCCTCCAAACAACAATAACAACAACAAAAACCCTTATAAAACAAAGAAAAGCTAGAAGGAAAGGGGTCAAATAAGTCACTGTAAATCCTGCCCCACAGAAACAACTTCTACTACGTTTGGCAATGCCTGACTGTGTTTTTCACAATTTCTTGACAAAAATCATATCACAGTGTCTGTGCTTGTTTTTCTCATATAACCATTCCCTGTGTCAGATAGGATTCTGTTTAATGGCCGAACAGCCTCTAAATGTGCAATTCTTAAACTGTTCTGAGTCGTTTCACTGTGGTCAGGCGAAACGTAGCTCCTTTAGCAGTGGAGTCTTAGTTGTCTAGTGCTGCTGTATCAGAAATACTGCAAGCGAATGACTGTAACAAACAGAAGTTTATTCTCTCACAGTTTAGAAGGCTAGAAGTCTGGATTCAGGGTGCCAGTTCCAGGAGAAGGCTTTCTTTGTCCGTTCTGGGAGAAAGTCTTGGTCATCAAGCTCCCCGTGGACTAGCAGCTTCTCAGCACAGGGATCCCGGCTCCAAAGGCCATACTCCACTTCTGGCTCTGCTTTCTTGGTGATGTGAGGTCCCTCTCTTCTCTGCTTTCTGTCTCACCAGAGGTTGACTTGAGATACATGTAAGCTTGTGGATTGAGTCCTACGTCACTAGTACAACTGCCTTTAATCCTGCCTCATTAACGTCATAGAGGTAGAATTTAAAACACACAGGAAAATCTTACCAGATGACACGATGGTGGACAGTCACACGAGACTGGGAATCATGGCCTAGCCAAGCTGACACAAATCTGGGGAACACAATTCGATCCCTACCAAGCAGTTTTAGTGTGACTGAGAAGCCATTCCTTGCATTCCCAGCGGAGGGTCCTCCCCTCAGGAATGCAGAACCACTGATGCCAAGCATGCCCTTGACCTTCTGGACAGGGTGAGGAGCCCATCTATTTTCTCAGGCTTTTGCCTGATAAGCGTGATCAAACAGCAAGACTGAAGATTTACTACTCGGGGATCGAGTTGACTTGCCTTTTTCTGGAGATTTTGTTCATGTCCTGATCTGCTGCTATTCCAGTTGCTGTGTTATTTTAGAAACTCACCACTGACGAGCACTATCAATCAACAAAACCCGGAAGGTTCCCGTTTGTGCCCTGGTTACAGCTCCTCGTTGCGTTTTTTTTCATCTTTCCTCTTCAGACCCTGTGGCTACCACTGGGATGAAGCTCAGTATTTCACATTCTTCTAGCAAAGTGCCTCTGAAACGTGTCCACTTGTTATCTAAAAAATAGAAAGCAAGTGGAAAATTCGTCTTGAAATCGGACGGGCGTGGGTACATGACATCATGTCTGTGTCTGCAGTGCAGGCTGCAGTGTTTGAGTACTCACCTGGTCATCCAGAGGTTGGCAGTTCAAATCCACCAGGCCCTCCTGGGAAACTCCATGGGGCAGTGTTACTCCGTCCTGTAGGGTTTCCATGAGTCAGAGCTGACTCAGTTACAACAGGTATAAACCCCCAAACCCAAACCCACTGCCAGTGAGATGATTCTGACTCACAGTGACCCTGTACCAAACAAACAAACAAACACACTGCCACTGAGTCCATTTTGACACACAGTGACCTTATAGAACTGAAGAAAACTGCCCCACAGAGTTTCCAAGGAACACCTGGCAGATTTGAACAGCCAGCGTTTTACGGTCAGCAGCTGGAGCACTTTACTATTGCATCACCAGGGTACATATCTATTGCTATATATATTATAATATGCAATTTATTTATTAGCAGTCCATAACGTTTCCTTTTCATATTTTATGTTATTTTACTTCGTTGTTGTTAATATACAGAGTGGAACATAAACCGATGTAATGATTTCTGCATGGGCATTCCAGGGCTGCTGCTGGCATTCTTTGAGTTCTACAGTCATTCTCATCCTCCTTTTCTCTGTACTCCTCCCCCATTAACATAAACTCGCTGCCCCCTAGGTATGCCAAGCCAAGTCCATCGAGTCAGATCCAGTCTAGGTTATTATATGCAATTTTAAATAATGTAAGCCCCATTTGTTGTTGTAATTTTAAAATATTTTTTCTTAAGTATATCAGTTATAGAGTTCCTGACATCGTGAGTCTGTGATTTGACAGCTTGCTACATTTCAGTGTCTAGAAAGATTATTTTCAAATCCTGATATTATTATCATTACTAGAACTAAACAATTACTGCATCCATGCCAGGCCTGTTCTAAGTACTTTTCATCCTTTATTTCATTAACTTTTCAAAACAACCCTTAAAGGCAGATGCCGCCATGAGCTCCAGGACTTCAGATGAGGAAAAGGCAAGTGAGAAAAATTTTTAAAGCTGAACTTGTGACGGGAGCCTTGGTGACACAGTGGTGAAAGACTTGGACTGTAATGGAAAGACTGGCAGTTCGAAGCCACCAGCCGCTCCCTGGAAGCCCTGTGGGGCAGTTCTTCTCTGTCTGTAGGGTCACTATGAGCCAGAGTCAACTCAGCGGCAATGTGTTTGGTTTGGGGTTTAACTTTTAACAATGTTCACTGTTTCCTCAGAGAGAATCTCAGTGCTAATTGCTTCTCTCTGAAAGTTAATAACTATTGACAGTCATCTAAGGTATTGTTCACTGAGTGCCCAGCACGAGACGGGTGCTTTCTAAACACCGTTCCTGTCTCATGTGGTACATCAGATTTCCAGCCACAATGATCTCTCTCATCTGCATGCCCTTTGACAACATGGCTTGGCCATTTTCCCATCAAGCATCTATTTCTCTACCCCCTCCAGTCTTGGTGGGCCTTGTGACTGCTTTGACCGAGAAAATATGGCAGAAGTAACACTGTGGCAGTTTTGAGGCCCAGGCCTTAAGAACTCAGTCACTTTCAGGCCCTACCTTTTAGAATACTTCTTGTTAGAAGCCAGCCACTAGGCAGAAACCTGATTATCCTGGACCGCCATGCTGTGGGAAGTCCAAGCTACATGGAGTGGCTCCGGAATACCAAAACTCACTGCCATCGAGTCAATTCTGACTCATAGCAACCCTACAGGACAGAGTAGAACTGCCCCATAGGGTTTCCAAGGAGAAGCTGGTGGATTTGAACTGCTGACTTTTTGGTTGGCAGCCCTAGCATTTAACTACTGCACGATCAGGATTTTTAGTAGGAAGTCAGCAAATTATAGCCTGTGGGCTGAATCTTGCTTACCGTCTGTTTTTGTATGGCCCTCAAGCTAACAATGGGTTTGACATTTTTAAATGGTTAAAAAAAATCAAAAGAAGAATAATGTTGTTTGACGTGTAAAAATTGCTTGAAATTTAAATGTCAGTGGTCATAAATAAAGCAAAACATGGTCTCATACATTTGTTTATGCATTGTCTGTGGTGGTTTTCACGCTATGGTGGCAGACTTCAATAGCTGAGACAGACTCCATATGGCCCTTAAAGCCTAAACTATTTGCCATCTGGCCTTTCGTAGTAAACGTTTGTTGATCCACAACCTGGAGGGACAGCAGCAAGGTTGAGAAGCAGGCCATTGCCGCGGAGTTGACTCCAGCGCACAGAGATCGTATAGGACAGAGTAGAACTGGCCCATAGAGTTTCCAAGGAGCACCTGGCGGGTTTGAACTGCTGACCTTTTGGTTAGCAGATGTAGCACTTCACCACCACACCACCGGGGTTTCTGTGGGAAGCACAGAGGTGCTGACATATGTAATACATATCTGTTCCATCCATCTCGGACCCTGCAGCCCCAGCCACCTCTGCTGATGTGACATGTGTGAAACAGAGGCAAATTGCTCCCCTGAACCTTCCTCAAATACCTGAGCCACAAAATCAAAACAAGTTGAAGGCTCTTGTAAGCCACTAAGCTTCAAGGAGTTTGTTGCCTAGTAGTACACAAGTGAAACACACTAAGATCACCATACAAGTGTGGGTATGGCTCCCCACATTTGTAGATGAGGAAACTGAGGCCCAGCAATAAGCCATTTAAGTTCATACAGCCAGTAGCAGGGAACTGGGGATTTCAACCTAGTCTTTGGCTTCCTCAACTTGATTTATGCCCTAACTTCACAGTAACATCCGTGGGCATCTTCATTCATTCAATAAAGATTTATTGAGAATTCTTTCCATGTGAGATGCATTGCTCTGAGCTTTGTGGGGGAAACAAGAAATGAATGAGGATAGAATCTGAAATTCTTACTTAACTTTCTACTTAGCTAAGAAAGCTAAGAGTCACCATACTGTTGTTATTTTTTGTTGTCATTGTATCCGCTCCATGTCACAGTGACCCCATGAGCTACAGAAGAAAACATGGCTCCATCCTGCACAACCTTCACGGTCACGGGTATGCCCTAGGCTGTTGTTGCAGTCACTGTAGTTTGAAAGTCTTTTTGCCTAGAGGAAACTCTAGTAGCCTAGTGGTTAAGCACTGTATGGCCACTAACCAACAGATGGCAGTTTGAATCCAGGAGGCACTCCTTGGAAACCTCATGAAGGCAGTTCTACTATGTCCTGTAGGGTTGCTATGAGTCGGAATGGACTCAATTGCAGTGGGTATTTTTTTTCCTCCCCACCTAGGGGGCTCTATTTCCAGTACTGTGTCAGAAAATACTCCATAGTGGTCCACAGAGTTTTCCCTGGCTGATTTTTACAAGTTGAACATTGAGATCTTCTCCCTAGTCTGACTTAGTGTGCAAGCTCCACAGAATCCTGTCCACCGTGGGTGACCCTGCTGGTTCTGAAATTCTGGTGACATAGCTCCCAGTACCACAGTGACACACATGCTGGCAGATGAGTGGTAGAAGGATCATAATAATGTGATGACTTAGAAAGCATTGCAAATGCAAATTTGGCACATTTATTGGAAACCCTTGTCCCACAGAATCCCCCTCTAGGCCATCGAACTTTCAGATAAGATCTGCATTCAATCTGAAAGTCACAATTTTAAGACATTATTTAGAGAAAACAAACAAGTGAGCCATCAGTGAAGAAAGAGATGACTTGAAACTCAAAAGCTCTTTCCACCTATCCTGAAAGCCACAGCTTAGTTTTTTTTTTTTAATTTCCAATTAACTTCTGTCTTTCTTGTTCCAACCACGGATAATGGCACCTGAATGGAAGTTATACAGCGGGAAGCCATGATTCTGACTCACAGCAACTCTGTAGGACAGAGTAGAACTGCCACATAGAGTTTCCAAGGAGTGCCTGGGGGGCATTCAAACTGCTGACCTTTTGGTTAGAAGCCATAGCGCTTAACCACTACACCACCAGGGTTAATAGCAGTGAAAATCAGGAAGCAGACATCTACTAGAAGGTGACTTTGTGGGACCAGAGTAAGGAATGCAAAAAGAAGAAGGATATTTTGAGTGGACGCCAGGCTTTTTCTGGGCCCATGAAGAGAGAATACATCATCCACTATGGTTCACAGCTAGCTGAAAAACATGGAGAAAAGGGAAGTCATTGTGGGTTTAAAGGTCATTTCTTTGCTTATCAAGAACTTTTAGCTCTTGATGATAGAACAGGTGGCTTCCGGAGGGTAGAAACAGGTAACCTTCATAATTGTTGACACGCTCAGCGGCATGCTGTAGCTAACTCATACTGGTTCACAAGGGCTGACTGTTAAATTTTCAGGAATTGTTGTGAGCCAGTTGTGAAGTCTCAGGTAGCTTGAAAAGGCCGTGATAGGAAGACTCACACCATGGACACTGGAAAATGCTGTATCTCAGGCTTTTTCTTTGGAAAGCCAGTTCACCAGCACACCACAGAGACAGTCAATTAAAAAGAGTAACCAGTGGTCAGCAACCCTTTCAATACCAAGTATATAATAAACTATAAGACAATCATTAATTTTTAATGACATGGCAAAAGAAGTTGGAATCAAAATTATATCTCTAATATAGTCCCAAGAATGTGAAATCTTACAGCTATGTATTGATAGGACTAGAAAGAAAATAGGCCAATAGCTGCATGGGTGTGTATGTGTGTGTGTGTGTGTCTTATTTTGGGCGTGTAGATTTATGTGGTTCTTGTTTTCTTTGTTATAATTGTAACTTCAAAGTATTCTGCAAGAAGTAGATTTTGGTTTCTTATTTTAAATGATCATTTTTTAAAAATGGCATGTTTAGATACCAATTTTGTTTTGTTTTTCTTTTTTATTTAATATGACTGAGTGAAATGTACTTTTTTTTTTTTAATTTTGCTTATGGGATGGCAGAAAGACAGGAGAGGATTAGAAAGGGAGGAGTTTCCATTGCTCACGAATTCTGTCCAGAGAGAGGGGTAGAGAATTTGACTGACGTCAGAGGATGGATTAGGCATAGGGCACGTAATGGGTAGAGAGGTGGACCCACAAGGAGTGGAGAGAGGCCATAAAGGTAGGAGACACAATGCCAGGACGAGAACAATGGGTCTGTTCCTAGCTGCCATCCTAAGAAGCCTTGTGACAGTCATTTAATTTGCAGGACATCTATTTTTTCATTTATAGGATGAATAGGTTATGGTACAAGACAATGTGCATGGCTTGTTCTAACCTGGCTGTTTTGGTCAACTGACCTTCCTCTTGCCCTCAGACAGGGGTCAAGGTGGGTGTGGGTCAGCATACAGCTCACCTGGCAGTGGAAAGAAAGTCAGTAGGTCCGGCCAGGGGAATGTGGGCCTGAGGGGAAAGAAAAGACTTTTGGTAGGTTGGGTGTAGGAAGATGTTCTTTAGCGGTGGAACAGAAGAGATCTCGGTCCATTGCTACTAGAGCTACAAGAAAACTTGGTCTCTAAAAACGCAAAGGTACTACAAAGGGATGTTGGAGATGAAATTAAAGTTCCAGCTTTCTTTTATATGTGGATGACAAATTCTTGCTTCTACAGGATACGGTCCTAACTTTTGCCAAGGAATTTCTGAATGTGGTCTGCATGAAAAGATTCCCAGCTGTACATCTTGGTGATCTCAGAGGTCTGCTAATAAATGTTATTGATTTCCTGACACTGAATACATTTTATCTCACAGTGTTGTAGACACTTCTCTTAAAGGTCCAGATCTTTTCCAGAATCACACTATAAAACAAACAATTCATAAAAGTAGAGTGGAATTTCCATAATTTGTTAACTGTGGCACTAATTTAGTTAGAGGTGGAAAACACCGGTTTGAGGGATCTCTCTATTTGTTGGTTCTAGCCATCTATGCAAAGTTCTTGCTTATTTCTAGGTTGTTTTGTGTGTCTGATAGTTATTCTCAATCACACTGATGACAAGTCTTCCCTGATGTGGTGTGGCATCATGGTTCCAGTTCACATATTTAAAATACTTAAAAGTTTTTGTATTTATGTGAAACTTGATTTAAAACATTCCCTGTGCATGGTACGCCTAGAAGGCTGTGTCTTTAAAATTACTTTATCATCAACTCTATCAGAGAGAGAGAGATGGATGGATGGATGGATGGACAGACAGACAGAAAAATAGACAGACAGACAGACAGATAGATAGATAAAGGAAATCCTGGTTAAATGCTATGTCTGCTAATCAAAAAGCCAGCAGTTCAGATCTGCCAGATGCTCTTTGGAAACTCTATAGGGCAGTTCTACTCTGACCTATAGGGTCACTAGGAGTCAGAATTGACGATGGCGGCAGTGGTTTTTATGATGTCTATAATGCGCAGTATAGAAACCAAAAACCCCAACCCAACCCGTTGCTGTTGAGTTGACGCTGGTAACCCTGCAGAAGAGAGTACAGTTGCCCCATAAAGTTTCCAAGGAGCACCTGATGGATTTAAACCGCTGAACTGTTGGTCAGCAGCCGCAGCCCTTAATTGCTACGCTACCAGGATCTCCATATACTGTATAGAGTCAGGATAAAATGCAGCTGTGAGCTGGAATTGCTTCGATGGCAATCGTTTTTGTCTGTTTGTTGGTTTTTAGTTTCTGTTACATAAGGAGCCCCAGTGGTACAGTGCTTAAGGGCTTGGCTGCTAAGTGAAAGGCCAGTGATTAGAACTTACCAGCTGCTGCACAGAAGAAAGATGTGGCACTCTGCTTCTGTGAATATTATAACTTTGGAAAAGCTAGGGGCAAACCTTACAGGGTTGCTATGACTCAGAATCTGCTCAACCACAATGAGTATCATGTGTATATACATATATACACATATAGCTATATAAACATATATGTATTAAAATGGGAAGTAGGTAGTTCTCTGTCTCCTTTTCAATTATACCTCTCCAACACTGTAAGAAATATATCAGTGTGGCATTCCAACAAGCACATCTTCCCAAACAGATCTGGATCAGTTAAGGCCTGCTGCCACCCCCCCACAAGGCTGTGGCATTCCGTGCTGTGTAGGGCTGCTCATGGGGACAGGAACAGATCTGTAACCAAACCAGGGCACCACAGTAGGAACTGAGATCCATTTCTCTGGAATGAGAGCTTCTCATTCCTTTGTTCTTGATACTTCCTGGCAATATGTCCACAGGCACATGTTATTAACAGATGGTGGAAGGCATAATTGGGATTTTTATCATAGCGTATTCCCATGTACCCAGGATGCACCAGAAAAGCCCAGATTCAAGCTATGGGTTGGCTGGATTTCTCAAACGAGAATACAGCAGGATTCAAAACATCTACTTCCAAACCTCCCAAAGCGTGCTTTTTCTCCACCCTAAGCTCCATTGCTCAGTTAGGTGTGGTTTTCAGCCCCAAGTACAGAGCGCACTCCAACAGACTTATTCTTATCAGATTCCTATTAAGCTCAGTTGTCGATAACACAAAGAGGGGTTCCCCCTGAGTTGAGTTTATCTAGTTAAGTTGAGGCACACATCTGTGCCACAGAGCTGAGGCTTCCAGAATTGGCAGAGAGTCCTGAACTTTGTACAGACAAGTGTGTCTCAAAACCCACACAGATAAAAAGGTCTTCTTTGCTGAACCTCAAAGTCACGTGCAGAACAAGTCAAAAAAGGAGCAAACATGGAAAAGAGCTTATCTCGAGAGGCTGAAGAGATCCGTTTCATGGTTGTATGTACATGTAGTTCACATCTATAGTGCATGCTTTCTCAGTGTGACACAAAGACTACTCACATCTGCTTTTTAAAAGTTTATATATACATGGTACATGTTTTCTTAAAGAAAATGAATTCCTTCATAATTTGTGGGTCTTTGAAAAAGCACTGTCCATAATGTTCATGAGAGTCTTGAGCAATTATGTGGCTGGTAGCGTCCCAAGAATTTACTAGGTTTTGCTAAAATTATCTGTTGGTTGGGAACATTCAATGCGACATCCAGTATGATTAAAATCATGGGACTGTTTCTTTGGCAAAGGCCTGAGCATTGCAATCAGTGAAGTTTATATTTAGTGGTCAGTAGCATAGCTGAAGAAATATCTCAGAAAGTTTGACATCAAAGGCGGCCACGGTTATGGCTGGTGGTTGAGGGTCAGGGCTCTGGAATTACACATCTTGGTTCAAATGTGTGTTTCTCTTACTAACTAAGGGACTTGAATCGAAATACTTGACTTCTTTAAACTTTGATTTCCTTATTCGTGAAGGGGCATCAAAATATTACCTACCTCACCGGGCCATTGTGCAAAAGAAATGAAGTAATATGTGAAAGCTCTTCACACAGTGCCTAGTACATAATATGTGCTCAGTAAATACTAGCTGTTATTATTTACTCAACATGATAAACAGTACCAGCTACAAAATTTGCAAGTCTTTGTGCAAAATGAAAACAAGTCAGGAAAAAGTACTGTTGAATTTACTAAAATAGAAAGTATCTCCTTTTCTTTCTTGGTCTCTTTCAATTTGTCATGGTGTATTCCATTTTATTTTATATGCTATTTAATGTCATTTTAAGAAAAGAAAGATTAAGCTTTATAATTTAATGATTCAACTCTATATCATGCAACGTCAGTTCTAGATGTTATTCTAAGAATAGTTAATTCACATATGGAATCACCAAGATTACACAACTGGTGTTTCACAGAGCCCTGAAGGTGCAATGGTTAAGAGTTACGGTGACCTGTGGCTACTAACCAAAAGGTTGGCAGTTTGAATCCACCAGCTGCTCCTTGGGAACACCATGGAGCTCTTCTGCTCTGTCTTGTAGGGTCACCATGAGTTGGAATTGACTCGCTGACAATTTTTTTTTAAATGCACACGGATACTTCTCATAATAGTGGAAAAGCTGCACAAAATGAACTCAGTTGATCTGATTTCACTTCTTGATCATTTAGCATTCTATTGCCACTATCTACCTTCTGTTTCCTAAGAAGTAAGGAAAGGCTAAAAGGTAGAGAACCTCTGGGTTGCCTCTGTCATGCTCGGCCCTTCTATGCCGTGATCTTCAGTGTCAGTGGTGGGCTCACAGAGAGCAGTGACGTGAGGAAGGAAGAACGGCAGCATTTCTCGTGTCTTAGAAGGCCACCGCCTTCCTCTCGTGCTTGAAGCAAGTTCTCGTTGGCCTCACGGGGCTACAGCCGTGTTCACTCACCACACTCACCTTGCACTGGCTTGCAGTCTTGTTGAACTTGAGCTTCATGGATCACCAAAACGCTGTCCTGTTGGACGTCTCGATGCTACCTGCGAACGGAGTGGAAGGCACTGTAGTACACATCAATATCACAGTGTCTCCCCTGCTCACACACGTGCTCTGTGGTCTCACTGTACGTCCCCGATGAGACACAAATTCAAAGACAAAATTATAAAAATTTCAATGTGGTGGCCTTAGGGCATTGAAGCTCCTGCACAGCCAGCCTGTCTTTGAAGCTGGTCCTGGGGGCAATCGAGAAGCAGTGAGAACACAGGCAGCACAGCTGATCACAGGAGTGTGATAGTTAAAGCCATATGTTGCCTTGGCTGGGTCGTGATTCTCAGCGGTTTGGTGGTTATGATGCAGTTTGGAAGTGATGTGATCACTTCCACGATAAGATTTGATCTAATGGAATTCCCTCCGTGATGGGATCTGCTGTAAGTAGTCAGTTGAAAGGTAGTTTCCTTGGGGAGTGTGGCCTACATTCAGTACAGGTAGACTTTCTGGTGTGGTCTGGGAGCTTTTGTTTGCTCTGGATCCTGCAGCTGGCTCCTGTTCATCTGACCTCCTTTTCTTGGAACTTGAGCTAGCAACTGACCTGCTGATCTTGGAATCTTTTAACTTCTAAAGCCTGCGAGTCCTGCTGTCCAATCTGCTGGTATTGGGTTTGCTGGCTTCTGCAGCTACGTGAGTCAGGAAAAGCCTCAGCCTGACCAATGGCCTTGGGACTCTCCAGCCTCTCCAGCTGTGTAAGGCATTGCTTTGATAGAAATCTCTATTTATATGCTTCGTTATTTCTGTTACTCTAGAGAACCCAATCTAAGACACACAAAAAAGAAGACTTCATCTGGAAGGGACATGCCATTTACCTCTAGTTCAAGAACCCAGACCTTAAAGTGCAACACGACTGGTCAGGGTGACACAGATATGCTGTAGGATGCAGTTCCTTCGTCTATCCATGCCATGGTGTTGAGGTTTCATGTGTGATGCTATCCAGGCTTCCTAATCACTGGATTTCAGGTCTGCCCACATCCAAAGGTTTGTGGAGTTTGACTTCTTGCTGCTGGAAATACCCAGACTTACACACTTGGAGTTCAACCTGGAACTCCAGGCAGTTACAGTATTGGGGCATTAGGACTCCCACACACGTAGCAGTATCCTTGGCCACAATACTTGTTGAAAAAGAGAATAAATTAAGGCTAGTTGTATTGATTGTTTTTTATTATTAGGCATTGATTCTGCTGGAAAATAGAGAAGGAAGTGTCTTCCTTTGGGGAGAGAAAAGCGACTGGGCAGTGTGTGTTCTTGGCAGCAGTTTATGCCATCTGAGCCAAGCTTAGGCCTAGAGAACATGAGACTCAGAAGGGACCTTAGAGATACACATGAGACTCAGAAGGGACCTTGGAGATAAACGTATCCAGTATTTTGGGGTTTTTCTGAACTATGCTCCATAGAAACCAAGGGTCCCACAAAAGTGTTTCAGGGGATCCACAAACATTTGATTGAAATTTTTAAAAATTGTGGTAAGACTATACATAAACAAAACATTTGCCTTACTCTCTGTGGGGCAGCTGATCGGGCATTACACAGAGTTCTAAAGGGCTTTCAGCAGGAGCTTAAAATTCAGTTGCACAAGTAAGACAAAAACACATGAGAAGTTAAGCAAAAATAAAATCTGTAAGTCACCTCCAAAGCTGTGTGAGAAATTATATGATGCGTACAGTAAATAGAATTCAATGAGATTCATTCACAAAATAATTAAAGCACTACCTCTTCTCAAGGCTAATAAGGCTACATCAAAAACATGCTCCTGACACGCTCTCCAACCAATTGCCAAGGAGATGGTCAGACATGAAGATCAGAATCAGGCCCCCTGGAGCAAATCTGTCTACTTTAAATCCTGGCACACTTACACACTGGCTGGGTGATCTTGAGCAAGTTACTTAACTGCTCTGTGCCTTGAGAAATAAGTAATCAAGTATTTGCATTATGCAAAGGGTTAACATGCTTGGATGCTAATCAAAAATTTGGAAGTTCAAGGCCACCCCAAGTGTCTTAGAAGAAAGGTTTGGTGATCTCTGTCCCCAAATCAGCCATTGAAAATCCTGTACAACACATTTCTACTCTGACATGCATATGGCGTCACCATCAGCTGGAGTCCCTTAGACAGCAACTAGGACTGTAGTATATCTTTCCCAGGTGGGTGCTCTGAGATGTATGCAAAATTAAACCAGCACATAGTAAGGGCTCAGTAAGTTTAGTAATTATTATTTCCTTCCACTTGGTTCTTTCTGTTGTGTTTGAGAAAAATCAGGGCCCAAGAAACGCTTAGGGCACTCTGACATTCCTTCTGGGTCTCCTGGGCTGTCATTTTGCTCTCGAGGACAGTGTCTGGTCTGTCTTTATGTTAACACTGTAGGTCAGTGGGAAGGGAAAATCTCTCTCACATAGGTAGAGACACTTCCAAGAGATCAATTAGAGAAGTAGCAGAGCTTGGTCTTTGGAAATGGTGGTGTATGGCTCTTAGGGAGAGGAGAGAGGGGGGAGACTGTCACAGCCTTGGGATGGGAGAAGAAACCCAGCGACAGTGACTCTCCAGTCTATTCCATCAGTCTACGTGTCTACTGTCACACCAGACCTGTCTGGTATGACCGCAGCTGTAAAGTACGGTGTAAAATCAGAAAGCATGAGCCGTGCTTTGTTCTTCCCTCAGCGCTGTTTTACCTATTCAGTGCTTCTTGCCTGCAGTTACTCTGTGTCACTGTTTTCTGGATTATCAATGCCCCCCACAGTGCAGCCTGGGTAAACTAAGGAGCGTATTAGGACAAAAATTAAAGACACAAGGCCCTTTGAAAAAGCTTTAAGACGGTGACAAAAATATCATTTAAAAATCTACACGATAAATAATAGAAGCTCAATAAATGCTTGAATGAATACATTTGTGCTTTACATGTGATTTCCTGAAGATTTCCTAGTTTCTGTTGTTAGGCGCCGTCCAGTCGATTCTAACTGACAGTGGCCTGTGTACAACACAATGAAACGCTGTCCCGTCTCGCAGGTCCTACAATCACTGTTACGCTGAAACTCACTCTTGCAGCCGCTGTGTCAATCCATCTCATTTTCCCTGAGTCTCCACTTTGCTAAGCATGATATCCTTCTGTAAGGATTTGTCCCACCTGATCACATGTCCAGAGTACTTGAGACAAAGTCTCACCATCCTTGCTTCTAAGGAGCACTCTGGCTTGTACTTCTTCCAAGATAGATTTGTTTACTCTTCTGGTAGTCCATGGCGTATTCAATACTCTTTGCCATCACCGCAATTCAGAGGCACCAAGTCTTCTTTCGTCTTCCTTAATCCTCGTCCAGCTTGTATACGCATATGAGGTGATTGACACTACCGTGGCTTGGGTCAGGTACACCTTAGTCCTCAAAGTGACATTATTGCTTTTTAACACTTTAAAAAAGTCTTTTGCAGCAGGTCTGCTCAATGTCATGTGACTTGTTGACCAACGCTTCCATGGGCATTGATTATGGATTCAAGTTAAATGAAATCCTTGACAATTTAATTTTTTTCTCTGTTTATCATGATGTTGCTTATGGGTCTAGTTGTGGAATTTTGTCTTCTTTGCACTGAGGTGTAATCTATATGGAAGGCTGCAGTCCTCGGTCTTCTTCAGTAAGTGCTTCAAGTCCTCTCCACTTTCACCAAGTAAATTGTATCCTCTGCGTGTTGCGTGCTGTTAATGAGTCTTCCTCCAATCCTGATGCCTCATTTTTTCATACAGTCCAGATTATCTGGCTATTTGCTCAGCATGCAGACTGAACAAGTGTGCTGAAGGGATACAGCCCTGACACACACTTTCCCTGACTTTAAACCATGCAATGGCCTCTTGTTCTGTTCCAATGACTGCCTCTTGGTCTATGTATAGATTCCTTAGGAGCACAGTTAAGTGTCCTGGAATTCCCATTCTTCACAATGTTAGCCATCATTTGTTAAGATTCACGTAATTGAACACTTTGCATAGTTGAGTAAACACAGGTAATCTGGCATTTTACTTCCAGCAGTGATCCCGCTGACATCTGCAATGACATCCCTCATTCCACACGCTCTGCTGACTCTGGCTTGAATTTCAAGCCGTTCTCTATAGATGTACTGCTGTAATCACTTTTGAGTGACCTTCAGCAAAGGTTTTCTACTTCCAAGTCACAGCGATTGTTGAAAAGAACACGGACGGAGTGAATGAACAACTCAGTGAGCAAAGCTGTCCTTGTAGGGATGCTCTTCCCCTGTGCCACGACACCTGACTAAAGGCTGATGGTTTTTAGTAACAGTGATGGATGAGTGATTTGCCCGAATCAGCCACCTCTAATCTGCTCCCCCTTGTGGCCAGTGTAAAACGTTTTAAGCTGACTGGTTACAGGGTGGAGACCATGGTGGCATAGCAGTTAAATGCTGCGACTGTTAACCAAGAGGTCAGCAGTTCGCATCCTCCATGTGCTCCTTGGAAACTCTGTGGAGCTGTTCTACTCCAGGGTCACCATAAGGTTGCTGCCATAGGGTCACTATGAGTTGGACATCAGTGGGTTTTGGGTTTGGGTTTCTCGTCCTTTGGTGGCTTCGACTTCACTAATATGATGTTCTGACATAGCGATACCGTTATTCGTAGCTGAGAACAAAACTCAACCCCTAACCTTTTAACAACAGACTGATGCGAATGCGGGAGGACCTGAGCAGCCAGTTCCTTGTCTCCTTATCATTTTCTTCCTTTTCTGACCAGCTCTTTCCCTTCTTCAAGACCCAGCTCAGGCCCACCTCCTCCAGGAAGTTCTACCTGATTTGCCCCTCTCTGGGTTCTGAGCCTCCCCTTGTGACTTCCTCTATCATAGTGCCCATCCCTCTGTCTTGAGACCACTGTGGTTCATTGGTGGAATTCTTGCCTTCCCTGTGGGCTGGACGCCCAGGCAAAGGACCTCACGTACAGCCTCCCCTCTGTCTGTCAGGGGTGGCTTCTGTGTTTCCTTCTGTTGTGTATGTGGGTCCCCATGCATCGGGGGCCAACTGGACAGCAGCTGGCAACAACATCACAATTGGACTGTGACCTTCTTGAGGGGAGGAACCATGTCTTGCATCTCTTTGTTCCAAATGTCTGTAGTATCAGCTATAGAACAGACGTTCACTAATGTTTGTTGAAATAAACAACTGTCTCTTGCCACCAAAACTTCAGGAAATTGGGATAACGTTTCAGGTCTCAATGTTCTCATTTATAAATGCAGGGATTTCGACTTGAAGTCCCTAAAGGGTTTGTCTGCATGCTTGGCATTATTACAACCATGAAAGTATTCTGTACAGACTGCCTTCCTTTTGACTGTCAAGTCAACCTCTTTGGGGGCTTTTGAATATCTTTTTGGTCCTGCCTGGCTGTGTGTTGCATACTTGCTGCTCCTTGTGCGGTAATACTGGAGGTGGGAGTGGAAAATAACCTGTAAATATCAGCAAAAATGGAATTGAAAAGAGGCCTTTGAGGTCTAAGTCATTGTATGAATAATTAGTTTTCGAACAAGAACATGTATAAGTTCCTATTCACATATATTATATTTCCAACTCGAAGACACACCCAGCTCATGAAAAGTTCTAAAAGCATTTTCTCTGCCTGTCTTAGAGTTCCCTTTCAACCATATCAAATATTAACAACATTTGACAAAAGAATCACAAAACATCATTTCATAAAAATTTAGTTTATGTTCAAGACATCTGAGAAGAATGAAAACATGCTAAAAGAGGACTATCTTCCCTCCAACAGATTTTAACTTTCTATGTTGACTCTGCGAATAAACATTGAAGAATGTGTGTGATTATGAATCTAAGAACACTAATATTCAATAGAGATTTGGCCACAAAACAGTGTTCAAACTGTGCAAGAGGTGGAAGACGTCAGGAAGGCTCTCATACCAATGTGGAAGTGAGACCAAACGAGAACTCACTGCCTCATCTTCCCTCTCTGTCTTGTTTTTGTGGGCATCTGGGTCCGAAGCAGAGCATGTGTGGTCCTCTCTGAGGTTACGGAAGGTAGGAACTCATATTCTCCCCAAATAGCTGGCATTCAACCTGAGTGGGAATGTTTGGAGGACATAGTCCTTTCAGAACTGAGGTTAAATAAAGAAGAAAAAGATTTTAAAACATGAAAGCCTATGAGTAGAAATGGGCTCAAGTGTGCCAACGATCATGGACAAGGTGCAGGACCAGGCACTGTTTTGTTCTGTTGTGCACAGGGTTGCTATGAGTTGGAACTGACTCGATGGCACTTAATAACAACATGTACAGAAACGGATGTTTTTGATGACCTAATTTAGGACAGGATAAATCTTCAACTAGTCCCAAAATAAATAGTTTTACGTAAAGGGAAGAAAAATATTTTTGTGTGTTTGTTGTTTTTGTTTTTAGGTAATAGGATCTTCGTTTAGCAGTTTAATTTGAAAAGAGCCTCATGGCTAGTTTGCAGGGATGGGCTGTGGGGTGACAAACACCTGTAGCTTGAAATGAAGGTGACTCCCTTATGTGACTTGCCATCTTTCCAGTAAGGTAGGTTAACATAGATCTCTGTGGACAAGATAACGTTGGTTTCCAGGAAGCTAGTGGACAGGGTTGTTGTTACCTGCTGAGCTGATTCCTAGCTCACTGCAACTCCACACACAATGAGATTGGACCATTGCAACCCATAGGTTTTCATTAACTGAAGGTTGCCAGGACTTTCTTCCTAGTCTCTCCTACTCTGGAAGCTGGCTCAGCATCAGAGCAACAGTCGAGCAACACTGACTGAAACTCAGGTTTTGCACATGGAAGCTGAAAATTCTACCACCGAACCACCACGGCCCTTGCTGGGAAGGGTCGTCATGTTAAAATCATAAGGGCTCTTATCATCTTTTCTTCTGAGGGTATCGTTATTACTGTTACCTAGGAAAGTGGCACAAGCAGCATCTGCTATCTCAGGACAGCAGGAGGAACAATCTCAGACCTTCGGTTTAGTCCTGGGAATTCTAATCAATGTTGCTCTGAGCTCTAATAAATAATAAAAATTTCTTCATTTTGTGACAGCAGTGATGTATTTCTTTTATTAAGTATATATACACACACACATATATGTATTTCCATATTTCCTGGGAAAAAATAGCTCTGTATTGCTAGATCAGAGCCACTGATCTTTTTTAAGTCTTTGTGATTTCAAAGCTCTGACACATAAAAAGCCAACCAACCAATCAACCTACTTCCTTCGAGTCAAATCTGACTCACAGTGATATCACAGGACAAAACAGAACTGCCCCATAGGGTTTCCAGGGAACACCTGGTAGATTCGAACTGCTGACCTCCTGATTAGAACGTGTAGCACTTAATTACTATACCACCAGGGTTTCTATCTGGCACATAGTGGAAACTAAACGAGTGTGTGTTGACTTACCACTCACGGATACCAATTGTGTGGGGGACATGGTGCAATTCCACTGGGATTATAGCACCTTTCTGTGATGCCTCTTAACCACAGAAATGACACACTGAAGATGTTCAAGTCTTCTTTCATCTCAAGTTCCTCACCTCTAAAAAGTGGAAAATAATCTCGTCACTTAAAAAGCCACCCCTTCACTAAAAAAAGAAAAAGTCTGTTTCCCTAAATGGGAGGGTGCGAGGGGGTGGGAGGGCCATCTTGAAATCTGTAAAATAATGTGATGTTTGGAATTCTGCTTCCGCATAAACCAGGAGGAGCAGAGCGGAGGGAGGGAAGCAAATGAACACACGGGAGGTGGGATGTCAGGTAATGAATACCTGGGGCCCATTATGCTATTCTCTCCACATTTCTGTAATTTTCTAGCACATAAGATTACCAAAACAAACAAACAAACAAAAGGATTGTAAGACTGAAATTAAGAAAAAGCAAAAACAAAACACCTGTTGCTGATGGGTTGATTCTGACTCATAGAGACCCCCTAGGGCAGAGTAGAACTGCCCCATAGGGTTTCCAAGGAGCGTCTGGGGGATTCGAACTGCCCACTTCCGTTTAGCAGCTGCGCTGTTTATCACTGAGCCACCAGAGCTCTCAGATGGAAACAGGGACGCTCATAATAGTAGTTACTGTGTTTTCCTAAATGTTTCTTTTCCCTTCTGGGCATCCTCTTTCAAAGAGGAACAGGAGTGAGGAGAAACGTCCCCGATTCGGTATTTTGATAGTCTTGTGGGTCTACTTCACCCTAGGCCTCCTCTTAAGGAATTTCCTGGCCAGAGAAAGCTTCTGAAAGATCCCTGGACTCGTGGTCTACCTTAGTACTCATCCTTCTCTCCTGGATTGGAGGGTAACGACCTCCAAGTTCAGCTCTCCATGGGGGTGGGATGGGAGAGGTGGTTCCCTGTTGAAGACAGGTAACACTGTGCTGCCCTAGGAAGGGGCTACCAGGGTACCAGGCTCTCTCTCTCTACCTATCTTTTTCATCTGTTGCCTTTGGGCACAGTGACCAACTCAAATCAGTTATTGCTGACCTGGCTGGGTTTTCATTAATTGGTAATTATGTTGGCAACCCTTTTCCTTAACCTTTATAAAAAACGAACACACCCATTTCTATAGCTACTAAAAGAACTACAAAATTCTTGGAGACGAGACAAGTGTACCTTGACGAAGTTGTGTTGGGTCCTGTTGGCATGGATTGTCACTGGACTGTTGGTAAGCTCTTTTTGTTCACGTATGTGTTTCTGTTTGGACCAAGGGGAGAAGAGATTCAGAGGCTGTCTTCCCTCTTGCCTTGAGAGGTTTTGCAAGCCTTCATTGTCTTTGGTTGGCTTGCATAGTAACTGAACCGTGTCAGTTTTAATCTTTTCCCTTGATCAACAAATTGTCACAGTGATGTGTGGTTCAGTGACAATTGATGTCTTTATTTTTTTGGCATTGTTAGAAATGTCACTATCACACAACTTCTGCCAAGCCAACCTTTTACAGGTATATAATTTATTGGCAGCAATTACAGTAATTTGTTGTGCAACCTGACCCTGAATCAGTGTGATTTTCCCATCAACATTAGGTTCCTCTTCCCTCTTCCTCCTGTCCCTTTAACCACTAATAAATTTCAGTCTCTACGTATTTGTCTTTTTTAAAAAAAAAACAAAATCCCAATCTTTTTATATAAGTAAGGTCACATAATGTGTGCTCTTTTGTGATGACTTATTGCACTTTGGTGGTGTAGTGACTAAGCACTACATCTGCTAACCCAAAAAGTTAGCAGTTCAAATCCACCAAGCACTCCTTGGAAACTCTACGGGGCAGTTCCGCTCTGGCCTTTAGGGTCACTATAAGTTGGAATCAACTCGACGGCAGTGGCTTTTGACTTTTTTATTGCACTCAGTATAGCATCTTCAAGCTCTATCCATGTTGTAGCATGTATCAAGACTTCCCAACATGTCGTTGCATGTATGTACCACCTTCTGTTTATGCATTCATCCACCGATGGGCATTTAGGTTGTTTCTAGCTTCTGGTTATTGCAAATAGTGCTGCCATGAACATTGGTGTACAAGTCTCTGTTCGAGTCTCTGTTTTTGAGTCCTCTGAGTGCAACGAGGAGAGGAATTGCTGGGTCATACAGTAGTTCTGGAAATCCTGGTAGTGTAGTGGTTAACAGGTATGACTGCAATTCAAATCCAGCAGGGCCCTTCGGAAGCCCTGTGGGGGCAGTTCCACTGTGTGCCCTTTAGGGTATCTATGAGTCACAAGTGACTTGAAAGCGACGGGGTATGATCGTTCTATTTTTAGTTTTTTGAGGAAAGGCCACACTTTTCCACAATGCCAATACATTTCTGAGAAGTCCTCTCCAGGTGGGTTAAAAGAAACCTAATACATTCGTAGCACTGCGATGATGTTAAAAATGGATTTACTCAACTTCAAATGATCAAATATTGGTTAAGAAAATCAAAGAAGTTTTCGAGCTAGAAGGATCAAAAAAAAAAAAAAAAAGCCCTGGAGATCATTGTAGCTGAGTCTTACTCACACAGGAGAGGTGACGGGGGTTACTGAGGACAAGAAGAGTGAAGTGGCGGGTCCTTTCATGGAGAACTTGGCTGCCTTTAATCTCTCTAAAGAACAGTTTCATAGAGTTTGACAAGAAGAAACACTGAGCACACCAACAGCTCCAAAGTGAGAGCCGAAAACTGAAGCGGATACCATCCTCCGTTTTGTTTCATCCTCACCTACCACGGGGTCTCAAGCTCAAGTTCTCTGAGAGACAGTGTCTAATATTTCTGTTATAGCAAAATACAGCAAAAGTCAGCCGTGGAAAGGATCCAGTTCAAACATTCATTTAACGTGTGTTTGGGAAATCAAAATAGCCTTCTCATATTCAAAGAAAATAATTACTTCTAAAGTCAATTTTATAGAAGTCTGCTTTTAATCATACTTTGTTTAGAGAATAATCACTCTAAAAAAATTGAGAAAACAGGTTGATCCTCAATTCAAATATTCTTAATGCACCATACCAATAAGACAGCAACTTAACAAAAAACAAAACCAGATTGTTTTGAGGAAAGAATCAGTGAATGCAGAAAACAGTACCAAGTGAAACGCACCTATATTTTGCTCTGCTTAGAAAATAAAATATTTGTCAGAATAAACTTTCTTCTGCTTGTGAATTGTATCTCACTTGTAGCTCTTTAAAACTACTGAAATAAAATTGGAAAAGGCAATTGAAAACTGTTTATATTCACGTACCCTTTTTATTTTGAGTAGTTTTGACCATGAACACCACACATAAAATATTTCCCGTTGTGAAGGAGGCAGAGACCACTTTCTACAGTAAGTGTGGCTTTAAACACTTACCTTCTGATCTTGAGAGAGCAGGAAGGAAGGAGGGAGACAGAAAGACCTCTTTAACAACTTAAAAAAAAATAAGATTCTTAAAAATCTTTAACCCTTGTAAACTTGGCCTCGAGTATTTGCCAAGAGCTAAGAGTAAAAGAGAGCAATAGGGAGCAATAAAGGTGACAAAAAGGACGAAGATAAACAAAGGAGAGGGACAGACGGACACTGGGGGACAAGAAGGGTCATAAACAATGGGACCCGTGGAGCTGTAAAGCACTTGACTCACGGTTCTCCTCAGAACCATGTAAAACAGACAACACCTGTACGTCTGCCTCTCGTTCCATTTAGGCTTTAATGCAGGAACTTTTGTAACTAGGTCCTGTTGGTGACAAACTGTATAGGTGGTGGGACTGAATAATTTCGCCATGGCAAGCCCAGTGATCTACCAACGTGGTCGCCTGAGAAAACGGGACAGGTGGTGGTCATTTCCAAGCTGTGACAATTCTGTGGTCCCGGAGCATCCTGAAAACCAATGATTTTCAAATATGTCTTGCACCTGACACACAAGAGGAATCCCTGCTGGCACAGAGGATAAATATCACCGCTGCTAATCAAATGCTCCTTGGAAACTCTGTGGGGCAGTTTCACTTTGCCTTGTAGGATCAACTTGACCACTACGAATTTGTTTTTCTTTTTGGAGGTTTTTTTTGCACAATAAGAAATCCATTTTAGATTGTGCTCCGTATGTATATACATGATGCACGTGTGCACAATTTTAAATTTATGAAACTAAAATTTCATTAGAACTATTTTTTTTCTGGTGGCAGAGTCAAGATGGCCAACTAAGCCCACGTCTCCTTCTATCCCTCTGGAAACCAAGACCTGAATTGACAATCAAACAGAACCTTCTGAGCACCTAATCAGCCTCAGGACACGGCACAGAGCTGTTAATTGGGACTTCATACCACTCAGTGAAAAACCTCCTCTCTCTTGGTGCCTCCCGCTCCTGGCTAGCCCCGGCTCTCACGGACGGAAGGTAAACGCACCATTGTGACTTTTTCCTCTGTCTCAGCTGGCGGGCGGAGCTGGGTCTTGCCTGGCGGCTGGACTCAGACACACTACTGGGGGGATAGGCCGGTGAAATTCCCATATTCTGAGAGCCAGGCTCGGGACTCTGTTAATCTAGCCACGTTGAGCCTTTTGTTTTGTAGCTGCCTCAGCAGGGTTTGTGCGGAGCTCCGCGGTCAGGGTGCGGGACGCCATGTTGGTACCGAGATTTTAGCGGGACCTCGTTCTTAGCCTGGGAGCCAGCGCCTGCAAACGGGACAGCGCTTCTCCGACAGAAAAGTAGTGATTTTGCACAGTGCTGCCTACGTTGGGGGCCCTGCAACAGAAGCAGAGGAATCGCTGCCTCTCGGCACCTTTAGCCCCTCTGTCTGCTGCCTGTGTGGAGGGCGCCATCTTGGATACGGTGGCCGCAGCTGGACCTAATTCTTAGCTTGGGAGCCAGAGCCTGCCCACAGGAGAGTGCTTTTCTATCACAAAACCAGTACTAAACGCAGTGTTGGATAAGGCTAGGCCCTGTGAGCAGAGGCCACCAGGGCAGTAGCATTGCTGTATTCTGAACTAGTTTGTTATCATCTGGGGTTGGATATAGTGGCGCTTACTTTGTCAGATGAGAAGAGGGACCTCTACACCTGAAAACCTAACTGACTTGTGAACTGGTCAGATACCTTTTGCTTTACATTTGAAGACAGCCTAGAGAAACATTTGCAATCCATCCTCACAGTACCTCTTCCAGCCTCTATATACTCACATGGGACCCAAAAAGCAACAGACAATTGTGGCATACAAGCAATCACTCATGGCTTCAGAAGGCTCCCAAACAAAGCAACCAAGGAGTTTTCCAGATGAAGAAACTTTTATGAAAGCATCAGGAAGTGAATACAAATAGATTATATACATAGCCCTTCTAGACCTCATACAAAATGCAGCAGAACAAAATGAAAAATTAAGAAAATTGTTTAATCTGATGGAACACCAGTGCTCTGAAATCCAACAGATCAAGAAGAAAATCAAAGACATAGAAACTTCCATGCAAAGCCAAGAAAACAGAATGGAACAAATAGAAAAAAGAATTTCTGACTTGGAAGACAGAGCTACTGATGCCAGCGTCTATGAGCAGAAGTCAGAAAAAAGAAACAAGAAAAATGAAGAAACATTAAGAAGCATGTGGGACTCTATTAAGAGGAACAACCTTCGATTAATTGGAGTCCCTGAACAGGGTGAGACATCTGAGAACACAGAGAGTATTGTTGCTGAGCTGCTCAAAGAAAACTTCCCAGAAATCATGAAGGAAGAGAATATAGACATCTCAGATGCATATCGTATGCCACCCAATATAGATCTCAAAAGAAAGACTCCAAGACATATTATAATCAAGCTTAACAAAATGAAACATAAGCAGCAACTCTTAAAGGCAATAAGACTCAAGGCAAAGCTAACGTTCAGAGGGAAACCCTGTAGGCTCTCGTCAGATTTCTCAGCAGAAACCATGCTGGCACGGAGACAGTGGCACGACACATTCAAAGTCTTGAAGGAGAAGAACTTCCAACCAAGAATTATATATCCTGCAAAACTATCTTTCAAATACAAAAATGAAATTAAGACATTCCCAGATAAACAGAAACTCAGAGACTTTGTAAAAACCAAACCCAAACTACAAGAAATACTGAAAGAAGTTCTTGACTTTGGCTTAGAAGAATGAAACCACTAACTATATTTTAGAACGACACAGTACTCAATACTCTACTCATTTAGGGAAGGCTCCAAAGTAAATCAGAGCTTTGATTTGGAAAGAAGCAATCCAGTGATCATCATGAAAACTATGGTGTCATCATAATAAAAAGAGGGATGTACTACAGTCATTATAGTCCTTCCAGATGGAGAGGAAGATGACCAGACTGGTAGTAATTAAAATTGGGTTTATAAATAGTTTATTAAGGGGGTTCATAGGGGCAGCTGTAAAGCACAACAAAGATGTATCATACCATTTCAAGAAATCTAACACACGAGTCTCAATAACTTTAAAACCAGCTCTGAAAAGGGTGAAAAATCAACTCACAAAAAAGAGTGTCCCAGAACAGACTAATAAGAACAACAGAGAAAACATCAACATAAAAATAAACATATCACAATGGCAGCAGTGAATACATACCTATCAATAATTACATTGAATGTGAATGGACTGAATGCTTCAGTAAAGAGACACCAAGTGTCATCTTGGATCAAAAGACACAACCCATCCATATGTTGTCTATAAGAAACTCACTTGAGACCTAAAGACAGGAACAAACTGAAAATTAAAGGATGGAAGAATATATATCAAGCTAACAGTGAACAAAGAAGAGCAGGGGTGGCAATTCTAATCTCAGACAAAATCAATTTTAATGTCAAATCCACCATTGTGGACAAAGATGGACACTATTAATTGCTGAAAGGTTTAGTACACAAGCAAGACTTAACTATATTAAATATTTATGCACCTAATGTCAGAGCACCTAAATATGTTGAAGAAACACTGACTACGCTCAAAAGAGTTAGATGACTCCACAATAATAGTGGGAGACTTTAACACTCCACTCTCATTACTAGACAGATCATCTAGAAAAAAGCTCAGTGAAGATACAGAAGACCTCATTGCCACAATTAACTAACTAAACCTCATTGATATATACAGAACTTTCCACCCATCAGCAGACAACTATACCTTCTTCTCCAGTGCACATGGAACATTCTCCAGAATTGACCAAGTGATAGACCACAATGCAATGCTCAACAAAATCCATACCATTGAATTACTACAAAGCATCTTCTCAGATCATAAAGCCATAAAAGTTGAAATCAATAGCAGAAAAAACATAGATAGAAAGTGGAACTCTTGGAAACTGAACAACATCTTGCTCAAAAAAAACATGGGTTGTAGAGGAAATCAAGGATGAATTAAAGAAATTCATGGATTCCAATGAGAACGAAAACACTTCCTACCAGAACCTATGGGATACAGCCAAAGCAGTGCTCAGACGTCTGTTTATCTCCATAAATGCACACATCTGGAAGGAAGAAAGAAACCAAATCAAGGAACTAACTCTACAGCTTGAGCAAGTAGAAAGAGAACAACAGAGGAACCCCTCGGGCACCAGAAGAAATGAGATCATAAAGATTAGAGCAGAGCTAAATGTATTAGAGAATAGAAAAACAATTGAAAACACCAAAAGCTGGTTTTTTGAAAAGATCAACAAAATTGATAAACCACTGGCTAAACTTACTAAAGAAAAGCAGGAAAGGAAACAAATAACCCAAATTAGAAGTGAGAGGGGAATTGTCACCACAGATGCAACAGAAATCAAAAATATCATAACAGAAAACTATGAAAGACTGTACTCTAACAAATTTGAAAACCTAGGGGAAATGGACAAATTCCTTGACTCATACCACCTACCCAAATTATCACAACGTGAAGCAGAACAACTTAATAAACCTATCACAAAGGAAGAGATTGAAAAGGGTGTCAAAACATTGCCAACCAAAAAAAGTCCGGGCCCAGATGGCTTCACGGCAGAATTCTACCAAGCATTTAGAGAAGAGTTAACCCCAATACTACTGAGATTATTTCACAGTATAGAAAGGGATGGAGTACTCCCAAACTCATTCTATGAAGCCAGCATAACCCTGATACCTAAGCCAGGGAAAGATCCAACAAAGACAGAGAACTACAGACCAATATCACTCATGAACCTAGATGCAAAAATCTTCAACAAAATTCTTGTCAACAGAATACAACAACATATCAAGAAATTAATCCATCATGACCAAGTGGGATTCACACCAGGGATGCAAGGCTGGTTCAACATCAGGAAAACAATTAATGTGATTAACTACATAAATAACACAAAAGACACAGATCACCTGATTTTGTCCAGTGATGCAGAAAAGGCATTTGATAAAGTCCAACACCCATTCATGCTAAAAACTCTTAGCAAAATGGGCATAGACGGCAAATTCCTCAACACAATAAGGGCCATTTATACAAAGCCAATTGCCCACATCATCCTGAATGGAGAGAGACTGAAAGACTTTCCCTTGAGATCAGGAACTAGACAACGATGCCCACTGTCACCTCTCCTATTCAACATTGTGCTAGAAGTTCTAGCCAGAGCAATTAGACAAGACAAAGAAATAAAGGGCATTGGCAAAGAGGAAGTTAAAATCTCCCTGTTCGCAGATGATATGATTCTTTATGCAGAGAACTCCAAGGAATCTATAAGTAAGCTACTCAACCTGATAGAAGAGTTCAGCAAAGTCTCAGGATACAAGATAAACATAAGTAAATCAGTAGGATTCCTTTATACCAACAACGAGACTGTTAAGGAGGAAATTATCAAATCAATACCATTTACGATAGCCCCTAAGAAGATAAAGTACCTAGGAATTAATCTAACCAGAGAAACAACAGACCTTTACAAAGAGAACTACAAGCCTTTACTACAAGAAACTAAGAGAGACTTAGATAAATGGAAAAACCTACCCTGCTCATGGATAGGAAGACTTAACATTGTGAAAATGTCTATTTTCCCCAAAGCAATTTATTTATATAATGCAATCCCAATACAAGTTCCAGCATCATTTTTTAATGAGATGGAGAAACAAATCACCAATTTTGTTTGGAAAGGGAAGAAGCCCCGGATAAGTAAGATACTACTAAAGAAGAAGAACACACTGGGAGGCCTCTCATTACCCGACCTTAGAACATACTACACTGCCACAGTGGTCAAAACAGCCTGGTACTGGTACAAGAACAGACAGATCGATCAATGGAACAGAATTGAGACCCCAGAGATGACACTGTCTGCCTATGAACAGTTGATATTCGACAAAGGCCCTAAGACATTAAACTGGGGTAAAAACAGTATCTTCAACAAATGGTGCTGGCAAAATTGGTTATCCATCTGCAAGAAACTGAATCAAGATCCATATCTTACACCTTATACAAAAACCAACTCCAACTGGATGAAAGACCTAAATATCAAACCTAAAACGATAAAGCTCATCCAAGAAAAGGTAGGAACAACAATGGAAGTTTTAATACACAATGAGGACAGACTCCAAAATCTGTCAAAGAAACCTCAATCAACAGAAGAGAAAATAGATAAATGGGAACTATTAAGAATTAAACATTTTTGCTCATCCAAAGACTTTATTAATAGAATTAAAAGAACACCCACAGAATGGGAAAAAATATTTGGCAACTCTATGTCAGACAGACGCCTGATCTCCATAATCTATAAGATACTACAAGATATCAATAAGAAGAAGATAAACCATCCAATTAAGCGATGGGCAAAGGAGATGGACAGACACTTCACGAAAGAGGAGATCCAGGCAGCCAAAAAACACATGCAGACATGTTCACGATCTTTAGTTATTAAAGAAATTCAAATCAAGACAACAATGAGATACCATCTCACCCCAACAAGATTGGCCATGATCCAGAAAACACAAAACAACAAATGCTGGAGAGGCTGTGGAGAAAATGGAACCCTCCTACACTGTTGACGGGGTTGCAAAATGGTCCAGCCTCTTTGGAAGGCAATCTGGTGCTTCCTTAAAAAATGGATATTGATATACCATTTGACCCAGTAATTCCACTACTTGGAATATATCCTACAGAATCAAGGCCTTTCACACCAATGGACACATGCACCAGAATTTACTGCAGCACAGTCCACGATAGCAAAAAGATGGAATCAACCCAGATGCCCAACAATAGAAGAATGGATAGGTAAACTATGGTACATATACTCAATGGAGCACTATGCAATGATAAAGAATAATGATGATTCCAGGAAACATCTCCTAACCTGGTTTCAACTGGAAGACATTATGTTGAGTGAAAGTAGTCAGTGACAAAGGGACAAATACTGTATGAGACCTCTACGATAAGATCTCAAAAACAGACTTGTATATAGAAGAAAAGACTCTTTGACAGCTGCAAGGGAGGGGAGGGAGTGAGTGTGGGGGGGAGGGTTTAGTTTAGATAGTTACTAGAAATCTAGTTCGGAGAAAGCAGTGATAGCACACATTAGAAACAAGAACAACATTAAGTGGACTTCAGCATAACTTGAGTACTCCTTCCATCTTAACTCAATACTGCAAGGATAGAGTAGCTGGGGCGGGGGGCGGGGGACCATGCTCTTAGGTGAATTCCAGGCCAACTGGCACAACTAGCGTTTTGTTAAGAGAGCTCTCTGCACCCCACATTGGTGAGTGGCGTCTGGGGTCTTAAAAGCTGCCAAGCTGCCATCCGAGGACACAGCAAATGGTCCCAACTCAGCAGGAACGGATGCTCACCGAGGACCAACGTGACATGCGGTAAAGACAACTGAGAAGACAGAGAGACCCACAAGAGTGGGTGCCTACATTGACTTGGGACCGGAAGAACCGGATGGTGCCCGGCCACCACCAGTGATAGCCACGATGGAGCTCACAGAGAGGAGTCTCACTGGCAACACAAGAATAAAAAGGGGTGTATCATGAGATCTCCACTAAAGACCTCAATTGATGGTCCAGCAGTTTTGGGGGTCCTCTGAGAGCATGGCCCCGGCCCTGATGCTGCCCTTTCCCATAAATTATAACAAAGGTCCACTCTTTGGACAGGAATGGATTGGACTTGGCAATGCAGAGTGACCATATATTGGAAGCACTTTATGGTTCTATACATCTATAGGATATCATCTTGCTGACCTCTGGCTGGAGGAAGGGGAGTGGATGGAGAGGAGGGGAAAGGAGGCTGTTGGGTGGATGAGACATGTATGGAGCAGAGAGGAATAGTGTGCAGTCACCGGGCAGGGAGAGCAGTGGAAGCTGCATATAGGTGGGCATGTAAATTTATACATGAATGTACATTTTCACTCAGTTATGTTAAATAAAAATAAAAAAAATTAAAAATAAATAAATAAATAAATAGTGTAAGAAGAAAAAAAGAAATATTTTTTTCTTACTAGGCACGATGCTTTCTGATATTTTCCATCGCATTTTATATAATTTACCCCCTAAATTCTGGTTTGTAAATCATTAAATGATTTTATCATTCACTAAAGTGTTCCGAATCAGAGTTTGAAAACAGATGTAAGTGAATAAGGATGTTGATTGGACTCAAGAATAATATGATGTCCCAGAATATTTTATTCCAAGTAAAAAGTTTTGCAGAATTTAGAAATTACCAGATAGAAAAATTACCAGAATAGAAAAATGAAGTTGATATCATCTTCCATTTTATTTGGGGCAAGATATGTACGATGAAGTCTCAAGCTCTAGTTCTCTGAGATACAACGCAACATTTCTACTCTGGAAAAAGGAGAAAAAAGGAAGTCATGGAAAGGATCCAGTTTAAGAACTCAGTCTGTAGTTTCTATACCACACTGCAAAGCTTCAAATCTTTTGAAATGAAGTATTTTTCTCATCAGTAGGCAGCTCATACTGGTAAAAGATGATTTTGCAATACAGCATCTTTAAAAGTAACGCATTTTGCAATGGAAAGAATGGTTTTTCAGTTCCGAGAGGTGTGAGTATGTGCTTGGAGCATACGAACATAAAGAAAATTTTGGTACAGAATTGCAAGAGGGACTGACAAGTAATAAAGCATTCTGAAAAACTGCAGAACTGTCCTTATGAAATTCATCAGTCTCTCAGTGGTTACTTGTATCCAAAGTAGCCCACCAGGTCCTCTTCCTCATCTTAGTCAGGAAGCTCCACGGAAACTTGTCCACTAGGGGTGACCTTGCTGGCATTGGAAATGCGGCTGGCATAACTTCCGTCATTCCAATAACATGCAAGCTACCAGTCTGACAAACTGACACACAAGTGGTAGTGGAGTAGTTGGCAGGACTATTTTGGAAAGAAGCAACTAGTGAAAATTCAGTATCAGAGTAACATTGTCTGATATAATGCTGGAAGATGAGTCTCTCAGGTTGGAAAGCAATCAAAAAAACTACTGCAGAAGAGCTTTCTCCTTAAAACAGAGCTCAGTTTAATGATATGGGTGGAGTACAGTTTGGGGGAACCTTCATCTGCTGATGTGGTAAGACTTAAGAGTAAACAGCTGCAAACATCCATTAATAATATGAGTAGGAACATGGAAAGTATCAACTATGAATCCAGGAAAATTTGAAGTCACCAAAAATGAAATGCAACACACAAAAAAGGGTTTCTTAGGCATTAATGAGCTGGAATGGGTTGGTATTGGCCACTTTGAATAAATCATATGGTGTACCACGCCAGGAATGACAAATTGAGGAGGTATGGCATCCCATTCTTCAAAAGAGGGCATTTCAAGATCTGTCCTAAAGTACAAACAATGCTGTGAATGACAGGCTAATAACCATATACCTACAGGGAACACCAGTTAATAGTACTATTATTCAAATGCACACAGCAACCATTAAAGCCAAAGATAAAGAAACTGAAGGTTTTTACCAGCTTATACACTGTGAAAGGGATAAAACATGCACTCAAGATGCATTGATAATTACTGTTGATTGAAATGAAAAGTTGGAAATAAAAAAGAGGAACCAGTAATTGGAAAACATGGCCTTGGTGCTAAAAACAACACTGGAGGTCATCTTGCAAGACCAACAAATTCTTCTTTGCAAATAATGTTTTTCAACAGCATAAACGGCAACTATACATATATGTCTATGAGGTCTGGCAGTTAAGTGCATAAACTCATGCTAGAAAAAGTGCTACATACCTCATTGCTGAATATCACTATGGTCACCTTCAAAGTACTCCCCATGAGAAACCACACACTGACACCAGCGCCTAGTCCACCCTTCAAAGCAGTTTTGGAACTCTTTTTCTGGAATGGCCATCAGAGCTGTCGTTGTATGACCCTTGATGTCCTGAATGTCATCAGAATGTCTTCTTTTCAGTATCCTTTATCTTTGGGTAAAGAAAAAAGTCACTGGGGGCCAGATCAGGGAGTAAGGAGGGTGTTCCCATACCGTGATTTGTTTGCTGGCTAGAAACTCCCAGACAGTGCCACATGAGCCAGTGCATTGTTACGAAGCAAGAGCCAAGAATTGTTGGCAAAAAGTTCCAGTTGTTTTTGTCTTTTTCATGCAGGCTTTTGAGCACTTCCAAATAGTAAATTTGTTAACTGTCCACTTGGTACAAATTTGTAATGAATAATCTCTGTGACATCAAAAAAAATTAACGACACTGTTTTTTGACTCTTGATTTGGACTGATGAAACTTTTTTGGTCATGGAGAATTGGCTGACTTCCATTGTGCACTTTGATGCTTTGTTTCAGGGTCCTATTGGTACATGTTTCATCACCAGTGATAACACGGCCCAAAACGTTGTCTTGCCTCTTTAAAAGGTCTTTGCAAGCTTTGACTCTCTTTTGCTTTTGTTCATCTGCAAGCTCCTTCAAGACCATTTTTGCACATGCCTTTCTCATGCTAAGATTTTCAGTTAAGATTTTCCTGTTTCTCTATCCATGTTTACTTGATCTGCTGTGCTTCTCATAGTCAGCCAACAATTTCAACACATAATTCCATAAAGTTTTTCAATGATTATGCTTCTCACAGTCAGCCAACAATTTTGACACATGTTTCCATGAATTTTTGCAATATTTTCATCAGTTCTGCTCATCACTAGCCATCTTGATCTCTCTTTATCAGTGATGCTTTCTCTCCCCTCAGAAAAATATTTATTCCACTTGTACATTGCATTTTGTTTATGGCATTATCCCATAAAATTAGACTAATATGTCCCTGATTTTGCTTCCACTCTTGCCAAGTTTAACAAGAAATTTAATGTTTGCTCATTGCTCTAATTCAAGCGCCAACATTCTTGCAATGGCACACAAAAACACACAACAATAATGAACATGACTCAGCAAGACACCACCACACATCAACATGAGCACAGCTGTGAGACACTGATATACCAAGGTTATGAAACTTTACTGAGTTGTTTGTACAGTGCTGCCAACATAAGCACACAGCAGTTAAGTTCACAAACTTAATTGTCAGATCTTGTCGCCATGCGGAATTCACAGGAATCAAATTGATGACTACACTGGTGGAAAGAGATGATGGAAAAGCTCAGAATTATCAGTCAGAGCAAGACCGGGGCAGATTGCAGAACTGACCATCAATTGCTCATATGAAAGTTCAAGTTAAAGCTGAAAAAAATTAGAGCAAGTCCACAGGAGTCAAAATACTATCTTGAGTGTATCTCATTTGAATTTAGAGACCATCTCAAGAACAGATTTGACCCACTGAACATTGATGACTGAAGGCCAGATGAGTTGTGGAATAACATGAAAGACACTGTACATGAAGAAAGAAAGAGGTCATTAAGAAGATAGGAAAGAAAGAAAAGATCCAAATGGATGTCCGAGGGACTCTGAAACTTGCTCTTGAGCATTGAGTAGTTAAGGGAAATGGAAAAAATGATGACATAAAAGAGCTGAACAGAGAATTAGAGGAGGCAGCTTGAAAAGACAAAGTACTATAAAGGAACATACAAAGACCTGGAATTAGAAAATCAAAACGGAAGAACACACTTGGCATTTCTCAAGGTGCAAGAATTGAAGAAAAAATTCAAACCTTGAATTGCAATACTGAAAGATTTTACAAGGAATATACTGAACTATATGAGAAGCATCAAAAACATCAAAAGAAGATAGAAGAAATAGACAGTCACTGTACCAAAAGGAATTGCTCAAAATTCAGTCACTTTAGGAGGTAGTAAATAATCAAGAACCAATGATACTGAAGGAAGAAGTCCAAGCTGCGCTGTTAAAAAAAAAAAAATTGCCTTCAAGTTGATTCTGACTCATAATAACCCTATAGGACACAGTAGAACTGCCCCATGGGGTTTCCAAGAAGCTCTTGGTGGATTTGAACTGCTCAACTTTTGGTGAAGAGGACCTAAAGCACTTACCGATCATTGTCAAAGACTACAGTCTTTGGTATGGATTACACCTCAACATGAAGAAAACAAAAGTCCTCACAACTGGACCGATAAGCAACATTAAGATAAATGGAGAAAAGACTGAGGTTGATAAGGATTTTGTTTTCATGGAATCCACACTCTTGGAAGCAGTAGCCAAGAAATCAAATGACATATTACATTGGACAAATCTGCTGCAAAAGACCTCTTTAAAGTGTTAAAAAGCAAGGACGTCACTTTGAAGATTAAGGTGTGCTTTATCCAAGCAATGGTATTTTCAGTCACCTCACATGCATGGCAAAGCCAGGCAATGAATAGGAAGACCAAAGAAGATCTGATGCCTTTGAAATACGGTATTGCGGTAGAATACTGAATATACCAAGGACTGTCAGAAGAATGAAGAAATTTGTCTTGGAAGAAGTACAGTCAGAATTTTACTGAGAAGCAAAAATGGCAAGGCTTTGTGACATATTTTGAACATGTTATGCGAAAGAACCGGTCCCTGGAGAAGGATATCACGCTTGGTAAAGTAGATGGTCAACAGAAAAGAGGAAGATCCTTAAGGGGGTAGGTCGACACTGTGGCTGCAACAGTGGGTTCAAGCACAACCAGGACTGTAAGGACGGCACGGGGCTAGGCCATGTGTCTTCTGCTGTACACAGAGCTGCTGTGGGTCGTAAATGACTCCGCGGTAATGGGATGAGTCAGAATTAACTTGACGATACCGGACAAGAACATGACGTGTTCAGAAATCCAGAAACAAACCAAACACGAAAAAGAGTCTTCAGGATGCCTTCGGTTCATGAGACTCCACTGTTGTCGAGTCAGGCTCAATTCATGGTGACCCCATAGGAGACAAAAAAAAAACAAAGGGAAGAAAATACAGCATAAATAATCTAACACACAAGTAGGCAGTCAACTCTATCGCTGGTGAACTGCCTCTCTTGATTGTCTCCTGTCATAGGGATTTCAGTCTCTCCCCTGGCAGGCTTTTGCTTTACTGGACAGCTGTGCTTGGTGGGATGCTCTTTACATGGAGTTGTTTCCTAAGTGACATCTGTCACCAGTACTATTTCTGTCCTCTGTTGCCACGCAGTTTAATAAGAAATGAATTTGGAATGAACTCCGCTTCACTGGATTGACATTAAGAAGGGATACACATTCTGAAGACCCTAGAACAATCTGAGAGGTGCTGTTCACAGGCATCCTGGTTTGAGGAAGGACACCTACTCTGAATCTTGGAAGAGAATCAGAACTATAAACTATGTTATCTGATGGAGACCGTGCCGGCACAAGACTTTTCAGGCAACTTCTCTAATTCTTCAGATAGGAAAGTGAGCTTGCAATCTAATCCACTGGACTATTTTCTAGGAAATGTGACTCTAATTTCCTTAAGGCCATTGGTGGGAAGATAGGATTCACTTTTTGGAAATTTAATTAAGCCAGCTTTTTGGCAACAGATTTTCCTCTGAGTCTGACATATGATATTTGATATGCTTCAGCTCTTAAAAAAAAATTTCATCAGAGCTGCCAACCGAGGATACAGCAAATGGTCCCAGCTCAGCAGGAATGGATGTTCACCGAGGACCAAAATGACATGGGGTAAAGACAACCCAGAAGATAGAGAGACTTCGGTTCATGAGACTCCACTGTTGTCTAGTGGGTGCCTACATCGACTTGGGACCGGAAGAACTGGATGGCGCCTGGCCACCACCAGTGATAGCTGTGATGGAGCTCACTAAGTTGAGTCTCACTGGCAACACAAAAATAAAAAGGGTGCATCCTGAGATCTCCAATAAAAGACCTCAATTGATGGTCCAGTGGTTTCAGGGTTCCCCTGAGAGCATGGCCCCTGGCCCTGATACTGCCCTTGCCCATAAATCACAATGAAGGTCCACTCTTTGGACACAAATGGATTGGACTTGGCAATGCAGAGTGACCATATATTGGATGCATTTTGCTGGAGGAAGGAGAGTGGGTGGAGAGGAGGGGAAAGGAGGCTGTTGGGAGGATGAGACATGTATGGAGCAGAGAGGAATAGTGTGCTGTCACCGGGCAGGGAGAGCAGTGGAAGCTGCATATAGGTGGGCATGTAAATTTATACGGGAATGTACATTTTCACTCAGTCATATTGAATAAAAAAATAAAAAATGAAAAAAAAATTTCATCAGAAAAATTTTATGATGAAAAATCTGTGGGAGTAATAGTCTCAAGTGAACTAGAAGTTGGGAAGAGTGAGCTGTATGAACAACTGATGAATTGGAGTATAGCTTTTCTCAAGCTTTATTTTATTCCTACTATCGATAGCAATGGGATACTATATTCACAGTTTACAATTTTTTTTCACATATAAACTGCTGCTCATACAAATCCTCTTTGAAGTACATATTTTTAATCCTTATCTCAGGAAAGAAAACTAAGAAAGTGTACTCTTATACTCAAGGCAAGTTAGAGCTGGGATAGCTGTAAAGATTTTCTCATCTTCTTAATTTTATAGAGCCTCAGTCCCAAAAGGGCTATGTGATATCATAGAGTCAGTACTGAAACTCGGAGATACAACACTCAGAAGGTCCTTTTGCTCAGGGTTCTTTATATGTTTGCTAGAATCCTATAGGGATATTTTGAAAAGCTTGTTAGGTTCCTCTTAGCATTTATAAACAGAGCCGTGTGATACACAATGGCCTCCAAATTTCTTCTCTCTTGGCTACATAATTTGGACACCTTCCCATGTTGACACCTATGTTGTCACCTCATTGCTATTTCTGAATGATGACAGCATCAGCATTCAGCAGTCATGGTATGTAGCCATAGCTATGATTTGTGGCCTGTGTTAGTCTTGTCTTGTCTGTGCTCACACCATACTGGCTATTAAATAAGATGAAAAACTGTTTCTGGTCTTCTCTTTGTATTCCAAAACCAAGACAAAGGAATCTTCCAGTTCTTGAGTGTAGCCAACCATATTTCTCAACAATCTTAGAACAGGCCAGAACTACATAATGACCATGTTAGTCTGCACAAAGCCAGGTAAACAATGTGGCATTCTGAGAGCAAGACTGAGGTCTTCTTGCAGATGCTGGGGCCAAACAGACTTTAAGTAAGTTTTGTTGTTTGATTTTCAACAGGAACTCTGACTGTTAGAACCTCTTTCATTGACAATGATTATCTTCACATTTTTTTTAACTAATTCAAAGACACTGTAAATCTTAGTGACAACCTTTAAGTGTTGAGAACATAGCTTTTCTTCCTCCACAAAATCTTTAGGCACATTGGCACAGTCACAAAACATTGAGCAGAGTATCTTTTGATAGAGTCGTTGACATGGCTAAAAAGAACAACGATTTGATTGATGGCGAAACCTGATGTTTGTACTGAAGTCACACCTGAGGTTCACCCTTTAGCCAAAGATTAGACAGGCCCATAAAACAAACAGTAATATATGTTACTCAACCACATATATGAGACTAAATGGACACACCAGTCTGGGAGCAAGGACAAGAAGGCAGGAGGGGACAGGAAAGCCAGACAAATGGAAATAGGTTGAGAAGGAGAGAGTGTTGATGCATTCTGGGGTTGGTCACCAATGTCACAAAATAATATGTGTATTAATTGTCCGATGAAAAACTAATTTGCTCTTAAACCCTCATCTAAAGCACACATGGGCACACACATACACATACACAGCTGATGTTTGTTATTTGACGGAAGGATAGGATGGGAAAATATTTTGGAATTTTTTTCTCCAAGTATAGCTCTGACAGAATGTAAAATGTAAAGTGTTTTTCCCCCAACTTTAAGATAGAAAACTTACACCACCCTTGTGAATTCCTGACAACATTCTAACGTTATTCAGTCTCACACATTGTTGACATCTGTGTCTTGCAGAAAAGTGCAAAATTCCCTAGGATTCTAAATTAGATTTGTGTGATTCTGACTCAAATATTCATCAAGATGATATTCCCTCAGCACTGTTGTTGAGTGTTTGGTAGCATGTTGGGAAGCTGGGCCTTTCCCTTTGCAATCGACATAAAATCATAATTGATAAGAGTTTTTTCAGTTTTACTTCCTGCTCTCATCAGCACCCTTTCCCAGAACTAAAAACAGAGACATTAGTGTACTGAAAAGAAGTGTCTAGACAGGCTGGTAGAGCAATGAATGAGGCTCATGGTGGTGATGGGCTTGTTGTAACTTCTTCCAGAGACTCAGTCTTTTCAGATCTCCAATAAGTAGAATTTCTGTTCATAATCCATTGACTTATTCATTCACAGCATAAGATCTATCACTACTTAATGGTGCCCATGACCAAATCTAATCAACTTTACTTAGGTTATCTACATAGTTCTTGCTACCACGATGGACTGAATTTATAGGTCGGAAGAAAGAGAAACCGAAATATACTTAGAGAGGGGGCAACAGTCCTGTTTTTGTAGTGTATTTCTAGAATGTCAAACCAAACTTGACATTCAAATGACACTTATCCTTATATGAAAACAGAAAATATTCTACTCATAATAATAACAACAACAACAACAAAAATCCAAAAATGTAGAGCAGTAAGTTGGGCCACATGTGTGTGATAACGTCACCGGAAGCTGACCAACATGCCCTAACCTGAATCATTACAGAGCCAGCTTTGAGTGCTTGCTTTCCCTCTCTAACTTCAGCACACCAGATCAAACTATGTGAATGACTTCAGAGTTTCTTCATGAATTTGCGTGTCATCCTTGCACTGCCATTGCTGTTAGGTGCTGTCAAATGGACTATGATCCACAGTGACCCCATGTGACAGAGTAGAACTGTCCCACAGGGTTTTCTAAACTATAGTCTTTAAGGAAGTAGATTGCAGGTCTTTCTGCCACAGAGCTGCTGGGTGAGTCTGAACCATTGACTTGTTGGCTGGCAAAACCAATCCACTGCCATCGAGTCAACTCTGACTCGTAGTGACACTATAGACAGAGTAGAACTGCCCCACAGAGTTTCCGAGGAGTGCCTGGTGGAGTTGAATTGCCGACCTTTTGGTGAGGAGCCATAGTACTTAACCACTACTTCACCAGGGTTTCCCAAACCAAACCACTGTCGTCGAGTCGATTCTGACTCATAGCAACCGTATATGACAGGGTAGAACTTCCCCATCGAGTTTCCAGGCAGTGCCCAGTGGATTTGAATGGACAACCTTCGGGTTAGCTGCCATTGCACCTAACCACTATGCCACCAGGTTTTCCTTGGGTTAGTAACTGAGTGTTTAACCATTGTAGTACCAGAGCTCTGCTACTGTATGCATTGCAGTAGATTTTGACTCGCAGCCATTCCATGGGACAGAGAAATACTGCCCCTGAGGGTTTCCAAAGCTTCAGTCTTTACAAAAGCAGATGGGCACATCTTTCTTCCTCATAGGAGGGAGTTTCAACTCCTAATCTCTCAGTTAGCAACTGGGTGCTAAACAATTGTACCATAAGGCTCCTCTTCCTTGTGCTAAAGGAAACCCAAACCTACTGCCATCAAGTCAAGTCCAACTCAAAGCTACCCTACTGGACAGAGCAGAACTGCCTGTCCCCTGGGGTTCCCAGGGAGCACCTGGTGGATTTGAACTGCTGACCTTTTGGTTAGGAGCTGTAGCTCTTAAACACTGTACCATCAGGGTATCCAGGTTTGTACGAGGGCTGTGCTAAATGTCTCCATAGCCTTCCAGTTTTGTCTTTTGGGCTACCAAAGCAAGCACTAATCTTTCTTAATTTAGGCTCTTTTATGAAATCAGCAGCTATAGTTTTGATTCTTTCCCCTTCCCCACAGTTACACCATTACACTGAATAAGATGCCTAACAGACAACACCGCCCTCTCTGAAGAGTCTGTGCTGCTTCCCTCCAATTTCTCCTGAACCAACAGGCCTGCTGACAGAGTCTAAATATTTGCTCTTGGAGATTCTTTTCTTTGATCTAAGAAACTGATTCCTGTTTAAATGACAGTAAACATCCTTAAGAGGGTCATAAGGAAAGATGGTATCAGTCATTAACACCATAGCATAAATTGTTGAATTCAGGTAATTAGCATTTATTATAGGGCCTCAGAAGTGCTCTGTCAGGCTCTGTGACAATAAATATGTCCCCTTGAGAGCGTTTAACCTTTGTTATGGTTTCATTGGGCAATGTTAGGGAAGTTGGTTCCATCTGGGGCTCTGTGAATTGTCATCGGTGAATTGAGGATATTGGACTAGATCAGTGGTTTTCTAAGGCTCTGGAGGTTTCCAGGCTCCCCTCTCTGAGAATGGAAAGAAACTGTAACCAGGGCACTGCTCATTATCTTAGTCATACATTGGGCTTTATGCAACTTCTCGCTTGAAGAAAGAGTTTTGCAGCTAAAATATTAGAAAGTGACAATTCTCAAAATTATCTTATTGGATGACTATCAGAGATTTCTTTTAAAACTATAACCTTTAATTACTCCCAATATTTTATAACATCATCCTATTTTCTCTTTTTATAATAGGACAGGCTCTGGAGAGCACGTTTTCACAAAAGAGAGAGGTATCACAGAGTAGCCAGAAGGGTTTCTGGGCCTTCTCTGGAAGGAAGTCCAAGGTGCTTGGGATGTGTGTGTGTGTGTGTGTGTGTGTGTGTGTGTGTGTGAGTATGTGAGAGAGAGAGAGAGCGACAGAGAAAGAGAAAGAGCCCAAGGTCAGCCCTGGGGCCCACCGGAGCAAGGAGAACCTATTTTGTGGCTGATTCCTCAGTGTGAGAGAAGTATTTTCTCTCTGTAACCGTGACATTTCCACCAAGAAATGCCTTCTCTCACTACTAGTTACAATTGGCTTTTTGACAATGGTTCCCCCCACCCAGGAGATGCATTCTCTGTCTGTTCCCAAACGAGGTTTGAGCCTTCAGTAATTCCATTGGCCGTATCTTAGCAAGCAAACATATAATTAAAAAAAAAAGTAAACATAAGAGAAAAGAGCTTTCTATAAAACGATCTTATCTGATAAGAAGAAATGCTGAACCTAAGTCAAACTAAGCCTCCGACTTTTCTCCTCCACCCCGGCTTGGAATCTTTTCTGGAATTGTTCCAAAACAAGCCTCTTAATGATGTCAAAAGAAGTTTTAGGGCATGCTTTCAAAGTTTCTTAAAATATTAGTGAGGCAGGCAGTCTCAGAGCCCAACCCTTTTAAGAAACACCTGCTTTGGCTTACACAGAGTAGAATAGGCTGCACGTTCTTCTGAAACTGTTCTTAACAGAGATAACCACAGAGTGAGCCCTAGACAGCCTCAGCCTGTTTCTGGGTGGAGAGTCAGCTTGCTAATGAAAGAAAACCAAGCTCTTCCTCCATTCCAGGGGATCGAACTCTTGCTGAAAGAAAAAAAAAACTAGTCATCCCCAAGCTCTGAACACTGTATGAACGTCCGCTTTGAATATTCATGATGAATTTGCATTTCCTTGTGTGCTCTCTGTAAAAGTCCTCCTCTCCAAGCTGCCTGCATGCAGTCTGGTAGGCAGCATCCCCAATGGTTCCTTTCCTTGTGCAACAAAATCAAGGAATGTTTTTGATCTCCCATCTTGGTTTCTTGTTCATCGGCTGTAACAAGTTACGCTAAACAGAGCCTGGGAATTCCACCCACAACATTCCCCAAACCAAAAATACCCACTGCAGTTCAGTCAATTCCAACTGACAGTGACCCTATACGACAGAGTAGAACTGCCCCCCACAGAGTTTCCAAAGAGCACCTGGTGGATTTGAACTGCCAACTTTTTGGTTAGTGGCAAAGCATTTAACTACTACACCACCAGGGTTTCTAATATCAATCCAAATACCCAGTGCTGTCTAGTCAATTCCAACTCATAGTGACCTTATAGGACAGAGTAGAACTGCCCCCATGGAGTTTCCAAGGAGTGTCTGGCAGATTTGAACTGCTGACCTTTTGGTTAGCTGACGTAGCACTTAACCACTATGCCACCAGAGTTTCTGATGCACCAAATTGCTGAATAATTGATCTAAGCTGAGGGAAACAGAAAAGAACTGCTGTTGGTTTTATTTCTGGGATACTCAGAGAAAATTTCTTCCCAGGTGGGGAGTAGGAATGGAAAAGGTTGGGGGCTACGTATGACCAGTTACCACTGGATTCTTTTTCCTTGAGGGCCCCAGGGTTTGAGACTCAAGAGAAGGTATCTTTACCTTACCTCCATTTCTTCCGGGCATTTAGGATCAGAATGAAGTCAAACAGGTAGATTTCCAAGGGCCTCGGAGCAGTTGTCATGAAGTCAGCAGGTGCAGAGGAATGACAGTTAGCCCTGGAAGCGGCAGCATTCCACTGTTTGTCCCAAGGGTAACCAGTTATGTGGATGGGGGTCTGAGACATGACGCCCACCTCGTGGAGAACAGAGGGAGGGAGATCAGTTCAGAAGGAAGCATTTCCCAGAGATTGGAGCGATGTCAGCAAGGCAGAGGTCAACACAGACATGACTGGCTTGGAGATTAAGGTACAAGGAACTGTCTATGCACATGACTCAGTGACCTTTGAACCTATTCAGCCTTGTCAATGACTTTTGGCCAAGAACCAGACTATATTTTAGGTGTGTGATCTGTGAGACTTTGTCTCCAGTACTTTGGACAATCCCTGGAGAAGGCATCATGCTTGGTAAAGTAGACGGTCAGCTGAAAAGAGGAAACCATCAATGAGATAGACTGAAACAGGGGCCGCAGCAATGGGCTCAAACATAATGACCACTGTGAGGATGGCACAAGACGAGGCAGTGTTTCTTTCCATTTTACACAGGATTGTGGTGAGTCAGAGTCTACTGGACAACACCCAGCCATAACAACAACAATAAGTGGGACCATTGACTGTTGAGTTGGTCCCGACTCTTGGCAATCCCACATGTGTCAAAGTAGAAGTGTGCTCCAGAGGACTTCCAATGACTGGGTTTTCAGAGGTTGATGGGGTGGTGCTGGGGAGCCTGGAACTTTTAACCTTTAATGAGAAGCTGGATGCATTTACCATCTGTACCACCCAGGGACACCTGTGGTAAGTGTAGAGCCTACTAGAGATGGGAGAGTTTATAATTCACCAGGAAATCCAGGGAGGCCCTGATGTTACGAAGGTTAAATTCTCAGCTGGTAAGTATTTAACAGGCCAGTGGTTCAAATCCACCCAGCAGCGCTGTGGGAGAGGCAGGTGGTTATCTGTTTCTGGTTACAGTTGAGAAAACCCTGTGGGGCACTTCTACTTTGTCACGCGTGGTATCTGTGAGTCAGATTTGACTTAGTGGTATTGAACAACAACAACAACTCAACAATGACATGATTCTACAAGAATCTAGATGCCCAGTGAGTTCTAAATGGTAACATTTTGCTCTAAATAAGAGGAACAGAGCAATCATGAGGTGCCTGACTAGAGTGATGGACAGTGGGGAGACTAATAAAAATGTCTTCTTTTAAACACTAGGCTACCCAGACAAAGTCCTGCCCTTTCTTTAATCTCTGTAAGGCATCGTTCATAGTAAAGGGATCTAACTTGGTCAGGCTTGTTCCTCCAAGCAGTAGGATCTATAAAATCTCCAAAAGTAGGATCTATAAAATGTTGCTAGTTAATAAAGAGCATTTACTCTGTTTAAAATGTTGTGTTATTTTTTCTTTTCTCAGTAAATCCATAGTAGGAATTGTGCAAGAGTTCTTTCTATCTGTTCTAATTCTCTCCTGATTTTATTTTATCTTAAATAGAATGGGATAGAGCGTGATGTTTCCTATGATTTAGAGAAATTTTGAGAAAACAGCCTATTCGCTTATAGGAAAAAAAAAAACCAAAACTGCTGTATGTTTTTAAATAACGAGAAACAGCCAATGAAATAATATAACATTTCACGTTACATTGATGATTACTGAATATTACATATCATGGTGCTATTTTCTACCACTGCTAAGATCCGGTGAAGGATCTGCAAACCTGAATTGTGGGCAGACTGTGCTCCCATGAAAAACAGAAAAGACAGAGCCTAGTCAAGCAGACCTGTGCCTCCTAGCACAGTAGCAATCCCATCTTCAGTAAAGGAAATCACAAGGTGAGACCATCCAGAACTTTCTACATTAACTTAGGTGAGGCTAGACATGAGAGACCGTCCAGTCTTCCCTAATGGTTTACCTACTGGTTAAGTGCTATGTCTGCCAATTTTTGCATCCTGGGAAACTATGGGGCAGTTCTGCTCCAGCCTATAGGGTTGCTGTAAGCTGGAATTGACTCAGTGGCCTTGACTTTGGTGTTTTCTTAGATAAGGGCGAGAGCAAAACCTTAAAATGCAGGGCTAGTTTAATCAAAGCTCAAGGAAACTGGGAAAACCTGGTGGCTTAGTGGTTAAGTGCTACATCAGCTAATCAAAAGGCTGGCAGTTCAATCTGCCAGGCGCTCCTTGGAAACTCTGTGGGGCAGTTCTACTCTGAACTATAGGGTCACTATCATTTGGAATCAACTCGACAGCAGTGGGTGAAGTGGCTGTGAACTGCTTGTATCTCAGAAGGAAAAAGGAGAACTCGAAAGAGGCAGTGATAAACAGGCCCTGAAGCCACTGCTCCCAGCCTGGTTTCTCTTTAGTGGGAAAACTGCGGTTTTCCAAAGTAAAGACAGTAAATTTGGTGAGGGAGTTGCCTGGAACAGGGACTGGACTCTGACCTCCAAGAGAGGGTTTTGCCCTCTCAGGAAGCCTCTCCACATCCTATGTATACACTAGATGACTAATATTTATTATAGAGCCACGTGACGAAACGGTGGACAAAGGTTGTCCCTAGTCACCTTGGGTCTGTCACCACTCTGTCTTTGCTCTTCTTGTGGCATGTGAATTGCTGGCTTCCCTTCACATTTTGGAAGCCAGCAACAAATGCTATTTTATAAATACAGCTCAGTAGGGTCAGGCATGCGTTAGCACAGCTTGCCAAACACATCGCATACCTACCCTTGGTCTCAGTTACAGAAGGATTCTCCCGACTTCCCTTGCCATTGTGCCTCTGCTTTGATTGGCTGTGAATGATGTCATGGCTCTGTTTGTTTACCCTGGGGCAGGAAGGGATCTGCTGGTGTGTTCTGTCCCCATTTTGGTTTTAGGGAACAGGAGAGGCTGTATGCATAGATGTAGAGGCACGTCCTACTCATTTGCTAGAAGCCAGTGATGTGGCAACTCAATGACAGACACACCAAGGGGCTGCCCTTTGTTATTTATGACTTCTGGACGTTTCTGTTTGCCTTGGGCGCTTCCTCCTGGACTATCTTTATAGGTTTAGTATTTGGGCCTTACTGTTAACAAATGGTGCCTTTCCACAAACACAAGGCAATCTGTTAGGCGTGGCTTGAAAGGCGATTTATGGATGGGATTCTGCCTTGACAATGTTTTAAGACAAGTAGGCTTTGTTTATAGTTGAGAGTTGACCTGCCAAGTCTTCGCAGCTCATTACAGAGCAGAAAATGGCTGGAAGAGAGGTGCTGGACTAGGTGGTTTTAGAAGAACATAAACGTTTTCGATGAGATTGTTGTTGTTTTGGGGGGTGGCAGAGTTGATTTTCACCTCTGGTGAGCTTACCCCACTGCTATCGAGTCAGGTCCCACTCATAGCGACCCTTGAGGCACGAGTAGAAAGGCCCCATAGAGTTTCCAAGAAGCGCCTGGAGGATTTGAACTGCTGATCTTTTAGTTAGCAGACATAGCATTTAACCCACTACACCACTTAGAGTAGGGTAAATACCTCTCTGGCATTTTGCATCTGGTAGGAAAGTGCTCATCACAGAGATTTTATGAGATAGACCAAGAGGTTTTTAGGAGAGGTACAAGAAAAAACAAAAAACTTGTTGCCATCTATTCTAATTAATAGTGACCCCGTAGGACAGAGTAGAACTGCTCCACAGAATTTCCAAGGAGGACCTGGTAGATTTGAACTGCTGGCCTTTCAGTTAGCAGCTGCAGCACTTAATCACTCCATCACTATGGTTTCCAGAAGACACACAGTCTGTCAAAATGTCTTGAAACACGAGGCCCAGCATTTAAGTCTGTAAACTTAATCGTTCTAAGTGCTACATACCTCATTGCTGAATATTATTACTACAGTCAACCTTCAGAGTCCTCCCCTTGGAAAGCTATGAACCAGTGCAAGTGCCCAGCTCACCCTTCAAAGCAATTCTGGAACTCTTTCTGGAATGGCCATTGCACACAGTGGCGTGGTGGCAAGTTTGCAAGTTGAAGCGCATAGTTGTCTGTAAGGGAGTTTTTAGCCAGTAAACAAATAACTGTATTGGAACACATTGGAACTGTATTGGAACTTATGTGGCCCCAGTGACTTTTTTCTTTACTTGAAGATACAGGAAATATTGAAAGGAAGACGTGTGGATGACATTCAGGATATCAAGGATAATATGATAACAGCTCTGATGGCCATTCCAGAAAAAAAATTCCACAGTTGCTTTGAAGGGTAGACTAATCACTAGTGTCAGTGCATAGTTTCCCAAGGGGAGGACTTTGAAGGTGACCATAGTGATATTCAGCAATAAGGTCTGTAGCACTTCTTCTAGGATGAGTTTGCAAACTTAATTGTCAGAGCTCATAAATGTTTAGCATGTACTCCAGAAATGTTGGTTGCAAAGTCAAAATGAAAGCAATACTTTCACAAATACTTCTATTACAACCTAGTGACAGAATGTACAATGAGAAATTACAGACTCCAGAGAAGTAAAACTTGCCCTTAAGAATCCAAGGGCATCCCGAGGCAATGCTCAGTTTTGAGATATTTAATACTTTCATATCCTCATTAATATACCTATGTGATAAGCCTCATCAGTAGTTGTTGATACTGATCAGGGATATTTTGCATGATTTTAGCATACTCATTAACCACATCCATAAATTAAAATATTCCTCAGAGTTCCTTCCCCTTTGATTGAGAACAGTGGCTGGCTTCATGAGCTTTCAAGAAGTTGCTGGATTCTTCCTGGGCATTCATTACAACTCACTTGAAGCTGCTTTCTCGGATGCTGTTGAGTTGTGCCTCCAAAACTGGTGTTTGAATTCTAATCTCTTTACCTGTGGATGTAAGTCATTTGGGAGCAGGGTTTTCCTTGTTACGTTAACAGAGCCCTGATGGTGAAGTGATTAAGAGCTACAGCTGCTAACCAACTGGCCAGCAGTTCAAATCTAGGGGCTGCTCCTTGGAAACTCTATGAACGAGTACTGCTCTGACCTATAGAGTCACTATGAGCTGGAATTGACTCCACAGCAAGGGATTTTTGTTATGCTAATACGGCTACATCAATGTAGGCTTTGCCCTAAACCTAATGACTTCTGAGTTACTGGGAGCAGCAGAAACAGAGACACAAAGCACAAACAGGGTAGGAGTGAGCAGATGCCATATGAAGATCGCTGGGGAATGCTGGGGCTGTAGAAGTGGAAAGGAACAAGGATTCTGCCCCAAGGCGGACAGAGAGCACCTTCCCCTAGGGCTGATGCCCTGAATTTAGACTTCTTGTCTCCAGAACTGTGAGAAATTAAATTTCAGTTCTCTAAAGCCATCGCTGTTCGGTTCGCTAAAGCCATTTCTGTTATAGTGCACTAGGAAACAAAGAGAGCTATTATGTCTTCATTATACCATATTCATTCTCTAAAAGGCAAATTTATATTACATAGATTGTGTATATTTTTTTGGTCCTCCATTAGAGGAAGACAGAAGAAGAATTTATACTTTTGAATTATGGTGCTGGAGAAGAATAGTGAATATACCATGGGCCGCCAAAAGAACAAACAGGTCTGCTCGGGAAGAAGTACAACCAGAGTGCTCTTTGGAAGCAAAGATGGAAAGACTGCATCCTACATACTTTGGGCACATCATCAGGAGGGATCAATCACTGGAGAAGGACATCATCCTTGGTAGAGGGGAGGGTCGGCGAAAAAGAGGAAGACCCTGAACGAGATGGATTGACACAGTGGCCGCAATGATGGGCTTAAGCATAAAATCGATTGTGGACGTGGCACAAAACTGGGCTGTGTTTCATCCCGTTGTGCATAGGGTCGCCACGAGTCAGAACTGACTTGATGGCACCTAACGATAACAACAGCATTAGAATTTATATTTGTGACTAGACGTCACTTGGCTGGCTTGGTCATGGATTGAATTGTGTCCCCCCAAAAGTATGTGTAGTCATGTGGCTGGGCCATGATTCCCAGTGTTTTGTGATTTCCCTACATTTTGTGACTTTTCCTGTGCTGTATGTTAAAGGATTAGGGTGGGACTGTAAATCCCTTCATATGATCACCCCCCTTGTCCACTGTAAAGGGAGTTTCCCTGGAGTGTGGCTTGCCCCACCCTTAATCCTTTCATCCTACAGGAGATAAAAGGAAAGAAAAAGAGGCAGAGGATTGGGAATCTCACACCATCAAGCAAGCAGCGGTGGAAGAAGAGCACTTCCTTCAAACCCCAGGTTCTTGTGACAAGATGCCCCCTGGACAAACACTGACAATACCAGATCTCCCTCCAGAGCCGACAGTGGGGAAAGCCTTCCTCTGGAGCAGACGTCCTGAATTTGGACTTGTAGCCTACTGGACTGTGTAAGAATACACCTTCCTTTGTTAAAGGCATCCACTCTGTGGTATTCCTGTTAGAGCAGCCCTAGCTGACTAAAACAGTCTCAAATCTATTGAATTCCTTTGATATGTTTTTATAGATATTAACCAAAAATTCTCTAAAACCTTGAATTCAAGAGAGAAAGTCACCATAAAATTTATTTAATATTATGATGTTATGTAAGGGATTATAAATAACCTGTACTGTATGCTATAGAATCACAGGAGGGAGAAGACCACAAAGACCTGAGGGTAACCTGTGACCTACCATATCCAGCCTGTCCCGAGATACTTCCTGCGATGTGGAAGTTGACTTTCATGATGAATACATAATTTCTTTTACAAGGATCAGTACAAAGCGGGTTCCTAGGAGGCGATGTTAAAGTTATCTCAAATATCCAATTTTTCCAAGCTACTGCATCCCTTCCTCATCCCTAACACCAACCACACCCCTCCTTCCATCTTTGGGGTCTGTAATTTTCTGCAACATCTCACAGAATTCATGAAACCATATTAAGGAAACAGCTGACACGGTTGTAGAGAGTGGCAAGTCCAAAATCCGTGGGCTAGACTTAAGTTTCTCTTGGATCATATGACTGTAGGTATCAATGAACCCAAGTCAGCAGGCCAGGTGACAGGCTGCTGGCTCACCATACTGCAGACGCTGATGAGTCAGGTCAGACGGCCGGCTGCCAGCTCAAGCTCCAAGAATGGCAGTCAGAAAACAACATCATCCAGGTGCCGGATCCAGGGTGAATTGTTAACTTTTTCAGAGAAACTCCCCTTACTCAAGCAAGGTGATACAAGAGTGTGACTCAAAATACACAACAACATAACCCCGAGACTTAGAATTTACAACACATACAATAACACACGCACAAAAACAAAACAAAACAAAAACCTATTGTCATTGAGTTGATTCTGACTTATAGCGACTGTGTAGGACAGAAGAACTGTCCCACAGTTTCCAAGGGATGGTTGGTAGATTTGAACTGCCGACATTTTGGTTGGCACCTGAGCTGTTAATCACTGCCAATCATACCAGATCACAAAATAGACTACAAATAATGCAACATTGGGAATCATGGCCTGGCCAAGCGGTAAGTGTCAAAGGTTCCCTACAGCTTATTTGCATGGCCCTACTCCATCATTGTCTGGCAGTCACAAAGACTGGAAGAGCCATATTAAGCAATTCACTGCGTTACACATGGTAACCCTTCTGAACGTGGCTTTCATAGACAATCTAGCTGAGTGACTTCGGGTAACGGTTTTAAGCTCCCTAGACCTCAACTTTGTCTCTTATAAAGGTGTTCATCATTTTTTGAGGTCCTACTATGTGCTGGGAAATGCTGGCACCATAGTGGTTAAGAGTTTGGCTGGTGACTGAAAGGTTAGCGGTTCAAATCCACTCTGAGCTATAGGGTTGCTATGAGTTGGAATCAACTTAATGGCAATAGGTTACCCTGCATCAGTCAACTGCAAATCCTTTTTGGAGGGAGCAAAGCAAGGTATGAAAAGATAAATGAAAAGAAAATAGAACGCACAGAAATTTTAGGCTTTGGGGACATAACACTGAATAATAGCAGTCTAAAGAGAAAGACTAGGGAATAAATTAATGATATGAAGGCAACACAATGATCAATTTGATAGGTACAAGGATTTCTGGGAATACTGAAGAGGTATTGCTGTTTGTTTTTTAGTGGCTTCTTCTCACCCACACTCAAGGTATCACTTTCCTATAAACATTGACCAATTACTGCGCTCTCGGCACTAAGACTTCATCCCACGTACTTCCTACACAGTCCTCCCAGAGTGCCCTAGGCTGTTAACTCCCATGAAGACAGGGACACCCCCTCTTCTGTTCATTATTTTATCCTATTACCCAGCCCAGAGCCTGAGACATGGAGAATTCCAGTATGTGCTGAATAAATCAATGATCCATACCCAGAAGCTAATGCAGGAACTACTAACAGCAGTTATATGAAATAGTGCTGTGATTTTTTTCCTGCCTTATTATTGCATCCAGAGAGATACCATTCTGAATCAAAGGAAGAGTGCTGCAATAACACAAGTGAGGAGCAAAGAGAGGATGAAAGAAGGTGACACCGGGTGTGGGAGTACTGATGGCAGAATGTGTATGGGGAATGAAGGAGCGAGACATGTTGAAGATTGATGTCTGAGTTCCAGCTTTATATCTTTGACCAAGATAAGGCACACAGAAGGACTAATGGGTTTGAGAGGCAGACTGTGAGGTCGGCTTTGGGCCTGTCACACACAGACAGGGAGATGCCCAGTGAGTTCTCATCAGATAGGTCTGGGGCTGACATCATGATCAACGTTGACTCCTCAACACCCAATCCACTCCTCTTCCATTGTGGTTTCGGAAATTGACAGTGTCATGGATTGAACTGTGCTCCCCTTGAAATCTGTGTAGCAATTTAGCTAGGCCATGATTCCTGGTATTGTGTGAAATTCTCTGTGTTGTAAAACCTGTCTCTATGATGTTAATGAGGGTGGATGGACAGCAGTTGTGTTGGTGGGGCAGGACTCAAGTGTAAGATGCTTTTGTGCCTTGAGGCAGTGTTTTAGTCAGCTAGTGCTGCTCTAACAGAAATACCACAAAGTCGCTGGCTTTAACAAAGGAAAGTTTATTCTTACACAGTCCAGTAGGCTACAAGTCCAAATTCAGGATGTCTGCTCCAGGGCTAGGTTTTCCCATTGTCAACTCCGGAGGAAAGTCTGGTATTGAGTCAGTCTTTGTCCAGGGAGTGTCTTGGCACAGGAACCTCAGGTCTGAAGGATGCACTCTTCTCCCAGTACTGCTTGCTTGATGGTGTGAGGTTCCCAATTCTCTGCCTGCTTCCCTTTCCTTTTATCTCTTGCAAGATGGAAGATTTAAGGGTGGTGCAAGCCACACTTTAGGGAAACTCCCATTACAGTGGAGCAGGGAGATGATCTTCTGAAGGGATTTACAATCCCACCCTGATCCTTTAACGCACAGCACAAGAAATCACAAAATAGAGGACAATCATAAAATACAGGGAATCATGGCCACATGACTATACCTGTTTCTGGGGGAACACAATTCAATCCATGACAGGCAGTTTCTTGAAAATGGAGGATGATCACATCAGACCACAAAAAGGAAGATGACTACATCATTACACAACTGCCAAACTCCATCATTACATAACTGCCAAATCACTGATACTCATGCACCAGCCAAGTTGGCACATAACCTTAGCTATCACAGCCAGTGTTACTTTTGCCTCACACTTTGGTGTTCATTACTGTCAAGCGCACAAGGTCTGAAAATTAAGTCCAGGAACTTGTTTTAAGTGCTACAGACCTCACTGCTGAATATCACTACAATCACCTTCGAAAGACTCCCCTTGGGAAGCTGTGCACCACTGCCAGCACCTGGTCTACCCTTCAAAGAGATTTTGGAATTCTTTTAGGAGTGGCCATCACACACAGTGGCAGGGTGGCAAATTCATGAACTTAATTGTCTAGTTGTCTGTGAGGGAGTTTTTAGACAGTAAACAAGTAACTCTATGGGAACACTCTCCCTACTCACCTGATCTGGCCCCCAGTGACTTTTTTCTTGACCCAGAGATAAAGGGAATCTTGAAAGGAAGACATCTTCATGACATCCAAGGTAAAATGATGCCAGCTATGATGGCCTTTCCAGAAAAGGAGCTCCATAATTTCTTTCAAGGGTGGGCTGGGCCCTGACACTGGTGTATAGCTTCCCAAAGGGAGTTCTTCAAAGATGACAGTAGTGACATTCAGCAATTGGGTAGGCAGCACTTCTTCTAGGATGAGTCTGTGTACTTAACTGGCAGTTCTCGTACGTCATTAATGGGAGAAAATAGTCAGATTCGTAGATTTTTTACTCGTTGTAAATGCAAAATGTATGATAACAAGACAGTTGACAAGCGAGGACTTAACATATTGCTGGCTTTAACTCTGTGCTTCACTTCTGAGCAGTGATCTTCCTACATGCTTTGCCTCACTCTACCTGCCAGGACAAACTTATCCATGAGGCACAGTGGGCATAGTGCCTTGGGCTACCATACCTGCAGATGTCCATGAAAATGTTTTAATTCCTTTAAAAACCAGAAGGAAAAAAAAATTAGGTTGAAGAAAAAGCATTTACATATAATGTAAATATGTTATTGTCATTGTGAGCCATCAAGTCAATTTTGACTCACAGCAACCCTGCAGGACAGACTAGAACCTCTCCATAGGGTTTCCAGGACTGTCATCTCTAAGGAAGTAGACTGTCACATCTTTCTCCTGCAGAGCAACTGGTGGGTTGGGACAGTAACCTTTTGGTCAGCAGTCTAGCACTTCAGTGCTGTGCTACGAGGTATCTTTAGCATGAATATGGTCATTATTATCATGGTGCAATGGATTTCTTCTGAGCGGCTTTTCTCTCCACTGTCTTGTAACTCCCATCCAGGTGACTGGGTAGGACTTTGTAGATAATGATAATTGTGGCCCACCAAGGAATTTGTCTGTTTTGTCATCCCACTGGGCTTCAGGTGAGCTATCCCAGAGGTGAGAGACAGAGAAAAGTCTACCAGGTCCCAAGGAAGGGGAGACTGGCTGGAGAGACCCACACGAGAGGCCTGAAGGCAACTGCACATTGAGCTTCCTGGCCCACAGAGCGAGACAACTGAGTGCCTTTGGGCAGAGACTTCGGGCCAGAAGGAGGCATGCTGGGAGCGTGGCTGGGAAGAGGCTGTCCCAAAGGAAGAACGGGATCATTAAGTATTCCTGTGCCTGAACTGTACCTGTGTTACTTCTGTAATAAACTCCATAATCATGAGCACTGTCTGTGATTTCCGTGTGTCCATCACAAGGAACCATTGAACCTTACAGAAAAATGGACAATGCTGTGGGAGGGAGAGTTGGTGTCAGAATCAGTAAAGATGGTAGACAGAGGAGGCATCTCTGATCTCAGCTTCACAGGAATTGGCCTCAGGCTGCTGGTCAAAATCAGTTTTCATCTTTGCAAAGAATAGGAGGTCAGACACTGCCCTCATGCCATTTTTACAATTTTTCCAAAGTAGTAGAAAATTGGTTGTTGTTATTTGCCACTGAATTGATGTGACCTCCTGGAGATACCTTGTGTGCAGAGAATTCCTACTAGTTGAGCACTTAACTACTCAGAGAGTAATAGCAAAATCTAATTTTTAACGTATTCTGTATGGAGGAAGCAGTCCACAGGGCTAAAGTGCCTGGAGTTCTTCAATGTCACAATGTTGCTCTGCTCTCTGCTTCTCCTCCCTTTGGTCTAGTTTTCCCTAACCCCATTGTTTTCCTCCATCTTCATTTCTTCCTTAGCCTCTCCCTGCCCTTGTAGTCTTAATTCCAATTGTTCTTCTACCTCCAACGTTTTCTGGCCCATGTCATGTGGCTCTCTCATGAAACATGAGAAGTAAAAGAGAAACAAATATTTTCTGCACCTTAACTTTTCTTCCTAGCCTCAGCTGTTTAATCCCTCAGGTTACAGGCTTTCAAAGTGAAGACATGTAGCCGCATTTACAATGCAAGATGTAGTAGAGAGGTTGGGACATGCCTTCAGAAACCACAGCCTCTTGTGAGGCTGATTCCCAGCAAGGACGGTTGCTCTTCCACGTGGTTTTTACAGGGACACAGTGAGAAGGCCTGAATTAATTAGGATTGCAGAGCAGTGGAGGCTTACCAAGCTGTGACAGTTCATAAGAAAGAGAACACCGCTTCTTTTGGGGGGATGTAATTCTGAGTGTCATTTATGCATTAGGTCTTGGACTCAAGCCAAGTCATTCTGGGAGTAAGATGCAATCTTTTATTTTTAGGTCGTATTGGGGAGGGTCAGAAGCTAGTATTTCAGATTAGAAAGAAGGTATGTTTGACTAATTTTAGGCGATCAAGTTTCCTACTATGGCCCTCTCTTGAAAAACTAATTTTGAAATGTTAGCATTTATATTTCACGCTTATGGAGAATTTAATGTGGGAAGCATTCCTCAGCTCAAGAGGATTTCATGCCTGGGCAGTTTTCAAGTTTTACTATTTTCCAGTTTATTTACCTGACTTAGAATCCTTACTGCTTCTTACATTTCACCAGTAAATGAGTTAAAGCAAAACTTACCCACTAACAACAAACTAGGACTCAACTCTCTCTTCCAATCACCCCACTATCAGGAGGGGGGAAAATATACAGGATGAAATGGAGTGGCGGGCTTCTTACTTCATGGTACACTTTGAAATCTAATCATCTCTTAAAGACAGATTGAAAATAACGACTTGTGTGAATAATATAAAGATCATTCAGAACTTCATCTCTGAACTGTAATGTATATGAAGTCTACCAGTTAAGTTTATGAACTCATCCTAGAGAAAGTGGTACATACCTCAGTGCTGAATATCACTATGGTTACCTTTAAAGTACTTCCTTTGGGAAGCAATCCATTGATGCCAGCACCTACGCCACCCTTCAAAGCACTTTGTCCAGGATGAGTTTACCAGCTTGATTGTAAGTCCTCGTAGGACAATTTCTCTGGTGGCCATTCCGGAAAAAGAGTTCCAAAATCGCTTCTCAAGGGAAGTACTTACTTCAAAGGTGACTATAGTGACATTCAGCAGTGAGGTAGGTAGGTATGCAGTGTTTTTCCTAGGATAAGTTTGTGAACTTACTGTCAGTCCTGTAGGCCGAATCTCTGATTCATCATAAAAGTTTCCGCTGATAGCCCAGAATGAGTTCAGATGTTGACACTCTCTCTCCATGCAATTAAATTTTGGTAGAAAATGATAAATTTACTCAGCTGTGGTTTTTTTTTTGGAACTACCAAGAGACTAAAGAAAGATTTCACTGAAGGGAGTCATTCCTTTCATGAAAAAAAATTCCCTTTCTTGACAGTCTCTAGCTTATATAAACTCACCCCACATTTCAACTGGAGAAGAGAACAGTGAGCTGAGAAATGTGACAGATTAGGGGGGTCAAGCCCATCATCAGGGAGGAAACGATCACAGAATTTGCCTGACAGAATGGAAAATTGACGCAAGTAAATTAGTAGCTCTGTGTTCGCAGAAAAGGAACCAGAGAAAAAGACAGCGGTGGTAAAGTTAAATCTTGAGGTAGAATCAAATTATCAGGGTAACACAGGAGATGAGAATTGTCTGGGAATAGAAGTGATAAGTTTGTGAAAATACATACAATATATCAACTGGAATGTGACACCAGAGTGTACAATACTAGAGAAGAGGATGGTATCACATGCTGGACAAGGGGACGAACACACTAAGTCCACAGGCAAATGGCATCAAGACACGTGTTAGGTAGAAATCATTAATATATATTCATGAAAGAAGGAGATGGTGAAATCATCCAAGGCAGGCTCAGGAAAGAGGTAAAATAATTTAACAAGAGGGGAAGGATGGAGAGAGAATGAGAGCAAGCTTTCATGTCATGCTCTTATAATGACCTGTTTCTCATGAAAATTGTATGACCTTAGACAGGAGTGATTTCTCTCCTCTCTCACACTGCTGTGATTTGTGTGTCTACCCTATGCCAACCCCACTGGGATGCAGTCAGTGGATCCAGGGACTCCAGAATCATCAACCAGAGACTGCCATTCCCAGAAACCTAATGCAATGTAAATAATTAAGTATCAGTCCAAGTCAACTCACACTTACTGAGTGCACACTTTCAGAACAGCACCTGCACCAACACTCTGACACAAGTTTAAGGTCTTGACAGAGAAGCAAAAATCTAAACTAACCACAATGGGTTAGTTCCCACACTGGGAATTCACAAAGGGGAAATGTAACTTCACCCCAGTGGTTATTAACTTTTTCTTTGAATAATAAACTCCTTTAAGTGATAGTGTGTATATCCTGGTTTAAGATCTTAAGATGCTGAATTCAGTAGAGGCAAGATTGGTAATAGGCCACTATTATAACTACTTTGAGCCCTGGTGGCACAGTGGTTAAGAGCCTGGCTGTTAACCTGAAGGTTGGCAGTTTAAATCCACTAGGCGCTCCTTGGAAATCCTATGCGGGCAGTTCTACTGTGTCCTACAGTGTCCCGATGAGTTGGAATCAACTCGACAGCAGTGGTTCGGTTTATTTAAACTACTTACTGATTCACTTCCGTTGCTACCTTGGGAACTATTCAAATTATTGAATTTAACTAAAGAGGATGGCATAGTTATTTTCTCCTGGGAAAATTTCATTAAAACAACTGCCTCCTTAATTTTTCAAACCTGTTGCAGTTGAGTCGATTCTGACTCATAGTGACCCTATAAGCCAAAGTAGAACTGCTCCCATAGGTTTCCATGGAGCAGCTGGCTGAATTTGAACTCTTTATCCTTTTGGTTAATAGCCGAACTCTTGATCACTGCGTCACTGGAGCTTAAAGCTCCAGTGGAGTTTAATGTATACTTTACAACGTATTTATTTACATGTGCCAGACCCCTGGTGGCACAAAGGGTAAGCAGTTGGCTTCTAGCTGAAGGATCCGCTGTCGTTCTGTGAGAGAAAAGACCCAGCAACCTGCTCCCGTAGAGATTATCACCTAGAAAACTCCATGGGGCAGTTCTACTCTTTTATGTAAGATTGCTTAGAATTGACTTGATGGCAACATTTTCTTTGGTTATTTATTTATGCCTTGTGTTCTAAAACAAATTTTGAGGGGACTTATAAACATCCGTGATATGTATATATATTTTTAATGCATATAGTACAAAGTAACAAAATAAATATTGGAGGGAGTCAAACCAAACCAAAAAGAAAAAGAAAGCCAAGTATGTTGTTATTGAGTTTATTCTGACTCATAGGGACCCCATAGGACAGAGCAGAATGGCCTCTGTTTGTTTTTAAGGCTGTAATCTTTATGGAAGCAGACTGCCACCTCTTCCTTCTCAGCATCATCTGGGAAGTTTGAATCTTCAACTTTTTGGTTAGTAGCTGAGTGCTTAACAACTGTACCACTAGGTCTCCTTGAAAGAAAAACATAGGTGACAAAGTATAAAATCTAGAGGCAAAAATTAGCATACCACCTAGTCTTGTAAACTGGTAGAGATAAGATACAAATTTGGTCTTAGTTTTTCTGGTGGCCAAAGTTAAGACAGGGCTAAAGGTAATTACATGTTTCTTAGCAATCCATAAAACAAACCAAAAAATCTGAGTATCAGTTAGGATACATTAGGCTGCAAGTAACAGAAAACTAAGAGCGTAGGTGGCTGTCTGAGTTATCTAGTGCCGCTGTAATAGAAATACCACAAATAAATGGCTTTAAGGGATATTTATTTTCTCATAATTTAAGAGGCTAGAACCCTCAATTCAGGGTGCTGGCTTTAGGGGAAGGCTTCCTCTCTCTGTTAGCGCTGGAGGAAGGTCTTTATCTTTTCTGAGCACCTACTGCTGGAAAACCAGGTGGCGTGGTGGGGAAGTACGGCTGCTAACCAAAAGGTTGGTAGTTCAAATCTGCTAGGATCTCCTAGGAAACTCTACAGAGCAGTTCTACTCTGTCTTATAGGGTTGCTATGAGTTGGCCTCAGTTGTCAGCACTGGGTTTGTTTTTTTTTCCCACTCCGGGGCAGTCTTCCCTGTGGCTTGGCATCTCTTCTCCCCCATCTCTGCTTGTTCAATTTGTTTTTTATGTCTTGTAAAAGATTGCCTCAAGACACACCTTACACTAGGATGTGAAAAAACTCTTCCCCTAAAGCTAGCACCCTGAATTCAGACTTCTAACCTCTTTTATGTATATACATATAACAGCAGTCAAGAAATCAAAAGACGCATTGCATTGGGAACATCTGCCGCAAAGGATCTCTTTAAAGTATTCAAAAATAAAGACATCGCCTTGAAGTCTAAAGTGCGCCTGACCCACACCATGGCATTTCCAATCATGTCATATGCATGCAAAAGCTGGACAGTGAACAAAGAAGACAGAAGAAGAAATGATGCCTTTGAATTGTGATGTTGGAGAAGGTTGAGTTCTGGAAGAGGTACAACCAAGCAAAGACAGTGAGGCTGCATCATACCTACTCTGGAGATGTTGTCAGGAAGGATCAGTCCCTGGAGAAGGACATCACATTTGGTAGAGTGGACAGTTAGCAACAAAGAGGAAGACCCTCAATGACTTGAACTGACACAGTATCTGCAACAATGGGTTTAAGAATAAAAATGATTGTGGACATGGCACAAGACCAGGTAGTGTTTTGTTCTGTTGTTCACAGGGTTGCTATGAGTCAGAACCAGGTCGACAGCACCAAACAAGTGAAGGTTTGCAATCCACAGCAGTTTGCCATATAAAGCCCCAAACACATGCTTCTATGTCACTATCTGCTCTCCAAGCACTGTGACAGCACACTACACCTTTCTACTCTGTACTTTCGGTATTCACTCAACCAACACCTGATGCCTTCTCTCCACCTTCTCTTCTCACCTCTAGAGAAGAACTGGTTCAACAGCCCCATATCTATATATCTAAGCCAAGAAGTACAAACGCCACCTGAATCATACTGTGTCCCATCATCCTGTCCGGTCTTTGTCTGAGGTATTGACTTCATTACTGGTTTCTTGGACTAGCAGCAAGTCCAAGACTCAAGTTATCAAGGGACCCTCCAGAATGCTGGACCATCAAGTCTGGCCTTTTAATAGAGTTATGGATCTGCACACCCCTTTCTTTTGGGCTATGTCAGTTATTCTACACTGTGTTCCCTGTCAGAGCAGTCGTTGGTGGTGGCTGGGCACCATCTACTTCTTCTGGTCTCATGCTGAAATGTAGTCTCCCAATCGTATGGGCCCTTCTGTCTCCTGAGTTCATATTTTCCTCATGTCTTTGATGTCCTCAGTTTTCATCACAGCAGCACTGTTTGGTTGGCCAAGCAGAGGAGCACACTGGAACGTTCAGCAGCAAGAAGGCTCCCAGAACAATAGCCCAAAGGGTTTACATGGGTCAAGGCAATCTGGTCTGCGGTCTTCAGGAACACCTCAAGGTGGGGCCAGCATGCTGATTGGTCTGGCCCCAAAAGGCATTTCTGGGGTAGTCAGGCCTTTCCATACTTGCTCAGTCTAAAACAGGGAGTCTTTCAAACTGGATCTTAGGCTTGGACCCCTCACTTCTGAAAGCTTTCCCCTAATCTTGGGCCACTAAAGTTTGGTTCTGTCAGGTGGGAGAAGAGTTCTGAGATTACCCAGAGGATGGGGTCAATGGTTTTACATATGTCAAGTGGGCCAGATCTAGTTTTTGACAGTTTCAGCTGGTCCTTAAGATTCCAGCTTCTTGTTCTCCTCAAATTGGCCAGAAACAGGAAGCATACCTAAACAAGGAGACGGCTTAAAGTCAGGGAGTTAGTTCTTGTACCACAGCAGCTGGCAGGCACAGTCTTTTGCCTATTCAAGATGATGGACAGGCTGGCAGTCTCACCATCATTGTCTCAGTGACCGTGTGTATAGCCCATACTTAGGTAGATCTATGGAAGGTCACAAGCGTATTCATTTTTGTCTCTCCAGATCTTGGTATCTTTCATATAACAAATCTACAGGGGGGAAGAATACACTTTTATAGGAAAGTGGATAGTAGTTGCTTAGGTAATGTTTTCGGGGGTGGGGGACAGCTTTGCACATACAAATCAATGGCAACATAGTTTATGCTATTTTTCAGTAAAAAATAACTTGAAATCAAGGAATGAAGCATTATTTGAACTCTTAGTGTTTGAAGACTGGTATACTAGGTGCTATGGACTAGACCCACTGCCGTTGAGTTGATTCTGACTCACAGCGACCCTATAGAACAGAACAGAACTGCCCCATGAAGTTTCCAAGGAGCACCTGGTGGATTTGAATTGCTGACCTTTTGGTTAGCCGCCAGAGCTCTCAACCACTGCTGCCACCAGGGTTTCGTGGATTAGACACTTGAGGATAAAGATTCAAAGGAAGAAAAGCATGTACCTTCCTTTGAAAAACCTGTGAACTAGTGGGAACCAGAGGTACATTAAGCGTATTTCTGAAAAAGAAAACCAGAACATTAACAAACACTGCTGTTTTAATACAACATACATTCTACACTAGGAAGAAAAAAAATCAATTTAATTATGATGCTTCTGTGAATAATGTGTCTAAGGTGTTTCACTTGATGAAAAGGATTAAGGTCTTTTTTTCCTTTAATAATTGGAGATATTAACAAATGAAAAGAGCTGGTAAATGGTAATATCCTAATACAAAAATGTACTTGCAAATATATTCATCATTTACAATCAAACTACATCTTTCCATTAATTGTCAGTTTAGATTGGAAACAGTAAATTTGCCAATTGTTTTTAGTTTATAGACATAAAGATGCACTATTTTCTTATTTGTGGTTTAGCAACAAGTGGAAAATAACATGATACAAATTACACATTTAAGTGTCAGAATAACAGGAAATGAAAAGTGACAGGACACAAGCAGAGAAAACAAAAACCTTATTCACTGTCACAGAAAGCTAAAGAATAAAAGGTATGTCATGGCATGTATGGAGCAGAGCAGTGGAAGCTGCATATAGGGGGGCATGTAAATTTATATGTGAATGTACATTTTCACTCAGTTATGTTAAATAAAAATTAAAAAAAAAAGTATGTCATGGGTTGAATTACATTCCTTCAAAGTATCTGTCAACTGTGCTCATCTGTGATTCCCAGTATTGTGTGATTGTCTGCCGTTTCGTCATCTGATGAGATTTTCCTGTGTCATAAATCCTTCTCTATGATATCAATGAGATGGGATTAGTGGTAGGTATGTTACAGAGGCAAGATTCAATCTATAAGACTGGATTGTGTTTTCAGAAAATCTCTTTTGACATATAAAAGAGAGAAGCAAGTAGATAGATCTGGGGACCTCCAACACCAGAAAACAAGAACAAGGAGAACAGCATGTCCTTTGGACCTGAGAGCCCTCTGCTGAGATGCTCCTTGACCAGGGAAGATTGATGACAGGGACCTTCTCTAGAGCTGACAGAAAGACAGAAGTCCTTCCCTTGGTGCTGATATCCTGAATTCAAACTTCTAGCCCGCAGAACTATGAGAGAATAAACATCTGTTTGTTAAAGCCACCAACTTGTGGTATTTTGGTTCTAGTATTTGAGTTCCAGTAGTAGTACTAGATCAACACAGTGACCACAACAATGGGCTTAAGCATAGAAATGATTGTGGACATGGGACAAGAACAGGTGATGTTTCATTGTGTTGTCTATAGGGTTGCCGTGAGTCGGAACCAACTTGACAACATCTAACAATAACAATAATAGCACTAATAACCTGAACAAGGTGGACTATCAATTATCTGGGCATCATGAGGTTCTAAGCAAAGAAATTCAGACTTCTTAGCTATGAAACAGAGTGACGGTGCTTTCAAAAAAAAAATTGATATTATATTGAAATCTTTGAGAGTAAAAACTGCATTCTACTTTTGCATTTACTGGTTCAACAAACAATGTAGAGCTATGGGAATCAAAAATAAATAAGAAACAATTTTTTCTCCTCTATGGTCTATGATCTTATAGAGAAGAAATAATGCTTATACAAATAATTACAGTAGAAGCCCCCCCCCCAAACCAAACCTGTTGCTGTTAAGCTGACTCTGACTCATAGTGTCTGTATAGGACAGAGTCCTATAGAGTTCCATAGGGCTTCCAAGGGGCGCCTGGTGGATTTGAACTGCTGACCTTTTGGTTAGCAGACGTAGCACTTAACCACTGTGCCACCAGAAGACAGATGGTTCTAAACTCCACGGCAGGAATAAAGAACAAATTCCAGGGACTCAGATGCGGAAAGATTATTTCCAGTTGCACAGCATCAGAAAAGGATTCATAGAGGAGGTGACATCTGAGTTAGACACTAAGGGATCGGCGATACTGTGACACTATAAAATGAATGTTCTAAGGTGGAAGAAAAGCATAAATAAATTGTTAGTAGCAGAAAAGAGAAGTATACATGTAGAAAACAGGAAGCAATCCAGTTTCTCATTATTTCTGATCCATAAAACCAAAACTAAACCCACTGCTGTCAAATCAGGTCCAACTCATAGTGACCTTATAGGGCAGCATAGAACTGCCCCACTGAGTTTCCAAGGAGTGCCTGGTGGATTTGAACTGCTGACCTTTTAGTTAGCAGATGTAGCACTTAACCCACAAAATGTCATTAAAGGGTAAAGAGAAAGGTAGCAAAACATGAGTTGCGATTAGATTCTAGAGATCTTTTAAATTTAAATTAAGAAGCTTGGGTTTTATTTAATAGATAATGAGAAGCCACAGAAAGTGCTTTGAGTACCTAGCAGACATTGAACATAAGTTTTTCGAGTGGATCAGGAGTGTGATGTGAACCACATTCTGTACCTTCTTAAAGTGTCTAACACAATGTTAGCTCGTAACAAATCCATGTCTTGGTTATCGAGTGCTGCCATAACAGAAATACCACAAGTAGATAACTTTAACGAACAGAAATGTATTCTCCCATAATTTAGGAGGCTGAAAGTCTGAACAGAGGGCATAAGCTCCAGAGGAAGGCTTTTTCTTTCTGTCAGCATTTGGGGAAGGGCTTCTGCATCAGGCACAGGGCTGGAAGGCTAGGAACTACGTTTCCCAAGCTCCCTTGCTGCGAGTTCTAGAAGAAGTCTGGCAAATGACACTCCCTCCCTGTGAGATTTGGAAGGTGAAATCTAAGTGGAAGCTGTTCTCATTTCTGTGGTAGACACAGACTCTGGCAGCACTGAGTTTTTGTGACCATGCATTTCTACATTCTACCATGTGGTGACCACTTTCGTCAGTGTGGGTCAGCTGTGAAACTGGAAGCAGTTTCTTGACCTTTGGGTGCTGAGAGTGATTTCCTGACTTCCAGACCACAGCTAAAAAGTCCAAACCTTGAAAGCTAGAAGTACGCCATCTTAAAGTCTGATATTTCTGCCATTCTTCAGAGGAGTCTATAGCATTCAATTCCCTGTATTAAATTCCTTTCTGCTTGAGACATCTACCATGAACTTTGACAGAATAGGAAACAAAGAAACTTGCATAGAAGATATAGAGGGTCATTCAAGGACACATTAACATGGGATTGAAGATATTCACTCCAGGGGCCTTTTGCCCTACAAATGACATCTGTGATGCTTAAGGTCATGTGTCAACTTGGCTGGGCCATCATCCTTGGTGGTTAGGCAGTTACATCATTTGGCAGTTGTATGATGATGTGATCAACCTCATGGTGAGATTTGATGTAATGTGATCACTTCCATGATGGGAGCCTTGGTAGTACAGTGGTCAAGAGCTTGGCTGCTAACCACAATGTTGGCAGTTCGAGTCCACCAGGCACTCCTTGGTAACCCAATGGGGCAGATCTACTTTGTTCTATAATGCCACTATGAGCAGGAATCAACTCGACAGTAATGGAAGCTTGTGATGTTTGTTTTCTTGGCCTTTCACGAAGCCAACACCCCCATCCTAGGTGATCATTTAAATGCTACTGCTGATGTCATTTTTCCTCTTCCCTGGCCTGAAGCTTCTTGCTTACACTACTCCTTTGAGCACTAACTACTTAATTTTTAAAACACTTCTCCCTTAGCCCACCGTTTGGTCACCAAACTGTTCTCTCGTATCTTACATGTCAGCTTGAACATGTAACTCTTCTCTGGGTACCTTAGGTCAAATCGCCACAATGCCTTCCTCCTATGAAGCCACATTGACCTGGCTTCCAGGCCCTCTTCCAAGAGGTGCTGCAGGCTACTGCCCTCTTGACTCACCATTCTACCTTCCCTTCTAAAAGTCAAATTCTTTTTGTGGACTGCAAATTATTTTTTGTACTGTGTAATCTGTCTTTTCTATTTGCAACCAGCATTCTTTTGGGGTCCTTTTGAGTCTATGAATTTTCTCCAGTCATATTCATCCTTTCCTACTTCCCCCACTCTTAATCTTAAATGCTGCTCAGGGACTGAAGTCCTGGGTTTCCCGCTCATGACAGAAACATGTGCAAACAGACACATGATTGATGCATTCTGTTGATGAAGCTTGTCTTTGGTTATCTCCCTTTAGGCTAAACAAGACTCAGTAACCTCCACTCACATTTCCTAGACCCATTGCTGCTCCTGTATCCTTCTTAAGGTTCTCAAAGCTTAAGACTTTGAGACCAAACCACAGACAATTTACAAAGCAACTCCCTAGAGAAATTCCCACTTGTAAGAGGTTCTACTGCTCAAATACAGGCTTTTGAGTGGTGCAAACGGTTAAGCTCTCAACTATTAACCTAAAAGTTTGTGGGTCAAAGCCACCCAAAGGTCTGCTCCCATAAGGAAAGCCCTTTGGAGTGCAGTTCTACCTTCATGGCACCTAATTGGATTTGCTTGTTTGTTTTGTTTTTGTTTTAATTGCCCAAATAAGGCAGGGATGCAATTTCGAGGAGATGTTATCCTTTCAACACATCTCAGCATCTAATCTCTGTGGGTACAATGGAAACCCTGGTGGTGTAATGGTTAAGAGTTAGAGCTGCCAATTAAAAGATGGGCTGCTGGAATCCATCGGGCACTCCTTGGAAACTGTATGGGGCATTTCTACCCTGCTCTTTAGGGTTGCTATGAGTCAGAATCAACTTGAAGGCAATGGGTTTGGTTTTGGTTTTACAAGTGCAACAGAAAAAGGAAAGTAGAGTCTTCAGGCTTTTAGAAATTACAGCAGTCTAGGTTATGATATTATAACAAACAACCTCAAATGTTAGTGGCTTCAAAGTATCAAGGTTGACTTCTCATGCTTCTTATCCTTTGTGAATTGGTCTCTGATGTGGTAGATATTCAAAGACTCAGGCTAATAGAACTTTTACCTTGAATGCTGGTGGTTCCCATTCCAGAAAGGAAAGAGAGCTCTAGAAGGTCTTGTATCAGTACTCCAATGCTCCCTCCAGGAAGAGAAGGAAGCCTGGTGGTGCAATGGTTAAACATTTGGCTACTAACCAGAAGGTCAGCAGTTCTAACCCACAGGAAGTAGATGTGGCAGTCTGCTTCCATAAAGATCATGGCCTTGGGGCAGTTCTACTCTGTCCAACTTGACTGCAAGCAATAACAAGGAAGCAATCCTTGTCATCTGCACCCACAAGTCATTGACCAGGACAAGTTGTCACGTGACCCTACCCAACAAGGAGGCCAGGAAATGCAGTCCGCCTTGCACTTGAAAAGATGTAGGGGAAAGAGACTGCAAATATTTAGAGAGCACTGCCAATGACCTGCACAGGACATTAGACAAATCTAGCTAATTGGCATCATTCGTACTCAAAAGTTCCCATTTTACCCAGGCTGACTTGAGGCAAACGCAATCTGTATCCCTAAACTTCTTCATGTTTCAGTCAGAGGAAATCACAATACTTGGTTCCTAATTACCCTTGAGCAGAATTGACTCGCCAGCGCTGGGTGGGAAGTACCGTTTATTCCTCTCCAGTTGTTCCTATTTAAAGGTGAACTCCATAAAGTGACGGGAGAAGCCAGGCCCGTTGCAGCCTCCTCGTGTCAGCATCCTCGCCTCGGCACTTGGGAGCTCCTTGAGCCGCCCCTCCACCCTCAGCTCCAGGCTCCCCCGACCCCATCTCCCTAGATGCTGCCAGCACACATCACTGTTTCAGTGGATCGCAACCACACACAAGGGCACCTCAGTGTTGGATGAGAACTGCCATCTGCCTGCCAAGGACAAATGCAGACACACAAAGCAAGATTGAGCAAGACTTCACATCAAAGGAAATCCTGCCGGGGCTTGCCAAGAGCAGGGCTGTCTGCTCCTCTCCCTTCAGCCTGGTTAGTGTGCTTAGGGTCCAAAGAGCCCATGCTTTTGCTGCCAGGGTGCCTCATTCACCCAACGCCTCTGTTCATTCTAGCACCCAAGGCTGGGGAAAAGGATCCAGGCTTTACCACCTGAACTGAGCAGAATGCCAAGTGTTTAAAAATGTGGGATGATCTGGAAGGAAAAACCAAAACCAAACCCAAACCCACTGAAGTTGACTCAATTCTGATTCATGGTGAGTCTACAGGAAAGAGTAAAACTGGCCCAGAGTTTTCAAGGGGCGCCTGGCTGATTTGAACTGTTGACCTTCTGGTTAGCAGCTCTAGCGCTTCACCCACTGCACCACCAAGAAAGCCATAGGAAATATTAATTTGGTGAATTTTATGTGAGTAGAGAAACACAAGAAGCAGTGGTGGCAGCATGGTTATGAGCTATCTATGGCTGTTAATCAAAAGGCTGGCAGTTCAAATCCAGTTCAAGACTCCCTGGATGCTGAAAGCCAATGGCATAGTAGTTAAGTGCTATGGCTGCTAACCAGAAGGTTGGCAGTTCAAATCCACCAGATGCTCCTTGGATGCTCTTTGGGACAGTTCTACTCTGCCTATAGGGTCACTATGAGTCAGAATTGACTCCACAGCAGTGGGTTTGGTGTTTGGTTTAGATGCTAAAGGGAAACCCTAGTGGTGTAATGGTTAAGTGCTACTTATGGCTCTAATCAAAAGGTCAGCAGTTTGAATGTTCCAGATGCTCTTTGGAAATTCTACAGGGTCGTTCTACTCTGTCCTCTAGGGTCACTGTGAGTTGGAATTGACTGTAAGGTGACACGTTTGGTTTTTCAGGTTTGGGGTACTGAAGAACCCTTTTGAAAAGCCCTATTAATCATTAGAATGCAGTAGATGTTTTTAAAAACATGTTTAAAAATCAGACATTGTGAGAGCCAGAAGGGGACCTTACAAACCAAACCCAGCACTGCCGAGTTGATTTTAAGTCGCAGGGCCCCATAGGTCAGAACTGCTCCATGAAATTTCCAAGGAGCACTTGAGGATCTGAAGCACTGACTTTTTGGTTAGCAGACAGTACTTAGCCACAATACTGCCAGGGTTTCTGAAGGGAACCTTACAGATAACTTTTTCCATTCCCTGCTCCCCGTAAGACCCGGGGAGGTCAAGGGGCTTTTTTCAAGGTCATTCAGATCATTCATGGCAAAGCTGGGGCTAGAAACTGGAACTCCTAGCTCTTCAGATGGGTTCCAAGTCACAGTGTGGTGCAGTGATGCAGGCCATCAAGTACGATCAGAGGGCAGGACCCCAGCTGCACCAGGCATATTATTTTTAACACGGTGACTTCAACCCTTTGACTCAGTTCTTCCACTGTAGCCAATCCTACTGGACCATTCCAACAGCTTCCCAGAACAGTAGTAATTACAGCAAGAAAATAAAAATACAAAATGATAGATGAGACCTAGAAAAAAATGTCCCATTTCTAGCAGCAGGAGGGTGGACATCATGAGTGGACATAATTGCTGCCTACAGAGAGCTCTGTGTGACTGTGGGTCCTCCGCTGGGGTCTGTGGGGAGGACTGGATAGCCCAGGAGCTGGGGTGGGAGAAAATGGACCTCTTTGATTAACCTCTCTCTGAAAAGTGTCTTCCCTTTGTTACAGACGGAGGTGGCAACCACAACATAATTTTCACCACTGATACTTGGTCGCTGATAGCAAGAACAGGTATTTCTCATGTTGTTGCAGAGATCTTGAATTACTTCTACCCTCATTAAACTCCAAACCCAAACCCACATCCACAGCCGTGGAGTCCATTTGGACTCATAGCGACCCTGTAGAACACAGTAAAATTGCCCCCTAGGTTTCCAAGAAGCTGCCGGTGGATTCGAACTGTTACCTTTTGGCTAGCAGCTGAGTATTTAAACCACTGTGCAGTCGGGGATCCTTGACCCCATTGGCACTTTCCAGTTAGGTTAGTTGTTGGGTTTGCCATTAGATCTTAGTTTTTAATGTGTCATAAATGAACACATATATGACTGTGCTACAGATTTCTATAAATCTTCTGATAACTATTTCAATACAACGGATTTCCTTTATAATTTGATATTATCTACTTTATGCATTGGAAACCCTCATGGCACAGTGGTTAAGTGCTACATCTGCTAACCAAAAGGTCAGCCATTCAAATCTGCGAGTTGCTCCTCAGAAACTCTATGGGGCAGTTCTGCTCTGACCTATAGGTTTGCTATGCACCAAAACTGACTCGTTGGCAGTAGGTCTGGCTTTTAATTACATACAAAGGCATTGTTCTGAGGTGGGCTCTGTAAATGTCATCTAATTCACAAAGGGGTCATGGGCCCAGAAACCAGGGACTCCTAACTTGTGAGGAGTAGATGAGTGTCAGGTTGCTGACAGATGCCCATGTCACTTGCTCCCTGTCCCTGTTGGGCCCACAGTGACAGAGAGACTCACTTGTCATTCTGGGTTGGAAAACTGCCAATGTCTCTTGCCACCAACTGGGCTTGTAACTCCAGGGAGCAACAGCCTTTGAAAGCTGGCATGACTATATTATAAAATGTGACAGAAAAGAATCTCTTGTTTGGCATTGTTATTAAAATTAAGGCTGATACTAGGACATCTGTGATATGAATATTGAGAGGACTGTCTTCATTTCTCTCTATTCCCATGAAAGTTGACTTCTCTCAGGGAGGTGGCACTCCAAAGTCCTTTAGAGTGACAGGGAAGCAGGAATTCTTCTTCCTTTCCTTCCATAAAGGCAGAAGCTGACTTAGGAGGACAAATTAGCACATGCAACCCTATTTAAACTGGCTACTAACAAAGAAAATGAAATGAGTGTCAAGACACCACTGTCCAACCTCTTGGGTAGGCTAAGAGTTTTAAGAATGAGGCTTCTCAGGATTGGTAGGGATGTAGTGAAATGGGTATTTTCATCACCAGACCAAGATTTGGCATCACCTTCGAGATGGCACTGTCGGCTCTGCATTTCAAATGCTTTTTCCCCTAGTAATTTCACTTCCTAAGGAAAAAAAAAATCACGAAGATGTTTATTCAAGGATAGGCAACCCAATATTTGTAACAGTAAACAAACTGGAAACAACAGCAACTCCAACAGATTGAGGCTGGCTAAATACATCCTGCTACATCGGTAGCAACTTACATCAGTGAACTTGAATGTGAACTTGAATGTAGTCAATTAGAAGGAAGTAGTCATCTTTATAAGATCGGATTACACGGGGAATTCTTGGATATAAGGTTAAGTTTAAAATGCAAGATAATAAAACTGCATGTGTAAAATAGCCCCACTTTTAATTGGAAAGATATTTGTTTTGTTTCTTTGCAGTCTTACTTATACGTATATAGAACATGCATCTGTAAACAAAACAAAACCCGAAACAAATACATTCTGAGTGTTAGTGCTGTCAGATTTTGGGTGGCAGCATTTCAGTTCTATTTGCTTTTTTGATCCTTTCTGTGTCTTCAAATGGCTAATACAGCAGGAAGACATGGCTTCTAAAAAGATGAGCTGAGGCCGTGTGGACTTAGCCGTGTCTGCTTGTTGCTCCAGACAAAAGTTTGTTTTGCTGGTTGCTACTGAGCTTTATTTTTTCCTAACCTTTGCTCTCTTTCCCCACCGTCGGCTTCCAGATGTCACATTTCACCACGTTCAGGGCTCTGCGCCTCTTCCCCTTCTAGCCTGAACAGAAAATTCAGAAGCTGTTTACAGACCATCCACCTGAGAGAACCAACACTAGCCTGACTGTAGCGAAGCCTCTTGGCATAACGGAAAATCATGCCATGGGGAATTTCAAGCTTTTGTAAACAAAACCGGAGATTGAACTTAAAATAGGGTGAGAATTCGAGGAGGCATCTGCCCCTCCCCTCTCCTTCGTCTGCTGCTTCTGCCCACTTGTGCTGGGTGCCTGTGTGGGTCAGCAGGGGAGGCAGGGGACAAGGAATTTTTCCAGAACAACTTAACCCTTTGCTGATACTTGGTTGAAAGTGACACAATTTCAACTTTCAGTGATTACTTAGCATGTAGTGTGTAAATTGTCTGGGGGAGGTGAGGCCGAAACAAACATCTGTTTAGATCAAGAAGTGTTTTCCGCTGACTTTAAGTTAAGAAGTATGAAGATGATCATCTGCTTGTGAATGTTTGTTTCATGGTTCTGTGATTTGCAATGGCATTCAGAATTTTGAAAACACTAGCGTTTGTACTCCCTTCCTCTGCTCCTTCCTAAACTTGGATCACTTTTCGCCTCGGTGAAGTTTAAAATAATAAAAACCCGAGAAACCATCTATTCACTGCCTCCCGTTGCATAGCAATCTAAACAAACAAACCCTTTCCCCTGCTCAGAACTTCCGATCAAAAAAATCACAAAGGCTGTGTTTGAAACGGTGGTGTCCAAACCCCTCCCCCCCTTTTTTGGTAACACTTCCTTAAAAAATAAATAAATACAGGCTGAAGACAGCAGGCAAAAAGACTCAATCGACTTGTAGTGAGTCATTCTATAGCTACAGCAGAGACTAGACAACTGGTTGGTTCACGGCCAGTCCAGAGGGGACGAGCTGCAGACAGACCTGCCAACAGATCAAAGCAGGCAAAATAAGAAACAATGCTAACCATCAGGTGTTCCGTATCTGTTATGTGCCAGGCACACACCATGCACATGATCTAATCCCGTAGCTAACGTCCTTGGTTGGCAGGGCCCACACTCTTGCTTTCTCTGGCCTGTACTCTGTCCAGGGAAGTTAGCCTGTATGGGCTGACCCAGTGGGTTCCCTTGCCTTTGGACATGGGCAGAAGAGAGGACTGAGGAGAGTACGACTGGGCTGCTGACATATTTTCCTGGCTTCTTCCCTGTCCGTCATGATGGGTTGACTGCATCCCTCCACCCAGATCCTGCTGGGCAGCCTCCCCAGACAGTCACCCTTCCTGGGTTCCAATAAGTTTTCCTTTGGCCTCCCCTCGTTGGGGCTAGTGGTGGGAAGAGTTCCTTGGTGTAACTAACTCCGCTGGACTATTTCATTCCTGATGGTAGACATTTTAGTCATCTACTGCTGCTGAACAGAAATATCTCAAGTGGCTTTGACAAACAAATTTATTTTCTCGTTGTTTAGGGGCGCTAGAAGTCCAAATTCAGAGTGCCAGCTCCGGAGTAAGCCTTTGTATCTCTGTTGGCTGTGGTGGAAGGTCCTTGTCTCTTTAAGCTTCTGTGCCTGGAAGTTCTTCACAAGGCTTGGCAGTTGTCTCCTTCGATCTTTGTTTTCTTAATCTACTCCTTAACTCTAAGACACTTTCTGAAGACAAGTCCTATGCTAATCCCGTCTCATTAACAAAAGACAACTCATTCTCAAATGAAATTATGATCTATGGAGATCTTTAAAAAAAAAAAAAAAAATCAAACTCGTTGCCTGCCAGTTGAATCAGATTCACAGGGAACCTATAAGACAGAGGAGAACTGCCCCACAGGGTTTTCAAGGAGCAGCTGGGGGATTTGAACTGCCAACATTTTGGAGAGCAACTGAGCTCTTAACCACTACGCCACCAGGGCTCCCAGAGAGACACAGAGATTAGGATTGGCTACGTGTATCTTGGGGGTACACAACTCAATCCACGGCAACAAAGCACCACTCTACATCCTGAAAAACAAACAAAATCAAAGCCTGTTGCTATCGACTCCATTGTGACGACACTGTGCCACAGTGGCGCTGCTCCGAGGGTTTTCCTGGTTGTCATCTGATTGGGGGAGCCCCTAGTGGTACAACGGTTAACCCTTTCAAGACTGTTATTTTTCTGCTTTGATTTTTTTGTTTGTGTTTGTTTTGATACCATATGTTTTCACTAATGGGAGAAAGCTGAGTCACAGGGTGTGCTTAAGTTTGGAGTTCATAATATTGATTTTGAGAAATATTACTTGGGAATACATGGGTCTCACAAGCCTCGGGGAGTTCTAAGGCATGAGGACTGGTGGGTGCCTATCGGTCCCACTGGTCATGAGTAGTAGGGTTTATTGCAATATACAGACACGCACGTGCACACACATACACACAACACCAAATTGACCAGGGCTTCCAAGTTTACAATCACAGTCAGTTTCTCACACATAAACTTGCACACACTTTGCCATATGACTCTAGCTACTCTCCCCACACTGTGACAGCACATGCCTCCCCTCCACCCTGTATTTCCCATGTCCATTTAACCAGCTCCTGTACTTCTCTGTCACTTTCTCTCACCTCTAAAAAGGAGCTGTTCTCCTTTAGTCTCTCGTATCTGCGCAAGCCACAAAGCACACTTTTTACCAGTATCATTTTATGCCTTATATACCAGCTCAATCTTTGTCTGAGAAGTTGGTTTCCAGAATAGTTTCAGTTCTGCCCCAGCTATTTTGCTTCAATGAAATTTTTATTCACCTTTCACCACTATACAAGTCCCCACTGGAGGGTGGCACATATTTTACTGAGAAAAGGAGAGTCCCAAGAAACCTGAGAATTAGAAAAAGTGGGTGGGATACAGTATGTCCCACAGGTCATAAAATTAAGCCTTTGGCTGCTGACTGAAAGGCCTACAGCTCAAACTTACCAGCCTGTGTTAGCCACTTCCAAAATCAGACTCATCCTTCAATATTTCTCTTCTAACATCACCTTTTCTGATTAGTCTGCCTTCCTTCATGTTCCAACTAGAAGAGAACTCATCCAGCAACTACTTCCTATGCAATTTATTGGAAAATCAATCATGTGTCATTTTGTAATGCATCTTCCAGTGTCTTGGGAACACTATTTAAAATTTAAATTCTTTATCTTCTTAAAGCTAATGGGCTTTGGCATCAAGTAGATTTGCTCTTGACCATAGGCTCTGTCAATATTGAAAACTTGGACAAGTTTTGAACCTGGCAGAACCTCCCTTTGTACAAAAATCGAAGAGTAACAGTAACATCTACTTGGCATGGTTTTCTGAGAAATAAGCATATGTAAAACTTATACAGAGCATGACAGTTAGCACGTCCTTCATATGTATCATTTTACTTCTTTTTTTCCTCTTTCTTCCAACTGGAGCTCAAAATTAGCCAATGCTTATTGAGTACTGATGACATGTCATATACCATTCTAGACATTTTATACATATTAATTTATTTACAGTACTATTGTGCTCCTTATTTTTTAGATGGAGAAATTGTGGTACAGAGGAATTAAGAAATCTGTCCAATGTTTATCAGGATCTAAACCTTGCACTAACTCACAACTAGACTGTAGACTTTTCAAGGCACAAACTGACTCACCATATACTAAATATCTTTTTATCTTTCACAGGGCCAACAGGATGTCTTACATATAGTAGATGTTCAATAAACGTTGATTTGATTCCAAGAGGCAGAGGCAATTAAGCTAGTGTTGCAAGAGGCAGGGAGCCAAAAAATCCACATGGTCAAAGAAGCAGCTGCCTTCACAAAGCAGTAACGAGTGCAGCTGAAAAAGAGCTAAGATACAAGGTCTTGGCAACCAAGGAACGCGGCAGCTGCTGGAAGACAGGGAACAGCCAGCCGGGGTGAGGCAGGAAGGAGAACTTGAGCTGGGAGGCCAGCCGTGATGGAAAGCTCTACAGAGGAAGTCTGACCTGGTCTCTCATCAATAGCTCTGGCACTGCAGAGAGAGCAAATCTCACTATATCCTGTGGTTGCACTACTGAAGCATCTTTTACAGCATTTTAGCCCTAAATTGATGGTCACTGCCCTTTCTCCCAGCCTTTCTCACCTAAGCTAGTGACCTCAGGGATTTCTGTGAACAGCATCCACATCCCAGGCATCCCTTTCCACTGACACAATTGTCACTCACGCCAAGCCTGAGACATATGGCTGAGCATCTGGGAGAGGGGTGATCGGTCACAGGGGCTGGCGATAGGCACAGGCTTTCATGGTAATGGATGTGTCACAGTAAATCATTTTGTAAATGTTCCCTCCCCCTCTCTCTGCATAGCAAAACATAAAGGAAGACGAATTACCCAGAGTGCCAGACTACTACTTGAATATGCCAAAGCTTCTGCCTGAGAAACTTGCTGACGTTTCCTTAAATATCTTTCTAATATCTTGGCCAGGTCAGGCATACCAATGGCATTACAGAACTTGTATATCAATGCCCCAGCTGTTTGGGTTTTTTAATAAAACTGAACATGATCTCTCTTAAATGATCACTTTCCACCTGTCTAATTTTCTAGAGTTTGCAGAGAGCAGGGCTGTGGGCAGCCCAGGAGTCAGAACTTGGCTCTGAGAGAGTAGTCGCTCCTCAGTGGGGGTCACTGTAGTTGTTAGGTGCCAGAGTTGGTTCCAACTGACAATGACCCCACGTGTGATGGAAGCAAACAACGCCTGGTCCTGCATAATCTTCACCATCATTGCTGTGGTTAAGCCCACTGTTGCAGCCACTGTGTCAGTCTAGCTCATTGAAGGCTGTCGTGGATGGAATTGTGTCCCCCCAAAAATATGTGCGGTAATTTATCTGGGCCAGGATTCCCTGTATTCTATGATTGTCCTCCATTTTGTGATTTTCCTATGCTGTATGCTGAAGGATTAGGGTGGGACTTGGCATAAATCCCTTCATAGGATCACCTCCCTGCTCCACTGTAAAGGGAGTTTCCCTGGAGTATGGCTTGCCCCATCCTTAATCCTTTCATCCTACAAGACGTGAAAGCAGAGAACTGGGAACCTCACACCATCAAGCAAGCAACACTGGGAGAAAAGCGTGTCCTTCAGACTTGAGGTTCCTGTGCCAAGACGCTCCCTGGACAAAGACTGATAAAACACAAGGACTTCCTCGAGAGCCAACAAGTGGGAAAGCCTTCCTCTGGAGCAGACGTCCTGAATTTGGACTTGCAGCCTACTGGACTGTGTAAGAATAAACATTTCTCTTTTAAAGCCATCCACTGTGTGATATTTCTGTTAGAGCAGCACTAGCTGACTAAAACAAAGGTCTTCCCCTTTTGCACTGATCCTCTACTTTACCAAGCATGATGTCCTTCTCCAGGGACTGGTCCCTTCTAATAACATATTCTAAGTATTTGAGATGAAGTCTCTCCATCCTTGCTTCTAAGGAGCCATCTGGCTACACCTCTTCCAAGACAGATTTGTTCCTTCTTCTGGCAATCTATGGTAAATTCAGTATTCTTCACCAACACCATAATTCAAAGTCACCAGTTCCTCTTCTGTTTTTCGTATTCATTGTCCAGTTTTCACGTGCACATGAAATGATTGAGAACACCACGGCTTTGATCAGGCACTCCTTAGTCCTTAAAGTGATATCTTTGATTTTGAACCTTTCCAAGACATCTTTGGCTACAGATTTGCCCAACACAACACAACATTTGATCTCTTCACTGTTGCCTCCACGGGTATTGATTATGGGTCCATGTAAAATGAGATCCCTGACAACTTCAGTGTTTTCTCCATTTATCATGATGTTGCGTATCGGTCCAGTTGTGAGGTTTTTTTTTTTCCCCCTTAATGCTGAGGTTTAATCTTATATGGAAGAGGGGGGCAGAAATCAAACATTTGTTGGATTACCGCCCCTGCTTTGCAAGTCTGATTGTCTTAGTTGTCTAGTGCTGCTGTAACAGAAATACCTCAAGTGGCTGGTTTTAAAAGAGGACATTTATTTTCTCACAGCTTTGGAGGCCAGGAGCCCGAATTTGGAGAACTGGCTTTAGCGGAAGGCTTTCTGTCTGTCAGCTCTGGAGAAGAGCCTTGCCTGCTTCAGCTTCTGTTACCCCTGCCTTCCTCAGTTCCCTGGTGATCTTCAAGCAGCATCTGTCTTCCAGGTTTGTGTTCACTCACTCTGTCTAATTTGTTTCTTTTATAAACCAGACCCACCTTACACTCATATGGCCTCATTAACGTAATAAAGAAACCCTCTTCCCAAATGGGATTCCACCCACACGTCTAAGGGCTGAGATCCCAACATGTACTACAGGGAGACACAATTCGGTCCGTAACACAGGTGGTCTACATGAATCACAAGACTGATTTGGGTGTTACTGCTGCTTTTAAGGAAACTCCAGGGGTGCAGTAGTTAAGTGCTATAGCTGTTAACCAGAAGATTGGCAGTTCAAATCCGCCAGGTGCTCCTTGGAAACTCCATGGGGCAGTTTTACTCTTTCCTGTGGGGTTGCTGTGAGTCAGAAGCCACTTGATGGCAGTGGCTGGGCTGCTTTTAAAGAATGGATTTATCAAAACATTGCTCAAGAATCTAAAGGTTTCAACTTCTAAACATCACGTTAGTTTTTCCATCTGGGATTAGTCCCACTGATTTATTCATAACTTTATTAGAGGTCTTTGTTTCCAGGAAAATTCTTTGTACCTAATTAGCAACTAATGGAAATGAAACAGCGTCTACCAAGAATTCAACCATATGCATGTGACTTCTGCCCCATGAAAAAGAGGAAAATGTCAAACTGTCAGCAGCAGCTGTCTTGACCAGTGGGCAGCCACAATCTCCAATTATCCCAATTACAGCAGGAATTCCACATGCAAATAGGATGGGAAGGAGATCAAATACAGTGCCCATAAATCAGAGTTTTATAACGACATGTACAAACTGCTACTTACGTGGGTCATAAATACGACGCCACAATACACAATCGAGTGTCTCTGAGGCTGTGTTTGAGGACTTGTGTTTTGGCCTTGAGACACGGGAGTACCTCCATCAGCAAAGTCTCATCTGATTTTGCTGTTAATTGCTTTTATTGTCTGTCATTTATATAAAATGTCTCAGCTTTTCCAGTTCTAATATTTTTCCTGGGCTACATTAGTGTGAGTTCTTGCGGCAGCGGTGCCACCCCAAACCAAGGAGAGAGGAGGGCAGTAGAAGACCCAGATGGCCCTCTGAGAGGCCCCTTCTTGTGGCCTTCCTCACCCTGACTTCTCACAAACCAGTTCCGAAGCAACTGAAATTTTTTTCCTTTCTTTCTTTCTTTTTTTTCCCCTGACCACAGGCAAAGTCCTGTCTCTTTGGTTCTCTGCAAGCTGTCTGTTCCTGAATTTTACCCGTAACCACAGCGGAGGGAAGGGAATAGCTGAGGTTGAGAACTATGAAAAGAATGTTAGCAATTTACCACCAAAATATACATTAAGAATATTTTCAGCTAGTATAATCTCCATGTTCAACTTCCAAGTCTAGAATTCTTCTGTCATGTGGCCATCTTCCCATTTCTAAGTGCTGCTTTTAAGCTGTGATTTATTCCTTCCTGAATGAACTTTCTGTGAAAGGCAGGATGGAGTAAAAAGAGACAAATTCACTCTCCAAATTTCCCTCCCTAACCAACTGTGGCTGCACTGATTGAAAGTGTTGAAATGGTTAGGCTAAAACCATTGTCGGTGTATGGTTATCATCAGAAATCTGCATATTTGTGAAAACAGAAGTGAAAATATGTGCACTGGGAAAATCGTTCATGAACTGTTTTAGTGACCACCTAGTACTGCTCTAACAGAAAATCCCACGAGTGGAAAGCTTTATGAAGAAAAACTTCGTTTGTCACAGTCCGGCAAGCCACAAATCCGTTAGTGAATTATTATAAGTCCATTCTATAAGAGAAATTATCATAGTTATCTGGGCTGAGTCCAGATTCAAAGAGAGCATCTCGGCACAGGAACCTCAGGTCCAAAGGATGTGCTCTGCTCTCGGGGCTGCCTTCTTGGCGGTATGAGGTTCCCGGCTCTCTGTGCTCACTTCTCTCCCTTCTGTCCCACAGCTAGTAACGAGAGTCCTGCCTCACAGCACAACGGCTGCCCATTCTCCATCAGTATCACAGAGGCAGGATTCACAACATGTGGGAGGAACTGTACCACATGGGACTTATAAAAAAAACAAAACAAAAAACAAAACCACTGCCATGGAGTTGGGTCTGACTCATAGCAACCATAGAGGTCAGGGTAGAACCTCCCCATAGAGTTTCCAAGAAGCACCTGGCAGATTTGAACTGCCAATCTTTTGGTTAGCAGACATAGCACTTAACCCAGTACACCACCAGGGTGTCCATAGCCAAGTCAAATCAACACATACATTTTGAGGGGGGACACAATGCAATCCACAACAAACCCCCAAACCAAACTCATTACTATCAAGTTGATGCCCACTTATAGTCACCCTAAAAGACAGAGTAGAACTGCCCTATAGTGTCTTCAAGGAACGGCGTGTGAACTTGAACTGCTGAGCTTTTGGTTAGTGGCTGTAGTTTTTAACCACTATGCCACCGGGATTTCCCAAGGGCTCCAACAGAAGCTTTCGTGAAAACAGCTCAGTCTGTTTTCAGAAACAAACAAACAAAAAACCCACTGCTGTCAAGTTGATTCCAACTCATAGCAACCATATAGGACAGAGTGGAGCTACTCCTTAGAGTTTCCAAGGAGCGCCTGGCAGATTTCAACTGCCAACCTTCAGTTAGCAGATACAACACTTATCCACTTACCACCAGGGCTTCCTGGGAATAGAAAGGCAGTCATATGTGTATAGATATTTTTTTTAATTGTGGAAAAATTATAACAAAATATTTGCCATTAACATTTTTATGTGAATAATTCAATGACGTTAATTACATCCACCCTGCTGTACAACCATATCATTACTAACCACTGTGACATTTTTAAGAACAAAGGAAATGAACTGAAACACCCCCAGCTCAGACAGTTTTGTTTTAAGACTGTCCCAGAATGTTAGAGTGAGAAAGGGACTTGGAAAGCCTTTCATCCAATGCCCTCATTTTACCTAAGACCACACAAGCAATTGGGTCTATTGGGGTTCTACTAGGCTCTTTATACATAACACCTCATTTTAAGCCTCACAGCAACTTTAGAATGTTACCCCGTTTTGCAAACGGGAAACTGAGGCATCAAGAGGTGGAATAACTTGCCCTAGATGAAGTGGGAGAGCCAGGATTCAAACTCAGCCATTCAGATTCCCGACATCAAGCTGGAGACCCTCCAAGGACATGAACCTTTGTCTCTGGACGACCATCCCACACTCTTGGCCTGTTCTGCCCAGCTTGATTCGCTTCCTTCTTTGCTGGTCTCAGGCTGTCATGATCCAAGACGCATCTGCCTTGGTCTCCAGGGCGGGGGCTGGTGCCTCTCCAGACACACATGCTGGGCAGCATCTGTCGCTAATGGGGTTTCCAGATTCATCTCTCTGTGAGCCTACATTTGGCAGTCTTGCTTAGCCATGAATCTGATGTCTGGTGTCTTGATTGTGCTCCTCAGCTGTTTCAGTTTGGCAAAAACGGAGACGATACCTTGGGTTGGGTTAGGTCTGAGGTCAGACTTGCTGTGAAAGAAATGACCTTCTTAGCAGGTCTTCCTTTTCTGAGCCTGTCTTCTCAGGAGCTGCAGCCACCTTGATAAAGGTGGCATCTGATGCGATCATGGTCATCCCGGAAACAGCTGACACCCGTCTTCAGTGACTGCGTGCCTCGTGTCTTGTTTCTTTGTCAGCGGACTTTTCTGAGAGGTATTTTTCCCTCCCCCAGCCTCCCTTTTTTCTTAAGTGACACATCACAGTTCTCCGAAGGTCACTGACTTGTTCATCTTTATTTCCCTTCTGTGTTACCTGGTGGCATGGTGAGTATGCTACAGCTGCTGTTGTCACTGAAAACGTCAGCTGCTGGAATTTACCAGGCACTCCTTGGAAGCCCTGTGGGGCGGTTCTACTCTATCCTATAGGGTAGCTATGAGTTGGAGTCAACTCAACAGCAAGGGGTTTGGTTTGGTGTACAGTGTGTTAATCTTTCAGAACTAACAAACGATGGCTAAACAAATGTAAGAATAACTTCTCTTAAAGCCCTGTTTTCTTGTTGGCCTTAGATAGAGGACATTTGTCATTTCCTGACAATTCACAATCCAAACTGTTTCCTAAGAGATCCACTTTTTTTCTGAAGAGAACAATCCCTTCCCCTACACTGTGACATTCTAGTAGTTAATGTGTCCCAGTACCCTCGTTCCACTCAGGGAACTGAAGGGAAGAACTCCTTATCTCATAAGGTCATGAAGTGTGTTTAATGAGTTGATTCAGAAATAACAAGTAAAGTGAAGTAATTGCTCTGCACATGTCACCTCCCCTGTGGGCTGGTCTTGTGTTTTTGCTCTTGTTCGTCTTCAAGAGAGATGATTAGTCTTATCGCCCTCCCATACACTGATGGGGTCCTCTATTGCCTTTCTGCTGAAGGCAGCCAGGACAAGAGCTTTTGACCTAGACTCAGACTCTCAGACTGTTTCTTTTCACGTTTTGGAGGCTGTATTTTTGACACACCAGTAGAAGCTATGGTTGGAATAACTGGTCTTTAATTATGACACACAACACATTTAGAGAAGAGTGTATAGGACACATATGAAAGATTGACAGATAACCAACTTTTCTGAGAAGAAAAGTTGTCATTGGCAGGCACTTTGGGCTTCATGGCCTGTCCATGAAGGGCTCACATGGCACCCACATCAAGGTTACTAACCTCCCAGAGCCTCCCGTGTCCCTCACCAAGGAAAACTCACCCATTACTCAGGGTTAGCTTCCAGGGTGTGTCAACTGTGCAGGCCCATGGGGACCCCGTGTCATTGTTTGGTTGAATACTCAGCAGTCACCATCCTGAAGTCTGTCATCGTTTCTGAAAAAGGGGAGTTTTCATTTTGCACTGAGCTGTGAAAACTCTGGAGCCAGTTCTGCCTTCACCTCTTGAGCTAACTGTTATCCCACCTTATATGAGATGCTTTTCTTTATAATTTTACCAACTAGGAGGCATGCATCCGGAAACCCTGATGGCAGAGTGGTTAAGAACTACAGCTGCTAACCAAAAGACCAACAGTTCAAATCCACCAGGTGCTCCTTGGAAACTCTGTGGGGCAGTACTACTCTGTCCTTTAGGATGGCTTAATCAGTTGGAATCGAGTCGACAGCAATGAAGACGGCAGGATGCCTGCAGCCGAAAGGAGGTGCGCTGGCACTGCGGCTCAGGGCTTGGCTGCTGGCTGGGAGAAAGGTCAGTGCCTCTAATCCACCAACCGCTGTGTGGGAGAAAGCCGTGGAGGTGGATTACAGCCTTGGAAACCATACAGTTCCACTCTGTCCTACAGGGTCACTATGAGTTAGAATCAACCTGAAGGATTTGGATTTGGTTTCTTGGAAGCACGCTCTGGAGCTTGTTCATCCCAGTAGAACGCTCTGACTTTATTTCTGCTATAGGGTTTAGCAGTCCTGTGATTCCTGCTCCACAGCCCCCCTAAACATGCCCTGGTCCTATTTTCTTTCAGTATTTTCCTAGTGCATTCTGTTTTGCCTGTTTTTTGACACAGTTGATTTCCGTCGCTTGCAACCAAACAACCACAACTGGCAAACAGCTTGTTTCTAAAAGATCCTTGGTAGAGAAAAATACAGTGTATAATGAATGATTTTTCTTTTTTTGTTCCTTTCTGCAAGTACCCCAAAATTTGATGAAATAACCATAGATTTAAGACATAAAAAAACCTGAACTAACATCAACCACAACGAATTCTTCTTTTCCAGCATGAGAAATTGAAACTCAAAGTGGTGAACACAGTTACCTAAGTTTAGGCAGCTGTTACCTTAAGGACAGACCACAAAGCCCATAATGCCTGCTGATGACAATTTTTCTTCTCAGAAAAGTTACCAGGGTTGCTGATGAATTATCACTTTCTTGGAGAACTCCTTCCCGTGACACGTAGTTGAAGCGGGACTCGACATTCCCGGCCACACACAAAAACCCCTCCTGCTAACCCCAGCGATCGGTGCAGGAGTCCGAGAGGGGCTAATGGCAGTCCTCGCTGGGTGCTTTTCTTGCGCTACCAGAGAAAATGATTTCTGGTCTTTGGAGATCCTGGAAGGACACAGGCTTAGGGCTGCGTAGAGTCTCCCTACTGTCACTCCAAATGAGTGAAAAGCTTTCCCATAGCAAGAAAATGAAGCTGACACACGAAAGGGCAGTAAGCCGAAGTCACGAGGCGGTAGAAGAAATGAGGTGTCCAGGTAGTTGACAGTTGATGGAAACACCAAGACAGAGGCTGAGAAACGGCAACTGGCAGACAGTGTTTGAGCCTATTGGGTTTCCACGGTGTCTTGAGTGACGTTTCAATGCTCCACGAAGCTGCACTCCCAAGATGGTTTCCTCTGCTTTCTTATTTTCTGAGAAATCCTAAATCAACTCCCAACATCTGTCTCAGCTTCTGCTCACTATCAGAAGTCCTGCCTGCAATGAAATATTTACATTTCCCTAGATTTAATCGTTTGACTTGAGACTCTGGAAAGAACCTTTATGCAGATTTACTGTGCTTAATCAACCGTTGTTCTTATTAACCTGAGAGCTTTTCTGGGCTCAGTTCCTGCAGCTCAAGGGCAAGTGAAAACAACTCGAAGCCAGCAACATCGAAACGGGGGTTCAGTGAACGGGACCGGTCAAGAATTGCCTTTAACAATAGACTTCTGATCTGGTGATTCTTGAATTCTTTTTTTCCCTCTCCATCTTTACTTTCTCTTTTAATATTTCAAGCTACCAGAATGCTTCACCTAGATTGAGACTAGTCTTGTTTCCATCCACTCCATTTCCCACATAGCAGCTGTCAAGGATTGAATTGTGTTCCCCCAAAATGTGTGTAACCATTTGGCTGGGCCATGATTCCCACTATTGTGTGATTGCCCTTCATTTTGTGATTTTACTGTGTTTTATATCCTAATCTCTGCCTGTGTTTAGCAGACCAGATTATGTTAAAGAGGACTAGGGTGCAACTGTTAACACTCTTCTAAAGTCACCTCCCTGCTGCAATGTAAAGGGAGTTTCACTGGAATGTGGCTTGTATCAACTTTTGTCCTACAAGAGATAAAAGGAAAAGGAGGCAAGGAGAGAACTGGAGACATCATGCCACTAAGAAAACAGCACTGTGACCACAGTGCATCTTTTAGAGTACATCCACCCAGAGCGGGTTCCTGTGCTGAGATGCTCTCGGAGCAAAAGAAAGACTGACATAAAACAAGAACCTTCCGTCAGAGCTGAAAGAGAAACAGTTCATTCCCCTACAGCTGGCGTTCTGAATTTGGACTTCTAGATGACCGGACTGGGCAAGAATAAACTTTTCTTTGTTAAAGCCACCCATTTGTGATACTTCTGTTAAAGCAGCAGCAGGTGACTAAGACAGCAACCGAAACAATTATTCAAAGATTAATAATCAAGTGTCTGTCCAGTGCCCTCAGGATACATTAGTGTACATGCCCTGAGTATACACTGAGATGCTTTATCTTGACCCTTGCTTACCTCTGCAGACCTGTTCTCACAATCTCTTGCTCACCCCCACACAATAAAAAGCCAAACCTGTTGCTGTTAAGTCAATTCTGACTCACAGACACTCTGTAGGACAAAGTAGGACTGACCTGTATGGCTTCTTAGGCTGTCATGCTTATGGGAGCGTTCTGTCACCTCTGTCTCCCATGAAGTGGCTGGTAGACTCGAACCACTTTTTGATTAGCAACCAAACACTTAACCATTGCACTACCAGGACTCTTACGTGGTAAACTACTGTCTTAACCAGTTTAAGGTAATCTCCCCCAAACTCTTTCATCTGCTTTTCCTGCATCTTTTAATCAGAGCAGCTAATAGCCCTGCCCCAGCTTGGCGACACAGTTCTATAGCACTGCTATGAGTCAGAATCAACTCCGTGGCAATGGGTTTGGGTTTTGGGGTATAACGCCCTTTGTATATCCTTGGTTGCACAGTAGTTAAGTGTTACAGCTGCTAATCAAAAGGTCAGCAGTTTAAATGCACCAGCTGGTCCTTGGAAACACTACAAGGCAGTTCTACCATGTCCTATAGGGTTGCTATGACTCAGAATCAACTCCACAGCTGTGTTCTCCCTCTCCTCCCTGGTTTATAATGCTCTGCTCATTCCCAAGTGAAGCAAACGGTTAAGTATTCAACTATCAGCTCAAAGATTGTCTGTTGAAACGCACCTGGGGGCACCTCAAAGGGCAGGTCTGTTGGTCTACTTCCAACAAGTCACAGCCTTGAAAACTCTACGGAGCAGTTCTCCTCTGTACACATGGGGATGGCATCAACTCATCACTGATCCAATACAAAAATAACAGTCTACAGAGAAAACATGTCTGATATGAATAAGTAGGATGGATACTAAGGAATCCCATTTTCTCTGATCAAATTATTTGGAAAAAATTCCCCTTATCCACTGGACTATATAGTTTTTTGCCATCTCAGGCAGTTGTATACAACATCAGGTCATTCTCTGTTTTTGTTCATGAATTTCAATTGGCAAGTTGGCAAAATAATTGTGGGAGCTGAAGTTCTACCTTTTCTATAGCACCGACAGGGGATACAGAAGGACTGGTTAGGAATTTATTTCTACCCGCTTTGCAGGTGAAGGTGGCCACTGGTACCAGTTAGGATGGACACAGGGTCACTACTTAATGTCTGTGGGGTCACTGGTGGTGAACAGCTAACACGCTCAGCTCCTGGCTGAAAGGCTGGAGGTTCATCGACCCAGAGGTGCCTTGGAAGAAATACCAGGTGATCTACTTCCAAAAAAACCTACCATTGAAAGCCCTATGGAGCACAGTTCCACTCTGAGACACGTTAAAAACAAAACAAACAAAAAAACCCCACCGTGGTTGAGCTGATTCTGATTTATAGCTTCCCTGTTAAGATCATGTAACTGATTAGACCTCACGCGACCTGATTCGGATTCTGGAGATCGAGCTAGCAATTTGGTCTCCTAGCAGATGGCAAACCGGGCTCCCCCTTCCCCAAGGCACGCTAGGATGCATCCATTTCAGCAGCAAGCGGTGGAAAAACTTAAGGGGAAGTACATTCCAAAGAGGGAACAAGTCAGTCTCCATGAGTGGAAAAAGACCCCGTGTAGATCTGGGGGGTGCTTTTTATTGGCAAAAGCAGGATGTGATGTCATAGATAGGAGGCGGAGGTAGTAACTGTTTTTGGTTGGGTTTGAGGCTACTGCAGTCCCTTCACAACTGCCAGGGGGAATTGTTGCCTTTGCATCACAACTGCCAAGGAAAACTTTTATTTGCATCACAAACTGCCAGGAGAAACTTGATATGTGGCAGATCAGGTTCCCTTGTTAGCCTTAGCAATATTGTGGGTGTTCTGTAATGTGAACCACAACCTTTGTCATCCCTAGAAAATGTTAGGTTCTGTAGTAAAATATGTTAGTATGTGGCGCAGCAATCAGGTTCCCCAGGTAACTTTGACAGCCCTACAGAATAGAACAGCCCCACAGAGTGTCCACGGAGCACCGGGGCTATTTGAACTAGTGACCTTCTGATTAGTAACCACAGCACCTAACCACTGCACCACCGGGCTGATATGCACGGGGTCACTGTAAATAGGAATTGTCTCCACAGCAGCTTGTGACTTGTTTATCCATTGTGTTAGCCATCTAGTGCTGCTTTAACAGAAATACCACAAGTGGATGGCTTTAAAAAGAGAAACTTTATTTTGTCACAGTCCAGTAAGCTAAAAGTCCAAATTCTGGTTGTCAGCTCCAGGGGAAGACTTTCTCTCTTGACTCTAGAGGAAGGTCCTTGGTACCAATCTTCCCGTGAACTGGGAGCTCTGAGGCTCCGGGACCCCAGGCCTTTCCCAAGGACCTGCTCAACTCTCAGCACTGTTTTCTTTCCTGACGTATGAGGTCGTCTCCACTCTCCTCTTGCCTCCCCTTCCCTATATCCCAAGAGGCTGCCCCAAGGTACCATACAATCCCACACAGTGAGTCCTACCCCACCAACTCAACCACTGCCCATCCTCCCTCACTAACATCACAGAGGCAGGCTTTACAATGTAAAGGAACATCACACAACACCAGGAATCACAGCCTAGTCCAATTTCTACACACATGTTTCGGGAACACAATTCAATCCTTGACACCTGTTTATGTTATCGGACATCAACAATGAACCACAGGGCCTTCTCTGTGGGTGTGGAGATGGCCTTAGAAACCTTCCCGACGCAGTAGTGACGTGATCAGTTCAGAGTGAAATTGATGTGCACTCCTGGTCCAGGCCCTGATAGGAAGTCCTGACTTCTTCATAGTCAGGCTGTTGGGTGATGCCCTCACACCTTACCAAGAAAATTAAACTCATATATTTGTGACTTATTCACTCATTTTCAGAATGCTTTTCGGTTGTACTACTTTAAAACAAAGAAAATGGAGTGACAGAGTTAAACCAAACTACCTGGATTATAGTTCTGAAGAGGTTAGTTTCTCTTCTTCAGCCACATAAGATATTTGAACCTGGTTGTATAATGGTTAAGAACTACAGCTGCTAACTGAAAGGGCAAGGATTCAAATTCACCACTGCTCCTTGGATGTCCCAAGGGACAATTCTATGAGGTCTGACAATTAAGTCTGTGAACTCGTCCTAGAAAAAGTGCTACGTATCTCGTCTCTGAATAGCACTATGGTCAACTTTGAAGTACTCCTCTTGGGAAGCTATGCACTGACCCCAGCATCTAGTCACCCTTTAGAGCAACTTTGGAACTCTTTCTGGAACGGCCATTGCACACAGTGGCAAGTTCGCAAACCACATTGTCCAGTTGTCCATGAGGGAGTTTTTGGCCAGTAAACAAACAACTGTATCGGAATACCCTCCCTACTCATCTGATCTGCCTCCCAATGAATTTTTTCTTGACCAGAGACAAAGGTAAGATTGAAAGGAAGACATTTGGATGACATTCAGGACCTCAAGAGTAATACAACCACCACTCTGATGGCCGTTACAGGAAAAGATTTCCAAAATTGCTTTGAAGGGTGGAGTAGTTGCTGAGGTTGGTGCACAGCTTCCCAAAGGGAAGGGGACCATGGTGATGTTCTTCAGTGAGGTATGTAGCAGTAGAACAATTAATTTCACGGACTTAATTGTCAGACCTTGTATTCTGTCCTGTAGGGTTACTGTAAGTCAGTGGAACCAACTCCATAGCAACAGTTCCCCACCAACCCCAGGATGCTATTAAAAGAGCCATGGTACCACCTTGTTTAAGAGAGCTAGCTGCTAACCACAGTTCGAATCGACCAGCTGCTCCTTGGGACTGCTGTGGGGAAGTCCTACTCTGTCCTACGGGGCTGGTATGAGTTGGAATCAACTTGCGTGGCAACAATGTGCTTATTTTTTGGAATGCCATCAAAGGAGCCTTGGAAGTACTGGTCGCGCAGAGGTTAAGTGCTATGGCTGCTCACCCAAAGTTTGGCCATCGAGTCTACCAGGCATTCCTTGGAAACCCTATGGGGCAGTTTTACTCTGTCTTACAGGGTCACTGTGAGTCAGAACTGACTCAAAGGAAACTGGAAAAACTAGAAAGAAGCCCTAGGGGCGCAGTGGTTAAAGGGTTCAGCTGCTAACTGAAAGATCTGAGGTTTGCACCACCAGCAGCTGCGCGGGGGGGAGATGTGGCGGTGTGCTCCCACAAAGAGCCTTGGAAACCCCATGGGGCAGGCCTGCTCTGTCCTGAAGGGTAGCTATACATCAGGACCAACTCATGGGCAGTGTGTTTGGTTTAGTTTGGAAGGCCATTGACCGCCAGCTTCAAACAACTGTAAAGAGGAGGCCGAAAGCTGACACTCAGCTGGACGGTGTTTACACAGATGCTGCCACTTCCTCGGCGTATTTGGTTAGAAGACACTGAAGGAGCTGGAGGCTGACCTTAGGAATGCGTAAATAAAGTGACATTGACACAGACCTTTAGGGACGTTCGCCAGTTCCATTCGGACCCCTCTTGGAGCACAGGCGCTTCCTCTGTCCTGGGCCGTGAACCCCTTTGGCAGTCTGTGGAAGCGTAAGGACTCCGCTCAGAATACTGTCTTTAAATAAGACAATGAAATAAAGTACACTAAGTTATAAAGCAGTTGGATTTATGTTGAAATACAGTAATAAAAACTTTTTTTTAAAAAATCTGCGAGAGTAATACATGTACCTGTTTATGGAGCATTTAATAACAAAATCTAGCTTCAGGTTAAGTAACTACTGCAACTATCATAACGAACTGCTGTAGTGGTGAGGACAAATAACTCAAGACATCTAGGACCAGTGGCGCCCTCGTGGCATAGCGGTTAAGCACTCAGCTGCTAACAGAAAGGCTGTGTGTTTGAACCCAGCAGCCACCCTGTGAGAGAAAGATACAGCAGCCTGTTTCTGTAATGATTACAATCTCGGAACCTCTATGAGGCAGTTCTACTCAGTCCTGCAGGGTCCTTATGAGTTGGGAGTCAGTAATCAACCTGACCCCAATAGGTTTAGGAGAAATGCAATGTGATAGGGACTAGCTGTGGTTTGTTTCTAGTGGGGACAAAGGCTCAGGTGACGGAAACACAGCTGTGAACGCTGCCACCTTCAAAGCAGAAGAATGAACAAACCTCAGAGAGGTGACTGGTGGTAAACATGGATCTCCCACTCCCTCGTCCGGCAAGTTCACAAACCCTCTAAACTATGTCCAGTGTCCCCAGTTATGCACCAAGTCTGCACATTTGGATGTGGGGATCTCTGCCCTATTGCAGGAGAAGCCCTCTGTTCAGTTCTTCATTTTCCTTGTGGTGGTGGTGGTGGTGGCAGTCTGCTGTCACTGAGTCAGTTTGAACTCAGGACGATCTTATGCACAACAGAACAAAAGGTCACCTGGTCCTGTGCCATCTTCCTGATGTTTGCTGCCTGTGAGTCCATGGTTGCATGATTTTGTCAGTCCAGCTCATGGTTTTTTTATTTGGCTATCTACTTTACCAAACGTGATGTCCTTCTCTAGAGATTTGTCTTTCCTGCTAAAAGAAAGTGAGTCAAAGTCTCATGATCTTCCCCTCTGGGGGATATTTTGAAGTAACCAAAAAACCAAAACCAAACTACTGCCGTTGAGTTGATGCCGACTCATGGCAACCCTGTAAGACAGCGTAGAACTTGCCCCATAGAGTTTTCAAGGAGCACCTGGTGGATTTGAACTGCTGATCTTTTGGTTAGCAGCTGTAGCACTTAACTACTACGTCACCAACTTTCCCATTTTGAAGTTAGAATTCATTAATCCTCTAGTATATTGGAAAATATTCTGTTGTGATCCATAGAGTTTTCATTGCCTGATTTTTGAAAGTAGATTGCCAGAACTTTCTTCCTAGCCTGTTTTAGTCTGGAAGCTTCACTCAAAGCCATCCACTCTGAGTGATCCTGCTGCTATGTGAGTAGCAGTCTCAAGGCTTCTAGCAATTATAGCAATATGCAAGCCATCCGTACAGCAGAGTGACAGAGACGTGGTGGCGTTATTCCATCAGAGAAGGCAAAGCAGGGTCCCATGCAAATTGCTTTGCTTAGGTGGGAGACCACTGCACCCTTTTCTTCGAAGAGAGAACCCGCTCTACTCTTACAACTTTTTCTTTAAGAGTGTAACACAGCTCACCCACATTCCCTGGCACAGAAACTGCATCGCACTGTAGATATGAAGAGACGGGAAACTAATGCAGAGAGGTGACCTGAACTACATAACCAAACCTAACCTGGAGCTTTGGATTACTGGAATTGGGATAAAGTTCTGTGATTTACAGCCTATCTTAGTCATCTAGTGCTGCTGTAACAGAAATACCACAAGTGGATGGCTTTAACAACGAGAAATTTATTTTATCACAGTCCAGTAGGCTATAAATTGAAATTCAGGGCATCAGCTCCAGGGGAAATTGTTCTCTGCTGGCTGTGGAGGAAGATCCTTGTTGTCAGTCTTCTCCTGGACTTGGGGTTTCTCAGGTGAAGGGACCCCAGATCCAAACGAAGAGCTCCTCTCCTGGTACCGTTTCTTTCTTGGTGGTATGATGTCCCCAACATAGAGGCAGAGTTGACAACATATAGGAGCATCACAGAAGAGCATGGGTCTAGGCCCAGCCAAATTGCTACACACATTTTTTTGGCAGATACAATTCAATCCATGACACAGCCCATTTCTGTCTTTGGCAAATTTAAAAGTCAGGATGGCCCCAGCTTTCCTTAAATCTGACCTGAAACAGAGATCCAGGAATAGAAGCTTTGATGCAATCAAAGACTCTTGGTGATCTAATCTAGAACTTTCTAGAGGGTTCTAGGGGAGGGTGCTTAAGAGCTAGATGACCTCTAAGCCTGTCTGGTGTTGGTAGGAGCTGCTCTGAAGGTAGGTCATCAAAGCACTTATTAGTGCTAGATGGTTTGGCTCTGTGGTTGGTTTTACACTAGATCAGATGAGATCATGGATGCGTGGGAGATGAGAGAATAAGAAGAGTAGCTCGGTAAGAGGAGATACACTAGAAAATACCGTCCTTGGGTAAGATAGCCTCTGACACACTATGATTTATAGTCCCATTAGAATTTATATTCCCTGTGATGGCATACAATTTGATTAGTGGTTTATTTTAATCATACTTTCACTTCTCTATTCACAGAGGATCACAAAAGGGCTCCCTAGAAGTACTTAGTACTAGAAGAATGCTTCTGGGAGTAAACGAAATGAGATGTGCTCTTGTAACACCATGGAAGCCAGCAATAAGTTTCTTATTCCTTGTCTGCAAAGACTTTGGCTTCCTCATTGGTGTTACTCATGATAGCTGCAGAATTGAGTTACCAGAACATCGTGGTTTTTCATGGATTCAGGAGAATGTCCAGAATGCAGGAGTGTGGGGAGGGAAATGTATGAACAGAGAGGATCTTTTAGGTCTCCTCTGAAGCACTTGGCATTTCTCTCCAACTGCTTTTGTCCTTTAAAAATCAAAAACAAAAGTAAAATAAATGCTCGGAGTAAAAATGTAAATGACACAGAAATGAACTGAGGAAAAAGGGAAGGTTCTGATTCCTGTGCCATCCTCCAGTCTGACTCCTCTCTTCAGAGGGTATCTTTCTAGAACTTTTTTTCTGTGTGTTTGAATAAAGAAGACTTAAGAAGAACTGATGTCTTTGAACGACAGGGTTGGTGAAGAATATTGAGTACATCTTGGACTGCCAAAAGAATGCACGAGTCTGTTTTGGAAGATGTACAGTGAGAATACTCCTTGGAAGTAAGGATGACAAGCCATACTTTGTTTTTTGTTTTTTCCTGTTTCTTTTTTTTTTTTTAACATGACTGAGTGAAAATGTACATTCCCGTATAAATTTACATGCCCGCCTATGTGCAGCTTCCACTGTTCTCCCTACCTGGTGACAGCACACTATTCCTCTCTGTTCCATACATGTCTCATCCTCCCAACAGCCTCCTTTCCCCTCCTCTCCACCCACCCTCCTTCCTCCAGCCAGAGGTCAGCAGGATGATATCCTATAGATGCATAGAACCATAAAGTGCATCCAATATATGGTCACTCTGCATTGCCAAGTCCAATCCATTCGCGTCCAAAGAGTGGACCTTCATTGTGATTTATGGGCAAGGGCAGCATCAGGGCCAGGGGCCATGCTCTCAGGGGAACCCTGAAACTGCTAGACTATCCATTGAGGTCTTTTAGTGGAGATCTCAGAATGCACCCCTTTTTATTCTTGTGTTGCCAGTGAGACTCAAGTTAGTGAGCTCCATCGCAACTATCACTGGTGGTGGCCGGGCACCATCCGGTTCTTCTGGTCCCAAGTCGATGTAGGCACACACTTATGTGGGTCTCTGTATCTTCTGGGTTGTCTTTAACGCATGTCATTTTGGTCCTCGGTGAGCATCCATTCCTGCTGAATTGGGACCATTTGCTGTGCCCTCGGATAGCAGGACAAGTCATACTTTGGATATGTTATCAAGAGAGATCAGTCCCTGGAGAAGGACATCATGCTTAGTACAGAGTCAGTGAAAAAAGACAAGACCCTCAAGGAGATGGACTGACACAGTGGCTGCAAAAATGGGCTCAAGCATAGCAACAATTTTGAGGCTGGCAAGACAGGGCAGTGTTTCCTTCTGTTGTTCTGGGGTTGTTATGAGTTGGAACTGGCTTGACTATTTATTAAATAAAGAAGTAAGGTGTAGGAAAGTGCATGTAATTGTAAAGAAATACGAGGCCCGACATTTAAGTCTGCGAATTTAATTGCTCTAAGTGTTACACACCTCATTGTTGAATATTGCTTATGGTCACTTCAAAGTACTCCCCTTGGGAAGCTGTGCCCTCATACCAGTGCCCATTCCCCTCTTCAAAGCAATTTTGGAACTCTTTCTGGAATAGCCCTGGTGCCCAGTGGCAAGTTTGAGAACTTAATTGTAGAGCTGTCTGTGAGGGAGTTTTTAGCCAGTAAACAAATAAATTGTATTGAAACCCCCTCCCTACTCACCTGACCTGACCCTCAGTGACTTTTTTCTTTACCCAAAGATAAAGGAAATACTCAAAGGAGGACATTTGGATGACATTCAGGACATCAAGGGTAATACAACAACAGCTCTGATGGCCATTCCAGAAAAAGAGTTCTGAAATTGCTTTGAAGGGTGAACTCAGCGCTGACGTCAGTGCCTAGCTTCCTGGGGGGGCACTTGGAAGGCAACTGCAGTGATATTTGGCAGTGAGGCATGTAGCCCATTTTCTAGGACAAGTTTGTGAATCTACTTGTCAGACCTTGTGTGTTTTACTTGCATTTCTGTATTCTCTGTGTATTTACATACAGGTTGTTGCATTTTTAGGCACCATCAAGTTAGTCCTGACTCATAGTGACCTTATAAGGCAGAGTAGAACTGTCCCATAGTGTGGATTTGAACTGCCAACCTTTCACTTAGCAGCCATAGCACTTAACCCCTGTGCTATCAGGGCTCCAAGATACATACACCAAAAAAACCTGTTCCCCTGTGGTGGATTCGGACCCATAGCTACCCTAGAGGACAGAGTAGAATTGCCCCCATAGATTTTCCAAGAGGCAGCTGATGGATTCTAACTTCTGACCTTTTGGTAGCAATCACATCATTTAACCACTAGGCCAGCATCAGCCTCCAAGGTAGATACCGATCTATCTTGCTCTTTTGCATGATGGGCTATTCCATAATATATATATATTAAAAGCCATTGCCATACAGTCTGTTTCCTACTCATAGCAGTCTTACAGGGCCGAGTTTCCCAGGAGTATCTGGTGAAGTTGAGCTGCTGACCTTTTGGTTAGCAGCCAGAGCACTTAACCATCACACCACCAAGGCTTCTATAATCTATATAGATATAGGGTATGTGTTAAATGTTTTTCCTCTGGGTGGATATTAAGATTATGCACAGATTGAGGCTTTTTTGTGTGTTTTGTTGTGTTGCTATTAGAAAAAATGTTCCAGTATTCTCTGCCTTCTTTATACTGGTAAGAAGCATGCCTAAATGTGGCTTTTCTCTCTGTCTGCAGGGAATGAGTGAGGTAGCTGGAGGGTTGGGCTGGGGGGAGAATGTCACCCCTTTTCTTTCTAGTTCATCTCCACTCTCTTTCCACCTCCCACTTTAGTTCCTGTTCACAATATACAAAAAGAGGGCTCCCTCTGCTGGGAATTTCTCTCCTTCCTCCCTCTCACACGGGAAACTCGGCCCATCCTGCTCAAACTCACCAAACCCACCTCCGTTTAGGTGATTCTGACTCGTCGTGACCCTGTAGGTCAGAGTAGAGCTGACCCATAGAGTTCCGAAGGAGTGCCTGCTGGATTTGAACTGCTGGTTAGCAGCCATAGCACTTAATCGCTATGCTACCAGGGTTTCCACACTGCAGCAGGGAGAAAAAAAACCCTAATCTGTTGCTGAGTGGATATCAACTCAGAGCAACCCTATAGGGCAGAATGGAACTATTAGGTTTCCAAGGAGCACCTGGTGGATTCAAACTACCGATCCTTTGACAGGCAGCTGTAGCAATTACCCATGGAACCACCACCGAAGCTTCCATTCGTCTCCTCTAAGAAGCCTTCCTTGAGTGCCCCACCCAATTCTCCATACTTCTGTGACCTCTCTGTGTCCCCTAGCAGATTAAATACACCTGTCTGTACACCTGGACGCCCCCCCAAGGGGAGAATAAGAACTCCCTGTATTTATCCTATTATCTCCAGCACCTGGAATCATGGCTAGCAGGTCTCAGAGGCCCAGTGAGGAGCCTGGAATGACAGGTATCTAAATGAGTAGCTTTTGACTCAGCCCACCTGGTCTGTTTTGTGGGTCCCTTAGTTGCTGTTGAGTCGGCTTGTTCTGGTGGTGACTGGATGTACAACGCAACAGAAGGTCCTGGGCCGTCTTCACGGGCATTAGCATGTTTGAGTTCATCATTGCAGCCGTTGTGTGATGCCTTCCAATCCAGGCTCGTCTTCCCAGGTTGTGAGGCTTGGGGTTTTCATCAGCTAGTTTTGGGGAGTAGATTTCCATGCCTTTCTTCCTAGTCTGTCTTAGTCTAGAAGCTCCACTGAATTGTTTGGTCTAGTTACCTTTAAATTTGTTTTAAAGTCAACAACATTAGATGTGAATCCACTCAGCTAATATATAACCAAGGAGTAAGGTGTACCGTGTAAGTCATCTGGTATTGCTCTAATAGAAACACCATGAATGAATGGGTTTAAAAAGAGCGACGTATTCTTACACCACCCAGTAGGCTACAAGCCCAAACTCAAAGTGTCAGCTCCAGGAGAAGGCTTTCTCTCTGTGTCGGCTCTGGAGGAAGATTCTTGTGTTTGGTCAGTCTTTGGTCTGAGAGCACCCTGGCCCAGGAACCTCAGGTCCAAAGGATTTGCTCTGTTTCCCGTGCTGCTTTCTGGACGGTATGAGGTCCCCAACTATCCGCTTGCTTCCTTTTCATTTTATCTCTTGTAGGATAAAAGGTGGTCCAAGCCACCCTCCAGGGGATCTCCCTTTACACTGGAGCAGGGAGGTGACCTTAGGAAGGGATTCACAGTCCCACTCTAATCCTCTTTCACATCACCCAGTCTGTTAAACACAGGTAGACATTAGAGTTTACAGCACAGGAAAACCATCAAACGGAGGGCGATCAGACAACACTGGGAATCATGGCCCAGCTGAACTGCTGCACATTTTAGGGGGATGCGAGTCAGTCCGTGACATGTATAAATGAAGACTAGTATTGCAGAAAGACGAAAAGAACAAGGATCACAGACATCCCCCAGTCCCTTTGTCCCTTTTCAGGCACTCCCCACAGTCACCCCCTCCACCACCCATGATGACCACTCTGAGCTTTGCAGCAGGCTTCAGCAGACTGAAACAAAAAAGGAATACCTGTTCCACAGGTTCTATTTTGGCTTTTATTGCATTTTTTTTTTTTTTTACCTGTGCCCCGCTGTCATCTTTCCGATAGAACCGGTTCGGTTAAGCCCTTCACTTTTCCAGCTGCTGTTCAGCCCACCCCCAAGCTGCTGGCAGACCCAGCGAGAAGCTGAAGGCCTTTGCCATATTTCTGCACTCCCTTCTCCTTACAGGTGAGGGCTCACAACCGGCCAGTCCACGGCTCCAGCCTGCTCGGTGGTGGCAGGTCAGAGCAGGAAAGAGAGGAAGGTTGTGCCAGCAAAACAGGAGCCAGAAGAAGGTCCATCAAGGGCTGCCAGGGGTCCCGCCACAGGGATGAGGCTGACACGGTGAATCAGGGAACTCGACACTCTAAGGTGTCCTGGGGACACAGCTTGTTGGTACTGGAGATGAAGAGTGGCTTTGGGGAGACAGACAACGATGTTTTTAGCGTCTCCAGTGAAGCACGATGCCTGCTTGCTTTGACTCTTTTACAGACCGTTGCTGTGGATGCAGCCCTCAAGTCAGCTCCAACCCACAGCACTAAAGGTCAAAAACCTCAGCCCTGGATACGGTCGATGCCTAAACAGAAAGAAAATGAAAACCCCCACAACTGGACCAATAAACAACAACGTGATATGCAGAGACAAAAATTGCAGTTGTCGTTGATTTTGTTCTACCTGGATCCACTGGACTGTTGCTCCCTAATTCTACCTTTTTATGGATTGAATGGTGTCCTCCTTCACCTGCTCAAAAAATGTGTGCAGCTGTCAGGCTAGGCCATTCCTGGTACCATGTGACGGTCCTGTCTGTTGTAAATCCTGCTTCTGTCATGTTAACGGAGGAGGAGAGCGGCCATTGTGCTGGTGGGGCAGGACTCACAGTCCAAGAGTGTCTGTGCCTTGAGGCAAACTCTTGGAATATAAAGGAAAGGGGAGCAAACAGAGAATTGGGGATCTGGGGCCCACAGGAAAAAAGCAATGCTGGATGCAGAAAGCTTCCTTTGGAACCAGCGTCTGTGTGCCTCTGAAGCTGCCAGTCCAGGGGAAGATTGGCAGGAAGGACTTTGCCAGAGCCAACAGAGAAAGCCATCCCCTGGAGCCAATCCCCTAAATTTGGACTTGCAGCCTACTGAACTGTGAAGAAATAAACTTCTTTTTGTTAAAGCCATCCACTTGTGGTATTTCTGTTGTAGCAGCACTAGAGGACTAAGACAAACCTATATGGAAATTCTAGAGCCAACCCAGCCACAATTTTCCAATCTGGATTATGCAGTGGACTGGTAAACTCTTCTGTTTATACACGGCCCCAACAGTGATGGAGTGGGACGAGGGATGAGCAGAGAATACGGTGGAAGGAATGCTGTGGCCAGGATCTTCTCCCACCCCTTATTCTACAGAGAAGCAAAGGAGATCCAGAAAGGTAGAGTGTCAGGCCCAAATCGCTCCCCTGGAGAGCCAGCCCATGGCAGATCTCAGAGGAGAATCCTGGTCTCTCGTACTAGAGTTCAGGTCTCCATACTTTTTCTATGTCCTGCATTGTGAGTGCAAAGAACAGGTGTCTGTCCCACTGCTGACACAACATATGTCTTAGGAAGAGACTTACTAGGGATAAAAGGGGTCCTCTACTTGGCTTGCCAACTCTTCATATTAAATATTACTTTTATTCTTTGACCTCAAGTTTGGTCTTCTGTAACTGTTAATACCTCTGGGAGGGGCAACACAACTTGACTGGGAATGATCTCATTAAGTCTCTTCTGTAGAGTGTGTTGTGAATAGGGGCTATTAAGGGTTTGTGTCTGTGTGTGTGTGTTACAGCCCCAGCTTTGCAGATGAATGTTTAAGTGCCAAAAAGGACACAAAGAATTCCAGTTTACTTTCCGTCTAGAGACAGGTCTGACATCAGGACTTTCCCTTTGGGCGTGTTCATGGTCACACTTGACCACAAAGGGAGACATGGAGTCCCCAGAATTCACCTCCTAGGGTAGCTCCTACAGCCATAAACTCCCACTGACCCAGATTCTTCTCGGCAGTTCACAGGAAGGTGAGTCTCTGCTGATTAACGGATTTCTTCCTCAAAGGCAAGAACTGCCAGAGAGATGTGTCAGCAGCTCTCCTTGGCAGCAGAAGGCAGGAGAGCCCACCTTTTGGCCAAGGTGCATCCTGGGCCCACAGCTCTTTTCTGGGACCGGGAAGTCACCTGCTTGTTATCACATCCTAAGAAAGGAACCTATTTCCCTCTCCCCTCACAGGTGGATTTTGTGGGCTGTTGTCTAGCTCCAGAAGCAAGAGTGCCTCCAGTTATTTCAAGGGTCCTCCTAAACCTTATTGAGTCTCTGTATCTCTTCTTAGCTGCGGAGCCAGGAATGGAAAACAAGGTACATGGCACTGGTGATATCAGTAGTGTGGATGTCACCTGGTGCGATAACTCATGATATCATCCCTTTGTGCTAACTAACACAACACTGTCACTAAAACACTAGAAAAGTTGACAAAAATCAGGGAGCAGCAGCAATGAAAATGACAGTGTGTGCTTGTAGGGTGTGCAGACAAAAATCCTGCGCTTCTACACATCTTTGTCATTGTTAACAATGGCAGCTCTGACCGGAGCTCATTAGGAGCTTCGGAAAGTAACTCAGCATCGAGTTTTAGTCTGGCTGGTACATTAACGCCTGTGAACTGGGCTCATGGAGCCCAGTGCTACAGTTGTTAAAGAGCTCACTGCTAACCAAAAGGTCCACAGTTCAAATCTTGCCTGGGTCTCCTGAGAAACCCCATAGGGCAGCTGTACTCTGTCCTAGAGGGTCACTATGAGTTGGAATCTACTTGATGGCAATGGTTTTGGTTTGAGTGTGGGCTTAGGAAAAAAATGATTTGTTGTTATAACTAACCACAAGGATATTTTTATAAAATGTAATCAATTTTACTGAAACACTGCACAAAAATGTTACGGACAGTCATTTTGGTGTCACCCCTTCTGATAGTGTCACTCCACATGGGCTGCATCTGACATCCTCCAGTCCCCCAGTGAAGCACTGTGTGGTACTACAAGCAGTGAGCAGGCTGGGAGAAATGTGTAAGCTTTGCCAGTGAGTCTGTTCCAATTCACACCAACCTATAGGACAGTGTAGAATGGCCTTACGGGGCTTCTAAGGAGTGGCTGGTGGGTTTGAACTGCTGACTTTTGCTTAGCAGCCAAGCTCTTTAACCACCATGCCACCAGGGTTCCCTTGTGTAAATAAATAAGACAGAGTAATGCATCCAAAGTTTCTGAGCTCCTTGGGAGAAGAGTCACGAATTCCCAGATTTTGTGGCTTATATGGGGCACAAGAAGTTTGGAAGACAGCTGCCTGGCCAACTGACTGAAAAAGATCCACATTTATGCCCATTCCAAAGAAAGGTGATCCAACCGAATATGGACATTACTGAACAATATGTTGATATCATACGTAAGTAAAGTTTTGAACAAGATCATTCAAAAGTGACTGTAACAGTATATTGACAAGGAACTGCCAGAAATTCAAGCTGGGTTCAGAAGAGGATGTGGAACCAGGGGTATCACCACTGATGTCAGATGGATCTTGGCTGAAAGCAAAGAATACCAGACAGATGTTTACTTCTGTTTCATTGACTGTGCAAAAGCACTCGACTCTGTGGCCAAGCCAGCCAAGTGCCATCGAGTCAGATCCGAGTCACAGCGGCCCTAGGGGCCAGGGTAGAACTGACCCCCAGAGTATTCAGGGAGCGCCTGGTGGATTTGAACTGCCAGCCTTCTGGTTAGCAGTGGTAGCATTTAACCCACTACATCTGTGGATCATACTAAATTATGGCTAACATTGCAGAGAATGGGAATTCCAGAACATCTAATTGTGCTCTTAAGGAATCTATATATGGATCAAGAGGCAGTCATGCGAACAGAACAAGGGGACACTACGTGGTTTAAAGTCATGCATCAGAGTTGTATCCTGATGAGCGTTGTATCTGTATGCCGAGCAAATAATCTGATAAGCTGGATTTTATGAAGAAGAAGGAGGCATCAGAATTGGAGGATGACTCATTAACAACCTGCATTACGCAGACGACACCACCTTACTTGCTGGAAGTGAAGATTTGAGACACTGATGAAGATCAAGGACTACGGTCTGCAGTATGGACTGCACCTCAACATCAGGAAAACAAAAATCCTCACAACTGGACCAGTAAACAACACTGTCACAAATGGATAAAAGATTGAGATTGTCAAGGACTTCATCTTACTTGGGTCCACAATCAATGCCCATGGAAGCAGCAGTCAAGAAATCAAAAGATGTATTGCATTGGGAAAATCTGCTGCAAAGGACCTCTTTAAAGTATTCAAAAGTAAGGATGTCACCTGGAAGACTAAAGAGCACCTGACCAAAGCCATGGTATTTTCAATTGCATCATATGTATGCGAAAGCTGGACAGTGACCCAAGAAGACAGAAGAAGAATTGATGCTTTTGAACTGTGTTGTTGAAGAAAAATGTTGAATGTAGCATAGACCACCAAAAGAACAAACAGATCTGTTCTGGAAGAAGAAGAACCAGAGTGCTCCCTGGAAGCAAAGATTGCAAGACTGCATCTTCCATGTTGTCAGGAAGGATCAGTCCCTGGAGAAGGACATCATGCTGGGTAGAGTGGAGGGTCAGGGAAAAACAGGAAGACCCTCAATGGGATGGATTGACACAGTGATCACAACAATGGGCTTAAGCATCAAAACAACTGTGGACATGGCACAAGACTGGACAGTATTTCGTTCTGTTGTTCACAGGGTCACTATGAGTTGGAACCAACTCGACAGCACCTAACAACAACAACAATGTATGGGGCATTTAATAATATTAACAGCCACTAAACTTTCCCCTCCTAGGCAGAATTCAAATGCATAGATCTCCCAAAGATCTTCACTGAAACAGATTTTAAGAAAGTCAACAAAAGTGGAGAACACTGCCATCTTGCATGATAACTGTTATCTGGTGGGTGGGGAGAAGAGGACATGTTTCCTATGGGTCTTGGAGAATGCTTCCCTCTCCAGGAATTCTCTAAAGCTGGAGAGGTAGTGGGAGACACATCAGGAAGTCTGACTCCTGGGATTTAACAGGGCCTGACATTTCTGGCTCTAATTCTCATATTCTTCAAGTCTCTCTGTTCGAGAAGAATGTTGAATGTACCGTGTACTGTCAAAAAAAAAAACAAAAAAAAAAAACCCAAAACAAACAAACAAAAAAAACCCAGATCTGTTCTGGAAGAGGTACAATCAGAAATCACTGCACTCCTTGGAAGCAAAGATGGCAAGAATGCGTCTCACATATTGTGGGCATGTTGTCAGGAGGGATCACTTTCCAGAGAAGGACATCGTGCTTGGTAGAGTGGAGGGTCAGTGACAACGTAGAAGACCCTCAAGGAGATGGACTGACACAGCAGCTGCAACAATGGGCTCAAGCACAAAAACGAGTGTGGACACAGTGCAGGACTGGGCACTGTCTCGTTCTGTTGTGCACAGGGTTGCCAGGATTCGGAACTGACTCTGTGGCACCTAATAACAACAACAGTCCTCATCTACATTCCAGGATGGTTATCTTCCAGAAAGACCACCAGAAAATGGCCCTCTCATGAACACAGAGCAGGGTGGTGAGGTCAGGAGTAGACCATAATCATTATCACCAAAAAAAGTGCACCCTCAAATCACCCCTGACAAAACTGCTGGAAGAGACCAGCTCTAATTTTTGTTTCTTGAAAATTCTTTTGAAGTATGTACTAGGCTTCTGTGAAACTCTGAACTAAGCTTTTTGTATTATTGTAGGAGGAAAAAAAAAAAAACCCACAAAGTTCAGTAAAGCAAAAACAAAGCTTTATTCTGCATATTTTCAGAAAGGTGAAAGTGGAAAGCCAACAAGCTTGCTGCTGCAGCCTTATCTGAGTCCCAGAAACCTTACAGAACCATCTGTCTACACCAGTGCTACAGGTGGACAGAACTGAATGCTAATAGAAGACAGTAAGAGTGGCAAGTCTTAGAGGGGTGCAGTGGTTTGTGTACTTTGTGGTTTAATATATACATGAGGCTGCCCTACTGGTTTCCTTTTAGAGGGGAGAGGAGAGGCTGGAGAGGAGAGGCTGGAGAGGAGAGGCTGGAGAGGAGAGGCTGGAGAGGAGAGGCTGGAGAGGAGGGGACAAGTGTTGGTTAAGTGAAAAGAAGAGTGTGCTGTTACAGTGTGAGGAGAGCAGACACAGCTGCAGAGAGGTGAGTACTCAGGATTTTCTAGGGGAGGTTGACTTGGATTGTAAACTCACTTAATCACAATAAAAAAATTAAAAAAATAAAAAGAATGGCAAGTCTTGTGTTCTGGTTGATTGACAGATACTTTCCGAGATTATTTTAGATGTTGTCTCTACACCTCAGGGCTCAGCTGACATGTCCTTGGGAGGCCTTGGGAGCCCAGTCCAGCTGGGTCACATTCCTTATGCTCAAAGACAGAGAATAATGACTTCAATACTATTTCCTAACTAAGTATGCTTAAAACATAAAGTCCAACGTCAAATGGCACTGTGGAAAGGGAAGAGAAGGAAGGTTTGGGTAGTCAACCTTTTCTGAAATATTTCAGCCTTCCTGGATCTTGGTGGGGTTACTGTGAGTCGGAATTGGCTCCATGGCAGCAGGTTTGGTTTTGGTGCAGTATGTGCGAGGCCCTGTCCCAAGAAGTAGACAATTGTTAAACCAGTCGTCACAACACTCCCAGGAGATAGCTGGCGCTACCGTCCTCCTTAACTGGGGGAGCCAGCGTGACCTCAAAGCCAGCGGATTCGGTCAGTGCAGTATACACTGCCCGCCACCCTTGGGGGACACCTCCCGCTTCCCTCTGGACTTGCAAGTGGTGCTTAGTTGACTTTACTGAATAAACGACTTAACATCGTTAAAACACCCGATAGTTGACTTATTTTTATCTGGCTTCCTGGCCCTTAATTCTCTTTTTCACATGTTGTTTCAAAAAGGCTCCTGAGTTACCTACCTCAATTTTATCTTAGAAGCTCTACAAACCATTGCTGTTGAGTGGATTCTGACTCTCAGTGACCCTACAATACAGAGCAGAACCATTCCCATAGGGTTTCCAAGGCTGTAATCTTTACAAAAGCAGACTGCCCATCCTTCTCTTGAGGGGCGGCTGGTAGGTTTGAACTTCAGACCTTTTTGTTAGCAGCCAAACACTTAACCACTGAGCAACCAGGCCTCCTTAAACGTCACAACAATGATAATATAAACGGCATGACCCTAACCTGGCCCTGGCTAGCCATGTAGTAACAATAATATCAATGACAATACGAACATCCAATTATCGGCATCAATTAACTTCATTAAACAATAATAGTCCTTAATTAATTTGAAATCTTATTCTAGAGCGTCTGACTTGTGATTTATTTTCCAAAACACAAGCAAAACAAAGCTCACTAAATTTAGTCCTTCTTAAAGAAGTTATTGAAGCCAAGTATTTTCAGATCAAGGAAATATAAGAAGATGTCAAACACTGCATCTGAGTGATACTTATGCAGGTAAGTTTCTTTTGACCTTTTTTTTTCTCGTCTTTTTATATATGAGGAAACCCTGGTGGCATAGTGACTAAGGGCTGCATCTGCTAACCAAAAATTCAGCAATTCAAATCTGCCAGTTAGTCCTTGGAAACTCAATGGAGCAGCTCTAATCTGTCCTGTAAGGTGGCCAGGAGTCGTAATTGACTCAATGATCGTGGCTTTTTTATAATGACAATGGAAAAAAGCATGCAATTTACCACAGTTTTTGGAAGCAAACAAAAAAATCCTGCACACTTATACCATTTGGTGAAATCAAAACACCTGTACCAAACTGCCAACGAGTTAAACTCTGTTGTCATGGGGGTAATTCTGACTTATAGCAACCCTACAGAACAGAGTAGAACTACCCCATAAGGTTTTCAAGGAAGAGCTGATGGGTTTGAACTGCCAGTCTTTTGGTCAGCCCCTGTAACTCTTAACCACTGGACCACCAGATCCCCCAAATGCCACTATCAGCCCCAAAGACCCTTCAGTGGCCTTCCCTCTACAGTGCCTCAGGGCCATACAGAAGAAGTGCACAAAGATTCTTCTCTTAACACACTGTTGGTTTGTTGAAGTTGGCTAGTTATTCAGAGACAGACTAGAGCCAATAATCCCACCGCCGTCATTTCTCCGTGCTCTCATTTCCTAATTACACTGCAAATGAGCCAACTCTAGAACTTTTCTTGCTGAAGACATAACATGTGCATTTTGCTAACCTGAATGCATGGCTTCATGGCCATAGAAATTTGAACATAACAACTGGGAGCACAGGTAGAACAAATAAATTACACGACATCCTGACCGTGTTCCGTCCCAGCTCCTTGCCCGTGTCAGACGTCATTGATGGTTCAGGCCATTCTCTTCCCAGATCTCAGCTTCAGCCTCAATCTTTCTCAGCACAGGGCTCCAGGCTGCCACTGCAGATATGTGTCACCCAGGAGGATGAAACCTGCTTGATCACCTGGACTCGTGAGGTCAGCGTACGCCCTTCCTGGCCCCTACAGTGGGTTTGGGTTCGGTTCCCATCAGGATGACGACCTTGCCCTTTCCTTCTCGCTCTGCTTGAGTGAATTACTCTGAAAATGAGTACTCAAGGTGAAAGCTACTTTCACTCTAAGATGCTTTCCTAAAACATGGGACCAGGGGGAAATCTCATCTAACCCATTTATTTTGAGAGTTGGGAAAACATTAGATGCCTGCTCAAGCTCAGGCCAGCTATGTTAGTGAGAGAACCAACCCCAGGCCAGTAGACTCTTCGTTCAGTGCTCTTGGCGCCTCTCGGCCTCTCATGCTGGGGTTCATCAGAACAGAGGACCAGTTCATGGGCTCTGACACTCGTAAGCACTCCTCTGCCACCGTGACCACAGCAGTGTGCCAAGGCAGGCAGGCACGAGGCCGCGTTTAGTGGGCCCTTCAGCCCAGTGACCCGGACAGGCAGAAACAATCTCCTGATACAGAGCAGAGGAGGCCGGAGAAAAATGTGCTGTCCTCAAAGAACAAAGCTTTTGGCAGGACCCATGTTCCTGATCCCAGCGAGGATTTATCGCTGGATACCAGGCATCCATACGTGGCTGTCAGCAGCTTTGCAGGAATTCTAATCTGGACGCTTGTCCTGGACACATAATTCCAGTTACTTCCTCTGCTGGAATCAGAGTTCCTGGGTTTCTAGAGATTTGCCGGTATGCTTGCCCAACTCTCCCCTTTGGTACTTAGCAAGAGACCCTTTAAATTGCAAAGCAGACTGGGGACCTTGGGTAACTCAGCCTCTCTCGACTTCAGTTTTCCCATTTTTAAAAATCAGTAATTGCATCAGTTGGTCTCTGAGAGAAGCCCCCGTGGCACGGTGGTTATGAACTTGGCTGCTAATTAAGAGTTGGCAGAATTCACCAGGTGGTCCTTGAAAACCACATGAGACAGTTGTACACTGTCCTCTAGGGTTGCTATGAGTCAGAGTTAACTCGATGGCATTGGGTTTGGTTTTGGGGGGCTCTCCAAGGCAGTTCAAATCTGCCAGTTGTTCCCTGGAAATTCCGTGGGGCAGTTTTACTCTGCCCTGTAGGGTCAGTATGAGTTGGAATTGACTCGACAGCAATGATAAGGGTTTGGTTTCAAGAGTCCTCTGGCTTTAAAATCTTATAATAAGATATATTTGAGGAAATCTTTTTAAATAGGAAAAGCTCATCTTGAAACCTAGCCAGTCACCTATACAGCAGTGGGGTCCGGTGGATAGGATGGGTTGGGACCTGACCTAAGGAGATCTACTGAGGAGAGTCCCAGCATACTTCTAGCCTACTCCAATTTACTTTCCCAAAATGCTTTGGAAATTGCTCTTGCTCTGAGCACGAATGATTTGTTTGCCAAATTCATTAAATAAGCAAAAAGTAAAATGTGTCTTGCAAGCACTAGGAATGTATCATGAAAAATCAACAAAGAATATATGTGTGTGAATACATGTATATAAAATCATGTGTATATGTATAAACACACAAATATGTCATTTGGAGTGCTTAGTTTAAGTCTTTTTGTTTAGTTTTGCTTTTACAGAAATCAGATCAAATGGACCCCATTTCGCTGTAATGTGACTTTTTACTTAACAATGTGTATTGGAGGTCTTTCCCTGTCAACCGACTTGGTTCCCCTTTCTCACAGCTACAGAGGGTCCATTGTGTGGGTGGGTGATGTTTGTGTAACCGCTTCAACAAATTCCCCATCCATGGTCATTTAGTTTAGGTCTAGACTCTTCGCTATGCCAACAACTGATACAGTGAAGTGATATTTTTGTTGACATATTTGAATATTTCTTTAAGATAGATCTGGATCCCACAGCTGGATCCTGTTCAACTGACATCTGCATCTTGGGGCTCTAGCTAGCAGTTTACCTGCTGTCTTGCTGCCAATCCTGGGTTCTATCTTTCTTCACAACCTATGAGCAAGTGCCCTGTTCTCTGACCTGCTGATCTTGGGTTCACCAGCCTCTGTGACTACGTGAACCAGGAGAAGCCTCCAGCCTGACCCATGGACTTGGGATGTTCCAGCCTCTACAGCTGTGTGAGCATTTCCTTGATATAAATCTCTTGATATAGACATTTGCATGCTTTGCAGGTTTTGCTTCTCTAGAGATTCCAGTCTCTGATACCTACTCCAACCACTTTGCCTCTTCTTACCAAGTTTAGACTCAGGATCAATATGTTTTGGGCATTCACCTTATTTTTAATCCTACACTTCATGGGCAGTCTATTTCGGGCTCTGTGGCATGCCTCTTTTTTTCTTGTCCAGTGCCTGGCTTGAGGTCAAAGCGTTATTTATTTTTCCCACTACTTCCTAAACATATGAGAAGTGGAACTTTCCATTCACATCTCATGTAGTCCTGATTTTTTAAAAAATGAAACGGGTGTAGTTTTCCTGGATTTACAGACGGGGAACCTGAGTCTGAGAGAGGTGAAGCAAGTCCTTCCGGGTCACCCAGCTGGTAAAAAGTGGGACTAGAATCTGAGTCTGCTCAGCCTTGGATCATGACAGCCGAGGGCCTAGGCAGACTCACAGCCTTCTGCTTGTTTCTTTCTCAATAACTTCAAATTCCATTGCTTCTGGCATCTCTGAGGTCTCTGCTCTTCTGAGTTCCCAGATCATTAAAGATGTCACAATGTCTGTGGTCAGCAACTCCCTTGAGAAGTCCAGTCTTTCTTCCAGGATCATCTCCTTCAGCACCTGATCCTGACTTTTCTTTGCCAGGGTAGAGTTTCTTCTCAAACAGTAGCCCAGTGCCAACCTCTCTCCAATTTAACTGCAGTTTATTTTCCCTGGTGTGAAGTTGATCAAACAAACAACTGAATCTTCTCTCAGGTTTTAAAGAAACTAAAAGAAGCCATCACACCATGCCACATTACAGAGAAAGAGAGAGAGAGAGGGTGGCAGGCAGAGCTTTGAAGACAGAGGCGAGACCCTTTATTCCTAAGGCAGTTATGCTACTATTCAGGTGACTGAAAAGAAAGGTACAGACAACACCAATTGGAACTGATGTTAAAAGTGCCTCTTAGGCTCTAAGCTTGGGAAACTGTGAACCATCTGTGGAGCTGTGAGTATTCCAGCTGTGCGGGGACGGCTGACAGTTATAAAGGAACCTTCTAGATCTTCGTCCCATCTTTTCCAGTCCGTCTTTCCTCCTTCCAACAACTCACCAATTACTCTGCCTTTGCTGGTCAACCATGCCCTCCACTGCACCGCTCACTCCATCTAATGGTTCTCCTTCACTCTTCCCCTTCATTTCTTCCTTTTTGTCCATGGCTCCTGCTTTCCCCCTCTTTCCTTCCTCCTGCCCAGGCTTTACTGGCAAAATAAGACAAAATAACAAAGAATGGGGAATGAGTAAACAGCTGCTAACCCTGGCTTGGAAGTCGCTGGAAAGCAGTTTCCTTTACCTCCACTGACAGAAAGTACCTGGGTTTCTAAGTGTTTGGCCCTCCTTCAAGGCCGGTCAGGGAGTCATTGTGTTGAGATGAAGGTAAACTCAGGCAGTTTCTATTTTTAGATGCAATTGTGTTTCTGGAAAAGACTGCACCTCACATAATAGGAAATCCTGAGAGTGTGAAGACTGCTTCCTGTCAGTGGAAGCATTGTTGTCTTTGGCAGTTTTGACAATAGCAAAGATCTCTGAGTCAGTGGGCAAACACGGCGGCACAGAGCAGGCAAGAGCCGGGCCATGCTGGCGTGACAGAAATAGTGACATGGGCAGTGGGGGAAAGTGGAGATTGCCAGAGAAGGCCGTTTAAAACTGTAAGTTAAAGGAAGTCCATTGTAGAACAATGTCAGAGGATGAGAAACAAGTAAGTTTGATTACTTTGTAAAAATATCTTTGGAAATGGGACCAGTGCTGATAAGGCAAGGTCTGCTGGGCAGGTGTTTGTTACAGCAATGGTCCCTGATTAGGTGGACACTCAAAGCACACGGCTTGATGACGGTGGTGATGATGGTGATTGGTGGTGGGTGCTGGAGGCAGTCACTGGCTCATTCACCCTGCTGGTGTGGTGGTGAAGAACTCAGCTACTAACCAAGAGGCCCACAGTTCAAATCCACCAGTGGCTCCCTGGAAACAGCATGGGGCAGCTCTACTCTGTCCTGTAGGGTCACTATGAGTTGGAATCAACTCAACAGCAATAGAGTTTTAAATGAGTTTAGGCTGGGTTCTCTAGATAAGCAAAACCATGAATTGTATAACATACAATAACAATGAAGCTCTTGCTGTCAAGTCGATTCTGATGCATAGCTGAAATATCCTAAGTCCATGTGGCTCAGACTAGAAGCATATTCTGATCCGAGTCCCCTAGGTGTCTGTCATGCTTGTTGTACTGTATGGGCATTTGTGTTGCTGGGATGCTGGAAGCCATGCAGATAGTATTCAAATACCAGCAAGGTCACCCAGGATGGGCAGGTTTCAGCTGAACTGTCAGACTAGGAAGAAGGACCCAGTAGTCTACTTCTGAAAAGACATGCTGCGGAAGACCTCTTTAAAGTTTTGAAAAGCAAAGACGTCACCTTGAAGACATAATGTGCCTGACCGAAGCCATGGTGTTTTTCGGTCACCTTATATGCATTGTGAAAGCTGCACAATGAATAAGGAAGACTGGAGAAGAATCGATACCTTTAAATTCTAGTGTTGGGAGAGAATATTGAACATGGACTGCCAAAAGAATGAATAAATCTGCCTTGGAAAAAGTATGACCAGAAAGCCCCGTAGAAGCGTGGATGGTAAGACCATATCTCACATACTTTGGATGTGTTGTCGAAGGCATCAGTCCCTGGAGAAGGACATCATGCTTGGTAGAGGAGAGGGTCACTGGAAAAGAGAGGCCTTCAATGACGTGGATTGACACAGTGGCCACAACAGCGGGCTCCAGTGTAACAGTGAGCGTGAGGGTAACGCAGGACCGGGCTATGATTTCTCCTGTGGCACATGGGGTCACTGGGAGCAGGAGCTGACCTGACTGCACCTAACAGTGACTGATTCACATAATCAAAGGACTGGCAAACCCAAGACAGGCAGGTCAGCTAGCAAGGCAAAGACTGACAGACCCCCAAGTCGGCAGGCAAGACGGCAGGTAAGCTGCTAGCTCAAGGCCCAAGTCAGATGAACGAGAGCCAGTTGCCAGATCCAGAGACACCGAAAGCTTCAGAACCTTTCTAGAAAGTCCACTGAGACTTGCCAGAAAGTCTGCTCTTATTCCCTGCAGTCTACATCCCCAAGGAAACTCCTTTTCAACTGGCCAGCTACTCACAGCAGATCTCATCATGGGGGTGATCGCATTATTTCAAATCTCATCACAGAGCGATCACATCCTTCTAACGCTCCCAAACTATATCAGCACTGCCAAGCCACCAAGAGAATCATGGCCCAGCCAAGCTGACACCAACTTAATGGTCACATAGGGACATTCTACCCTGTGGAATTTTCAGGTCTGAGACGCTTGGATGTTCTTTCTGCTGGGAGTCTGTAAGTAGTTCTGAAGCAGAATTTCTCACCCCTTAATGTGCATGTGAATCACTGAGGGTTTGATTAAAATGCAGATTCTGATTCAATAGGTCAGGACAGTGCCTGAGAATCTGAATTTCTCACAAATGCCTTAGATGGGTTCTGTCAGCTGCTCAGCTCACACATCCTTTTGCATATGCAGGGACTGGGGCAGCGATATGCTGGGTCCAGCTTGTACCTGCTCCTACTGACGAATGACAGCCAATTATACGCAACTTCTCCCAACTTCACGTCATGCTGGTAACTTGAAGTTGGCCAAGGCGAGAATAAAAGAGGACACTACAGAAGTCAGCAAATGCTATATATACAGATCATGGCTTCCTTCTCTTCCTCTTCTCCCTCTCCTCCTCTCACTGTATGGAAAGCTGGTTTACCAGCAGATTACTGCACTAGAGGACCCGTCACAGTGTGATCTGTGTGCTCAGTGGACCCGCTACACGATTGACTCAGGCAATTTATCACGTATATCTGTATGTTCCCATTCTAAGGGGGACCCACAGCCATGGTGATGTTTTGAGTCCCCTGTTATCCACGCCAGCCCAGATCCTATATCTAATAGTCTTAAAAGAGCACTATATTCTCCTTCCTCAGTGTAAATTAAATCTGGTAAATGGCTACCAGAACCTTTGGGGGAAGAATTAGGGGAAAGCTGGTCATTATAGGTGATACGATGTGTTGCAGACTTTTTCCTCAAAGGGATTTGTCTTCCACATCAATCAGTGAGCTTTGGATCTAAGAACTGACTCAGGTCTGGAAACTGAGCAAGGGATTGTGATTCTTCACTGGGCAGCCTTTGGGATGATTGGGTTGTGTCAGTCAAGCAGCACTCTCTCTGGCTGCTCGTGATCTCACTGCTAGGTACAACAGGTCTACCAGTCGTAACCAGCGGTCTCTGCGGGCCAAAGTCCCCAGTTGTCTTTGTGCCTTGCTTCTTGTTACACCAATTGCTTCCTCCTGGCTTCTGGTGTTTAAGTGCCTCCACCCAGCCTTTGGTATTTCAGAACAGTAACCTCCCCATTGAGACCCTGGGTGGAGCAAACGACTAACAGCTGGGCTAGCAGCTGAAAGGTCGGCAGTTCAAATCCATCCAAAGGCACCTCAGAAGCAAGGCCTGGCATTATGCTTCTGAAAGCACACATTCCTGAAATCCCGATGGAGTGGTTCTATTCTGCACACAAGGGGTCTTCATGCGTCATAACTGATTCAACTGCAACTAACGACACTGAGCTTTTCAGGGATGTGGGTACCCCTGACCTCCAGTGGGTTCCCCCAACCCCCAGTGGGTCCTTAATAAAGGGGATGCCTTCCATGACTTCACCAGGATATCCTGACTCACAAGAAAGAGTTCCCATATGAATAAATTCGGACTTACTGGCTCTTACGTTCTGTCCTTCCCAACCCTGGCTTGAGACTCTCAGGATCCATTCCCAGGCAGGTTTTCTGAGTTTCAGTCAGTGTTTATTAGCCAGGTCCTGAAGTTGTTTTGGTGAATGATCCCTCTTCTTCCATGGGGGGAGAGGGTAGAATATTTCCTCACTTAAGCCATGCTGAGGCTTGACTGTAACCATTGGTCAGGCAGCAATGAGGCGACACGGGGACCAACCTTTAGAACAGCAAACATCACGCAGCAAAGCATTTGGCTTGTGGAGGGCTTCGTCCAATCTCTAGGTAAGGGAAGACTTCTCTAGCAAGCAGGAAAGCCCTACTTTCCCCAGCCCAGTGGTTCCCCAGAGTCTCGCAGTTCTCCAGCATGTTAATCCAAGTTTCCCCATCTCAGGTCTCAAGATTCTACTCGTTTTTTTCTTTTTTTTCCCTCAACCAGGACTATACTTCCCTGTAGGAGACATGCCAGGGCTATGAATTCAACTTGTGTTGTTACTCCCAGGTGCCAACAATCAGGACCTAAGTCTGATTTTCTTCACAATCTGTCTTCAGGCAGCAGGAGATGAAGACTTTCTTAAGCCGTCATGGAAGGCTTTGGGTTTTCACACTATGTTGTGAGCTGGTGGCTGGCTGATCGCAATCTTGTAATTTTCTTCCTTCAGGGTTTCAGCTGTAGTCAACGATAGGTAACCAACTCTACAAGGACAGCAGTGATTCAGTGGCCAATAAACCTCACACCTCTTGGAGACTTGCATGTTGCCTGATGCTAAACAGGCTTTGGTGGAGTTTCCAGACTAAGACAGGCTAGGAAGAAAGACCTAGTGGTATACTTCCAAAACAGTGGCTAATGAGGATCTGAGAGATTACAGCGGTGCAGTCCCCTTGTCCGTGGGGTTCATCTTGATGGCACCCAACAGTGATCAGAGCTACTGTCTTTTGATTCTGTTACCTCTAGTACACCAGAACTAGTGCACCAACTGGTTTGTCTCCTTCTAGAGGACTTCATCCCAATCTAGTGCAGATGCGACTCTTACAGGACTCCTTTGCAAGATGAGAAAAATCAGAACCTTCAAGCATCTTTCAAAACCCACTTAGCACAACAATGGGGTCTTGTTGCCTGCCAAGTGACCAAGTTCTAGAGTCCCATCCCGAGGATTCCTTTCTCAGAACCGCTTCTAGCACTGTCATGGTTGGAATTGTGTCCCCCCAAAAATGTGTGCAGCCACGTGGCTGGGATATGGTTCCCAGTATCTTGGGACTGTCCTCCATTGTGTGGTTTTGCTAACCTGTATGTTAAAGGATTAGGGTGGGGCTGTGAATTCCTGCTATGGGGGAAGTTTCCCTGGAGCATGGCTTGCCCCACCCTTAATGCTTTTAGCTTGCAAGGAATAAAAGGAAAAAGAACCAAGGACAATTTGAGAACCTCGCTACCATCAAGCAAGCAGCACCGGGAGCAGAGCACGTCCTTCAGACCAGAGGTTCTTGTGTGAGGATGCTCCCTGGACAATGACTGATGCAATACTGGACTTTCCTCCAGAGCCGTGAAGGGGAGAGTCTTTCCCTGGAACGGACACCCTGAATATGGACTTGCAACCTACCGGACTGTGTAAGAATAAATCTTTCTTTGTTAAAGCCATCCACTCTGTGGTATTTCTGTTAGAGCAGCCCTAGCTGACTAAAACAGAATTGGTACCAGGAGTGGGGTGCTGCTCTAGCAAATACCTAAAATGTGGAAGCCACTTTGAAACTGCGAATGGATAGAAGATTCAGAAGGAACGAAGAAGGCGCAGATGGGGAGAAACAACAGAGGACCGGCAGCAGCGGCAGCGGCAGCAGCAGAACCAGAGGCAGCACTGGAGCCGACCCGTGGAGCGAGAGAGGTCAGTGCCTGCGCAGAGTTTTCCTCGCGGAACGGGGTGCCTCTGGGCACTTGAATCGGTGGAGCTGGCCTTGCTGACCCATGGAGCGAGAGAGTTGAGTGCCTTTGGGCAGGACGCTTTCCAGCAAGAGTGGGGTGCCTCCGGGCACTTAAACCAGTGGAGCTACAGAGCTTTGGAACACTTGCCCGGCAGGGCAGATGTGGGCCTGAGGCCCAGGCCATGCGGCCAGAGGAAGCTGAAGCTGAAGAGGCAGATAGCGTGAGAAGCTGAGCTGCCTCAGTCTCAAGAGGTATGGCCATGACCTCAGGGGTTTGAAAGGGTGGAACCTTGGCGTCCTGTGTTCGTAAGGGTGGAATTGCCACTCAGTTGGGCTTAGGGTGCTCCTAAAGCCGATGGGACAGAGTTTCTGTCCAAGTGGGCCTTGAAGGCAGAGTTGTAGCACGGGGCTGGAGGTCTCCACTCAGAAACCAGAGAGTGTGGCCGATACCTAGAGTCTGGAGAGCATTGCTGTTGTGTAGAATGTCTCAGAAAACGTAAGAGTATTTCCAAAGCTTTGAGGGCTAATGTAATGTGTTCTGTTGACTTGCCTGTTGCCTGTTAATGCCTTCTAAGTTTCACAGATGTAGAAGAGTTTTTGTATTTTGGACTTGGAACTGATTTAAGACTTCTGTTATATGGATGGACATAATTTTGCTATGGTGAGATGAATGTGTTAAATGTTTTGTGATGTGATTTTTGGGTTGTCAAAGGGTGGGATGTCATGGTTTGAATTGTGTCCCCCCAAAAATGTGTGCAGCCATGTGGCTGGGATATGGTTCCCAGTATCTTGGAAATGTCCTCCATTGTGCGGTTTTGCTAACCTGAGGACCGGCAGCAGCCACAGCGGCAGCAGCAGAACCAGAGGCAGCGCTGGAGCCGACCCGTGGAGTGAGAGAGGTCAGTGCCTGCGCAGAGCTTTCCTCGCGGAACGGGGTGCCTCTGGGCACTTGAATCGGTGAGCTGGCCTTGCTGACCCACGGAGTGAGAGAGTTAAGTGCCTTTGGGCAGGACGCTTTCCAGCAAGAGTGGGGTGCCTCCGGGCACTTAAACCAGTGGAGCTACAGAGCTTTGGAACACTTGCCCGGCAGGGCAGATGTGGGCCTGAGGCCCGGGCCATGCGGCCATAGGAAGCTGAAGCTGAAGAGGCAGATAGCGTGAGAAGCTGAGCTGCCTCAGTCTCAAGAGGTATGGCCATGACCTCAGGGGTTTGAAAGGGTGGAACCATGGCGTGCTGTGTTCGTAAGGGTGGAATTGCCACTCAGTTGGGCTTAGGGTGCTCCTAAAGCCGATGGGACAGAGTTTCTGTCCAAGTGGGCCTTGAAGGCATAGTTGTAGCACGGGGCTGGAGGTCTCCACTCAGAAACCTGAGAGTGTGGCCGATACCTAGAGTCTGGAGAGCATTGCTGTTGTGTAGAATGTCTCAGAAAATGTAAGAGTATTTTCAAAGCTTTGAGGGCTAACGTAATGTGTTCTGTTGACTTGCCTGTTGCCTGTTAATGCTTTCTAAGTTTCACAGATGTAGAAGAGTTTTTGTATTTTGGACTTGGAGCTGATTTAAGACTTCTGTTATATGGATGGACATAATTTTGCTATGGTGAGATGAACGTGTTAAATGTTTTGTGATGTGATTTTTGGGTTGTCAAAGGGTGGGATGTCATGGTTGGAATTGTGTCCCCCCAAAAATGTGTGCAGCCACGTGGCTGGGATATGGTTCCCAGTATCTTGGGACTGTCCTCCATTGTGTGGTTTTGCTAACCTGTATGTTAAAGGATTAGGGTGGGGCTGTGAATTCCTGCTATGGGGGAAGTTTCCCTGGAGCATGGCTTGCCCCACCCTTAATGCTTTTAGCTTGCAAGGAATAAAAGGAAAAAGAACCAAGGACAATTTGAGAACCTCGCTACCATCAAGCAAGCAGCACCGGGAGCAGAACGCGTCGTTCAGACCAGAGGTTCTTGCGTTAGGACGCTCCCTGGACAATGACTGATGCAATACTGGACTTTCCTCCAGAGCCGTCAAGGGGAAAGTCTTTCCCTGGAGCGGACACCCTGAATATGGACTTGCAACCTACCGGACTGTGTAAGAATAAATCTTTCTTTGTTAAAGCCATCCACTCTGTGGTATTTCTGTTAGAGCAGCCCTAGCTGACTAAAACAAGCACTAACTGTCTTAGACTGGCACAAGGATTTGCGTTCAAGCAGTTTCTCTGTCAGGGGATCCTGAAAAGCACTAGAGGAGACACAGAGAGGAAGGCAGCCAATAAGCAGGTGACCTCTGTGGGATACTGGAGCTCGGTCCCACTGGGAAGTTGGGAAACAGTGTTGCACGTTCCTCAGGGTACCCCATGGCCCCCAGGGGTGAGGAAGTTGGTGTACCTGTCCACCTAGGCCCCATGCTTCTGGGCCATTAACTCGACGGCAGCCAAAGCAGCCATCCATAAAATCAAACCCACTGCCATTGCGTCAGTTCCAACTCCTAGAGGACACAGCAGAAGGGTCCCCATGGGGTTTCCCAGGGGCAGATGGTGGATTTGAACTGACAACCCTTTGGTAAAAAGCAAGTTAGTCAACTTAACTGTATGGTTGTCCATGAGGGAGTTTTTAGGTAGTAAACAAATAACTGTACTGGAACACCCTCCCTACTCACCTGATCTGGCCCCCAGTGACTTTTTTCTTTACACAGAGATAAAGGAAATATTGAAAGGAACACATTTGGATGGCATTCAGGACATCCAGGGTAATATGATGACAGCTCTGATGGCCGTTCCAGAAAAAGAGTTCTAAAATTGCTTTAAAGGGTGGACTAGGCGCTGGCATCGGTGCATAGTTTCCCAAGAGGAGTACTTTGAAGGTGACCATAATGATATTCAGCAGTGAGGTATGTAGCACTTAGAACAATTAAGTTCATGAACGTAATTGTTGGGCCTCTTTTAGCCTTAATTTACAGATGTTTTGTGGTGGAGGAGGGGCTTGATCTCAGAACTTCTGATTCAGAGTTGTTTAGTGTTTGTGGTGAGACGGGCATTTCCCACAAGCCACCTCTGCCTCCATCATAAGAGAGTGCCCTGGTGGCAGGAAAACATCTGGTTCAGACTGGAATCCCCAGTGCCAGCATATTCTGAGTGTTTGATATCTGTTTGTTAAGTAACTATTTTTAAAATGTTCCTAGCAGATTTGAGAAGTCATCTAGTAACCGTCTGTCTAGTCCTCCTCCCCGTCTTTCTTCTGGGTCACTTGCACGCAACACAAACTCTCACACATATACACTCACACAAACGCCTACTCTCACACTCACACACATCCATTCTCATACACACATGTGAGAGTATGTGTCTGCGTGTGTGAGCACAGAGGAGTATATGTATGCGTGAGGAGTATGTGTGTGAGTATTCGTGAGTGTATAATGCGTGAGGAGTATTGTGAGAGTGTATGTATATGTGCAAATATTTATGTATGTGTAAGAGTATATGTGTGAGGAGTGTGTGTGTGTGTGTGTGTGTATGTTTCTGAGCGTGTGTATATGAAGGGAAGGGGAAGGGAGGGGAGGGAACGGACGAGGAGGGAAAGGAAGAGGGTGCTAACAGTTATTAGGGCTCCCAAAGTTCTTTCTGGGAGTCTCCTTAGCGTCTCAGGACTAACCGATGACAAGGCTCAGAACTGCTGAGCTCCTGGTCGGCGTGTGGCCGTCTCCCGCCCCTTTCCCAGGAAGGGAGCATGCAGTGACCGTACGCAGCCACAAGAGGGAGCCGGTGGCGCGGGCAGCCGGGCTTCTGAGCCCTGCAGCAGGACCGTCCCCTCGAGGCTCAACGAACCCACAAAAGGAATCAGGATGGAAAACGCAAGTGGGAGAAGGAGGAGGCGGGGCGGGAAGACCGGAGCAGTGAAAGCTTGATATAAAACAGAACTGGGGAGGAAAATAACCGCAAACCAAATCGAACCAGTTGCCGTGGAGTCAATTTCAACTCCTGGGGTACTCCACGTGTGTCAGGGGACTGCATTCCTTGGAGTTAGCTAGAGGGGGGATACATTTCTAATTCATCATATTTTATGTAAAAAATAAACGAGTGGGGAAACTGTCATCATTTACTTTGCATTAGTCTGATTTTTTTAACAAGCACATATTAATTTCATAATTAAATATTTCATATTTACACAAACAACGCGTGTCTTCTTTGTCTGCCAGTGACACCCTCTCCCTGCCAGGTATTTTCAAAAGGGTCACCATGCCAATTTCTCTTTACATGTTGCTGTAAAAAAAAATAAACAACAGTGCATGTTTATGAAAATACGTGGGGGGAGGAACAAAAGGAGACAGTGCGTGTTATTTACGTAAAACACAGTAATTCTTTAAAATAAAACCAGCAGCAAACAAAATGAGATGGAAAACCTAAAGTTGCTTTGGCGTCATGGGAAAAATCAATGCCATCTTGATTCATTGCCCTGTTGTCAGAAACCCAGAAAACCATTGTTGTCGAATTAATTCTGACTCATAGTGACCCTATAGACAAAATAGAACTGCGTCAGAGTTTCCAAAGAGTGCCTGGTGGATCTGAACTACTGATTTTTTGGGTAGCAGCCGTAGTACTTAATCACAACACCACCAGGGGTGCCATGTTATGATAAAACGAAACAAACAACAACCAAAAAATTGCCGTCAAGTCCATTATGGCTCATAGTGACCCTATAGAATAGAATACAACTGCCCCATGTGGTTTTCAAGGACATCCTGTTGGGTATGAACTGTCGACCTTTGCTTAGCAGCTGTAACATATAACACTAGGGTTTCCTTGTGACAATAACCACCCTGCATTTCCACCACTCATATTTGGGGTCTCTTTTTTCTTTCTTCATTCTCTTATGAACTGTAATTGCCTGGCAAACACACTACCTTTAGCCTGAAATGAGATACAAAAGAACTTATATCAGAAAGAGTGGCCACGTTTCACAGGAATTTGTAAGAAGCTATCAAGATATCGTTTCCACTCCTTCACGGAAGTAAGTCCCTAAATGACCGATGCTAATAATGAACTACAAATTTAATTGTTCGAGCATCACTGAAAATGAGTAAAACTATACTAGCTGTCTCTTGGAGCCTCTATTCAGAGAATGTGTTTACTGCATTCTCGGAGGAATAGCTGTAAATCAATGGAAACCTTATTGAACTAAAGAACTCGGACCTCGCATATCTAATTGACACTTTTCCTAGTAAACCAAGTGAGCCAATAAGATTAATATGGATACCAAAGCATGCGGCTTAGGCAGTTGTCCTCGGAGTCTGTTTAGAAAAGACAGAAAGCAAAAAACAGAATCAACTGATGTCATGCTTCTTTGGGCTTTCACATGTTGTGAGGCATCTTAAAATGTGTTTTATTCATGTGAATTTGGCTGAAGGTGACTCAAAGCTTTTCTGGAAATTAATCCACACTCCAAGGACAAAGAGTCACCATCTCTGTTAGAGGCTACTGCACCAAGAGACGTGACTGTCATATAGCTGGTGTCATAAGGGAATTCTGGGGGCCTGGGGTCAGCTTCTGCTCACTCTACATCTCAGAAGGCTGAGTCTGAACTGCTGGGAGCCCCCGGGGAGAGCAGAACTTGCTCCTACGCAACGCTTCCCAGCCTTTTCCATACTAGAAATGCATCCGTTTAAACCCACTGCCCTTGAGTCCAATTTGACTCCTTCTGGTGCTGCAGAACAGAGTAGAACTGCCCCATAGGGTTTCCAAGGCTGCCATCTTTCTAGAACCAGATTGTCACATCTTTCTCCCACAGAGTGGCTGCTGGGTGACAATCACTGACTTTTCAATTGGCAGTTGAGTGCTCTAATCCTGTGCCTCCAGAGCTCCTTTAGAAATACAAAGAAAAGGCTAATTGCACAAACAGCTAGAACAAACTGGAGAGTTTGGGAAGACATTTATATGGGAGGGCAGTTGGTAAAGAAACTCATTACATGTTCCTTACATAATGTAACAGTAAGTATTGAATTTGTACAAAACATCCAAATAAAATCTTCTGATATGTATAACAAAAAGCATGGGCTTACTTCCATGAACACAATTCCTTTTGCATCAGGTTTTATCTTTGAAATAGTTCCTTGCAACAATACCTCATCAACGTTTATTGTAAACAGTGAGATCATCAAAGATCTAATGGTCACCAAAGTCATCAATGACTTTGCTTGCATAAGAAGGTGGTAAAATCAGTCAAAGATGATATTTACAACCATTGGAAAACATGCAACATTTGAAATTATAATAAAGCAGAACCTAATAGGTCTTCTTCTTCTTTCACTGAAAAATGAAGGTCATCAGCATATTCTGTGATAAGGTAAATGGATTTTGAATCCAGTGGAGTATTTTGAGATTAATTATTTCAAAATATTGGGCACTAACTTGCAGAAAGAAACTCTGGTGGGACAGTGGTGAGGTGTTACGTCTGCTAACCAAAAAGTTTGCAGTTCAAATCCACCAGACACTCCTTGGAAACACTATGCGGCAGTTCTACCCTGTTCCACAGAGTCGCTATGAATTGACTCTACGGCAAAGGGTTTTTTTTTGTTTCACTTGCAGAAGTTGCCTGTATCTGTAAACATGGTCTGGGCACTGTTTCTCACCTCGTATTTCACAAGGAGAAAGGAGAATTAAGATAAGCCTCCAAAGCTGATTCCTGTGAGTCAGAGGTCAGACATGATTCCTTTCTCCACCATCTTTACCAATTCTGACACCAGCTGTCCCCTCCCACAGCACTCTCTACTTCTCTGCTGAGCTCAATAATCTACTGCAACGGCCACATAGAACCCACAGGCAATACTCACAGTTATGGGGTTTATTAGGGAAGTCACAGGTTGTAATTCAGGTTCAGGGACACTGGCGGTACGGTTCGTCCATCAGGACAGCTGCTTCTCTTCAATGCTCACAGGCACACCGTCTCCAGCTGTCAGCACCGCCCCGCTCTGCCAAGCATCACGGAGCTGTTTCAGCTCTAAACTGGTAAGTGCCCGCTGTCATCCCACCCCACAGCCCGGAGGCACTCATCTCTATCTCGGTAGGTTAGCACATAGCTCCATGAAGTCCCTGAGGTCACCCTACTGGGCTAGCAAGGCTCCTGCCCAAAGGCACTCAGCTGTCTCCCTCCATGGGCTGGGAAACCCACTTGGCCGTCTCCTGCCAACCTGCTGGTCCTGTGTCCACTGCTTCTGTGCCACTGCTTCTCGTCGTCTCCAGTGTTACTGCTCTTCTTCCCTGTCCTCTGTGTTACAGCTCTCTATCTTTAGGCCTAACAGGATGACAAAACCGACCAATCCCTTTGTTAGGATTTCATACACCTCACTTGCATAGTCCCATCCAGTCTTGGTGGGAGTTTCAAAGGCTGTGGCGAGAAGGGCCATATTAAGTACTTCGCTGTGGCATTACATTCTGAGGTCCGACAGTTAACTCTACGAACTTAGTTGTTCTAAGTGCTACATGCCTCAATGATGAAGATCACTACACTCGCCTCTGAAGGACTCCCCTTGGGAAGCTGTGCACCCATGAAAACACTTAGTCCACCCTTCAAAGCAATTTTGGAACTTCTTCTAGAATGGCCATTGTGCACGGTGGCATGGTGTCAAGTTTGTAGACTTAAGTATATAGTCATCTATGAGCGAGATTTAGCCAATAAACAAGCAACTGTATTGGAACACCCTCCCCACTCACCCGATCTGGCCCCCAATGACTTTGCTCATTACCTGAAGACAAAGGAAATATTGAAAGGAAGACATTTGGATGACATTCAGGACATCCAGGGTAATATAATGATAGCACTAATGGCCATTCCAGAAAGAGTCCCAGAATTCCTCTGAAGGGTGGACTAGGCACTGGCATCAGTGCATAGCTTCCCGAGGGAAGTATTTCAAAGGTGGCTGTAGTGATATTCACCAATGAGATATGCAGCACTTTTTCTAGGATGAGTTCATGAACTTAATTGTCGGACCTCATATTCACCTTGCAGCAAATAACCAGCAATATCCCAATGATAAGAAGGTGGAGATCAGCAGCTGTGCAGGCTAGGAGTCCTTCCAGGGCTTCTGTCCCCAGGTCCTCCATCAGTCACCCCTTCGGGCTTCATTCTGGCTCCCTGAGGTGAGTCTCCTCTCACAGCTGCTTAGGCTCCTTATTCCAGCCAGGCAGTGCTATCCAGGTGGGCGAGCACCTCCTCACCTCCTCCAGTCTCCCTGTGCAGCAAGGAACGCCACACAGTACTTGGTGTGCCACCTGCCATCTGCAGGCCTTAGGAAAGCAGTATCTTGGGGGCACACTGGTAACTTATTTGGGTCCTCTACTGTGTTAGAGACCACCGGCGGAGAAAGTGTCCTCCAGTTTGGGTCCAGTGGTCCTCCGCTTATATATTACTCAGCCAGATCCTTGGGGAAAGGACAGAAGGGGTCTCAGGCCACAGCCCGAACCCCAGACCTTTCTTTACAGGCACTTTGGGTAGGGTAGCTGGGTTAACTAGCGGAGCTGGTTAACCACATGCAACAACCAGGGGCTCCTTTGTCACTGGCACTGGTTCCTTTTTTTCAGGAGCTCTCCACGTGTAGTGGTTCAGTGCCATACCTGCTAACCAGAAGGTCAGCAGTTTAAAGCTACCAAGTGCTCCTTAGACACTCTATGGAGCAGTTCCCCTCTGTCCTATAGGGTTGCTATGAATCGGAATTGACTCACCTGCACTGGGTTTGGTCTGGGGGTTCTCCATTAGCCTGCTCAGTGAATAGACCATGGGGGAACTCTCAGTGGTCAGGGACATTGCTCCTCGCATTCCCAGCACCCTCACACTGCTTGGCCTCATCCTTCACTGTGGCTTCCCTTGGCCACAGGGTGCCATGGGCAGGCGGATTGGGGCCAAGTTTTCACGTCCAGCGCGCCAGGGTGGCCTAGCTATACATGGCAAGTTGTATACCAAATCTTTAGAAAAGACCTCATGGAAGCCAGGGGCTGTCATGAAGTTGGGGTCCCCCTCTGAGTTTTTGGAGAGCTTTAGTGAAAGAAGAAGGCTCTAGAAGAGATTGCCCACTCTCCCCACAGTCCCTGCATCTAGACATAGATCACACCAGCAGCTAAATTTAGCCTCTGCCAGCTCTGGTTCCCTTCCACAAGGTAGGTGTTGCTTGGGTTCACCTAAACCTGCCCTCTTTCTGTCACCGCTGTGCCAGCTGTGGCTCTGGCTGCTGAGAACGAGGGCCAGGTGGCCTGGGTCACTTCATGTGGTAGAAACAAGTGTTGGCGTCCTCATCTCAGCCTCCCCCAGCTGGGGCCTGATGAATAAACAATGAAGGAAGTTGGAATGCTTAGTGCTAACCACAAGTCCCATTCCCACACGTCAGAGTGGAGGAAGGGGCAGAGTGAGAGGCTGCCTGTGGTGACCTTACAACGGCTGCCCACTAATTAAAAGACAACTGCAGCTCTTGGGGATGGCCGGTGGGCTCTGGGAAGCCTTTCTCCCTTGATCCAGCTACCTTCCCTCAGGCCTGCTTTCAATCACCTGCTCTTTTCTGATTTTTGCCCTTCGACCCTTCATAATTTTCCCCCCATTCTTTCTCCCTGCTGTCGTTTGTCCCGAAGCTTCCTACTCCTTCAGCCCCACCCCTCACCCTTGGTCTCCCCCAGACCGGAAGTTCCGCCATTTGCAGGCCCTGCGTCTTCCTGTTCCGGTCCACGTGTCTGTCACGCTCCTAACTCCTGTCACTCCAGGCTGTGGTCAGGATGGGGGCAAAGGAGCGGGGATGGGGTAGGCCTCTCTGTAGCTCTATCCAGAGCTTCTGTAGGTCCCAGGAGCAAGCACTGAGAAACAGAAAGCATAGACTTCTCTTTTATGGAAGTGGGTTACCAGTTTGGGGACAGTGGTAGGTGGACACAGAATGGTAGGGGTGATCTGCCAGCTCTCTCCCCATCTGCACCATCTTCTCCATCCGGGGTCATGTCTCCTATTAAAGATGTGTTTGCCCCAACTGGGTCTCCAGGACTATCTGACAGATGTGTGATTTGTCAAGCAGCTATCGGTCAAGCAGTCTTCAAAGGACAGGCACAAACTGGAGTCAAAGGGGCTACAGCCTGTTTTAGTGGGCTGTTTGCTAAGGTGGTGACACTGGGCAAGTCATGAAACCTCGGACAAAAGACTCTCCTGAAGTTTATGTTTTCTTACCTAGAAGGCAGCAGAGTGAAAGGCCCAAGGGCTTGGGCTCTGGCCTTGGCTGCCTGACTCCACATTCTGGCTTTGAGTCCCCCTGGGTGACATTGGCAGGGTTACACAGCACTCTTGCTTGGTGTTCCCACCTGTAAAATGGAGACAATGATATCTACTGCATCGAGTTTGTGTTAGGATTAGGTCAGTTCATGACAATTTCTTTAAATAGTGACTGGTGCATAATAAACCCAAACCAAACCAAACTCACTGCCATCAAACCGATTCTGACTTACCATGACCACGATATGGAACACAGTAGAATTGCCCGATGGTTTTTCTAAGGCTGCAATCTTGAGGAAAGCAGACCACCACATTTTTCTTCCATTAAGGGGCTTGTGGGTCTGAACCACTGACCTCCGGTTAGCAGCTGAGTACTTTGGCCACTATACCATCAGGTCTCCTTAGCACATAATAACTGCTGAGTCAGTATTAGTCACAAGATGGATGGGTAAGGGTCAGGCTGGAATAATTCTGTGATCCCATGCAGTGAGATTATGTCTAAAAATACTAAAATAGCAAAGTGACTTTAATCAACTAGCATTAGAAAAACAAAAATCCGTTGCTGTTGAGTCAGTTCAGATTCACAGTGACCCTATAGGGCAAGAGTAGAACTGCCCATAGAGTTTCCAAGGAGTGCTTGGGGGATCTGAACTGCCGACCTTGTGGTTAGCAACTGTAGCACTTAACTGCTATGCCACCGGGATTTTGATTTTATAAATTCCATGTAAGTTTAGTGAACCTTCAGTTCCTCTCCTCTTTTATGGAGGTTCCTACAGGTTAGTGCACTAAGCGTTTGCTTAGTCTGTCTAAGAAGTAATTCACGGACTGTGGAGCTGGTCAACAACAACTAATACTGACTACCTAAAGAGGTGGGTTTGAGTCTACATTAGATAAGTGTATGCAAAGAAACGCCTTCATGGCACACAGTATTCCTCATTCCTAGGAGAATCAATACCCCATCTCACAACAGGTATTTGTTACATTGGGTGGCAGGCAGAGTTCTAACATGGCCCCGGGATTCCCAACCTCAGCGTAGAGACCTGTGAACCACCTTCCCTTGAGAGTGGGGGGACCCATGGAGAGGCTGGATTCTCACTGATAAGGTGACCCAGCAGCTGACTGTGAGTTAATAACAAGGAGATTACCCTGGGTGGGCCTGGCCTTTGGAAGGGCATGAAGCATTAGAGAGATGCCCTCTTGCTGGCTTGGAGGAAACCAACTGCTGGTTTGCAAAGGGCTTATGGATGCCCTGGTGGTATGGTAATTGAGGGCTCCATCTGCTTACCAAAAGGTCAGCAGTTCAAATCCACGAAGTGCTCCTTGGAAACTCTATGGGGCAGTTCTACTCTGTCCTATAGGGTCACTAGGAGTCACAATCGACTCAACAATGATGGGTTTGGTTTTTAGAGGGAAGGAGCTTTGTGACAAGGAACTGAGGTTGGCAACCGCTGGCCAATGGCCAGGAAAGAAACAGGCAGGTCAGTCCTACACCCACAGGGGGCTGACTTCCACCAACAACCTGGGAGTTTGGAAGACATGGCACCAGATACCTGGATTTCAGCCTCATGAGACCCAGCAGTAGCTGTGCTGGACTTCTGACCCACAGAAAGCCTGAGATAACAAATTTCTGTTGTCTGAAGTCACTAAATCTGTGCTAATTTGTTATGTAGCATTGGGAAACTAATACCTACACCCTTGGCCATCTTGAACAACACTTATAGGTTCTAAAATCACAAGTGTTTTACTCGGCTTGGGCTGCTCTAACAGAAATACCAGAGTGGATGCCTTTAATGAAGGAAAGTTTATTCCAGCACAGTTTGGTAGGCTGCAAGTCCAAATTAAGGATGCCTGCTCCAGGGGAAGGCTTTCCCCCTTGTCTGTTCTGGAGCAAAGCCCAGTATTGTATCAGTCTTTGTCCAGGGAGGGTCTTGGCACAGGAACTCCAGGTCTGAAGGACACCCTCTTCTCCTGGTGCTGCTTTCTTGATGGTGTGAGGTTCCCAGTTCTTTGTTTGCTTTTCTTTCCTCTTGTCTCTTGTAGGATGCAAGGATTAAGGGTAGGGCAAACCACCCTCCAGGGAAACTCCCTTTACAGTGGAGCAGGGAGGTGATCTTCTGAAGGGATTTACAGTCCCACCCTAATCCTTTAACATACAGCACAGTAAAATTACAAAATGGAGAATAATCGTAGAATACAGGGAATCTTGGTTACATGGCTACACTTATTTTGGGGGGGGGCATAATTCAATCCATGACAGTAGGTATACACATAATTTTGAAAAATCAATAGAAACTCCAACAGGCGCTCCTTGGAAACTCTATGGGGCAGTTCTACTCTGTTCTATAGGGTCACTACGAGTTGGCATTGGCTCGATGGCACTGGATTTGGTTTGGGGGTTGGTTTACATTATGAGAGGAAATCGTGGTGGCATAGTGGTTAAGTGCTACATCAAAATGTTGGCAGCCTGAATCTACCCACGCTCCTTGGATACCCTGTGGAGCCCTCTATTCTGTCCGGTAGGGTTCGCCATGAGTTGGAATTGACTCAACACCAATGATTTTTTGTTTTGTTTTTTAAAATATAAGGGCAATATAAAGGAAAACTCATTTCTAAGCAAATAACATATAGTTTAACAAGTACCCAATCACAGTAGAAAGCATGCAAAGAAGTCAGGTGTTCGTACCGGTACAGTGTGTCACTGTTACAAACGCCACTAACCCTAAGTGTCTCAAATACTGTAAGTGACCTTTCTAAAACAGTGAATGACTTCTGGTTAAATTCCGTACAAAATGGAAGTAGCTTTCACTTGTGTGCTAACTGCTAAAAAATAGCAATGTATATTAAAACCTTGCCAACAATACTTTGTGTTAGGCCCTATGCATATATAAAGAGGTCTCTTATCCCAAAGGGACATTTGAAAGTCATCTAGGATGCAGAAAAATTCTCATTCACGACAGGAACCCCCAACTAAAAGATCAGATACCACGCCCCGCACCCCGCTCCCGGAGCCCAGCGCCCGGCACCCGCAACCTGCTAAAATCCAAAGCCTCCCCGACAGATGAACAAAACGATCCCTAGGCGGCAGTGCTGCGCCCCGAGAGCCACGGCAGCTGTCGTGACGGTGGTGGTCCGCAGAACGCTCACCTGGCTTTGTGATTTCTGCTTGGCACGCTGAGAACAGCGACGTTGCCCAACACTCAAAATGCTTCAGGGACAGGCTTTTTTTTTATACTTGTTTGGCAAGGTGACAGTACTGAAATTAAAAACACAAAACCCCGTGTCAGTGACAGTGGCCAAGAAGAGAGGCACAGCAGAGAATGTCCCCTTGCCTGGGATCGTGGGTCGTGCCTCCCCGGCGGCGACATCTGTGCCAAGGCGGAGCTGCGAGACCCAGTGGGAGCACACAGCAGCTCCGGAGGGAGAAGGAAGAGAGTGCAGCTGCCTGACCACGCGTTTCTGTAGCTGCCAGCGTGGCTGGTGACGAGGTGGCACTGGCCGGTTGACAGGGTGTGGAGCTGGGCTTCCAAGGGTCACTGACGCGCCTTTCCTCTGCTGCCCCCTTAGGGCAAAATGGTGACGTGCAGCGCGCTTCCCAGCTCGGATGCTGGCCGGCCGGGGAGGGCTGCAGCTGGGTGGGTGACCCGCGACCCCGCCCACACCGTCCAAGGGGCCCTGAGCCTCAGGGAAGGCAGATCTCTCGCCAGGGACCCTGGAAGAATTGCTCCAGCGTGAACTGGGTCCCAGGAGCCTTTTCCTCCTCTCCCGAGTGGCTCCAGATGCTTTGTTCCTGGGGACCCCAGATTCCTGCAGGGCTTGTGCAAGGAACCAGAAAAGAGGACGTCCCACCAGCAAGTCCAGAGGCTCCCTCAGCCAGTCGGGGCCTCAGAACCCTCAACTGGTTTGTAAGTAGGTGTTACAGCAGTAAAGAAAAACTGCAGTTTCCCCAGAATGACTTTATTTTCAGGCTGTGCTTCTCCCCAGGACAGACAGCCTCTGATCTCCTGTCGGCTCGGATTCTGGATTTCAGCGTGGGTACTTGGCTGAAACACCCTGCGGGATAGTGTTGCGTCGGAACTCAGCTACTGGAGGGCACTTGTTCTCAGGAGTGTGCTCTGCCTTCCAGCTCTCTGCGAGTTCTCCTTCACCGCAATCATCTCTTCCCCTTTGTTTCCAGATCGGTTCTTTAGTAGCTTAAAACCAAACCCACTGCCCGCTGGTTGATTCTGACTCCTGCAGATCCTGTGTGTTACAGAATCCAATTTCTCTGTAGGGTTTTCTTGTCTGTAATCTTTAAGGAGGCAGACCGCCAAGCTTTTCTTCTGTGGTGCCTCTGGATGGGTTCGAACTGTCACTGTTTAGGTTAATAAATGAACCACAGACTGTCTGCACTACCCAGAGTCCTTACAAGGAAATCTTTCTACATCAAGCCAGGAATTAGAAGGACCCTGTTTACTTAAATCCACTGGTCTCATACAGGCAAATCTCCTAACATCTTTCTGCCTGGGAGTGGGGAGTACCTTGGTGAAGCTTTGTGGGGCAGCGTCTTCGATGCTGAGCCACCATCCTTCCGCAGCAGACATGGAAATCAAAGCGCGCCCTCTGCTCCCGTTAGCACCACGGAGGGAAATGCAACCCTAAGCATGGACCTTGTGAAAGAGACACTGAATAAGACTGGGAATTTCACTATTAGGACAAATAAGATCAGAAAAGTCTTGCCATCTTTGTTTCCAAGGAGCACTCTGGCTGTATTTCTTTCCAGACGGACTTGTTCGCTCTTCTGACAGCCCATGATATACTCAATATTCTTCACCAATACCGTAATTCAGACACATCAACTCTTCTTCGGTCTTCTTTATTCATTGCCTAGCTTTCACATGCATGTAAGATGACTGAAAATACCACAGCTTCGGTTAGGCAAATGAACATGCGAGGTCTGACAAGTCCACAAACTTCATTGTTCTAAGTGCTATATACCTCATTGCTAAACATCACTATGGTCACCTTCAAAGTACTCTCCTTGGGAAGCTATCACAGATATCAGTTCCTAGTCTACCCTTCAAAGCAATTTTGGAACTCTTTCTGGGATGGCCATTGCACATGGTGGCAAGTTAGCAAACTTAATTGTATAGCTGTCTGTGAGGGAGTTTTTAGCCAGTAAAGAAATAACTGTAGTGGAACACCCTCCCTACTCACCTGATCTGGCCCCCAGTTACTCTTTTCTTTAGCCAAAGATAAAGGAAACATTGAAAGGAAGACATTTGGACCACATTCAGGACATCAAAGGTAATATTTAACAGCTCTGATGGCCATTCCAGAAAAAGAGTTCCCAAACTGCTTTGCACTTGCACTGGTGCATAGCTTCCCAAGGAGGGTACTAGGAAGGTGAGCGTAGTGATAGTCACCAGTGAAGCATGTACCACTTTTTCTAGGATGAGTTCACAAACTTCATTGTCAAAACCTGTAGAAACAGTAAACTATTTCCAGAGCGCCATAGGGTATAATTGCTGGTGCAAATGAACAGCGTGACCACTACCCTTAGTCTCTTGTGGTTGAACCTATCATATACAACCGTTGTGATTTATGTCTGTGCTCTGCTAGGGGTCTTTTTTGATGTGCCCTAAGACAAACTTGGCTCTTTCTGATCAGTAATTTTCTGTTAGTAATTTTAACTGTTATCACAAGGTTGTTTATCTAATTTATGATTCATTAAAAGCAAGAAGAGCTAACTCATATCCTATGTGGAAAATAATTCCCACCGATGAAATTAACAACATGGAATTTAACACATTAATGAAGCTTTTATTTGGATTCAAAAAATCAACGACATATCTATAAGAGGGAGGAGAAGGAGATGGAATCAATTCTGTGAGGGATGATTTTATTGAAAAGCCGATTTGATGTGAAATGAGAGTAGAATACCAAAAAACAGAACCCAAGCCAGTTACAATAGAGCTGATTCCAACTCATAGTAACCCCTTATGTGTCAAGAATAGGCAGAGTCATGAAAATGGGTAGATGATGAATTGCATTTTAGAAAGTACAATGATCTGAAAATATAATTATTTTACTGAACTTTGGACAAAGGTTGATATAAAGCAAAGTGTCCCACCCTTGTCTCTGTTGATGTTTTAGGCCAGGTCATCTTTGTTGTGTGGGGGGCTGTCCTGTACATTTAAAACATTTAACAGCATCCCTAGTCTCTACTCATTTGTGCCAATAACAGTCTCATGTGCCCTATTCCCCCCAAATCATGATAATTAAAACTATCTGCAGTCATTGCCAAATATTCTCTGGAGATCAAGTTCACCACCGCCCCCCCGAGTTGAGACCCACTACAGAAAAGAGGTAGATTCTATTTTTGAAATCACCTTTTCAAAGGGTAACTGTGAAGCTACAGAACCATTCTCTGAGGGGCGGAGTCAAGATGGCGCACTAAACACACATCTCCCTAAGTCCCTCTGGAAACCAAGACCTTAAATGATAATTAAACAGAGCCTTCTGGACACCTAGTAAGCCCTGGGATGTAGCATAGGGCTGTTAATTCGGACTTGATACCACTGAATGCAAAACCCTCTTTCTTTCACTGACCCCATTTTTGGCGAGCAGAGGCTTGCACAGACAAAAGGTAACTCATCATTTTGATTTTTTTTTTCCTCTGTCTTGGCCGGCAGGCAGAGCTGGGACTTGACTAGCTGCTGGTCTCAGATGCACTGCTGGTGGGACTGGCAAGCATAATTACCAGGTTCTGAGAGCCTGGCTTTGGATTCCATACATCTTGGCTTCCCTGGCCTATCTTTCTGCCTTTGCCATGTCGCAGCCATACAGATGCACTTGTGCAGGGAGCCATCTTGATCCACTGAGAAATGGAGAAGTCCAGGCAGAGGCCCCGGCCGGACTTGGTTCCTAGGCTGGAAGGTGGAGGTGGCACCTGCTGGGGGGAGAGTGTTTTTCCAGCAGGGAAGTGGTGTTTTGCACAGTGTCACCTGGGGCAGGGGCCCAGCCATGGAGGCTGTGGACTCTGGGCATTTCAGCACCCTTGGCCTCTCTTTCTGCTGGGAGTCTGGTCTCTGCTGGCTGGCAAGCTTGGGCAGAATGCCATCTTGTTTTGCTGGGAGGTGGGTTCATCCATACAGAAGCCTCAGCTGGACCTAATTCCTGGGCTGGGAGGCAGTTCCTACCCAGAAGAGACAGCTTTTCCAGCAGAAAAGCAGAATTCTACACAGTATCACCTACAGCTGGGGCCTGACAGCAGACACCAGCAGGCCAGTAGCCTTTCTGTATTTTGAGTTAGTTTTTAACGTCCGGGGTTCAATATAGAGGTGCTTACTTTGCCAGCTGGGAAGAGGGACATCTATGCCTGAAAACCTGACTGACTTTGGAAGGTGCCAGATACTTTTTACTTCTCATTTTAAGACAGCCTAGAGAAACAACTGTGGTCCATCTTCACAGCATCTCTCCCAGCCTCTATTGACCCACATGAAGACCAAAAAGCAACAAATGTTGGAGAAGATGGTAATATGGAAACCATGGCATCAGAAGGCTCCCCCAAAAAACCACCTAAGAACTTCCCAGACGAAGAGGCTTTTCTGAAACTATCAGAAGGTGAATAGCCAGTCAAAAGGCATACAGCCCTCCTGAACCTTATAGAAAATGCAGCAGAGCAAAACAAAAAATTAAGCAAGCTGTTTGATCTGATGGAACATCAGTACCCTGAAATGCAAGAGATCAAGAACAAAATCAAAGACACAGAAACTTCAATTCAAAGCCAAGAAAACAGAATGGAACAAATGGAAAAGAGAATTTTTGATTTGGAAGATAGAGCCACTGACTCCAGCATCTATGAGAAGTTAGGAAAAAGAAACAAGAAAAATTAAGAAGCATTAAGAAGCATGTGGGACTCTATTAAGAAGAACAATCTACGATTAATTGGAGTTTCTGAACAGTGCGAGATACCTGAGAACACAGAGAGTATTGTGGCTGAGTTGCTGACAGAAAACTTCCCAGAAATTATGAAAGAAGAGAATATAGATATCTGAGATACATATCAAACACCACTCAACATAGATCTCAATAGAAAGACTCCAAGACATATAATCAAGCTCAACAAAATGAAACATAAGCAGAAACCCTTAAAGGCAGCAAGACTTAAAGCAAAGCTAACATTCAGAATGAAACCCTGTAGGCTTTCGTCGGATTTCTCAGCAGAAATTATGCTGGCACGGAGACAGTGGCATGACACATTCAAAGCCTTGAGGGAGAAGAACTTCCAACCAAGAATTATATATCCTGCAAAACTACCTTTCAAATATGAAAATGAAATTGACATTCACAGATAAACAGAAACTCAGAGACTTTGTAAAAACCAAACCAAACTACAAGAAATACTGCAAGAATTTCTTGGCTTGGAAGAACAAAACTGCTAACTTTATATTTTAGAAGGACACATTATCCAGAATTCTACTTAGTTAGGGAAGGCTCCAAACACAATCAAAGCTATAATAGTGAAAGAAATGATCTAGTGATCATATCATGCAAACTATGATATCATCATATTAAAAAGAGGGGTGTACTACAGTTGTTATAGTCCTTCCAGATGGAGAGGAAATTGACAAGACTGGTAGCAATCAAAATTGGGTTTATATATAGTTAAGTAAGCGGGATTATAGGGACAGCTGTAAAGCACAATAAAAAAGCAACATATTGTATCAAGAAATGTAATACAGGAGTCTCAACAACCATAAAACCAGTCCTGAAAAATGTGAAAAATCAACTCACAAGAAGAAGGTTGCAGAACAGATTAATAAGAACAACAGAGAAAACATCAACATACAAAATAAAAATATCACAATGGCAGCACTGAACACATACCTATCAATAATTACATTGAATGTGAATGGACTGAATGCTCCAGTCAAGAGACATCAAGTGATATCTTGGATCAAAAGACATGACCCATCTATGTGTTGCCCATAAGAAACTCACCTTAGACTTAAAGATAGGAACAAACTGAAAATTAAAGGATGGAAGAATACACATCAAGCTAACAATGAACAAAGAAGAGCATGTGTGGCAATTCTAATCTCAGATAAAATTGATTTTAATGTAAAATCCACCATCATAGACAAGGGTGGACACTGTTTATTGCTAAAAGATTCAATACACAAGCAGGACTTAACAATATTAAATATTTATGCACCTAATATTAGAGCACCTAAATACATCAAAGAAACACTGGCTACACTCAAAAAGGAGATAGATCACTCCACAATAATAGTAGGAGACTTCAACACTCCACTCTCAATACTGGACAGATCGTCTAGAAAAAAGCTCAATAAAGACATAGAAGACCTTATTGCCAAAATTAACCAGCTAGACCTCATCGACATATACAGAACTTTCTATCCATCAGCAGACAACTACACCTTCTTCTCTAGTGCACATGGAACATTCTCCAGAATAGACTGTGTGTTAGGACATAAAGCAATTTTCAACAAAATCCATACCATTGAATTAATGCAAAGCATCTTCTCAGATCATATAGCCATAAAAGTCAAAATCAATAGCATAGATATAATCAAAAACAAAATAATAAAAAACATAGATATAAAGTGGAACTCATGGAAACTGAACAACACTTTGCTCAAAAAATCATGGGTCATAGAAGAAATCAAGGATGAAATAAAGAAATTTATGAATAGCAATGAGAACGAAAACACCTCCTACCAGAACCTATGGGATACAGCCAAAGCAGTGCTCAGGGGTCAGTTTATCTCCATAAATGCACACATCTGGAAGGAAGAAAGAAACCAAATCAAGGAACTGACCCTACAGTTTGAACAAGTAGAGAGAGAACAACAGAAGAACTCCTCAGGCACCAGAAGAATACATATCATAAAGATTAGAGCAGAATTAATTAGAGAATAGAAGAACAATTCAAAAAATTGAGAAGACCAAAAGCTAGTTTTTTGAAAAGTTCAACAACATTGACAAACCATTGGCTAAACTTACTAAAGAAAAACAGCAAAGAAAACAAATAACCCAAATAAAAATGAGAGCAGAACTGTCACCACAGATCCAAAAGAAATAAAAAATATCACAGCTGAAAGACTATATTCTAACAAATTTGAAAACCTAAAGGAAATGACAAATTCCTTGATTCATGTCACCTAACAAAATTATCACAAGGTGAAGCAGAACAACTTAATAAACCTATCACAAAGGAAGAGATTGAAAAAGTCATCAAAAAACTGCCAACCAAAAAAAAGCCCAGGCACAGACAGCTTCACCACAGAATTCTACCAAGCTTTTAGAGAAGAGTTATCTCCAATACTACTAAGACTATTTCACTGTATAGAAAGGGATGAAATACTCCTAAATTCAGTCTATGAAGCCAGTATAACCCTGATATCAGTGCCAGGGAAAGACCCAACTGAAAAAGAGAACTACAGACTGATATCACTCATGAATCTAGACGCAAAAATCTTCAACAAAATTCTTGCCAATACAATACAACAACGTCTCAAAAAAATAATCCATCATGACCAAGTGGATTCATACCAGGGATGCAAGGCTGGTTCGACATCAGAAAAACAATTAATGTGGTCAACCACATAAATATCACAAAGGACAAGAACCACCTGATCTTGTCTATTGAGGCAGAAAAGGCATTTGATAAAGTCCAACACCCATTCATGCTAAAAACTCTCAGCAAAATAGGACTAGACGGCCAATTACTCAATGCAATAAGAGCCATTTATACAAAACCAACTGCCTACGTCATCCTGAATGGAGAGAGAATGAAACAGTTTCCCATGAGAACAGGAACTAGACAAGGATGCCCAATCTCACCTCTCCTATTCAACATTGTACTAGAAGTTCTAGCCAGAGCAATTAGACAAGACCAAGAAATAAAGGGCCTCCGCATCAGTAAAGGAGAACTAAAAATATCCCTGTTTGCTGATGATATGATTGTATATGCAGAGAATCCCAAACAATCCATAAGGAAACTACTCAAACTGATAGAAGAGTTCAGCAAGGTCTCAGGATACAAGATAAACATAAGTAAATCAGTAGGATTTCTTTATACCAACAATGAGATTATTAAGGAAGAAATCACTAAGTCAATACCATTTACCATTGCCCCTAAAAAGATAAAGTATCTAGGAATAAATTTAACCAGGGAAATAACAGAATTTTACAAAGAGAACTACAAACCCTTACTACAAGAAACTAAGACAGACTTACATAAATGGAGAAACCTACCACGCTCATAGATAGGAAGACTTAACATTGTGAAAATGTCTATTTTACCCAAAGAAATCTACTTACATAATGCAATCCCAATACAAGTTCCAGTGACATTTTTTAATGAGATGGAGGAAGAAATTACCAACTTTGTCTGGAAAGGCAAGAAGCCCCAGATAAGTAAAGCATTACTGAAGCAGAAGAACACACTGGGAGGGCCTCTCATTACCCGACCTTAGAACCCATTATTACACTGCCACAGTAGCCAAGACAGCCTGGTACTGGTAGAAAAACAGACAGATAGATCAGTGGAACAGAATCAAGACCCCAGAAATGACATCATCTGTCTATGAACAGTTGATATTCAACAAAGGCCCTATTAAACTATGGTAAAAACAATCTTTTCAACAAATGGTGCTGGCAGAACTGGATATCCATCCGCAATAAATTGAAACAAGACCTATATCTTACACCTTATACAAAAACCAACTCAAATTGGTTAAAAGACTGAAATATCAAACCTAAAACAGTAAAGCTCATCCAAAAGAAAGTAGGAACAACAATGGAAGGTTTAATACACAACACAGACAGCCTTCAAAATCTGCTAAACAAACCACAGTCATCAGAAGACAAAATAGATGAATGGGAACTGCTAAGAATCAATCACTTCTGCTCATCCAAAGACTTTATTAATAGAATTAAAAGGCCACCTACAAAATGGGAAAAAATATTTGGCAACTCTATGTCAGATTGATACCTGATCTCGATAACCTATAAAGTATTACAAAACATCAATAAGGAAAAGATAAATCATCCAATTAAGCGATAGGCAAAGGAGATGGACAGACATTTCTCTAAAGAGGAGATCCTGGCAGCCAGAAAACACATGCGGACACGCTGACAATCATTAGTTATTAAGGAAATTCAGATCAAAATGACAATGAGATACCATCTCACGCCAACAAAGTTGGTCATAATCCAAAAAATGCAAAACAAGAAATGCTGGAGAGGCTGTGGAGAGATTGGAACTCTCCTGCACTGTTGGTGGGATTGCAAAATGGTGCGACCTCTTTGGAAAGCAACCTGGCACTCCCTTAAAAAAAAATGGATCTAGGCATACCATTTGACCCAGTAATTCCACTGCTTGGAATATATCCTACAGAATCAAGGTCATTCACACCAACAGATACATACACACAAATGTTTACTGCAGCACAGTCCACAATAGTAAAGAGATGAAATCAACCCAGATGCCGAACAATAGAGGAATGGATAGGTAAACTATGGTAAATATACTCAGTGGAACGCTATGCAATGATAAAGAACAACGATGATGGCAGAAAACATCTCTTAACCTGGTTTCAACTGTAGGACATTGTGCTGAGTGAAAGTAGTGAGTGACAAAAGGACAAATATTGTATGAGAGCCCTATGATAAGAACTTAAAAATGGACTCGCACATAAAAGACTCTTCGAAGGCTGCAAGAGTAGGGAGGCAGGAAAGGGGGGAGGGTTTAGATTAGATAGTTAATAGAAATTTGGTTGGGTGAAATCGATGACAGCACACATCAAAAAGAAGATCAATAGTAACTGGACTTCAACACAATTTGAGTACTCCTCCCATCTTAACCCAGTACTGCAAGGGCAGAGTAGCTGGGGTGGGGGCCAGGGACCATGTTCTCAGGCAAAATTGAGGCCAATTGGCACAGCTAGCATTTTGCTAATGAGGACTCTCTGCACCCCTCATTGGTGAGTGGCGTCTGGGGTCTTAAAAGCTGCCAAGCTGCCATCTGAGGGTTCAGCAAATGGTCCCAACTCAACAGGAACGGATGATCACTGAGGACAAGAATGACATGGGAAAAAGAGAACCCAGACTACAGAGGTATCCACGTGAGTGGGTCTCTACATTGATTTGTGACCAGAAGAACCAGACGGTGCCCGGGCACCACCAGAGATAGCCACAATGGAGCTCACAAAGTGGAGTCTCACTGGCAACAAGACAATAAATAGGGGTGTACCCTGAGATCTTCAATAAAGGACCGCAATTGATGGTCCAGATGCTTCGGAGTTCCCCTGGGAGCATGGCCCCTGGCCTTGATGCTGCCCCATTCATAAATCATAATGAATGTCAACTTTTCTGACAGCAATGAATTGGACATGGTGATGCAGAGTGACTGTATCTTGTGGGAATTTTATGGTTCTATGCATCTATAGGACTTCATCCTGCTGAACTCTTGCTGAAGGAAGGGGAGTGGGTAGAGAGGAGGGGATAGGAAACTGTTGGGAGGATAGGACATGTATGGAGCAGAGAAGAAGGGTGTGCTGTCACCAGGCAGGGAGGGCAGAGGGAGCTGCATATAGGTGAGCATGCAAATTTATATGAGAATGTACATTTTCATTCAATCATAATATAAAAAAATTTAAATTAAAAAAAAGAACTATTCTCTGAGATGAGCGATAATTACTTTCAAGCATGTACTGAACATGCAGAATGTACAAAGCACATGTCAACAGAAGCATTTAAGAGCAAGGCCCTTATTAAATTTTCGCCATTCAACACTAATAATCTTCAATTATCTGAAGGACTGTCAGTTGAAGATGGACTAGAACAAGGATATGGAGGTTGCAGGGAGGTGGACTTCAAGACTCAAAAATAAAAGCTTTTCTTTCAGTTATTCTTTAAAAAAATCTAAATATTATATTAGTATCCAAAGTGAAAGAAGTCAGGAGCTTTCTCTTCCACATGAGCTCACTCCCTAGGGGAAAGCACAGGTAACAGTTTGGGAACATTCTTCCATCGTCATGTAAAATGGATTAATGTTGGAATAATCCCAAGAGTCTTCCCTCTCTCTGCTTCTTAGCATGACACTGGAATGCCCGGCGAGTTTCTTTCCTCTCCTTCTTTCCGCTGTTCTTTGAGGAGAGATTTTTATGCCACACAGGTTGGAAGACTTGTCAATGTTTACCGTGAATATTTTTTTTAACATCAAAAAGAGTATTTTGAAACTGCCCTATAGCTCCATTACCAAGATTCAGCAACTGTCAAGATTTTGCCAGGCTTATTTCATCTACCTCTTTTTTCTGAAGTATTCTAACACAAATCCCAAACATCATGTTGTTTCACTCCCACATACTTCAGTGCGCTTCTCAAAAATAATAATAATAATAATAATAAATTTCTCCAAAAAATATATACGATAGCCAATGAGCACACTAGAAGATATTTAACATTATGTTAACTGTACATCAAAAGCATATACTAAGATGTAAATTCAAAAAGTCAGACAATAACAAGTGTGGACAAGACTGTGGAGAAACTGAAACTCTCGTACATTACTGGTAACCAAAACCAAAAAAACTGAAACTGTCACTTTCAAATTGATTCCAACTCATAGCGACCCTACAGGACAGAGTAGAACTGCCCCATAGAGTTTCCAAACAGCAGTTGGTGGATTCAAATGCTGACCTTTTGGTTAGCAGCCATAGCACTTAACCACTACACCAACAGGCTTTCCACGTTGTAGGTAGGAATTAAAGACAGTATAGCCACTTTGCAAAACAGTTTGGCAGTTCTTCAAAAAGATATACATACAGTTACTATATGACCCAGTCAATTCTGCTCCTAGGTATATATTCAAGAAAATTGATAACACATGTTCATACAAAAACTCACACACAAATACTCCAAGCCAAGTGCCATCGGGTCAGATAGCATTGTTATTCACAATACCCCAAAAGTAGAACAACCTAAATGCCTATTAACTGATGAATGAATAAACAAAACGTGGTATATCCATACAAAGTACTATGTATTCTTTAATGAAAAAAAATACAGTACTGATACATGATGGCCCTTGAAAACATGATGCTAAGTCAAAGATGTAAGACAGAAATGGTCACATACGATTCCGTTTTTATGGCATGTAGATAACAGGAATATTTATAGAGACAGAAAACAGGGGACAGGAAAGAATAGGCAGTGGTTCCCTTCAGAACAGCAAAAATGTTTAGGAATTAGACACCAGCAATGTACACTTTAAAGTGATGGGTTTTATGACACACGCATTGTAGCTCACTTAAAAAAAAAGATTTATAAATTCTGAAAAAAGTTGTGTGGCTTCTGTTGCCCAGGTAATTTGTAAATTAAAGGAAACTGATGGAAGCTCCTTGGTTTCATCCCATGAGGAAACGAGCCTTATGTTGATAAAGCAGACTTCTAAATCATCATACTTTAAAGTGTTGTTTCTGAATTGGGATTTGCTACAGATTCAAATCATCGGACTGAGGCTCTGATTTCTTAGATTCAATTCCAGATTCTGGTAAAGGGACAAGTTCTCAGGTCCTCTGATCAAGGAGACCAAACCAAAACACACACACACACACACACAAATCCTGTTGCTATAGAGCTGATTCTAACTCATAGCGACCCTACATGGCAGAATAGAACTGGCCCAAGAAGTGGCTGGTGGATTCAAACTCTTGACCTTAGGGTTAGAGGTCAAGCTCTAGCCCCTGCAGTATACCAGGGCTCCAGAGAAGACTAACTGGCTTCTCTGAATTCTGATCCCAGATTCCCAGGAAAAAGAATCTGATTTTATCTCACTTAGGTCAGACTTGATGGCACTTGGCTGGCTTGGCTAGGACAGAGGACAACCCTTAGTCCAATGACCTGTGGTCAAAGGATCACAGAGTACAAAACGGCTGTTAGGGTTATTCCTGCATGTGTGTGTGTGTGTGTGTATCCCCCAAACAGAGGCAACGACATACTAGTCCAAGGGTCCAGTGAAGTTTATTTGAAGAGAAAGAGAGTAGGGGTCTTAGCTGAGGGTGGCTCACCCCATTGCTCCCAGGTAGGGCAAGTTTTTCATAGTTTTGAAGTTCCAATGAGGTAGTGTGGGCTGATTTCACAGCAAAAGAAACACAAGGGTGATTTGATGCAAAAGCTATTTACGGTTTTATGGTTATACCAGGTGGGGCATACTGGGCTGTTTTTGGTCATACCTGTGGGGCATGCATACCAAGCTGCTTTAGTCAATGGCAAGGTCTGATCACTGGATAAGATGACCTCCCTGAATTTCAGGGACAGATGCCCCTCGTGTGTGCTGGAGAGGGGAGTAGTATGTGTATGTGTTAGAGAGGGTCGGAGTGTGTGTATGTGTGTGTGTGTCTCTGTGTGTGTGTGTGTTAAAGAGGGGAGTAGAGTGTGTGTGTGTTGGAGAGGATCTGTATGTATGTGTGTTGGAAAGAGAAAGAGTGTGTGTGTATGGTATGTGGGGTGTGGGTATGTGTGCTGGAGAGTGGAGTAGTGGGAGGAACAGGGGAGGAATGTGTGTGTGTGTGTGTGTGTGTGTGTGTGTGTGTGTGTGTGTGTGTTGGGGGAAGGGTGACTCTCAGACGCTCACTCTTCAGTCAGATGGGCGCTCCCTGCTGAAAGCAATCCTGGTGCAATTAAAATGAATATTTGCTTACCAAAATCCAAATAACCAGGGAGTTCAAATTAAAAAAAAAAAAAATCTCCCTGGCAGGATGACATCACTGCTGCCCTGTCTGGAATGCCCTCTGAATCACCACCTTGAGAGCAGGGCAAGTTACGCCCTACATGGTTGGTGATTAGTGCATTCTGTGTCGTTCTGAGGCTTTGAAGCATCTGTTCTTTGTTCCTGAGCCGTGGCGGGGACTGGATTTGCCAGGACATCCAACCCCCCGGGCTGCTGAGTAACCGGGATCTACCTCTTCTTGGAGTCTGCATGGTGTTCGGCCAAACAGGCCCCACGTGTCCCTGAGTTTTTCACGCTGACTGCCAGCCAGCTCCACCCCACCGAGAGTAATTGTTGACAGCTGCGCCTTGAAAAGCGCTCCTTTGCCGCTCACCCTGCTGAGAGAGGAGGGTGGCTTCATTAACATTTAGGCCATGTTACACGTTCAAGGGCTTGTGAGGTATTTGGGTTTCAGATGAGTTTTGTGTTTTTTTTTAAATTCTGGTTGGAAACATGACAAGCCTCTATTTTTGTAATGAGTTTTTGTGTCTAAGGGTGCTATTGAAAGTGGATTTGCATCTTTGATCCTTTATCATGCAAAGACATGCAGAAATGATTGTTAACGGGCTAGCCTAGTTATTAAAGGCTTTTGTATCTGTGAATAGCAAATTTCAAATCATTCCTTAGAATAGCCATGACTGTTGGTATTTTACCATCCAAGAAGAATCAGCGCCAATGAGTGCCTGAGGGCCAGATGGATGGGGGCTCCCACAAAAAATGGCCACATACTCCCTGCAGCCATCCCAAATAAAAGCATGATTTAAATAAAAACAACACACTGGTTATGAAAGGTCAGCTTCAAGACAAGCCCCTCGTCTACCCTTCCAGTGGGATTTATGCCTCGTCATTTCCGTGTAGGAAGTCAGGAGATGCTGTCCCCAGCAGCTCACACCAATCAGAAGCCCCAACATAAGAATTCCTCATGGCAGACAAAACAAAACAAAATAAAGCAAGACAAATCCAAAACAAAAACAAGTTGCTGTGGAGTCAATTCCAATTCATGTTGACCTTGTAAGTGTGTGCATGTGTGTGTGTGCGTGTGTGTGTGTGTGTGTGCGTGCACGCGTATCAGAGTAGAACTGTGCTCCAAGGGTTTTTTCATGGCTGCATTTAGGGAAGGTGACCGCTAGACCTTTCTTCTGAGGTGGGCTGAACTTCCAATCCTTCAGTTAGCAGCTGAGTGCATTAACCATTTGCCCCTTGAAGGGACTTCTTGTGCAGACATAACAGCTTACCCAGTATCCTTTCTCTTCTTGCTAACAGAACTCCCGTTGTTATCACGGTGACAATGAGCCCCACTAAAAATACTTGCCTTCCCCGGACTCCCCCGCAGTTCGAGGCAGCCCACATAGGTGAAACCTGGCTGATGAAATGTAAGGGAAAAACAATGAATGAAACCTGCAGGAAAACACTTCAAAAGCAGCTACGTTGCCTGGCGTGTCTCATAGAGCTTTTGCCCCTTCACTTTTGTGCCCTTTTCTGTTTTTCCTGCCTTGAAAATGGCTGTGGTGCCTGAAGTACGGTGTCACTTGCTACTTACAAGTATGGAAGCCACACATCGCAGACAGGGAGAAGGTGGCGAGAAGGGGCCTGGGTCTCCAGTGGCAGCCTGGAGCGGCTGCACCAGCTCAGTGCTGGCTAGCTCTCAACTTCTATTTTCTAGTTAACCTGCTAAAACAGGTTGACTGCTACTTGCAGCCAAACATGTTCTTAGTTGAGACAGAATTCTCATCTTCCTTGTGAGAGACCTCAGTCACCTCCCCTCCAAAGCTCCTTACAAAGCCCACCCACTTCTGAGTGGAGGCTTGTGTGCTACTCCGATGCTGACCAGGTTTTAGAGGGGCTTTCAAGACTAAAACAGACTAGGAAGAAAGACCTGGTGATCTACTTGCAAAATCAGCCAATGAAAACCAGTGGATCATAATGGCCTGAACCACAACCAATCATGGGGACGGTGTTGCAGTGGGTGATATTTCATTCGATTGTGCATAGTGTCGCTGTGAACTGTGGTTGTCATGAGTTGGAGTCACCATGAGTTGGAGCCAAACTCAATGACAGCCAATGATGACAATTCAGGGCACACAGAGAGTAATTTTTTGTTTATTTTTTGGTAGGAACCTGTTCTGATTACCTAGCTCTGCATAAAAACTACTTCAAAGCTTATGGCTCAAATAACCCATCTATGTATTATATCTTTTGGCTTTATGAGTCAGGAACTCAGGAAGGGCTCAGCTAGACAATTCTTCTGCTTCATGTGGCGTTGACTGGGATACAGCTGATGGGTTGACCTGGAGGATCCAAGACAGTGTCGCCCACATGTTCAGTACCACGGCAGCAAAGTCTGTGAGTAGGGCTCAGTGGGGTCTGTTGACTAGCCCCCTATGCGTGTCTAGTCAGACATTATCTGGTGGTGCAGAGAGTTCAAAACAGACATGAAGGTTCTAGAAATAAGTACTGTATCTCTTCTAGTATGTTCTATTGGTCAGAGCAGCTACAGAGCCTACCTAGATTTAGGACAAGGGGAGTTAGACCTACTTCCCAATGAGAGTCTTGTCAAAAATTTATGGCCATTTGCAATCCATCTCGGGAGCAATGGACTACAGGCCTAGAAAAAAACAGATGTCCCTCTGACAGGAGGTGTGACCCTCACTCTCTGTGATGAATCAGGCATACAGATTATCTACCAGGTACTGGGAACTACTGTAGACAGTGGGAATGTAATGTGAACACAGCCAGCAAGACCCTATTGCGTTCTGTTTCAATGAACCCTGTTGGAGCGGTGGTCAAGCCCCCAACTGCTAAGTGAAAGGTCAGTAGTTTGAGCCCGCCAGCAGGTCTATAGGAGAAGGATGTAGCAGTCTGCTTCCATAAAGATGAACACCCCTGGGAACCCTATGGGGCAATTCCATTCTGTCCCTTTGGGTCTCTATGAGTCAGAGTTGACTCAACATTAATGAATACCAACTTTGACGTTTTCATTAGACATGTAAGAAGAAATTACTATTAAAAGACATGTGTGAGAAGATGTGTTGACCTGAAAGTGGCTGCTGTGACAGTATGAGAAGTCCTGATCCCAAGGTTGGTCTTCAGCTCTGTGCTAAGACTCCATGCGATGGTGAGAAAGTAACATCTTGGGGTTTTGTTTCATCCTCAGTAAAATGAAGGGACTAAATTTCTTCCAGTGTCAAGTTTTATGAGTCTAGGCAATCATGATTTATGCTTGTGAAAAGAGTTGAAGTCATGATTTCTTTTCTTAACTCTCAATAATAACAGACCTTTCTTTATGCAGTCCTAACTCTATTGCATTTTTCTTCCACAGACTTAGCTCATTTATAGCCCAGACCTCAGAGAGAACCCAGGGTAAAGGCAATATTTTTGTGAAAATTAAATCTTCCCAGCTAATCTAATTTCCCTGACCTTCCTGAGAATTTGTGCTTTCTAAAACTTTTCCTGCTGTTCTCCTTTTAAAATTATAACATGAGATATTTCAATTGTCATTGGAACACAAATGTTCCACGGTTCATCGGGTTCCTGAACCATCTGGTGATCTGAGAAGCTTTAATAACAATGTAAATGACTGAGAGTCTCAGTGGGAGGAACCAGGGGCTCAGTTAAGAAAATGGGGTTCCCATACGACTGAGAAATAAAGACCAGAAGTGCAACATTGAACTTGGTCGTGGGAGAACCACCATATTTACTTCTTTCAAGGAGTTGATTCTCACACCTCTTCCTGTCAGATTGGCCCGAACAAGATTCAATGCACACAAAATGTGTTAAAATGAAGATTTTCCAAATGATAAAATACAATAATAATGCTATTCATTAATTACTATGTGCCAACAATGTGTCAGACACTGTACTGACCACGCGTCATTTCTCAGCCTGGAAGGTCTTATCCTCCCCGTCTAAAAAGCAAAGTTTCAGGGTGTGGACGTCTTCACTGGGGAGTGATGAGCCTGGAATTCTAGCTCAGTCCCATCTCTTTGCAAAGCCCAACTCTTTTCTGCATGTCTTTATCCAGTGTTGTTGAAACAGCACAGACTATTTGAAAACAAACAATTTGTATTGTGTTCAGTTGGAAACAAAAGATAAGACAGTCAGCAATTACACAGCAGAAACAGGATGTTTTCCTTTTAAGGTTTATACGGTAAATAGCCATTGTCAAGCATTTCTGGGTCCTAGGGGGCTCTCATTCTCCTCAACAAATGCTTTTCAGAGCAGCCTGGAAATCCTAACGGAGACTGCAGAGCTCTGCCTGTCTGGTGGGTAAGAAGTTCGATTGCAATGAGGTCCAGTGGATCACATTTTTTTTTCTTGTATGAAGCATGCTGTTGGAATCATGTCAAAGAAATTCTTACCCAGCCCTACTGAAGTCCTAAGATTTTCTCCTAACAGGTTTATGTTTTCACATGTTACACTTAAATCTGTGAGCTATTATGAGTTAATTCTTGTACAAGGTGTGAGGTTTACGTTAAGGTTCTTTTTTATTTTTCCTCTCCGAACAGATGTTCAATTACTCCAGCACTCTTGATTTTGAAAGCTGTCCTTCCTCCATTGAGTTGTTTTTACAACTTTGTCAAAAAAATCAGCTGGCCATCCTCTTGTGCATCTATTTTTTCCTTCTTCTTCATTTGTTGTTTTATGCCATTGACTTCTGAGTGGTGTATTAAGTAGTTGCAGATAATGAAAACAACGTTGGCACATTTTTTTAACAAATTCTTTGGGTTAGGTCCTTATGAGTCAGAATTGACTCAGCAGCAATGGGTTTGGCTTTTGAGTTTATGTATGTGTTTGTTTTGTTTTGTTTGTAGCTTAGGTGAAAGTTTACAGCGCAAATTAGTTTCCTATTTAACAGTTTATGCACAGATGGTTCCACGATACAAGTTGCCGTCCCTGAAATGTGTCATCACTTTCTCCACTGCCACCCTGAGTTCCTCATTTCCATTCATCCCGATATCCTGCCCCTTCCTGCCATCTCATCTTTGCTGCTGGGCAGACGTCGCCCTTTTGGTCTCATGTAGACGACTGTTCTGAGGGGCACTTTCCTCACATGTGTTACAGTTTATTTATGGGTCTGCCTACCATGTGACTGAAAGGTGATCTCTGGGAGTGGCTTCAGCTGCAGGTTAGAAGAGTGTCTGAGCCTCAGGAGTTCCTCCAGTCTCTCTCAGACCACCAAATCTGGTCTTTTTTTATGAATTTAAATTTTGTTTTGCTTTTTTTCCCTCCACTCTCATCTAGATCTGGTCAGAGTGGTAGGGGGTGGTGGCTGGGCACCGTTTAGTTCTTCTGTTCTCAAGTTGGTGGAGTCTGGGGTTCATTAGTCCTTTGAACTAATGATTTCCTTCACTCTCCTTTGCTCTGGATAGAAAGAGAGCAAGACTTGGGTCTTGGATGATCACTTGTAAGCTTTTAAGACCCTGATTGCTACTCAGTAAAGTAGGACATAGAACATTTTGTTTATGAACTGTGTCGTGTCAGTTGACTTAGATGTTCCCTGAGACTATGTCCTTAGCCTTCAAGCACAGTAGCTTATTTGCATGAGATGTTTGGTTGTATCTAAATTGTTTCTGGAAACCCTGGTAGCATAGTGGTTAACTTCTATGGCTACTAACCAGAAGGTTGGCGCTTCAAATCTGCCAGGTGCTCCTTGGAAACTCTATGGGGCAGTTCTACTCTGTCTATAGGGTCACTGTAAGTCAGAATCAACTGGAAGACAATGAGTTTGGTTTGAGGTTGTTTCTATGACTGTGCTCCCTTTTTGCTCTATTATTTATGTCAATGTAGATGCAGCACATATGAATATGTATATAGAAATATCCATAGCCAAACCTGTATATGGCAGAGTATTCCCATAACCCTCCCACAGCTATCCAACATACATATTTATGTATTTATCCACTCATAAATTATTACTTGTTATTACTGTTGCAGGATTACAGTATCTACCCTCACTGGCTTTTATTTTTATGTACCTGTTAAAGTCTTCTGTTGCTGTGGTTAGGTTGTATGACTTCTCCCGTGTTGTATACGCCTTTCCCTTCATCACTGTTAACACGTCTGTTCTCTAGTTAGTGATTTTCCTTCCCTCTTCCTCCCATTCCTGATAACCATCAAAAAAATGTTTCTTTTGGTGTATAAACTTTCCTTGACTACTTGTAGCAGTGGTCTCGTGCAATATTTGTTCTCTTGTGATTGACTTATTTCACTCAGGATGAGGTCCTCCAAATTCATCCCTATTGAGATATTTCATGGATTCATTCTCATTCTGTTTTGTTTAGTAGTATCCCACTGTGTGTATATGTCCCACTTTGCTTATTCATTAATCCCTGGATGGACACTTACATTGTTTCCGTATATATATTTTGCTATTATGAATAATTCTGCCGTGAACGCAGAAACCCTGGTGGTGTAGTGGTTAAGTGCTACAGCTTGGCTGCTAACTAATAGGTCAGCAGTTTGAATATACCAGCTACTTCTTGGAAGCCTCATGGGGCAGTTCTACCCTGTCCTACAGGGTTGGAGTGAATCAGTTTTAGTGCATACTCTTGATAACTGATAAATGATACAGGAAGGTTAAAGATGAAATTATGGAAAAAGCAATCACTAACTAAAGAAAGCTGGTATAGTTAGGGTACACTATGTTGGTAGTTCAAATCCACCAGGTACTCCTTGGAAACTGTATGAGGCAATTCTACTCTGTCCCATAGGGTTTCTATGAGTCAGAATCATCCTGACAGTAACAGGTTTCGGTTTGGCTTGTTTTCTTTTTTTTTATGTAACACTAAGTAGCTGTCTCACAAAGTAGATTTCAAGGCAAAAAGTGTTAGCAGAGGTAAGAAGGGACACTTAATGATGATAAATGTCTAAAGACACCAGGAAGACAGAGCAAAATTGGTGTAATTGTAACCAAACCTAGAAAATTCACAATTATAGTATGAGATTTTAACAGTTTTTTCAGTAAGTGATGGAAAAGTCGGGCAGAAAATGAGAAAGAATAGACTTCCGTCAACACAATGAACAAACATATTAATGACATATATAATACTATAGCAAAAAATGTGGCCTGTACATTCCTTTTGAGTACACATAGCAATATTTTTACACAAAGATTGTGTGTTGGACTAGAAAAAAGTCTCAACCAATTTCAAAAGACTAAAATGAAATGAAGTATGTTTTCTGAATACAATGCAATTAATAAAGTAGAAACCATTAAGAAAAAGGTTACCAGAAAAATCTCTATACATTTGGAAATTAATACACATTTAAATAATCTATGGATTAAAGAAGAAGCCAGAATTAAAATTCTAAAATATTTGGAATTGTGTAATAGTTTAAATACTACATATAAAAACTCAACAGATGCCAGCTAAAGCCAGGCTCATAGGGAATTTTACAGACTTAAATGTATGTATTAGGAGAGAAAAAGAAAGTCTGTAAATTAATGACTTAAATATCTCAAAAAGCTGGGGGCATGGAGGTGGGAAACAAGAAAATAACTCCTCATCACTCAAACAAAAAAACAGAAGAAAGGAAATAGTAAAATAAGAAGGATCAATAACTCCAACAGATGGTTCTTTGAAAAGATTAATAAAGTTGGTAAATTTCTCATGAGAGCGCTCCAGAAATGAAGAAGTAAGTGTCAGGAGAATGAGATGGCTACCAGCATGTCACCGATGCTTTTCAGGCATACAAAACTAAGAGAAGAGACAATTGCATGTTAATTTTTCTTTAATTTAGGTGAAATGGACAAAACTGTAGATCGATACAACATGACAAATCCAGCACAAAGAAGCAGGGAATTTGGATGAACTATTTCAGACCTTGAATCTATAATCCAACTTTTCCCAACCCTCCAAAACAAAAAACTGCCCACAAAAACTCCCAGCCCAGATGGCTTTCACTGACAAATGTCACCAAATATTTAGGAAATAATGCCAATCTTTAACAAAGTCCAAAGAATGGAGAAAATGATAGCACATCCTAGCTCATAAAATAAGGCCAGCAGTAGCCTGATCCCAAAGCTATCAAAGATATTATGAAGGAAATTTACAGACCAATTTTACTTATAAACATAAAATGAAAAGTGTTAAATGTGGTGTTGTTTTGTGCCATCAAGTTGATTGCAACTCCAAGTGACCCCAAAGGACAGAGTAGGACGGCCCCATAGTGTTTCCCAGGATGTAGTCTTTTGGGGCATGTATAGCCAGGTTTTCTCTCCATTGGAGATGGTGATGACTTCCAACTTCTACCCTTTCGGTTATGAGGGGAGCACTTAATCACTGCACTACCAGGGATCCTTGAACTGAGATACAGTTGTTGTGTACTGTTGAGTGGATTCTCCCAGCAACCCAATCCAGTTTTATATAATGTATTACATCCCTCCTAAACTGTGCTTATTCCAAAATAGTGAGATAGTTTAACATCAAAAAAAATCAAACAATGTGATTATCAGCAAAATACACACACACACACAAAACGAAGTCACATGAACAATTACATAAAAGAGAAAATTATATTATTATCTAATGCCAAGCCAGCCAAGTGCCGTCGAATCGGATCTGACTCATGGCAGCCCTAGGTTATCTAATAGGTACTGATAAAATTCAACATTTCTTTATGGCTAAAATTCTTAGCAAATAGAGATGGGAGACACGTTCTTTATTCTGATAAAAGAAGTATCTATCCAAAAACTACAGCAAGCATAAGTTTTGGATAGCAAATATGATAGCCTCTTGTAAGACCAGAAACAGGACCAAGATGCCTGTTGTCACCACGTTTTTATTCACCATTATGCTAGAAGTCCTACTTAGCACGGTAAGGCAAGAAAAATAAATAAAATATAAGAATTAGGAATAATAGTACTGTGTATGTAGTAAATCTAAATAAATTTGTTGATAATTATTAAAACTTACAGGTACATTTAGCATTGGTTTCTAGATACAAGGTCAATATAAAAATCGACGTTATTTCTATTTTCAAGAATAAAGAGCTGGAAGCTAAAACAGAAAGTAGAAAACTTACAGAAGCAAGAAAAAAACAAATACCTACAAATAAATCTGACAAAAGATATCCAAGATCTCTTTATGAAATTATAAAGCATTATTGAAAGAAATTGAAGAACAGCTAGAAAAACAGAAAGACATGCCGTGCCCATTGGCTGTATACTTAATATGAAGATGTCAACTCTTTTCGAGCAGCGTACAAATTGAATGCAACCCCTGGATTCTAAGTTTTGTATGTAAATCCAAAGGCCCCAGAATAGCTAAGCTAGTCTTGAAGAACAAGGTGGGAGTTTTTGCTCTCCAAGACACCAAGACTTACTGGAAAGTTCTAATAATTAGGACATCATGATATGGGACAAGTTAGGAGAAACGGAACAGAAGAGACAACCGGAAATAGACAAATACAGAGAGACATTTGATTGATGACATAGGCACTACTGCAAATCAGTGGGAAGAAGACAATTGTTCCAGGAAAGGGACCTGGGACAAATGGACACGCACATGGTCGTGGTGGGAGGAGTCAAACAACCCGACAACAACATTCCATACGACAAAATATCCATTCCAGGAGATTTCAGACCTAAGTACAAAAGGCAAAACACTACAGCTTAGGGAAATATTCTGAAAAAGACACAAAACACAAACCATAAAAATAATTTATAAATTGGATTATATTAAAATTTGGAATCTCTGTTTATTGAGACACACCATTGAAAAGCAAATCAGAAGAGGGAGAACATATTTCAATCAGAATATATAAAGAACTAACAGATGTAAGGAAGAAAAAGATAGTGGAAACAATGAGCAACAGATTCGAAAGAATAATTCACTAAAGATTAGCCAACAAATACAGAGAAAGTGCTCAACTTCCCTTGTAAGTAGGAAAATGCAAATTACAATACCATGAGGTAGCACTCAGAATGATGAAAATGAATGACAATACCAAGTTTTGAGGAGCACAAGAGTGAAGGAAACTCTTACCTAGTGTAGTTGAGAGGGTGTGTTAGTTGTCTAGTGCTGCTACACCAATTGGCACAATCCAGTAGGCTAGAAGTCCCAGTTCAGGACACCAGCTCCAGGGAGGCTGTGGGCTCTGGCGGATGGCTCTTGTGGTACATTAATCTTCCCTTGGTCCAGGAGTGTCTCAGTGCAGAAACCTGAGGTCCAAAGCACGTGGTCTGCTTCTGGCCCTGCTTTCTAGGTGGTAAGAGGTGCTCGTGTCTCTCTGCTTGCTTCTCTCTTTCATATCTCAAAGGAGACTTGCTGAAGACACGATCCAGTCTTGTAGATCTCACCAACATCACTGCTGCTAATCCATCTTATGCAGTCATGGTGACATAATTTACAGTATACGTGAAAATCCCCTCAAATGGCAAAACAGCGGACAATCAGACAACACTGGGGAGCATGACCTAGCCAAAGAGAGGCACACATTTTGGGGGGGACATAGTTCAATCCATGACAGAGGGTAACTGTTATTTTGGAAAACAGCTTGCCATTATTTACTGACGTTAAAGATGTGTGTACCCTATAATTCATCAATTCCCAATACATGCATAAATGCTCCAGAAGTCATAGGTGTACAGGACCCAGGTTACGTGGCTTCCCAGGATTCCCTAGATGAGTTGTTGAATTTGTCAAGCCTTCTGATGTTGATTTATAATGACAAGCACACCTGTGCACAGGGGTGGGGTCTGACCTCCTAAGGGAACATTTTATGTACCATCCCTGGGATCCAAGTTCTTAAGACAACTGAGTCTTCTTTCCCTTCTTAACTCCATGCCGGCCCAAAAGAGAAACCCTACTTCTACTTCGCCCTGTATTTCTACAACCCAGGAGCTTTGGCTTTCTCTAATATTTTCCTGACACAAGAGAAAGGCCTGTTTGTTCGTTTTGTAATTGCTTTTAAAGAGAAAAAAAAAGAAAGAAAGAAAAACACTGCCATCATCAAGTGAATTTGGGCTCACCTTGACCCTATAGGGTCTCCATAGTGAGACCAGAATAGAACCTCCCCTGGAGTTTCCAAGGATCGCCTGGTGGATTCGAACTGCCGTTTTGGTTAGCAGCCACAGCTCCTAACCACCATTCCAAATTGCCCTTTGGAGAGTGAGCCACCACTGTGAATGCCTTAGGTCTTGTTTCAAACGACATTAGATGGAGCTCTTTCTCATTCCCTCCCGACAGTTGTCAGCTTTACAGCGTGAGCTCAGCACTTTCTCAGACCTTGAGCTGCGGGTGCCCGCACACTGCCAGCATCACAAGGAGTATTCCGCCAATGAGCAACTAAATCAAGCTGTCTTTCCTCGTGGCAGGGGAGAGACGTCTTGCATCTATTCCTCGGGACAACTGCAGGGTTTAAGGCTCTTTTACTCAGCTTTCTTCTTCTGCCTTTAGGCGAGCAAGAGACCGAATCATTTCAAACTGACAGTTCACTGTCTTTTCCCCAGGGATTAGAAAGCAGCAGAATCCACGAACTCCCTCTTCAGCAATAACCTTGATTTTATCATTCTGAGTGGCAATAGTCTCCCTATAAACGTTTATTATCGACTGAAAAGTAATATCACATCTTCAAGGTGAGAGGAGAGAAGTACTAAGAGAAATGAATCAATGGTTGGTCTGGAATCCACATGTACTGGATCTCGGAGTCCTCTGGTATTGCTCTAACAGGAATACCACGAGTGGATGGCTTTAACAAAGAAACATTTATTCCCGCACAATCCGGTAGGCTAGAAGCCCAAATTCAGGGTGCTGGCTCCAGGTGAACACCCTAGCTCTCTGTGGGCCCTGGAGGAAGGTCCTGGTGTTGCACCAGTCTTTGGTCAGATTGCATGTCTGTGCAGGAATCTCAGGTCTGAAGGACAGGCTCTGCTCTTGGTGCCGATGGTATGAGGTCCCCACTTCTCTGCTTGGCTTTCCTTTTACCTCTTGTAGGACAACAGGTGGTGCAAGTCACACTCCAGGGAGCAGGCAGGTGACCTGAGGAAGAGCGTTGCAGTCACACCCTAATCCTCTAACGTAATCCAATCTATCAACCACAGGCAGCAATTAGGATTTCCAGCACAGGAAGATCACAAAATGAAGGGCAATCAGACAATAGTGGGAATCACGGCCCAGCCAAATTGCTACACACATTTTTAGGGGGACACAATTCAATCCATGACACTAGGTTCATTCTATTTGTGGGGAACCTAGCCTTCCACTCCTTTGAGACTTTGCACGTTCCTGGAGGGAACAGGCTATCTCAAATGCACCTCAGTGAGGTAACCCAGCCGCTCTTTGTTGTTGTGACTGTTGAGAATACATACAGCGAAACATGCACAACTCAACTGTTTTTACAGGTACAGTTCAGAGACACTGATCACACCCTTTGAGTTGTGCGACTTGTCCCCCCCTCCTTCTCTGAGCTGTTCCTCCCTCGCTAACATAAACTCACTGCCCCTAAGATTCCTGTCTAATCTTTCCAAGTGGCTGTTGTCAATTTGATCCCACGCAGATGGTTCTTAAAAGAACATGTGTTCAAGAGCCCTCTATTCTTAAGCAATGCTTCCATTCATCACCTACCGTGCTTTGCTTCCTCATCTATTTATCCGCTCAATTATTTGTTCTCTGTCACCCCACTAGATTGTGAACTCCCCGGGGTCTTGTCTATTTTGTTCAAAGCATTGTCCTCAGGCCCTAGAGTAATGCGAGGCACATAGTAAATACTTAGTAGGTGCGGAATGGAGGGTCGCCTCTGAGTCCAAGCACCACCTAGATCAGTTTTGTTTGTGGCCTTTTTCCTTTTGCACTCTGGTCCTTGTCCCACAGCTTGTCCGCTCACTGACATAACGCTGGCCCTTCTGTTGTTGCCTCTGAAAAAAGCCTCCCACAGAAGGCATTTTGGGTGTGGAAGCTTTAATCGAGAAGTTAGGAGGAGAGAGGGATCTACACAGAAATAACCACACTGCTTAAAACCAAACAGTAACATTTCATTGTGTAGCAGTGATGTCTCCCACCCCATCACTGAGAACATTCTTGGCGCCCCTTTTGAGATGCCCCAAGAGCCTCTCTGGTGTCTCAAAAGTCTCACTGACACTTCTCTTTTGACATCTCTTCCTTTTATCAACTATCTTCCTTGCGCTCCGTGGCGCGGAGTATCTCAGCTCTTCTCCAACTCCTCTCCCAAACGGAGCTCTCAGCCCAGCTTTGTCTGTCTAAATCCCATCAGTGTCCCAGGAAAACTCAATGACCATCTCCCCTGGCAAACCCAACGGTCAGAGACGCAACGATTTCCTTGTACAGTAGCAATGCCCTCTTGTTTGCAATTAAGATTTCCACTGTTTATTCTCATCCCTCTGAAAAGACCTACTCCTGAAAATGAGCCAATGAAAATTCTATACATAATAATGGACTATTGTCTGCTAGAGCGTCATGATAGAGTTCTGGGAGATGGCATAAGACCTAAGGCTGCCATGCTCCAAGGAAACAAACAATGACAAACAGTCACTGCCACTTAGACCATAGCCAGCACTACAGAAATGCTTTCTTTGACCTATGATGCTGACATTATCATTCTCCTGTGGTGGATGCAGAAACTGAAGCTCCACATCCTTAAATAGCATGACCACAGTCATGTGTGGAAGAACTGGCATTTCTGTCCCATTGCAAATCTAAGACTCTGAACACAGGGTCACACATATGGCGTGCAAAAACACCAAGAGTCACAGTTCAGTGTGGCTGTGGAGCATATGGTGATAAAAAGTCCAACTTTCATCCCTGGTTGGAAGATCATAACGTCCACATCTGTCGTTTAACTTTTCCTTTTACTGTGAGGTGCTGTTTCATCTTTCAGACCTTCATTCCTTCAGGCATGGAATTTGACTTTTTCCCATCAGCTTACCTCAGTTTTAATCTGACATTATTGTGCTAACAGGTGAGAGCAGAATTCTCAATATTTTCTCATATCATAGAGCACAGAGAAGCTGGTCACATTTCACGTGAATGGTCAAAGGAGGTCAGTAAAGAAATTAATGGCCAGGGGGTCTTGCCATCCAAGACAGTCCAAAGCTGACCACCTAGGAGGCTGAGAAGGTCACTATGTCTGTAACACCTGTAATCCATTCTTAATACACTATTTAGGAAGCCTGGACCAGAGCTCCTTAAGCTGATGGCCAATCATTCATGAGGGTTTCCAAGATGACAGTCTTTGGCCTTAATTCATAATACAGGAAGAAGAATCAGTGTCTTATCGAAGCCAAGGCTTGTTTACTCAGGAAGGCTAGGGTCAAGAAGGTTAGACTCTACAGGGGACTAACAGCACTGTGGTGACTTGCAGGCTGCTGTGATGCTCGGAGTTATACCACCAGTATTCTAAATTCCAAAACCCACAGTGGATCGGTTTCGGTGGAGTTCAGACTAAGGCGGATTAGGAAGAAACACCTGGGGACCTACTTCCCAAAATTAGCCAGGGAAACTGTTATGGATCAGAGCAGAACGTTGTCTGACTCACTTGCTTTGGCCACATCTTAAGAAGGGAATCGTCACTGGAGGAAGACACTATGTCCGGTGAAGTAGAGGGCCACCGAGGGAGAAGACCCTCAATGAGGTGGACTGGTCCAGACGCCAGAAAAACGGACTCCCACACACCCAGGATGATAAGAGATGACACCAGAGGATTATAAAGAGGATTATAAGGACTGAGCAGTGTTTCATTCTGTCGTACACAGTGCTGCCGTGAGTTGGGTTTGCCTCTATGGCAGCTAACTAGCTGGCTAACTAACCAACTACCTAACGGCTGGATAGATGGTTTCTCCATTTAGACCAATCTGTTTAAAGAGATGGCTCCCTTTAGGACAGCTCTGACTATCCCTTACCTTGCAGCAGGGCCACTGCTTCTGGACAAGAACTTGCAGAGAAATATTTTATCTTGAGTCAGGGAGCCAGCTGCTTCCCTGGAGAGATCCCAGGACGAAGGCGGTTACAGTAGACACCCGTCCCCTCTGGTGGAGGAAGCAGCGGCTCACGCAGGTCTGTCGGCCTACAGCCCGTTCAGTGCTAACGCCACGGACGCTCAGGCGCAGTCCTCCGTCCTCCCCGTCCTTCGAACATTTGAAGCAGGGGCCATTCCGGGGAAATCTGCCCAGCTATCCTCCCCAGCCCTTTTTATTTTTCCTTACCTGATCTAAAAATTGTTTAATTTTCTCTAGCATCAGACTTTCACTCTTTTCTCTCTTTCCCATTGGATTCTAAACTGCTGTCTGAGAACATCTCCGTCACCTGCCTGCCTGGTTAGTGCTCTATTCACATAAAAAATGTTTGAAGGTAGCCTCTGTTTCTTACATATTTTTATAAACTCTATAAAACTTAACCCAGCCCCTTTCCTATCGTCAAAACCAAACCTATGGCCATTGAGTTAATTTTGAACTATAGTGACCCTATGGGGTTACTATAGGGTCTCCAAGTCTACAGTAACCCTATAGGACAGTGTAGAAATGCCCCATAGTGTCTCCAAGCCTGTCACCTTTACAGAAGGAGACTACCACATCTTTCTCCTGAGAGCAGCTGGTAGGTGTGAACCACTGATCATTTTTGTTCAGCAGCTGAGCACTTAACCCCGTGGACCACCAGGGCTCCTGATCTTTCTTGTGCTGCTTTTGTTGTTAGGGGCCGTCAAGTCAGTTCCAACTCATAATAACCCTGTGTACAACAGAGTGAAACACGGCCCATCCTTCACCATCCAAAAATTGTTCGGCTTCAGCCCATTGCTGCAGCCACTGTGTCGATCCATCACGTTGAGGGTCTGCCTCTTTCTCACAGAGCCTTTCCTTTACTAAGCATGACGTCCTTCTCCAGGGACTAGTCCTTCCTGATAACATGTCCAAAGTATGTAAAACGTAGTCTTGCCATTGTTGCTTCTAAGGAAAACTTTTTACCTATTCTGTCCTTCATCCTAGACACATCTGTTTGTTCTTTTGGCAGTCCATGATATGTTCATCTTTCCCAATAGAAGAGCCTAATAACCATATATTTGAATAATAGATGAACTCCAGTCTTTTAAGTCTATGTTCTTACTATTCCTAACTGCATATCAAAATCAAAGAGAGAAATTTGTTGCTGTATCAAATTTTCTGAGGATAGGTTTCATGAATCTCTATTTTTAACAGGCTCCCAAGTGCTTTTGACAGCCAGCTTGTTCCCAGCCTGCAGAACAGAATTTGGAAACTAATGGACCACTCGATCTTCCTTCTCCCTTGGGAATCCTATACTGTCTCACCTTCCTCCCATGTCCCCTGCAACACTTATCATTTCCTTGTAGCAGCCAACAGTTAATGGTCAACGTGATCTGTCCTGAGGTTTCCAGCTTGAGATACATCATGCCCCCAAAGTTTCTGGCAAAAAATGGTAAGCTATATCGGCCGTCCAAACTTTCCCCTACCAGTCAGTTTCAACCTGCAAGTAGGTGGCAATTTCTGAAGCTCCTGCCTCCAAAAACCAAAAAACCCACCGAGTCCTATTTCCTGGATAAGGCTGATTGTCTCGCATTATTTGCTCAGTGACAGATCCTTAAAAGACACATTTTCTATCTTTGCAGTGAGTTTTACTTTTATGTTGTCTTTCACATCTGCTTGGTATTTGGGAATCCCGTATTCCCAGATGACTGAATTCCATTGTTGTCTCACGCTGGCCCTACCCGCAGCAGACTCTTCTGGAAGCCTTTTGCAAAGAGGATGCTTAAGAGGAGCAGGCAGATTCAAGAAAGCTGCCATCTGGTTTTTGTGCTGCAGATACCCACATAAGGGTTTAAAAACCTAGCTGGGGAGGAGGTGGAAGATGCTGCGGGATGGATGACAAAGGAAGAAATGAGAAGGCCACTTTTTCCCTTGATGATCTTCAACCGGGCCTAAGCACTGGAATTTGAGAGACAGAGAGAGAGAATGCTTACTACTGCCAGGTGGAGAGTCTGGAGCTCCTAAAGGGTTCAGAAAACAGTCTGACTTTTTTACTGTATGTTCTAGAAACACACATTATACAGTCACCGTGGTAATTCTTCAGAGCGGATCAGGAATGGAGTGCTTATGTAATCACTCTCATTTTTTTGCTCTGCCGTAAGTTCGCTATGAGTTGGAATTGACTCGATGGCAATTGGTTTTACTTTATTTTACTTATTTTTTGGCTGTACTTTCTGGCCAAACTCCTGGTATGACAGAAGACACAGAGAATTTTCCAGATATATGTATGCTTGTATATATCATTTTAATTATAAATGCAATACAGGATACGTTTGCTCCAAAGGAGGTAGAGGTCAGGCTATGAAAATTCAGTCTGATTGTTAAAAAAGAGAATTTATTAGAACTAAAAGAAATTGGAGCTGTTTCATCTTTGTAGGTAGCCAGCTTATTTGTTGGGGGTTGAGGTGAAGGCCAGGAAGGGACAGTAAAGCTGCTGGAGTCCACAGAGTGAGCTGGGACCAGGTCCATGACGGTGTCAGTGATGCATCTCTCAGATGTCCCTCTGGAAAAGGATTTATTGCTCCTTCCATTGAGAGGGCACTTGGGGGCTGTCTCAGGCTAAGTTCCTTAAAGAAGCAAAACCACTGAAGTGTGTGCGGGGACTGCCAATTAATTTCGTGACCTCATCCTAGAAAAAGTGCTACGTACCTCATTGCTGAATATCACTATGGTTACTTCGAAGTCCTCGCCTTGGGAAGCTGTGCACTGACGCCAGTGCCTAGTCCACCCTTCAAAGCCAATTTGGAACTCTTTTTCTGGAATGGCCATAAGAGCTGTCATCGTTTTACCCTTGATGTCCTGAATGTCATCCAAATGTCTTCCTTTCAATATTTCCTTTATCTTCAGGTGAAGAAAAAAGTCATTGGGGGCCAAATCAGGTGAGTAAGGGGGGTGTTCAATACAGTTCTTTGCTTACTAGCTAAAAAGTCCCTTACAGACAACTAGACAAGTAAGTTTGTGAACTTGCTACCATGCCACCACACTCAACACCATTCCAAAAAGAGTTCCAAAATTACCTTGAAGGGTGGACTGGGCGCTGGAGCCAGTGCACAGCTTCCCAAGGCGAGTCCTTCGAAGCTGACCATGGTGATATTCAGCAGTGAGATACGTAGCACTTAGAACAATTAAATTCGCAGCCTTCATTGTTGGACCTTCTGTAGGTTGTTGTTAGGTGCCATTGTGTAGGTTCTGACTCATAGCACCCCTGTGTACAGCGCAATGAAACACCTCCCGGTCCTGCTGTCCTCACCGTCGTTGAGATGCTTGAGTCCACTGCTCAGCCTCTGCGTCAGTCCATCTCCTTGAGGTCCTCTTCTTTTTGCTGACCCAGTACTTTACCAGGCACGACATCTTTCTGCAGCATCTGGTCTTTCCTGATAACATGTCCAAAGTGTGTGAGACAAAGCCTTTCCATCCTTGCTTCTAAGGAGCATTCTGCCTGTACTTCTTTCAAAGCAGATTTGTTTGTTCTTCTGATAATTCATAGAATATTCAGTATTGTTAGCCAACAACATAACTCAAAGGTATCTGTTTTTCTTTGGTCTTCTTTATTCGTTGTCCAGCTTTTGCATGCATATGAGACAACTGAAGACAACCATGGCTTAGATCAGGTGCACCTTAGTCCTTCAAGTAACATCTTTGCTTTTTGATACTTTAAAGACATTGTAAAAACAGCATGCGATTAGTGTCTGACCTCCTCTAACTTCACAGGGGGAAGAAGAATCAAGTTCAACAGCACAAGGCTGATTCCCAGCAGCAATCAGACACAACTTTTCTCTCCACCATCGTTACCAGTTCTGACAGCAAGCATCCCTCCCACAGTGCTCTCTGCTTCTTTGCTGGGTTCAGTAATTCATTGCAATGGCCACACCAAACTCACAGACAATACTCACAACTGTGAGGTTTATTAAGAAAGTAACAGGTTACAATCCAGACTCTGGGACACTCAACAATGTAGCTCTTCCATCAGGACAGCTCTTCCCAGCCTTGCTGTCAGGCATGCCTCTCTCTGGCCCTAAGCCTCTATCCAAAGGTATTCAGTTTTCTTTTTCTGTGGTCCAGGAATCCCATACTGCCTCCTCCTGCCACATCTCTGTTGCTGATTCTTGAGCTCTCTCTGTCTCCTGGGTCTAGTAGCTTCTCAGGGCAGGAATCCCAGTCCAAAGGATGAGCTGGATCTTGGATGTTGTTTTCCAAGTGTTAGTGGAGTCCTCTCTTCCCCGCCTCTGGGATGGCTTACATCAAGCCCAGCAGGATGGCAAAACTGACCAGCCTCTTTGGTGGGCCACAGTTAGTATATCTGCACAGTTCTGTCCAGTCATTTGATTGGCAGTTACAAGACCTTGACTGGAAAGGCCACACGAAAGGGATCCATCACATCATAGAGGTCTTTTGCAGCAGATCTGCCCAACGCAATGAGTTGTTTGATTTCTTAACTGCTGCTTTCATTGGTTTTGATTATGGATCCAAGTGAAATGAAATCCTTGACAGCTTCAAATTTTTCACCACTCGTCGTGTTATCTATTGGTCCAGTTGTGAGCATTTTTGTTTCCTTTTGTTAAGATGTAATCTATACTGAAGGCTGTGGTCTTTGATTTTCATCAGTAAGTGCTTCAAGTCTTCTTCACTTTCACGAAGGAAGGTTGTGTCATCCTACAGGTTGTTCAAAGGTTGCATATTACAGGTTGTTCACAGGTTTCAAGGGCTGACAAATCCCCACATCTGCAGGCAACTTGACAGGCCACCAGCTCCGGCCCCAAGAACCATAGATCAGTTGATGAGGAACCAGATTCAGGATCCAAATTAACCTTGTATGCTTTGCCAACATACCCACATGTACCCTGGACATTGGCTACCACACCCCTGAGAAAACTCACCTTAAACTGACTGGCTGATCACATCAGATCACATCACGTGACTACGTCCTACATAAGTGCTACTGAGAATCAGGGCCCAGCCAAATTGACCCTTGGTATTAACCATCACAGCAGCCAACTTTCACCAGCAGCCCCTTCAGAGATCACCTCAGCTGCAGAGAGTAGCCTGCTTCAAGGACAGGCCCTTTCCAGGGCCGCTTATATCCAGTGGCTGATTGAGGTGAGGGTATAAAGACCCAGACACTTTGGCCTACGTGAGACATCTTAATGAATCGTTCCTGCTCTGAAGCTGTCTGTGGGCTTGTCTAAGATGAACAACCAGTCATGTGACCTGCCCTGCAGCTTTTCTCCTTACGCGTCTTCTCTTCTTCTGGAAACATTGGTCTCATGAGCACTTCTGAATAAACGCCGTGCATGTGGACCTTCAGAAACCCTAGTGGCATCGTGGTTAAGTGCTCCATCTGCTAACCAAGAGGTCGGCAGTTCAAATCTGCCAGGCGCTCCTTGGAACCTCTATGGGGCAGTTCTACTCTTCTCCTACAGGGTTGCTATAGTTGGAATCGACTTGACAACAATGGTTTTTTGTTTGTTTGGTTGGTTGTTTATGCTAACCTTCATCTCCAAGAATGCTTGCCCAAGAAACCAATCTACAATGAGACCTGGAAAAAGTGTATCTCCTGGTTTCTGCTCTCTGTTCCAGTAAACTTACTGCTTTCACTCTTAAAACCCCCATGCTGGAAATACCTCGTGTGGGTGTGTGGGGTGTGTGTGTGTGGGTATGTGGGTGTTTGTGTGCACATGTATATGTGTAGGTATGGATACTGGTTCGTATACATCCCATAGCTCCTTCTTAGCTAAGGAGTTTCCCTTGTGGGGGCTGAGAAAATGTTTCCTAACTTTTTTCATCACGGATGGACAGGTTTTTACTCTCTAGGGAGATAGTGGTCACCTGGCCTCGATGAATCATGGGTCTTTCTTTGGTGCGGCTTAGCTCAGCTTGTGGGCGAGTGGCTAGCAACCTGATATCCTAGCAGTAAATTGGCAATGGGTTGAGAAAGCAAAGATCATAAGAAGAGAACTGTCAGGATCCTTGGGTTTCCTGCCTCACATGCTGACAGCAACCACAGACACTGGTCCTGTGGTTACCCTCACTAAAGTGGGACCAGTCAACCCCATATAAGAGGAAATGCTGTAATCTCTTCCTGTGTTTTCCAACTGTGTGACCTGAATTTTGAAATGCAGACTGAGGCATCCTCCCCTACCCCACCCTGCTTCTGGGTTGTGGGATGGCAGCTCCAGATGCCACTGAGTGCTCTGCTGGCTGAGCGCTCGTTTGCAACACCCCCTCCCAGCTGCCAACCAGTCTCCTCGTTTCTTGCTGCCTCTGCCTCACTCCTTGCCTATCTTGCCCCCTACAGGCTTGACCACGAGTCAAAGACAATTGTACTCTCCTTACAACTACACCCCCAGTGACCCTTGATTCCCACTGACTGTGACTTCAAGCGCATCAGAGTAAAGCTGTGCTCCGTGGGGTGTCAGTGACTGATTGTTTGGGCAGTAGATCACCAGGTCTTCTTTTGAGATACTTCAAGCTTCATCCTTTGGCTAGCAGTTGAGCACTTTAACCATCTGGACCATTCAGAGACTCCTCCACCCTACCTGAGCCACCCTGGGCAATCAACAAAACTGTTTCTGTTGAGTCAATTCCAGCTCATAGATGGAGTCAGACTATAGGGTTTCCAAGGAGTGGCTGGAGGGTTCCAGCTGCTGACCTTTTGGTTAGCAGCCGAGTCTTACCTTGCTTTTTCTTTATGCCTTTCCTAGTTCATTGGGGATCCTTTACTAGCTAAATGCTCTCAGATAGTTTGCTTAACTTCTCTGTCATGTTCTCGTTGGAAAGAGGGACAGAGCTGTCACGAGGAATAAACGAAATCATGCTGAGAGAGGTCTAGATCCATGGTGTTGCTCATTGTGTGCGCCAGTCCCCAGTAGCTCTCATTTTTCGTGGTTGTGTGGCACTCTTGATCCAGTCTCTCCATCTGCTTCACTTCCCCCGTGCACCTCTGTTGACCCCTTCTGCTCCCACCTCCATGCCCCTCTTCTCAGTGAAGGAAGGCACAATCTATAATGTTTCCTGTCTCATTATTATTATTAAGAGGAAATGACCAGGTTATATGACCAACAGAAAAAGGAACGCGTATAATCACTGCAGTATTTCATTGAGGTCCAAATTTACCACTGAATGAATCTGATAGTTTTAATGATGTTTACAATAACTAGTATGCATTATGTTAAATAGCCATACATTTTAAAATATTCTCACCAAAACCTGACATTTGAAAGAGACTTCTGAATGCATAGCACATTTTGAACCACTCTGCAAAGAACTTAGTCATTTTCTGCTCCCTTCTGTCCCTTCTGTTTTCGATGAAGATTATGTCATAAGCAGATCGACACAATGACATTTTAAAGCCTTTTCTTTGAAGCCCTTCTGCTTTGAAGATTTCTCACCATTCTCCTCTTGTCTATTACCTGTTAAGAATGAAAATAACAGAGGAATAAAACACTTAGCCAAAAACGGAGCTGCAGGCTTAACCAAAGATAGTATTGTTGGATTATAAGGAAGACAGACGGCTACTTTCAAGTGCACAGTCTCATTTGATAGCTCTGTTGTTGTTATGTACTGTCAAGTTGAATCAAACTCACAGAGACCCCATTTGATGGAGCAGAACTGCCTCCTAGGGCTTCCTAGGTAGAAATTTTTACAAGACCAAATCACTAGGTCTTTTGTTGCATAAAGCAGCTGATGGGTTTGAACTCCCAACTTCTTGGTTAGCAGCCAAACACATAACCATTGTGGCATCAGGACTCTTGTGAGTCAGAGTCTACTTGATGCCACACAATAAGAACAGAGCTGTAAAATGACCACGCACTTGAAAGCAGCAGTCTGTCTTTTCTATACACAGTAGCTCTAAAACCAAAACCACACCTAGGCCATCAACTCAAACTCTAGGAGAACACAGATCTGTTTCTCAATGGAGAATAGTCAAGATGAAGAAGACAGGGAAAAATACTAAGGAATGAAGGTAAAGAGTGATAGTATTTTCAAAGACTGTATGTGTTTATGGAAAACATTATGAGAAAATTCAAAGTTGATAAATGTAGCAAGAAATAAATAAGTAAACAAAGGAACACAGATTATGAAGGATTTCCCTATTTGGGGAAATGGCTTATACCTTGTAAAGCATTTTAATACTGGGACACTTTTGTTATTATTATTATCAGATTTTCTGTCAATAAATTTATTTACCAATATCATACATATTTGGGTCAAATTCTTTCAAATTTTATCAACTCCACAGCATGATGAAATGTAGTAGTTACGAGAAAATTCACATGATGAGAATACAGATCCTCTTTTCCCTGCAGTGTAGACCTTCAACATTCGGGCTAGTAAGAACTAACATCTACAGGGCGCTAACTCTGCGCTACGCACTATTGTAAGTGTTTACACACATTAACTCAGTTACTGTTTAAAGCCCTCTTGTGAGGGGCACTTAGCTTCACTACTGTGCTACTCCTTCCTCTTTACAGTTGAAAACACAGAGGTAGAAATAACTTGGAAGGCAGCTGACTCTGCCACTTTTGACCCTGCTACAACTTGTAATGTGAACTCAAGGCTAAACAGCTCCAGCTTAGCCCCTTAGTTCTCCTTTTACAAAATGGGGACCCTGCCTCACAATACCTCCAAAGCCTTATTTAGCTCTACAATACCATGGTTTTGTGTTTCTATGCTTGGTTTCTAGAAAATTGAATGGTAGAACACTAATAGACATGTGTAAACCCTGGTAATGTAATGGTTAAGTGCTACATCTGCTAACTAAAAGGTTAGCAGTTCGAATCTGCCAGGCACTCCTTGGAAATTTTAGGGAAAAGTTCTACTCTGTCCTACAGAGTTACCATGAGTCAGAATAGACTCAACAATGGTGAGCTTTTGTTTTGTTTTGGTTTGGTTTTTGTCTTTCAATATATACACATATACACGGGCACACACATACATATAAAACCCACTGCCATCAGGTCATAGCAACCCTATGGGACAGAGTAGAACTAACTGCCCGTGCAGTTTCGAGGGAGTGCTTAGTGGATTCAAACTGCCAGCTTTTGGTTAGCAGCCAAATTCTCAACCAGTATACCACCAAAACCTCAAACCATACCCGTTGCCCTCAAGTTGATTCAGACTCATACGAACCCTACAGGACAGAGGAGAACTGCCCCTACAGAGTTTCTAAGGAGCTCCTAGTAGACGTGAACTGCTAGCCTTCTGGTTAGCAACTGCAGCACTTAACCACTATGCCACCAAGGCTCCGTATATAGAGATGATATAGATAGATATAGATATAGGTATATTAAGAATATATATAGGTATAGCCAAGCCAGCCAAGTGTCGCTGAGTCAGATCCGACTCATGGCAAAATATGGCCAAGCCACCAGCAGCAATATATATAGCTATATATATATATATATATATATATATATATATATAGAATATATAGAATATAGGTATAGATACAGATACATAGTTTTTAAATATCAGATAAGACCAGCAAACGTAATGAAAACACCTCAAGCATTTGTCCCACAGGGCAGAATTGTATTGGCTGCAGAGTTTGTTTTCAGAGGGAGGAATTTGTATTTCACGTAAAAAAGACCAAGAAACCGAGGTGGTAAGGGGGTCCTGGTCTTCAAAAGAAAAGAACACCAAAGCTTGGAAGAAGACCAGACGTGAGGAGGATATCCGGCAGAGGTGAGGGGGGAGAAGGGAGAGGCGTGAGCACGGCAGCATCTTTTTTCTCTTAGAAGACCATCTGCTGAAATTCTGAGCCTGAGAATAAAGTAGGATTTGAAGGATGTGGAATAAATGAACTGAAAGAAATGCTGAGAAATCATCAGACACAACAATTTCCAGAGATGTGAGAGGAAGTCCCCCAACTTGCCCTTCTGGTCCAACATAAAAGTGTGTGGGTTCCCCGAGGGTAAACTGCCTGATGCATTCTCCACCTGAAAGGTGTGAGTCCAGCCTCCCGGAAAGAGAGAACCCCTCAGCGAGGGGGTGAAGGCAGACACCCACGGGGAGCCCCTATAGGAGCAGAGAGTGTGTGGCATATGTCACACAGAATGTAGAAGAGACCTGGTAGGTGAATAAGCTATAGAACATTAACACTCTGAAATCTGATGGCATCTTCTGCTTGCTGTCTAGGAGAAGGGCTTTGTAACTAATACTGATCTTCAAATCAGCGCGCTGAGGATTAAAAAAAGAGTGAGTTTTAGAAACAGACCTGACACCAAAAGTACTCTTTCGGTGAACTTTCTCTTAAAGCACAATGCAATATTTCTTTAAAAATACTTTTTTGCAACCAATGTTGCAAAACAATTTCTGCATACATTTTTGAACAAAAAATTAATTTGTGCTGAAAATTTTCACATAAAACACACACACACACACACACACATACACACACTAATCCCCCTGAAATACTCTTTTACTTTCTTAAAATATGTGATGAATATCACAAAAGAAAGCCTTTCCTAAAGAAGGTACTAAGTAGTGACCCTTGGGCCCTCCAGCTGGCTGTTTTCAAGGTTACACTATTAATCTACTGTGTCTACTGCTGATAGGGTTTTTTTTTTTTTTTTTTATGTAAAAAAGTATGAATCAGCTGAGCTAATATGCCTGCCTCTGTTGCTTTCACAATGTCTAGTTTGGGGTGCACACCGGTAACAGAAGATTTTCTAAAACATAAAAATTAAAGCAGTAGCAAATATTTAAAAGAAAAAAATCCAACCAACCAACAACACAATTTCCTTAGAGAAAAATAGCAGTAACACAAGGGCCCGAGAAACTGAAGGGAAGAAACAGAAAGCGCAGAAGGTTATTTTGGGCAGTCTTAATTGTAAAAATTTTCAGGGTTAAAAGTAAAAGAAAATTCAGCAGAAAGGAATTCAAGATTCATCACTGAGGTAGAAAAAAACAATAAAACAGTATCAGCTTTCAGTGACTTTTAAGAATGCTTTAATCTGGCTGCCCAATAAATGACCTACCCTAGCTCTCCGCCTGTCACATTTTTAGAAGCAACAAAATCTGCAAAAAGGAAAACGTGAAAACGCTTTGAAAGCATTTCCGGTGGTTGGAAATGAAGAGTTCCCCGGCAAGCCAGGCTTCCAGGTCTCTGTCTTGTAGGCATCTTAGCGTCCCTGAGATGAGGGATGTAGCTGTGACATCTTTTCTTTCGGCACTTGGCTTGGCTCTCTGAATTAAATCTGATTTTCACTTTCACTTGATTCCTACCTTTCTAAGGGGAGCCAGTGTCTATGTCTGGTTTTCTGCTTTTGATTCTTCCAATTCAGATCACCCAAACTCTTTGAGGTCAAGTTGAATTTCACTCATGTCGATCCTACAGGAAGGAGTACAACAGCCCCATAGGTTTCCCGGGAGCAGCTGGGCAACCAGCAGAGATTTAAACTGCTGACCTTTCAGTTAGCAGCCAAACATATAACCGCTACACCACGGGACTCTGCCACAAAGTGGTCACAACCAGCTTGAGAAAGGACATCTCCCTTGGTGTCTCTGATGACCTAATGGGACCAAAGATCATACGTAAATGCTGTAACTGGAATTTAAGTTTTTTCAGATAGATAACTGTTGGTAACCATCTTTTCTGAGAGTTGCCTGACGTGCCACCTCATATTATCTGTGGCTACTGTGCCCGCGCAGGCACCAAGCGTTCTCATGCAGTAGAGCTCTTTTGTGTTTGAAGGGAGGGTGCAAACACACTGAAGAATGGTTTTGAGTTCTTCCTCTGCGGAGCTTATTGTGCACTTTGAACTTCATTTGGAACTGGCCTGGGGAGGGTTTACAGCTAACTTTTTTTTTTTTTTAAAATAAAGATGTCTCTCTCAAGGTTACTTCTTTGTCTCCACTGTCACTTTGTTTAGTCACCACCATTATTTAGTCACCTTTGGATCACTGGGACTGCTCTCAGCCACCCTGCCTCTAATCTATCCTCTCTATCATCCCACCTGAAGAGTCCTCCCCACCCACATAGCTGATTCCTCAGCGTTCACAGACCCTCCCTGCCACCGCCCTTTGTCTCTCGTGGCCACTCAAGGCCCTGTAAAACCGGCTCTCCATCTCATCTCTCTCTTCATCCTCACCAGGTGGGGCTGTGTGCTTCACCCCATTTGGCTCAGCCTTTGTCCAGTTGTATCTGTTGGGGCCCACCACGGACTTGGAAGCCCTGGTGGCATAGTGGTTAACAGCAGTGTCTGCTAACCACAACGTCTGCAGTTCAAATCCACCAGGCCCTCCTTGGAAACTCTAACAGATGGTTCTACTCTGTCCTATAGGACTGCTAAGAGTTGGAATCAACTTGGCGGCGGTGGGTTTGTTTTTGTTTTTGGGTACAGTGAACTTATTTGCAGATGGCAGTCATGATAGCATCTCCCACGGGAGGATTTCTTCAACCTCCTCAGCCTGGGTCAAGCATCCCTTTGTTGAGTTCCTAGCCCAGTGCTTTCACTGACAGTGAACTTGGCTGTCTACCTGTCCACTGCCCTCCACAGAGTGCAAGCTCCTGGGAGCTGTCTCTCCTCTTGACTTCCCAGAGCCAGGTCCAAGCCTTGACAGTTGCGAGAGCTCAACACCTGTTCAGGGAATGAATAAGAGTTTCAGTGACCATGACAATCAGACAGAATCAGCTGCCTGCCCCTAGGACCTTGATGTTGCACCTCGTTCCTTCCACTTTCACTTCTTCACTGAAGCTGAGAGAGTGCCAAGATTCCCAGTCCCCCTTCAGCAGCTAGGAGGAGGAGGAGAGGGGCCTTTGTTCCTCCTCCAGATGGCTGGAGCCAGGGAGGGGCCCAGCAGCTGTGTTTGGGTGGAAGGCGAGAAGGCAGATGGCCTGGTGTCTGTTTGCAGACAGCCCCAGAGGCCAAGCCGTGGCCTAAGGCACTCTCTGAGTTGAACTCAACAGGACAGTGATGAAGTGGGACATATGCCAAGGCAGGCCACTGTGTGACCATTCTCTGCTTGAAGGCAGTGTGATTCAGAAGCAGCAAAGAGAAAAAAATCCCTTATGCCTAAGACCCATGTGTTTCTGGTGGTGGCTTTTAACGCTCCAACCTAAACAAAGCCTTTCCTATATGAAAGCTGTCTTAATTACTATCATTTAAAAATTGGTTTAACACAAGCAAGCCTCATTAGACTTCGGTTTCATTTTCTGCAAATTTTGGCAACCACTGAATTATTCAGGCAACCGCTGCTGCTGATAGGGGGTGGTGAGCAAAGAGGGGGCTTGTTTCATTGCTGAACACAGTTAGAACCAGAACCTAGGAAGTGGTCCAATATTTGCACCAAGGCAGCATCCTCAGAGGTCAGGCGTGACAGCTAAAGGGTGTTGCTGTCACCATCGCCTGACTGAGAGCCACTTGTCTGTGGGCCCAAAGTCAGGCAGTTTGAAATGCAAGGTACGGTGTCACATCTGCGTCCTGGAGATGTGTGTGCAGCTTTATTATGATGCCAGTCTGTCACAGACACACTTACGGGACACGCTCTCAGAATCTCTGGTTCTTCGATCATCCATTTTGATCATCTTTTTTCCTAATTAAACATTCAAGCCATGACTTGCAATTCCTTTCTAATTTCCACATGTAGCAGAAGAGAGCGTCATCGGAAAGACGGAATGTCGCAGCACTGTCATGTATAAACCATCTACCCCCAAAATAATCTTTAGCAACAAAAGGAATATTAATGTACTGGGAAACAATTAGAGGAATCCCACTGAGGACAGCAGAAATGCCTTCTCTCCTCCTAGCACCTTGCCTAATTGAAAAAAAACCCCTCAGGACAGAGAAGATTCCCATAGCAACTCTACAGGTCAGCGTAGAACTGTCCCAGAGAGTTCCCAAGGACAGCCTGGTAGATTCTGTACCACCAACCTCTTGGTCAGCAGATACAGCTCTGATCCACTATGCCACCAGGGTTTCCCCACCCTGCCTACCACCTGCAAACATACATCCTCTCTTAGCAAATGGGATCCCTGGTGGTACAGTGGTTAAAAGCTACAGCTTTTGGTTAGCAGTTCAAATCCACCAGCTACTCCTTGAAAACTCTCTAGGGACAGCCCTACTCTGTCCTATAGGGCCACTGTGAGCCTCAGTTGACTTGATAGCAATGGGTTTGGTTTAGGTTTGGCTTCTTAGCAGGTGGAGGAAATGTTTCTGACTTTGAACTTCCTGATACCCATCATTCTTTGAAGGACCTGTATTAAAACAGAACTGCAGCCAGCAAGGCTCAATTTTTCTTCCTTCCCTCCCCTTCCCTCCCCTGCCCTTCCTTTCCTTTCTTCTGGTGCCTGACACCTTATTGCCTTCTCGCTCAAAATTCTTGTTTGCTGGATAGGTGTTAGCCTGAGCTAGTCTGATACAGTAGCTAGGTATAAAAATTACAATGAACTAAAATGAAACATTCAGCTCCTCAGTCATGGAAGCACATGGAAGCTCTGTTAGAGAGTGAAGATACAGAACACTTCCACGATCGCAGAAGGTTCTGTTGGATGGAAATGCACAGGACTGTGGACCATGAGATTCACTGCAGCATCCATTTCAGCTTGTTTTACATAATGACTGAACTGACAGTTGTTCAGACTGATCAGTCAGTTCAGCTGGACTAACTCCACCCAGGCAGCTGCTGAGATGACAGAAGTGATTTGTTCCATAAAATGGTAATAGTAAAAATACGAACAATCAGCATAGTTTGATGTGTGCTGAGACCTATGCTGCAAGTACTCTGAGGAGCACTTAACTTGTGTTATCTCTTAGTCCTACAACAATCCGATTACTAACCCAACTTCATGGGCAATGAAATTAATAGCACAGGTGAAAGAGTTTTTAACATTCATCTAGTCCACCCTTCTCAGCTGACAGAGCTCAGACTATGGAGTTGGACTGCTTAGGTTCCATGGGATGGCCTTGGACAAGTAACTTCACCTCTTTACGTCTCAATTTTCTCATCTGTAAAATGGAGGCAACAGCAGGAACTACTTATGTGTTGCTGCGAGCCTTCAACATGAGTAGTTTATGTAAGGTACCAAGCACCAGTGTTAACTGCTTTGGTTATTCATGAGAGGTGAGGAAAGGCTGGGAAGGGTACAGACAAGGCCAAGGTCACAGAGCTCATGACAGCCTGGGAATCTTTCCGTTACATGGAATGAAACTCTCTTGCATAGAAGTCAGTGTTCGTCATTGTCCCCCTCGCTTACCTGACCCCCTTTAACCTAACCACTTGGCCGCAAACTGCTAGCATCGTGAATGACATCAGCACTTTCTCACTGGCAGAGTTTGCAATGACTGTTCCATGGAAGCAGCCAATTTCCAGCACTTTCTGGTTTGGTGACATTTGGAGAATAACTCAGATAATGTCCAAAGGTCTTCGCATACCCAGTGTTTTCAAGTGATTTGAGCTATGAAAGCAAAGTTCTGTTTTCTGGTTAGGTAAAAAAGAACAGATCTTTCGACCTGATTGTCTCAACCTGAGAGAATACTCCTTAAGATTTTCTGCATAGCGGAAGGGAAAAAAAGAAAGAGAGAGAGAGAGGAGTGGAGGAGGGAAGGAAGAAAGGAAGCGAGGAAGGAAGGAAAAAGAAAGAAAGGTGGTAGTTCACTGTTTTTGTTTGTTTTAAGAAAAGCAGAAAAAGGGATGAGGATCCACACATAAGAGAGTTAAAACCGGGAGGGGTTTGGTTTGGAGGACCCGAGTTAGACTTTGCCTGAATTACTATTTGCCTCTATCAGTCCTGTCTGGCACAGGGATGGCGGTAGGCCTCTATGCTGCAGTTTTAACCTATTTGAAGTGTTCTACAAGGGGATTCTGAAACCACTGTATGCACACCGATTACCTGGAGTCCTATTTAAATGCAGACCTGGTTCAGGAGGTCTGGGTTGAGGCCTGAGAATATGATTACTAACAAGTCCCCAGGAGATAGACATGCCACCGGCTCAGGACCACACTGAAGCCTGAGGCACTGTAAGAATCATAAGCCAGCTGTTAGCAATCAGGCTCTCTGAGCTTAGAATCTTTTGATTTAAAGTCATGCTCTCCTGTGTAGCTGGTGCAGATTTCCGAGGCTTAATGAAAGTCAGCTCTTTTGCAAGCACTGGCGCGGGCCGACCTGAAAATGCTTCTTGAGGACCTCCTTGGCCTCACCTAACACTCCTCCACCAAGTCTGCTCCTTCTGGGTCTAGAAAGGCAGGCTACCTCTGCATGGGGCTTTCCTGGAGTCAGCAAGGCAGCTGGCAGGGATTTTCCTCTGGAGGAAGGAAGAAAAGCTTGCATCTGGAATCAACAAAATAATCTTACAGTTCAACAGTAAAATAAAAAGATGCCCAACATCATTGGTTACTAGGGAAATAAAAACCAAGACCGGAGTGAGATACCACTTCACATCTACGAAAAGACAAGAACAAAAAGCTAACCCACTGCCATCGAGTTGATTCTGATGCATAGCGACTTTACAGAAGCCCCGGTTGTGCAGTGGTTAGTGCTTTGCTGCTAACCCAAAATCTCAGCAGTTCGAATCCATCTGCCACCCTTTGGAAATTCTATGGGGCAGTTCTACTGTATCCTATAGAGTTGCTGCTGTAAGTCACTACAAGGATGAATCACATCCACTAACCAACCCCCCTCAAAAAAACCACTGCTATCAAGTTGATTCTGACTCATATTGACCCTATAGGACAGAGTAAAATTACTCCATAGAGTTTCCAAGGAGCACCTGGTGGATTTGAACTGCTGACCCTTTTCGGTTAGCAGAGATAGCACTTAACTACTAAACCATCACGATTTCCTCATATCCACTAAAAAAAACTAAAACCAAGCCCATTGCTGTTGAATTGGTCTGACTCATAGAGACTCTAAAGGTCAGAGTAGAATGGCCCCATAGAGTTTCCAAGGAGCACCTGGTGACAGATTTGAACTGCCAACCTTTTGGTTAACAGGCATAGCACTTAACCCACTACGCCACCAGGGTTTCCCCATAGCCACTATAGGAAGGCTACAATAAAAAAGACAACAACAAATGTTGAGGAGGACACAGACAAGTTGGAATCTTCATCCATTGCTAATGGGAACGTAAATTGTGCAGCTGCTTTGGAAAGCAGCTTGGCAATCCCACAAAACGTGGAACTCAGAGTTACCACGTTACTCAGCAGTTTTCCTCCTAGGCGTACACCCAGCAGAAAGGAAAGTATGTGGCCACACAAAAGCATGTGCACAAACATTCCTAGTAGGGCTAGTCACAGTAGCCAGAAAGGTAGGAGCTACCCCAGTGGCCATCATTCAGTGACTGGACATTCATCATCATTCGATGACTGGACAAACAAAATGTGTCATAGTCATAAGGTGAGATATTATTCAGAAACTAAAGACAAAGGAATGAAGACCTAATACATGTTACAATACACATGAACCTTGACAATGCTACACTAAGAGAAAGACGTCAGTCACAAAGACCATGTGTTGTCTACGACCACTTACACGAAATGTGGAGGACAAAGTCACAGAGATGGAAAGTACGTTACTGGTTGCCAGGGACTGAAGATGGATGGAATAAGGGTGCCTGTCAATGCAAACCCTGGTGGCGTAGGAGTTAAGTGCTATGACTGCTAACCAAAAGAAGGTTGGCAGTTCAAGTCCACCAGGTGCTCCTGGGAAACTCTATGGGGCAGTTCTACTCTGTCCATAGGGTCACTATGAGCTGGAATCAACTCAGTGGCAGAGGATTTGGCTTCTTTGGTTTTGATGGGTTTAATCAACTCAACAGAATGGGGTTTTATTTTTTATCAGTGAGTAGGATATTTCTTTTTAGGGTGATGAAAATATTCTGGAGTTAGTTCTGATAAATGGTGGTTATAAAAACTTTCGGCATGTGCTAAAGTTCATTGAATTTTACACTGTAATTGTGAACTTGATGGCCATGAGAATAACATCTTAATAATGCTGATATGACAAATCTCATAGGGTGGCGGGGTGGGAGGTGGGTCTTTAGGAAGACCCCCATTGACCTCCCTCCACCTAGGGGTGTTACTCTGACCCCTGGGGGTGTATGTTCCTCTATCCCTATCCCAAATAAGGAATGCCACATTTTCTTATCTGTTTTGTCAGTTCTTAGTAATATGTCTGTATTTAAAGCAATCTTGGCCCCTACTTTTTTTAAAAAATTTTTTATCTATTTTTTTAATTGTGTCAGCCCGAGTATTTTGAGTGTGCTAACGTTGGGTTTTCTCACAGGTTTTGAAACCTTGATAAAACATCCAGACTAAATCTAATTAAGCCAGTGTTCCATCTGATGTTGTGACAGTGGACAGTGTCATCAGGGTTAGCAAGTGGGACAACAAGCCCACCAGAACTGAGTTAAGAAAGTGTGAGAGTTCAGGTCAGTTGGCTTTCCCTGTTTTGCCTTCCGATGCCTCATTCATCTGACAGCCCATGAACATCTGCAAATTCAAACAGGCCTGATGATCACAGGAACTTTGCTCTTAGGAGAATGGTGGTTTTCTTTCATGTAATAACGTGGTGTGGTGGTTAAGGGCTACAGCTGCAACCCAAAAGGTCAGCAGTTCGAATCCACCAGGCACTCCTTGGAAGGCTTATAGGGTAATTCCACAGTGTCCTATAGGGTTGCTATGAATCATAATTGAGCCAACAGCATCAGGTACAATACAGTACCCCTCTGTAACTGTTGTCAAGGAGCTGACAAGCTAATAAAAACCCAGTGCTGTTGAGTCTATGCCAACTCATAGCAACCCTATAGGATAGAGTAGAACTGCCCATAGAATTTCCAAGGTGCACCTAGCAGATCTGATCTGTCAACCTTTTGGTTAGCAGCCATAGCACTTAACCACTACGCCACCAAGGTTTCTCAAAAAGCTATTATTTGCTGCTAAACAAGATTAGGAGATCTGTACCAGGTATAAACACACACTGGTGACTTAAAATTAATTTCCTGTCACTAATACAAATTTTGGAAACCCTGATGACATAGTGGTTAAGTGCTATGGCTGCTAACCAAAAGGTCAGCAGTTCAAATCTACCAGGTGCTCCTTGGAAACTGGGGTAGTTCTGTGCTGTCTTGTAGGGTCGCTATGAGCTGGCATCAACTCAATGGCAACTGTTTGATTTGGAGATCAACCTCTGAAAGAGGACATCATGTTTGGTGACATACAGGACCAAGTAGCCCGTGTGAGACCCTTGGATTTGAAGATGCTCGTGATCTTGACGGTGACACAGGATCTGACATTTAAATCTGTTTGACGTAAGGTCAAGAGTCGGAATCAACTCAGTGGCAGCTAATAACAACAGTAATCCAAAATTAAAAATGTGAATCGAATAAACAGCCCGTGCCTGCAAACTGATTGATCTCTCACGTGATGAGAAGGTTGGTGGGCTTGTTTCAACAAGGCTGGCTGCATGTGTTGATGGAGAAATTGTTTACTTAAAAGACACAACTGGAGACTTGCCAGCTCCCCCGTCCCTGCCCCTCTCCTCTGGCCCCTCCCAGTCCTCTTCCTAACACTCTCTGTCCCTCGCAAGAAGCATATTTAAAGCTTTTGAGTCACCCATGCCTTGTCTAACCAGATTTCCTGACCTTTGTTAATCAGATCCCCTTTGTCTCCCTGATAATGAGAGTGTACCACTCAGTAAAAAGGGAGGAAATTTCCATCAGGGAAGAAGACACAGAGGATCAGCAACAAGGGGCTCGGTGTCAGGAGGCTCATCTCCCCGGTCACCAGGTACTTTGTTCTGACATAACTGGCTTCCGTATTCGTGAAAAGGGGAAAACGGTTATGGTGAAGTACCCCCATCCAGCCTCAGGGTCTGTGACGGGATCAGCGCAGATGGGAATGGGAATGGACTTCGCAAACTCTAAACAGGCTTTTACCACCAAAGCACAGCCCAGGTGGGATCCACGGACCGTCCCCTGTGTCTTAGAGAACCAATCAGATCACATCAGCACATCAGCACATCCGCACAGGAGCCTGAAAAGTCTCTCCCGCTATCATCAGTTCCCACGGTCAGCCTGACTCACGGCGACCTTACACAATGAATGACACGTTGTATGGTCCTGTGCCACTTTCGTGGTCATTGGTCACCTTGAGTCCTTTGTTGTGGCCATTGTGTCAACCCATTCACCGAGAGTTTTCCTGATCCCCTACTTTGCCAAACATCTTTTTATCTTTACATATTTCCCATGGGAAACATGAAATGGGTCTTTTCAGCATCTTCGCCCTACCTCAATCTCTCATTAGACTTTTCAATCATGTGATAAAGTTCAAAGAAATTTACAGTGAGTACACAATACCTGAGGGGCACCATGGAAAGTACTGGATTGCTAACCAAAAGGTCAGCAGTTCAAACTCACCAGCTGCCCATTCAGTGGGAGAAAGATGTGGCAGTCTGCTCTTGGAAAGAGTTACAGCTTTGAAAACCCTATGGGGACAGTTCTACTGTGTCCTATAGAGTCACTGTGAATTGATTTGTCTGAACTGCAATGGAAACACAACATCATACTTACCATCTGGATTTTATAATTAACGTATTATTAGATTGACTTTATCACATATCTATCTGTCTAGGATTTGTTTTTTAGATTCCATCTGCCTTGCATGTCACTCATTAAGATGATTTTTTGGTCAAGCAACGTGTACAAAGTAAAAACCAAAAACCAAACCCATGGCCATCATGTTGGGTCTGACCAAATAAGACCTGTGTGTGTGTATTACGTCCCACCTGGGTCTGTTATGTCAACTGAGAACCTTAACTACCAGCTTGCCTCTCTTATTTCCAAAAAAACAGAGAAATGACACATTTGGTAAAAACAGTAACATCTTCATGGTCCAGGTAGCCCATCCTAGATAAGCTATATGGATTTTCAGATTTAAGGTAAGAGCACAAAGGAAGGAAACACATGAACTTGGTTTGTTTTTTGTTTTAAGATTATTGGCATAGGCAGAGAGGCTGGGTTTCTCTCTTAAGAGAGATGAAAAAGGTAATTTGGTTCTTATTAAAATCCCTAAAATAATAATAGGTCCAAAACAAAAAACATAAAAAAAATTAAATAGCTCTGAATATTGGTTTATACTGTGTGGTCTGCATGTGAGAAAATATGCAAGGAAAAAAAGGTACTATTTTTAAGCCAAGTAAAATGATTTGTCTCTCTGAGAGGGCAATGGTTTCTGTATCAAAAACACAGAAGCTGCTGGAATACTGTAGCCAGGACTAGAGCTCTTTGGTGCATAAAAATCAATACTTCACAATAGTATCAAACCGAGTTTCTCAAACTGAGTTATTCAAATACCCTTCTAAACTTACCACATCTGATTACTTTTTGTATGATTATTTATTCAAGCCTTGATTTTTGCTTAAGTACATGAATTTTCAAAAGAAATTGTGTATCACTTCCTTAAATGGAAAAACCCACACGCAGAAACTAAAAAAAAAAAAAAAACAAAAACAATGTGCTGCAAACCAAAGAAAGTTACTGAGTTTTAAATTTGATTCTATTTCTTAACAAAAGCTCTGAACCCGTGGCCTGTTCTACCTTTGTGTGAAACAGAAAGTTAGCGAGAGGAGCAAAAATTAGAGAGTTGCTAAAACTCTGAAGTGGAGACTTTCCCCTAGATTTAATCAGAAGGATTGTAGGATAATTAAAGAGGAAATAACATTCTCAGCATGTGATTCAGTATTACATAAGACGGAAGACTTCTACCACCTCGGGTACCACCACGGTACACTTCTCACACTGGGAATCAAGTTTAACAGTGCAGCATACTGACTTAGCAATATCTTCTCTTCTTCTCAAAATTCCATTTTTTTCTTTGCAATGGATTTCAAGAATCATTTAACTCCCGGTCTTCCCAAGCAATCAGAGTACCTTTCCTTAAAACCGCTTATTCATGCTGTAACCCTAGAGGTTCAGAGCAGAGCTTGGATTCTCTAGCCAACTCCAGAGCATCCTTTTTGCTTGTTACCCCTCAATTGCCCGTATCTTTTCATCTGCGCTCCTTCTCTGTGCCAGGATTTTGACCTAAGGACTGGCTTGGATTTAGTCAAAGGCAGCATCAGGAAGAGGAGAAGGAGAGTGCCTAGGGCATTTCCCTCCTACTCCCTTCTGGCTTGGAGAAGTAATCTGGATACTATCTTCACCTCTTAAGGAGAGCAGCTACAGAGGGCTGTTTGCCCCAGGTCCCAGCTTTCAGCAATTTGCAATAACATTATCTATTCCCACGGCCTGGCCTCTTCATGTTTAGAAGTGATAATGACTGTCTGATGATTCAGGGGATTAGGCGTTCTCTGATTTCTTAACCCTGTTGACTGCCCTGTCGTAATCTCTTTTTAAAGTGTCTTCACTGGAACCATCTAATTAGGGGGTTATCTTAGTCATCTAGTACTGCTATAACAGAAATACAGAAGTAGAAGGCTTTAAAAAAGAGAGACTTTATTCTGACACAGTCCAGTGGGCTACAAGTCCAAATTCAGGGCATCAGCCCCAGAGGAAGGCTTCCTCCACTGGTTCTGGAAGAAGACCCTTGCCTTCTATCTTCCCCTGAACTGGTTCCTTCTGAGGCACAAAGACCCTGAGTCCTTTACAAAGGACAAACTCTGCTGGCCGCACTGCTTCTTGGTGGTACGTGGTCCCCCAACTCCCTGCTTCTTTCCCTTTCCTTTATATCCCAAGAGGTCAGCCCATGGCACGAAACAATCTTATAAACTGAGTCCTGCCTCAATAAGACAGCCACCACTCGCCCTCCCTCGTTCACATCGCGGAGACAGGAGCCACAGCACATCGGAACAGCACACAACATCAGGAATCAGGGCCCAGCCAAACCACTATGCACAGTTTTGGGGGGACATGATTCAATCCACGACAGGGGTTGTTTTGTTTCCTTCTAGGATTTTAAGTGACACAGATAGGATACTCAGTTTTCATTGTATGAGGACTGGACAGTTAGGTTCGTGATCTCATCCTAGAAAAGGTGCTCCAGACCTCATGGCTGAGTGTCACTATGGTCACCTTTGAAGTCCTCCCCTTGGGAAGCTATTCACTGCACCAGCAACTAGTCTACCCTTCAAAGCAATTTAGGAACTCTTTCTCTGGAATGACTGTTACAGCTGTCATTGTATTACCCTTGGATGTCTCAAATGTCACCTAAATGTCTTCCTTTCAATATTTCATTTATCTTTTGGTAAAGAAAATGATCACTGGGGGCAGATCAGGCAAGTAGGGAGAGCGTTCCAATACAGTTACTTGTTTACCAGCTAAAAACTTCCTTACAGACAACTAGACAATTAAATTCATGAACTTGCCACCGTGCTCAATGGCCCTTCCAGAAAGAGTTTCAAAATTGTTTTGAAGGGTAGAGTAGGCGCTGACATCGGTGCATGGCTTCCCAAGGGGAGGACTTCAAAGGTGACGGTAGTGATATTTAGCAATGAGGTAGAATAGTTAAATTCACATACTTAATTGTCAGACCTCATGTGCACATTTGTGTTGTTTAAATTGTTGCCATGTGCTTGCCTTCTCTGATCAAAATACAAGAATTATTTCAAAAGTAAAAAAAATAAAAATGATATATCAAAAGTTGTGGCATGCAGCTAAAGTGATGCTGAGAGGGAAATTTATAGCTCTGAAAGAAGAAAACTTGAAAGTCAGTGATCTAAGTTTCTGTCCTAAGAAACTAGCAAAAAGGAAAACAAACGAAAACATTAAAGCCAAGGAAAAAAGAAGATAGAAATATTAAACAGTAGAGCAGAAATCAATTACCTAGAAACAGAAGTAGAGCAGAAAAAACTAACAAAACCCAAAATGGTTTGTTTGAAAGGTGCATAATACTAATAAATGTCAAACATAAGATCAAGAAGGACATAAGTGCACACACAATTTATCAAATGTCAGGGGTGAATAAGAGGGCATAACTAGAATTTATAAATTTAAAAAAAAAGTTCTAAAGAGGTAAAGTAACAACTTTATGCCAACAAAATTGACAACAACTGAAACAAGCAAATTCCTTGAAAAACACTAATTACTTAAACCAACACAAGAAGAAATAAAAAAGAAAAATAGTCTTTTATTTATTCAGGCAGTTGAACCTGTAAGTAAAAACCTCCTCTTGTCTCCCCTTCAAAAATAAAAACTCCAGTCTCAGGTGGCTTTGTTTGCAAAATTTTCCAAACATTTAAGGCAGAATTAATATATCTATCCTCAGAGAAGAAAGAGGAAAAATTACAAACTTGTTTATGAAACCAGTGTAACCCTAATACCAAAAACCACCAAAGACATTATAAAAAAGAAATATTGCAGGCTACTATGTCTTATGAATGTAAACACTAAAATCCTAAGCAAAATAACACTAGAAAATTGAATCCAGTGATAAATTTTTTAAGTTATACATTATGACCAAGTGAAGTTTTACAAAATTACAAAGTTGATTTGATATTAAAAAATTGACCAATGTAATTCAACCCACTTGACAGTGCAAAGAAGAAAAATACACACAGAAAAAAGTTTGATGAATTTTCATGCCCGTTCATGATTAAATTTATCAGTAATTTGAGAACAGAAGACAATTTCATTCATCTGATAAGGAATACCTGTGAAATGCCTACAACTAATGTTAAAGAAATGGTACAATCTTGAACTCCTTGTCTCTGAGGTCAGAAACAAGACAAGGAGGCCCACTGTTAGCATTTCTTGCTGGAGAAAGTAGATAGTGCATCAAGACAATGCAAAATAAATAAAAAATTTATGCATTGGTGATATGACTGTGTATACACAGAATGACCCAGCAACTTCGGTGATGTGGGTCTGACCATTCGATATTGCTAAGATGTCAGTTCTTCCCAAGCTGATCTACAGACTGAATGCAACCCTGATCAAAAATTCCAGTCTACACCTATACTGTGATATTTATACAAAAATTCAAATGTCCTAGAATAGCCAAGAGACTCTCAAAGGAAAAGCACAGAGTTCAAAGATTTACACAAATAAATTTCAAGACTTACTGTAAAAAATTCCCCGGATTTATGGCAGAAGAGGGTTGGAAAGGAAAGGTGCCCAGTGCCTTGGTTTCCTGGGTTTGTGCCCCATTGTGGAGGTGGGGGCAATGATAGGCAGCCCGACAAGCGTGAAGCATCCACACACAGACGGGTCCACTACTGTCTCCCTGGAGCAGAAGGGCTGGTAGACCTCCTCAGTTTACCCGCACTTGGCAGGAAGCTGAAGCAGTGAGGAGAAATGGCCATCTGGGCTGATGGACCTGAGGGGTTCACAGAATTCCCACAGGTCCCAGACGAGACTGGACCGAAGCCAAGAAGACAGCCCCCCTCAGAGTGGTCCAGAGGTCAGAAACAGAGACGAGACTGCACTCTCATGCGCCGAGGAGAGAGATTGCTGTCCATCTAAGCAGACATCAGCAGAGTGGATGGAAACAACCAGATGTCTCTTTCCAAAACTTTAATTTAACATTACTTAGATCTAAGGCCAAGGAAAAGAAGGTGCCCTGAACTGGGTGAAATTATCTTTCAGCCACTGGATGGAGTGAAGGCTAAAGAATGAAGATAGTGTCAAAGACACACAAAGAAACTTGGTTTTTTGCGCAACTGCCTGTCTGTCCCAAGGTTCATACACTTTATGTGTTTGTTGCTCGGTGGTGAGTGCTCCAATCTTCTGCTCACTACACTCCCATAAGCAGTTGGCCAGAGCTATTTGGTGACTGGATTCCCCATACAGAAACCCATTACTACAAAGCAGCAGAACAAGCACGGCAACCTCTCTCACTCGCAGGACATGTGACAACAAAAAGAATCATAGCTCTGGGAGAAGTCTCTGATTTCCTCTTCCAGGCTTATGAAAGTGGGTCTTGCCTTCCCCCGTCCAGCATTAACCAGTCTAGTGCCTTCTGAGGGTGTGCTCCGGAAACTTCGCTGTTATTGAATACTTTGGTATAGCAAAAATGAAAGGCCAAGGGAAAAGGAAGAAGATGGTAGTCCCGTAAAAATGCTGGGAAAGGCGTTTGGGGTAGGGGTGAGGGGATTTTAGGGAGAAGCGCTTGCCAGGTACCGAGAACTCTGGGTAATCAAAAACCTGAGAACTCTGGGTAATCAAAAACCTGAGATAGTTTGTAATTACCTTTAGATGACTGAGACTGGACCACTGCTGGCCCCAGATATGGTAGGGTTACAAAGACATATCCCCCTCAAAACCCGAACCCAGTGCCATCAAACTGATGCCGACTCATAGCAACCCTATAGGACAAGGTAGAATTGCCTCACTGAGTTCCCAAGGAGTGCCTGGTGGATTTGAGCTGCTGACCTCATGGTCAGCAGTCATAACACTTAACCACTATGTCACCAGGGTTTCCACAAAGACATAGGAGGTAGAATTCTTAACAGTAAGCAATAGCTAGCTGAAAAGTCATTTTTTAAAGGTTTTTTTTGTTAGCTCACAGAAACTGTAAGGGAGCAGGAAAACTGGGTTTGGGCCTACACGTCCAGGACGACGCTGAAACCTCCTCACAGGATTTCTCTGCAGATGGTTGGCCACTGCCAGTGCCATCACCTGCATCACCAATGTCAAAGGCTTTGTCTCTTGATTTCTCTCTGTGCTCCTTCTTTCACTCAAGAACTCTGGTTCCAAGTCAGGGCGGGTGTGTTTGAGAGGCTGAGCCCAGGACATGTGCCAGAGATTGGGGAAGGTGTGTGACTGTCACTTTCAGCTTCTGTGGCGGATGGCAGGCTCTGTCTGACACTGCGACCCAACACGAGGGGTGGTCTCCCCAAACATCAGAGAAGGCTAAACGCTGAGGCGCCGGGAGGAGTGGTACTGTGTGTAGCTGAAGCTGACCACCCTGTAACCCCCAGCTGTGGGAACTGTAGCACAAATTTAAAATGCAGATTTCACATCCCTTTCTTTGAGGCAGCAAATCAGAATCTCTGAGAATGGAGTCCTGGAACCAGTATTTTTTAAGAAATGCTGGAGGTGATACTTACGTATCTGAAGCTTCAATAACAGCCCATCCACTAATGGATTCAGGTAATAATCACTCAAAAACTCAGCACCTCCATGGAGAACCCTGGTGCCTTCCCATTGGGTAGCTGGGAAGTCAAGTACAATGGTCTCCACACAAAATGTACTCTCTATGGATTTAGAGCATAGCAGGCATTGATTTGAACCCCTCTTCCACCCTGCATATGCTCTGTGATCTTAGAAAAGTTACTTAATCTCTCTGAGCCCTAGTTTTTTCATCTGTAAAATGCTAATAGTACTAACTGTGTTAGTTAAGGCAGGACAGGCTGCGCTGCTATAACAACCAGCCCAAAACCTCAGTGGCTTCGGATTTCTTGTTCTGCCAGAATGGACGTGACCATTTCCAGTCAGGTGGCTTTCCTAGGCAGCATTCCTAAATGGCCAGCAGAGTCACCTGGGCATAGTACATCAGGTCAAGTTCTGTGCTTCTTCTGGTACAGGTGGAGAAGAGGGAGAGAGAAAGTAAGAAGAACTGCTACATGACTAGGCGGGAAGTAGGGTACCAAACTTCCGCCTGTGTTCTGCTGGCCGGGAGCCTGTTCACCACCCAACCCACTGCAAATCCCATGGAACAGGCAGATGCGGGAGAATCTCAGTGGTTTCTGCCACACTATCTCACAGCCTTGCTGGGGTGTTAAATGAGCAACTTGTATAAAGAATCTACAGATATTAGTTTCACTCTATTTCACTCAGATATTCTTGTTTTTTAAATAAACAAATTTAGATATCGCATTAAAGAGTAAGAATCAACTCAATGACAAGGGGGTTTGGGAATTTTTTTGTTCTGTAGAGAAATTCTATATTAAAGGTATATTTTCATAGTTTTGTAAACATATATTACTCTACAGAAAAAATATACAAAGAATTAGAAACATTTACCACTTGCCCATAATCTTAACTAAAGATAATTGTTATTTTCTGTAAACATGAGCATATGTTCTTCTGGGTCCCCTCTTTCTCTCTCTCTTGTTTTATCTTTTGTGAAAATAAAATCTGTGTTTTTTTTCTTCACATAATAACCAAAGTACTGACACCTGGGTTGCCATTAAGAACTCTTCTGCATGCTCATTTTCAATAACTATGTAGTACAAATAATCTACACTATTTTTTAAACACTTCACCAATTAGAAGACATTCTCAGTGTTATCATCAACTCTGCAGTAAACAGCTCTGTAGTAAATCCTTGCTCACATCCTGAACTGTTTCCTTCATTAACCTGGATTTTTCCACTTGCTGTAGCTGTCTTTGAGTCCAGCATACACAGCAAAGAACACCTGGCCAGTCATGCTGGTCACTTAACTAGCCATGTAGATTGGATCTAGGCGAACAAGTTGAGTTTCACTGCTATCAAAACCAGCCAACCCTAACTTTGACTCTGAAAATTATTCCTGTTCCCTGGTGATTATGCCCTCAGCTCAGATATTCTCTGGCATGCGTAGTGAGGAAGCTGCCTCCTGCTTTATGTCATATTCTTAAGAGAGTATACCATCAACTTTGCCTGAGTCAAGAGGAGCCCAGCAGCAGCCTGTGCTGTGTTACTATTTATAAAGCATATTTTATACATGCTCCAGCCAAGCCAAGAGGGTGCCAAATATATCAAGTCAATGACAGTCACGCTTCCACACACATGAGCTATAGAACAATTTGTACAGTGCAATTTTTTATGTTATATAAAATCTGCAGATTAGCTCCCAGACAGAATTGTTTAAAATCTGGGAAAGATTTCATAAGAACTACTTGTCTCCTCTTCAGTCTTTTCTAATGCTCACCTCTGGTTAAAGAGGATTCAGGGAGAGATTAAAAAGCCCTTAAATAATGAGGCCACCCGCCTTCTTAAAAAGGCCCCAGCACCTCGGTTGAAGGATGAAGTCCTACACCTTAGCACGTACCGTTTCGTTGTCCTGCAGAAGCCAGTCCTGGCCTCCCTCTGAGGCTTTGTCTCCAGCCTGTCGCTCCTCTCTTAATGACCCTTTATGGATTATAACTTTAGATTATAATTGGTTTAGACATCTATCTCCCCTTAGTTGTACCTTTTGCTTTCTTTTTAACTGTAACCTTGTGTCGTCTTAGCTCTGCCTGTATCTAAGAACTAGGACCTGAAATAAAGTAGAATGATTGAGAAATGTTCTCTATTAATAACAGATAATATATGATAATAAAACAAAACCAACCCCACTGCCGCCAAGTAGATTCCAATTCAGAGCAACCCTCTAGGACAGAGTAGAACTGCCCCACAGAGTTTCCAAGGAGCACCTGGTAGATTCCAATTGCCAACCTTTTGGTTAGCAGACATAGCACATAACCACTCCACCACCTTTGGGTTAGCAAACACAGCACTTAACCACTATGCCACCAGAGTTTCCTGGCGTATCCTAAGAGCTTGATAAATACTGTATACAAACAGCTATCACTGTGGGGTCACTGACCTGCACTTACTGTTAACTATTTGCTCTCTTGGGGTGAATACATCAGATGTCTTGGCAAATAAGACATTCATTCCCATCACCCGCTTCAGACCCCGTTTCCGTGATAAGAAAGGCTACCATTTCTTATGTTCCAAGAGCTTTACCGGAACCCTGTTGTAGCAGGGGTTAAGCACTAGGCTGCTAACTGAAAGGTCAGAAATTCAAATCTACCAGCTGCTCCCTGGAGACCCCATGGAGCAGTTCCACTCTGTGCTTCCGGGTTGCTATACTCGGAATCATCTCAACAACAGCAGGTTTAAGAGCTTTACAAAGAGCTCTGGGGACAAAGTGGTTAGCTGTTTGGTGTCTAACTGAAAGGTCCATGGGTTGGAACCCATCAGTCCATAGGGCATTCTGCTGGGAACCCTATGGGGACAGTTCTACTCTGTCCTGTGGGTCACAACGAATAGGAATGAACACAGTGGCATACAGCAACGACAACAAGAGTTTCCCCTGTGTTATCTCCTTTAATCCTCACAACAACCCCGTGAACTTACTATTATCCCCATTTTATAGATAGGCAACTGAGTCACAGAGGATAAGCAACTTGCCCAAGTTTATAAACAACTAGTAGGTAGATGGCAGAAACTGGATTTGAACCCCAGCAGTAAGGTTTCAGAATCCTGCTTTGGGATTCATTGTAGAGCGAATGGCGTTCACACTGTCACTGGTACAGGGACAACATGGAAGGAGGTGGTATCACCTGCTTCACAAGTGCGGAGGCACAGTAGACTGGCCACTTCTGGGTAAATTCTGAATGTCTAGAAGCTTTGGGTGTTGGGGAGAAATTATTTAAATTTTCTAAGCCTCTGTTTCCTATCAGTAAAATGGTGATAATGTGACACCCAATTGATCAGATTGTACGGGAGATTATAGCCCCAGGAGTGTCATAGAACCCAACCCGCTGCCATCAAGTTGATTCTGACTCATAGTGACCATGTAGGACAGAGCAGAACTGCTCCATAGAGTTTCCAAGAAGTGCCTGGCGGACCTGAACCGCCAACCTTTGGGTTAGCAAACATAGCACTTAACCACTATGTCGCCAGAGTTTGTTGGTGTATCCTAAGAGCTTGATAAATACTGTATACAAACAGCTATCACTGTGGGGTCACTGACCTGCACTTACTGTTAACTATTTGCTCTCTTGGGGTGCATACATCAGATGTCTTGGTAAATAAGACATTCATTCCCATCACCTGCTTCAGACCCCGTTCTGTAGGTGTGGCTGTGTTAGCCACACACACACACACACACACACACACACACAACATAAATATGAAGTTACAAGGTCCCTAACCCAAGAGAAGGTGTCCCACAGCGTGTCCTGCTCCAGCTGTACCTGTCACCACCTTTCATGAGAGTGCAGAACCGGGCTGCAGAGACCATGCAGGTCACCTTGGCTCTCTCTGTTGGGGACCTCCCACTTCCCACACTGCATGACTCGAAGATCAAGGCCCCTCCTAGACCTCACACAGTCATGAGAACTTGGCAGTAGGGCGAGGGTTGGCGACTGCTCCCCCAGCACCCAGAACACAGCTCTCCCTTCAACTCATCAGAAAAGGTGACACCAGTGTGCATCACTCCCCAAGCCTGGTGGAGTCAAGGTCCCCAAAACTACATTCTGTCGGACTTCTCTGCAGCGGGGAGCTGAGTGCGAATTGCCCGTGACCTTACCTCTCTTCTTGTTTTATTTCTACTGGGTCCAAGCAGCTGTGCCCTGAAAATACAGCTCTGACTAGAGGAAATATGATACCCTTTCTTTCCTTGCCAAAGCCCTGAGTTAAAAAAAAAGAGTAAACTGAACTTCTGAAAACGAAAGGGAAAAATCCACCAGCACAATGCAGAAGGGTGCTGTGAGGCTGAGAGGAGGAGTCTACACTGCAGAGTTCTCTTAAACAATGAGACGAGAGGTGACGATGACAACCCGTGGAGGCAAAGTCCCCAGCTTGCAAGGGTGGGGTGTGCACCTCCTCAGCCCTTGACTGCAGGCAAGAATCTGGCTGAACAGCCATACGTTCAGCCTGGGTGTGAGTTGGGCTTTGTGCGAAGAAAAGTCCGGGGGCCCTTGTGGTCTGCCTGGGCTTGTGTGAGTTGGTAGAGGGCTGGGAGGACCCCCAGAACCTCCTCTGTCTTGTCAGAGAACTCAGTGTTAATGTGGTGCCTTCTTGCTGCAGTGTCTTAGAGTTAGTTCTGGCTCAGAGTGCTGCCATGTGACAAAGGAGCACTGTCCCTTAAGCCTTCCAAGGAAGAATATGGACCTGAATATGCACCTGAAGAGCGGCTGGTGGGTTCCAACGGCTGACCATTCAGTTAACAGCTGGGTGCTTAACCACTGAGCTACCAGGGCCCTTCCAAGGGGTGCATAGAATCAGAGGATATTAGTGTTGGAAGGAATCTTCCCAGTCCTGACTCATTTTCCCTGGGGAAGAGCTGAGGGTCAGAGCCATTCAACTTGCCCCAAGTCACAAAGCCGATTTGTAGCCAAGCATACCTGCCACTCTTTTCCCATTCCGTCCTCTTAGTGACACTCTCCTCCCATGTCAGGCTCACCCGTGGCCCCTCCATCCTTCCCACTAAGCCACCTAACATGCAGTCAGCTGACACCTGTGACTTGTGGCAGAGTGAGAAAGAGGACGTAAGAAGGCATCATGGTCTCTGTTTTTCTGCCCACCCGTAGAAATCCACCGTAAATCTGAACCCTGTAAGAGGAGTTATCCCTCCTCAAAAGAAAAGAGACCAGGGAGCTCTCAGAAGCCTCTAGAGCTCCACCACCTGGGAAGAAGCTGGAGGCTACCAGCTGCCTCCAGAGAGGCCAGTAAGGTTGCCAGAGACTCAGCACAGAGTCCCGCTTTGGTTTATTGTTGTCAGGTGCCACTGAGTCAGCTCTGACTCACAGTGACCCACGGGAAACACTGCCCCGTCCTGAGCCGTCCGTACCACTGTTGCTGTATTGGAGCTCCCTGCTGTAGCCACTGTGTCAGTGCATCTCCTTGAGGGTCTTCATCTTCTTCACTGGACCCCTGCTGTCACAGTGCTGAAGAGCTTGGCTGCTAACCAAAGGACCAGCTGTTCGAATCCACCAGCTGCTCCTTGAAACTCTATGGGGCATTTCTACTCTATAGTGTCACTGTGAGTCAGAATCAGCTTGATGGGGACAGGTTATTTGTTTTCTACTTTACCAACCATGGTGTCCTTCTCCAGGAACTGGTCCCTCCTGATAACACATCCAGCTTACGTTGGATGAGGTCTTGCCACCCTCGCCCCTAGCGAGCCTTCTGGCTATACTTCCGCAGTAGGTCTGTTTGTTCTTCTCGCAGTCCTTGGCATTTTCAATATTATTTGCCAAAATCATAATTCAAAGGCATGAATTCTTCTTCAGTCTTCCTTATTCACCATCCAGCTTTCACATGCATATGTGGTGACTGAAAATACCATAGCTTAGGTCAGGGGGCCCTCAGTTCTCCAAGTGACATCTCTGCTTTCCAACGCTTTTGAAAGGTCCTTTGCAGCAGATTTGTCCAATGCAATACATCCTTTGATTCCCTGTCTGCTGCTTCCATGGACACGGATTGTAGATCCAGCTGAAATAAAATCCTCAACAACTTCATCATTATTTTGCTACCTTTGACCAGTAATTATCAACATTTTCCTAGACAGGAAACAATCAATATCAGCATGCTCCTAGTAGCATTCATTGAGTACTAACTGTGTACCAAGTAGGTATTGTCTTATTTAACCATCACAGCGACACTGAGCAGTTATTATTATTCCCATTTTAAAGATGAAAAAGGTGAGGCACAAAGAGGTTAAGTACCTTGCCTAGAGCCTTGAGAGCAGCAAGTAGTCTGACATGGGACCTGACACTTTGATTAAGTCTCCCGTAAATCTGTGGGCAAGTTCTGCTGAATAGTAGAGGTTTGGTCATTCTCAGCAAGCCTGTTCTCTTCCTCAAATCTGAAATTAAAGAACCTCTCCAGGTATTATTACTGATCAACATCTGGAACCCACATGATTATAACAGTTGTGATGTTGGTGTTTGGTTAATCTGTAGTCCTCACAAAACGTTATTTTAAAGTTTTTTCCCCTAACTGAACATACTACATGTCCGTAACCCTTTATAGCGTGTAAATATGTTTATTTCCTGATGTTTCCCTATGCATTTAGCATAATCAAAGCCGTAGGGTACATTCCCTTTCCTGATCACTTCCCCCTCCTGTCACAGAATGCATTGCTGTGTGTCTTCGTAATGGCCCTTGTCAGTGAGTGGGTAACATTTGGGTGACTAAATGTGTCCTGATTAGCCAGTGAAGGTAAGTAAATACAACTCACAAAGCCCATCACGAGACCCGGGGACTGTTTCCAGATTCCTCGAGGCCTCAGTAGCTACAATAGGTGGCTGTCCTTCCTTATCCATCAGATGCATTTTTATTACAGGTGAGCCGACTTGGAATTCCCTTCGGGAGGCTCCAAACTGTGTTTCCGTCTCTGGGATTTAGGTGGGAGGAGGTGGAAGAAATTCAGAGCGGCCAGGAGGCGTCTCAGATGACTCAGCAGGCCAGCAGAAGTCCAGTGAACACGAAGGGCCTGTGTTAATCAGTAGTGACACAAGGATCAACAGCCACATCAACGAACAGACTTAGTGCAAGCAAAACAGGAAAGTCAGAAGCGATACCAGACTTCAGTGCGCTAACTGGAGAGACCGCTCTTGCATCACGGGGAACAATGCTTACTGTTCACGTGGAAGCAGTTTTACTGGTTGTTTCAGTCAGCTAGGGCTGCTCTAACAGAAATACCACCGAGTGGATGGCTTTAACAAAGGAAGGTTTATTCTTACAGTCTGGTAGGCTATGAGTCCAAATTCAGGATGTCTGCTCCAGGGGAAGGTTTTCCCCCTTGTCCGCTCTGGAGGGAAGTCTGCTATTGTGTCAGTCTTTGTCCAGAGAGCATATTGGCACAGGAACCTCAGGTCTGAAGGACGTGCTCTTCTCCCGGTGCTGCTTGCTTGATGGTGCGTGTGAGGTTCCCAATTCTCAGCCTGCTTCCCTTTCCTTTTATCTCTCACAGGATGAAAGGATTAAGGGTGGGGCAAGCCACACTCCAGGGAAACTCCCTTTACAGTGGAGCACGGAGGTGATCCTACTGATCTTACAGTCCCACCCTAGCGCTTTAACATACAGCATAGGAAAACCACAGAATGGAGGACAGTCACAAGACAGTGGGAATCATGGCTACACTTATTTTGGGGGGGACACAATTCAATCCATGGCACCAGAGATGACAATTCAGTCATGATTCCCAGCTCACTTGGGAATTCTCAGTTCTTTGCAGTAACCAAGGTGTATAGCATCAACACACACATGTACACACACACACACGTACACACACACACACACACACACGTGTACAAGCCCACACATACACACAACCCAGAAGCTACCACTTGCTCTCTGAGTCATGAGGAACAGAGGTGGGTAACGCCGAGATCAGAGGGTAAGACGGCTTCAATTAGCGTCTCGGCTTAAAGAATCCAACCAATAAGGCTCAACCTGACTCTCAGTTCTCTCATACGTAAAATGGGAATCATCGCGTTGGGGTTTCTTTTCATTGCTCCGGCGTCACCACGAGTTGACGGCTTGACGGCAGCTAACAAGACAAACTACAGAACGCGACATGAGGTACTGTCTGAAGCCCTGGTGGTACAGTGGTTAGGTATTACATCTGCTAACCTAAAGGTCAGCAGTTCAAGTCTGGCAGGCACTCCTTGGAAACTCTGTGGGGGCAGTTCTACTCTGTCCTATTTAGGTTGGCCCTGTTGTTGTTAGGGGCCGTTGAGTTGATTCCAACCCCACGCACAGCAGAACGAAACACTGCCTCATCTTGTGCCACATCCACAATTGTTTTTATGAGTAAGACAATCGTTGTAGCCCCTGTGTCGTTCCATCTCATTGAGTGTCTTCCTCTTTTCCTCTAACCCTCCGCCCTACCAAGCACGAAGCCCTGCTCCGGGGGTTGATCCCACCCGACAGCAGCACAAAGTATGTAAGACATGGTCTTGCCTTCTTTGCCTCCAAGGAGCAGCCTGGTTGTACTTCTTCCAGAACAAATCAGTTTGTTCTTTTGATGGTCCGTGGTACATTCCAACACCACAATTCAAAGGCATTAATTCTTCTTCTGTCTTCCTTTAGGCATTATTTATATCAGCCATATAAAATACGATGCTTTTTTTATTTTATAATCGTTACCCGTCTTGAGGATGGAGGGTAGCCGTGGTTACATAGCCACAATCTGCTAAGTATTTTCTATGTATTTAATAGGAGAGTTTATTAAGACCTTTAAAATAATGATGTATGTTTCATTTTCCCTGTTATGGGAGCCTCAAAAGAAGGAGAGATTATTTGCCCCCCAGCCCATTGTAGTGATCTTCTGATTCTGAGTTACGTGGCTCCAGGGGCCCAAGATTCTTTCCCCGTTGCTAGGCACCCAGAAGATGCACGCCTTCTCGTTGAGGAGATGCAGGCCTAGTTCATTCAATCATTTATTCATTGTAGTCCCTGGGTGGTGCAAAACCTCAAAACACTTGGCTACTAACCAACAGTTGGGGGCTTGAGTCCACCAACAGCGTACACCCAAAGGCACTTGGTAAGAGAGGCCTGCAATCTGCTTCTGAAATTGCAGCCATCGAAAGCCTCCTGGAGCACAGTTCTACTCTCACACACTCGTGTCCTCAGAAGTCAGCATTGACTGGACTGCACTTTGTTAACTGGTTATACACAGCCTATATACAGAAGGTAAACCCTGGTGGCATAATGGTTAACAGTTGCGTATGGTAACCAAAAGGTCAGCGGTTCGATCCACCCAGCAGGCATTTGTTGGAGACTCTATGGAGCAGTCCTTCTTTGTCCTCGAGGGTCACTATGACTCAGAAGCCACTGGATGGCAGTGGTTTGGGCTTGGTTTCTAATATTTAGAAGATTAATACACTCATCTGCTATCTGAAAGGTCAGTGGTTTGATCCCACCAGCTGCCCTGGGGAGAAAGGTGTGGCAATCTGCTTCCATAAAGATTTACAGCTTTGGAAACCCTATGGGGGCAGTTCTGCTTTGTCCTATAAGGTCACTATAAGTTGGAATCCACTCAGCCGCAGTAGATGCATAAATACGTTTAACTATTCTCAGAGTGTGAGTATTCTATTAAAGGCAGCACATTGAACTGAAACCAGTTTAGCAACATTAACAGTAAAATTCAAAACAGGATCTTAGTAACTTTGCCAGTACTTTCATTGTGCGTATTTTAGTCTGCCATTCTGACACGCAGAGGAAAAATTAGGCATCGCTTGTGGTTAACACATCTTAGCAATTCTGTTCTACAAATGAAGATGGTAAAGGCCAGGAGAAGCTGCATTATTTCCGGAAATAATTAATTGGATTTTATGGAGCTACAACCAGAGTTTCCTGCAGCTGTGAGGGTCAGTCAGCTCCTACCTCGATCACCAGTTCTCAGAAACGTGGTCAATGGAATGCCGTCGAGTGTTCGATTAAAATATGGATTCTGGGGTCCCATCCTCTCCTACGAATTAGAATCTCTGGAGAGGGGGCTCTGGAATCTACATTATTAATAAGCTTCTCAGATGATTTTGTGAATCTCAAAATCAATTAATTAATGATTATTAATTAATGATACATTAAACCAAACGTCCTCAGGCCTACCTGAACATCAGAAGCTCCTGAGCCCTATCTCCAGAGAATCTGCAACAACCAGCCTTGAAAACCATCCCTTTCCACTCTGACTTAACTAAAACTCAACTATCCAAAGGTCTTTAATAATTGAAACTTTAGTGAACTATGCATTTAGACAGAAAAAAGAATTGGTATTCTCAGAGACAACCTACGGCACTGAACGACACACCAAAACCAAACCCACTGCTGTTGAGTAAATTCTGACTCATAGTGATCCTATAGGATTCAGCAAAACTGCCCCATAGAGTTTCTAAGGATCACCTGGTAGATTTGAACTACCAACTTTTTGCTTAGCAGCCATAGCACTTAATCACTATACCACCAGGGTTTCCGAGACACTGAATAGTATCAGGAAACAGCTAAGCTTCCTTTATGTTCATTGTGCTAAAGCACCCCTACTAGAGAAGAAATTCAGAATACTGGATCTTGGAAGAATTTTTAACAAGCTTATGTCCAAGTCAGCTTCCCAGAAGACCATCAGTAAGCTGGGTTGCTCAAGCAAAACAAAGATTCTTAGGCTTTTTGTAGTGCAGGAAAAGACCACCTTGACTTAATTTTAAAGTAAGTTTTGCAACGGTGGGCACCACTTGGGATGGGGCAGCTTTGCATTATGGGGGAAGATGGGGAAAGAGTCTTGAAGTGAATCTCTCGCTCTCTTTTTTTTATTTTGTCTCTCTTTTTATTATTGTACTTTAGATGAAGGATTACAGAACAAACTAGCTTATCGTTAAACAGTTAGTACACAATATTGTTTTGTAATATTGGTTACCAACCCCGCAACATGTCAACCTTCTTCCTTCTTGACTTGTCAGCCCAGTAAATCTGGTCCTTCCTCATGAGTTGGGATTCTGTTCTACATTTTCCTCCAGCTCTGTCTGGGACCCTGTATTGTGATCCCTGTCAGAGCTGTTGGGGGCGGTAATCAGGTACCATCTAGTTTTACTGGACTTGTTCTAGTGGAGGCTGTGGTAGTTGCGGTCCATTAGTTCTTTGGACTAATCTTTCCCATGTATCTTTGGCTTTCCTCCCTTGGTCCAGATGGAGTAAGACCAGTAGACACATCTTAGATGGCCATGTGCAAATTCAGGACCTTGGATGCTACCCATGAAGGCAGACGTAGAACATTTTCTTTTAAAGTATTATACCAACTGAGCTGGCTGTTTCCTAAAAATCACAGTCCCTGTAGCCCTCAGTCTAGCCATTCAGTTCCTGAGGGAGTTGGAAGGTGTCTATGGAGTTTCCATGCCCTTCCCTTGGACAAGTTGTGCGGGCTTCTGCAATACTGTCTTGAAGTGTGTCTAGCTGTGCTATTGTTAGTCTTGAGAAGGAAGCTGTTTTCCCTGATTCTCAGACTTCCCCTCCAGAAGCAAGTATTTCCTGGGGGAAAATAAGTACGCTCTCTGGTCCTGTTCCAGGACAGTTGAGCACAGAACAGGAAAGTATGTCAGTTTCCAGTCCAACTGACATAAAAAATATCTGTGCTGAAGCTTCCGTGATCCCTAAAAATCCATTTATCAGAATTTCACATTTTGTAAACATGCTAACATAAAAAATTAGCGTTTGTGTATCATTTAACATTTTACGGAAAATATTCACGTATGTCTTGTCTTTGATACAACAACCTCATGAGGTAGGTAAGCTGGATGATTAAATATCTCCATTTCATAGATGCAGAAATTAAAACCTGGAGAAGTTACATAGTTTTCCCCAAAAGTGCTTTAACCAAGACTTGAACCCTAGTCATCAGACATCAAAACCCATACTGCCAAATAGCACCACACAAAGGTTTTACTATATCACACTGGAAGCTTGTTTTTTAAAAAATAGGAGAAAAAAGTGCTGAGGAATCTGGAGATAGCCCTTGAAACTTGTTTAATATAATTTGCCTATAGGAATACCGATTCGAGGGTCGCCATGAGTCGGATCTGACTCGGCAGCACTTGGCTTATAGGAATACCAGAAGGAACTCACTGTAACTTGGCCATAACTATAAACGTCCAAAATCACAGACCCTAGAGAAGGAATGGTCACTTATGAACTATAATGAGGGAATTAGCTTTGTATACATCACCTGAGAGACAATAAACCCAGGGTGGCTTCCTGAGGGCAAAAGCACCACATGGCATTTCTGTCACGGCCACTAGCAATCTAGAAGCAAATCCTGCAGGTTCCCACTGATACCTTCACAGGAGGAAATGTTTTCAGGTACACAAAGCACCACCTGCCAAGCCTGACCAGCACATCATAAAGGTTTTGAAGTGGAAAATTATTGGTAGGGTTCAACGAGTTGCATGATTTCCATTACTGAAATGACACATGCCACATTTCCAAAAGTCCTTTAAAATGGCAAATTCCCCTAAATAGCTCCTTTCACATAAACAAACGCCACAGTTTCCCTCTTGACTGGAAAAGCACACCTGTGATGATTGGGGTTAGGAAAATCACAAAATCAAACAGAGGACCGTATCATTGCTAACATGGATGTAATACAGTGAACTATCCCTTGGAAACTGATTTTCAAATAGATTAAGTCAATAACTGACTGCTGCTTGAAGAGACGAGGAAATCGGTTGTCACATATGTTTTTCTCAAGTGGGGCCCACACTGTAATCAGAGGTTCTCAGCCCTTGTTGTGATACACAGCAATATACAACAAGGATCTTTTGCATTCAGGGCTTACTCCAGACCTTACAGGCACCTGGTGGGGTTTTTAAACTCCCCAGGTGGTTCTAAGGCATGTCCAGAATTGAGAACCAGTGCTCTAAATCAGCGATTCTCACAGCATTGTACCTGGACCAGCCACATCACAGCAACCCAGGAACTTGCTGGAAACTCAAGTTTCTGCATCAGAAAATTCTGGGGACGGGGCCCAGCCACCTGTGTTTTAACCAGACTTCCAGGAGGTTCTGATACACGCTACAGGCTGTTAACCACCACTCTAAAAAAGGCAGTATCCGCCCACCTGCTGCTTAAGGCGCTATAAGCCTGATCTGCCCCAAGCGCTGTTTGGGACACGAGGCTTTTGTCTAAAGATGGGGCCACTGTTGCCACAACACGCACCCAGGCATGTGGCCATGAGGTGAACTGTGAAGTACCAAGTAGTGTAAACTGTGGGGCTGAAAGGTCAAAGGCAACAATCGAAACTCCCTGTCCTGGCTCCAGGGCTGGTATCGTGAGGCAAGCGGGTCCCCCATACACAGCATCTCCGGGGGGCCGCTGTCAGCTCATGGCCAGCATTTGGGGTTGCCTCCTGACACACTCCATACTTTCCTCTGGTTGTTGGCCTAAATTTTTACTTAGAAACCCGTCCCTTCCACCCATCCCGTGAGCCCGGCCGCTTACGAAGGACCTGGGCCACCTATCGCCATCCTCCTAGGCCAAACCAGAATCATCCTGATGACCAGGCAATTCCCTGCCCACTCACTTCCTCAACCTCTCTTTTTTTTTTCCAACAACTTTTTCCTGTATTTGGTCTCACTCACTGCTGGCTGCCCACAAATCTCTACCCTACACCCTCCCCCCTCAGATTCCTTAATTCAAGCATCCCACCCCCTGCCGCACCCTGCTCTTCGGCCAGCAGCTTTGCTTGAAAATGTTGTTTCAAATTCTTAAATTTTAATCTCATCAGCACGTCTTGTCCACCCATCCCTCAGCTTCCCTCCTCTACCAGCCCTCCTGAGGAGGCGAACAGCCGTCTGTCAGTGACGGCAAATCAGAATTCATGTTTCGAGCCTCAACAATCTTCCCCCTTACTGCTATTTAAATTTCACTCCTCTCTTGGCATCTTGTCATGTTTGTGGGTTTGTGTGCATGTGTGTGAGCGCGCGTGCACACTTCAGGTGAAGGTTTACAAAGCAAATCAGTTTTCTTTTTGTTTATTGTGATTGAGTGAAAATTTTCAATACAACTTAATTTGAATGCCCGCCTATCTGCAGCTCCTTCTGTTCTCCTTGCCCGGTGACAGCACACTCCTCTGTCTCGTTCTATACTTGTCATATCCTCTTAACAATCTCCTGTCTCCTCCTCTCCACCCTCTATACTCCCCTCTAGCAAGAGACCAGTAGGATGACATCCTATAGATGCACAGAATCATAAAGTGCACACGTGATAGGGTCCCTCTGTGTCCCTGAGTCCAATCCATTCTTGTCCAAAGAGCTGACCTCAGTAATCATCTGTGATCAGGGGCAGCATCTCTCCAGGCCTCGCTCCCAGGGGAACTCCCAGGTCTTTGGACCATCAAACTGCGGTCTGCAAATCAGTCTTCCGTTTAATAGTTGATACACAAATTGCTCTGTGACAGGCTGCAACCCCCACCACGTGTAAACATTCCCCCGATACCATTTCCACACCCCGAGTTCATCGTTTCCACTCATCTGGCTTTCCTGCCCCTTCCTGTCTCCATATTTAGGCTTTGGGGCAGATGTTGTTCTAAGGGTACATTCTTCACATGCATCATTGTTTGTTTATAAATGCAAAACCAAACTCGTTGTCATCGAGTCGATTCTGACTCATAGTAACCCTCTAGGATGGAGCAGAACTGCTCCATAGAGTTTCCAAGGAGTGCTTGGTGGATCTGAACAGCCAACCTTTCGGTTAGCAGCCTTAGCTCTTAACCACTATACTATCAGGGTTTATTGATACGCCTATCATTTGGCTGAAAGGTGACCTCTGGGACAGCTTTAGTTTCAAGTCAGTAGGGTGCCTAAGGTCTACAGTTTTAGGGATTCCTTTAGTTTCTTTCAGATCAGTAAATCTGGTCTTCTTCATGAATTTGAATTTTGTCCCCTCCTTTTTTTTTCTTAAGTGGTCCTGGTCAGAGCAGTTGGTCATTGGTAGTGGTAGCCGGGCACCATCTAGTTCTTCTAATCTCAAGCTGGTGGAGGCTGTGGTTCCTGCAGCCCATTAATCCTTTGGATTGTTTCCTTGAGTCTTTGCTCTGTTGGCTCTGGATGGAAAGAGACTGATAGCTCTGTCTTAGGTGGCTGCTCTCAAGCTTTTAACATTCCGGAAGCTAGGACACAGAATGTCTTCTTTATGAACTGTTACACCAGTTGACCTAAGTATCCTCCGGGACTGTGGTCTTAGCCTTTAACCCTGGTACCTCAGTCCCTACTGTACCATCCACTTTGTGTATGTACCGCAGTTTGTCTGCTCATCGCTTGTTGGGCACTTAGGTTGTTTCCATCTTTTTGTCATTGTGAATAATGCTGCAATGAACACAGGTGTGCACATGTCTATTCTTGTCAAGGCTCTCATTTCTCTAAGCTATATATCTGGGACTGAGACTGCTAGGTCATATGACATTTCTATTTCTGGTTTTTTTAAGGAAGTGTCATACTGTTTTCCATAGTGATTGTACCATTTTACATTCCCACCAGCAGTGTGTAAGAAAAGCCTAGCCCACATTTGCTGTTTTCTGGGTTTTTTTGGATCACTGCCACCATTGCCAGAGTGAGACAGTATCTCGGTTGTCCTTTTCCTGTGTTGTAAATCCTACCTCTGTGATGCTGATGCAACCGAATTAGAGGCAGTTATGTTAATGAGGCAGGATTCATTCTAAAGGATTAGGTTATCTCTTGAGTCAATGTTTTGTGAGATATGAAAGAATTGGAGCAGAGAAAGAGGGACCTCACACCTCCAGGAAGGAAGAGCCAGGAGAGGAATGCATTCTTTGGACCTGGGGTCCCTGCACTGAGAATCTCCTAGACTGGGGAAGATGGATAACAAGGTGCAGGACTGGAAAGTGTTTTGTTCCATTGTAGATGGCATTGCTGTGAATCAGAACCAATTCAATCATACCTAACAAACAGCAAAGTGTTGTTCTTACTTTTTTCTCCCATGATCTTTATAGTTTTAGGTTTTATATTTAAACCTTTGATACATCTTGAGTTGGTTTCTCTATATGATATGTGGATCTTGTTTCACTTTTCTGCAGGCATATATTCAGTTTTGTCAGCACTATTTGTTAAAGAAACGCCTCTTCCCTGTTTAATGAATGCCAGCACTTTGTTGAAGATCAGATGTCCACAGATGGATGGATTTACTACTGGGTTCTCAATTCCACTCCATTAATCTATGTGTTTGTTCAAGTACTAGGCTGTTCCAACTACCTTGGCTGTGTAGTACTCTCTGAGATCAGATAGTAGGAAGCCTCCTTCGTTAAACTTCTTCAATAATGCTTTGCTTATCCGGGGCCTCTTTCCTTCTATAAAAAGTTGCTGACTAGTTTTTCCATCTCATTAAAGAATGATATTGGAATCTGGATTGGGATTTTGTAGACTGCGTTGGATAATATTAACATTTAAAAAATATTAAGTCTTTCTATTCATGAGCATTGTGTGTTTTTCCATTTATGTAAGTCTCTTGGTTTAATGCAGTAGTGTTTTATGTTTTTCTTTGCTTTTTTTTTTGTATGTGTGTGTCTCTAGTTAGATTTATTCTAAGTATTTTATCTTTTTAAAGGCTATTGTAAATGGTATTGTTTCCCTGATTTCCTTTTTGGAGTTCTCTCTGTTGGTGTAGAAGAATCCAATGCATTTTTTATGTTGTTCCTGTACCCTGCCACTTAGCTGAATTCTTCTGTTTGTTCCAGTAGCTCCCTTGTGGACTCTGGAATTTTCCATGTATGTGATCATATCATCTGTGAATAGGGATCATTTTACCTCTTCTTTAGCAATTTGCATGCCCTTTATTTCCATTTCTTGCCTTATTTCCCTAGTTAGGACTTCCAGAACAACACTGAAGAAGAGTGGTGATAAAGGCCATCCTTGTCTGGTTCCCTTTCTCAAGAAGAATGTTCTCAGTCTCTCTTCTTTGAGAATGATATTGGTTGCTGGTTTTGTATCATGCCCTTAAGTATACTGAGAAGCTTTCCTTCTATTTCCATTTTGCTGAGACTTTTTATCAAGAATAGATAGATGCTGGACTTTATCAAATGCCTTTTCTGCATCCATTTAGGCAATTTTATGATTCTTGGTCTTTGTTTTGTCTACATGGTTTAGATTATGCTGATTGGTTTTCTAATGCTGAACCATCCTTGCATTGCTGGTATGAATCCTCCTTGGCTAAAATGTATTATTATTTTCAATATGCTGTTGTAGTCTATGGAAATCCAGGTCATGTAGAAGGTTAAGTGCTACCTCTGCTAACCCAAAGGTCAACAGTTCAAATCCACCAGACACTCCTTGGAAACTCTATGGGGTAGTTCTACTATGACCTCTAGGGTCGCTATGAGTCAGACTTGACTCAACGGCAGTGGGTTTGGTTTGGTTTGAGTTGTATTCTACTGGCTAGAGTTTTGCTGAGAATTTTTTTTGTGTCTATCATAAGTAATATTAGTCTACAAGTTTGTTTGTTTCTTTTAACTGTTGTCTTCCCCTGCTTTTGATATCAACATAATGCTGACTTCATAGAGTGAATCTGGGAGTATTCCTTCCTTTTCCATGTTCTGGAAAGGTTTCAGTAATATTGATGTCCACTGGTTTCAGAATGGTAGAATTCTCCAGCGAAGCCAGCTGAGCCAGGGCTTTTTTTTCTTGTTCTTTAAATGGAAGAAATGTCCCTTCTGCTATCCAAGACATATCTCCCCCTGCGTCCTCTGGTCCCTCTCGCCACCTCTCATGTCATTCTTTATCTGACCTTATTCTCTGCTGTCCCTTCAGTTTTATTCTAGTGACTGAATCCTTCCCATGGTTAAACATGCTCTGATCATTTTTATCTTAACCAGACTTTTCCCTGTACCTTTCTGCAGAACTGTCCTATTCCCACTCTTCCTTGTTTTTTCTTCCCTGAAGAGTTGTCTGATTTTCTTCTCTTGGTTGGCTCATCTTCTGTTTTTTTTTTTTTTCCTTAACCCTTGCAAATCTGATTTCTGCCTCCACCACACTAACGTCTCCAATAAATTCTAGGAAGCTAACCCCGCGCCTCCTGTCCTCATCATAATTGACTTGTCAAAAGCATTTGATACACTTGACCTCTCCCTTCTACTTGTATTTCCCTTCCCATCCCTGTTAACCCCCTCAAGTTGGTACACATACTGAAAATAAGGATCTTTATTGACTTGTACCTACTATATCTATGTGGTAGATCATAGTAAGTGCTTGTTAAATAGTTATGCACTGAATGAATGAATTCATTACATAAATACTCATTTAATTATAGTACACAAAGGAAAGTACAAATGGGAAAGAAGCATAATAGGGAGATTAAATTTTTTATTAGGAGTCCCTGGATATCACAAGCAGTTAAGCACTCAGCTACTAACCAGAAGTTTGGTAGTTCAAATGCACTCAGAAGTCGCTGAGAGGAAAGTTCTGGCAATCTACTTCTGAAGATCAGAATCATTTAAAATATGATGAAAGCAGTTCTAGTACAGTTCTACTCTGCCACACATTGGGTCAGCATGAGCTAGAATTGATTCCATGGCAACTGGCGTGGTTTGGTTTCAGTCTTATGTGACAGAGTGGCATACAGTTTAGGAAGGTTTCTCTTGGTTTTTATGATGTTACATTCTTGAACTTCTCTTCCTACCTTCACCTTCCCAAGTTTCTTCACCATATGTTTGTCCTCATTCACTGTGACATTTTGCCGTTTCTTGGGCACTGTCCTGGGCCTCCTGTTCTCTTACTGAACGTCTGTCTGTCCACCCTTGTTCTGTTATTGACAGCATCTGTCAGGAGCTGGAACTGACTCCACAGCAGCTAACAACCCAATGCTTAGACGCAAAGAAGGGTTCTCTGCTGATTTATTTGTCTGCCAGCAGGAATTACACCATTAAGTTGGGGAGCCTTTCCAACATGCTGGATGCAGTGCTCCTGGGCCACTGGGCGGAAACATCAACTCCAGTTAGCTAGGCAGTTCTGGGCATTTTCCTTTCCTGAGGCAGCTAGTATTTTTCCTCACTTGATAAATTAAGACTTTTACTTTCCCCATTTCTAACATGTCCAATATAGCAACAAAGATGTGTTTAATGAGCCTCTTGGGACTGTCTGGAATTCAGATTGGATTCCATTAATGGCCCGATGATGAACAAAGCAGAGTGGACCCCATCTGCTCTGTGTAGGGGGTGGGGGCCTGAACCTGGTTAGAAACAATAATGTCTGCATTAGTTGAACAAGCATGAATTCAAATAATCCCTTCTTTTGGCTCACACATACACATTAGGCTTCTGGGGATCCCAAAGGCATTAGCAAGATGACCTAATTCATTCTCACTCCGCAGACAGGTTGTTTGGGTTGGTAAATACCCAATTTCATCTGTGTCTGCTTGACTCAGTGAACCAGAACTTGTTGCTCTAACACAGACACAGTTGGGGTGGGAGGTCAGGGTTGATCCCATTCCAGACCAGCCGGCAGTTCCTGAGCTAAAACCATCTTTGCATCCCAAGCTACATCACCTCATGCTGTTCACACATAGGACCAAGAGGTTTTGGGGTCTCAGACTATAAAACCTCACAGAAACTTTGCATTTGACTTTAAGAAGACCAGTGATGTCATTTTTAAATCTGTTTGAAGGATGGCACTTCTAAAATTTACAAGCTGGGCAAATGCTCACACTCAAACTGCCAGCTCAGGCCAAGTCTGCCATGGCACCTGGTGCTCCCGGTCCCATCAGTCCTCTCCCACGGGCCACTGACACTTCTACAAAGGTGACATTTTAGCAGTCTGTTTATAAAACTGCCAAAGAACATTTATCAGGAGGTACCAACAAAAGAGGCTCGAGAGAGGTTTTTTTTTTTTATCAGAATGGTGAGAACCCGAAGCCTGCATTCCAAACCCTCACAGATGCTTCTTATTACCCTGCGTGGCCCAGGAACATCAGAAGTGCTTGCCGCAGTAGAAGCAGGTACTCTGGAGTTGATTCCAACTCACGGTGATGCCGTGGGCCTCAGAGTAGAACTGGCTGGTTTTTCAGCAGTCAGTGCCCAGACAGCTGTTCTGAGGTGACTCTAAAACACAGCAAACCCTAACTCCTTGCTGCTGAGTCAGTTCTGACACACAGCAGCCCTGGGGGGACAGAGGAGAATTGCCTCATAGAGTTTCCAGAGAATACCTGGTGGATTGGAACTGCCAATCTTTTTTTTTCTAATGACTGAGTGAAAATGTACATTCCCATACAAATTTACATGCCCACCTATGTGCAGCTTCCACTGCTCTCCTTGCCCGGTGACAGCACACTATTCCTCTCTGCTCCATACATGTCTCATCCTCCCAACAGCCTCCTTTCCGCTCCTCTCCACCCACTCTCCTTCCTCCAGCCAGAGGTCAGCAGGATGATCTCCTATAGATGCATAGAACCCTAAAGTGCATCCAACATGTGGTCACTCTGCATCACCAAGTCCAATCCACTCGTGTCCAAAGAGTGGAGCTTGGTTATGATTTATGGGCTAGGGCAGCATCGGGGCCAGGGGCCATGCTCCCAGGGGAACCCCAAAGCCACTGGACCATCAATTGCAGTCTTTTATTGGAGATCTCAGGGTGCACACCTTTATATTCTTGTGTTGCCAGTGAGACTCAACTCAGTGAGCTCCATCGCGGCTGTCACTGGTGGTGGCCGGGCACCATCAGGTTCTTCCAGTCCCAAGTCGATGTAGGCACACACTCATGTGGGTCTCTCTATCTTCTGGGTTGTGTTTACCCCATGTCATTTTGGTCCTTGGTGATCACCCATTCCTGCTCAGTTGGGACCATTTGTTGTGCCCCCGGATGGGAACTGCCAACCTTTTGATTGCCAGTCCTAGCACTTAACCACTATGCCACCAGGGTTTCCAAGGTGACTCTAGGTGGACTCCAACCACCAACCTGCTGGTTAGCAGCTGAACACATTAACGGTTTGCACTGTTCCAGGACCCTTCAGCAGAATAGGGCCTTGTAATGCACACACACGCTGCAGTAAAAAACAAGGGCTGAGAAGTTTAATACGATTCTAGTGTATCCAAGGAATTCTTAAAGGAATATGCAGACGGGAACTAGTCTGAGAGGTTAAGAAATTGCTGAGCAAAGTGCTCCAGCCTGGTTGTGTTTGCCCCAGCATTGTATTACATTTTGACAGGCTGCCCATGACTGGAAAGCAAACAGACACTTCTTTCAACAAGAGGGTGACAAACCCTTTGTTCACTGGGAACTGCAGCCACCGAAGCGTGTGTTCTAGACTTACAAGCCTTGTGCAAGTTTTCTCTGGTGACTTCTCTGTGTTGCTGTCTGCCAGCTTGTTTGAGCCTCTTTTGGGGAAACACCAGAATCCAAAGTTAATGTTCTGAATAGGAGCCTATTGTTAGAACGCTCCTCATTAACTGAGAAAACCTGAAGATACCCAGAGCGATCTGGCTGCCACAACCCATGTCACACAGACGTAAAGCCTGTCCTCTGATCCCTTAGGAGGCCACAGGCCAGACCCTCCATGATGTATTTATGAAACACAGGAAACGGACTCTGATTGGCCAACCAATCTTGTGTTATGCTGTTCAAGCGCAGAAACGCGCAGAGCGAAAAGATGTTCAGGATACACAAACACTAACCTCAACAAAAAGACAACCCAGTTATAAAGTGGGCAAAAGACTTGAACACATTTCTCCAACGAAGCTACATAACTGTATGAAAAGACACTCTGTCTTTAGGAAAGTCAACTCCAAATTACAGCGAGATGTTACTTCGCACTCACTGGGATGGCTCTTATTTAAAAATAAAACCAAAATGGAAAATTATAAGTGTTGGCAAGGACGTGGAGAAATCAGAACCCTCATTCACTGCTGGTGGGATGGTACAATGGTGCAGCTGCTGTGGAAATCATTTGGCAGTTTCTCAAAAAAGTTAAGAGTAGAATTACCAAAGGATCCAGCAATTCCACTCCGAGGCATATACCTAAAAGGGTTAAAAAAAACAGACTCGAACAGATGGCAACACATGAATGTTCACGGTGGCATTATTCAAACAGCCAAACGGTAGAAACAGTCCATGTTCATCCACAGATGAATGGATAAACAAAATTTGAAACATCTGTATGATGGGATATTATTATTCAGCCATAATGAAAAATGATGTTCTGATGCTGCGGTGTGGATGAATCTTGAACCTAGTTATGGTGAGTGAAATAAGCCACAAAAGAACAACCATGGCATGATACCACTTAGATGCCCAGCCCCGTGCCATCCAACTTATATGAACTGTCTAAAATAGGCAGAGGCCAAAGTTTATTAGTGTTTATGGGGATAGAGGGAGAAGGAGAAATGGGGGAATTATAGTTTAGTGAGTGAGAATTTCTGTTTGCTGTTATGAAAATACATTGGAAGTGAATAATGGTGAGGATTGAAAAAAAAATGTCTATGGCTAGGTATGGAGCTGATCCATGCAGGGCAACAGCTCTGGGGACATTGCTGGATTGGATGCCAGTCAGAGTCTGTCTGTCTCTCTTTCTCTCTCAGCCCGCAAATGGACATAGAGATTTAAGGCCTGGAGGCAAGGATGGGAGCCAGATGAATTTCAGGGGGTTCTGGGAAAGGAGAGAGACAAATACCTCGGCGCCTGCCAATTAAAATCGACTTTTTGGCTGGGGTGGGAGGCGGCAAGGGAATGGAGGAGAACGATGAGGCTTGTGAGAACACACTTGTGTACAAAGCTCTCTCTTCTCTAGGCTGTGGGCTTGAAGGTAAGACTCATGTCTTAAGGTTATCTTTCTAAAATACTGTGAAAGTAAACCGTGAGACTATCGCTCGAGGCATCCTTTTAACTCAGTACAGCAGACGCTCCTGAGGTTTGCCCTTCAGCCAAAGATCAGACAGGTCTATAGGGCCAACAGAAACTTGGGTGGCACAATGGTTAAGTGCTACGGCTGCTAACCAAAAGGCGGGCAGCTCCAATTCACCAGCTACTCCTTGGAAACCATACTGTGCCGTTCTCGTCTGTCCTGTAGGGTCACTATGAAAGGGAGTCAACTGGACAACAATGGGTTTGGTTTTGATTCAGGCCCAACGGCGACACAAATGGAGAACAGTCTTCATAGTTCAGTTCATGACTAGGAGGCTAATATGCACAGCAGCCCAAAGGCAAAGGATCAGAAGGCTGGAAGGGGTAGGAAAACTAGACAAACAGACGCAGATAACTCAGGATGGAGAAGGAGAGACTGTTGACAACCACTTGTGGGGTTGGCCCTGATGTCACAAAACAATCTGTTTAACTGTTTAATGAGAAACTAATTTGTCCTGTAAACTTCTACCTAAAGCACAATAAAAACAAATGGACTATAATTTTTTTTTAATTATGAAAGAAAAGCATCCTCCTTGTGGGGGGGGGAAGGGAAATAGTAAGAGGATTTCTTTTTTTCCATCTACTTTTCAAATAGTATTTGGAACATAACAGGCACTCACTACAATTGTTCGTGTTGGAGGGGGAGGTAGAGGGGAGAGAAGGGGAGAATGGGATGACGGTGACATTGAACTCCTCTGAAAGGCACATAATTCAGCAGCCACCACGCAGGCGCCATGAGTCAGGAGGTGCTAAAGCCGTGGGCTGTTCAGTGTGGCTCCCAGGCCACCTGCTGCCACCACGCCTGCCCTCAAGGTCTGTCCAGAGGTGTCAAGTGAACTCACCAGATAAACAGAGAGCTGGCATTCCATAGCCTAGAGAACAGAAGCTGCAGGAACAACATAAAAACTAATATGTTAATATTATTTCCATCACAAAGGCCATGTATGTTTATTAGAGAGAAAATCGGAACTAGAATTGAATTCCTTGGAGTTCCAGTTTTGCTGACAGGCTGGCATACTCCCCACAAGCCCAACATGCCAGTGGTGATGCAATCCACGCGGTGGGCCCAGCTAACGTCAGAAAAAGACTCCGTGGAAGAGAACATAAAATGCCCCAATCTGTTGCACTCAGGACAGGCGAGTGTTGTTTCACAAAGCTTTTGTTTCAGTAATAAAAATACGTATGGCTTTCCTTCTTTGTGAATAAGGAAGACTGAAGAAGAACTGATGCCTCTGAATTACGGCGTTGGTGAAGAATATTAAATATTTTATGGACTGACAGAAGAAAGAACAAGTCCCTCTTAGAAAAAGGACCCCAGGATACTCCCTGGCAGTGAAGACTTTCTCACATGCCTTAGCCACGTAATTGGGAGGACTCACTCCTCGGAGAAGGAGGACGTCACGCTTGGTGAGGCACAGAGTCAGCCCCAAAGGGGAAGACCTTCAAAGAGATGGACTGACACAGCGGCTGCAGCAAGGGGCTCAGGCCCGGCAAGGACGGAGAGGGTGGCCCAGGGCCGGGCAGTGCTTCCTTCTGCGGTACGGCAGGGGGCTACGGCTGGGCACTGACTCAACGGCACCTAACAACAACAACAACATGGAGTCCAGAGTCAAGATACAAAATAAAATCTTCTACGGGCTGCAACAGAAAGTCTGAGAAACAGTGTACAATATTTTTTTATTTGTTTCACTGGCCAATGGAATAGAAAAACGTCATTGCATGTTAATGTAGACATCATTGTAATCAGCGGTCCAGTGAGACATCAAGCAGATGTCCTACGATTCACGTAACTGTTCCCCTACCTCGGGGCACTCTGCTCACTTTGTTACTATGAATGACACAGACAGGAAATATTTCTCCATAATTTCTCCCATCTTTAAGACTAGACTTTGCAAGTAAAATGATTATAATAAGCGATATGAATGTTTTTGCATCGAGAGAAAAATATGAATAGCTTGCAATAACTCAGACATGCAATTTGTACATTACTTTCTGTAACTCAACTCCAGTGAGTCCCCACTTCCCAGTGTCTCCTCATTATCATAACTTCCAGTAATTTATCTCTTCGGGCTTAAAGCTCCATTTGCCTTTAGGACTCCACAATCAATGTCGGTTCTCACCTCTCTGTGGCTCTTCCCAGGTGACATCTGAGCCCTGGCAAAGCCCTCCTGAAAGTGCAGATTGGTCCGCGGTTATCTGCTGGCCTCCTCTGAGCTTATCACTCTGTTCATGACCTTAGGTGTCCAAGTCCGCCTACTCTGCATTTTCCTAGCCCGACCCAGAATCCTCTCCCAGTCTGCAGTCTTGTCAGCTACTCCTGGAAACTCAGAAACTCTCAGCACTTTTCCCCAAACAGACAAGGTGTTCAGGATGTTAGGAGGCTACTCAGAGGCTCATTCTCCTGGAAATCTATCCAGCCAGCGCTGCCCAACACTCAGGTGTCGTCTTGTGGACGAGGCTTCTCTGTAACACTTGCTATCCGTCAAGCTTCCTCTGAGGAAGTAGGTACTTAAATCTTCTCCCTGGGGTCTCCCTAAAATTACCTGTGGGGTTTCCATCATCCTGGCCACAGAAAGGCCTGCTGGGGCCTCCCTTCAACACATGATTGGCATTCAGACACAACAGTGCAGTTAGCTGGCGGACCTCCGCTGTTTGCTCCGGGGGCTTCTCCTCAGCTTTTGTGTCTTCCGAGGCGTTTCCTAGCTTGGCTGCTAAACCAAATATCAGCTGCTGAAATCCACCAGCTGCTGGACACCCTATGGGGGCAGCTCTACTCTGTCCTGTAAGGTCACTATGAGTTGGCATTGACTCAGTGGCAATGGCTTGGTTTTTGGTTTGAAGCCATCCGAACACGCGGAAGGTCGCATCTGCGCTTCTCCAGTGGTTGGCTGAGGTTTTGTCCAATCTGCACTGGGGTCTGAGGCCCTCTCTGCGCAATCCAGCTGCCTCTTCGTTTCTCTTCACAGGTTCGGCCCCGGCCATGTCCTTGCCTCCCACATTATAAACCCTCCTCCACTTACCACTTCCTCTGAAGGTCAGCTTGCTCGAAGCCCCGCTGACACAAAGGCCCTTCTCCCCAGATGGTTAGGCACTGTTATGGGTTCAACTAGGTGCCCTCAAAATGTGTGTCGACTTGGAAAGTATAACTGAATCCTTTGGAGTTCCTTGTTTATCTGGTGATTCCTAGTATTGTGTGATTGTCCTCCAGTTTGTGATCTGACATGTTTTAAATCCTAACCTCTCTGATAGGGTCATGATATTAATAAGGCAGGATTAGAGGCCATCATGTTAATGAGGCAGGATGCAATCGACAGGATTAGGTTGAGTCCTGAGTCATCCTCTTCTGAGATACAAAAGAGAGAAGCAAGCAGAAAGGAGAGTCCAAGCAAGCAGACCCAGGAGTGGAGGGTGTTCTTTCCTGGATCCCTGTGTTAAGAAACTCCTCACAGTGATAGCCATGATGGAATTCACAAAATCCAGTCTCACTGGCAACACAAGAATAAACAGGGGTGCACCCTGAGATCTCCACTAAAAGACCACAACTGATGGTCCAGGGGCTTCGAGGTTCCCCTGGGAGCATGGCCCCTGGCCCTGTCCATAAATCATAATAAAGGTCAACTTTTCAGACAGCAATGGATTGGACTTGGTGATGCAGAGTGACCATATCATGTGTGAACTTTATGGTTCTGTGCATTTATTGGATGTCATCCTGCTGACCCCTTACTGGAGTGGGGAAGTGGGTGGAGGGGAGGGGACAGGAGACTACTGGGAGGACAGGACACGTGTGGAGCAGAGAGGAAGGGAAGGCAGAGCAGTGGGACCTGCATATAGCTGAGCATGCGAATTTGTATGGGAATGTGCATTTTCATTCAATCATAATAAAAAAAAAAGAAACTCCTCAACTGGGGAAGACTGATGAGAAGGACCTTCCTCCAGAGCCAGAGCCTTCCCCTGGAGCTAATGCCCTGAGTTCAAACTGCTAGCCTTCTAGACTGTGAGAGTGTAAATTTCTGTTGGTTAAACCCAAAGACAGGAACTGTTGTCCTCTTAACCCTAGTCACTTTCCTTTAATTCTGTCTGTCCCATTGCTGCTCAAACTTATGTTTTCTTTGGGTGGGAAAATGAATTTAATGGCAACTTCCCCGTTCCATAGCATTAATTCCCTACCTGCCCTATTACAGGGCATGCGCATTAGCAAGCACCGATGCACGCTGGGTCTGGGCTGGGAATTTCCCACACCATCGCGTGCGGAATCCTCAGAACAAACATCTTCAGGATTCAGAAAATCGGATACAAAATCACTCGGGTCCTGTGCAGACTGAGCACAGAGCAACTTCAAAACAAACTGCAGAGCTCGCAGGAAGGAGCTACCAATTTTTTTCCTTTGAGTTTACTGACATTCACTTGACTTTTAGTCAGTCATTGTTATATAACATATAGGAAAAAATTAATTTATGAAACTTCATAGCTGCAGGGAGTGCTTGATTGAATATTTTTTCTGATTTTTTCATAATCAGGATTTACTGATTATGAAAGGTTTTAGGGCACTGCTAACACTCTTAATAACTTTAATCTTTTAAAAGTCTGAAATCCAGAGAGACCCACTTGAGTGGATGACTACATTGACTTGTGACCGGAAGAACCCAGTGGTGCCCGGCCATCACCAGTGACAACTGTGATGGAGCTCACAAAGTTGAGTCTCACTGGCAACACAAGAATAAAAAGGGTACACCCTGAGATCTCCATTAAAAGACTGCAACTGATAGTCCACGGGCCTTGGAGTTCCCCTGGGAGCATGGCCCCTGGCCCTGATGTGCCCCTGTCAATAAATCACAATGGAGGTCAACTCTCGGACAGGAATGGATTGGACTTGGTGACAAAGAGTCACCATAGCATGTGTGCACTTTATGGTTCTATGCGTCTATATGATGTCATCCTGCTGACCTCTTACTGGAGGAAGGGGAGTGGGTGGAGGGATGGGGACAGGAGATTGTTGGGAGGATAGGACATATACAGAGCAGAGAGGAAGAGTGTGCTGTCACCGGGCAGGGAGAGCAGTGGGAGCTGCATATAGGTGGGCATGCAATTTATATAGAAATGTACATTTTCATTCAATCATAATAAAAAAAAAACTCTGAGATGGCCCACAACTACCACAGCTCCATCAGACTGAGTCCAGCACAACTGGATGGTGCCCGGCCACCACTGTGGACTTCTCTGACAAATCACAACAGAGGGTCCTGGACAGAGATGGAGAAAAACATAGAACAAAATTCAAACTCTCTCCTTTTCCCACCCCCCAAGAAAAAAAACCCAGACTTACAGATCTGACAGAGACTAGAGAAATCCCAACAGTATGGCCCCCAATGTTTTTTAAAATCAGTACTGAAATCACTCCTGAGATTCACGTGTCAGTGAAAGTTAGACAGGCCTATAAAACAAACAGTAATACATATGGTTCAGTCATGTATGTGAGAAGGAACGGGCACCCCAGCCAAGGAGCGAGGAGAAGGAGACAGGAGGGGACAGGAAAGCTGGATGAGCGGAGATTGGGAATCCAAAATTGAGAACAGGAGGGTGTAGAGACATCAAGGGACAGGTGACCAAGTTACAAAACAATACGTGTATTAATCATTTAATAAGAAACTAATTTGCTCTGTAAACTTTCACCTAAAGTACAATTTAAAAAATAATAAATACTGAATTCTGGTGATTAAAAAAAATACCTGGAGATGGATAGCTTGCATATGACGTGACTGTCATTGCTCTTAATACATTAAGTCGGCTTACTTTTCTTTCTGTCCTTCTAGGTCGTCAGCTTCCCTATGGAAGAGTTCAGAATATGCCTTTATGTCCCTGAGCAAAATATGGTACTTGGTATAAAGGAGTTTAATCTATGTTTGAGTCAATGAATGAATTGATATACAGGGTATGAGGTAAACCAACAAACCAGACCAGTTGCTGCTGAGTCAATTCCACCTCACCGTGACCCTCTAGGACACAGTAGAACTGCCCCTAGGGTTTCCCAGGGAGCGGCTGGTGGATCTGAACTGCTGTCCTTTGATTAGCACCCGAGCTCTTAGCTACTGCACCTCCAGGGCTCCAGTGCATGAAGTATATGTAGGAGACTTAATGGCAAAGAAAATCATTCCTGAAAGTTTCGTCTGTGCCTCCTACCACCACAGGTGGAGAGGGCTGGTGACAGACCAAGGTAGAGCAGTGTAAAAAGAAGCCTCAAGGAATTCGCGACCTGTCAGTTGTAGAGGAAACTGAAGCAACACGCAGCCGACAGTCAGAGCTGGGAGTTTGGAGCTCACATCCCACAGATCCAGGCCTGCCTTTTGTGAGTCCCAGTGCAGCACACATTAGCTATTTCTATCTAAGTGGCATGGAGCCAGTGACACACATCACAGGACAATGCCTCTCAAGCTTTACAGTGCACACAAATCCCAGGAGCATCTGGTGAAATGAAATGCAGACTCTGGTTCCACAGTTCTTGGTGGGGCCTAAGACTACATTTCTAACAAGCTCCCAGGTGACCGGGGACATTGCTGGCCCGTGGACAACACTTGGCATTGCAAGGAGAAGCTCAGAGATCTCCACGCTTTAACAGCAGAGGCACACGGGCTGTCTGAATTCCTTATTCCCCTACCACTCGACACTTTCAAAGATTCCCATGGGGATTCAAGTGTGACTAGCAATTTTATTATCAAAGAAAGTCACGGAGAAGTAACAGAAGCCCATTGTAGCCTGCTGCAGCTTTGTTCCTGTGAGGCTGTTGTCTCCCCCAACCTAAGACAAATATTACCTAACTGGAGAATCTGGACCATGAAGATAACTTTATTGATGGAGGCACATGTCATTAAATGACCTTGATTCAACAAGGACATTATTCTCTTTCAGCTGTCTTTCCATTTTCTTGACTGTATCACGGAGAAAGTCTCTGTTGGGTGCCGGTATGTCTTTAAACACTTGCTTCTCTCTCTATATTAAATAGGATGTGATTGGTTGCTCACAACAGGAAATGCCATTCAAAATGCTCTCCACAGCACAAATAGCCTAGAAGACTGAGAGAAGGCGCTCAGGTTGGTCTGCTTAGCTGCCTCTGGAAGCCTCCCCTGTGTTGGTCTCATTCTGGGCCTCACAGAGGCTCTTTCAGGTCACTGCATCCATACTAGCATTTGTTCCACTCAATATCCAGAGGAAGAGATGCATTATTTACTCAGGACTCCCAAAGGGAATAAAACCTTCTCCCCCAGAAAACTTCCTTCCATGTTTCATTAATCCAGATTGGTTTGCATGGTCTCCTCTGAACAATCCCAGTGGCTAAGAGTAGCCCTAACCCAGGGGCATGAGTGCTGGGTGGTTAAAAAAACAAAACTCTCTCCCTTGTTAACAAAGGGAGCAGGCCTCTGGCTGGATGTATTTTGGCAAGTGATGGCATCTAGCTGGATCTGAATAAAGTGTGTGTGGGTGGGTGGGAGGGTGTTGTATCTGTTTTCGCTTTTCTGTTTTTTCATGGATTGTTTCTCTTGACCACAAATGAGGTTGATTTTCTATTTACAATTGTAATATTTATGATTATTTTATCTTGCAGTTGTATAATATAAACTAAATTACCATAAAGAATTTAATTAAAGACACACGATATGTGAATGTGGCAAAAAAATATGAATATGATGGGAAAATAAGGACCTTATTAAACATCACCAGACAGTTACTTCCTGGCTAAGAGATATGTGGGGCCAGGATGGCATCTAGTCTAAGAAAGTAGTGGAAAATTGTTAAGTGCTTATTTATTAGCAGGAAAGTTGGTGGTTCAAATCCCTCCAGAGGCACCTCCACAAGAAGGCCTGATAATCTACCTCCAAAAGATCACAGCCTTGAGAACTCTATGGAGCAGTGCTACTCTGAAACACATGGAGTCTCCATGAGTTACAATCAACTCTATGACAACCAGTAGTCTAAGAGACATCATCAATAGCTCAATGGCTATGTTTATAGTGTGGTGGGTTCTCATTTTAAGACAGACTAAAATCACCTGGGGAATCACAATAAAACAAAGGCTTAGATTCCACTCTGTAAAGATTATCAATGGTCTGTGTCAGGTTCTGTCTTAGTCATCAAGTGCTGCTACAGCAGAAATACTACCAGTGGATGGCCCTTGACAAAGACAAATTCATTCTCTCTCACAGTCTAGAAAACTTGAATTCTGAATTCAGAGTGCTAGCTCAGGGAAGCCTTTTTCTCTCTCCTCACTCTGGAGGAAGGTCCTTATTATGAATCTTCCCCTGATCTAGGAGCATCTCCTCACAGGAACTCCAGGTCCAACAATGCACTATGTGGCAGGTGCTGTTTTCTTGGTGGTATGAGGTCACCTTGTCTCTTTGCTCAATTGTCTCTTTTATATCTCAAAAGAGATTGTCCCAAGACAATCTAATTCTGAAGTTCCCATCAACATAACTGCCACCAATCCATCTCACTAACATCATATCATAGCAATAGAACTCACAACATACGAAAATCACATCAGGTGGAAAAACAGTGGACAATCACATAGTACTGGGAATCATGGTCTAGTCAAATTAACACACATATTTTGGGGGGACATAATTCAACACATAACATTCCACCCTTTGACCCACCAAAATTCATGTCCTTGTCATATGCAAAACATACTTAACCCATCATATCATAACTCCAAGTTCAAAATCCAAAACTTTTCATCTATAAATACAAGTTATCTGTTCCAAAGTACAGTGGCACAAGCATGATGGTGCAAGATAGACATTTTCATTAGAAGCAAAAAAAAGTTGGAAGGAAAAAAAATAACGGGCACTGAGCACATTAGCCGAACATATTACAATAGCTCTCAAGGTGTGAAAATAATCTTTTGTTCTTTGAGATGACTCACACAATAGCTCTGCTCACTAGATTTTAGGTATTGGCACACTCTCTGGATTTTGAGTGGAGGCCCCTTGGCCCTGGGCTTCAGCTCTGTCTTCCACTGAAAGACATAGTCTCTTAGGCTGGCTTCTCTAGAGAAGCAAAACCAGTAAACTGTGTAAATATATATACAGAGAGATTTATATCAATGAAGTGCTTTGTAGAGGCTAGAACATCCCAACTCTGTGGATCAGGATAGAAGCTTCTCCTGATTTACATAGCCGAGGGGGCTGGCAAACCCAAGGTTGGCAAATCAGAGAGCCAGGCTCTTGCTCATAGGCTGTGAAGACCAACAAATCTCAAGATTAGCCAGCAAGACTGCAAATAAGCTGCTAGCTCAAATCTGAAGAACTGGAGGTCAGATGAGCAGGAGCCAGCTGCAGGATCCAGAACAGACAGAAGCCAGAACATCTGCTTATATGTGGATACAGACCACATGCCCAAGACAACTCCCTTTCAACTGACTAGCTACTCATACCAGATCCCACTATGCATGTGATCACATATCAAATCTCAACAGGGAAGCGATCACAGCAGTGTCATACAACTGCCAAAACAGTGGTAATCATGGCCCAACCAAGCTGACAAGCAATCTTAACTATCATAGGGTTTGTGCATTGTCATTTTTTTTTTAGTTTGACAGACCACAGTAATGTTCAACTAAGCTGAGCACCATAGCTGAGAATGTAGGAGCATCAGGGGCAACCTGAGTTTGGTTTGACCCCATTGCTAGCTGTCTCCACCCTAGAAACTAGTATCCAATAATAATTTAGTCAAGAAGAATGTAAAGGTGCACACTCTTGGCCAGAGAGCTAAGGGAGCTTCATTAGAGGCAAACACATTTTTAAAATACTGCTTCCCAATTAGTATTCTCACAACAGATTTGCAAGGATAGTTATAAATGCAAGAAGATGTTAACATTAGATTATGATGACTCTCAAGTGTGCTTTGGGGAAAAAAAAGTGTGCATTTGAGGCTGGAATGTTTGAAAGCTATTTTAAATAAATCGGTGTCCATTCTGTTGTATATTCTTGGTGATCTGGGTATCCAGCTTCAAATTTTAGATGTTTATCTGCTACAGATTCTAGCCAAGTGTTCAAAAACAAATACAATCTTCGAGAGACCAGACTTACTATGTTTTCAACATGTAATAATTGTAAATTTCACTTGAAAGGTTATATATTTATACATGGGTGCCTTCCTGCTGCATGTGACATTTGCGAATTTAGACACCTCACTTTTCAGTACTCAAGAGTAAGATTAATGTAACAATAGCACAGTACAGGTAAGGATGCTAATCTCCTACTTCCACATTTCCTCCCCATGAAATTATGCTTGTCGCTTTGGTTTTCCTTCCATGTAATGAGAGTGCTGACATTTAAAATCCAGCTACCTAGAAGCATAAATGAATGTTAGCAGGAACACTTTCAGTTTCTATGAAAGAGCTAAAGGCAAAATGCCCACAATGCTCCATAACATGATAGAAACCCAGGTAAGGGATGCAATAAAATTCCTTCAACCTGGAGAAGTTCCTGCTTCACTAAGAAGGCTCCTAGTTAGCCCTGGTGCCGGACCAGGAAGGGACGACATGGTGAAAATGAATGGACCATCTGATAAAGGGAGGTGCTGCCACTGTTTGCCACATCCTCTGTTCTGCCCACATTTTTAGTCAACATTCATTTATTCAACAAATGCTTACTAAACATTGTTATGGATTGAATGTGTCTTCTAAAAAATACCTTTCAAGCTGGCTAGGTCATGATTCCCACTGCTGTGCAATTGTCCATCATTTTGTCCTGTGATATGATTTTCCTATGTGATGTAAATCGTACCTGTACCATGTTAGTAAGGCAAGACCAGTCCATGTATACGGTAAAACTCACCCTTTTTAGGTAGAGGAAAGGTGTGTGTCAAGGTTGGATTCTCTCATCATACCTATTCGACCTGCATGCTGAGCAAATAATCTGAGAAGCTGAACTATATGTAGAAGAACAAGTGATCTGAATTGGAGAAACTCTCATTAACAACCTGAGTTATACAGATAACGCAACCTTGCTCGCTGAAAACAAAGAGGACTTGAAGCAGTTATTTATGAAGATCAAAGACCATGGCCTTCAGTATGGATTGTACCTCAACATAAAGAAAACAAAAATACTCACAACTGAACCAGTAAGTAAGAGCATGACAAATGGAGGAAAAAAAATGAAGTTGTCAGGGATTTCATTTTACTTGGATTCACAATCAACACCTGTGGAAGCAGCAGTTAAGAAATCAGAGGCACATTGGATTGGGCAAAACTGCTGCAACGACATCACTTTAAGGACTACGGTGTACTTAAGCCAAGCTATAGTATTTACAATCACTTCATATGCATGAAAAGCCAGACAAGGAACATGGAAGACCAAAGAAGAATTGATGCCTTTGAATTGTGTTAGTGAAGAATACTGAATACAGCATGAGCTGCCTCCCAAACACAGTAAATCTGTCTTGGAAGAGGTACAACTAGAAGGCTCCTTAGAAGCACGCATGGTAAGACTGTCTCACATGCTTGGGTCATGTTATCAGGAGGGATCAGTCCCTGGAGAAGGACATTGTGCTTGGTAAAGCACAGAGTCACTGAAAAAGAGGATCTTGAGGGAGACGGAGTGACATGGTGTCTGCAACAATGGGCTCAAGCGTAACAGTGACTGTTGAGGACAGTACCGGACTGGGCAGGGCTTCATTCTGTGGCCTACAGGGTCACTGTTTGTCAGCACTGACTCAAACAGCAGCAACATCCTTGCCTTGTGGCCTCTCACCACTCCTGCATTTTGCTCTGGTCCAGTCACTGCCTTGTCATACTCATCATCAACCATCCTCACTGCCTGTCAGCCCCGTATGGATACCTAATTCACCAGCGCTTATCCTTGGCTTTGCTGCAGGCCATGAACACTGAAAGTTTATTTCACAATCCAGCATCACATCTGGATTTTACTTTTATATTCCACACTTTCCACTTTTTTTCAAAAAAAAAAAAAGAATCATCAGACAGTTGTGCTTTAAGAATTATAAAGATAATTCACAATCTAGATCGTTTGTATTCCTTGACCAACCGTAAGTCCATGTATGGTCTTAGACTAAGGTAGGTGTAAACTCTTGCACATAGAAACTAACAAATAACAGACAAAGCCTGAGAACTAAGTTTACAAACTCATCCCAGAAAAACTGCCACATACCTCATTGCTGAATGTCACTACCCTCACTTTTGAAGTACACCTCTTGGGAATTTATGCACCGATGCCAGTGCCTAGTTCATGCTTCAAAGCAATTTTGGAACTTTTTCCTGGAATGGCCATCGGAGCTGTCATCTTATTACCCTTTATCATCTGAATATCATCAAAATGTTTTCCTTTCAGTATTTCCTTTATCTTCGGGTAAAGAAAAAAGTCACTGGGGGCCAGATCGGGTGAGTAGAGAGGGTGTTCCAATACAGTGATTTGTTTACTGGCTACAGATTCTCTCACTGACAACTATACAATTAAGTTCATGAACTTGCCACTGTGTGCCACGGCCATTCCAGGAAAAGAATTCTAAAACTGCTTTTGAAGGGTGGACTAGGCACTGGCATGGTGCATAGCCTTTGTTTTAGTCAGCTAGTGCTGCCCTAACAGAAATACCACCGAGGGGATGGCTTTAACAAAGGAAAGTTTATTCTTATACAGTTCATTGGGCTACAAGTCCAAATTCAGTATGTGTGCTCCAGGGGAAAGTCTGGTATTGCATCACCCTTTGTCCAGGGAGTGTCTTGGCACAGGAACCTCACGTCTAAATGATGCGCTTTACTCCCGGTGCCGCTTTCTTGATGGCGTGAGGCTCCCAATTCTCTGCCTGCTTCCCTTTCCTTTTATCTCTTGTAGGATGAAATGATTAAGGGTGGGGCAAGCCACACTCCAGGGAAACTCCCTTTACAGTGGAGCAGGGAGGTGATCTTAGAAAGAGATTGACAGTCCCACCCTAATCCTTTAATATACAGCACAGGAAAATCACAAAGTGGAGGACAACCATAGAGTACTGGGAATCATGGTCACAGGGCTCCACCTATTTTGGGGGGGACACAATTCAATCTATGACAGCGTCCCAAGGGGTGTACTTCGAAGGGGACCACAGTGATACTCAGCAATGAGGTATGTAGCATCTAGAACAATGAACTTCACAGACTGAATTGTCAAACCTCATAGCTGTAGCGTATCAATAATATTCCTACTAGAACATTACCAGAAGGATGTATCATGTAACTTTATTTCAAATTTATAAAGCAAGCCTCTGAGTCTGGCATCATTTGCAATAGCACATACTAGCACATAAATAGGATGCTTGATTCTAGAAAGAACCTGTGCATTGATACCAGTAGATTGCCCAAATTGCATGTATAATTTTTTAATAAACAGTTAGTTTTACTGCAGACTTCTTTTTTTGACCAGTGTCCATTTAAATGACTATTCTTGTTTACTATTTATTTGTTACTCTAGAGACACATTTCATTTGCTTCCCTGTAAACCACCTTCATTTAAAGGGTTCAGTATTAGAGCTTTGGAGGGCAATTCATTTCTTTAGCTGTCTTTGGTCAAAACTGAAACAAATATTGATTATTCAGCTACTTAACTACCTGGAGAAAGGCAGACAAAATCATTTCACACCTTTCATGAAAAAATCCTATGGAGTATTGCTGGAAGAGTTTTATTTATATCTGCCAATGCTACTTTCAAAGAAGCCTAGTGGTCCAGTGGCTGCTAACCAAAAGACTGGCAGTGTGGGCTCACAAGCCACTCTGTGTAGTAGTACGCTTCCTTAAAGATTAAAAGCCAGACCAAACCTATTGCTGTCAAGTTCACTCTGACTCATAGCAACCCTATAGGGCAGGACAGAAGTGTTCCATAGGGTTTCCAATGTGCCTCAGCTTGGGGAAATAGGGTCTTACTCTGAGACTATTACCACTTAAGCCAGAGCAGGTTAGGTAGATTATAAGCTTAATCTCTTTTGAGTGATGTCTTAAAAAGGAGAACAGACATGAGAGAAGATCACACAGGGCAGATATCACACAAGGATCCATCTAGAAGCCAAGGACCTCCTGCAACTCCAAGAAAATGACCGAGATAAGCAAGGATCTTCCTATAGAGCCAATGAAGACAGCATCGTCTTACCCCTACCTTGTACTGAATTCCCAGTCTTCATTCTATATAGCTAATTACTTGGTGGTTTTTTGTTTTTGTTTTTGTTTTTTACAGCAGCCCTGGAGAATGAAGGTGTTTAGACAGCCAGGGAACTGTAGGCAGAAGAGTTTTAGCTCAGATCCAGGGATTTATTCCAGCTGTTGCTCTGTAAAGAACATGCCTCCTATAGGTGAGACTTGACCTACAGAGCCTGTGTGGTCCAGGCATGCTGTACAGTAGATTCAAGACCTTGGGATATGTATGTTCCTTAGAATAATCACTTATACAAGCTCAGAAGGACTATATTTGCTCCAAAGCAAAGATGAGAAGGCAGAAAGGGGCAGAAGATACAGACAAAAGGAAACAGGGAACCCAAGATGGAAATGGGGGGAGTGCTGACGTGACGCCCTGAAGGGAGCACAACTGATTTCGTGGAACACTTCACGTACAAACTGTCCAAAGGGAAGCAAACCGATCTGTGAACTTTCACCTTGTATGTGTATGTGCACACACACATGCACGTGCACACGCACACACACACACACACACACACACACACACACACATAGACACACAGACACACACATGATCTCGAATCCCGGTTCTACCATTTACCAATCTTGCGGCCTAGGTCAGCTCAAGTAGCCTTTCCATGTTCCAGTTTTCTCATCTATAAAAACGATTAGGAAGAGTATCTTCTAAGATTATGAGGATAAATCAGTTAATACAGATAATACACCTATAGAGCAGTCCTTCGGACACATGAAAAGCTTAGTAAATTCTACAACTGTCGTTCTTTTCCGGATCTGGGTATGTCTTAAAAGAGACTCTTCCTCAAACACTCGACATGATCTAAGTTACCCCAGCAGCATTACTTCTATCTCAGTTTCTGCCTTTGTTGAACCTCTTAGTTGAAAAGCAAAGCAAAGCTGTATTTATGACACAAACAACACCATGGATAACGAAGGGTCCTGGATGACATGGCTGAAATTCCTGGGGGTGGGAGAAGGAAGGGGCCCTGTCAGAAGTTCACTGTAGATTCCAGTTGGAGGATGGTTTGAAGGGTGTTCTCCTCCAGCACTGTTCCGTACTTGCAAAGTTGCTATTTTCTGTTTCCAAAAGCTGGATTTAACCATTGTAATTTGTGGCTTTCTCCAAGGCTAAGTATAGGGCAAAGCACAATAATGCAAACTGGTTCACGCTGAGCCGAAATGGGCAGTGTTCCTGCACCAAACTCTCTCCTAAGCTTTAATAGCTTCTTTCATTTCTGTGTTATTTTCCAGCATTATGTACCTGTTCTGGAAGCATTCATTCTGTCTTTCCTAAACTGGCTTTCCTCTGCTGGGAAAATGACCAAATTATTCTGCTCCTGTCCTCCTGCCACGCCTCTGTTTTTCAGTTCTCAGCTCCCATTCTGGGTTCACAAACCATTTAGCAGGTGTTGATCACAGTGAGAAGCTATAATTGAGTCAGTCCTGAAGGTGGAATGACTTGTCAGAACATTTCACTTGAAGGAAACGATTCCGGGGACACGGGGAGACAGAGTGAGCAAGATTAGAACATAGACACTACCCTTGCTTGTGAATGATTGAGGGGATCCCCCCCTTTTTTTTTTTTGACTCTGTGACACTCCACTCCATTCTTATGTTAGCCCCGTTAACCCCTAACAGAAGGCAGGAAAAGTCCCACCTGACTGGGTGGAGGCATGGACATCGTGTTTGACTGACTAGCTCCCAAAGACAGAAAACACGAATGCTCAGCACGTCTTGAGGTCTTAGAAAACATCACAAACGCAGAACGAAACAACACTAGTCAGGAAGAGCAGCGGGTTGGTCAGTGGTTACCACCTGCCTGCTTTCTCAGCCTATGCGGGGCCATGTCCACTTCTCTGTTTGGGTCTTTCAAGAGGAGAAATTCTGGACATTTCAAAGGACCAGTATAAGAAGGGTGAGCACCTAGAGCTGCAGTTTACCATGGAAGCGGGAGGAGTGCCTTGCTTCCGTCCGGGGACCTGAGGGGTTCTGCAGAACTCTCCAGGCACGTGTGAGACACCACTAGTATTAGTCAGAGTTGTCCCGAGAAATGGAACCCAAAGAAGCATATATGTATAGATAAAAATACATATGTAAATAAACTATAAATCGTATTATGTATATTTGTTTACAGGTATTAACACATTGGCTAAATATACAAAGTGTTGATGAAATGTCACTTGAGTGTTTCAACAAATGGCTGCAATGCTGTAAGCACTTAATTGTCAATGCCAAGACATTTGGAAAGTAGATAGCTGGTCAATCAACTGTAAGAGATCCATGTATCTGCCTATTCCGAAGAAAGGTAACCCAACAGAATGCAGAAATTATCAAACAATGCCTGTCTTGTTTCTCTGGTGCTGCTATAACAGAAATACCACAAGTGGATGGCTTTAACAAACAAAAGTTCCTTCTCTCATAGCTTAGGAGGTTAGAAGTCAGAAGTCAGGGTGCCAGCTCCAGGCGAAGGCTTTCTGTCTGTATCAGCTCTGGGGGAAGGTCCTTGTCATCAATCTTCCCCTGGTTTAGGAGCTTCCAGGCACAAGTCTCCAAGTCCAGAAAGCAAGTTTCACTCCCTTCTTTCTTGATGGCAGGAAGTCCCTTTTCTCTCTGTTCACTTTTATATCTCAAAAGAAATTTACTGAAGATACATTCTAATTCTGTAGATTGTCCTGCCTCATTAGAATTCAAAGCAAACAAACAAAAAACACCTAAAACCAAACCCACTGCCGTCAAGTAGATCCTGACTCATAGCGACCCTATAAGACGGAGTTAGAACTGCACCATAGGGTTTCCAAGGAGTACATGGTGGATTTTAACTTTTTATTTAGCAGCAGTAGTACCTAACCACTATACCACCAGGATTAGAATGCCAAAATAACTGCCTCTAATTCTGCCTTATTAACATGGTGCAAGTTAGAATTTACAACATGTAGGATAATTACATCAGATCACAAAATGGAAGACAACCACACAGCCCTCATAATCATGACCTAGACAAGTTGATACACATAACTGGGAGACACAATTCAACTCATAACAATATTATATGCAAGTAAAATTTTGCTGAAGGTCACATGAAGATGGCTGCAGCAGTACACTGACAGAAACTCAAGCTGGATTCGGAAAAGGACACGGAATGGGAGATATCACTGCTAATGCCAGATGGATCTTGGCTAAAAGTAGAGAATACCAGAAAGACGTTTGCCTGTGTTTTACTGACAGTCAAAGGCATTAGACTGTGTGGATCATAACAAACAGGAATAACATTGTGAGGAACGGGAATTCCAGAACGCATCATTGTACTCCTGAGGAATCTGTGCACACCCGAAGAGGCCAGCATTGGAATGGAACGTGGGGAAACTGTAGTTCAAATCCAGAGGGTGTTCATCAGGTTACATCCTTTCACCATATTTATTCAATCTGTATGCTGAGCAAATAACCTTAAAAGCTAGACTATATGAAGAATCCGGCAACAGGATTGAGGGAATACCATTTAACGACACACAACACGCAGAAAGATGCCAGAACCTTTCTTGCTGAAAGTGGAAGAGGACTTGAAGCACTTACTGATGAAGCTCAAAGCCCAGTCTTCAGTGTGGATTACACCTCAAAATAAAAAGAACAAAAATCCTCACAACTGGACCAGTACACAAACTCATGATAAAGAGACCAAAGACTGAAGTTGTCAAGATTTCGTTTTACTTGGGATACACAATCAACATCCACAGAAGCAGCAGTTATCAAGAGATGCATGGCATTGGGCTCATCTGTTGCAAAATTACCCTTTAAAGTGTTGAAAAGCAAAAACTGTCACCTTGGCCTGACCCAAGCCCTGGTGTTTTCAGTGCCTCATACGCATGTGACAGCTGGCTGATAAATAAGATAGTCCAAAGAAGAATGGAAAACCTCTGAACTGTCAGGCTGGCAAAGAATACTGACTATACCACGGTCTTCTGAAAGAAGGAGTAAGTCACTTCCTTAGAAGCAAGGATGGCGAGACTACATCTTATATACTTTGGACGTGTTGTCAGGAGAGCTCAGTCCCCACAGAAAGGCATCATGCTTGATAAAGAGGAGGGTCAGCCAAAAAGAGAAAGTCCTTCAACGAGCTGGGCTGAAACAGTGGCTGCCACAACGGACTCAAGCATAACCACTGTGATGGAAGGACCGGGCAGTGGCTCTGTCTGTGGTTCCCAAGGTCACCGAGTCAGAATTGACCCAACCACACCTAACAACAGCAACATATATACACCGTATTATCTGATTTAAGGATTTTGACTCACACAGGGGCTGGCAAATCCAGACTCTGAACGACAGTCGGGAAACTCAGGCAGAAGCTGACATCGCAGTTTTGAACTTGTAGGCCAGCCAGCTGGACCCAGGCAAGAGTTAAGGCTACATTCTTGATGTCCTTCTCCTGGAAACCTGAGCTTTTGATCTCAGGCCATTTGGTTCATTGGATTCATCTCACATTTACTATCCAGGCTGATTTCCTTCACTTCTAGTCGATGGGTTGCAGATGACAACCACATCTACAGTATACCTTCCTGCCAAGATTCACTCAGTGTTGGGTTACACAGTGTGGTATCACAGCCCTGCTACCTAAGAGCTACCTAAGACATCTAAGAGCGAACATCGTGTTTCGCTATCCACATTCCTCGGTGTCTGTGTTCTTCATATGGTTGAGTTCTTCATATGGTTCACACCTCTGTGCCTTTTTTTTCTCCACCTGAGGCGTCTCTTCCTACTTCTGCACACGGTGCCCCGCCCAGACGCAATTCAAAGGATACCAAGTCTTCTTCCAGCTAGAAATGATACCCTTCTGTTCTGGGTTCCCACACAACTCTTTCTTCATACCTCTCTTATCACACTCTAGCTCACGTGATTGTCTCCATTTGGATTCTCCAAAGAGCCGACCCTGAGTTTAAGATTTGACTACGAGAATTTACTTGAGAGGAGATCTCAGGAAGCACTGGGAGTGAGTGGGACATGAAACCAAAAAGGCAGAAAATCTAACAAAGGGTAACTTATTGAGCAGCAAAACTTGGTGGCATAGTGGTTAAACGTTACGACTGCTAAGTAAAAAGTCGGCAGTTCAAATCCACCAAGCGCTTCTTGGAAACTCTATGGGGCAGTTCTACTCTGTCCTATAGGGTCAATATAAGTCAGAATCGACTGGAAGGCTGTCGGTTTGGGTTTTGGGTTTAATGAGCAGGTTACGGCATAGGGTGGCTGGGGCTCAGCCCTGTTGCAGAGACTCAGTATTGTCCTGCTGCAGGGCGAGGGAGCCGCTTGCTTATTTACCAACTTCCATCTCTGGTCAGCTGTGAGTCGCCCTGGGGACGTCAGTCCTCAGCCTCCAAGGGGCTGAGCTGCTCCAAGCCTAAAGAATGCCTTCAGGTTAAGAGATGCTGAAATCGCAGGTTTCCAGGGGAGTCCGTAGGTAGCTTGCTAGAAGGGGTGGAGTGTGGCAGCTGAGGGGAAAGAGGCTGGAAAAGGACAACCTGCTACAAGAACTGGTCACTGTGTAAACATTTTGAAGGCAGAAATGGACTTTCCTCATTTTTATAAGACCAAAGAACACAGCATGCGGCTCTGTACCGGTTGTGGTCATTGGCTAAGGTCAATAGCTGACTAGCATGAGCCCTGCCTCCTGACAACCCTATACACAATGGTCCTGCGTCATCCCTATGGCCACTTGTCAGTCTGAATGTTGTGATCCATAGTTTTCATGGGCTGGTGTTTGGAAGCAGATCACCAGGCCTTTCTTCCAAAGTATATCTGGGGGGACTTGAACTTACAACTGTTTGGTTAACAGCCAAACACATGAGGCATTTGCTCTAGCCAGGTATTCCAGTTAGGTGCTTAAAACCAAAAACTCACTGCTGGTAAGTTGATTTCAACTCATAACAACTCTATAGGACAGGGTAGAACTGTGCCATAGAATTTCCAAGGAGAACCCGATGGATTTGAACTGCCGATCTTGTGGTTTGCAGATACAGTACTTAACCACTATGCCACTAGGGTTTCTAGTAGGTGTTTAATCACTGTTAAGTAAATGAAGTCGATTAACTCTTATATACCTTATGAACTAACAATGTGATCAACAATTACATATTAAATACTTATTATGAGCTATAACATAATCAAATAGGCCTTATCTCTGCCCTTGGAGAGCTGACTATCTGGAAGGAAAGGTAATAAACAAATAATTACAGTTAGAACTGATGATCAATATACTGTTGGTACTACTTTGATAGAACAGAATCTGCTAGTTGATTCTCAGTTGATTTGATTTTTATTCTCTAAGAAGGGGGATTTTATTTCTCCTGTAGAGGGTAAGACAGAAACAACTTTGATGAAATCTGGTGAATTTTGTGTGATGTTATGTTTTAGGTTGGTGGATCCAGGTTTAATATAGACATAAAGGAGCATGCTAGTAAAAAGGAATGTAAAAATAAATCCTGTTGATTCCTTCCCATTTTTTACTTCAAAAACATGCCAAGGAGATTCTTGATTTGAGAAAGCAGAACAAAAAGTGGATTTTCTTGACTTGTCTAATAGATAAGTAGCATTCAGCGAGTGGGAAAGAGATGCTTCAGAGAAAGAAAGGATTACTGTACTGCCCGCCATAAAGGTGAGCTTGCCTGCACTGATTGCAATTAGAGATGAAAAGACTGAGTTGTAGAATCAACACAACTATTGACCACATGCTTTTGTTTTCTAGAATTTTAAAAACTCCTTAGATTGAACTGATAGAAATGCAAACCTGTATTTTACCAAATTAAAAGGAATTCTATTTTTGTATCATGGGACAACGAATTAATTTTTGGGTGACATAATTTGACAGGAGACTTTATGGTGCCTTTTTACATTTCTATTTAAATGAAACATAATTCAATAAAGTACTTATTATGGATTCTGCTGCCACTCACTTTGACAAGTACCATTGAGAAATATTAATCTTAAAATCCGTAGTTCAGAGATGCTGAATCATCTTTATTCATGAAATCACACTCCTAGACACAGTCTAGATGCCATTTGCACAATTTGTACTGCCCTGAATTTCACTCCCAGATTCTCATTTGCAGCCACCCTTCCTAAACACCCCAGGGACTTCACATAATGGCTCATGGTCGGCAATACACATGTAAGGAAGAGACCTAAGCTGCTGTGGACATCAGGCTCGGAATGTGTATTGGTGGGTATCATGGATTGAATTACGTCTCTCCATGGCTGGGCCATGCTTTCTGGTACTGTATGATCGCCTGCCATTTGGTCACTTGATGGGACCTTCCTATGTGTCGTAAATTCTGTCAGTATGATGGCTCAATGGCAGTTAAATTATTGATAGGGTCTGCAAGATTGGGTAGGGTCTTAAGCCAATCTCTTCTCAGATATAAAAGAGAAACACTACCAAGGAAGCAGAGCTGGGAGCAGAGCACGTCCTTTGGACCTGTGGTTCCTGAGCCGAGGTGTTCCTAGACCAAAGAAGACTGCTCCATCCCAAGGACCTTTCTCCAGAGCTGACACTGAAAGAAAGCCTTTCCCTGGAGCTGCTGTCCCAAACTGGGAGTTCTAGCTCATGGGACTGTGAGAGAATAAACTTCTCTTTGTGCTTCAAAGGTCATGTTCAGCAACGAGGTAGGTAGCACTGAGAACAATGAAGTTCAGTGACTTTGTTGTCAGACCTCACATACTGTTGTCAAGTGCCATTCAAAAATTGGAAAACTGCACATAAAAAATTCTGTATTTCTAGGTTCTCTAGGAAATAAAGGAAACTCTGATGCCAAAGTGTTTAAGTGCTATGTCTGCTAAGCAAAGTCAGCAGTTTGAATCTGCCAGGCACTCCTTGGAAACTCCACGGAGCAGTTCTCCTCTGTGCTACACGTTTCCCAGGAGTTGGAACCGACTTGATGGCAGTGGGTTAGGTTTGGTTTCTAGGAAATAAAGTTGGACTCTCTGGCGACGTCGAGCTGAGAGGGATTAGCAGTGGCCCCCGTAAGCCCGAGCAAGCGTGAACAGTCTCCATCTTTTTCCTGGACCCTTCACTCCCGATGTCCCCAGCCTGGCCCATTTGGTCATTTGACTGTGCCACTTTCTCTCCAGCCTCCACTCTCTTTCTGTGTGACAAGAACTCTTCAGAAAATCCAATGCCGGCTTCAATTTCAGTTGACTGGGGTTAGGTATGAAATCCAAAAGCTTCCGACGTCTTGTCGATTCCGACTCCTAGCGACCCTACAGGGCGCAGCAGAATGGCCCCATAGGGTTTCCAAAGAGCAGCTGTACCTCTGAACTGCTCACCTTTTCCTGAGTAGCCACGCTCTTAACTGCTGCGCCACCAGGGCTTCCTCACTGGGGTTGGGTGGATGAATATTTACCTGCTGTGACCTGTGTCCTTTGTCTCTCTGCTGCTTGAGGGACCGGGGGAGGTTAAACTTAGAAGAGAGCGGTTCAACGGAGTAAGTCAGTTCTTTAGATTTTTTTTCCCCCCTTTGGCATAGTCCCCGTTAGGAAGACTCTTTTTCTACATTTTCACTCAATCACAATAAAATAAAATAAAATAAAAAAAGAAGACTCTTTTTCTTCCTAATTGCGCAGCGGAGCAGACGCTGGTGCTGGGATGGTGGGGATGAAGGAATGAGGCCCCGGGCACGCATCTTTCAGTCTGGGCAACACTGCTTCCAGAGACCAGCTCCACTCAAGGGGCTTTTAATTATTTGTAGAGCTTTTTTTTTTTGTTTTTGGAGAAACAATTACTGTGTTTCCACAGAACCAGTCAGTCCCTAGGTCATGCAGATGGTTAACAGTCCGGGCTGCTGAAGAAAACGTGAGGGATTCGAGTCCACCCATCTCCTTCTGAGGAACGCGCGAATAAAAACCCTGCGGGCACAGTTCTGCTCGCACACACACTGGGACGCCAATAGTCGGGGTCTGCTCGACAGAAAGGGGGTTTTGTGCTGGTTCTTTTGCTTCCTTGTTGTTTTATATCTCCCACAGTTTTTAAATGTCCAGCCACATAATCATACAGGTGAAAAACTTATTGTAGCCCTCTGAACCTAGCCTCTAACTCCTACTTTACAAAAACATATACAAATATAATCTGGTTTTGAGGAGTTCGTACAAGCACCGGAATTTCCATGAGTCCAGGTCCTGTGAAAGTCGAGATGAAGGTACTTTCTTTGTTTAGGAGTTTACCAAGAGCTGGTCTCCGTTTTGGAAAACACCTGCAGACACCAGGTCTAACAGGGCTTCGGATGAAAAACAAATCAGGTCTCAAACATTCCATAATTATAATAATACCAGTCACAATGCTAAACATTTTTAATGGATTACGTAACATAGTCATCTCAACCACGTATCTAACTACTGTTCTAACTCAAACTGAACGCTTGGCTGAGGAGTTGGTTCTGACTCATTGTGGCTTGGAGGATGGAGAGGAACTGCCCCCATGGGGTTTCCAAGGCTGTGATCCTTTGCAGAAGCCACCTGCCACATCTCTCTTCCACGGAGCAGTTGCTGGGTTCTAGCCACTGACCTTCCGGTTGGCTGCTGAGCATTTTACTGCTAGCCTACCAAGCTCCTTCCCATTAATTTAATACAGTACAGACAGTGGTTCAGGATTTTATAGATGAGAAAACAGAGGCTTATGGGATTTGGGTATTTCATCTGAAGTCATGTCGCTTGTGAGTGACAGAACGCTGTCAGCCCAGGTCTTAGACCCCTGCTCACTAAGCCCAGCCTCCTATCCAGCCTCGATCTTATTTCCAAATAATAATAATAAAAACAGTTGCCATCAAGTTGGTTTTGACACTCACCCATCTGTGTTAGAAGACAACTGTGCTCCCTAAGCTTTTCAGATTTTTCAGAAGTAGATCACCAGGCCTCTCTTCCGAGGTGCCTCTGGATGGAGTTGAACCCCAAAACTTGGGGTCAGCAGTGGAGCATGCTAACTGTTTGGACCACCTAGGGACTCCTTTCTCCATGGCAAGTGAGCCTAAAAATGGAATTTCCTGAGGATACACTGTCAGGGTGGGGACGTGAACTTTTGAGCTTCTAGGAACTTTCTCTTACCCGATTCCTGTCTGAAACTCAGCTGATTTTGAAAGAGAACAAACCCCTTGGTACCCATTCAGAGATGTGCTATTCTGCCTGCTCTTTAAATTTCCTCCTTGATGGATTTCCTGCCAGGCTCTGTTCCTTTATTAAGCACATTCCTTTGGTAGGTGGAAGAAAAGAAAACATGCGAAAAATTACTGTAGAAATACAGCAATATATAAGCCAGGCTGATGTGTTTTCTAAAGTTTGTTTTTATTTGCCAAGCTTTTCTGTACTTTGGGGGAGGTAAATGTGTTTATTTACTCAAGAGAAAAGCCATCTCTTGGGATAAGGACTTTTCAGCAGTACAGGGCCAGGCATGGATCTTTTTTCTCATTCATTCATCATTGTCAGCTGGGAACATTCCAGACTAGCAGCTAGGGGTGAAATGGCCTCTTGGGTGAGCCAGTTCTCCGGTTTTGGAACTATTATAATTATGGGACATGTAAGACTTTTTTTAAAATATCATAAAATGGTAAGGAGTGTGTGGGGGTAGCTCTGGATTAATGATTTTAAAAGACCAGCCTCCCCGAAGAGGAGATATGAAGGTAAGACAAAGCCTCAGAAAATGCTAGGCATGTTTGTTTTTCAGCTTGAATGGACTTGGTTCTCCCCAGGGCTGTATACATTTCTTGATCTCATTCTCCCATCAAACACTGTACCCCCAAAGGACTCTGAACCAAACTGGGAAATAGATGACATTATGTTGATCCCTGTGGAAGTTAAGTGTATATATAAAACTCAAAAACACAGTTATCAGAAACTGAAGGTTTTTAAATGTGATAGCAAAGTGTTAGTATTTGTTCAGAGCTTGACTACTGTCATGGATTGAATTGTGTCCCCCCAAAAATGAATGTGTTGTTTTGACTTGGTTGGGAGTTCCAATATGGTGCCCTTCCTCCCAGCTGTTGTGAATCCTGCCTCTGTGATATTGATGACAGAGAATGGTTTGCAGTTGTGTTAGTGAGGCAGGACCCAAGCTACAGGCTTGTGGAATATACGGGGGAGAAGTGAGCTGAGGAAGTTGGGAACCTCATACGACCAAGAGAGGAGCACCGAGAGCAGAGCACGTCCTTTGGACCCAAGGTTCCTGTGCCAAGATGCTCTCACTGCATTTGGACTCGGCCTGCTGGACTGTGGTGATTTTTTATATTAAACGGACTTGTAGCTTATGAATGGATTTGTGGCTTACCGGACTGTGACAATAAAAGCTTCTCCTCATGAAACCTTCCACTTCTGGTATTTGCTGTCAGAGCAGTAGCTGGTGACTAGGAAAGCTGCCAACCAAAGGTCAGCAATTGGAAGCCACTAGCCGCTCCCTGGAAAACTTATGGGACAGTTCTAGTCTGTCCCATAGGGTCACTATGAGTCGGAATAACCACAGCCAAAGTTATCTGTTTTCTGTAACTACATGTTGCCCACGAGATTTTAGTCATTGCAGAGCAAATAGTTTTTGAAAGTGTTGACTGAGTATTGGTCTATTTCTTCTTTTTTTAAAAATAATTTTATTTTTAAGTGAGAGTTCAAGTGAGTTTAAGTGAGAGTTTCTAATCCAAGTCCATTTGTTGTACAAAGACTTGCACACACAGCACTGTGTAACTCTAGCTGCCCTCCCCACCCTGTGACAGCACACTCCTCCTTCCATCCTGTACTTCCTGCGTCCATTCAACCAGCTGCTGTCTGCCTTCACCCTCCCATCTCACCTCTGGGCAGGAGCTGTTCAGACATCCTCCAGTATGTATCTAAAATAGGCTATCTTTTCAGTGGATGAAATTCACTGAAATCACTAAGGATGTCCACCCTCTCACTGGACAAAGGGCAAGCAGCAGATTCCTGAGACAGCAAGACACCAGGTCATCTTTCTGTTGCTTTGTTCTTTCAAAAAGGATGAAAACAACACCGTAGGTATGTGTGTGTGTGTATACATATGTGTGTGTGTGTGTGTATATATATATGCACATGCGGCTGAATAAGCATGGAAAGTAAGCCAGATGGAGACCTGTCAGATTTTAAAGGGGCTTTACCCCTGGGGAGATGACTGGTGGGAGCAGAGGCAGGGTGAGAAGAAATCCTGCTTCATAGATGGAGGCTTGGAAGCCCTACGGAGGCAGTTCTACTCTGCCCTGTAGGGTTGCTGTGAGTCAGAATCAACTCTTTGGCAATGGGTTTGCTGTTTTTCTTTTTTTTTTAACCTAAAGTTTGGACACGTTGTCAGGAAAGAGCAGTCCCTGGAGAAGGACAAAATGCTTGGTAGAGTGGAGGGTCAGTGAAAAAGAGGAAGCCCCTCGACGAGATGGATCGACACAGTGGCCACAACAATGGGCTTAAGCATAAAAACTATTGTGGCCTTGGTGCGAGACTGGGCCATGTTTCGTTCCGTTGTGCATAGGGTTGCTGTGAGTCAGGAGCAACTTGACAGCCCCTGACAACACAACAAAGTTTGGCCATTTGAACCCATGTCGTGGCACTGCAGCAGAAAAAAGCAGCTCTCTGCTTCCCTCAAGACTGTTGTTGTTCGGGGCCATAGAGTAGTTTCTGACCTGCAGCGATCCTATATGTAACAGCACGAAACACTTCCCGGTCCCGAACCGGCCTCATAAGCGCTGCTAGGTCTGAGCCCTTATTGCTTCCACTGTGTCAGTTCATCTCCCTGACAGTCTTCTTTTTTGCTGATTCTCTAGTTCCCAAGCATGGTGTCATTCTCTTAAGACTGGTCCATCTTGAGAACATGTCCAAAGTGTAACCAACAGGGTTAAGTTAATCCCCTCCTGGAACATCACTGCCAGGGTTCCATTGTCCTCCCTCCTCCACACACCTAGCTGAGTGAGTCTCTGATCAGTTATTTCTGTGTCAGCAGCCTAAGGTCATCTCATGATCTCTCCGCTCAAAGTCCGTCTTCCCTACCCCAGTTTGGACAGGAGCGATACACACCTAAGCTGTCCTTAGAGAAACATCATGAGTCACATCCCACAAAAAAAACACATGTCCTCAGCTGCCATATGGCACCCCTTACTATATCTCCACATGTGCTAATTGCATTAGTTCTGAAATGCCCACCTATTCCCAGAAACTTCATGAATGATACATAAATTCTCCCTTCGGAACCCTATAGCGACCTTAGAATTCTCAGCCTTAGGGAGCTTGATTTGAGACTTTGTCTCCCAGCTCCTTCCTTGACTGGCTTGCAATAAAGTCCGCTTTCTGTTTCTTGAAGGCCTGCTGTCTCTCAGTTGGTTCACGGGGTCCTGCGACACAGGACCCACCTCCAATGGGTTGACAAAAGTACACGAGATGAGGTCTCACCATCGTCTCCCCTGAGCAGTATTCTGGCTGTACTTCTTTCAAGACAGATTTTCTCATTCTTGCGGCCCCTCAGCCAAAACCCATTGCTAAAGAGTCAATTGCAGCTCATGGGGACCATATGGGACAGAGTAGATCTGCTCTATGCAGTTTCCAAGGCTGAAAATTTTTATGGAAGCAGACTGTCTTATCTTTTCCTGTGGAGAGACTGGTGAGTTTGAACTACCGACTTTCCAGTTAGCTGGTTAAGTTAGCACTTAACCACTGCTCCACCAGGGCTCCTTGGTTCTTCTGACAGTTTATTACGTCTCGTATTCTTCACCAATACTGTAATTCAAAAGCATCAATTCCTCTTCGTTCTTCCTCACGTATGGTTCAGTTTTCACATGCAAATGAGGTGCTTAAAAATACCATGGCTTGGATCAGCAGTACCTTAGACCTCAAAGTCACTTTACAGCCAAGAAAATCCAGTGGAGCCCTTCTACTCTGTAGTACATGGGGTCTTCATGAGACACCATCAACTCAATGGCAACATGTTTGGTTTGGCTTTTTTGGGACAAACAGCTGGTAAGCGTATCAAGCACTGCTTCTATAAAAACACAGAAGGAAGAAGGAAGAGACAAAGAGAGAGGAGGAAAAAGGAAGGAGTTGTTTACTTGTTTTTTCACCCCTTCTGTCCTCTCCAAGTTTTCCGTCCCCAAAGGTTTTAATCTATATGTGCAAAAACTAAAACCAAAGTACAAGAGTACAAATAGCTGTCAAGTTTATTGTCACAAAGATAGCTTCTACAGTGGGTTTCATTGTTAACATGGATTTATTCCACTCAAACTGTGTTCAGACAGAAACTAGAGCAAAAATTGCCTTCTGAATCATCAAGAAAGGAAAAAGAAAGAAAGAAAGAATTTATACTCAGCATATTTCTGCACAAGGGTTCATGAGTTAGCTAATTGGAATGTGGTAATCTCTGAAATATAGAGAGGAAAATCTTAAGCAAGTGAGAATTTATCTGCCCTGAATAATCCCCCACTCCTCCCATCTCAACCAGGTAAAATCCTGTTCAACATTGTTTTTTAATCTTCTGGCTTTAGAGTTCAAACATCTTGACATTTTCTTCTAACTCTGTGACTTATTATTATGCGTCTGAGTCCAGGAAAGTTAATTAACTTTTCTAAGCCAAATTTCCTAGTCTGTAAAACAGAACACTATATGGGATGCATGTAAAGTCTTTGGGAGGATTCCTGGTATGTCACAAATTATTAGCTACCAACTCAAAAGCCAAACCCATTGCTGTCAAGTCAACGACAACTCTTAGTAACCCCATAGGACATAGTAGAACTGCCTCATAGTTTCCAGTGAACACCTGGTGGATTTGAAATGCTGACCTTTTGGTTAGTAGCTGTAACTGTTAACCACTATACCAGCAGGATTTCCACGCAAGTAGTAGGTAGTCTTGAATTTTAGAGTTAAGTTCCTTTCCTTTCTTTCTGTTATGAGTAGAGCAAACCCAAGTCGATTCCAACTCATAGTGACCTTTTATAGCACAGAACAGAACTGTCCTCTGGACAGTCCTATTCTAGGGAGCAGCCGAGTTCTTAACTGCCTCATAACCAGGGCTCCATTATGAGTATAACACATCATGAGTATGGAAAAGTTGAACAACCAACAACAGTGGGAAAAATGACACAGAGTTCCATCACCAGTTCAGGAATTGCCTTTTCTGAGGCTATTTCAAGTAGGCTAAGGTGTCTCATAGCCAAGAGTTCAACGGAAATTTGAAATAAAAAAGATATAATGATTATAATTGAAAAAAAATCATTTTTAAATCAATGTCATTTGGGTTGCAGTCAAAAGAACCAACTTATGGCACCTAAAACAGAAAGTTAGAAGGATATCTGGTGTCACCATATATAAAACCGGCGTAGCTGCAACGTTTGACCCCCTCAGACTTCACCAGGGGAGGAAGAATGAGCATTAACAGTACAAGGCTGGTTTCTGTGAGGCAGAGTCAGACATGCCTCCACTCGTCAAACTTTTCACCAGTTTTGACACCAGTCATCCATCCTGTGACACTCTCTGCTTCTCCGCCAGGTCCAGTAATTCATTGCAATGCCACACAGACAATACTCACAATTATAGGGTTAGTTAGGGAAGTAACAAGTTGTTTCAGGATCAGGGATGACTCAGCAGACAGTTCTTCCTTAAGTACCTCCTCTTCCGAGCCATGTTTCCACACACGTCCCTCTTTAGAACCTCAGCCTCTGCTTTGCTGGGTCAAGTGTTACAAAGCTCTTTTAGCTCTGCCAGTAAGTGCCCAGAGGCACCCCACTCCATCAGAAAGCCTCAGACCAAAGGCACTCAGCTTTCTCATTCTGCGGCCCAGAATGCCCACTCTGCTGACTCCTGCCCAGCTCCGGTCTCACCACCACTTCTCTGCCACCGCTTCTCCCCATCTCTCTTAGTCTCCTGGTTCCAGGAGCTTCTTAGAACAAAGACCCCAGGTCCAAATGACTTGCTCCGCTCCTGGCTCTTCTCGTTTGGTGGTGGCGATAGCCTCTTCTGTCTCTAGATTCACTCATTTTAAGTCTAGCAGGTTGGCAAAACTGACCAGTCCCTTCATTAGGGCTCCAGATGCTTTATTTGAATAATCTCACTTAATCACTGCATGTAAGTCACAAAGATTATGGCTACAAGGGCCATATTAAGTAATGTGGCTGGCTTGGCTTTGCATCAAAAGGTATGATTTTCAAAAAGCTAAAAACATGACTCTTCTACACCGTTTAGAGTGTGTATGTATCAAAGATTTATTTAAGTAATGAATGAGGGAACCAGCAGGATGGTAAACCTGGTTCAAAAGACAGCATATAAGATTAATGTATATTTTAAAAAAGCTTATTGCCAGATGAGTTGTCAATTCTAATTCATATACATGACCAGTAGAAGATGGTATTGTCTTTTCAAATTGCTGAATTTGATACAAAACAAAGCAATGAAACTGTATAATCTCTGTTGTTATCTATTCTACTAGACAGAAATTACTTGCATTCCTAGCAGATAAAAATTAGCTTGCAATTTAATTAGTTAACATCCTACTTTAAGGAGACTGGGCCCCAAACCAAACCAACCAAACCCACTGCTGTCAGTGAATTCTGACTCACAACAACCCTGCAGGACACAGTAGAGCTGACCATAGGATTTCCAGGGAGCAACTGGTGGATTGAGACTGCCCACTTTTTTGCTTAGCAGCCAAATGCTTAACCACCAGGGCCCTAGTCTGTGGACAATTTTTAGGTGGGCAAAGTGTTTGTGCCAGAATGCAGGTGATGCATAGTTAGGCCTGTTGAAGAGCCTTCCAACTTGACATTGAAAGGCATGTAGCTGTTAATCTTTTTGCCTTATTTCTGCTTTTGATAAATTTTCTATACAGGGAGACTCAAGCACTGAACAATTACTAACCGTTCTGAATGTGTACCATGGGTCAGGGTGACGCTAAATGTTTCACATGCAATGTCTAATTTAATTATCATAACCCTCCTAAATTAGGTACTATCATTACCTGCATTGGGTTGTTGTTAATTGCCATGGAGACAGCCTCTGACTCATAGAGAGCTCATGCAAGTACAACCAAAGACTGCCTGGTTCTGACCATCCTGTGATTGGCTGCAGATCAGACCATTATGATCCATAGGGTTTTCATTGGTTAGTTTTCCAAAGTAGATGGCCAAACCCTTCTTTCTAGTCCATTTCGGTCTGGAAGCTCTGCTGAAACCTATTCAGCATGATAGCAACACAGACTGATGCCTCCGCTGACACACAGGTGATTTGTGGGCGAGAGATTCATGGGCTGGGAATCCAACCAGGGTCTCCTGCATGGAAGGCAAGAATGCTATCACGGAACCACCACTGCCTCACATGTCCATGTTACAGTTGAGCAATCTAAAGCTTGGAAGGATTAAGTCATTTCTCTGGTGTAACAGGGCTTATAAGTAGCAAAGCCAGGTCTCTGTCGAGCTGTGTCAGACCAACCCAAATTCCAAGCAGGAGTCTCCAAAATGGGGTGCAAGCCATCCAGGAAGAAAGTGAAGCAGCCATTCTGGAGCAGGGAGAAAAAGCAGTAGAACTTTCACTGATGATAACTTGAACTCCAAGTATTCAGAATTCCTATTATACATGTGCATTACAATGTTTACATTAGTAAAGCATCATCTCTGTCAGTCAGAATCAACTTAAAGGGAATACATTTGGTTTTGGTTTGGTATGAAGATTATAAACTGATATGCGTGTATACACTGTTATTACTGTCAAGTCCATTCTGACCCTATAGAACAGAGCAGAATTTCCCTGTAGCATTTCCTAGGCTAAAATCTTTAGGAGAGCAGATTACTAGGTCTTTTCTCCTGTGGAATGGCTGGTGGTTTGAACTTCTAAACTTCTGGGTAGCAGCTGACTGCTTAACTATTGCATCACCAGTAAAGGGAGACATAATTTAAAAGGTGTAGCACTTTCTGCTGTAAAGCTATTCAGTTCATTGAGCTTTGTGCTGCTCTGCATTTCTGACCCACTTCTCTAACCATAGACTTCCTGGGTGGTGCAAACAGTTAACGTGCTGAGTTAAAGACTGGAGGTTTAAGTCTACTTGGAAGCTCATGGAAGGGAAGTGATCTGCTTCTGGAAAATCAGCCACTGAAGACCCTATGGAGAGCATTGTTCTATGCTGACACATGTAGGGTCACCATGAGTCAGAATCACATTTACGGCTACTGGTTTTTTCCTTAACTTCACTAAGCTTGTTTCCTCAGGACGCTTAAGGTTTGGGTGTTCTGCTGTGGAGATGGAGGCCCTCCCAGCTCTTCCTTCTAGCCTGAAAGTGGGTAGCAGTTCTCATTTCTAGAGAGATCAGGAGCTGCCTGAAGACAGTATTGTTTTTCCTTCTGTGCCTTGGCTGAGAAGTAGTAGGGAAGGTAAATCTTCTCTCCCGTTCCCTTCTGTCCCTGCTCTGAGCTTTGTAGGGGTGGAGGGGAGGGATGGCTTGCTAAGAAATGGGGAGTGGTTCACATAGTGTGATTCGCAAGTTCTCAGAGCATTTAGAAATCACATCACATGTTGGTGGGTGGCTGCAGTGATGTGAAGGTGAAAACAGGTCAACAGCTCAGGTCCTTGGCTTAGAAAACGAGGAGAAGGAAGGCGACAAGAGTCCAGGGGAGCTATGGAAATTTGCTTCTGGAGAAAGTACCAGTGTGTTCTCCAAGCCCAACAGAGGAGATAGCCGGAGCTCCTGAAGTAAGGCACTCCTAGCTTGCTGTAACACCAGTATTATTGGGCATTTTCTGAAATTACTGGTTACACTCAGTTGAATAAATGCTTCTAAATGCAATTAAGAATGTATTATATGTTAACTTCATGGATGAGCTAAGAAAAATACTCATTATCTTGTCTCTCTGGGAGCTGCTACAAAGCCACATGCATAAACTGGGAGCTGTTGTGTTCTTGCTGCAGTAGTAGGGGACAGATGGGAAGGAGGAACCAGGGCCCTCTGCCTGACTTGGGAATGCCTCTTCTACTCCCACACCCACCTCCAGAGACTTGGCACCCCTATTCTCGTCTCCCCACTTAGAAACCTCCCAGAGAAAGCTGTATGTGGAGAGGCTGTGAGACACAGCTTTCTTCCTGGTCATAAATGTAACTTGAAATGCTGATGGTCTTTGCAGGCCTCCTGAAAGCTATGTGGTGGCCTAGCTCAGGGTGTAGCCTCGGGGAAAAGGAAGAGGCCTTCAGAAAGCACACAGTTTGGACTCCTAGTTTCCCACTGTGGCTCCTCAAACCAGTCTTGACCTTGTTTCCCAGAAGAATGAGATAAGTCTACTGATGTCTCCCTCTGGGCCTCCGAAGCAGGTCGTGGACACTGGGTCTCAATTCCCCTCCACTGACAAATACTGTAGCGGGAGGTGAAATGACCTTTCAGATGATACAAACATCGAGGGCCACTCAAGCGGTGGCCTCACGGGCAGAGGCTGCAGTAGCATCTTCTCAGAAGACGTGGCAGGGAGCTACAGTCACTACAGCACTCAGCAACGAAGCTGCTGCCCACACTGCTGCACCCTGGCTGAGGTGACAAACGAGTGGGGGCAGATCGTCCTGTGAAAGGGCCACTGTAGCAGCTGGTGGAGCAGCACTTACTGGAGTCCCAGATGCTAACGGTGCAGCAGCAGATGTGATGAAGGCATTTTTTTGGTTGATACTATGGATCCTGCATCCTGTCCTATTGGCCCCACTGAGGACCTCTGGATTTAGCCAATATTGTGCCACCACCCTGCCCTTCTCGCCTAGCTCTTTGGAATATTACTGAATATTCTGAATAAGCAAAACTCCAAAACCCACTGCCATTGATTCCAGCTCAGAGTAACCCTGTAGGTCAGAGTAGAACCAGCACATGAGTTTCCAAGGAGCACCTAACCCTAGATTCAAACTGCTAACTTTTTGGTTAGCAGACACAGCACTTAACCTGGGTTTCGGAATAAACAAAAAGGACAGTTAACTGGACCAGGAACCGTGTTTGGAAATCCTCAACACTTAACATAATGGCTAAGAGTGGCTTCTACTGATACCTTGCTCAAATGGAAGTCCCAAGACCAGCACCGGAAGGAACCACCGTGACGCCGCAGTTAGGGATTTAGCTGCTAACTGAAAGGTCAGCAGTTCAAACCCATCTCTCTCTGTGGCAAAAAGATACGACAGTCTGTTTCCACAAAGATTTACAGTTTTGGAAAGCCAATGGGCACAGTGCTAATCCGTCCTGTAGGGTCACTGTGAGTTGGAATCCACTTGATGGGAACAGACAGACCAGTAGCGTCTGCATGACTGACCACTTGTCAGACAGGCAGAACCTCAGCTGCACCCAAAGCCTACTGGAACAGAATGTGCATTTTAACAGATTAGTAAGGAAGCAGGTGTAAGCATGTGCATACCTTGCTTACCGGGTCATCCACCCCTGTTAGGGATCCTAAATTTGAAAACAGGCTTTGATTCTGTTGAAAGAAAGACATATGCCAGCTATATTTAGAAGCAGAAGATCTGATGTGGTGGAAAAATGTGATTGTTCACCACAGATGATCTAGTAGGCAAGGTACTCACTGCGCTTACCTTGTTTAATGGATAATCTGTCCCTGCCACACAACAAAACAGCTCAGCCCAGCAGGTACCAGACACTGGAGGAAGGTTCCATGCCCCTTCAGGGGCATTACACAGATTGTATTCTACCTGAATGACACTCTCTGGAGTTGTCTGACCAGTGGTCCTGTCATTCCTATTACCTCATTATACAAACGGGAAAACTAAGACCCAAAGCCACTCCTAGGGTCACACACCAGGAAGTGCTCCCCAGGCTTCAGGTTGCTTTGCAAAATTCTAGAGGACAAGGTGCTCACATTCTGTGCAGGCCATTGCTTTATATGTCTTAGGTGTTCAAGTCATCTTAAACCAGGGCCTAGAAGATTCTCCTTGGGGGAGTCAGTGACCCGAGGGCTGAGCGTGGTAGTAACCCCCATAGCTGTGGGCTCTAAACAGATGCCGCTGTTTGCATGTGGCAGTGGTGTGTCTTCGTAATTATATTTAGTTTCTGTCGCGTCACATTCACCCAAGCATATGAAGACACACTGTCTATATCCACAGATCTAAATATACAGAAGGAGACAGAGAGAAATGCGACTATATCAGGAGGAAGAGAAGGAGTGTCTTCTTTCTCTTACTGCTTCAGGGCCCAGTTGGTACTGAAAATTGTCATCTGATATGGAGCCAAGACTTTCTGCTTTTTGCTTTTCTTAACTCAGTAGACACATAGCCCAAGAATCTGGTGAAGTGTTCTCTGCCAACCAGTGCCTCCAGTGCATCGACCTCAGAGCAGCCAGCGGCCTTGATCAAATCGGACCCCAGCTCCTTTGAGAAAGTCTAGAACAGTGGTTCTTGAACTTGAGGGGGCCTTGTAATAATCCAGAGAACTTGTGGATACACAGGTACAGAGATTCTAATTCATGCGAATTTCTAACAAGTTCTGAGGCAATGCTGATACTGCCCATCTGGGGACCACACTTTTTCAATCACTGGTCTTAACACCAAGGTGGCTCCATAGATGCTAGTAAGGACCCAAATCCAAAAATACATTGGTAAGAGATTAAAAACAAACAAGGCTTGGAAGAGGAAAACAACCAAGGGTCAAGTTCACTACCATTTATGCAGAAAATAGTTGACATACACTCATGCAGTTTTTGTGTGTGTAGATTATTTTTTAAAAGTAGTCATTTTTTAAAAGGATTGGTAATCGCCCCAGGAGGCACTGGTGGTCAGCATGGCGGTTCTTTGCATCCTTCCCCAACCCTAACAGGACCCAGATCACTGTCCTGCGTCCTCTGCTCTCTTCACAGAGTTTCACCTCCCCACGTTTGATCATCTAGTCTTCCTGGATGGTTGGAATTCTCTTGGGTTTGGCCAATGGGAGGCACCAAGAGAAGATCTGAGGTGGGGAGTGAGAAGGAACTAAATGTTTATTCCGTGCCCTCACCTTACTTTGGGGCCGTATCTTCAGTAACAGCTGCGTCTGTCTGTGACTGCTTCCAGCCAGGAGGGTGGCTCCCCGCTCCAAGGGGCCAGCTCTCACGGGGCTCCGCCACCACAATTTCCTCCCCAGGCCTCTTCAGGTTGCTGCTGAAGAGGGGTAAGGGTGGACGCTGTGTACACATTTTAGAACGAAAATCTGTATACGTTTTTCCCACATCCCTTGTTTGTTCCCTGTACCCAGTCCACACTTCCATAAGCAGTCTCTCCACTGAAGTGAACTTGAACCTTTGGCGGGTACACTTTGTTTCCCATGGGATCCTGACTGTGAGAGGTGGGAAACTTAGTATTCACTGTCCATCCTTTGGTATCATTTGAATATTTTTCTATGTGCTTGGAATAACTATTCAAAAAATGCAAATATTAAAAAAATAACTCAGGAAAAGGCAAATTCAGTCTTGATTAAACCAAACAGTAAGTTCCTACAATAACCACTGGAATACCGGTCTCTGTTAGTACCTAAGGTCCCCTTACGTTGTGTAGCTTTAATCTGATGCCCCCTCAAAAATTTTAAAAACCACTGCCATCAAGTGGATTCTGACTCGTAGCAACCCTATAGAAGAGAGTAGAACTGCCTCATAGGGTTTCCAGGGAGTAGCTGGTAGATTTGAACTGCCAACTTTATGGTTAGCTGCTGAGCTCTCAGTCACTGCCACACCATGGCTCCACGGAGGCCAGCAGCGAGTTGTTCCTTACCTTCTCATACTCCAGCTGTGATAGCCCCGCTAAATCGACAAAAGTCCTGGAGAGAAGGGAGAAACCTAATGCCCCCCACGGTGCGTGTGGCTGCTCTGTAATCTGAGGGTGCTATGATGGGAGGGACGACGTGTTGCCTGCCGATCACACAGATTGAATTCAAAGCACATCTGTGTCACTCGCCCGCTTTGATGCTATGACTCTCCTGTCCTTCTTCCTTCAAGAGGATTCATCATATCACACTAAGGGTTCATACTGTTGGCATGTGACCTCTTGGATGCCACGAACATCAGCACATTACACTACATCATGACCCCAAGAAGTAAAACCCATCAACTGTTGGTCTTTTTCATTCTAAAAAAATGTACCCAACATCCACCTTACCCCATGCCTGAGCCTTGCCCACTCCCTGGATGGAGTAAGGAAGGGACAGGGGTTACACACAGGCAACAGCTGGAATCTAAGGCACTAAGTTTCAAAGCCAACTAAACCAACTGCCGTCAAGTAGATTCCAACTCATAGTGACCCTAGAAGACAGAGTAGAACTGCCCCATAGAGTTTCCAAGGAGCGCCTGCTGGATTTGCACTGCCAACCTTTGGTTAGCAGCCATAGCACTTAACCACTATGCCACCAGGGTTTCCCACTGAAGTTCAGAGGACAGAAAAATTGTAAATAATGGTTTTGAATGCTTAATGTCTGTTTAGCAACAGCCACCATTTCCAGTGGGAAGCCAGCAGCTGGTGTGCACTGTTAACAGTGCCCATCTGAGAGCCATCTACTACTACTACATAATAACATTAAAAAAATATTAAGTACTCTTTCCCTCCCCCGCCCAAGTTTACAAAGTATATATATACCTACAGGGCCATGTCAGAACTTCCTGCACTGCCCACAAACCTGCTACTAGGACGAGGACAGGAGAATCTGTATCCAAAGTTGAGCCAGGAAAACTCCTGACTTTCTGCCCCAGTTCTGCTAGACTCAGGGCTTTCTGTTGGTTCTTTCTGGCTCAGACTCCTGCCAAGACTGCATTTGTAATGAGCTCCTAGGAGACGCTAAGGCTGCTGGTTAGGGACCAAGTGGGAACCCCCACAAAAAACTCAAACTCAGTGCCACCAAGTCGATTCCAACTCACTGTAACCTTGTAGGGTACAGTAGAACTGCCCCACATAGTTTCCAAGGAGCACCTGGCGGGCTTGAACTGCTGACCTTTTGGTTAACAGCCACAGCACTTAACTACTATGCCACCAGGGTTTCCCTGGGAAGCACAGAGGTCCTCAAAATTTGTTATGTGTAAGAATCACCTGGGGATCTTGTCAAAATATAGATTCTGACTCAGTATATCTAGGATGGAAACACAGATCCCTAGCAGGGGTTTGAACTGAAAGGAATCAGTTCAAAGTCCGGCTACTGACCAGGATGACGTGTTCTCAAATGCACTGAATTCTCCTCTCCACTTTCATGGCCGTTCTGGCTGCTGTACTTTCTCCCTTTTCATATTTCAAATTTTATCTTACCAGTTAAGGTGCAACCTCAGCTTCTTTCTGCTAGAGAGGCAGTCACTTTTGAGCAAATAAACACCTTCTGCCTTTTCTTCACTGGACGGAGTCAAACTGCAAAAAAAACTGGCAAGGAACTCCCTTCAAAACGAGACTCTTGCTAAACAGTGATCTGTCCTGCAAGCACTTGAGTGAAGCCAGGCCATCACCTTTGGTGACATTCCACTTCCTTTCTCCAAGTAATTCCAACAAAGACAGCAAACAACAAAGACTTAATGCTACTTTAAGGCATTCGGTTAGTAATAAATGATGATGAGAGAACTGGCAAAGGGGAAAAACAGAAGAACGATGAAAAAATGAGGTTCTTCTGAAAGAATGATTTCATGGCAAACACGTGAAAGTGAATTGATGGGGCTCTGATGGCTCGTCATTTGGGGATGGCATTTACAAGTTTCATTTCCCATGAACATCTCAGTGAATTCAATGTCTTTGGGGGGAAAAAACTTAAATCACTACCATCTGAAGACCTGCGAACAAGGCAGGAAAAGCAGTCCCAAGCAATAAGTTCTCATTCTCCTCTTTGGGGCTCACTGTGGCTTTGATTACTAGTGAAATAAAACCAGGAGGTGAAGATCAAATGAATAAATAAGTAATTGAACAACCAGTAAGCCACAGAACTGGTAAGTTCTCATAAATATAGCCAAAGTTCTCATAAATATAAACTTTCCCAAGCTGGTTAAAACAAAGAAAAGGAACTCATGAGGGAATGTTTATACTACCCTGACAGAATTACCACCAAAGTGGTACGTGTTTCAAAGCTTTCCACGAGGGACCAACAAGTTTTTAAATATTCTGTCACATTAATTTCTGTAAGAATCACTCTATTCACCTGCTTGGATCCAGGAGAGATACTACGCTTGCTTACAAACTGTTCTCTCTGCAGTGTACAGCTAGGACATTACATTCTCGATCCTAGAATGTAATAATTTCCTTCTGGGTCTACCTGTGCACTCTTGGCAAGAGCAAGCTTCTCATTATTCATAAATCTTTGTTATGGAATGGATTACTTTCTTCCTTGCAAATCATTTCAGGACATTGTTCTTAGTAAAATCTGCTGGTTTTCTTTCTAATAATTAATTCTACGGGGAAGCCTACCAGGTGACACTGTACATACATTCACAGGGTCACATGTTTAGTGCCTCACTTGAAAATATGAGGGGAACCCAAGGCTCACCAACCTTTGAGGAATCATCCAATGTGAAAGGAAAAACAAAACATACTTTGGACATGTCATCAGGAGGGTTCGGTCCCCAGAGGAGGACATCATGCTTGGTGAAGGAGAGGGTCAGTGAAAAAGAGGAAGACCCTCAACCACCCAGACTGATCCAGTGGCTGCAGCAATGCCCTGGACCGTGACAATGACAATGAGGCCGGCACAGGACCAGGCAGTGTTTTGTTCTGTCTGACACAGGGTTGGTCGGAGTCAGAATTGACTCGAAGGCACCTAAGGACAACAGCTAACGGAGCTAATCTCTGCTGGAAAGAATAATCTATCAGCACAGTAGACAAGGAGTTAAAGCATACTGCAAGTAATAACGAACTCATAAACAATGGTAAGTTTAATCGAGGCAACATTTTCAAGGCTCTGTGTCCGTTATAACCACAGTATTAATAGGAATAAAGTGCTTGGCTTCCAGAGAGCCTAGGACTTGGAAACAAAGCCAAAGAACACATGTATATATTTATTTAACGGTGGGAGACCAGGCAATGCTTGGCGACAGGCGTGGTGTTCCACTCAGTGGGATGAAACGCACGGCTCCCACTGGCTTCTTCTGAGGGACCGTTATTCCTCTCAGCTGTAACGTTCCCTTCGGAGAGCTCCCCTCGGAATGGAAGAGGCGCACTGGCAATTTATATACAAAAGCCAGCCCACGTTTGGCTTTGAAAACTGTATGCAGTCTGTTTGTTATTCACAGACGTGGTCTAGTTTCTGGGGTTCATTTGGTTACCACCTCAGTCAAATCAGAAAGCAGCACAGAGAAATGAAATGATCGCCGTGGGGACACCCCTCGCGGACAGAGCTGCATGTGTCTAAGTGGCTCTGTTGCAGCCACCGTGTTGGAAACAGTCGTCATTCACGTGGCCTGGTGTTAAGCAAGTAGGGTCCGCACTGGCCTTGGCTACCACTGGGCCGTCCTGCCCCCACTACTCCTGGGTGAAATGACATGGCCCTTCTAGACCCTGGAAACACTCACCAGGCCACAGAGGTAAAATTGGTCAGTGCTGCACCAACACGCTGCCTCCCAAAGTGATGCCACGTAAGTTAACTCTACTGGAACATCTCAACAGCTAATGAAATGGTGTAACTGAGTATATGACAATGCAAATTGCTTTACAGCTGAATCTTAATTCAAAAGGGATGTCCCCAGGCAACCTTGCAGCCAGAATAGCTTTCCACTCCTCAGATTGACCGGTGAGGACTCTAGGGTCATTCCCCTCTGTCTTTAAAAAAAAATAAAAGACTTGCTTTGGAGTCGGTTCAGACTCACAGCAACCTTCTAGGACAGAGTAGAGCTGCCCTATATAGTTTCCATGGAGTGGCTGCGAGATTCGAACTGTTGATCTTTTGATCAGCACTCTAGCTCTCAATCACTTTGTCACACTGTGTAAGACATTAAATCTAGGCACCAGCAGTTTCCTCAGATAATAGAACATCTCACATATGCAGAGAGCTGTGATATACTATTCTAAAAGTACAGTTCACTAGTACTGTCATGAGATAAATTTACCCTAAATCTCACAGCTAGTAGGGGAAGAAGCAGGCTCTGAACCCTATGCCCGGTGAATAGCCCTGCCCAACACTGGCTGTGATTCTCTGAAATGGGTTTTGCAAGGGAAACAAGACAGTGTCTACTGTAATAATGAGATAAAACTCAATTTATTTAAATGATAAATAATGAAAATAAATAGTTACTTTTGGCATCAGGCAGAAAAGCAAGCATGATACTTAATGACTTAACTATGAAATCTATGAGTTGTGATGTCACCATTCATTTCCTCTCTTGATTTTTTTTTTTCTTTCCTTTCTGTGTGGTCTCTTTGAGTTCCTTTCAGTTCAGCCGCCGCTGACCTGAGCAGCCACTCTGGAGTGTGCAGTGTGCTACAGCCTGGAGACACAACAGTTCAAAACCAACCCTTGTCCGGGAGTCCTTTGTAGAGACAGACCAACAAGCGGAGAATGCCTCACAGTACTGTGAACGCCCTAACAAAGAGGTAGGGACAGGTTCCAGGGAGCCCAGGGGAGGGATGGGTGTAGCAGTCAGGGATGGCTTCCTGCAAGAGGAAATACCTTCAAATAGTTTGGAGAATGAGTAGAAGTTCCCCTAGAAGAAGGGAGGAAAAGAATTCCAAGCATGATCATACACGTGAGGATAGGAGACCACAAAACTAAAGCAGCTTCTGAAGAGGGACCAACGGAGGCGGTGGAGGCCAGCCTGAAGGGAAAGACACATACTCACGACGGTAGCTGAAGCTCACCTGCTCTTTGCCCCATGCCAGGCACACAAACACATTGACTGCACACAAAACCTTAGGAGGCTGGCACAACGACCACTCCCACTTGGCAAACAGAGGCCCGAGGAACAAAACTGTGAAGCACCTTGGCCAGGATTTCGGGGTCCATGTTTATAACACTGTGCCATACCATCTTTCGAAAATGCATGTGTGTGTACGTATGCAGGCATGTATGCGTGTGTTTATGTATGTGTGTGTGCGTGTGCTTGTGTCTGTGTGTGAAAGACAGAGAGAGAGAACAAACAGGGGCAACTACGAGAGAAAACAAGGTGAGCAAAGTTTTGTAAAACAATTTAAATTTTAGGAAAAATTAAAGCAGTTGAGGGACTGTGTTATCCTAGGGAAGAGAAGTGAGAAGGCAGCATGAATAAAATGAACCAAACTATTTTTAAGAAGGTTGTAAATCAAACACAAGTAAGAGTTTTCTACTGACTGGAAGCAAGCTATGCTAGACCAGCTTCATCCAGGGCCCGGGGTTTGCTCTAAGTTCAGTGGAGATTTAGCTGCCCCTGTTTACTGAGAAGTTCAAAGTCAACTTTGTAGGCTACTTTCAGAAAGTAGAACTTTGGGATATGTACTTTAATTACCAATCCTGGCTCTAGATCGTCTTATCTTCTAACACCTATTTTCTTTCCACATCCACCATTTCCTTTTTTAACTATTTTTACAGTATCTTTGAACGTGACCCCCAATTCCTTTGCCATAAGGTAGATTATAATTAAATGCATACGCTGCTACACAGCGCTGCTGGCTGGCTGGCTAACCAGAAGGTCAGCGGTTCAACTCCACCAGGCACTCATTGGAAACCCTAAAGGGCAATTCTGCTCTGTCCTGCACGGTCAGTACGAGTGGAAATCAACTCGCTGGCCACAGTTAGTTGTTCTTGTTCTGAACCTTCAGAGAAGTAGACTGCCAAGTCTTTCTCCCAGGGGTTCAGGTGCATGACCATTGCATCATCTGGGCTCCTCACCACATCACATAAAAAACAAAACCACTGCAGTCAAGTTGATTCCGACCCACAGCGACCCTGTAGGATACAGCAGAACTGCGCTAGGGAGTTTCCAAGGAGCACCTGGTGGACTCGAACTGTGACCCTTTGGTTGACAGCGGTGGCACTTAACTACTGTACCACCAGAGTTTCCCCACATTGCATAAGGCTTTGTAAATGAGGAGGGACCAATTCACGTGGTAGGGAGGGGGCAGGGGAGGCCAGCTGAAAGCACCCAATTTGTGATTTTAAAAGGCTGAGCTGTTTCTGTTCTGCAGCCAGGAGACTGAGTGGAAGCCAGGCTGAAGCAGAAGGTCTGTGAGGTGGTGTCCTCATTGCCCCACTGAGACACTGTGGGCCTTCACCCCATTAGAAACGCAGGGGACAGAGGTGATGCCAGGTCAGGTTCTAGAGCCAGCCCCCTACAGAGGAGAAACAAACCTCCAGCCTACTCCCCCTGCGGAATTCCACAAGAAGCACAAGAGCACCCAGATTGTAAGTGTTGGAATTTCACTTAAAAAATGTGTGGGGTCCATGAGGAGGGGCTCGCTTCGGGAAGAACCTGACAGTCTGCGATACACTAGTTCCCCCCTCACCCCCGCATTCACTCTGCCCTCTGAGCTTCCCCGGCGCCCCCCTGGGCCCCTCCCCACTGTGCAGACACTTGCCGTAGTAGTGGGGAGCCCTCAGCATCAGTGCGGACCGCCGCAGGGGCCGGCAGGGCGCGCCGGGCACCGGTTGGGGGCGCCCCTGAGCAGGTTCTCTTGGCCATCACCAGCTGGGAGAGCTCCTTCAGCGATTTAAAACGAATTGCCTGAGGCGCTATTTGGGTAGCTAGACCCCCGGGGACACTGGCAACTATTCAAGCCTGTGAAAACCTACCCACATCCCATGTGAAATGCTGTTTATGTATGAGCTGACTGGTGCCTGACTAGATGCTTTGCCGTTATGGTTTGTAGGCATTTAATTAAACATTTTATTTTGTGATCTTGTCCCCCTTTGTGGCAATCTTTTTTTTTTCCAGCCCTCTCAAAGCCTCCACGCCCTGAGGACTACGCCTGGGGGTCATGAAGACTGAGGGTTTGGCTAGGCCTCTCTGTGCTCCATCTGACTGCTGGTGTCCACAGGAGACCCCGCTGCAGTGTCAGCACGTTTCCATAGCACCGCAGGCCGGTGATGTCACCCATCTCTGCCACACTCTGCTGCTCCCGGGGCTTCAGGCGCCATCTGCCTTCCCTTTACTTACAGGTCCCTGACACAGACACAGACACACACACACACACACACACACACACACACACGCACAGCTCACTGACTGGGCTCAGAGGATCGTCCAACAGCGTGAGGAGGAAGAAACCCGGAATGAGTTCCGCACCGCCCACAGCTGACCCTGGCTGATGCCATGGAGTCCCCTCAGGGGCTAAAGCTGGGGTCTGGAGCCGAGGGTGGGAGGCAGGTGACAGACATCACAGTGAGAGAGAACCCAGGTCCCACAGGCAGGAGCCCGGGGCAAAGAGGCAAAGCTGAGAACGAAAAGGAAGGGATCATCCACGAAGGGACGCAGAGGGAGCACGACGGCTCAGAAGGGCTGAAGCCGGGACGCAGCTGGAAAGACAGCCCACCTGGGCACGTTCCAGACGCAGACACCTCCTGCATGGCACTGAGCTCCGGCAGCCACACGGATCGCCCCTGGCCCGTCCCTTCCGGCGTTGTTCCCGCCTGGTGCTGTCCCACCCTCTTGTCCTTCTCCCACCCATCTAGCATCTTTCAGAGACCCTACGGTGTCCTCCCCATGCATGGATACTACTTTTTTAGCTCTGGAGCCAGACTGATGGGGCTCAAATCCCAGCGGTGACCAAGTCACCAGTGTTCCTTGGGCGTGTTTTTCAACTTGCCCACCTCAGCCTCGGAATTACGGTGTTGGCAGAGAATACTGAACGGACTCCCAGAAGACTGGCCATCTCTGTCTTGGAGCAAGTACAGCCAGCGCGCCCCTTAGAAGGGAGGATGGCCAGACGCTGTCTCACATGCTCGTGCATGCTATCAGGAGGGACCGGTAGGGAGGAGGCTATCAGGCTAGGTAGAGGGTCAGTGGAAGAGAGGAATGAGAAGGGGCTGCAACAACAGGCTCCAGCACAGCAGCTGTAAGGATGGCACTGGACGGGGCAGTGTCTTGTCCTGTTCTGCACAGGGTCATTGTGAGCCAGAACCTACTGGACAGCCCCCAAAAACCACATCCCACCTGTAAAGGGAACAGTAATAGTTCCCGCTTCACCAGGTTGTAGGGAAGCCTCCTGCAAAGGGTCTGGCAGATAATAAGCACTCCAGAAATACTTAGCTGGGGCGATGGATGGTTCAGGGGTAAATTTCTCACCTTCATGCAAGAGAACCAGGTTCAATTCCCGGGCAGTGCACCCCACACACCTCTCTGTCAGTGGAAGTTCCTACCAAGCTTCCAGACTAATAAAAACTAGGAAGAAAAGCCCGGGGATCCACTTCTGAAAATCACCCAGGGAAAATGCTGGCGGCATTTTGCTCCACTATGCCTGGTGTCACCGCGAGTCAGGGGCCACGCAGATGGCAGCTGACACCAACAACATGTAGTTGGCTATGATTCTTTTGAAGAACTTTCAAAAACAGGACCTCAAAATTGTGGTACATTTCTAATGTTGACATTTAACTAATTGTAGTTTTTAATTGAAAAAAAATGCAGTGATGTGTAACTGGGCTATTAAGTAACTACAAGTTAGCTTTGGGTTTTTATTATTATTACTATTATTCTTTAATTAAGTCATAGCAACCTAGAGATAGCATGGTCCGGAAATTCACAAGAATGAGTTTAGAGCTGACTGATAAGCATCATCTAATCCTCCAGTACGACTGTATTTACAACCCCATTTGGAAACAATGTCAAACAATAGGTCCTTTGTGAATGTTTGTGTCTAGACCAGATGCTCTTCCTGGTCCCTCCTTGACCCGGGCTCCCACTTCTGTTCGTGTCTTAAGAGTGACTGGAGCAGACAAATGGGGGGTGGGGGATGGGGAGTGGGTGCCATTTCATGTCTCTCTGGTTTCAAAATTAGATTAAAAGGGTACAAGGGCTTTAATTCTGTAACTACATGGTTTTCACATATTTACATATGCTTTTAAAAAATACATTTGTATACAATTACACACGTGTGTGTGTCTGTGTTTGTGTGTGTGTGTGTGTGTGTGTGCACACGCACGCTCTCATTTGACTACACTGAGTTGGAGATACACATCCAGAATTGTCACTGAGTCACTTCTGACTCACGGTGACCCCATGTGTCACAGAGCAGAGTGGTTCCTGGGGCCGTCTCCACTGTCATCTTTATAGGACCAGATGAGCAGGTCTTTCTTACTGGAACCTGGAGGTTAGCTGCCAATATCACATAGAGGGAGGTACCTGGGTGGCACAAACAGTTCAGCACCCAGTGATTAGCCCAAACGCTGTTGGCACAAACCTCCCCAGAAGTTCCTCGGGGGGATAGGCCTGGTGATCTATTTCTGAAAACGCAGCCTTCAGACACCCAAAGGAGCAGTTCTGCTCTGCACACAGGGCTCACATGAGTTGGAATCGACTCTACAGCAAACCTACAGACATGCCGTAAATGTCGAGAGGAGTTCATGAAGTCTATGGCTTAAGATAAAAAGGAAGAGGGAGAGACAGGATCACACAGGGCGAAAACTCATCTGTCCCACCAGCAAGTGAAGTTGGGGGCACCTTCAAGGGGATGAAGGCTCGCAGGTGTGGGTGGAAAGATAAGGGTGGAGACAGAAGGCCAGCCCCCCCAGAATCTTGTCTTCAGTCACCCGTTTCTCTGTGCCAGTGGAAGCACTACTGGATGTAAGACCAGCAGGTAGAGAGCAAACGGCTTTCAACCAAATGCACTTTATGGCTGCCAACAGGACTCTGAATCACAGCATCCCATAATTTAGGAGGCTCAAGGGGGTCACAAATTTCGCATCGCTCCTTGGTTTTCCCCTAGAAGCACCAAGGCTATGCATGAGGGCTTTGTGGCTGCTGCTCGGGAACGCTGCTTTCCCAACTTGAAAACCAGGAGCCTGGCCAGCTCCCTGGGAAGCTGAGAAGAAAGCTTAGCTAGCACCGAGCAGACTGGCTGACCTTCCAGAGGCCCTTTTATCCTTGGGAGTCTCTGGTTTTGATGTAGTGTTGAGCGTTTTTTAACTTCCTATCAGGAGCAGTCAGTTAGTGTATGAAAAATAACGTTTGGTTCGGCACTAGGTCCCCTGATGCATTTTTAAAAGGTTAAGAAAAATGAACGGCTCAACATTGTGGCCATCTGATAAGTCATAATTCAAACATGATGAGAATTTTTTTTTCTCAACAAATGCAAGAGTTCAAAACTTTAGTAAAAGCATGAGCATAAAATAAAACTGAACACTTTGCCGCTGAGTCAGATCTGATTCCTGGTGACCCCACAAGGCAGAGCAGAATCATCCCCAAGTACTGGGTGGTGGATTCAAACTGCTGACCTTCTGGTTAGCAGCCAAGCTCTTAACCACTGCACCACCAGGGCTCACTGGGAAAAATGGCATTTTTATAAAATAGGAGACAAGTCATTGTTGTTCTGCACACAGTAGGGAAGCAGCACATTTTGTTGTAGGAATTGTTGAGGAATAGCTTCCTGTGTTTTAATGTTAATTGTTTTGGAAGAAATAAAGTCATTGGATAGTGACCACAGCTTTAAAAACTAGTTAACATTTATTGAATGCACTGTCTCAGGTGTCTGCTACTATGTAGCAAAACTGAGGGGCATACGGGAGTCAGCACAGCCTGGTGGGGGTGCAACAACAGATGCATAGACCCATGGGACAGAAGTGAATACAGACATAAAATCATCCACCTATGAGCAGCTGATATTCTACAGAGGCCCCAAGTCCGTAAACTGAAGAAGAGAGGGTCTGTTTAACAAACAGAGTTGGCATCACTGGGCATGCATCTGTAAAAAAAATGTAACGAGACCTATACTTCACACCATGCACAAAAACTAACTCAAAATGGATCAAAGACCTAAATATAAAATCTAAAACAATAAAGATCAAAAATAGGGACAACAGTGGGAGCCCCAATACATGACATAAACAGAATATAAAGCATTACTAATAATGCACAAACACCAGAAGAACACAGAGACAACTGCACTCCTAAATAATCAAACATTTATGCTCCTCCAGAGACTGCAGCAAGAGGAAAAAGACAACCGAAGACCTTGGATGAGATGGATTGACACAGTGACCACCTAAAATGGGCTTAAACATAAAATTGATTGTGGACGTGCCCCAAGACCGGACTGGGGGAAAAAAATAGAACTACAAGAAATCTGACTAGTGTCTAATCTCTAAAATCTACAAGATACTGCAAACCCTCAGCAACAAAAAGACAACCCAATTAAAAATGGACAAAGGACATGAACAAGCGCAAAGACACATGAGGAAATAATCATGATCATTAGCCATTGGAGAAAACCCAATGAAAACCACAGTGAGATCCCATCTCACCCCAGCAAGGCTGTCATTAAGCAGAAAAACATAAAATAATAAATGTTAGAGAGGCTGTGGAGAGACTGAAACACCTACTGCTGGTGGGAATGTAAAATGGTACAACCACTTTGGAAACCGATTGGGTGCTTTCTTAGAAGGGTAGAAATAGAAATATCGTAGGATCCAGTAATCCTAGTTCTTAGAATAGATCCTAGAGAAATAAGGGCTGTCGCATGAGCAGAAACATGCATACGCATGTTTTTTGTTGCAGAAGAATGTTGAATGTACCATGGATCACTAAAGGAACAAACAGATCTGTTGTGGAAGAAGTACAACCAGAGTTCTCCTGGGAAGTATAGACGGCAAGATTGTGTCTTACAGAGTTTGGCCATGTTATCAGGAAGTATCAATCCCCGGTGAAGGATGTGACTCTTGGTAAAGTGGAGAGTCAGCGAAAAAGTGGAAGACCCTCGATGAGATGGATTGACACAAGGACCACCTAAAATGGGCTTAAACATAAAATTGATTGTGGACGTGGCCCAAGACCAGGCAGTGTTTCATTCTGTTGTTCATAGGGTCGCTATGAGTTGGAACCAACTCAGCAGCACCCAACAACAGCAATGCTTATTGCAGCACTATTCACAATAGCAAAAACATGGACTCAACGTAGGTGCCCATCAACAGATGAATGGATAACCAAACCACGGTATAGTCATACAATGGAATACTACACAATGATAAAGAGAACGATGCATCTGGGAAACATCTCACAACGTGGAGGAATTTGGAAGGCACTATTCTGACTGAAGTTAGTCAGTCATCAAAGGACAAATATTGTACGAGACCACTATCATAAGGACTTGGCCAGCCAGCCAAGTGCCCAAGGAAGGGTTTAAACACAGAAGAATACAGTCTTTGATGGTTACGAGGATAGGGAGGGAAGAGATAGATGTTTACTTTTTAAAAAATAAAAATAAAAATTTTCCATATTTAAAAAAACTAAGGACCTTAAAACAATGTTTATTATTTTTAAAGATTTTTATATGGGTCAAATGGGCCCACTTGGGTGGATCTTGTGATCCACTTGGTGTCAGCTGGATGTCCAAGAACACTGTTTAGTGCCTCAACCGGTATCACTGGAACAGCTGGGGTTTTGCTGGGTAATTTTCCTTCTCCCTCTACGTAGTCTCTCCAACAAGGTAGTCTAGTCACTTTTCACAGTGGCCCAGAGCTCCAAGAGTGATCATCCCAAGAGGGCAAACTCCACTGTGCAAGCTTTTGTTAAGGTTCTGCTTTTGTGCTACCTGCTGCTACGCTATTGGCCAAAGCAAGTTACCTGGCCAGGTCTAGCGACAATGTGGGAGGGGACCACACAAGGGCTTCAATACTGGGAGGAACCGGTTACATGTGGGACCACTAACATAACCGTCAGAAACCCTGGTGGTGTAGCAGGTTAAGTGCTACATCTGCTAACCAAAAAGTCAGCAGTTCAAATCTGCCAAATGCTCCTTGGAAACTGTGGGGCAGTTCTACTCTGACCTCTAGAGTCACTACGAGTTGGATCAGAATCGACAATAGTGTGTTTGTTTTTTTCTTTCTTTTTTTTTTTTGATGTAACAGTCAGCCGCATAAACCTTATGTCCCATCCTTTTACATGAATTATACCTGAATTATGCTCTTTAACAATCAGAATAAACCCATAAATTGGATACAACTTAGAATCTTTTTTAAAGATGAGCAAACTGAAGCACAAAGGAGAGTGAATGTCTTACAGAGTCACAGTAACAAGCAATAAGAAGTGGCAGAGCCGGGATTTGCATTCAAGCCACTGGACCCCAGGTTCTGGACTAACAAGCACAAAAATAGAAAATGATTAACCTTACAAATACATGATATCTCAGCAATATTTAGTTTCTTTAATTTGAAAGCTTACACATTCAATAACAAATGTATGCTTTGTGTCATCCTAAAGTAGGTATGCATTTTACCTACTTTAAAAACAAAACAAAAACTGAATTGTGAGAGATACCAGCTGCACCAGCTTCATCTACCTGGGTTAGAATCCTGCTTGTCTTACTCATTCAGAAAGTCATTCACTGACTTGATTTCCTCAGTGATAAAATGAAAATAAGAAGAGGTCCTGAATTTCAGGGTGATGGTGATCATTGAATGAGAACACACAGCGAGCATGAAGTATCTAGTATGTTCTCGATGCAGAAAAGTGCTCGTATCTGCGTGTGAGAATCGAACATGGACACACCGAAAGAAGGTAGGAGACAGGTGACGGGGATTGAGGGACTCCTGGACAATGACAAGGGCTCCAAGGACAATGACTAGGGCGTGAGTTCAATCACAATACAGGCTCTTATGCCTACCCAAGACTAGGATTCACCAAATAGAACAGGGTGGGAGAGATCACCGGCCAGGTCCACCCTACCCTAGGAACACGGGAAAAACAGGCACTATGGTCAGTGGAAGACCGCCCTTAGTCCCAGGCTGAATCTCATTAACCCAACTGAGCTTGACTAGGCGGTATTATCGGCAAATTTCATCTAACTCTAGGAATACTTTAGAGTGTTCTCCAAATTTATACAGTCACATATAAAATCCAAACCAAACCTGTTGCCATGGAGTCAATTCCAACTCATAGCGACCCCTCAGCAGTCAGGTAGAACAGACCTGTAGGACAGAAGTGTTTCACTGAGTTTCCAAGAAGCAGCCGATGGATTGAAGCTACCAACACTTTGTGAACAGCCTGAGCTCTTAACCACTGTGCCACTAGGGCTCCGTATCCCAGCCTAAACCCAAAACCAAACCCACTGCCATCAGGTAGATTTCATAGGGTAGAGACCCTATGGGACAGGACAGAACTGCCCCATAAAGTGTCCAAGGAGCAGCTGGTTGGATTTGAACTTCTGACCTTTGGACTGGCTGCCAAGCCCTTCACTATGGCACCAGCAGGGTGCCAGTGCTAAACCAGGAGGGATTAATCGTCTAGACGTGGTTCCCTTCATCACAGAAAACTATGTTAACTCTGGTGAAGAGGTAGCAAAGGGGAGAAAAGATAAACAGTTCATAACGCGTTAACTCTCCAACTTTCCTTTTCCCCGCCTGGTGAGGCCAGCAGCTGTCGGGTCGGCGGGTTTAGAGGCAATTTACAGCTGGGAGAGACAGAATCCACATTTCTTCCTTTGAGGTCTGAATGATGGCTTTTTCCAGGGCATTATGTTCACAGTTCTACACATGAGTTATGGTAGCTTTAAATTACAGCCTCAATATGATGGGGAAAAGGATAAATCCCTCACTGCTTTCCTTTATCTTCAAAGCAGTTGAGGAATGAGGAGGAGGCCACTTACCCCAAAGCAGTAAAATGAGCCTAGATGACATGTCTGTGTCTGTGTCAGCAAAGGTGGCTGGGAGCAAGCTTTGCTGAAATGCTTGCAACTGCTAGCCCTTTATCATACAAATCTTTCTTCCACCGATAGAAGCGGAAGGACAAAGTGAGAGAGTATAAGTAGAGGAATGAGAACAGGCCAAATCTTCTCAAGATGGGCTCATCCTGCTAGGGTGGCTGGTAGCTGTGGCCCTGCCACCGACATCCAAGGACTCAGTCGGCGGTGGCACCTGCTGTTGTCTAAAGGTTGGCAGTTTGAACCCATCCAGTGGCACCACAGGAGAAAGGCCTGGCAATCGGGTTCCATAGAAACGACAGCCAAGAAACCACTACGGAGCACTTCTACTCTGCAACACTCTGACTCACGGGATGCCGTGAGTCAGAATTGAACTCCCCAGCAATGGGCAATGAGTTTGGATTGTTGGGTTGGTTTTTTTTTTAGGCTTTTGCCAATCATGAAATATGTTTCTCGCTGTACCACACAGCTGAGTAATCCCTGAGTGAGGTGCCTGAGTCTGTGACGTGATCTCTGTTTTACTGGCTGCATAAACTTGCACCACTGACGTGACCTGTCTAAGCTCAGCTGCCGCATCTGTGGGATGGGCGTAACAATATCAGCCTCGCATGGGTTTTAGGGTAAGTAACTGGCACAATTTGCATTTTACTTTCTCTCACCCTTCCACCAGAAAATAAAATTTAATTAAACTCAGTACTGGTTCATGGCAACACCATGTGTTACAGGTGGAACTGCCCCCATAGGGTTGCCTTGACTGGGATTTTTATGGCAACAGATCACCAGCACTTTCTTCTTCAGTACCCCTGGGTACAAACCACCAGCCTTTAGGTTAGTAAACCAGAAAACCAAACCCACTGCCACTGCGTGGATTCCGACTCACAGAGATGCTACATGACAGAGTGGAAGTATTTCATAGACTTTCCAAGGAGCAGCCCATGGACTTGAACTGCTGACCTCTTGTTTAGCGGACATGTCCTTAACCACTGCACAACCAAGGCTGCTTTAGGGGAGTGGCCACCCACAAACAGCTTGTGCCCTCCTTCCTCCAGACTCAACCGCAATGGGTTTGGGTCTTTTGGTCATACAGCAGCAGTCCCTTTTAAATGGCCACTCTCTTCCCTCAGACCCCATATCTTGTCTCAAGAAGTCAGACTCATGTTGAGGAACAATGGCAAACTAAAGGAACTTAGGTCAGCTAGAAGCACACCGGACAGTTGCAAACAAAAAACAAACCTACAGCCGTCGAGTTGGTTCTGATTCATGGCAACGTTGTAGGACAGAGCAGAACTGCCCCAGAGAACTTCTAAGGAGCACCTGGAGACTTTTGATTAGCATTAGATGTCGCATTTAGCCACTGTGCCTCCAGGATTTTCAGTGGACAGAGAGGAGCCCTTATTTCAAGCAAAAGCAACAATCAGGAGAACCAAAGCTGGAAGGAAAATATATGAGGCTTAACACTGACGACATTTGTTTTTTCAGTGATTTACATTCCATCTATTTCCAGAAAGAATCTGAGGGCAACTTGTGCCTATAAAGCACCTTTCTGGTGGTTCAAAAACAAAAAACAATCCCCAAGAGTGTGGCCCCAGACACCCTTATAGCTCACTACTGAAGTCATTCCGAGACTGCTCTTTAGCCAGAGAGGAGACAGGCCCATAGAACAACAATGATACACGTACCTCGACCAGGTATGTGAGACTAAACAGGCACGCCAGCCCAGGGGCAAAGGCAAAAAGGGAGAAGGGGACAGAAAAGCTGGATAAACAGAAATGAGGAAGCCCAGGTCGAAAAAGGGGGTGTTGACACCTCACAGGGTGGGGAGCCAATGTCACAAAAACATGTGTATTAATAGTTCAACAAGAAGCTCACAGGCTTTGTAAATTTATACCTAAAGCACAATGAAAGTAAATAAATGAAAACCAGAACAGATATATCATAAAAAGAGCAGAAAAGTGTCTCAGTGTCCCAGAACAAGAACCAGACCAAAACCAAGCCCAGTACCATCAGGTCGATTCTGACTCATAGTGACCCTACAGGACAGAGCAGAACTGGCCAATTGAGTTTCCAAGGAGTGCCTGGCGGATTTGAACTGCCAATCTTCCATTTAGCAGCTATAGCACTTAACTACTCTGCCACCAGGGTGTAAGAGGGGTCTGTAAAGGTGGGCCTGGGATCAAGAAGAAGAGACCACCTTGATTGCTCCAGTGTGTACTGCAGAAGCCAGATGTTGGTGAGGCCTCAGAGGGGAACCAAAGCTATTTATCAGGAAGCAGAAGAGAGAACCCAAAAGAAGCATCTACAAAGGCAAGTGAGAGGCCAAAGCTGAAGTTTTAGTCTTCATTTCTGTATTTGGGGTCCATTTCTTTGTCCTCAGAAGACTCAACGGTTCAGGCCTATCTCTGAACAAAGGGATTCCCTTGCGTTCTTTCCCTGGCTTAAGAATTTGGCTGTTCGTTAAAAAAAAAAATTAACGAAAGAAAGAAGACAGTTTAGAGATTCCCCAAAAACTTAAACATAAAACAACTATTTGATGCAGTAACTTAACTCATAGGTATTTATGTAAAACTCATGAAAATAGACACATACCTGGGCACGACCGTTCACAGCAGTGCTATTCACAACAGCCCAGAGGTCAAAAGGACCCAACAGACAAAGAGGCAAACAAAATGTGGTACGCACACACAGTAGGACTATCTGATTAAATATTTTGCATGAATTTTTTTGTGACTTATGTTGTCTTTGTTGTTGAGCATCTCACAACAGAATACACATCAGGTCAATAATTTCTATATACATGTTTCTGTGACACTGATGACCTTTTTCAAGTTCTGAAACCACTGTCACCTCCCTTTTCAGAATTTTTCCTTCCCCATTAATGTGAAGTTTCCTAACAAACATTCTAAGTTGTTGCTGTCAAGTTGATTCCAGCCAAGCCAGACAGATCTTTAAAAAGTTCAGTGCTCAAGGGAGATCTTCTTTACTAGTCAAGCTAAACTGTTGTTTGGTTCTAAGATGATAGTCAAGCTAAACTGTTGTTTGGTTCTAAGATGACTTCAGAGGAGATTTTTTGGTTTAAGGTTTAAAATTTATCTCAGGGAAATAGCTTCTCAAGTTCGTCTAGTCTCTATGGCTACAGAAAGTCTCGATTCAATGGGTGTTTTAAATTCTGTTCTGCATTTTCCCCCTTTTGCTCTATACATTTGCCTGTCTTGTCTTTTTATGTAAGTGGGGTTCTACAATACTTGTCCTTTGTGATTGATGGATTTCACTCAGCAAAATGTCTTCAGGTTCCATCCCTGTGGTTGCCGGTATCAAGATTGCCTTTCTCTTACTGGCTGAAAGTGTTCCACTGTAAGCGTGTACCACATCTTGTTACATCTATTTATTCACTGACACACATTTAGGATAGTCCCACCTTTTGACTATCATAAATAAAACTGCAAAGAACAGAGGTGTACAAATCCCTGTTTGTATCTCTGCTTTCACATCTTTGAAGTATATCCATACCTAGGCATGGAATTTCTGGGTCACAGTAGGTCTGACAACTGAGTTCATGAACTCATCTTCGAAAAAGTGCTACGTACCTCACTGTGTAATATCACTACGGTCACCTTCAAAGTCCTCCTCTAGAAAAGCTAACACTGATGCCAGTCCATCCTTTAAAGCACTTTTTCTAGGATGGGTTCGTGAACTTAATTGTCAGCAGCAATAGCTCTGATGGCAATTCCAGAAAAAGAATTTCGAAATTGCTTTGAAGGGTGAACTAGGCACTGGTGTCCGTGCATAGCTTCCCAAGGGGAGGACTTCGAGGGTGAACGTCTTGATATTCAGCAGTGAGGAACGCAGCCCTTTTTCTAGGATGAATTCACGAACTTAACTGTTAGCGCTTGTATGGTACTTCCGGAGCCCTGGTGGTGCTGTGGTCTAGAGCTCAGCTGCTACCGAAAGGTTGGCAGTTCCAATCCAACAGCTGCTCCCTGGAAACCCTATGGAGCAGTTCTGTTCTGTTTTTTAGGACTGCTAAGAGTCAGAATTGACTCAACAGTAATAGGTGTGGGGTATTTTGGTTACAGCATTTCTATTTTTAGTTTTTTGAGGACACGCTACACTGCTTTTGACAACAGCTGCACCATTTTGCATTCCCACCAGCAATGGACAAAAGTTCCATCTAACATGAAAAATTTATCTAATATATGTTACATAACTTGTGTTACATATTTAAACTATGTTTCTCAAATAAAATATTAATATTAAATACTTAATATTCAGCCATAAAAAAAAAGAACGATGTTCTGATGCATGCTACAACTTTGATTTTTTTTGAAAATATGATCTTGAGTGAAAGAAGCCCAGCCTAAAAGGATGAACATTGTATGATTCCACTTATATGAAATGTTGACTTGATGGCAATAGGTTTGTTTTGTTTTTATATGACATATCAAAATAGAAAACTTCTTAGAGACAGAAAGTCGATCAGTGATTGCCAGGCGCTGGGGTGACGCAGGAATGGGAGTCTTTGCTTCACAGGCGCTGAGTTTCTGCCTGAGGTGAGGAAAACGGCTGGAAAGTTGTGAATATTATTAATGCTACTAAATTGTGTACTGAGAAATAGTTCAAAGGTCAGTTTTTTAATATCCATATTTTATCACAATTGACTTTTGGCTTATCACAATTTATAAAAATGAAAAGGAAGCAGTGGTCCGTTCCTTTCAGGACAAAGTTGCCGGGGGTTCCAGACCTGGGAAGTGGCAGAGGTGCCATCCAGTGGAAGCAGCTCTGTGGGGAGGCACAGCCGCGGCAGGGCACAGCGACGGTATTTCAGTCGGACATTGGCTTTCCCTGGTGCGACCCCAGGGGCAGTGCTGCCAGGGCGTCCACCTCGGTGTTTTAAGTAAGCAAGGAAATCATTTGAATGGAGGACTCGACATCCCGTGCAGAAAGAAGGACAGAAACTCAAGGACAACTTTGGGAGATTAAAAAAAGAACAGCAGAATTCCCCGCAGGGATATAAAGGAACAAGCTACTCATACATGCAGAACATGGACGAATGTCAGAAACCTCAGGCTACGGGAAAGAAGCCAGAGACAAAGGCTACACACTCTCTGGCTCTGCTTGGCATGGGGAAAAGCCAAAACTGTAGGGAGAGAAACCAGATCTGTGGTCGCCAGGGGCTGAGGGGGGAGGAGGAGACTGTCTACCAAGGGACACGAGGGAATTTTGGAGGTGGTGATACAGCTGCTCTGTGTCCAGATTGTGGGGTGACGACACAGCTGTGCCAAAACTCGTTGAACAATGCCCCTAAAAGGGTTGAATTTTACTGTGTACATTGACTGATGAAGGTCAAAGACTGCAGCCTCCAGGATGGATTACACCTCAACAGAAAGAAAACAAAGACCCTCACAACTGGACCAACAAGCGATATTATGATAAATGGGCAAACTACTGAAGGTTGCCAAGGATTTCATTTTACATGTTTCCATAATAGACACCCATGGAAACAGCAGTCAAGAAATTAAATGACATATTGCATTGGGCCAATCTGCTACCAAAAAAAACACTCTTTAAAGTACTAAAATGTGAAGATGTCACTTTAAGGACTAAAGTGTGGCAGACCCAAGCCTTGGGATTTTCCATTACTTCAAAGGCATGTGAAAGCTGGACAATGAATAACGAAGACTGAAGAAGAACTGATGTCTTTGAATCACGGTGCTGGCGAAGAATATCGAATGTACCCCAGACTGAGAGAAGAGCAAACAAATCTGTCTCGGAAGAGTACAGCCAGGATGTTCCTCAGAAGTGGGGACGGCGAGACTTTGTCTTGTTTACTTTGGACGTGTCATCAGGAGGGACCAGTTCCAGGGAGAAGACATCATGCTTGAGTAAGCAGAGGGTCAGTGACAAAGAGGAAGACCTTCGATGAGATACATTGACACGGTGGCTGCAACGATGGACTTGGGCGTAAAAATTATCGTGGGCATGGTGCAGGATCCGGCAGGGTATCATTCTGTTATACGTGGGGTCACCGTGAGCAGGAACTGACTTGGCATCTAACAACAAATCCTTCCTTAGACACACACACACACACACACACACACACACACACACACACACACACACACACACAGACACATACACATACACACACACAGACACACACACAATGCAGAAACACGCAGCGATCCCCTAGGACTAACTGGAATCAAGGTCTGTGAATGTGCCTGGGGAATGACCACTCTGACTTAGTCTACAGTATTCAGTAAAACTCGGTTGTAAAAAGTTCAGCTGCCAAAAACACCTGGAAACTACTGGAGAAGACTCACCCCAGCAAAGGACAGCTGAGGTTTCTTAAGAGAGGAGGGCTGCTCTTTGTTGTCTGTTTATTTGTTTTTTCATTGTTTGTATATGTGTCTTACCAACAGACCAAGACCAGAAGAAAAAAAAAGATTACATATGATTCAGTTCACAATTAATGCACAAAGTCATCCTAGAAAAAGTGTTACATACCTCACTGCTGTGTATCACTACAGTCACCTTCGAAGTACTACTCTTGGGAAGCTGTCCCATAAAACACTACTCAGAAAGGATTATGATTAGGACTCCTTTTTCATGTATAAGCTCATTAACATCATAATAGAAAAACCATACTTTCAAAAAGGATCCTGTTCACAGGTCCCAGGGGTTAGGACTTCACCCTACCTTGGAGAACACAGCTTAGTCCACGAAACTCATAATGCCAAGATCTGAGGCCACACTGCCCGGCCAAGACACCAGCACCTAGTCTGTCCTTCAAAGCAGTCTGGGGACTCTTTTTCTTGAATGGCATTTAGAGCTGTCATCATATTACATTTCATGCCCTAAATGTCACCCAAATGGCTTCCTTTCAATATTTCCTGTATCTTCAGGTAAAGAAAAAAGTCACTGGGGGCCAGATCAGGTGAGTAAGGAAAGTACTCCAATACAGTTATTTGTTTACTGGCTAAAAACTCCCTCACAGACAACTATACGATTAAGTTTGTGAATCCGCTGTCTTGCCACCATGCACAACAGCCATTCCAGGAAGCATCCCAAAATTGCTCTGAAAGGTAGACTAGGTGCTGGTGTCAGTGCATAGCTTCCCAAGGGAAGTGCTTCACAGATGGTTGCAGTGACATGCAGTGATGAGGCATATAGCACTTGCTACGATTAAGTTCGAGGACTTAATTGTCAGAGCTCTTGGGTTTATCTTCCCAGAGTAACCCTCAGAGCTACTCATGGCCACAGAGTTTGGTCTTAATAAGAACTCTGTCATCTCTAAATTTAAGAGCAAATGTTTAGATGCTATTTGTTTTCCAGTGTGATTAGATGATTAAATCACGGCTAATCGATGCCTCTTGGAGTGGACAGATGTGATGATTCAGTCATGCCTCCATCAACCCCAAACAAGACCCTAAAGGGCTTCACCAGCCCCCCAACAGCAATGATAGCACAACAATAAACCTAGTTCAGAGAGTTTTGCACAGTCATTTTTTAAGTTAAATCCATTCAAGTGAAATCATACTAAAAATTCAGCTTTTTGTTGTACTAGTCCCATTTCAAGTACTCAGTAACAACATGTGGCTAGTGGCTGGGCAGTGTGGCCTCAGATCTTGGCAATATGAGTTTCGTGGACTAAGCTGTGTTCTCCAAGGTAGGGTGAAGTCCTAACCCCTGGGACCTGTGAACAGGATCCTTTTTGAAAGTATGGTTTTTCTATTATGATGTTAATGAGCTTATACATGAAAAAGGAGTCCTAATCATAATCCTGAGTAGTGTTTTATGGGACAGCAGAACAGACACTCTGAGTGACAAACACATAGGTGGAAGATGTCCTGTGAAGACACATCTACAAGCCAATGAATGCCGAGGGCCACCAGCAAGGAAGGGTCTTCCCCTAGAGCCAACAGAGAGAGAGCATAGCCCTCCAACACCCTGAATTTGGACTTTCAGCTTTCAGAACAACTCAAAAATTAACTTCTGCTCTTTAAAGCTATGTCCTTTGCTGGTGTTCGGTTCTGGCAGACTTAGGGAATGAAGTCATTCAATGACGGTGATTCTAACAATGCTACATTCCAACCACCTTCGATTCTCCTGCCAGCTCTCAAGTTTACTCACCTGAAGTCTCACATTGTTAACGGGTGCCATCAGTTTAGCTGCAGCTTGCAGCAGCCCTAGATACAACAGAACAAAAGCCTGCCCCGGTCTACCCTGGCCTGCACCAGCCTCGCAATCGTCTCTGTGTTTGAGCCCACTGTTGTACCCACTGTGTCAACCTATCTTCTTCTGTTCCACTGATCCTCTACTTTACCAAGCATGATGTCCTTCTTCAGGGACTGGTCCTTCCTGATAGCACATCCAAAGAAATGTGAGATGAAGTCTTGCCATCCTTGCTTCCGAGGAGCACTCTGGCTGCACATCTTCCAAGACAGACGTGTTGGTTCTTCTGGAAGTCTGTGGTGCATTCGGTTTTCATCCCCAACACATAATTCAAAGGCATCAGTTCTTCTTCAGTCTCCCTTCTATTGTCCAGCTTTCTCACGCATATGAGGTAACTGAGAACACCACGGCTTGGGTCAGGTGCACCTTCATCCTTCAAGTGACATCTTTGGTCTAAAACACTTTATAAAGGCCTTTTGCAGCAGATTTGCCCAATGTCATGCATTTCACAAGCATCTCCAACGTACTGACCCCTCCTCCTCCTTCGTCACTAGCCCCTGCTCCCCGCGCCCTTCCTTTCCTCCCTCGCTGGTTTATATTCCACAGTGCTGCACGGCAACCATTCCTTTACTAATAACTTGAACTTCCTTGCTTGTTTCCCTCACACGTATCTAAGCAATAGACATGCTAGAGAAGAGCCGCACAACAGTGCCAAGGATGCTTTTCGAATAACGATTACAAATTTCTAACAGGCCCTCGGTTTCTACTCTTCCCTGGGGCATTCGCTACCCTTTCACCAAGAGGACAAGTTCCCACCATCTCCTCCTACCTCGACTTCCCCTCCTCTGTCTCCGCAGATGGCAACTGAGCCTCGCACTGAATTGAAAGGAGATGAAATCAGAAGAGGATTGTCACAAATCCCCACCAGTGACCCACCAGGCTGCTCGTCTACCTCCCAGTGCTCTGCCCATCTGCCGCCTCTCCTCTTACAGAGAAGCAGCGCTCTGCTCCTAAGGCAAACACTTCCACCCTCTTGGCTAGTGGTGACTCACTGTCATTCTATCTTCTCTCCCATGTGTTACGAATTTCTAACTACTGGATTGTTACAGCAACAAATAAACAATTACCGCCTAATCTTATGAAACAGGCAATCCCTCTTGAAATCACATCCTCCTCCTTCTCACACCCCACCAAGCTCTAAGCTCTCATCTGTTTCTCCTTGCCTTCACAGCATAGCTCCTTGGTGTAGGTGCCTTGGCTTCTTGACCTCCCCACCCTCCTTGGTTTGCTCCAATGCATGCTTATCCCACCAGTCCACTGAACTGGCTGAAATCGAGATGACTACAGCTCAGCGCTACCAAACCCAATGGTGTCCTCTTTGACCTTGGTGGTTCTTGACCTCAGCTGTTAACCTAAAAGGTCAACAATTCAAATCTATCAGGTGGTCCTTGGAAGCCCTTTGGGACAGTTCTATTCTGTCCTGTTGGGTCATTGTGAGTTGGAATCGACTAGACAGCAATGAGTTTGGTTTTGGTTTGACCTCCCATGAGCTTTGGCACAGTTAACCAATCCCTTTCCTTGAACCTTTCCCCGTAGCTCCAGTATTCCACTCTTCTGATTTCCCTCTGCTTCACTAACTTGTTCTCCTCCTCCTCCTCCAGCTCTCATTTTTGGGGTACTCTAAGAGCCTCGGCTCACACCACACTCCAAGCTTGGGCGATTTTTATCCTGCTCCATCACTTCAAATGCTCTCTACATGCCAATTCTCCCCCAATACTGTCTCCATCCCTTAAGCTCCACGTTCACAGACCTAACAACTTACTTCATATTTCTCAAACTTGAAATGTTCAGAACAGAACATTTTCTTCCGCTCAAGATCTTCCTCCTCCTTGGGTCTTCCCATCTCAGTAAACGGCACCACCATCTACCCTGTTGTTTAGGTCAAATACCTGGGGGCCATCCTTGACTCTTCTCTCTCTTCCCTCGCATTCAACCAACCCAGAAAATTTTATTGATGCTCTTCCCCCAAATAGACCCACAACCCCACTGCTACTTACCATCTCCACTATCAAAGGAAGTGCACAGACCTTGCTTGGACTACTGCAGCCAGCTCCAAAGTGGCATCTCTGCTTTCCCCCTTAATTCCCCACATTCCTTCTCTGCTCAGCTATTACTCTGAAAGTGTGTCATTCCTGAACTGATTATTCTCCCCCTAAAATTCAAGTCCATTGCGGGTGAGTCAATTCTGCTCCATAGTGACCCCAAAGAGCAGAGTAGAACTGCCTACAGAAGTTCCAAGGAGCAGCTGGGGAATTAGATCTGTTGACTTTTGGGGAGCAGCAGAGTTCTGAACTAGTGTGTTGCCAGGACTCCTTTTACCTCAAAACCTGTTATCTGTCTTTCTGTGTCTTTCTCTGTGCTTCTGACTGCTATCTAAATATGGTGCATTCAGGCTCCATTAGAACCTGGCTTCCACCTGGGCTCAGCCAGTGCAGATACCAGTGAGAAGAAAAGAGAGATTGGGGTATTTATCCTCCATGCCATCCTGCTCCGTCTGGCACTGATTCTGGCTGTGGCTGTGTTCTTGCATGACCAGAGCTCCTGTCTGATGGCCCGTCTTTCACTACTCCAACTCTTCAGATGCTAGTGACAGCTCTCTCTCCTTGTCCCTTTCAGAAAGATGTAGGGGTGGTAGCAGCTTCCACCACCCGTCTGTCACTCTGTCATACTGTGGTAGCTTTCATGTTGCTACGATACTGAAAGCTACGCCACCAGCATTTCAAATATCAGTAGACTTATTACCCGTGGTGCAAGGTTTCAGAAGAGATTCCAGACTGAGGGATATTAGGAAAAAAGGTCTGGCAATCTATTCCTGAAAATTAGCCAGTGAAAACCTTATGAATCACAACAGAACATTGTCTAATTCAGTGACTGCAGCTATAGTAGACTCAAGCATATCACTGACCATAAAGATGGCACTGGAAGGGACAGCGTTTGGTTCTGTTGCACATAAAGTTGCTGCGAGTTAGAGGTTATTCAATATCAAGGTATAACAACAAACTTCCCATTGCTGCCAGTTCCGGGGTGTTTCACCACCCTACGTTGCTTTCCTAGCCCTGCCCCAAAACCCCACTGCCATCCAGTCAATTCCAACACATAGTGATCCTATGGGACAGAGTAGAATGACCCCATTGGTTTTCCAAGGAGCACTTGGTGGATCTGAACTGCTGGCCCTTTGGTTAGCAGCCAAGTTCTTAACCACTAGACCACTGGGACCCTTAGCCTTGCCCATGCCTTTGTAAGTAGTTCTTTCATTGCATTTTCCTAACTAAACCCTTTGATTGTTTAATCTGATTCCTGTTAGGACAGCAACCATTACAACTCCCTAGCCTAAAATTCTTTAATACTTCTCAGTGCCCTAGAATAAATTCATCTTCCTGTGACATTCCCCTTGTCCACTAGGTTCCATTCTGTTCAAACTCTTTACCATCTGGAGCCCTTGGCTTCTGCTCTTCTGCCCTTCTGGACTGGTCTTCCCAGATGTTGATACAGTTGGCTTGTCTTCGTCAATGTGCTGTTAGGTCAGATGGCACCTGTTCAGAAAGACCCTTCCTGGCCACTCTAATTAAAGTTGCTCTCCTCCCAGAAAGAGGTTTGAACCCACCAGCAGCTCCAGGGGACAAAGAGTGGTCAATCCAGGTCTTGCAAATCTTAAGGGGCAGTTCTACTACATCCTACAGGGTCACTACAAGTCAGAATTGACTCAATAGCCATGGGTTTGGGTTTATCACTATCTAGAAATATATAAATTACTTTGGTGAATGCATTCATTGTCTTGTTGGCCAACGTCTCCACATTAATGTAAGCTTCCAGGAGACAAGAGAGTTTGTTATTTACCATTATATCAGTCAGGATTCCGGCAAGAAATAATGGACACATAAATTGAATCAAATTAAAAGAGTTTAATAAAGTAACCATTTACAAACCTGAGGGTGGTAAGGGACAGGACAAAACCCTAGGGCAATGACACCAGGGTTATCAGGATGTTTGCCAGAACTCTGACAAGGTAGCCACATGGAGATGGCTGCCCAACAAGAGGTGTGGCCTTCAGTTGCAAACCCCCAGAAACCTGGGAAGAACAGAGGCTCACTGGTCTCTCACCTGTCTTCCCATCTTCCCATTATCCAGCCGGAAGTCAGAGGATACAGGAGTTGGTAGAGTTCATACAGCTCTGTCTTTCGGGCAGAGAGCAGTTAGAAAGGAAAGAAGGGCAAACCTGAAGGAGCAAAGAAGAGACATTCACCACATCCACTGAGTGTCCCACGCTCAAGACAGTGCTTGGCGCCAGAGCCACTACCTTCTACACGGCCAGGGAGAATCATTTACCTAGAGCTGTGCAACCTGGCAGCTCTGCCTGGTGTAGGTTCTCAGCGAAGGAGGCATGAAAGGAATCCACACGTTCCCACAGGATTGGTTTCACATTTCCGGGGTCTGAGTGGGGAACTCTTGCTCTTTCTCTGGCACACAGCAACTGGGAACAAACACGGACTCGTTCCACAGTGGGCTTCCTGAATAGGGTAATGAAGACCCTAGTCATGGTCCTAAGCGATGAACACAGAGAATTCCTGGGGCTTATAGGTTTGCACGTACTGTGCCAAGGACATTTCTGAAGATGAAGAACGATCTCTATTTATGGGTAGCGTGGTAACGGGAGCCTGTTTTGCATCATATGCAGAGGGAGACAGGAGTCCGGTAGGAAGCTGGCAACACTTTGATTTCTCGTAGGGTGCAGATCTCACCAGGCTTTGTGGGGGTAGGAATGGAAGCATCCATCTACAGGATCCATAGCTGAGTGGGAGAACTCAAGTCATTGAACACTGCTGCCATCAACTTTTAGCAAAGTGTGGCATCACTACGGTGACACATACAGAGTAGCTCTGTCTAAGAGGATTATTAAATCAAGGTCCTCTCTGAGTACCTACCAGGTAGGAGAATCGGTGAGCAGTCACAACAACGTGAAAATGGAAGGTGCGCCCTTAATAACAGGCAACTGGAGAGGCTGTAGGCATGTGCTTTAGAGGCAGTCAGAAGGCACAGGTTACATTACAGAGCCTGGAAAAGGAGCTACTTGTCGGAACGGTTTGAACACTAATCTGGGGACTAAGACAATGACAACTGCAACCAGAACAATTGTCCCCAATTTCTCAGTACAGGACAGGGTGAAAGAGGAGATGACCTGGGAGGAACAAGGACAGGCAGGACAGACTGCCAGGCTAAATGGTGTTATTCCATGCACACCATTTGCTTGCAAACAGCTGTGAGCTCTGTGCTTTTTTTACCAGGGAAATTCAATCTCTGCATTCCCCTTTCTGTTTAATCCATCCTATTCTAGTCCGAGAAAACAATGTTTTCATTGTTTTAAGTTGTTTTGCATTAGCTTTACTACAAAATGAATGTCTGAGCGTTAATTTCAGGTCAGAATTCTGGCTCCTTGTCTTGGAAGCCATGGCATGCTTGTTGACTGGTGGACACGCTGATCGATGAAAACAGAATAAAACCAGGGAGCACGTGTCCTCTGACGGGATAAACGCAGAAACTTGTTCTTTCTTATCACACATAAACCACTCTGAGGCGCCAGCTGCTAATAGATTAAGAAATTTACCTTCAATGAGAATTGAATTTGATAGGGAGGATCTTCATTTATTCAACACTTATGGGTACCCTATTATGTTCCTCAACATAAAGAAAAAAATCCTCATATCCCAGCCAGTAAGCAGTATCATGATGAACAGAGAGAAGACTGAGGTTGTCAAGGGCTTCCTTTCACTTGGATCCACAATCAGCACCCATGCAAGCAGCAGCCGAGAAATCCAAAGGTGCATCGCAGTGCGCAAGTCTCCTGCCAAGGACCTCTTTACAGTGCTGAAAAGCAAAGACGTCATCTGGAAGACTAAGGGGCTCCTGACCCAAGCCATGCTGTTTTCAACTGCTTCATATGCATGCAAAAGCTGGATGATGAATAAGGAAGAGTGAAGAAGAATTGATGCCTTTGGAGAAGAATATCGAACGTACCATGGACTGCCAAAAGAATGAACAGATGTGTTTTGGAAGAAGAACAGCTAGAAGCAAGACTAGCAGGACCGTGTCTAATGGATTTTGAGCAGCTTTAAGGATGGGTCCATCCACAGAGAACATTATGCTTGGTAAAGTACAAGGTCAGCAAAAATGACGACGATCCCTAAGAAGACAGGTTGACACAGCGGCTACAACAATGAGTTCTAGCATGACAAGGATTGTGAGGACGGCACAGGACTGGGCAGTGTCTCCTGCTGTTCTACACAGGGTCAGTGTGAGTCAGAACCAACCTGACAACACCTAACAGCACGTACTGTGCGCCAGACCCTGTGCAAGGCATGGAAGAGGTAAAGACGGGTAAGATGCGGCAGTCACCGGCGAGGAGCCCACAGGGTAAAGGCGGAGACACAGCAATGCCATGATGGCTACTGCTGTGTCTCGTGGGACTATGTGCCAGGGGTTGCTGGCCTAGACTGGGGCCAGGGGTGTCAGAGAAACCACTGTGGGTGACTTCCATTTCTCTCACCGTATCCATTCTCTACCACGCACTGTGTTTGGGGGCTGGGCTTGTCATAACCGCAGCAGTCTGATTTCCCACTCAGTGGCATATGACTACATTTGGCTGGTGGAGAACCTCAGCAGATCAGTGAAAGAGAGGAGAGTAAGGCCGGGGCACTAAGTCTCTGGGTCTGCACTTTTCAAGGATCGTTACAGATGGGCTCTATACCTTACTGCAGGAGCAGTTCCTGCCAGGCAGCCTTTTCCACACAATTCTCAGTCGCTAGATTCTAGTAACCACACTCCCCCTTAGCCCTCTCTAGCCTCCAGGATGGTGGCAGTATTACTAGCCAAGGGACACTGCGACATCACTTTCTGGTTTCCCTAAGCCTTGCTCATGTCTTCACATCCGACATTGTGAACACCGACTATACCATGGACTGCCAGGAGAAAGAACAAATCTGTCTGGGAAGAAGCACAGCCAGGATGCTCCTTAGAAGAAAAGCCGTCAAGACTTTGTCTCACATACTTTAGACATGTTATCAGGACAGACAAATCCCTGGAGAAGGACCTTGTGCTTGGCAACACTGAGGTTCAGCAGAAAGGAGCAAGACCCCCAACCAGACGGATGCAGCAGCCGTGAGCATGGGCTTGAGCAGAACAGCAGTGCGAGAGGACAGCGGACCGGGCAGTGGGCGGTCTTTTTGTCGGTGCAGCTGCTATGAAGCAGAACTGACTCAACAGCACTTAACAACGAATCAATACAGTTTTACGAATAATCCCTTTAATAATTCTCCTCTATCACCTGACGGAAGTGTGCCATCATCTCCTGCTTGCTGGATCTCGACTTCGTGATATATTCCAGAACAAGACAATGTCTTGCTCTGGAAGACATCCGAGGTAGGTGGGTGAAAAGGAAGAAGGTCCAATCAGGAGCAACATGCAGCCAATGGGCAAACACCAGGGAAGAGACATCACAGCGGGTTTGAGAAATCGGAGCGCCTTCCTTGATCCCTCCTCCTCCTCTCTGCGCCATCCACCAAGGTGCCGAGCCCCATGCAGCCCACTGCCTCACCACCTCTCTGCGCTCCTGTTTCTCTCCATCCTCGCTCTCATGTAGTGTTTCGCCTTAGCATTCAAGAGGTAAACGTGGTCTCCCCGAGGCCAACTTATCCACTAGGTACAGCAGGCACAGGACCCAGGGCCCACAAAAATATTCGATTTCTTTCAAAATCAGAAGAAAAAAGCAGCAAAACAACTCCAGGCTGGAGTTACTATATTGATCTTTATGCCAATGCAGTTGAAAAACATAACTTATTTTTTTTTAATGCAAGAAGGGCTTCATAAAGCCCAAATGCCAAGAACATGGTAACAGGACCCTATTTCCCGTCATCCTCCTCCTATTCTCCAACACAGAATTTGATTCACAGCACTGACCATTAACCAGCCACTAGAAGCTAACGCCGTGCTCTGCAGAACAAAATCTTTAACGAAGAGTAAAAAGTGGGCCCTGGACTGAGAGTATCCAGAAGGCACATACTGGGGACAAGAGAAGCCATCAAGGAGGGCCATCAAGGTTTAGGAGACATCGTCCAGAAAGAAGCATTGTGTCCTTAAAATGTCCATGATGTGGGTGGCTGGGAAGTACTTAACACCTGATCCCAACATGACGAGCCCTGTGTATCTGGGGAAAGGTGACACAGCTTTGTGGCATCAGATGATTTTCCAAGTCATGAGCCTGAAGCTAAAAAAAGGAAAAGAAATAATAGACGATTAGATGTGCAACATACAGCACAGAGAGGTACGGTTTTTCTTGCCTGATATTTGTAATATGGCAAAATTAATCTTGATTATGCTGAAGCGCCTACCATATAGGCTCTGAAAGAAGAATAGTAACAAGGTATCACAGTGAAGACATCAGCGGGTTTCACTACCTCACTGTTCAGATAAAGTGTCCACTGCTCAGGCCAGTTCGGGACACAGAAAGAAGTCATCAGAAGGCAGCAGCGTAAATGTCCTGCCAACCAAGTATCAACTCCAGGATGGAGAGCCACCAAACCCTACCGAGAATTTATTGCTGGGTGATGGAATCATGAGTTATTTTTCTCTTCTTTTCTTTATCTCTTTTTGTTTTCTACTGTTTTTACAAAGAACATCTGTAACTTTTATCTCTGGGAATCAATACAATTGTTCAAACTCACCTATACAAATTATAATGCCCCATGGAGAAATTTCTTTCAAGAAAATTAAGGATCATTCTAAGATTGTTTGTAAAATTAAAAAACTGAAAATAGGCTAAGGGCTCATCCACAGAGGATGGATTAAGCACAGTTTAGTCTACCCTTGTACAGTCATTAAAAATTATTATTTTGATTTGTTATTTATGTGGAAGACAGTCACAATATCTTGTTGAATACAAAATATAAAAATGTATAAAAGATTTAATTATCATGTTTTTGTTGTTGTTAAGTGCCACTGAGTCATTTCCTACTCATAGCAAACGTATGAACAACAGAACGAAACACTGCCTGGTCTTGTGCCACATCCACAAGAGTTTTTATGATTAAGGCCATTGTTGCGGCCACTGTGTCAGTCCATCTCATTGAGGGTCTTCCTCTTTTTTGGTGGCCCTCCACTCTACTAAGCCTATGTCCTTCTCCAGGGACTGATCCCTCCTGACAAGATGTCCAAAGTTGATTATCATAGCTTCTCCTATAAAATTTTTTTTATCACATTATTTTTGTTAATTAAATTACAGTTAAAGAAATTTTTCCCCATCAGACAGAAGCTTTTAAGAGACATTCTTCCAGGCAGAATTTCTCTAACTGAAATATAATGCAACTTAAAAAAGGAAGATCAAAGAAAGAAATGCCATGGCCACAAATTCAACTTTTCTAAATTTTAGTTGTTTTCATGCCTTAGTCAGCTAGTGCTGCTTTAACGTAAGTACCACAAGTGGATGGCTTTAAAAAGGGAAATTTTATTTGTCACAGTCCAGTAGGCTAAAAGTTTCAATTCAGGGTATCAGCTCTAGGGGAGGTTTTGTCTGCTGGCTCTGGAGGAAGGTCCTTGTCATCAATCTTCCCCTGGACTAGAGATTCTGGGGCACAGGGACCCTGGTCCTTTGCAAAGGCTGCACTCACTTTCCAGCACTGCATTCTTTCTTCATAGTACTAGGTCCCCAAACTTCAGCTTGCCTTCCTTTCTTTTATATCCCAAGAGGCTGCCCCCCAAAATGCCACACATTAAGCCCTGCCCCACCAACTCAACTGCCTCCCATCCTCCCTTATTAATATCACAGGGGCAGGGTTTACAGCATACACACAATACCAGGAATCATGGACCAGCCAAACTGCTACACACATTTTTTGGGGAAATGCAACTCAGTCTGTGATATTTTCCATCAAATTTTCTTTTCTTCCATACTTCGCCATGATTAAAACTCATGGTAACTTTATGACCAAAAGAAGAAAAGAAAAACCACCTGTGGTCATCAAGTTGATCCTGATTCACAGGTACCCTGTAGGACAGAGTAGAATGGCCCCTATAGAGTGTGCAAGGAGCAACTGGTGGGTTCAAAGCTGACCTTCTGGCTAGCAGCCGAGCTCGTAAATGCTATGCCACCAGAGCTCCAAGATTATAAAGGAAGCCCTAGGGTTGCCATGAGTCGGATCCGACTCGACGGCACTTGGCTTGGCATTGTTAGTCCCCTTTTACCGTCAAGGAAACTGAGGCCTAGAGACACTAGGTAGGGAGGGAAACCCAGGATGGCATCCGGTCTACTCGACTCCAAAGCCCTGTGTGGCAGCTCACTGGTATATGCCAAGTCACACCAGGACAGAGGAAACTTATAGATATCGAAGAAGGATAAGCCAACCTAGCCCAGACTACTGGAGTAAATGAGCAAGAAATTCTGATTCGACTTTCATTATTTATGAGAATGAGATAGTTCTCCCACAGTTTAGGCCAGACCTGTCTTCTACTGTGTCCACTTCCTGACGCCACACACTGGCCTGTGTTCACATAGTGAGTAGTACCTAGAATAACACACATGCTCAACCTTTTCTTTTTTTAAATCATGACTGACAGGAACTCAGTGTTAGCAAGCTGAGAGCAGAAACCCCAACTGTCAAATAAAGACACTTACACTTTGTACAATGTTTCCTTTTTTAAAAGCATCAAGCAGCTCTAACTAAGCAGCTGTTGTGACTAATTTGTGGAATGTTCTTTGCACAGAGAGCTCTCAGAACCCACAGACCAAAAAGTAAGATCAAATGCCATCCTCATCCACCGCCGGTGGGAAGGTAACACAGTTCAACCACCGCAAAAAACTGTTTGGCAGCTCCTCAAAGAGTTCAACACAGAACTACCATGTGACTAGTAATCCCAATCTTAGGTCCATGTCTCCAAAGAAGTGAAAACAGAAAGGCCAACAGAAAGCTTCACACCAATATTTATTGCAGCACTAGCCACAAGCAGACAAAAGGTGGTGTCTTAGGCTGAGTTCTTTAGATATGCAAAACCAGTGAAGTGTGTAGATACACCGAGAGAGTGACTTGTCTCTAGGAAATGACTCACACAGTTGTAGAAGTTGGCAAGTCCCAAGTCTCATCAGGAGACTCCTCCTGACTCATGTAGTTGTAGAGTTGACAAAGCCAAGGTCAGCAAGTAAGATGGCAGGCTGATGGCTTACAGGCTGCAGAAGCAGAGGAATTCCAAGATCAGCAGAGAACAAGGCAAGCCACTGGTTCAAGTTCTAAGAACTGGAGACCAGATGATGAAGAGCCAGATGGAGGATCTAGAAAAATCTTTCCCAGAACATCTGTGTATGTATGAGACGCATGACACATCCTTGAGGAAAATTCCTTCATGACTGACTAACTGATCAAGTCATGGAAGATGACTACATCATTACATAACTGCCAAAGCACATTACATAACTGCCAAACCACTGATAATCAAGCTGACTTGACTTAATCATCACAGTCTATGCCTTGTCAATTTGGAACCTGTACATATCTCCTTAAACCATACACAATCTCTATATAAAGATAATTACATTATATGTGCACCTAACATGATACAATTCAGTGCATACAACTGAAAATGCACTAGCCCCACAGACATATTTTGTAAGTGAAGAAAACAAAAATATTTGGTGTACACATGCAATGCAGAAATACTCATAAAAATTACTGTCATTGTTTCTGCAACTGGTCATATAGCCATAACTTGTACTTAGAACTACATTCTTCCACCATCTATTCTGTGTTCCCTTTGCTCCCAGAATGCACCTCAGCTGTTTGTGGTATTGTGGGGTGACCCAAACCTCCATTCCTAAGGGTTCCCAGTCCTTAGCAATTGTCATGGATTGGTTTGTGTCCCTTCAAAAATGTGTGTATCCATTCAGCTGGGCCATGATCCTCAGCACTGTGTGATCCCTGGACCCATGAATCCTGGCTGCAGAAGGTGTACAGCATATATCAGATGCTGGTTTTAGAGTACATACAGCCTGCTGGAGAACTTCGTCCCAACCCCGTAAGGTGTTACCAACTAGCTAGTGCCATAATTGTTTCTTTAGGAAGTCACTGCAGCCTTCCATCAAGCCAGCAGCTTCCAGATGATAGGGAACACAGAAAGACCAGTGAATCACATGAGCATGGGCCCACTGCCACACTTCATTTGCTTAAAGTGGGTCTCTTGATCCGAGAATGCTGTGTGGGATGCCCGGATGGTAGATCAGGGCTTTTGTAAGCCTACAGATGGTAGTCTTGGCAGAGGCATTGTGTGTGGGGAATGCAAATCCATATCCAGAGTTAAATGTCCATTCTAGTAAGAAAACCATGCTGCACTTTCCATGACAGAAGCAATACCACATAATCAAACGGTCACCAGGCTTCTGGCTCATCGCCTTAAGGAATGGTGCCATATTGGCACCTCAGCGTTAGTCTCTGCTGCTGGCAGATTGGGCATCCAGCAGAGGCTACAGGCAAGTCGGCCCCAGCGAGGGGAAGTCCAAGTTGCTGAACTCACGCATAACCTCCTTCCCTGCCACCACAGCCGCTTTGTTGATGAGCTCACTGGGCAGTAACAGGAGCACCTGGACAAAGAGGTTAAACCCCGTTAAAACCCTCTGCCAGGGTCACACTTTGGTGAGCATTCACATGAGATCTTCACTTCCTTGGCCCTTTCAGAGAAGTCTATCCACACACCTCTTCCTCAAAGCTTCTTGTCACCAGTTTTCTGATCATGTTCCTCCCAAGTCCCTGACTATCCAACCAAACCACTGGCCACAGCCTATGAATCAGCATGTGGCTGTACATCTGACCATTTCTCCTTCCAGCCAAAGTGAATCACCTGGTGGGCTGCTCAAAGGTTCATGCTTTAGGAAGATTTTCCTTCACCGCCATGCTTCAGGGGGGTTCCAGAAAGGGCCTCCAGTACTACAGACACCTATTTTCCAGTAGCTCCCATATATTATCCGACTCGACGGCACTTGGTTTGGGCCCATATATTACATGGAACCATCCATAAACCAGGCTGAAGTTTTCTCCTCTTTGGCCAGCTGGTTACAAGGAACTTGCCATAGGTGATGACTGATAGAGGCAAGGTCATCACATGAGAGAAGTGCCAACCACGGGCATTTGGACCACTTCCCAGTGCCACCTATTTCCACCTTCAAGTCCTTCTTGGGCCCACAGCCTAAGTCCTGGCCCACAGAGTTGGGACTTGCTAACCTCTACAACTGCATAAACCCTTTTCCTGAGATCTCTTTCTCTCTGTCAGTCCACAACTACATCATTACATAACTGCCGAACCCCTGATAACCATGGCCCAGCGAAGTAGACACACAACGTGAGCCCTCACAGGCAGAATCAACCCAAGTGTCTATACAAAACGTTCATCCGTTTACACCCAATGGAATATTACTGAGCTGTAAAGACAAGTGATGTTCTCATACCTGCTACAGTGTGGATGCATCTTTAAAACCTGATGCTGAGTGAAACAGATCAGTCACAAAAGGATAAATATTGTATGAGCCCACTGAAATGAAATAGGCAAATACACAGAGACCAAAGTTTATTGGTGATTACCAGGAGGGTGGAAAAGGGGAGACGTGAGAGGGGAGAGGCAGTCGTGTTTCAGGGAGCACTGATTTTCACCCGATGGCAGTAGGGTGATTTGGAACTGGACAACAGTGAGGGGTGCACAGTGAACATAATCAGGGTCACCAAATTGTGCACATAAAAATTGTTGAATTGGCAAAACTTCTGTTACATGTATTTTTACCACTTTTTTTCTTAAAAAAAAAGGTAAGTTCAGCTCTGTGGAACCACATTTTTTCCTCCTTAAGAGATGAAAGGTCTGAATAGAATGCTTTGTGGCCAAGCTTCCTCAGGCTTAACTGTAAGACCTGACAACAAGTCTACGAACTTAATTGCTCTAAGTGCCACATACCTTATTGCTGAACGTCACTACGGTCACCTTTGAAGCATTCCCCTTGGGAAGCTATGCACCAACACAAGCACCTAGTCCACCCTTTGAAGCAATTTTGGAACTCTTTCTGGAACGGCCATTGCATGTGGTGGCACGGTGGCAGGTTCACAAATTTAATTGTATGGTTGTCCGTGAGGCAGTTTTTAGCCAGTAAACAAATAACTGTATTGGAACACCCTCCCTACTTACCTGATCTGACCCCTAATGACTTTTTCTTTACCCAAAGAGAAAGGAAATATCAAAAGGAAGCCATCTGGATGACATTCAGGAATCAAGGGTCATACGATGCCACCTCTGATGGCCATTCCAGAAAGAGTTCCAAAATTGCTTTGAAGGGTGACATCGGTGCACAGCTTTCCAAGGGGAGTGCTTTGAAGGTGGCTGGCACGATACTCAACAATGAGGTGTGCAGCACTTTTCCCAGGGCGAGTTCACGAACTTAACAGGCAGTCCTCAGATAACTCCTTCAATGCAGAGCTATCAGTGGATGAAGGAAAGCAAAGTTATGGAAGATCGCGTGACAGCTGCCTTTGTCTTCTGCCCCACTGATTTCAGTTCTGTGTCATCTTGCACAGAAAACCCTCGTGGGATGGTGGTTAAGTGTGAAGGCTGCTCACCAGGACGGCAGCAGTGTGAATCCACCAGGCGCTCCTTGGAAACTCTATCGGGCAGCTCTACTCTGTCCTTTAGGGTCATTATGAGTCAGAATAGACTCAGTGACACTGGGTTTGGTTATCTTTCAAGAGAGGAGCCTGAAATTAAAAATCTAATAGGAACTGTTGGGACCATACTGTTTACATTAAAATGTTTGTTCCATCTGACTTCACCTCGTAATGTAGTTTCCTCATCCTACATTTTAGCTACTCTTCCTACCCCATCCCCAACAAATAATAACCACTGATATTTGTGTGACTGTCACGGATTGAACTGCGTCCCTGAAAAAAATGTGTGTAGCCATTTGACTGGGCCATGATTCCCAGTACTGTGTGATTGCCCTCCACTTTGTGAGTTTCCTATGCAGGAAATCCTAATCTCTGCCTATAGTTAATAGGATTATGTTAAAAGACATTTAGGGTGTGACTGCAACCCCCTTACTAAGGGATTTTCCCTGGAGTGTGGCTTGCTAAAGGAAAGAGAAGCCAAGCAGAGAAGTGGGGACCTCATACCATCAAGAAAGCAGAGCCAGGAGCAGAAGGCATCCTTCAGCCCTGAGGTTCCCACACCAAGATGCTCTCAGACCAGAGAAAGACAGACGCAACACAAGGAGCTTCCTCCAGAGTCATCAGAGGGAAGCCTTCCCCTGGAGCAGACACCCTACATTAGGCTTATAGCCTACTGGACGGTGTAAGAGTAAACTTTTCTTTGTTAAAGCCATCCACTCATGGTATTTCTGTTAGAGCGGGTCCAGATGCCTAAGACAGTGACATAAGAACTACTTTGACAGACCTGGGTAAATTTATGCCGTCCCATCTTGCAAAGGGTTCCCATTCTCCTGACAACTGGCCACACATGCAGTCCACATTTGCCAGGACTTTCCCCATAAATCCGACCACAGGCTCTCTGGAGCCCCACCCCGCAGAAGCAGCAGTCTCTGTTCTCACATGGCACCTCGGATTTGGCTCTTACAACCCTACAGACACACGAGAGGCTACTAGATGAAACTAGAGAACACAGCAGAGTTGGGGCCTGTTGGCAGGGATTTTTATATGTGTGTATTTTTCTCTCTCTGGCTGATTTGCAAGGCCTCTGAGGGTAGGGACCTAACACTGATTGTCTTAGAACCCTCACAGAGAGACTAGTTTGTGGCAGGTATTCACTAAATTGGTTAGAAACTCACATGCAGGCACAAACAGAAGGCAGCTGGGGGCGGGGGCTCAGTAAGGCAGAGCCAAACGGAGAACACCTAACCCCTGGGGCAGGCTGCTCTGCTGGTCCCGTGATAACACTGACTTGGATCTGATTTTCCCACTGAGTTCCAGTGGGGACAGGAATAAAGCCCAAAGCGGTGTCAGGTGGCCACAGTACAGAGGAGGAGGAGGCTGTGGCCTGTTAGCAGCTTCTGAGCTGGCACAAGCCCAAGGAGAAAGGCCGCAAAGCAAGCAGCGAGTCCCACCCTCCCCTTCCTGCCAGGCCTTACAGCTTTGGCAAGAATCCAGCGGGGTTTCCACACCAGTCCTCAGCTCCTTGGCTGGGGATAGCACTGACCTGTGACACCGTCTCTGAGTCCCGGCAGGCTCTGGCAGCCCAGAACAAACACTCGCCTGAGCACTGGGATTTCCTTATTTGAGAAGGTTATTCAGCTGCTATTTTGGAAACAGTCTCTCTCAAGTCAACTAATCTCTTTGACTTGTGATGCTATCTTTTTGACACTTTTTGTTCTTTGTTTCGAGTGGTAGCCCATTGGGATACAGCTCCATATTTGTTTGTGCTAATGATTATAATATACAAAAATTATTCAATTTATATCTTAGTAAGCTATAAAGGATCTTAAAGGATTAGGGTGGGACTATAAATCCCTTCATAGGATCACCTCCCTACTCCACTGTAAAGGGTCTTTCCCTAGAGCATGGCTTGTACCACCCTTTATCCTTTTATCCTGCAAGAGATAAAAGGAAAGGGAAACAGGCTAAGAATCGGGAACCTCACACCATCAAGAAAGCAGCGCCAGGAGAAGAGCGCGTCTTTCAGACCTGAGGTTCCTGCGCCAAGACGCTCCCTGGACAGAGACTGATGCAATACCAGACTTTCCTCCAGAGCTGACAAGGGAGAAGCCAGAGTCCTTGATCCTTCATTTTGAAAAGTATCCTGCTTGTGGCCAAGCCATACAGTATCTTACATGATGCTTATTACTGAGAGTGTTCCAGAAGTTCTCTATAGGAGAAAGTTGTCAATATATCTGGAAACACAGAGGGAGGGTGGAAGCTGCAGAGGCCCCGGGGTGCACATGGTGTATCTGGGTGCTGTTTCAGTCACCTAGTGCTGCTCTAACAGAAATGGCTTTAATAAAGGAAAGTTTATTCTTACACATCCCAGTAGGCTACATGTCTAAATTCAGGATGTCCACTCCAAGGGAAGGCTTTCTCCCTCATTGGCTCTGGAGGAAAGTCCAGTATTGCATCAGTTTCTGTTCAGGGCAGCGTCTTGGTGCAGGAACCTCAGATTTGAAGGATGCACTCTTCTCCCTGTGCTGCTTTCTTAATGGTGTGAGGTTTCCAACTCTCCACTTGTTTTCCCTTCCTTTTATCTCTTGTATAATGAAAGGATAAAGGGTGGTACAAGCCATACTCTAGGGGAAGTCCCTTTACAGTGGAGCAGTGAGGTGATCCTATGGAGGAATTTACAGTCCCACCCTAATCCTTTAAGGTACAGCATAGGAAAATCATAAAATGGAGGACAATCAAAAAATACAGGAAATCCTGGCCCAGGCAAATTACTACACATATTTTCAGGGAGACACAATTCAATCCATGACATCCCACCCTTTGGCACTCCAAAAATCACATCTTTGAGACATGTAACACATTCATTCCATCATAGCAAAAGCATGTCTGTCCCATATGACAGAAGTCTTAAATTAGTTCCAAGTCCAAAACACATCTGTGAAACCTAAAATGTAAGCTGTCTACTTCCAAAGGCACAATGGCAGAACAGGCACAAGTTAGACATTCCATTACAAATGGGAGAAATTTAAAGGAAAGAAAATGTTAACAAATAACTAGCAAGTCGGCAGAATACATTACATTAGCCCTCAAAGCTCTGTAAACAATATTCCACTTTCTGAGACATTCTACACAATGGCCCTGCCCTCCAGACTCTAGGTATTGGACACACTCTCTGGATCCTCAGTGGACACCCATGACTTTGTGCTACAACTCTGCTTTCCAGGCCCACTTGGACAGAAACTCTGCCTCATTGGCTTTAGATGCACCCTAAACCCAACAGAGTGGCAATTCCACCCTTACAAACCAGCACACCGTGGCTCCACCCTTTCAAACCCCTGCGGTCATGGCCATACCTTTTGAGACTGAGGCAGTTCAGCTTCTCATGCTCCTTGTCTCCAGCTTTTGCTTCCCACAGCCTCATGGCCTGAGCCTCAGGTCCACATCTTCCCTGCAGGGGCAAGTATTGCAAAACTCTGTAGCTCCACTGATTCAAGAGCCCAGAGGAATCTCATTCTGCCAAGAAGCCTCCTGCGCAAAGGCAGTCAGCTCCCTGGCTCTGTGGGTCAGCAAGACTAGGTCCACTGATTCAAGTGCCTGGAGGGACCCCGCTCCACCAGGCACACTCTGCACAGGCTTTCTGCTCTCCTGTGCTGTGGGTCAGTTCCAGCGCTGTCTCTGGTTCTGCTGCTGCCACTGCTGCTGCCACTGCCTGTCCTCTGCTGCTCAATTCTCACCATCGACACCTTCTTCAGTGTTAACAGTTCTCCTCAATTCCTTCTGAATCTTCTATCCATTCACAGTTTCAAAAAGGCTTCCACATTGCAGGCATTTGTTAGAGCAGCACCCCACTCTCACGGTACCGAATTGTCTCACGCTGGGTTTTCAAGGGAAGCAAAACCAGTAACACATATATGTACAAGGAAAGATTTCTATGTAAAGGAAGTAGCTTATGCAATTGTAGAAGCTAAATGTCCCAAGTCCTGGCACAAGCCTCACGCGTCCACGGGAGATGGTAAACCCAAGGTCAGCAGCAAGTCAGAGACCAGAGTTATAGATCACCGGCAGTGTAGCCTGCCGGATCCCAATCTGGCAGCGAGACTGCGAGGTCTCTGCTGACTCGCGGGGCTGCAGAGGCTGGCGAACCCACCGACGGCAGGGCCGGGAACAGGGCTCTCAAGCGCCTCCTGCAGACGCTGATGAATCCAACAGATTCTAGTTCAGGTCCAGGAACCAGACTCCAGAAGGCAACAGCACCCTCTGGCTACGGGAGCAGACCGGAAGTGCGTGCGCAGACCGGAAGTGCGTGCGCAGACCGGAAGTGCGTGCGCAGACCGGAAGTACGTGCGCAGACCGGAAGTACGTGCAAGGCGGAAGCGTAAGGGCTCAGGGACCGGAAGTTACCCCGGGCCGGGCCCTGCCCTGCCCTGCCCTGCAGCCACGTGATACAGCAGCCAGACAGGGGTACCAAGTTGACACAATCGTGACCCCCACAGGTACTAACCGCAAGGTTGGGGGTCTGATCTGACCTGGCAGTCCTGCAGAAACCCTGGCGGTGTAGTAGTTAAGAGCTCTGGCTGCTAAACAAAAGGTCGGCAGTTCAAACCCACCCGACGCTCCTTGGAAACTCAGTGGAGCAGCTCTGCTCTGTCCCATACGGTCACTATGAGTCGGAATCCACTCAACAGCAGTGGGTTTGGTTTTTTGGTTAGAGGTACCATAGGAGAAAGTCCTGGCAAACTTGTTGTACAGATTTGTTGTTATTGCTAGGTGCCATGGAGTTCATTCCAACTCATAGGGACCCCACAAGATACAGGAGAACTGCCCGGTTGTGTTTCCTGGACGAGGCAGTTCTACTCTGTCGCACTGGGTGGCTGTGAGTTGGTATCAGCTTCCCGGCAAAGGGTTTGGGTTTGTTTTGTTTTTTCGGTTAACATTTACAAAAGCAGATCGCCAGGTCTTTCTCTCTCAGATCTGCCAGGTGGCTTCAAGTCACCAGCCTTTTGGTTACCAACTGAGCAGTTCGCTGGTTGTGCCACTACAGTCCCTCTCTGTAAGGACAACAGTCAAGAAAAACCTGAGGAGCTCTGTCTAGCACATGGAGCCACTAAGAGTCGGCTAGGAGCTTGGTTTTCTGGAAGCTGTATTTTTATTGTGCCTTTCATAGGACTCAGGAAACCTGTAGGGTCATGAGCAAAGAGCGGGGAGGGTACTAAAGCCCCCTGACAGCAATCTCTCCTCCCCCAGCCGATGCTTAGCTTAATCCTACATTCCATCTGAATAATTCCATTTTTCCTACTCTTCTCAAGAAAAGCCTTGTTTGATTTTTTGCATTTTGCTCTCAAATTGATGTTGCCGATTTAAGATATATTGATTTCTACCTACAGTTTAAATAATGATAAGTTATTTTTGACTCGTCTCATGAACCTGCTCTGGTTCCCCACTCCCCACAGTCACAGCCTAAAAGAGGGCCCCCTCCTCTCTCTGCTGGACCTACTGCAGGGGCCTCCCCTCCTTCTTCCCATTCACCTAGAGGCCTGAAGGCACGCTGTTCACGGGTTACTTGAGAGTACCACCCCCTTCCTGAATGGGGCTCTGCAGTCTTCCTTCTGACGCCCTTAGCATGACCTCTGTATGTTCTTACGATCTCACCCTCACTACCATTCCTAGAAAAATGGCAGTAGTTCTTTCTGCTGTTGCTGCGCTGAGCAGTGTAGTGAGACCCGTTATAAAGAGCTGGTAATGAAGACGGCTGAGTACTCTCTCTTGCAGCTGGCCCACCTGACTTCCACTTCCAGGGAGCCACCTCCACCCAAGAAGTACTGACCTTCATTTCATCCTGCCTGTAAGCGAACTCACTTAGGCTCTTGGCAAGGACAGTCACACAAGGCAGCGTGGGTTCAGGCCAGGGGAGTTCACACATAGAATTCCATTCACAGGTAAATAGCTTTCCCTTGGGGAGCAGGCAGGAGGGATGAAATTTTTTTTAAAGCATTCTGAAAGACTATTTAAAGAACTAAAATAGAAACAGCCATTTAATTACCGGCATTCTTCAGAAGCCGGTGGTTTGAGAACAAAATCACCAGAAGACAAGAGAAGAATTCTAAACGGGCCCAGTTCATTTCCGAACTTGCAGGGTACTCATTTGTGCTAAGAGATGATGTGTGTACTTCACTTAATAATTTGTACCTGAGCCCTGCAGAAGGGGTGTCCCCTCATTAGGCTTTGGGATCCACGTTGATTACTCACACAAAAATGAGCCGAATTGTGGGCTCACCAACCCAACTGCTGAGGGAGAAGCCCTCAGAGTGCCGGGTGTGTTCAAAACACTTACCTTTCAGTTAGCAGCCAGGTACTACCCACTGTGCAACCAGGACTCCTCAAAACATCCAAGATGATACGTAGCAGAAAAGACGTGACTATGTTTCAAAAAACCTTTATTCACAAAATCAGGGAGTGGGCCGGACCAGGTTCCGGGATGTAGCTGCCCACTGCTGCTGCGGGTCATCCATCCAAAGGAGTTTGAACCCAGTTCTGCTGACTTCACAGCGTTGACCGTGTCTCCCTATCGTTTTGGTAATGGGTCATGGAGGACCCCGAAAAGGGGAGACTGGAGCCCCGGAGGCAATCCTTATCTCCTCTACCATTTGAAAAGGACTGGCCCCTTCTAGTTTGGCTGTTTCTGAGGCAACACAGGTTTCTCCCTCCGAGTCCAAGGAGCACCTGGGGGTTTCAAACTGCCAACCTTTCAGTTAACAGCTGTAGCGCTTAGCCACTCACCTATCAGCGTTTCCTCTTTACCCACAGAGTACCAATAATAATGCTATTCAGGTTTAATGATAGTGCTAGTAGCTGTCCACAATAAACAAATACCTGCGGGAAACTCTGGCTTCAGCAGGATGTATTCTTTTATTGTAACCCTTCCGAGAGCTTTAAAGAAGTCAACCTATGTTAAGAATCTCAAACAAGGGAATCTGCCAGGTATTTCTCAAACCACCTTAACCTTGAAACGTTACTGTCATGGACAAGAGTGATCTTCCAACTGGGACACACGTACCTCAGGGCGTGTGACGACTTTGCAGGGGATACAGACAGTTTTTTTGAAGAAATCGATTTCAAGATCTTAATTCCACAGGCACACTTTCCTCAGACTGGCTGACCTGAGCAAAGTCAGCTTTCCCAGCCCCGTGGCCTTCCTTTATAAGAGAGAGGCTGCCCGTCACGCACCCCAAATCTTACCACAGAGCCTTGCACTGGAGTTCGAGGGCCTCTGGATTGTCTGCTCCTTAATGATAAATTGCAGAACTCCTGGAGCCTCTCACGTTCGGTAGATTTTTGTTCAGGCTGCAGCTTTGCAGTAACGAAGTGTTCAGGGTATGGTGAGATGCTCTGAATTCAGAATAGTTGAAACGGCACAGGTTCGTGATGCTTAATCTTTACCTTATAATTGGAATATTTTGTGTGGCTACCCTATTTTTTGAGCTCGAATAAAACTTGAGGGTAAAAATTTTACACCATTTCTCTCAGATCGGGGTTCTATGGATTCAGTAAGCTTAGGTAAAAACTCATCTGACCCAATCATACTGTGAAATATTTATGCTAATGGCCATCAGTCCTTTCCTGGTTACACATTATCAAATATTTAATGTTTTCAATCTGTGTTAACAAGAAAAAGTCATCTTTACACTGGTGATAAAGTTTTTGATGGTAACTTTTGTGTAAGAAGGTATATGATTTTTAATAATCCTTTTAGGAGGTAGATGAGAGAAAAATGAAAACACTGGTGGTCTGCACGGCATCTTGGAAAACCTGGGGGCACAGGAGGTCAGGGTTTGGCTGTTCACCAAAAGGTCAGCAGTTGGAATCCACCTGGAGCTCCTTGGGAACCCTGTGGGGCAGCCCACTCTGTCCTACAGGGTCACCAGGAGTTGGAATCAACTTGATGACAACAGGTTTGATTTCTTTTTTGAGGGGAGATTAAGTGAAAGTTTACAGTCCAATTTCATTTGCCATACAAAAACCTGAGCACTCACTCACTGTCTGGGATCTTGTTTTCACTTCTTCTTAAGATCCTGTAGTCCCATGGGATCAGATCCAGCTCCATTTATTTCAGGTCAAGACCCCTGCATGGTTGCGGGGCTAAAGCCAAAACTTGGCTTCAGTTTCTCCCTGGTGGTCAGGCTGGAGTCAACAGCATCTTCTCACAGAACCTCACTTGCCCCTTCCCTCGCCAGCCCCAGCAGACACAACAATCAAAACCTAAATAAGTGAGAATGCCAAAGCTGCTGTGAATACGAAAAAGATCGATAAAGTTACAAGCATCTTTGTGCCTTTTCATTATTAATGTGAGTTTAAACCCCATCCTGAGATCTTATAATCTAGTCAGTGTTCTGTATTGTATATATTGATAGCGCCCTGATACTGAGCACTTGGGAGCTGATATAATAAATAAAAGGGGCTGTGAACCTTGGATAGGATCCCTTTTCAAGCACACAGATCTGGGTTTGAATGCAGCTTTCCTGCTTAGTTGAGCTATTTAAAGACTCTGAGCCTCAGCTTTGACGTTTGTGAAACAGGAACAGTAGTACCTATGACCCTGCGTGGTTGTAAAGACTACATGAAATCATATTTGGGAAAGGCTTCACTGACTATTTGAATACAGCCTGCCCTCAATAAAACCCAAACCAAATTCATTGTTGTTAAATCCATTTCCAACTCACAGCAACCCTACAGAGCAGAGTAGAACTGCCCCATAGAGTTTCCAGGTGCACCTGGTGAATCTGAATCGCTGACTTTTTGTTTTAACAGCCTAGCACTTAACCACTATACCACCGGGATTTCCAGCCCTCAGTCAGCAGTAGCTATGATTCTTATTATTATAACATTAGAGTTGAAACATAGCAGAAGATCCTGGGACGAGATTAGAGCAATTCTTATAAAGCTGTCTCTGACTTCCTTTATATATGTAGCAGTACTAACTGAACACCTACTCTGTCCCATACACCATTCTAGAAGCTAGAAATTCAACAGGAACAAGAATACTACGGGTTCAGCTCTCCTGGAACTTACCTGTGCGGGACACAGAAAAGGAAATGACTAAGAAAGAAGGCAACTGGGGCTATTCCTAAGTGCTAGGAGGAAAATCAAACAACGTGGTATGACGACAGTGACTGGTGGGTTTTTCTCTTAAGAGAACAGGATAGGCAAATGAGGCTGGCTCGCAACGAGGGAGGGGAAGAACAGTATGAGGTGTAGTTGGAGGGGTTGGCAAGGTTCTCAGTTCCTGTCTAAGCTCCACTGTTAGCAAGCTATTTGGTTTGGGGTAAATTTCTTAAAGCTCTTAGAAGCTCCATTTTGCCATCTGGAAAATGGGAGGATCATCTGACCTTGATCATCTTTCCAGTCCTTGCAGCTTTATGAGTTTAACGGAATACAGGTTGGATGCTGTCTTACGTTTCCCATGGTGACAAAGTTGGAATCAAGCACAGCTCTGAGAGATTGCCTGGTTTTATTTGTGTCCTTGTTTTTTGTTTTTTTTTTTAAAGAATGTTGGTCTTTAGGTAGGAGTCGCTCGTAATACAAGCCAGTTTCAAGATGTAAGACTCTTCAATCCCTCTCATCTTTATGTGTCCCTTTGGGCTAGTTGTGGCCCAGGAGTCATAGCCATACCTTGTCTTTAGTTCCTGGTTGTAAGTCAGAAACTCTGGTGGTGAGGTGGTTAAGAGTTTGGCTGCTAACTGAAAAGTCAGCTGTTCAAATCCACCAGGCAGTCCTTAGAAACCCTATGGAGCAGTTCTACTCTGCCCTGTAGGGTAACTGTAAGTCAAAATCAACTCAACAGCAACAGGTAGGGTTTATTTTTGAGACTGGTAGCAACTCACCGGCATCTCACAGACAGTCCCAAGAATGTACCTTTAAAACAAAGCAAACATGGCAGCTGAATCAATTCCAACTCAGCAACCCTACAGGACCCAATAGAACTGTCTCATAGGGTTTCCAAGGAGCAGCTCGATGGATTCAGACTGTGGACCTACTAGTTAACAGCCTTAGCTCCTAGCCACTACACCACCAGGCTATCCTGAATGGTCAAAACCTGTGTGAAAACAGCTCATAAATCTTCATCATCTTGAATACTGCAACGACCTTGACCCTGTCCTGGTGCCAGTTGCTTCTCCAGGGACTAAACATGCAGCTGACCCACCACCAGGCCAAGTGTGCATCTAGGAAGTGACAAATCATCCACCCCAAGTGAAGTAGCTAATCTAAGCCAGGGGACACTGTGATCGCTGAACACAATTCCAAGCCATCTACATTCAGAAGGTTGGTCCTCAGGATAAACAGGTCCTAGGAAAACAGACCTATAGCAAAACGTTCCAGGTCAGAGGAGCAACTGGGTATTCTACTTTCAAAAATATGTAGTTTTAGAATACTCATATAACCCTTTTGGATAGATATTTGGTAATTTTTTTACAAAAAATAAAACAAACTTTCCAATTTCTTCCTCATTTGTAATGAAGAGTCTCTTTACATTGCTCATTAGTCTGTTCTCTCCAACCCCAAGTGGTGGAAAATAAATTCAGGGTCACTCTCAGCAAATTAACCACTTGAAAATAAACAAAAATAATAAGCAACACTACTGTTGTTGTTAGGTGTCATCCAGTCAGTACCAACCATGGCAACCCTGTAGGACAGAGTAGAACTGTCCCTAGGGTTCCCAAGGAGTGGCTGGCAGACTTGAACTGCCGACGTTTTGATTAGCAGCTGATCTCTTAACCACTATGCCATGAAGCTTCCAACAATACTGTGTTACTTACTAGTGAAGACACTTGACATATTCTGGCTCATTTAATTCTCAGCAATATCCTCATGAGGTAGATATTGTCATAAACCCCGCTTGACAGGGTAATTGAGGTTTAGAAACTAAATGTTAGCTAGTAGTAGGAGGCAGAGCTGGGATTCGAACCCATACTACCTGACTTCAGGGTCCTCCTTCACTCAGAGTCAAAAACTTTCCCTCAAGTTGCTATTCACAAATCTACTTCCTTCTTGATTTATGTGCTCCATAAAGAGAAACTGGAAACCGTGACAGCGTAGTGATTAAGTGCTAAGACTGCTAACCAAAAGTTGGAGGTTTGAATCTACAAGGCGCTCCTTGGAAACTCTATGGGACATTCTACTCTATCCTATGCAGTCATTATGAGTCAGAATCAACTCAGCAGCAATGGGTTTTTTGTTTTTGTTTAAGAGAAACCAGAAACATTTTTCTTTTTTTCCTTTTTCTCTCATTACTTTATAAAGAAATACTTTTTTCTGAAAATGAAAGCCCAAGATTAGTGCTTCATCTCAACACTTTCAGAAAGGGTCTTTGCTTTATTCAGGCTGTTCTTGTTAATGATGAAAAAGTCTTGCTGGGCCAAATTAAGGCACTGGGTCTCTCCCCTTCACCGTTTCAGCTGTACTGGAAGGACATTTCCAACCCACTACCATGAAGTTGATTTCCAACTTGTAGCAACCCTACAGGAAAGAGTAGAACTGCCCCATAAAATTTTCAGGGAGAGCCTGGTGGACTTGAAGTGCCAGCCTTTTGGTTAGCAGAAGTAGGACCTAACCACTATACCCCAGGCTGTTCCAGTGCTGCATTTAAGGCAGGAATTCCCCCCCACCTGGCTTCACAGCAGTGGAGGCCAGGAGCTCAGCGGCCTGGCCATGTGGAGTGGAGAACCCACAAGACTCTTTGTTCAGATTTAAATGGAGGCTGTTGTGACATTGTAGCTTTTCTGCATCTTTAAAATAACTTCTGAAGGCAGATACATGGTAGCTCAGCATGTATTTGTGTCTGTGTATTAGGTACTATGTACTAATAAAGTATTATTGTTCTGTTTCCACTCTTGCTGTTAGGTGCCAGGCAAGTCGGTCCTGACTCACAGTGGCCCCACGCACAACGCTGCCTGCTCCTGGTGCTGTGCCCACAGTCGTTTTTATGCTCCATCCGAGACCATGCTGGACCCCCATGCTGCCCCAGGAGCACGCAACTCTAGAAGGCTACTTGTGGCCTGGGAACCCTGGGGCTCCAGCATGGTTCTGGGGCTCTAGGACACTCTGCTTCTGGCTACCTCCCCAGCCTTCACAGGGACAGAGAAGTACAGAGCTCAGCACTCTCGGATCCTGGGATCACGTCTGGTATTTTTCTCACCCTTGCCCTCACACCGTCTGGAGGCTCAGCCTGGGGCACAGATCAGGCCTCATGAACCCAACGCAGTCCTCCCTTCCCTCTGCCTCCCCGTCCGGTTCTCCATCTCCTTTCTCTTCACAGCCGGTGGATCTCTGTGGGGGGAGGAGGTTGGAAGGATGATGTACGTTCTCACGTAGTTTTGTCTTCGCCCTGAGTGCCGCAGACATACGCCTTCACAGCCAGATGCTTCGCCCCACCATGATAACTTGGTCTAAAAAGCTGTGTCCCTTATTACCATAATGGTGTAAAGGGAAGTGGTGCCAGGGAGGTGCTGGAGTAGATGATACAAGCCTACTATGTGCTGCTTCTCAGAAACCCTCTGGAGCAGTTCTACTCTGTCCTACAGGGTTGCTGTGGCATCAGAATCGACTCCACAGCAACCTGTTTGGTTTGTATTGGGTGTTTAACAACACATGTATCCTATATACACATATGGGCGTGACTCACCCAGGTGGTTTCGGCCACATACGTGATTTGGGGGAAAAAGCCGTGGATATGTATCTCTATTCGATTCTTAAATATTTACATTGTAAGCATTTTCAAGTTAAGTTTCTAATTGGAGAGTCATAGGATGTTGGGAAAACCAGAGAACCAGAAGATGATAGATACCAGAGGGACAGATAAATAACACATTTCTCATCACCAATTTCAGACAGCAAAAGGAAGCAAGAATCTCTGACTCTAAGGCTCTGTGACAAATGACTTACTACTGTAGTCCCAGCCATGTCATTCAGCATTCTTAACAGTCTCATTTTCATTATTAATAAGAGTTAAAAAAAAAATGTGCTCAAAGACATGGCAAGTATAAGATCACAGATCTCAAATAATGACACTGATTGGGCTTGAGATTTCAAATTACTGGCTTATTCATGAATAAAACATTTTAGAACTCTAATCAGTCAACAAAGAATCCCTAGTCCTTGTACCAGATGCCATGATTTGGGATGTTTTTCTTGGTATGAAATTGCCTTCCAGCTAGACTCAGATGCGCTTGGAAAAATAATCCAATCATGTAATATCCTTCTACACAAACTGTCTGTAAAAGGAGCTATTTAAAAAGAAGAAGAAGAAAGTAAATCTTGGATTGAATTGGCACATCATCAACTTACTGCTAGCAGTCCAGGGAAAGAACTTAATTTTTATTTCTCCCCGAATATGCAAAGGGAAATAGCCTTCCCACAGCAAAGAAATGGAAGATGGCAGTTTTGATTACCTGTGTCAAGGGGACAGTTGTCTAGGAAAAAGTACTCCCACTCTTCTGGCCAGCCCGAATCTCAGATGGACGATACTCACCTTCCAGGCTGTTGGGCAGGTGTTAGCTTTGTTCCAGGATGCCTGAACATCCTGCCACTGGAAACTTCAAGTGCTAAGATTTAGGGGAAAATCATCTCTCAGGGCCAACCTGAGAGAGGCCTGGGCAGAGACCTGGGGGAGTAGTCCCGGGGGAGGCTTGCCACACTTAGCAAATAAACCCTAAATCAATTTGAATTTCAGGTAAACTCACACTGTTTTAGTCTAAGGATGTACCAAATAAAATCCCTGGTCAGCACAACTGTTCGCTCACAGCTACTAACCAAAGGCCACCAGTTCAAATCCACTCAGTGGCATCACAGAAGAAAGACCTGGAGATGGGCTTTCATTCAAGATTACAGCCAAGCAAAAGCCACGGAACAGCTTCACTCCATGACACATAGGGTCATGAGCTCAAAAGTGACATGTTTGGTTTGAAAGTGCCCAATCTACCCAGGTGGGATCACATTGAGACAGAATATGGCCACTGGGTAAGTGCCCCCAGTGAGAACACGGATTCCCAAATCAAAAGAGTAAGCAAATTGTAGCCACCAGGGCCAACTGACAACGGGGCATCCCAGGCTCACAAAGTAGCTCAGAGCCATCCACAGGAGAACGTGTCCTCATGGAGCCTTGAAAACGAAAGCAGAAAACAGAAGCGGTGGTACTCACAGCAGCCTGCCTTGGAACGACAGGCCAAGCAGCTTGGAGCAGACCGAGGAACAAGGGGTCTCTGTACCCACGGAGCTGTGCCTGCCACACCAATCTGTGTCGCCTCCAGTTATCTCGGGATGCGAAATCTGTGCTCAGGAAGCTCATCTGTTTATGTCCTTCTCTGTTTTCCTTTTTCGTCTTCTTTTGCTTTCTCCTAGTTTCACAGTCAAGTTTCTTTTCAGCATTACTAGTTTTCATATGAATGAATAACATCTAGATCTTCAGTCTCCATCACCTCCTTGAATCCAGACTCCCTGTGGCAACCAAAACCCCCATTCCTGCTAGCCATTACTCGTCCTTCACCCCCGGCAACCACTAATCTCCTTTCTGTCTCCATGGCTTTGTCTACTCTGGACATCACACAAAAACAAAAGTTTGTGTCTGACTTTATTTACTGAAGAATAGTTTCAAGGATCATCCACACTGTAGCAAGTATTAGGATTTTGTTCTTTTTCATGACCAAATAATACTCTACTGCTGAATGGGTGTGTCACCTTTTGCTTATCCATTCATCAGCTGATGGACATTTGGGGTGTTTCCAATTGTTGGTGCTTATGAATAATGCTGCTGTGATTTTCATGGACAAGCTTTTGTGTTTCTGTATTCTTTCTGGTTTTCCGGCTGCTTGTTCTATTGATTACTGAGAGAAGAAAGTTGAAGTTTCCAGCTGTAATTGTGGTTTCTCTGTTTTTCATTTCTATCAGTCTTGTTTTATGTATTTTCAAGCTCTGTGCTAAGGGCACACATTTTCAGGATTGCTGTATCTTCTGGGTGAATTAAGCTTCTTAGTGTTAGACCACGTCACTCTATTCCTGTGATATTTCTTGGCCTTGTTAGTTGCCAGACAGTGTAAGTTTGCATTGCTTGTTGCTGAATTTTGTTGTATTCCTTCAAAGAGTGTTGGCTTGTATTCTGGTGCACAGGTAACTTACTTGGCATTATCTGGACCCTTTGGAGGCTTGCTTTTCCCTATTCAGTTAGAGCAGGCCCAGGGCAGTCTTTGGTCTGGGTTTAATTGTGCTCAGTGGGTGCAAACACTTTGCACTCCACTGCTTACCTAAAGGTTGACAGTCCATTCAATGATGCTGAGGAAGGAAGGCCCAGCAACCTGCTTCTGTAAAGACCACAGCCTAGAAAACTCTAAGAAGCGGTTCTAACTACAACACATGGGGTTGCTGTGAGTTGGAACCGACATGATGACAATGGCTTATTACGGTGAAAACGCACAGTGGTGATTCCGCGGTGGCGTTCTTGCCCCACGCGCAGCAGAGCTGGGTTTGACTCCTGGTCAATGCGTTGTAAGTGTGGCCACCCATCACCTGCCAGTGGAGGCCTGAGCGCTGCTCTGATGCTCAACGGGTTTCAGCCGGGCTTCCAGATAAAGACTAGGAAGAGAGCCCTGGTGATCTACTTCTGAAAATCAGCCAGTGAAAATCCAGCTGATCACAATGACCTGCTTCTGTTCAGCATGGCATCGCCAGGAGGAGAGCATGACTTACTGGTAGCTGACAGCAACTGAACTAGTAGTGACTTTCTCTCTGGGGACTCTGCTCGATAGTTAGGTTGAAAGGCATTTCTCCTCCGGCTGGTTGGAACAGGAGACAGTCCCAGGCCTCAATGAGATGGACTCACACAGCCTGAAGTGAGGGAGTCGGACATAACCACCACCGTGGGCACGGCACAGGTCTCCCAGGAAGCATTTGGTTCAGTGTACACAGAGCCACCAGGTGTCAGAACCACACAGCACATGAGTCCTAATGAGCCTTGGGGTCTCTGTGATTGAGCTGTTGGCTGCTAACCGAAAGATAGGCCATTGAAACTCACCCAACAGCTCTGTGGGGGAAGACCTGACAATCCTCTTCAATGGAGATTACTCTTTAATGGCAAGAAAGCCCTAGGGGCAATTCTACTCTGTCATACGGGGTCACTCTGCTGGCAGCCAACAACAGCAACACGTGAGTTCTAGGAATTGTGCTGTCAGTTCTTCTCAACAGCCCTTTCCCCAGCCCCTGATTCATATGCTGGTCTGCACTCAGCTAAAGCCTCATTCCTTTATAGACTCCCGGGGTCTCTCTCTGCTCTCTTCTGTCTCTGTCTCCTCTCCTTCCCTGTCTTCTCATTTCTCTCTGGTAGTCTACCCGGGCATGTTCAGCTGTTCTGACTCCCCACACTCTGATCTCCAGGTCCCCAGCTCACAAGACTCTTCTCACCTGACCCTCACCCGCAGCAGGCAGGGCCGTTGGGACCCACTTTCTTCTTTCTCCTCCTCGCCCAGTCCTGCAGGACCTGCTATCCAGGATCTGACAACCTACGTTTCCTATATCTTTCGTTTTCAGATATTTTGTTCCTAGTTATTTAAGGTGGGAAAAAAACTCTGATCCTGGTTTCTCCGTCCCAACAGTGAGGTTTCTGAGTGCCCAGTGTGCTGTTTTTATGACAAATCTAATTCTGTTGCCATCCTGCTGGAACCTTTTCTTTTCTTTGTTTTTAAATAAAAAGATCACATGAAGAGTCAGATTTCATTGCAGCTTAAACATATCGCTTCTCTTTCCCCTTGGGAATCATCTGGCCTTATTTATGTAGATGAATAACTCTTTTACACAGGAACCTGTAGAATTGTTCCTTTTCATTACATAAATGAATTTATGTATAAACCAAATACAAACCCATTACCCTCCAGTTGAGTCCAACTCATGGTAACCCTATAGGACAGAGCATAACCCTATAGGACAGGATTATAGGACAGAGCATAACCCTACAGGACAGGATTTCCAAGGAGAGGTTGGTGGATTCTAACTGCTGACCTTTTGGTTAGTAACTAAGCTCTTAACTGCTATTCTACCAGGCCTCTGACATTACATATACCATCCCCAAATTCTCAGATCCCCTTGTTTTTACCTGTTGTGGCTAGCTGAATTCAATGCCTTTTCCTTCAAGAATTAACTCATCTCTCTGGGCTTGAGATGTTGGAATTGCAACACTTGCCTCATCCACACCTTATCAGTATACTTTTCCCCTCAAAAATTGTGGGTTTCAGCAAGGGACCTGCTCTTCCACAGAGTGACACTGAGGGACAGACAGCATGCACACACTTCATTTTGTAATGGAAGCCCAGTCAACAGCCTTGATGGTGTTCTGCAGGTGACTACTGAAGACACCAGCTGTAGCCAGGTCCTTCTATCCCCCCGCTATTTGTCTTTCCAAGGAGACTGAATTTGACTTCAGTGTGATGGAAGTCCTCCGGCCACTTTCTTCTGGAGCCCTTCACAATAATTCTACTTCCTTTCAGGGTGGTGGTGACATTTTCTGGAACATCGATAGGCTGGTTGCTGAGAATGGGCTTCGTTCTTCCAGTCGATACAGCAGAATGCTTGCCGGAAACCTTTCAGTGACTTTCCTCTGCAATCAGCTTTAAAAAGAATGAATAAGTGAAAGAGGAAAGGGATGTGTGGGTGTCTCTAAAGATAGAGGAAGCCAAGATGTGTCCTGGAGAGAGCCAGAAATGGGGAGGGAGTCTGAACAGCTAACAGGAAGAAGGAGGGGGAAGATGTGGTGAGTTAGGGAGGTGGAAAGTAGCAGTGATCCGAGGTCCTTGGTGTCCTGAACAGACAGTCCCATGTCCAGAATCCACAGCTAATGAAGCCACATAGCTGAGACAATGTCCCACTCTGGCCGCCCATTCTCTCCCTGCCTATACACCCTGCAGCCCATGGAGTCTGGCCAAGAACATGAGCACGTGTTTCTACCGTGCTGCAAGGTTCTGTGGCAGGCTTCCCTGAGAGAATCAGAAAACTGAACTAGAAGCAGATCTCCTTCTACCTCCAAAGCTGAAAAACCAAGAAGATGGGAGAGACAGACAACACTCAATGGAATATGAAAAATAAAATAAAATAATCGTTTGCAGATCATGCTTATTCTCCTGTTCCTCCATCTTCCATCTGGAGGCAAAGCCCAGATTTTGCAAGTTTTTCTCAAAGTGGAATTAAAAATAGCTGGTCTTTATCAGAAGATCAGTGGTTTGTATTCACTTAGTTGGACACCCTGGTGGCATTGTGGTTAAATGCTACGGCTGCTAACCAGAAAGCTGGGAGTTCAAATCGGCCAGGGGCTCCTTGGAAACTCTAGGGGACAGTTCTACTCTGTTCTATACGGTCACTGTGAGTCAAAATTGACTCTATCATAGCAGCTTTTTTAAAAAAAAAAACCTACCCATTGACACTAGAGAAGAAAGGTCTCATAATCCACCCCTGTAAAGATTACAGTCAGGTTTTACAGAAAACCTTAGGGACTCATGGGGTGCCGGTGAGTCAGAGTCAGCTTGGTACCAACAGGCATGGCTGTGGTACTCTTCATTAGAATCTGCCAGTTGCCAAGCAATGTGCTAAACCACATTATGCATATTATCCCATGAAACTAGTATTTTCCGTTGATGTTGCCTGCATCCTCTCTCCCTCTTTCTGCGAACTGCATTCTGATTGTCTTTTCACAGAGCTCTACCTCTTCAGTTGGCAGCTGCTTCCATGACAATATCAGCCATCAGGCTCCACCTTCCCCTTGCCTGTAACCTCTGTGGTGTAGTGGTTAAGGGCTATGTCTGCTAACCAAAAGGCTGGCAGTTTAAATTCACCTTGGAAACTTTATGGGCCAGTTCTACTCTGTCCTTACGGTTGCTATGAGTTGGAATAAGCTGAACAGCAGTGGGTTTTTTTTTTTGGAGTTTCCCCTAACCAAGAGGGAGACCACTTGGCTGAGGCTACTTGGCCAGTCACCTGCTGCTCCTTCTCCTGGGTTATCCAGGAGCAGACCAGGACAGGGATGCAGAAGCAGGAGAGGGGCTTCCACACCAGTGTTACATCTTGAAGAGACAGTCACTGGCTCCACTTTCCCAATTCCCCCTCAGCAGTGAAGGGTACTGTCTCTGCAGAACCCTAAAATCCACAGCCTTGGGAAGCCTGATTTGAGATGTAGTTTCCAAGCTCCTTGGTTGACCAATGTCTAATAAAGTCCACTTTCTTTTTCTCAAAGGCCTCGTGTCTCTCAATCACTTGAGGGATCTCACAGGATGGGATCCCTTCCCATCAAGCTCCAGAAGTCTCGTCCTCCCCTCGGGTGCTATGAAATGGGCTTAGATACATCACTGCCTTCCTATGACAGTGTATTACATTATAGGATGTTCTTTTTAAATGCAAGTATAACAGACTGGGTTGAACTGTCCCTCCATCTGAAATGTAGCTGAGGGGGTTGGACTACTCAATCCTCCTCCCCCCACCCCCGCCGGGCTCTTGAGTCTCTGATGACAGATTTCGGTGCTGTCTGAGTGACAACACAGGGTTGTCTTACTACTGTTTCTGAGCTCAAGGCTACTGGTCAGCTCATCAGGTGCCCCCTCCATTCACATGTTAGCAACGAGCCACGAAGCTACACTTAGACAGACTTTACATATCATACCCCCAGCCATCATACTGTATCCCCACTGCACCCCATACAAGTTAATTACTTCCTGAAACTGCCTATTCCCAGAAACTTCATAAGTTACGCAGGTCTTCCCTACCCCAAACCCTAAAACTGCCTAAAACCCACAGCCTCAGGGAGCTTGATTTCAGACACTGTCTATCAGCTCCTGGCTTGACCAATTTGCAATACAGTCTGCTGTGCTTTTCTCAAAGGCCTGATGTCTGTCAATCACTGAAAGGGTCTCACGGGCAGGACCCCGTCCCATCAGTCTGCAGAAGTATCTTCAATCTTGCCACTCCAATTGCAACCTGAAAGTCAAGAATGTCTTTTACAGTTACCTTTCAGGGATTTGGCACCTTGGTGTTAGATTTGAGATCAGGAAAAACGGAAGATGAGATTTGATCTGAATTGGTAATTATCTGCATATATATGTATATAAATACATGTATATTTATACTGTATTTACATTTGTATACGATGCATCGTTAAATCATTTGTTGGAAACCTTGTACTGGTACAAAACAGTCAAGAGAATCCAGAAACAACACCATCCACCTTGAACAACTGATATTTGACAAAGGCCTACAGGCTGTGAACTAGGGGAAAAACAGTCTCTTTAACAAACAGTGTAGGCAGAATTGGATATCCATCTGCAAAAAACTGAACCAAGACCCATATCTCATACCTTCCACAAAAAACTAACTCAAAATGGATCAGAAACCTAAATATCAAATCTAAAACAATTAAGATTATGGAAGGAAAAATAGGAAAAACACTAGAAGCTCTAATATACGGCTTAAACAGACTACAGAATCTTACTAACAATGCACAAACAGCAGAAGAGAAAATAGGCAAACAGAACTAGGAAAAATCAAACACCTAGGCTTATCCAAAGATTTTATTAAGAGAGTAAAAAGACTGCCTCAGACTGGGAAAAAAAAAAAATTGGCAAGCACATATCTGATCCAAGTCTAATCTTCATAATCTACAAGAAACTGAAAAATATCAACAAGAAAAAGACAAATAACCAATTAAACAATGGGCAAAGGATATGGACAGACACTTTTCCAAAGAAGAATCCAGCTAAAAGACATAAGAGGAAATGCTCACTCTCATTAGGCGTTAGAGGAATCCAAATCAAAACTACAGTGAGGTGCCATCTCACTCCAACAAGGCTGTCATTAATCCAAAAAACACAAAATAACAAATGTTGGAAAGGTTGCAGAGAGATTGGAACTCTTCTGCACTGTGGTGGAAATGTAAAATGGTACAACCTCTTTGGAAAGCAATCTGGCAGTTTCTTAAAAAGCTGGAAATAGAAATACTATTTGATCCAGCAATCTCACTGCTTGGAATATATCCTACTGAAAAAAGGGCTGCCACACAAACAGATACATGCACACAAATGTTTACTGCAGCACTGTCCACAGTAGTAAAAAGATGGAATCAACCTGAGTACCCATCAGCAGATGAATGGATAAACTATGGTATATTTACATAACTACGCAATGACAAAGAACAAATCATCTGGAAGACATCATGCTGAGTTAAATCAGTCTGCTGCAAAAGGACAAATATTGCATGGGAACACTATTGTAAGGACTTAAGAAAAAGATTTATGCACAGAAGAAAACAATCTTTGACAACTACAAAGGTGCAGAGGGAGGGAGGGGGTTATTCACAGATTAGATAATCCATAGGAATTCAGTTAGGTGAAAGGGGTGACAGCACCCAGTAGAAGGGAAGTGAACACAACTGGACAACACCATAAGCTAAAATGTCTTCTAAATACAACCCAAAATTTAAAGGACAGAGCAGCAGGGACAGGAGTTTGGAAGGAACATCAAGGTCAAATGGCATAACTATTATTTTCTAAGAGTTTGTTCCACATCCCATATTAGTAAGTGGCGCCTGGGGTCTTAAGCCTGTAAGCTGCCATCTACAGAACATCAGTTAGTCCCACCCCACCTGGAGCACATGAAAACCAAGAACCTCACAGACATGAAGAAAATATGAGCCCAGGAGACAAAAGGGTCCACAGGATAGGGACACTGCATCCGCGTGAGACCAGAAGAAGTAGATGGAGCTTAGCCACCATCAAAGACGGCCCTGACAGGGAACACAGTGCAGAGTCCCTGACGAAGCACCAAAAAAAGGAGAATGCAGGTCTAGAGCTCTGTTAAAACACCAAACTTGATGGTCTGACAACCTGGGGGACTCCTGAGAAAACGGCTCCTGGACTTGCTGCTAGCCCACAGCTGAAACCAGTACTGAAGCCAACTCTGCAGGCAAAGGTTGGACTGGACCATGGGCCACAGACTGGTGCAGGTGGTGTGTGTCCTTTATGGTTTATGTATAGATGAGACTGTCCACTGGTTTCTTTCTAGAAGGGGAGAAGAGAAGGTGAAGAGGAGGGGACAAGTTTTGGCTGAGTGGATACAGGAAGTACAGGGTGGAAAGGAAGAATGTGCTGTTACAGGGGGAGCAGAACTGAGAGAGCTGCATAGCATAGAGCTCTTGGGGTTCTATAAGGCAAATTGGCTTGGATTGTAAACTTTCATTTAATCACAAAAAAAACTAATTGAGAAGGTTTCAAACACCCTATACAAGTACGTGATTTAATGTTGGTTATTTCATACAATACACTGGATTCTCTGATTTTAGAAAACTTTATCAATACTGTCACTCTGTTGTTTGATGAAAAAGTTCTGGTGTCAATTAGAATAGGAGCTGATTCCATGTTATGAAATTTAACAACTCAGGAATAGAATTTCAAGATTAATGGCCTGTTAGAACACATGTCAAACATTCTATTCAGCTCATGAAGGAGGTAACAAGGGAGGGTATACTGGTGTGGAGATTGGAAGAGGGTAACTAACGAGGGTAAACCGGGGTAGGGATTGGAAGAACTGAGCATTTACAGGCAATCAAGAAATAAACACCACATTCAATTGCCAGACGAGATACAAAAGTGATAATGTCTCCTAAAGCAATAATATCATAACATTTTTGATTATGGTAAAATATACACATTTTCAAAAGTATCATCTGTAACCATTTTAAGTGTACAATTCAGTAACCTTATTATACTCATATTAATCATAATTAAGTTGATAATTATAATTATATTCATGTTATGCAACCATCACCACAATCCGTTTCCACAAGTTTTCATTACCGCAAACAAACTTACCCACTGCTGTCAAGTCAGGTGTGACTCACAGCAACCCTAGAGGTCAGACGAGAACTGCCCCATAGAGACTCCAAGGAGCACCTGGTGGATTTGAACTACCAACCTTTTGGCTAGCAGAGGTAGCACTTAACCCACTATACCATCAGGGTTTCTGCAAACAAACTTAGAGCCCCTTAAACAGTAACTCCCACTCCCCCTAGAAGTGGGCTGTTTGTAGGTGTTGATAGTCAATTTGGATTCATTGAGACCCCAGAGGACAGAGTAAAACTGCCCTGTAGGATTTTCCAGCCTGTCATCTTTAGGGGGGAAACCTGGTGGTGTAGTGGTTACATGCTACAGCTGCTAACCAGGTCAGCAGTTCAAATCCACCAGCCACTCCTTGGAAACTCTATGAAGCAGTTCTACTCTGTCCTGTAGGGTGACTGTGAGTCAGAATCAACTGGACGGCAGTGGGTTTGGTTTGGGGTAATGTTTATGGCAGCAGACGGCTAGTTCGTTCTCCAGTGGAGCTCCTGGGTGGGTTCAAACCAACAGCCTTCTGGTTAACAGCTGAGCACTTAACCACTGCACCACCATGGCTCCTTCCAGGGGCTGGTAGTCGAAGTTCGGTCTTCATGAGTGCATTTGCCTGTGAATTTCTGGATCATTTCTGGTGATTTTATGTTTAACTTTCTGAAGTATTTCCTGTTTTTCAAGGTGGCTGCACCATTTTACTTTACAACCAGCAATGGATGAGAGTTCCAGTTTCTCCACATTCTCAACAACACTGTTGTCTATTTCTCATATAATAGCCATTCTAGTGCATGTAAGGGGGTGTCTTATAGTGATTTTGAGTTACACTTCCCTAGTGACTAATGACACTGAGCATCATTTCACGTGCTGGTTGGACATTGGTATATCTGCTTTGGAAAAAACATCTATTCAAGTCCTTTGCTCATTTTCAATTGTTTGTCTTTTTGTTGTTGAGATGTAGATGTTCTTTAAATATTCTGGATGTTTACCCCTATACATCTGATAAAGACATGTGGTTATCAAATATTTTCTCTGTTTCTGTAAATTTCTCTTTCTCGATAAACTCCTTTGTTGCATAAAACTTCTTAATTGTGATCAAGTCGATTTTTTTTTCTTTTGTTGCTTGTACTTCTGATATACCTAAGAATCCATAGTCAAAAACAAGATGTTAAAGCTCAACTCCTATGTTTTCCTTAAGCATGTTACAGTTTTAGTTCTTATATTTAAGCAATTGATCCATTTTAAGTTACTTTTCATACTTGCATGACGTGGGGGTTGAGCTTCATTCTTTTGCATGTGGAGACCCAGTTGTCTCAGCATCCTTCGTTGAACAGATTATTCTTTCCCCATTAAATGGATGTGGCACTCTTTTTGAAAATGAGTTTCCCATAGATGCATGGGTTTCTTTGTAGATTCTCAAGTCCATTCCATCGGTCAACATGCCTGTCTCTATACCACCAGCACTACACTTTTCTGACTATCATAGCTTCATGGAGTATTCTGAAGTCTGTCTTCCTGTAAAGCTGTAATCTTTGAGATGAGCTTTTCTCCCAGACAGAGATCATTTGTTTCTCTACCAGATGAAAATATCTACAAGTTAACATACCATGTTATAAAGTTTGAGGCCTTTAAATGTTTGTGAAAAAGGAAGTCAAATGGACTTATATTTTCCTAAATAATTGGATACTTATCACTGGATTTGTTAAACCATGCCTCAGTATGATTTTTAAAAGACATCTGCAATCTCTTAGTTTTATTTCCAAGATTTGGATGACTATTTTTATTAACAATACACTAGGAAACCTAATACAATAGTGTCGAGGTTTTTGACAGTGGGGTCATGTTTTACTGGGCTTGTACTTTATACAGTATTCGGGTTTCTTTTTTTGAAAAAGGACACAAAATATCTTACTTGGCCAAGTTTTAGATTAACATGAGCACACATGGCTCACATCCTTTAAGGGGTTTAGGAAGGGCCATGCATGAAAGAGTTCCTGAAGTTTAAGCTGCATTAGCTTCACGGGAAATTATTTCTGCCTTTGACTAGACCTTTACCTGAGTATAAAAATAGTAAAACAGTTGGTAGAAGAAGAATTTTTTTAAACTTTAAAACTCAGATATTCTAGAATCAAGCATTTTTAACTCTGGATTAAATAAGTGTAAACACAAAAACCAAACATGCTGCCGTCAAGTAGATTCTGACTCATAGTGACCCTACAGGTCAGAGTAGAACTGCCCCCTAGGGTTTCCAAGGAGCACCAGGTGGATTTGAACCACCAATCTTTTGGTTAGCAGCCATAGCACTCAACCATTATGCCACCAGGATTTCCAAATAAGCATAAAACCAGAAAACCCAACGCACCCCTATGGAGTCAGTTCCAACTCTCAGAGGCCCTATAGGGTGGAGTAGAACTGCCCCATAGAGTTTCCAAGGAGTGTCTGATGGATTCAAACTTAGCTGTGATTTTTCAAAAATCATCTTAGAATGTTGATCTTGTTAAGATCATTCTGTTCACTGTCTCACAATGTTAACCTGGGAAGTTCAGTGGAATGAATTCTATGCTTGCAAGTTGTCTTTAAAATCTTACACCAGGAAATATGTGTAGGCAATGAGTTTCCATCGACCAAAAGACGTGAGCAGTTAGCGTGAACAAAATGCTTCATTTGTGCTTAGTCCATCTGTGAGGGACTTTTTTTGTCTGAACGTCTGTTCTTCCCAGACTCTCTTCTGTTCCTCACTCACTAAGGAGGGTTCTTTCTGCCTTTACCAGCTAAGCTACTTCCTAGTCCCCACCCTTCAAGGTAAGTTCTTCCTTCAGTAGACCAGCTCCTTCTTCTTTTTGGATACAGACTTGGGACAGGGGAAGGAGAGAAAGGAGAGTATGCAGATACCAGAATCAAAGTCTTGAGAACTTGCCACATGGCATGTACAGCTCTAAGAGTGCTACATACATGGCTGTACCTGAGAGCTCCTCCTGGTAAGTTATAAAGAGAAAACTGAGGCCAGAATGATGAAATATGAGGAGTGACAACTAAGTTTGTGACCTCATCCTAGAAAAAGTGCTACGTGCTCATTGCTGAATATCGCTATGCTCGCCTTCGAAGTACTCCCCCTTGGGAAGCTATGCACCAATGCCAGAGCCGAGTCCACCCTTCAGGGCAACTGTGGAACTCTTTCTGGAATGACCATTTTGCACAGTGGCACGGAGGCAAGTCCTTGAACTTCATTGTCTTGTTGTCTGTGAAGGAGCTTTTAGCCAGTAAACAAACAGCTGTATTGGATCACCCTCCCTACTCCCCTGATCTGGCCCCCAGTGACTTTTTCCTTTATCCAAAGATAAAGGAAATATTGAAAGGAAGACATATGGATGACATTCAAGACATCAAGGGTGATGGCCATTCCAGAAAAAGAGTTCCAAAATTGCTTTGAAGGGTAGGCTAAGTGCTGGCATTGGTGCATAGCTTCCCAAGGGGGGAGGTACTTTGAAAGTGACCATAGTGATATTCAGCAATGAGGTAATGGAGCACTTTTCCTAGGATGAGTTCACGAACGTAACTGGCAGACCTCGTGTGGTGCCACAGGGAAGCCCAGGGACCGGAAGGCTAGCTAAGCTGCAGGGAGGACTGGGAAATTCAGTTTTTCCAGGACCCCATGGCACATGAGAAGCACACTGCCCCAAAGGGAAGGAAGGTGCCATCACCTGACAAAGGCCAAAGGATAATGAGCAGACAAAATTAACAGAATCCCATGGCATTCTGGAAGCCTGGACTCTCCTTCCTCTGCTGACCCAGAACTTCCTTGCATCCAGGCCATTCAGGAGCCTCCACATCCCACCTAACAGCCCAGCTGGATCCCACCCTGTACACTCCACAGACAGCGTCTCAGCTTGGCCACCACCATCCTCCTGCGCAGCACCGAGAGCTCTCGAGAGGCAGCATCTCTGCTGTGCCATCTCTGCTTGACTGCCTCCATCTTCCTTCTCCTTCTGGCTTATAATTGCATGTCAATCATTTCCATTTTAATGTGATTCTCTGCTAATGTGCCGTGTCTCCTACCAATATCTCAATTTACAGCCTAATTGAGTGATTAAACCCTTTTTCCCCAGATTAATGTTCGCATAGGCAAACAGGGAGGAAGGCTTGTCCCTCCAGCCCCCAAAGTCCTGCGTCTGCCCGCTGTCCCCTGGTCATTTTTGTTGTCACACAGAGTCATCCTGGGTGAGCTCTTCCCCTGGCTGCAGAGCAGGCCACCCAGGTGGGAGAACAGAATCTGTCTAGGGTCATCACCAAGAATTCCTTCCACTAACAGTCACTGGCTTCCTTTTAGGCCTGGGACACGTGGGCGGCCGCTTCACCAGGGGATTTACCAGGACACAGAATGCTTTTTACCTTCTCTAGTTACCCAAAGAGCTGGCCCAACCTCATCTCACCAGGTGTCACCTTGTCTGGGTGGCCTCTTCAGCCTTCTTGCACAATTCTCTTTCTCTTTATGTTTCCTCTGTCGGTCTGAGCAAAATCCCTTTATGATCCTTCTCACCCGCAGTCATTTTTTGATCACTTAATGCCTTTTCTTTTATCTGCAGAGTAAATCTTCTGGACAAGGGCTGCCTGTAGCAGTAAAGGAGGGAAGAATTGCATCACCAGGATGATGGAGCAGCAGCATTCCAGATGCCACAACAGTGGGGGGTTGGGGGGGTAAAGGGAACACAGTATTTCTTCCACAGCACTGCGAGGCCGACCCTATTGTTCAGTGGACTAAGAGCTCACGCCTAGAGGCAGGAGCCTGGAGATCTCCATTGCAGGCCAACTTCTGTGTCTCACTGCTGGCTCTAATCGTTTCTTGTCAAAAAAACGAGTTCACTGCTCACTTTACACCCCCAAAGCATTGCAACTTCTACCTCTATCCTACAAGCAAACAAAAACCAGTGTGGTATTTCTGGTGGAAAGAAGTGCATTACATACTCTCTTGTTTCTTCTATCATTTCTGATGGGATTGGCATTGATAAAGAAAATCCAAAAAAAACCCTGTGGCTGTCAAGTCTGGTTCATAGCAGCCCCATGGGGCAGAGCAGAACTAACTGCCACAACAGGGTTTCCAAGGAGCACCTGGTGGATCTGAACTGCCAACCTTCTGGTTAGCAGCTGTGTGCTTAATCACTGAGCCACCCAGGTTTCCTAATAGAAAAGGCTTTGCTAATAGAGGGATGCTAGACAACACCCCTGTCGCCAGAGCTTGTTTTCTTCATTGTGTTGGCAACATTGGCCCCCACAGGAGCTTGTGATTTCTTGGCTGTAAAACCCTTGACTATAAAGGATTGCCTTTGATTCCTGCCTTCCTTGGGATAGTTTTTCTGTCAACCAGTACAACTGTGGGTAGCTTAGGCTGTGTTCCCAGTCCAATTCGGGCACCCCCAGGTACTCTGGAATACTGTGGATGAATCAGATGAGTCATTGGATGTCTGCTGGCAGGAGGTTCCTCAGAACTTATGGGGGGGAAGTTCTAAATAGAAGGAAGAATTGCTGTGTGTGCACATGTGTGGGTACAGAGGCAGCTTAAGGTACAGAAGAGAGGGCAGGGATCCCACTGTCCTCGGAATCTGCTTTCCTGTCACCCCCTGCTCTTAACATTCTCCCCTACTCTCCCTCCCCCAGAACTCTGGCCAGAGCCAGGGAGTCTGAATTACAAAAACAAAGGGAAGACTCTTCACTAAAACCTTTGTGAGATTCTCGGAGCAGGATGGCATGCTCCCTTGTGGCTCCTGTTACAGGGTGTAACACAAATGGAAGATGACACACTGTCACCATCACAGAGGGGCCAACTTGTGAGCTCAGCTCACCACCAGGAGCAGCAGACAGCCAGGCATGCAGCAGAGTCCTGGGCTGTGTGCGTGGAGAGGGTGGGTGGAACTTGCGGGGGCTTGTGCAAAGCCAGGGGCACGGGTTCTGACACTGCTCCTTGAAGCTGCCACACTCCTGCTCTATCTGGAAATAACTGCGGGGCAGGGTGTAGGAGTTGGAGGGGGCGCTGAGCTAGAGTTGCTGTAATTCTGTGACTAGAGACTAAGCCACCAAAAATAACTTTATTACTATTCCTGTGACCCTGTTTTCTTCCAGGGTTGGAGTAGGAAAACTATGAGATCCACAGATGTGATAAAAATGTAATTATTCAGCTGTCTGTTGCTTTGTTTTTTTAGATATAATTTTTGACTCTAAGTCACTCCATTTTCCACTTCTTCGTTTAGGTGCCACTGGCCTCTAGGGTCGCCAGGAGTCGGATCCGACTCGACGGCACTTGGCTTTGGCTTGGCTGGGGATGAGAGGGCTTTTCCTCGGTTCTGTAAGGCACACCATTTTGAGGAGGCCCCTGGAGGTGTGGAAAGCCAAGGCTGGTCCAGGGATTATGATGTAGGTTTCAAGTCACAGATTCACTTCGCCGCAGGAGGAGGGTGGGGGACAGGCCAAATCTTTAACCAAGCTTCTACTGCCTGTCCTTTTATAAAGACTGCAGTTTGGATGCCTGCAATTATTTGCCTTTTTGTTACTAATTGCTCCTGACATGTGTGCAGAGCAGCCACTCTGGGGTGCAATTACCCCCTTGTTGGGAGCAATTAGATATGAAACCGTCCTGCACGTGCGACCACAAAGGGAGGCTGGGAGGACAGTGTGCCACATCAAGGCACAAATCTGACTTCAGACTGGTGCCAGCTACAGGAAGGACGAAAACAGTGGGACAAGGTACTGAAATCAACAGTGAGTGTGACAGGTCTTCCTCCCACTGTTTGTTAAAGGCAGTGTTTTTAGAGGATTAAATTGTGGACTTAACTCATTAGAAAAAGAACAAGTCATCAGCTGGGCCGCTAAAGTGGGTTCTAGATACCTGACTAACCTGGTCTCTCAGAAAATGCCAGATTTTAATGAAATTCTGTTTTCTCATAAAGGACGCTGACACATCCCATCCCACTGAATTATAAGGTACCACAGGTCACTCCCCCCTTGTTGCTGCTAGACATGTCAACAGAGCTGCAGCAGCCTCGGGTATGGAATGATGACTTCAGGAGCTGGCACATGCGTGCTCTGATTGCCAGGAACAGTGGCTCCATTCGGCAGAACTGAGCAGACATTCTGGGCCAGCCTTTTAGGGCTTTCATGTAGATCAAATACTGCAGAGTTGTCCTATTACAACTCATTGCCTAATCCGGATTTTAAATGGGAAGCAGAAGTCCGTCTAAATCGACCATTAGCCTATATCCACACTTCAATCCAATTTCCAACACACACACACACACACACATATGTCCAGTACACAGGTTCTGAAGCTAGGCTTTTGGGGTTCAAACTACAACTCAACCACTTGCTATCTTGAATGAGTTACTTAACCTCATCATGCCTCAATTTTCTCCTCTGTAAAATGGGGATAATAACAGCACCTGCTTCGGGGGGCTGTGATAAGGATTAAAAGAGTTAATAATCGGAAGTTCTTAGAACAGTGCCTCAGAAAAACAAAACACAAAGAAAGTGTGAGCCTAAGAGACAGAAAGGGCTGCATACACCAAAGACTATATCAACACAAGACTAGAAGAATTAGATGGTGCCCAGCTATGAACAAAGGGAACTCAACAAAAAGTCCCTGACAGAAAAGGAGAAATGTGGGGTGCAGAACTCGAACTCTAGTAAAAATGCCAGGCTTGATGATCTGACCAACCAGAGGGTCCCTGGAAGACATGGGCCCTGGACTCTCTGTTTGCTCAGAATAAAACCTTCCCAGAAGTCAGCTCCTCGGACAAAGACTGATCTGGTCTGTAAGACATAAAAGGACACTGGGGAAGAGTGAGCTTCTTGGCTTGGGTAGGTATTTCAGGAGACTAATGGGACAGCTCCTGTCCAAAGGGTCGAGACGAGAAGACAGAGGCAGACAGGTTAGATGGACACAGGAAATACGGGGTGGAGGGGAGGAGCGGGGCATCCCAGTGTGGAGTGGGCAGCTAGAGTTGCCTAGCAACGTGTGTGTAAGCCGAACAACACCTGACTGGAATTGTAAACTTTCAGTTGAAATACAATGAAAAAAAATTAAAACAAAACCTGTTACACTTAACTTCTACTCTGTTACAGGATAGAACTGAGCTCCCTGGGGTTCTCTGGACTATCGTCTTAACAGAAGCGGATCACCAGTCTTTTATTACAAAGCGCCACTGGGAAGGTCCAGGTCACCAACGTTTTGAGCAGCAGCTGAGGGCAAGTGATTTCACCAACCAGGGACCTTAAAATAGTGTCTAGCACTCTGTAATTGTTACCTATTTTTATCTCCATCTATGATGTTTGGTTGCAATTATTTATCTAGATTTTTTGCCTTTTATAGTTAGGAA